>BSBM01000206.1:7302500-8660000 GCA_027924585.1 Larix kaempferi
TATTCATCATCATCATCATCATCATCATCCTCATCATCATCATCATCATCACCATCATCATCATCCTCATCCTCATCCTCATCATCATCATCATCCTGATCATCATCACCATTGATGATTGGTGATTGATCATCATCATCATCATCATCATCTTCATCTTCATCACCATCGTCATCGTCATCATCGTCATCTCCATATTAACTCTGCATCATCATCATCGTTGTGGTCGTCATCGCCATCATCTTCATCGTCTTCATCACCACTATCATAGCCCCTTACCCCTAACTAACCCTCATCCTAGCCCCTTACCCCTAACTAACCACCCCCCATCTCTAATCCCTAAGCCCCTAACACCAAATCCCTATTTGACCCCCTAACCCATAGAAACTATTAAATAACATTTTGATGATTACAATAACGCGAGCGCATTTTTGCACGATGAAACGCTCTCTCGTTTTGTGCAAGTAGGCATTATTTAGCCGTGCACCAAACATATTAAATGCCTACGATTATTTTGAATATTCCCAAAACACGAGCACGTTTTGTTTGTCCATAACGCTAATGCGTTTTACTTGTACATAACACGCGCGTGTTTTTTCTGTGCAAAAATTCTCCAAAATTTGTTGATACCCGAAATCCCGCGTTTTCTCTTCCTCTTCCTATCTCCCATACAGCGGGATACCTCACAATCACAGTTCAAGGCAATTGAGGAAGCTCAAGACACTATATGTTCACAATCAACAAGGTTGAAGAGGATTCTACAGGTAGCATTTGGAATTGAGGATTCCACATTCACAGTTAGCAAGCTTCAAGAGGATTCTACACTCACAACTTCAAGCTCTAAGAGGAGAACTACATTCACAATTTCAAGCTTCAAGGGGATTCTACATTCACAATGTCAAGCAAGCTTGATGAATCTATATGGACACAATTGAAGAAGAATCTACATTCACTATTGAGCAATCTTGAAGAATCTATATTCACAAATGAAGAATTTTCTATATTCACAAGTGAGGTAGAAACTTTACTTTCACATTTGAGCTAGATTGATGAATCTATATTCACAATTAAGGTAGTATCTATATTGACAATTGAACAAGCTTGAAGAACCTATATTCACAATTGAGAAAGAATTTGGATATTTGAATAGTTGAGCACACCTCTAAAATCTATTTTCTTAGTATTGCTCATTGTGGTCATGGGGAATTCATGCAATCAAAAAAGAAATCAACAAGGAAAGAGAAGCTTGAAGAAACCGTGAAGAAACCATGGAAGAATTTAGAGAAAAGAAAAGATTGGACATGTGGAATCGAAGGCATTCAATGGAAACTCATCCAATTCCAACCGTAGATGATGCCACAATCAATACCACATTGAGTATGGTTACTATTATGACACATATACATATATTTTTCGTGTATTGCATAACACTCTTGTGCAGGAATGCTCAGCTACATTACCACTGATGCCATCTAGAGACTTTATTCATAGCATTTTGTGTAGCAGGCCAAACGATTGCACATTTTATCAAAAACCTTGCATAGATGGGACATGCCCAGGGTGTGGTGGATTTGCATTATTGGAAAAAAGCATACATGTAATCGATGAGCATGAACTTGGGAGGCAGGAGGTGAACTTGCAGTGGACAAGGAAACTATCATGTTTTTGTTCTCCATGTAGTAGTGGTGAAGGGGACGAATGTGAATCCATGGATTGGGTTGATAGATGGGACCGTGTATCACTCCCCATTGGTCGATGGATAGCTATAGAATTATCCCAGTTGGAGGAGGACCAATCAAGTATTTCAGCAAACTATGACCACATATCAGATCTTGTACAACCAGGTTCGATTAATATTTTTATATTTTTGACAACTAGTTGTGTCTAATTAGCTTTGTATATTTTTGACAACTAGTTGTGTCTAATTAGTTGACTAAAACGTTGGAACTATATTTTCTCTAGGGCACATATACACAGTGGTTTCCCCGAGACACAATGCATGGCACACCGACTATTGGCTGGCACGTTGCTTAGAGGGGAAGCAGACCCTAAATGTCCCAGTGCGGGACTCTGAGGGAGTTGATTTTCCGATTGGGTCGATGGTTATAAAGGGAGAATATTTGAACTAGGTTTACCACTCTGCAAATAGAAAAGGGTATACATGTGAATATTATAGACCAGGTGAGATTGTATACCATTATACAAACTTAGTTATTGGCACAAACCTCCAGCTGCAAACAATTCCAAGGAAGAACTCATCAAAGGCACGATACTTATTGCCTTATTCCGAGCACAAGAGGTTAAAGGAAATCATTGGTATTCGAGGTGATCCTGATGGTCTAGTCGAGTGACCATAGGTAGGTAACATGGTATGTGGTTTGCATGTTTTATCAACTAATTTGTTATAGGTATGTGGTGTACATGTATGCTATGATTTTGTTTTGTGGTCTCATTGAGTATTGACATTAATATTTTGACTATTGCAGCCATACATTGATAGCTTCATAGATTGATAAATTGCATAGACTTGGTACAACTTGATAAATTGCACATGTTTCTTCATGGATTTTTTTTTTTTTTTTTTTCTCCCATCTAAGTAAACCATAATATCTACATCCTCGTGCCCATTTTCATGCTCACTAGCACCATCACGATCTTCATGCTCATTATCACTATCCCCATGGTCATTGTCACCATCACCATGCCACCATGAACATCACCACCATGCTCTTCCTAACCATGTTGTCACCATCACCATCCCATTTTTCACCATAAGATTCCCATCCATCATCCACACAAATATAACTGTTAGACCGGAGGAGAGGGGCACCTCGAAGACATGACATGAATGATGAAAATTAAACTCTAGATGCATATGCAAGCCACTTGGACGATGGTTGAACATTCGGTACGTTGATGCTTTAAATGATGAACTCTTTCCTTTATGGAATTATAGGGAGTTATCCCGCCCAATCCCACAGCCATTTTCTGTTAGATTGTGGGAACAAATATAGCACTTATTGCCCTCAACCTAGCTCATTTTACCTCTTCCTAGTTCAAAGGCACTCATGCTTCTCTATTTAAAATCACATAAATTTTGGACCGAGATATCGATGATGTGCAAGAAGGCTCAACCAACTGGCTGGTCCAGGTCCTAAAAAGACCAAAATACTCCACTAACGTCAAGGGGGTCCTCTCCCTCGTGTTCTCATGGCCTAGTGACTTCCTTGTGCATTCATTTCGTAAACTAGGGCTTTGCTCAGTTTCCTTCAATGCAATCTTGCACTAGTGGGTCAACTCTGTAAAACCCTCCAGCGAGCCAGTGTTGGTAGTGTTCCCACGTTGGCATTTCCCATACGCACTTGCAGGAGCCAATGACACGCAATCTTGCTACTTTGTTTGCTTTTTCGCTCTTGGACCGAAAGTCACCAAGTGTCCCTGAACAACCTTTTCATGCGACTTGCAACTCAACATAACTCAGCAACTCGAGGTCGGATCGACGAACTGTCGAATCCATTGGTCTCCTGGTGTGCGATTACCTCGAAGGGGACCTTTCCCTCGTGTTCTCATGGCGCAATGACTTCTTTGTACATTCATTTCGTAAACTAGGGTTTTTCTCAGTTTCCTTCAATGCAATCTCACATTGGTGGGTCAACTCTGCAAAACCTTCCACCGAGACAGTGTTGGTAGTGTTCCCACGTCGAAAATGCCCATACACACTTGCAGGAGCCAACGGCACGCAATCTTGCTGCTCCATTTTCTTTTTCGCTCCCGGACCGAAAGTCACCAAGTGTCCCTGAACGACATTTTCATGCAACTTGCAACTTGACATAAATCGGCAACCAGAGGTCGGATCGACGAACCGTCGACTCCGTTGGTCTCCTGGCATGTGATTACCTCTAGGGGGCCTCTCCCTCATGTTCTCATGGCCCGGTGACTTCTTTGTGCATTCATTTCATAAACTAGGGTTTTGCTCAGTTTCCTTCAATGCAATCTCGCATTGGTGGGTCAACTCTGCAAAACCCTCCAATGAGCTAGTGTTGGTAGTGTTCCCATGTCGGCATTTCCCATACACACTTGTAGGATCCAACGACACACAATCTTGCTACTCTGTTTGCTTTTTCGCTTCCAGACCAAAAGTCACCAAGTGTCCCTGAATGAAATTTTCATGCGACTTGCAACTCGACATAACTCGGCAACTAGAGGTCAGATCGATGAACCATCGACTCCATTAGTCTCCTAGCGTGTGATTACCTCTAGGGAGCCCTCTCCCTCATCTTCTCATGGCCTAGTGACTTCTTTGTGCATTCATTTCATAAACTAGGGTTTTGCTCAGTTTCCTTCAATGCAATCTCGCATTGGTGGGTCAACTTTGCAAAACCCTCCACCGAGCCAGTGTTGGTAGTGTTCCCACGTCGGCATTTCCCATACACACCTGCAGGAGCCAATGGAAAGCAATCTTGCTGCTCTGTTTGCTTTTTCGCTAGTGGATCGAAAGTCACCAAGTGTCCGTGAACGACATTTTCATGCGACGTGCAACTCGACATAACTCAGCAACCGGAGGTCGGGTCGACGAACCGTCAACTCCGTTTGTCTCCTAGCATGCAATTACCTCTAGGGGGCCCTCTCCCTCATCTTCTCAGGTCCCATTGACTTCATTGTGCATTCATTTCGTAAACTAGGGTTTTGCTCAGTTTCCTTCAATGCAATCTCGCATTGGTGGGTCAACTCTGCAAAGCCCTCCACTGAGCCAGTTTTGGTAGTGTTCCCACATCAGCATTTCCCATACACACTTGCAGGAGCCAATGGCACGCAATCTTGCTACTCCGTTTGCTTTTTCGCTTCCGAACCGAAAGTCACCAAGTGTCCCTAAACGACATTTTCAGGCGACTTGCAACTCGACATAACTCGGCAACCGGAGGTCAAATCGATGAACCGTCGACTCTGTTGGTCTCCCAGAGTGCGATTACCTCTAGGGAGCCCTCTCCCTCGTGTTCTCATGGCCCAGTGACTTCTTTGCACATTCATTTCGCAAACTAGGGTTTTACTCACTTTCCTTCAATGCAATCTTGCATTGGTGGGTCAACTCTGTAAAACACTCCATCGAGCCAGTGTTGGTAGTGTTCCCACGTCGGCATTGCCCATACACACTTGTAGGAGCCAACAACATGCAATCTTGCTGCTCCGATTGCTTATTCGCTCCTGGACCGAAAGTCACCAAGTGTCCCTGAACGACATTTTCATGCGACTTGCAACTCAACATAACTCGACAACCGGAGGTCAGATTGACGAACCGTCGACTCCGTTGGTCTTCTGGAGTGCGATTACCTCTAGGGGGCCCTCTCCCTCATGTTCTCATGGCCCAGTGACTTCTTTGTGCATGCATTTTGTAAACTAGGGTTTGATGAACTACAAACTGCATAATAAAACTAGGATAGGCATGGAAAGGATATTTTTGGCTTGAGAATACTCTTAATGGGGGGGAAGCTTTTCACATTAAGAAAGCATAACAGGGATAAAATTTTAATGGAATTCAATACCTAGGGATTGTATCATACTATGTTTCAATTCCTGAAGAGCTTGATATGGCCATGCCTTCTCATACTTGAGACAAAGATGGTAAACATAGCTTCCACATCGATGCATCTATTTGGAACCACTTTGTTGAAGTACATAGCCAATAGAAATGCAACGTAAAATGAAAAACCTCAGTAAATGACCCATAAAGCAAGAGACTCTGAGTCATATTTGAATTTGCTAAAACCTAAAATGCATACTTATCACATTGCAAGATATTCATTAATTACATTTTTTTTTTGCTTTCTCCTTTTAAAAGTTTCCCATGGCCCACGTGTCATCTTATAGGTCCATTTTCGAAACTAGGGTTTTGCTCAGTAAGGGAGTGTACAATTTTTGCACACGGGGGTCAACTTTGCAAAATCATCCACTGGGCACTTATGGCTAGAATTCTCAGCTGGAGCCTTCCTAGACACACTTCTAAGACTCCCTGGAACCCGTTTTTGTTGTACGGTTGGAATTCTATGCCCCGGTAGGTATCCAGCAGGTGTCCTCGAAGGCCTTTTGGATGTGAGACGGAACGAGCCATAGAATGATGACCGTGGCTCGGATCGACAAACTGTCGAGTCTGTTGGATTCAGGATGTTGGGATAGTGCTAGAAGTGCCCCTCTCCTCTGGTCCCATGGCCTAGGTGTCACCTTGTAGGTCCATTTTGGAAACTAGGGTTTTACTCAATAAGGGAGTGTGCAATTTTTGCACATGGGGGTCAAATTTTCAAAATCATCCACCGGGAACTTATGGATAGCGCTCCCAGCTGGAACCTTCCTAGACAAACTTGAAGGACTCCCCAGAACCCATTTTTGTTGCACGGTTAGAATTCTATGCCCTCGGTAGGTATCCAACAGGTGTCCCTAAAGGCCTTTTGGATGCGAGACAGAACAAGCCATAGAATGACAACCGTTGCTCGGATTGGAAAACCATCGACTCCGTTGAATTCAAGAAATTGGGATAGTGCTAGGGGTGCTCCTATCCTCGGGTCCCCTGGCTCAGGTGTCACCTAGTAGGTACATTTTTGAAACTAGGGTTTTGCTCAGTAAGAGAATGTGCGATTTTTGCACACGGGGGTCAACTTTGCGAAATCATCCACCAGGCACTTATGGCTAGTGCTCCCGGCTGGAGCCTTCCCAGACACACCTACAGGACTCCTCGGAACCCATTTTTGTTGCACGACTGTCATTCTATGCCCTCGGTAGGTATCCAAGAGGTGTCCCTAAAGGCCTTTTGGATGCGAGACAAAACGAGCCATAGAATGATGACCATGGATGGGATCGACAAACCGTTGAATCTGTTGGATTCAAGACATCGGGTTAGTGCTAGGGGTGCCCTATCCTCTAGTTCCATGGATCAGGTATCACCTTGTAGGTACATTTTGGAAACTAGGGTTTTGCTCAGTAAGGGAGTGTGCAATTTTCGCACACAGGGGTCAACTTTGCGAAATCATCCACCGGGCACTTATGGCTAGCATTCCCAGCTGGAGCCTTCCTAGACACACTTGCAGGACTCTCCGAAACCCGGTTATGTTGCACAACTATCATTCTATGCCCCCTGTAGGTATCCAATAGGTTTTCGTGAAGGCCTTTTGGATGCGAGACGGAACAAGCCATAGAATGACGATCGTGGCTCGGATTGACAAACCGTCAACTCCATTGGAATTAGGACATTGGGATAGTGCTAGGGATACCCCTCTCCTCTGGTCCCATGGCCCAGGTGTCATCTTGTAGGTCCATTTTTGAAACTAGGGTTTTGCTCAATAATTGAGTGTGAAATTTTTTCACATGGGGGTCAACTTTGATATTTTTTATTTTGATTCTAGAACTAGACTTTCAAAGAGTGACAATCAAACCTACCACACTTCACCCTTGGTATATTTCTATGTCCTTAGTGTGCCACATCATTTAACAACTCCTTATTGTTCCACTATATTTGGATTTTCAGTAATTATTGTCATTTTAAGAATTCAAAGTTTCAAATAAAAAATGGAGGCAATGTTTTGATGAATATGATTGTCATTGATGACAACATTAATGACAGAGGTTAAGTATGATGACATGACCAAGGTCAAGAGGTTGTTTCCATGGAAAATGGGTATGATGACATGACTAAGGTCAAGAGGTTGTTGAAATGGCAAATGGACATGGTACAATGGCAAGATGTTGGCAAAGACAATGGACAAGTTTGAAGACATTGATTAGTATGATGGTGACATGGCTTAATAATATTGACGATGCATTGATGACAAAATCTTGATGACAAAGCATCGGTGACATACTGGCAAGTAGCAAGCATGGAGGACATAAAGACAAGCAAGCATGATAAGCCAACATTGATGACAGGGCACATTTGTGGGCATTGGAGCCATTGGAACACCTAATGGGCCAAATGACCCATTCTGTGGTCATTTGTGGCTTAATGGGGTCATGAAGCCCACACAAATTTTAAAGAATCCTTCAAACATGCTCATGACTTTAATGAAGTCTTTTTCTTGGTGAAATTGGGCCCTTGGACATTTGGTGGTGGTCTTGCGACCTTTACATGCTACATATTGTGGTCATGATGTTGTTGAATCCCACAAGATTTGAAGAAGCCCATGAACATGATAAGCCCTAACTCATTATGGTAAATCCATTATACCTTTAAAGAACTTGAATGATGACATGGCATATTGTAGCTTGTTGTACATGACTAATTTTGATGACATGGATCCCTTCTTTAAACCCTTGAAATTTGGTGTGGAATCCCAAACTTGTGACAATGTGGGCATGCATATGAAATTAAAAATAAATAAATAAAGAATAAATTGAAGCAAGGTCGGCTCCAAATCACAATGAACAACCATTACATCATCGTTTGTATCAATCAAGAACATTCAATTTGAAATACATTTTCATATGAGGATAATCCACCCATTTTACAAACATAGGACCATGAACATCTTATTTCCTTCATCAAAACAACATTACCAAGGAATATCATTAAACTAGTTAGGTATTTCATTTTCCATGGATTCTGTATGATTACTTTTGCATTATGATGAGTGGAAAATGGATGCACACATGAGGGTGCACAAGATGAGTAATCTAATAACATGAGGATGCACACACACATAGGCTGATGGTTGTAGGTGTTGATTGTATCAAGATGAATAATCCAAAGATGAACCCTTGGAGTTCACAAAAAACACAATTTTGGTTTAGATATCAAATTAGCATGCATCTGCGAAGTTCATTGAACTGTTGAAAAATATTATTAGTTTTTTCCATTAAGATAATGTTTTCATAACACAATGGTGAGATGTTACTTGATTAATGCAATAAATGTAGAGAATAAATATTGCTTAAAATGTAATTATATAAATTTCAATAGCATAATTTATCAATTTGTGGAAGAGATAAATCATCATTCGCACAAGTGAAAACTCAAGAGAAAATATGGAATATATTGTATCATGCATTGATAGTCGAATGTTTGTAATACAAAACATGGCAAAGTAGTTGGCCCTCAAATGGCCTGTCAATGTACATTTATCCCTAGGTACAACAATGTGTACATGTACATGTCAAAATACATATAAACAAGAATATGCAACATCAAAAATCAATCTTTTGCTTGTTTTTCCCCGACTTTCCTCTATCGACCATCTCCTTAGGATCGCTCTACATCTCAGGAGTCTACAAAAAAAAATCATTATTTTTATCAAATAACTGCACTAATACCCTACCATTAACAAACTTAAAAAATTAACTTATGGCCAAATTATTTATGACAAACACTCACCAAATCCTCATGGGGTATAGATGTGAGCGGTGTGCTCATGGAAGGCCTCTCTATAGTTGTGCTCTACAAATAAAAGATCATATCTCATTTAATTCAACAATTCAACATTGATCAACATGTTTGGGTAAATTGAATAAAAAAACTTGGTCGTTAATGAACATCTCACCACAAGAGGAGACCTGGTTAGAACCATGGATTGCAGCAGAGGGGCCGGGCACTTCTGTCGCTAATGGCTGCAATCACCAAATGGGGAAATACTTAGACATGCATGAATAAACAATATAGTAACATGGTCAAATACTATGCATTGTGATTGTTGAAATAGTTACCTCTGTATGACTTGTTCCTATTGCAGATGCGACACTAACTGTAGCATCAATGACCCTTGTTAGGTGAGGGGTAGATGGGTCTCTCATGTGTCTGCTATACAGGACATCCACACCCTTTCTAGGAGTGGAGCCTCTTTTATACACTTGTGCCTTTTGCACATTTGGACTACGAGGAGATCCAACTATTGACAGTCTATGAAGTATAGAGGCTGGTGGCTACAATCACCAATACTGACGTAGTTAGAAATGCATTGGTCAATGAAATACCATGTATTAACAAAATGGAAATGGTGAAATACATACCGATGTACTGTATACATCAATCAACTCCAAGAAACGTTCTGCCACTTGTTGATCCCATATGGGTTTTGTGGTGCTTGTCTCCCCACTAGGGGGACATCACTAGATGAAATCATTTCCCTATGATGGGGATCTACAACCTACAATTTAGAAAATTGTAAATATTAGATCGTGTAGCATGAATTAAGTAAAATGTGATAACAAACTAACATGTATTAAAATAATGTCATGTTGAAATAGTTACCTCAGCAACAGATGTTGTTGTTGAAGGTATGACAACATCTTGTAACTCAGAAGGTTCTGCTGCATGAGCCTCTTGCCCCGCATGCCCTTCTAGTAGCAACTACAAGTTTTAAAATCATTAAAAATATTAGCAATCTATATATGTGTACATAGCAAGGAAAAATAATTTACAAATGGCACTAAATTGTTAATTGGATTTACTCATGTATAAAAATAATGTCATGTTGAAATAGTTACCTCGGCGTGAGATGTTGTCGCTGAAAGTATGACAACATCATCGTCATCGGGCAGTGTTGCTGCATGAGCCTCTGGCCCCTCTTGCCCCTCAGGCCCTTCTGGTGCTGGTGCATGAGCCTGTGGACTATGCTCTGCATCATCGGTGGAAAGGTCTTCAACCCCGTGCCCTTCTTGTAGCAACTACAAGTCTTCAAATCATAAAAAATATTAGCAATCTATATATATGTGTATGGTAAGGAAAAATAATTTACAAATGACACTAAATTATTAACCACTTACTTACCTGTGTAAAGTATCCAGTAAAGGTATCATCTGTTTGGGCAGGACTAAAGCAAGGATGGCCACATACTCTGCATGGGTGTGACTCTCGGCTCTGCTCATGATGTAAAGGTCTAGGGCCACTACTAGATGCTCCTCCACCACTGGAAGGTGGTGGATCTACCCCACCGACAGGTGGTGGCTCTAGTCCACCCATAGATGGTGGCTCTGATGGCCCTGCTCGGTACGTACCTTATAAATCATGTCTGATGGCCCCGCTCGGTACGTACCTTACAAAATGTGCACGTGTTTTGTAACTGCACAATGTGTGCACATTTTGTAACAAAAAAAAATTGTGCATTTGTAATTGCAAAACATGTACACATTTTGTAACAGTAAAACACATGCATGTTTCTATCTTACTAGCCTGCATGTCAACTAACATGTCAGGCCTGAGCTCCTCCAATGCTAGCACCAAGGAACATGTATGCATTTTTTTTTGTGTAGTAGAAGTGTGTTTTTCAAAACTACAATTACACCAAAAGGGTCCCTCAACTTTGTGCAAGCGACCTATAACTAGATTAAAAAAAAAATATTAATTTTTTTCAATAAAATCAATAATCTTTATTAAAAATTATTTACACCTTTTTGGTACATTTATGTATACATTTTGGCACATGAATGATTGCATATTTTATATAAGATGTATAAAAAATTACTGGAAGCATTTCCTCATCTATTACTCATTTAGGAGAATGTTATTCATTTTCCTAATCTATTACTTAAGTAGAAATTGCATTAATTTTGTAACTTATATTAACCTTTAGATGTTTCACATAGAAATTATATGTGTCCCTCTAAATTAGGCTCAACCTTGTATCCATAGAAATACGTTGTATCAAAATCATCTATACCTTTTTACCATTTATAAATATATATTTTAGGTCATATATATATATATATATATATATATATTAATTACCCATTTTTCTAATATATATTTTAAATAAAAATTAAATTAAATTTTTATTTTACACTAATCTTTAAATATTTTAAATAAAAAATATACAAATCCCTTTAAATTAGGCTTTCATCCATGGAAATAATTTCCAGCAAAATAGTCCTATTCTTGTGTCTTCTTACCATTATCAGTTCATTGCATTCATGCATGTCATAAGTAGGCAATTCACTCTAGTTCATGTATGATTGTTTCCTCGCCGTTTGTTTTACCAGTGGTATTTTTTTGGATTAGGACCCTTTTGGTTTGAGAGTGATGTTGAGCATTTTTAAATATTTGAGACTCATTATTTGAGTGTTTTTTTTACTTTTAAAATTGTATATATCATAGGTTTTCTCATTCTATTTAATGATTTGATGATGATATTTTTTCGTTTCATTTAATGATTTAATGATGAGAAGAAAAGAGAAAACTTGAATATCATTCATAATGTATCATTTCATATATGTAATACTGCTTAGTACTGGTTCGAAATAACTTTAATTTCTAGCAAACATATATTAAATATTAAAACTTTTATTTTTTTAATGATGAGAAGGAAAAATAAAACTTGAATATCATTCCTAATGTGGCATTTCATATATGTAATACGCTTTTAGTACGTGTTCAAAATAACTTTAATTTTTCGCAAACATATATTAAATATTAAAACTTTTATTTATTTTAGATTTATTTATATATTAAAAGAAAATATATTTTAATTAATAAAATAATTTAAAATTATTATTTTTAATAATTATCCTTATGTTAATCTACTTATAATTCATTATAACTTATATATTATAACTTACATAATATAGTATTATTTATAGATTTGTTATAACTTATTACAACAAATTAAAACTTATATACAATTACCTTTAATAGTATATATATTTATCTTTATTAAATTGAAATTATTTTTGCTGCCGTGAGTGGTATCTTAACGCAATTTTGGACTATGCCGTGGAATGTTTTATTGGATGAACATGTTTAACTTTTTTTTGAGATCAACCTTTATATCTGTTCAAATAATGTCAAAAAGCCATTTTGAGAACACAATATGCACTCGATGTGACATTTTATAAAACAAATTTAAATTTTTAAAACATCAATTTTAAACTTTAGAATGAATTATAAAATATGATTAGTACTTTACTGTATAGAAAATTATTAAGGAGATTGTAAAGTTTATTTCATTTGTCTATTCCGCATATAAGATCGGTACAACGAGCCAAATACATATTTTGACGGGTCACTTGAAATTTCTCAAAAAATTTGGTTGGAGTGCTCACGCGAACCCTTGCTGTTAGGGTTTCCCTGCGCGCATCCTTGCTACTTGGGATGGACCCCCCTATGGATCCAAGCCTGGATGATCGCTGACGCCTTCTCGATGAGGCCTTCAAGGCTCTGGTGGCTGCCTCCCTCACCCCTTCCGCTGCTTTGATGCCTGGTGATGGCTTCATTCGACTCTCAGAAGCTCCTAAGATTCAGATCATGTCGGCGACTTCAAGGTTGAAGGCTCTTGCTCTTAGTGAAAAAGCACTGATTGACCAGTTTACCGAGATTTGGCTGTCTTCGAAAACCATGGATATATGGATTAGGAAGAACTAGATGCCCTTGATCTCAGGAGGGATTCGACATTGTTTCTGCAGCAAGGGTTTTTTCACATTTTTGTTTGAAGCAAAGGAAGACAGAGATCTCATTTTCCGTAGCGGACCGTATTTTATGGGACCTCGGGGGCTTTACCTCAACAGATGGAGTCTTTCCTTATCCTGAAAAAGATGTGCCTTCTGCAGTTCCCATCTAGGTCTGATTGCCCCACCTTCCCCTTCACTGCTGGAATGATGAATCCCTATAAGCAATAGGGAAATCCTTTGCGAAATACATTGATAAAGCTGAACCGAAATGCCCTCTTCTCCTGTGCAAGGATCTGTGTGGAGATGGACCTGGAGAAAGGTCTCCCAGAGATGGTCAGACTTTGTATGGATGGGGAATATGCACAGAAAGTGGACTATGAACAATTGCCTTTTAAATGCAAGAAGTGCCATGAATACAGCCACTTCGTCAAGAACTGCCCAAAAATGGCTAAAGAAACTTCGGAGCAAACTCAAGAAGCTGAATGGCATCAGGTGAAGAAAGGAAAGAAGAACCTTGCTCCAAAGCCCGATCGAAAGAGGCAGCAGCCGATCAAGGAGAAAGAAAACGCCTAGCCAGATCCAGAAATCCCGACTGGTAATGAGTTCGACGCCCTTAATATAGAAGAAGGTGAAATAAATGAGCCCGAGGCCCCCGAAGCAGAGCCTACGCTCAATGAAGTATTGGGCACCAATACCACAACCCCTCCTCTTGGTTTCGATAGTGCCATCTCGGTCCGGGACAGCTCCCCTCCTCCCGGAAGCTCTTGGGCAGATGCAGTTAGACAAAGTAAGGTTGCTCCCTTCTCAGTCACCCAGGAATCTTCTTCTAAAGGCTCTCAGGATTTAAGTGAACCCGGACCCCACCTAAACACTCGAGGAAGGAAATCCCTGCACTATCATCGGGAACAAGAGGTAGAGAGGGAACTCGAATTAGGAAGACAAAGAAGCATTGAGGAAATGAAGCTGCTCCAAAACAACAAGGGAAACTCAGACAATAGGGCTCGAGTAGGCCAACAATCAGGTAAAAAATAATGAAGCTCGTCACTTGGAACTGTAGGGGTCTTGGTGGTTTTAACAAAGTGAAAGCAATGAAAGAATTAGTTAACTCAGAAAAACCAGATATCCTATTGATTCAAGAGACGAAGATGAGTGATGTTGAGATCATGGCCATCTCACATCTCTTTTGGAAAAATGGCGAGGGACATGCAATGAGCACCAGAGGAGCCTTTGGAGGTATAACGTCCTTCTTCACAAGTAAGTACTCTTCTAAAGTTTTGCAACAATGTCAGCATTGGGTTTTAAATGAGCTTTGTAACAAGGAAGACAATCTCTCCTTCTTTGCCTACAACATTTATGGACCCACACATTATAAAGATAAACAGTCCTTCTGGGATAGCTTTTCTAGTCTCAAGGATCTCACAAGAGATAAGGAAATCATTTTTGTTGGGGACTTCAACACTACAATTTCTTAATCGGAGAAGCGTGGCGGGTCAAGGGTAAGGGACTCTTTTGGAGAAAAGTTGGAGGACCTGCTCTCTGCTCTTGATTTGATCGACCCCCCTCTCAAAAATGGCAACTTCACTTGGAATAATTGTCGTCTAGGGGTGGGACACATAGCTGCCAGACTTGACCGTTTTCTTGTTAGCTCCTCCTTCCTTAAGAAAAACTTAATCCGGTCCTCCTTCGTGATCCCCTCAGTCGTCTCTGACCACAAGCCTATCTCCCTTTCCCTCTCTCCCCCAGATAACCTAGGCCCCATTCCCTTCTGGTTCAATCCCTCCTGGATGCAAGAAGAAAAAGTTTGGACTATAATCCCAATGGCTTGGAATTATCCTTGTTTTGGCTCTCCGAGCTATGTTTGGGAGAGCAAGCTCATAAATGTCCACTATGCACCAAAAAGTTGGGCGAAATTGGAATACAAAAGTCCGGGGCTCGTCAAAAAGCTTCTCCAATCTGATCTTGCAGCTCTTCAGGATGATATGGAAAAGATTGAAATCACCCTTGTGCTTCTCCGACAGGAACAAGACCTTAATAGCAAAATTCTCTCTGTGGCCAATAAGGAGGAAGAGGTCTGGAGGCTCAAATCCAGACAGCTCTGGCTAAAGGGAGGGGACAACAATACCAACTACTTTCATAAGCAAGCAAAAGTAAAAATAAGCCGTAATATGATAAAAGAGATTAGAGATAATAATGGAGCCAAAATCCTTGATTATCATATGCTAAAAGCTCATATTCTACAACACTTTCATGAGCTTTATTCAGATAAGAATGAGGTAGATCCCCTAGCGCAAGATGACCTTCTTTATGAAATCCCCTCTATTATCATTGATGGTGAAAACCAGGAGCTATACAAACCAATCATGGAGTATGAGATCAAAGATTCAATATGGTCCTTACAAGCTGATAAATCCCCTGGGCCAGATGGTTTCACTATAAACTTTTATAGAGCAGCTTGGGACACAATCAAGGAAGATCTGAAAAGGATGCTGAACTGGACTCGAAAGAAGTACAAGATAGGAGGAGCCACAAACTCGTCCTTCCTGGCCTTAATCCCTAAAGACAAGAATCCCCTCTCTATAGACCGTTTTCGACCAATCTCCCTCTGCAACACTTCTTACAAAATATTGGCTAAAATCCTTTCCACTAGAATGAAGAAGGTCATGAGTCGCTTGAGTCTCCTGATCTCGGAGACCCAAGGTAGATTCATTACTAGAAGGAAAACTATGGACAACATCATAATTGTGCAAGAAGCTATCCATTCTAGCATAAATCGTAAGCAACAAGGTATCGCTATCAAGCTTGACACGGAAAATGCGTTCGACAGGGTCAACCACTTCTTCCTCTTTGAAATTATGACAAGGTTTGGATTCTCTCAGAGTTTTGTCAGATGGATAAAAGCATGTATTAGCAGACCCTGGATAGCCCCTTTGGTAAATGGTCGCCCAACTGATTTTTTCCAAGCTTCCTGTGGTCTTTGCGAGGGATGTCCTCTTTCCCCATTTCTCTATATCTTGGTGGTAGATTCTTTGAGTCGAAGGCTTCATAGCCTTCAAATCTCGGGAGAACTTAAGGGTCTCAAGATTGCTAGGGGAGTCCGTGCAACTAACAATGCACAGTTCGCTGATGATACTATCCTATTGGGTGGAGCTTCCACTGTCATAGCTCAACGTTTCAAAAAAGCACTCACAACCTTCCTTAGTGCCTCGGATGGAAAAATAAGTGAGATAAAATCAAAGGTTTATGGTTGGAATTGCCCTCCAGCAACTTTGGCTAGCATTTCTAGAATATTTGGCTTTGAAAGAACCTCCAGCTAGAACGCTTTCAATTATCTTGGAATCCCAATCTTCAAGGGGAAAAAAAGGAAGGAGGATTAGCAAGGGTTGATTGATAAAATCAAAAAGAAAACCTCAGCATGGGGATTTCGATGGCTCAATCCGGCAGGGAAGCTTACCCTGATCAACTTCGTCCTGTTGGCTTACCCGATCTCTGTTTGCTCCATCTCCCTTGCTCCAAATTACATTATTAAGGAAATCAATAAGGAAATCAGAACTTTTCTTTGGCAGGGGGCCAAAGAGAGCAATACCAAGAAGTTCCATTTAATTAACTGGGACACTATCTGCAGTCCAAAAAACAAAGGTGGATCTGGAGTTAAAGATCCAAGCATCATGAATCTAGCTCTTGGGGCTAATATACTATGGAGGCTTGTAACGGACAAAGATGCCTGTTGGAAAAAAGCACTGCAGAAAAAATACATGAGAGGGCCTAGAAAACGTTGCATTGACAATATTGACATGGAGAAGAAAGGCTCCCCTATCTGGGATTTATGTAAGAAAGCAACATTTATTTTAAAAGACAAATTGCATTGGATTGCTGGAGATGGTAAGAATATCAAGATTTGGTATGATGCTTTGGGAAGAAGCTCTCCAGCTAACTTTCGACAAGAGTTAAATAATCTTAAAAATTGGATGGATAGGTCAAATATTCTCTCATTGTTTGATATCTCCATCTGGTCCAGCAGTGATTGTTGGATTGGTTGGAGGGAATTAGATCTCCCTCTGCACCTAATAGATGATTACAATGCCCTTCTCCTCCTGTTATAAGAGCACTGCCATGTCAGATGCAATCTCAAAGACAAACGTGGATGGGGAAAATCAGGAGCTTATTCAGTGAAGGAAGTTTACCGACATATTCAATTGAGAAATGAAGGAGGTGCTGGAGATATAAATTGGGCCAAGGTTTGGTGTAAGGACAGTCTCCCCAAGGTAAATGCTTTCTTCTGGACTCTTGCACATAGGAAAACGTTAATTGCAGACAACCTGAGAAAGAGAGGTATTGAGGGGCCTCTTTGCTGCATTTTATGTAAAGCTGTTGAAGAATCAATAGACCATCTCTTTCTCAACTGTAGATGCACATTGGAGATTTGGAACCTTGCCACTAGAAATTTGGGTGTCAATTTGGTGATGCCCACCAATTAGAGCGATTTATTTAATTGTTGGAAGGACTTATATCATGGTTCCTTCTTCAAAAAACCGAACTTCTCCAGAGCTTGGGAAGCTCTCCCCAGGTTTATTAGTTGGAAGGTCTGGATGGCAAGAAACAATGAGATTTTTGAAGGAACAGTCGCCAATCCTAGAAAGGTTTATATTTCAGCCAAGACCCTCTTGATAGAAGTCCTTTCTTCACAAGGGTTGACTAGTATTTAAAAGGAGCCCCTATCTGTTCTTGAAAGAAATTGGGTAGTGGATTTCGTTGTGCAGAACCATTCCTCCTTTCGGTCTACTCCACTCAAGAGTACGAGGCATAAAAAATGGCAGATTAGAATTGATAAGAATGAATTTTAGCAATGGATGGCCCAACAGGACAGTAGCATTTTATTTTTTGATGGTGCATCGAAGGGTAATCCAGGGTTGGCAGGTGTGGCGGGAGTAATCCTAGACTCCTTGGGAAACAAACAGAAAGACTTTGCTTGGGGCATTGGGAGAAAGACCAACAATGCAGCAGAATGGTTAGGACTCATCAAAGGTTTGGAGATTGCAACCAGCTTGGGAATCAAGAAACTCATTGTTCTTGGTGACTCTCTAGTCATAATTAGAGAAGTTAGGGGTATTATAGCCAAATGGAAAGATCCCATCTCCAAAATGCATCTCCTTCTTCAATGCATCAATATTGATTTTCATGAGCTCACCTTCCTTCACATTCTTTGAGGGTTGAATAAGAAGGTGTTATAGCTTAAAATGACACTTCTCCATCCGTGACGACATTTGCATCACTTGGTTGCATGACGACACTTCTTGAGATCAAGTTTAGTCACACAACAAGACACTTGTGTATTGAAGGGTCATTAGGGACACTGAATATGGTTGAAATTACCTTACTCTTGGCCCATTTGATGGTTATAACCCTTAGGAATACTTTTCTAGACCAAACCACCTCTTGAAAATCATCAGAAAACCCTGTTTTGGCCATTTTTTCATAAAAACGTTGGTATTCTATGCAATAGTAGCGTTTTTTCCATTAAATACTCTACTCTGCTTCATAAAAATAGAGTACAAACGCTGGTTTGCAGTAGAAAAGTAGAGTTTTTTCCTGAAACATTCAAAATCTCGAATTTTGGTCAATTCAAGTTAGTTTGGGAACTTCCTGATCGGTTATAACTACTTTTCCTCTCCTTCATTGACTATATAAGGAAGGTAGAAGGGCCATGAGAGGGGACCAAGCCCATAACAATGTTATGCTGGAGGAATGGAGACCCTCATCCCACTCTCTTGTGCCTCAATTTCTGATAAACCCTAGCACAACTGATTAGAGGTTGGAATCCTTGGAGAACAAAAGCAGGAGACCTTGAATCTAGGTTTCGTGAAGTGCCAAGCTTGAAGGAAGGTATAATTTTATGTACTTGCTTCATTCATTAATAAAGATAAGATGTTCTTCTCTTTCCAAATATGACTTGTGTCTCAAATTTGATTACAGTTTGCTTATAGTTTGATGTATTCTTCTATTATGGATATAAGTCTTATATATGTAGTCAAATGTATTTGAGAAAGGTATGAAGTTGTTTTGCAGGTATGGGCACCAAGACACTGAATATCATTGAAGAGCAAGGAAGGGAAGGATTGGATCAACCTTCTGAATAAGGTGCACATCCTTCTAACCTCAATCTCTTTGCTTACTAGTTGTACTTGTAGAACATTTGTATGTCTATCATTCATACCTGAAGTTGGTAGTTTCTCCCCTGAACTATAGGTGTATTTCCCTCACAACAGAATGGCGACTCCACTGGGGAAAGCCTATCTGCTTAGGGGTATCCAAGGTCATTTCTTCAGTTTTGTTTGAAGGTCTTTGTTCAATTTCTTGATTAGAATCAGTTATTAAGCTCTATTTGACCCTCCTTGGCTCTTATAGACCCTTCCTAGCTCTTACAGACCCTTACTAGCTCAGGTGTGGGGGGTTTTAGCCCTATTTTTTCAAATTTTCCCATAAAAACACTACTCTTGCTTAACACAGTAGCCTTTTTCCCTTGAAAAACACTACTTTTGCTTAACACAATAGCTTTTTTCCCCTGAAAAATGCTGCTTTTGCTTAACACAGTATCTTTTTTCCCCTGATAAATGCTACTTTTGCTTAACACAGTAGCTTTTTTCCCCTGAAAAATGCTACTTTGCCTCTGCACAGTAGAGTACACATCCTAGAGCTGAGTTTTTGAGTTTTGATCTGTTTGGGGGGGTTGTGGCTACATTTTTTGGGGTCCATGATGACCCTAGGTCTGAGTTAAACCACTGTAAGTGGTCTCCTATCCTTGTACTAATCCTATGTTCATGATTTGGACCTTCTTTGATCAGTTTGGGCTTGTTGACCCAAGTTGGGGGGTTGTGGACCAGTTTAGTGTTTTGTACCCTGATTTGAGTCTGATTGAATCTGCTTGCTTCATTTCCATTGGATTTGAAACCTACTGAGTCTACTTGACCCTATTTGTATCTATTTGAATGAAATTTCCTTTTAGAATGGTTTCTTATCCTCCCTTATGCTTTTAGTTTTCTTTTTGTAGTGAAAGCTCAAGTGTCTTTGTTGCTGTTCAGGACCTTGACTGCACTGTTTATGTGCAGACCTGAATTTACCAAACCATACTTCTTTGTAGTTCATTTGCTTTGTTTGGGTCTAAAAGTAGTTTTCGTACGCTTTTCCCAATGGTTGGTATGCTTACATCAATAAGAATCTGAAAGTCGTATTGGTAGCTTTTACTGTTTCAATAAGGAAACCTGAAAGTTCCTTGCTTTTGCTTTGATAGTAGGTTACTTTCAATTTCAATTTTTCTTACCTTTGAAAAGCATAAAAAAAAATTCAATTTATTTTCTGAGTAGAGTACCTTGCAAGTGGCTTAAAGGATTTAAGAGTGCTTTGCATCAAAAAGAAGAAATTTTCTATTGCATACTTATTTGTTTTAGTCGCTGCATCCTTAGGTTTTGAGTTTAATTTTGTACATTTAGACTTTATTTTTATCTTTTTGAATTCGAAAAGACTAAAAATTGCATTTGCATATGCATTCTAGATCGTATCTTTAAGACTTGCATTGAAAAGAAAAGATTTGTTTAGTGGTAAGCACTTCATTTCAGTATTCTATCTCGGTTATAACCACTCTCACACACCCACTACCTTTTTGAGTAAGCAAGTAACCTTTAAAATGAACCCTAATAAAATTTACTAGTAACATTTTCTTTTCTAGGTTACACTATTCACCAACTAGTTTTGGTTAGGATCTTGGGTTTAAAACACCTTAAACCACCCAAGATCACACATTATGCAAAAATCATAGTTCGACTATCACAGGTAAACCCACCTCATTAAAAACTTGCCTGGGATCTATGCAGTAGGTCTTGTGAGATTAGATTGTCAGGAATAAACCTCCTACTTTCTGTTTCAAGCGTATACCAGGATTGGATCGCGTTTGGGGACTCTTTTGAGTTTTGGGCTCAGTTACCCTTCCCATGCCTTCTTATTCAACTAGCGACTGTTCCCCCAGGAGTTTTCGGTGTGGTGGTATCCTTAGTATCTGACCATAGGACCATACACAGGTCACGACGGAGGGTTATATCTGTTGTACCTAGGACAGACGTGGGAGGAAATCCCTTACAGGTCTTTGGGAGGGCTGTTGGGTGATTCCAGCACTTGCACCCTTAGTCATTGTATTGTGGACCCCGGGTAACTGTCTTTCTTCCTTCATTGATATGTTCTGGGCCCTCATCATCCCAGACTCTTCTCCGGAAGGCCTTTGTTTGCATGGTTTGATTTACTTAGGACCTTTTTTAAGTGGTGTGCTCTTTGTGCTACTTGTCTTAGTTTGCCTTAGAGAACTTCTTGCTCATTTGAGTAGAAAACTATGTCTAGCATTCCGGTGAGCACCAATCAAGGTACCCCTGTTCTAGGGGATCCTTGTGTTGTTCCATTCATTGGAAACATTGGTACTCCCTTAATGGATACTCTGAATCTTCCTGGATTCACTATTGGGCTGCCGGTTTGGTTGTTTTCCACTCCGAATGCCTTTCATGCTCCTGACACTTCTTTTGTAAGAACCTCAAATCAAGAGCATCAGAACCTTGGGCCTTCTTTGCCAGTAACATCTTCTCCTCCTCCTTCTACCTCATGTGGTGAAAGTAGCAATACTAGTAACCAGCAGTCTAAAAGGAATAGACAGAGGAAGAATAGGAAGAGGATGCCAAAACAAGGGGGCAGCAACCTAGCCACTGTAATTCATGCTGGGGGCAAGCACCCTGCCTCTGCAAATCATGTAGGGGGCACCTACCCAGCCTCTGGAGGTCATGCTGGGAGAAAAATTTTAGTCACTAAAAATCACAGTGAAAGTTTGTCTTCAACCACTATCAGTCATGTTGGGGACACGTCATTGATCACTGCTAGTCATATTAATGACAAGTCACCAGTTCCTGTGAGTCATACTTGAAACACCAAATCAGCCACTACAAGTCATGCTGAAGGAGTTGACATTGTCGACAAACCCAATAAACAGAAGTATAAGTTCCCTTGCAAGTTTTGTGAGGGAGACCATCTTATTTACTTGTGCCCTGTACTTCCAGAAGTACAAAAAGTGTGGTCCTTAGTTCAAAAGTCTTCTGCTTCTGAGCAACCAGCCATTGCTAGTCATGCTGGGGGCAAAATGTCAGCCAATGCTAGTCATGCTGAGAGTACTGACATTCTAAAGGAGTCTTGACCTATAGGACGGAAACCAAAGTTCCCTTGTAAACTTTGTAAGGGAAATCACCTTAGTCACCGATACCCTGCCATTCCAGAGGCACGAAGAGTGTGGTCCATATCTGAAGGAATCTCTGTTCCTAAGTTGTCTATAGATTCCCTAAAGTCAGATCAACCTTTGGTTGATAAATTCGTTGAAC
Source organism: Larix kaempferi (assembly GCA_027924585.1). Lineage (NCBI taxonomy): Eukaryota > Viridiplantae > Streptophyta > Pinopsida > Pinales > Pinaceae > Larix > Larix kaempferi. The sequence goes on from BSBM01000206.1 coordinate 7,325,258, forward strand.
CAATGCAATCTTTGGTCAACCCCACTCTTCCTTCGGAGAGTGAAGTGATCGAATCAAAGCAATATTCGACCGATCCCATCAGTCCTGCAAAGACTAATGCACTTGTCCCTGAAGTCTTCTGCGATACCAGTTTGGATGTTTCTGAAAAAGGGGGCACTTCATCTGTGTCATGTGAACCACTACCAAGCCCTAGGATCATTTCCTTTGATTGGAATAGTCTAGACGAACCTCATCTTCCTTCTTCGACACCTTTCAAGATAAAGGTTGATATCGGGAACCAGACGATTGATCGATGCATTGTAGATGAAGGAGCTTCTGTTAGTATCTTATCTGCTTATGCTTGGAGAGATTTGGGTTTCCCTAATGTTATTCCAGCTGTTAATTGGCCAATGACCTTTGATAGAAGACCTAGTGAACCGATCGGATTCCTCTGTCAAGTACCTGTTACTTTGGGTGGAAAAATAGTCTTAGTTGATTTTATGGTTTTAAAGGACCTTGTGGACTTTGATACGATCCTCGAGCATGATTACGTTTATACTATGCATGCTGTGGTGTCTACGCTCTTTCATGTGATGTATTTTCCTCATAACGAAAGCATCGTCACTATCGACCAGCTTGCATTCGTTGATCTTCCTTATTACCCAACTGTAGACTAGTCAGATCCCTCGTCATTAGGCACTACTATGTCACATGAAAGTTATGTGGCATATTGTTCCTTGAGTTCAACTGCTACTGAGAAGAAATCTTCGAGTTCATGCTTACCTTCCTGGGACTTAGTGCCAGCTTTTGACCAAGTGACACCTCCATCTGAATGTTTAGCTATGTGTTCTATCTGGGATGATATACTTCCTTCTGATGAAGTTTTCCTAGAGTCCATAGTACAGTCTGCCATTCATTTGGATGTTGATCCAGTTGCAGTAATGTCCATCCCCGGTTTGACCTTAAAGTTTGATATTCCTACTGTTGAGTCGTTGGACTCTCTTATAGATCCACAAATCGGTGTTCCTGCTGAGTTTTATTCTGCTTCTAGAATTTTCAACTCCCGTGATGATGAATTTGTTTTTGCAGATTCCATCATGTCCTTCAACTTTGATCTTCATCCTAAAGTCGATCTTGTTGATTGTAAGTACTCGGGCTTGGGTACTATAGAATTTTCATCTGAAAACTCTTCCTTGTTTATGCCCGTTGTTGATGATAGTGAAGTTGAAAGTATTTCTACCACAGTGACTTGTATCGGGTCTTTCTTTACATATGTTTTAGATATGATCTTGGTACTAATGTTTCTTGGAGACATGATTCTTAGCTAGATTTATACTTGCTTACTAGTCCTTTTCGACACCTTGTGCGACCATGTCAGGTATATTCGGAACCTTGCATATAGGTTTAGGCTTCCCCGCTGCTATGTTGCATTTGAACCTTTTTCCATCTGAATTCGCCCTAGGGTCGAACCTTTTGCATATTGGTGTGTTAGACATCTCTTTATGCATTGTGCACTAGTCCGACAGCAGAGCCTACCTAACATGGGTCACCCTAGTCATCACCCTTATGCCATTTTGGTGCCCATGTTGAGTTTTCCTCATAGGTTCAGGAGCCTTTTTAGATCTACCATGAATTTGAGAAGAAGCCTCATATCTTTCTTCCTCATATATTTCTGGACATCCTTGTTAAGGCTCCCATCTTTGTGTTCAAGTTGCATATGCATCCATTATGATCCCACTTGCGCTAATGAGCCTGATGCTGGCTTCCATGCTTTTAGCTCATTGTATAAGCCTCCATCTCTGATCTGATTTCCACTAACCCCTGTATCAATTTTCCTTCGTAATTTGACACCTTTTACCTGGAGGAGACACACCCTGAGTGTCCTTATCTTTCTCATGTTCCTTGCATTAGGCATAGCTTTGCTCCATGCGCTTGGAGCTAGTTTCACATGTCCCTAACACTCATCTCCTCCCATTACGAGCATTCTTCTACCTTTACTTCGAGCTCGTTAAAAACAATAAGTAGGTTATGAGCATTCTTCTACCTCACTTCGATCTCGTTAAAAACAGTAAGGAGGCTACGAGCATTTCTTCCACCCTCACTTTGAGATTGTTAAAAATAGTAAGGAGGCTACGAGCATTTCTTTCTTCTTCACTTCGAGTTCGTTAAAAACAGTAAGGAAGTTATGAGCATTTTCCTATTTCCTTTGAGCTCGTTAAAAACAGTAAGGAGGCCACGAGTTTACTTTTTCGGGCTCGTTAAACCTTTACGGAAAAGATCCCTATGGAGTTCTTTTAAACCCTTTTCAGACTCCCTAAATATGAAAAGTTTGCCAAGCATAGTTGTCTTTTCAGGCTCGTTAAAATAACTGAACCGACATCCACTTAGGTATAGAATTATCCCTTTTTCGGGCCTTGGTGGATAATTTACGGAAAATGTATACTCTAGGTATACTCTGGTATGCGCTAGAAGAGTTCTTCTTCCATTATTTTACACTTTTTTGGGGAAGGAGACTAACTTTACGAAAAATGACATTTGGAGTCGTCTTTAGGGTTTTCAGACTCTCAAAATGTGAAAATACCAAGCGAGCATTCACCTACTCGAGCTCGATGTGAAATCCACAAGATGGTTGATAGAGGACTGTTTAAGTTTTTCAACTCTATAAGCAAGAGAACACCACCGAGCACAGACCAATCTGGGCTCGATATAAAATCCACAGATAGGTGGATGGAGTTTTCTTCTAGGTTTTTCAGACTCCCTAAATATGAAAATACCGTCGAGCATGCTTTAGTGCTTTGTCAAGCTCATTAAAAAATGAAAAAGGTAAGGGAAGGGAAGAATGTGAAAATATTTTTCAATATGATGGCAGCAAGTCAACTATCTCCTTGAACAAAGAACCTATTTTGTGTCTATCAAACAAGTTGGTTTCTAGTGTTGGCCTTAGAATAAACCTGATCTCAGATTTCTTACTCCTCCATTTGGTTAGTCTTCCAATCATATGGAGAATCTGTTAATGTTTCCTACATTGCAGATTTGCATCGTGGTCTCTTTGTGTTAAAAGTTTCCTAAGTCACTCTTGTGCCGTGCTCACTATTCAAGGATATAACCTGTGTCGGCCATTCTGTAGTTTCCTTGACCTCATCTGTCGACCATTCCTTGGTGTCTGTATGTTTCATCATGTGTTTAGTCCTACTCCAAATTAGCTCATACCTATTGAGTGTTCCTTGTGTTGGATGATGGAGGATTCCCTAAGGCCTCCCTTCCAAAGGACTTCTTCCCATCGACTTCAGCTCATTGTGCTCTGGGAATGAAGTTTAGAGTTTCGGTTAGTACCTTGGGGATTGTAGTCATTAGTGGCAGTGTCCCTCACTATTGGATAGATGGGAATACATCAATGTCTCCTATCTGATAGATTCTTCAAGTATTCGACGGAAAGACCATTTATTCGCACTTGTTTGAATGTACTAGGTACCTTGGGTCCCATTTTCATTATTGGTGGACACCCTCACGTTTGTTAACAGTATACATCAATGACCGGTAGTCAAATGATTCCTCCCATGTTCGACATCAACTCATTTATTCGCATGGATAGGTTTGTACCCTAGGTTATTTTTGGATGAAGACCTTGGGATCCTCGATAGCATCACCTTATTTATGTTACCACCCAAGTTGCGCAAGACTGAGCCACACTCTTTTTTGGCTCGTGATGAGACATAGATCCAGCTTGTTATCTATGGCTATGTTATCCAGTTTTGACATAGATCCACCTTGTATTTATGTGGCTATGTTTACACTTATGTTACTCATGGATCCACGATTGTATTTTAGTGGCCATGATATATGCATATGTATTTGGATCATTATTGTATCCTTTTGGAGATCATGTTCCACTATTTGAACATGGACAGTTACCCCAAGGATGAGTTTGTCTGGCATTGCCTTTGCTTTCAGGTACTTCATTTGAGCCTATAATTCTTGGTTTCTCTGGTTCCTCCGCTTCCATGATTCAACTCTTTATTATTTATAATGTATTTCGGCCATCATTTCCCTCACTCCCTCTGACCTCATACATTAGGGGGCATCTGTTATAGCTTAAAATGACAATTCTCCGTCCGTGACAACATTTGCATTGCTTGGTCGCATGATGACACTTCTTGAGATCAAGTTTAGTCACACAACAGGACACTTGTGGATTCAAGGGTCGCTAGGGACATTGAATATGATTGAAATTACCTTACTCTTGGCCCATTTGATGGTTATAACCCTTAGGAATATTTTTCCAGACCAAACCACCTCCTGAAAATCATCAGAAAACCCTGTTTTTGGCTATTTTTTCACAAAAATGCTGGTATTCTATGCAATAGTGGCGTTTTTTCCTTAAAATACTCTACTCTACTCCATAAAAGTAGAGTAAAAATGCTGGTTTGTAGTAGAAAAGTAGAGTTTTTTCCTGAAACATTCAAAATCTCAAATTTTGGTCAATTCGAGTTAGTTTGGGAACTTCCTGATCGGTTATAACTACTTTTTCTCTCATTCATTGACTATATAAGGAAGGTAGAAGGGCCATGAGAGGGGACCAAGCCCATAACAATGTTATGCTAGAGGAATGGAGATCCTCATCCCCCTCTCTTATGCGTCATTTTCTGATAAACCCTAGCACAACTGATTAGAGGTTGGGATCCTTGGAGAACAGACGTAGGAGACCTTGAATCTAGGTTCCGTGAAGTGCCAAGATTGAAGGAAGGTATAATTTTACGTACTTGCTTCATTCATTAATCAAGATTAGATGTTCTTTTCTTTGCAAATATGACTTATTTATGTGTGTCTTAGATTTGATTACAGTTTGCTTATAGTTTGATGTATTCTTCTGTCATGGATATCAGTCTTATATATGTAGTCAAATGTATTTGAGAAAGGTATGAAGTTATTTTGCAAGTATGGGCACCAAGACACTCAATATCATTGAAGAGCAAGGAAGGGAAGGCTTGGATCAACCTTCTGAATAGGGTGCACATCCTTCTAACCTCAATCTCTTTGCTTACTAGTTGTACTTGCAGAACATTTATATGTCTATCTTTCATACCTGAAGTTAGTAGTTTCTCCCCTGAACTATAGGTGTATTTTCCTCACAACAGAATGGCGACTCCACTGGGGAAATCCTATCTGCTTAGGGGTATCCAAGGTCATTTCTTCAGTTTTGTTTGAAGGTCTTTGTTCAATTTCTTGATTAGAAATAGTTATTAAGCTCTGTTTGACCCTCCTTGGCTCTTACAGACCCTTCCAGACCCTTCCTAGCCCTTACAGACCCTTACTGGCTCAGATGTGGGGGGTTTTAGCTCTATTTTTTCAACTTTTCCCAGAAAACGCTACTTTTGCTTAACATAGTAGCTTTTTTCCCTTGAAAAACGCTGCTTTTGCTTAACACAGTAGCTTTTTTCCCCTTAAAAATGCTGCTTTTGCTTAACACAGTAGCTTTTTTCCCCTAAAAATGCTGCTTTTGCTTAACACAATAGCTTTTTTCCCTTGAAAAATGCTACTTTGCCTCTGCACAGTAGAGTACACATCCTGGAGCTGAGTTTTTGAGTTTTGATCTGTTTGGGGGGGCTGTGGTTGCATTTTTTGGGGTCCCTAATGACCCTAGGTCTGAGTTAAACCACTGTAAGTGGTGTCCTATCCTTGTATTGATCCTATGTTCATGATTTGAACCTTCTTTGATCTATTTGGGCTTGTTTGGAAATTTTTGGGGCTTGTTGACCCAAGTTGGGGGGTTGTGGACTAGTTTGTTGTTTTGTACCCTGATTTGAATCTGATGGAATCTGCTTGCTCCATTTCCATTGGTCCTCACTAGCAGTTTAGCTACTCAGGCCTCGGGTCGGCTTTCTAGTTAAATTATGTTTTCTATGCTATCTATTACTATGCACAGAATCTCTACTACTCTCAGTTTAGGCTCTAGTTACATAATGGTACTCTGGATGGGCTCAATGTCCAAATTTGGTATAAGGCAGACTATCATAAAAGTTTTGCACTTGCATATTCTTCCTAGGACAGTTTGTTAGATGTTATAGCTTCGGTAGGATAGATAGGTATCAAGCTAATTTTCAGTTGGAACTTGATGAACTTAGATTGATGGTTGACTTCCTTTCATGGGAGAAATCCAATCAGTATTTTTGATGTAATCCTTTTTTATATATTATCAATACAATTAGCCATTTCCATTAAGAAAAAATGCATATTTTGACGGGCTTTACTCTTAGGATTAAGATTTAAATTAAATTTTTAAGATAGGATGATTTCATATTTTCATCTGATTACAATATATTAACAAAAATTATATGATTTTAAAAAATGTTAGGTACATCTACTCTTAAAGATTTATTAAAATAAATATTTTGATCGTTTAAAATATTTAAAATCATGTAATCTCGATTGAGGATATTGCGCTTAATCATTTCAAAACTAATTTTAAAGATATGAAGTTATCCAGAATTGATGATCAGCTCAATGTTTTAAAACATTACCCTTCTTTCTTCACAGCAGAGGAAGGGAATGAGGTAGGCAATCCTGTGACTTTGGAGGAGGTTGAAAAAGTTTTAAAGGCTTTAAAAAAAGAAAAGATCCCAGGGTCCGACAGGTGGTTAGTGGACATATTTGTGTCCTTTTTTGATATCATGGGTTCTAATATGCTCCAGATGATAGAATTTTCAAGAGTGGAAGGTTGTATTTCTAGAGGTTTGAACTCTACATTTTTTACTCTTATCCCTAAAAGCAAAAAACCAATTTCATTTGATGACTTCATGCCTATAGCCCTTTGTAATCCGGTTTATAAAATAATTTTCAAGATTATAGCGAACATAATTAAACCTAAGCTTTATGAATGGATGAATAAAGAACAATTTGGATTTATATAAAATAGACAAATCCTTGATGCAGTGGGAATCACACAGGAATTTTTACATTTAGTCAAAGTCATAAAAAAGATGCTATGATCCTAAAAATTAATCTTGTTAAAGCATATGATTAGGTAAATTGGGACTTTCTAAGGCTCTTGCTTCTTCAGATTGGTCTCCCCTGGTTAGTCATCAACTAGATTATGGCATGTGTTATGTCATCAAATTACTCAGTGCTTATCAATGGTAATCCAACCCCCTTCTTCAGAAGCTATAGTGGACTCTGATAGGGTTGTCCCCTATCTCCCCTTTTGTTCTTATTGGTTATAGAAGGTTTGAGCAGGTTGATTGTTGCTGCTAGAAGTGAAGGTAAAGTGAAAGGAATTTGTTTCTCAAATAATTTCTCCATTACGCATTTGCTATTCGTTGATGATGTGGTTTTGTTTGGATCAGATTCTATAGAGGAATGGTTGGCTTACGCAGACATTATTCAGTTATTCTGCAAAGCTTCAGGCATGTAGTTCAGTGCTAACAAATCTATTTTTATTAGTAATATTGTGGAAGTTTCTGTATTACAACAGATCTTAAATTTCCTCCCATATAAGTGTATAAATCTGGATGAAGGTGTCAAGTATTTTGGGTTCTTTATCAAACCTAATTGTTACGGCTTGAATGACTAGAGGTGGCTGGTCCAGAGGTTTGAAAAAATAATTAATTATTGGTGTCTAAAATATCTGTCTTTGGGAGGCCGTCTTATTCTCTTGAAGTCGGTATTAAGTAGCTTACCTATTTATTGGGCGTTGATGGCTCAAATTCCACATGTTGTATTATATAAACTTAAAAGTTTAATGTTCATATTTCTTTGGTCGGGGAATGCAGAGGGAGGCCACTTTCATTTACCAAACTAGGAAATTTGATCTTTACCAAAGAAATATGGAGGATGGAACATAAAACATATTTTAGGTTTAACACTGCACTATCCCTGAAAAGTCTTTGGTGGGGTCTCTTCAGAGATAATCTTTGGTATGAACTTCTACATGTCAAATATATTAAAAAGGATATCATTAGTTGGTTTAGAAGACCTACATGAGACTTTAGGAAATCTTCTTATTTTTGGAAAGGTTTTATGAGAATTTTCCCTTGGATCAATAATTTTATCTCTTGGAAGGTAGGAGATGGAAAAGCTATATTGGCTGGAATAGATCCCACTTTGGGGATAGATTCAGAATTTAAATTGTCACTGGAGATACGAAATATTTTTGCAGAATATGGTTTAGTTACACTAAATTAGTTCAAAATATCCAAAAGGATTATTGTTGATCCCTCATATTGGATTACTTTGAAATATCTCGGACTTGCAGGAAACTGGGCAGAAGAATGGAATATGTATCTTCGACACTTGAATTTCATTGGTATTCGTCTTACTGGTGAGAAAGATTGTCTTTTTTGGTCAAAGAATTCCACTTCAAGGTAGGTTACGGTTAGCTGTGCTTATCAGGCTATTGTTGAAAGTCATTTTGAAAGTATTAGAAAATGGTGGTATGGTGCTTTATGGAAATGGAAACTACCACTAAAAATTAAATGTTTTTTATGGTTAACTTTTAAAGATAAAATTTTGACCTGGGAAAATTTGAAATGTCATGGCAGGCAGTGTCCAAACGTTTGCATTTTATGCAAGAATAATTGTGAAACGGTGGATCACCTATTTCTGCATTGTAGTTTCTCAAGAAGGATGTGGAAGAAATCCTGTGTGGTTCTTAATGTAGATGATGAGTGGCCTAACATGGGATTTGAAGTGGCTTACCAAGTTTGGTTTCAGAAGCATCAGAATTTAAAAAATATTCCAGGGATAGTGGCTTGGTCTATTTGGAATACTCGTAATCATGCCTTGTTTCAAAATTCTACTCCTTTAGAAAAATAGGCTTTATATAGATTATGGAGTCTGTATCAATTGTACAAAAATGCTCAATTCATTAGTCGGAATCCTAAAAGAGATATTAAACTGAATTTGGACTCTTCAGTTTCTGCATATGTTTTTATTGATGGGGCCTCAACAAAAATGAATTGTGGAGCAGGTTTTTTCATCAATTGTGGAGACAATCTCTCTTATAAATTCCATCTTACTTGTGGACAGGGTTCTAATACAAAAGCTGAAGTACTTGGTTTCTGGGGCATTTTAAAAGTGGCTATCTATTATGGTTTAGGCTCTATCAGCATTTTCGGAGACTCCTTGATTATTGTGAATTGGGATAAGAAGATTTTTAAGTGGAACATCATTCCATACAAACACTGGTGTGATAGAATTTCAAAGATGATGTCTTGGTTCTATGATATGTCCATTGAACACATTTATAGGGAGAACAACGATGCAGCAAATGCACTGGCTAAAGAAGCCCTCGAAGGGGAAGCCAGAGTTTTATATTGGAAAGAATGGGTTGAAGATACTATTCCTCATTCTAGTTCCATGTTCTTCTTTGCAGACTTTTTTTAGACTTTAACATTTTTTATGCAAAGTTTTTGTTTTGGTTTGGAGAGTAGGAAGGCTTCTAGATAAAGTTTATTCTGTATTTTTATATTTCTCTATGTTTTGAACTGTGTTTTGTAAGCTTTTGTTGATAGTCCAAATCTTGGATAAAATATTAGACTATATATATTCAGTTATGTTATATACTTATTTATTTTCATGAATTAACAAAAGTACGACTTTTTTCCTTCTTGAAAAAAACAAAAAACAAACCCACAACAATTTTTATATATTAAAAAAAACATGAAACTTGATACATATTTGAGTGCGCTTAAGTGATAGGATTTTGATGCAACATGGTTAAATTTTTAATGTGATATTAGATTAAATAAACTTTCGAAAGTAATAGCTTCGTTGATATTTTTATTATAATTAAATTTTCGCATTAACAGGTTCATTGACATTTTATATAAGTTAAAACCTTTATGGGTCCAATTGTCGAACCTCTCACATTCAAAGTTCTATTCAAGATTCTGACTTGCATACTTTATGGTTACGCTTCCTTTCGTACTTATCAGGAGAATTATATATACTCCCAAAATATTCCACAAAAAAACATTAAATATGGCAGGCGTAACTAGAAAGAAATACGACACTGTCTGCTCTATCTGACAGTATTGTTGATAAGGTTTCAACATGACTAGCCCACAGTGGATTGGTGAAATAATTAAATATTCATAAATCATTAGTTCAATTTTCTGGGTCAAAAATTGAGACTGGGAACCATACTAAATAAGGCTAAGCTATAGAGCGTGGAGGGATTCCCTGTCTTTGCACAAATATAACCATTGTAATTCATCTTAAAAAAAATTCAACATGATCAACATAGGTAAAGCATTGTTGATAAGGATTCAACGTGATCAAGATGACTCCATGTATTTCTGGTTCAATTATTGGATCTCTATAAATAAATGAATGTGGTGGTGAGAGAAGCAGACCAATAGCAGCAGTTTCACGTGCATTGAAGAGAAAATGGGCACATGAGAGAAATTCCTGAGTTCATCTACGAAAGTAGATGCAGCTGGAGTGACTATACTCGCTTTGATCATTATCTTCTTTTGCAAATATCGTCTAAAAATGAAAGGATCAAACAATCCAAAACTGCCTCTCAGGCCGTCTCCATGGCCCATAATCGAGAATCTCCATATGTTGGGAGAGTTACCTCACCGTGCTCTAAAAGATGTTTCCGATCTATATGGTACCATTATGTTTCTACACTTGGGCTCCATGCCTACACTGGTGGTTTCTGGTCCTGAGATGGCCAAACATTTTCTCAAAACTCATGATCTGGTCTTTGCCAGCTGACCCGCAACGGCCGTGGGGAAATACATGGCCTACAATTTCAAGGGCGTGGCATTAGCCCCGTATGGATATTATTGGAGACAAATGAGAAAAATATGCATCTCAGAACTACTGACTCCCAAAAGAATCGAGTCATTCCAATCGGGGCGAGACAAGGAGGTGTCGGCAATGGTTCACTCCATTTGGAAGGAAAGCCAGAATGGGGTGAAGCATGTCAACCTGAGTGAGGCTCTGTCGTCTCTCATGACAAATATAATATGCAGAATGCTGATGGGAAGAAAATGTTCGATAGATGTGCCCGATAATTTGTTGAGTTTTAAAAGAATGGGGAAATTGGTGTGGGATTTGGGGCCTTTAACAGACAGAAAATTGAGCAGGAACAACATAAAGGCCGTCATTCTCGACATCTTGGTTGCTGGAATTGAAACGTCAGCAGTTACTTTGGAATGGGAAATGTCGAAGATGTTGATGAATCCTGCTGTGATGAAGACATTGCAGGAAGAGCTCCAGTTGTTTGTCAGCAAAGGTGGCCAAGTAAAGCCATCTGATCTACCAAGTCTGGAGTATATGCAATGCATGGTGAAGGAAACCCTAAGATTGCATCCGCCGATTCCACTACTGCTTCCCCATGAGTCAAGGGAGACTTGTACTGTGGCAGGGTACAACATCACTGCTAAAACGAGGGTTATAGTGAATGCGTGGGCGATCGAGAGAGATCCGGGTGTGTGGGGAGAGGACGTTTTGGCGTTCAAGCCGGAGTGGTTTATGCAGGTGGGTGGCAGAAACAAAAATGTAGATGTGAAAGGTCAGGCCTTTGAACTCATTCCCTTTGGATCTTGCAGTAGAGGGTACCCTAGGATGGCTTTGGCTCTTGAATCTATTGGCCTTGCACTTTCACATCTGTTGCATTGCTTTGACTGGAGTTTGGAGTGTAAGAATGGAGTCCAGGAGGAACTGAATATGAGTGAATCGTTTGGTTTAACGCTTTCATGAGTTTGGTTCCATTTGTTTTTAGAAAACTTCAAAGCGTTAAAACGCTTTCATGAGTTTTCCTTTCTTCTTTGCAAAGACGACTGAGATAACTCCTTTTTTCTTTTCATTCATACATTTAGGGAAATGCATCTAGCATCTTATTTTTAAAAACATTAACTCCTACATTCTTATCTTGTAGAAATCAAATACTGAAAGGACATTTAAAATTAATTCTTTTCGCAGCAAATAATGTTTTTTTTTGGTATTAATATTGCAGGTTAAGTTTCATAAACAAATTTAAGTTTTGTAGAAGTAAAAACCAAAAAACCCAGGTCGAGCTTTAAACAACAACGAAAAAGCTAAAGGATGCTTCGCCACTCGTCCCCAAAATAAAAAATTATACATTTATATCAACGCTGAAGTGGAAGGGTACTTCGCAGATCCAAACCATGATCGTGTCAATTCTAGAAAACCCCACATTCTTTAGTTCTTTTAAAATCTATCTTACAAACCCTTTCAAACCATAAGTTCTCTTCAAAACCTACAAACAACTATTAATGTTTAAAAACCATAAACTTCCTTACAACACCTTTGGACTGAACCTTCACACCATAGGACTCTAGGGACAGCCATGGCATATCTGGCTGTCTATATCGATACCCTCGCATGGGAGAAACTCACTCCAGGGTTCCGTCCAAGCATCACTTGTAGTGTAGATCTCACATTTTACCTGCAGTGTAGATCTCACATTTTAGTACTTCAATAGAAATCATAGGTGTTGGCTGCATTTTGATGAAGTGTATAAATTATTGTTCTTACCTTCAAAATTTATAATCTTGGGCATGGATTTTGCTGCACCTTTCAACCGAGCACTCTGAGAAACCCTCTCGTGCCAGTGTTGTGGGGAAAACAGTTTCATTCGATCATCGTATTTCACCAAGCTGGTTCACTGCATAGTTTTGATGGAGACTTGGGCCCTCAAATTTTCTTGCTTAGTAGTAGAGCCTCTCAGCCAGGTGTTAGGATATTCGTATACTCCATCCTAGTCCCACCAGTATTTTGATCATTTACATTTTCAGTCATGCATGAACTTTTAGGGTTTGCATGCATCATTTAGGGTTTGCATGCATTCCAGTCATCAATCCAGCACTTAGCCCTCAGTTAAGCATCCCCTGGGAGCTTTGCTCATATCAGTTTTATCCCTCCTAGTTCTTAGTGCGCCCCTTCATGCAGTTGCATGCATCTCATGCGCCCTCTTCACCTACCACTTAGTTGCACTTAATTGAGTTATCATTAGTTCTTTCCTTGATTTAAGGCTAGACTGACTCTCAATTGATTGTATCACTCCGATGGATCTCCAGTGAGACTAGACTACCCATTCTAACTCCAGTTAGCTCCTCATGCGCCCTCCACTGAGCCTCCTTCATTCAGTTACACTCAGTTAAACCTACCACACTCAGTTAGACTCAGTTTGTCTGATGGTTGATAGTTACTTGAGCATTGATGACTCCACTGATGATGAGATAGACTACTAGTTGTGCTCCAATGAAACTTTAGTGATCCTTTGATCACTCCATGAAGGATGATTCGAATTGCCACCTTAGGTATTGGAATCCTCATGCATTGTACTATTTATTTGTCCATATTGTGATTAATTAGTTAAAGTGTGTGAAGTATTCTTGCTTCTATCCGAGTTCTACTATATGATTATTCTGTTGCTCATTATACTACATTGAACACTCTTCTTCTATTTTCCTACTTAATCATAATTATTCTCTTGTGAGGTATACATCATCTCTTAGATCTGCTGTGAGGATTTTCACATAGTATCAGAGCATGTTGAGAGTATTGTTTATCTCCATTCTTGAGAGTTTTTTGTAGGTTATTACCAAGATTTCGAGTGTAGCAGTTGCAGAAGTTTATGCATCTTTGCAGCAGTAGTAGTTGTAGATATTCTCTATTGTTTTTGCAGGTCTTTTACAACTTCCATGTATTCATAAGGAATTACTCCTTTTTCTCCATTCAAGATGAATGGAAACCACAAATGATAGAACATTTGAAGAGACACAGTGTCTTTGATTATTGTTTTGAAAGAGAGTTTGAATCCTATGATGAAGAGTATGACTGGTTAAGTGAAGGTGAACAAGCTTGTGTAGTCATGAGTTACGCTATGTCTCAATGCATCGTATATGACCTCCCTAATATTTCATCTCCAAAGAAGATATGGGCTTACCTGGATGAAATATTTGGAAAACAGAATGAAGGAATTGGTCCAAACCCTTTCGAGAACAAGCAAAGTGATGCATTCGCTCCCCTTGATTATCTCTCAGATCATGAACCAGTATCATCTCATATTGAATTTGTCCACAAAGAACTTGCATATTCTACACTCATGCTCCAACTTTCTTCTCTTTCTGAGCCAACTTACACTCTAGATATTGTAGAAGGTCATAAATCCTCTCTTGCACCAGAGTCTGTTGGTTTTCATCATGATCACATGATTATTTTGGAGGAAAAATCAGCTATTGGAGGTAATGCATTTGCTCTCCTCAAGCAATCACCTCTTATTTACTACTATATGATCATTATTCCATGCTTTCAGAAGGTTATTGAAGAATATGGCCTTTGCCACCCACTTGGGATAATTTCTCATGCATCTAATGGTTTTGATCTCACCTCTTATGGTTCAAAGGAGATCTCAAGAAACCATTGCCATTCGCTTGAGATAATATCTCATGCATTTACTGGTTTTGATCTCACCTCTCATAGTTCAAAGGAGATCTCAAGAAACCATGATTCAAGTCTTGGATCTAATTTGGATTCTAAGCAATTACTACTTGGGATAATTTCTCATGCATATGATAGTTTTGATCTCACCCCTGCTGGTTCAAAGGGGATCTCAAGAAACTATTCTTCAAGTCTTAAATCTGATTTGGATTTCAAGCAATCATTATTATTTGATGGTTCTTTTTGGCATAATATCACCCATGATGGTTCGAAGGAGAAGACAAAAGACTATCTACATATTCATGTTTTTGATCCTACCTCAACTGATTCGAATCACAGGTTCAATGATCATCTTCATACTTTTGGATTTGTTCTCATCACTTTCGATCTGAAGAGAAAGTACAAGCACATGCTTTTTGAGCATGATCCACTTCTTCCCAAGAAGAAGACACCTCTAGACATATGACCAAGCATCACACCTTCTTGAGTTTGGAGCATTTAGTTTTGTGTGTGCCTTACATTCTATTTTGAGGGGGGGTATTTTTCCCATGAGGTTTTCCCCATTTCCTCGGTTTATTGACTGTTATTATTCATTGTATTGGGTGAAATTTGGTCTTAGTTACCAGGGCCTAGGATGGATTAAGGGGGGGTGTTAGGATATTCCTATACTCCATCCTAGTCCCACCAGTATTTTGATCATTTACATTTTCAGTCATGCATGCATCATTTAGGGTTTGCATGCATTCCATTCATCAGTCCAACACCTAGCCCTCAGTTAGACATCCCCCGGGAGCTTCGCTCAGATCATTTTTAGCCCTCCTAGTGCTTAGCGCACCCCTTCATGCAATTGCATGCATCTCATGCACCCTCTCTCACCTACCACTTAGTTGCACTTCAGTTAATTGAGTTATCATCAGTTCTTTCCTTGATTTAAGGCTAGATTGACTCTCAACTGGTTGTATCACTCCAATGGATCTCCAGTGAGACTAAACTGCCCATTCTGAATCTAGTTATCTCCTCATGCACCCTCCACTGAACCTCCTTCATTCAGTTACACTCAGTTACACCTACCACACTCAGTTAGACTCAGTTTAACTGCTGGTTGATAGTTATTTGAGCATTGATGACTCCACTGATGATGAGATAGACTATTAGTTGTGCTCCGATGACACTCCAGTGATCCTTTGATCACTCCATGAAGGCTAATTCGAATTACCACCTTAGGCATTCGAATCATCATGCATTGTACTATTTATTTGTCCATATTGTGATTAATTAGTTAATGTGTGTGAAGTATTCTTGCTTCTATCCGAGTTCTACTGTATGATTATTCTATTTCTCATTGTACTGCATTGAACACTCTTCTTCTATTTTCCTACTTAATCATAATTATTCTCTTGTGAGTTATACATCATATCTTAGATCTGTTGTGAGGATTTTCACACTAGGATGGCCGAGAGCTCTTCCTCCTCCCAAATCCGGTGAATGAGTAGATCGAAACCCTCGAGTGGTGTCTCAGGACACCAGGAGCTGAAATTCATTACAACAGCCTATCCTCCATCTTTTGATTCGGCCTATATTAATTACGGTCATAAGACCCTCGAATATATTTCCTACTTTTAATCATTTCAAATTTATTTGGGTATGATAACCCTTAAGCTATGGTTGTGGGATTACTTGGTATGAGGTTTCTTCCACCATTGGAGTTTTACTTAGGGCCTTAGAACCCTCGAAATCCTTCACATCAACCCATGGAGTATTTAGGGTTAACTTAGTGCTTGTCAACTAGTATTCATCCAAGAGATGTCTTGGGTTGTGACCTTTAGGAACTTATTCCAAAAGATAGATGCGTAGGTGTTAGCTTAGTTAAGCTAAGTATGCCAAGGCTGTCCGATGATTCCTCTAAGCATGAGATTTTGTCCGCAGAACCCCAATGAAGCATTACTAAACATACATGGTTTTCATTCTCATTCTTTTCATTTGATGAGTTTTATCGCTAACTAACCATCATACAGCAAAAGCATCCAAGTAAGAACTTTTTTAAAAGCATGATACTTTCTTTACTAACAAACACTTTAGAATACAGGAGGAAAAGTAGCATCATCCAATAATCCTAAGCTTGGAGTAAAACTCATAATAATCTCTAAGAGCAGAAAGGTTTGTGACATAAATATACAACCATAGGGTGAAAAAATGAAGATGGGTGTCTATTTTGGGGGGTCTCGTGAGAAAATAATTCTGTTTTTTTCATGTCTTCCAACTTCGGGCGAACAAAAGTGATATTTTTATTTAAAATTTCACTTTGCCGTAAAAAGAAAACTTTTGTAGAATTATGTTAGCTTTCTACTCATAATTTTTTCAATTTTTTTTATTAAGATTTGATATGTCGATTTCGCAAATGTTTGACAGTGTGTTCTTATAAAATGAAAAGACTACAAAAGAGTTATGATTTGTTGCACCACTAAAATCGTTGTTAGAATTGTGTTTTGCAAAAACTGAAAATGCTACGACAATCTACACACAATGTACTAACGCGTGACTATAAGTTTGCATCCAATGGACCTCTATACTAATTATTATATTTTTTTAAAGTCGATCCATGGGGAAACTCAGTCGATTTTCAACAACCTTTTTGTTGCACCACTTTTCTCTCAACCCGCTATAAAATCAAAAAATCTAAGACCACCCTTTTGAAGTAGACACGTCAATGAATCGTCCCACATTTTCTTCGATTTTTTTGGTGTTGTATTTACAAAGTTATGGATTTTTCTTTTCGCTGTTTTTTTAAAGAGCTGAATCATAACTCGACACATGTTACAAATATAAAACTTAAAAAATATCAGTTCTTATCTATATACAACAAAATTTATACCCTCGTAAAGTAGATTCAATAATGAATCTACTGGTATGAAGTCCGACATTCGTTTTGTTGTGTAAGAGGTGGTTTTCTCCTTCCGAAAATGGAGAAACCTGAAAATTTTGCAGAGATCTGAATCGGTCATGTTTCAGAGATTATTCGGCCGAAGTAATTATTCGGCCGAATAATTATTCGGCCGAATAATTATTCGGCCGAATAACTGTTTTCCGTAACGGCGCCGTAACTTATAGCGAAGGTTATTCGGCCGAATAACTAAACGGAAAAAAATTTCGTCGGCCGGAAAAAAAATAAACATTCATGCAAAAACATTTTAAACATTCATGCAAAACATATTATAAATATTATCAAAACACTTTAAACATTCATGCAAAACATATTCTAAACATTTACCAAATGAGAAATAATAGACATGTACTCATGTATATAATCCAAAAAAAAGTTGATGAACATGTGAATTCAATGTACATGTATATATAATCAAAAAATAAATACCCTCCATGTTCAAAACAACTACAAAATATATATATCAACAAAAACAATAAAGTCTGAACCACTATCCATCTAGACCAATATCTTTCCACTATTTTCCACTAGGACCTTCCCTGGGACTCAACTCCACCTACAATACACAAAAAAACAAATTATAAATTTAGATCATAAATTATTTAAACAATTTTAAACTAAATTCAAAATATTAAGATATTAAACTCATCTACAAAACAATTCAATTATTAAAAAAATTATACATCAAATTCTTTGGATGCATGTCCACCACTTTTTTCCCCTAGAGACTTTCCTTTAGCTCCAAAGGACCTCAAAGAGCCAAGCTGCAACATGTACAAAAACAATTTTCAAATAAATCAAAAAAATATAAAACATTAAACTTATATATCAAAGATCATTTCTAATTCAACAAAATTACCTCAGTGGCAATATCTGCATTCATTAGAGACCCCACATCTTCGCCCCCAATTTCTAAATGGTCTCTTCCCTAAAATTTAAATTTTGTTAATAAATAAAACATAGTAGATCCAAATAATAAATTAAGCAATTAACTTAAAACCAAAACAAAAAAATTAAAATCATTAGCTCACAAGAGATGGTAAATCATCTAAAAAGTTGGAATCTAATGAAACCTGCATAAATAAGTCAAATTAACAATAAGATACATTGATATTTATTAAAATTCAAGCAAACATAAAAAATATCATGTTCAATCATAAATATTATAATTAAAATACCTCTCCTAAGCGCTCTTCATTTTGACTAGGATGCTCTCGATTTTGACTACTGGAGACTCGAAAATTATTTGCATTTAACATTGACGTAAACTGCAGACAAAATACATTTGCTTAATATATTTATTCCCATGTAGCAAAAAATTCAATTCAAAATGATTAAAAAAAATCAAAGAGATTGTCATAGCATAATCAACAAACCTCTCCCATGCTCGATGTGTCATTGGATAACACATCTGAAGCTATATCTCGACAAGACTTAGCATAAGCCCTAAGATCATCAATGCTCAATGCATCTACCTCGTCATTCGTCTTGTAGACAAAACTCTGACGAAGAATAGCGCGAGCCTTCTCTCGCCCCAAACCAACTTCTACTCCTGCAAGAGCTGAAGCTAAACCATCACCTACTGATTCCCTTCCAATTGTCCCTAGTTGAGATGTTGTCTCCATCTCTGATCTTAAAGCCACAACCCTTGGTGGACGAGATATCTCAGGTGGAGGTTGTATAGTGGCAGGGTCTCTAAGAGCACCTTTTCGATTATATATTCTACCCTTTCCAGCTCCATAAAAGTCAGAGGGAACATCAGTATAGTTAGGCTTCATACCTAAAAAAAACTCCGCATAAAAAAATCTAGCAAAATAATTAGGAACCTCATCGTTCCAAGGCAATCGACCATAAGCTGCAAGAAATCGATCATATATTAAATGTGCAATTTGAGGATGCTTGAAATATTGCACTTTCAACATTTTTCGCTTAAGGCCTTCTTTGAAATTGAACATTGAATTAGCTTGTTCTCTACTGACTCTCTCCTTCACAACCTCCCACTTATCTGGACCCATAACTTGGTCCTTTCGCATCCACATCAAATGAACAAAACTATTTGTAGTTGGTCCAAGTTCATCGTATGCATCAATGAATTTTTGCAAAGATGCCAAAACAATCTCTAGACTTTGTCGACTCTCTGGAGGGAGATCCAAAGAACAAAGATCATTGTTCAACCTGTCATAGTGGGATTTACAACTTTCAAGAATAGTTTGTTGCACAACACCTCGCCATGGAAGCTCATTAGGTAAATCAGACGGATAAGTTGATATGGGTGTACACCCCTCAGCTAGTGGAACATATGTCGTCCTAGCTCTAGGAGGAACTTCAGGACCCTGCTCTCCACCCACACCTATTCCATCATCTGTATTCCTATCTTGATCTTCCCCTCGCTCCATAGAATTACGCACATCTTCTGAACATCGCTCTGCTTCAAATATAGCCGTAGTCAAAAATTAACTTTTTCCATAAATTCAAAACACAAAAAAATACAAATTATACATTATTAAACATTAATGTTCATACCAACAGAACGTTGGGATCGACGCTCTCCCATAGAAGACAAAGGAGAATCATTTGTACCCCCTCGAACTTGTTGGTGATCAAACGACTGGGACCCATGCAATAAACCTGAACCCCGCGGTGAATTCGACAACCTTCGACTACCAATTGGAACACCAATTCCTGAGGATTGTGATGACCTCCTACGCTTTCCCTTCGAAGACTCTCTTTCCATTTGATATAACTTCTAAATTTACACAAACATTAACATATTGAAAATGTACATAACTACCACTACAAGCATCAAGCCAATATTTGATTAAAAACTCCAACAAAATTTAAGTCCCCCTCCTAACTCTAATTAATTAACTAAAATTCCTTACCCTCCCTAATATTGCAACATAAAGGACATATCTAATAATCATTTCATTATCAAACACAATTAATTGAAGTAGTATAATAACCTTAAAAACTTTTAATCCAACAAATATGTTTGAATTATATATGTCAACAAACGAACATCTCACTAAACATATATGTATTCTTATTAAAAGAATTCTAACTTATATTTATGATAATACAATTTACACACATTGAAGTTGTACATGTTAACTCTACAAACTCAAAACATATCTATTAAAGATCTGCATACAAAATGTAGAGCTTCCTCAAATAGTATAACATAAATATACCCTTATTAAGAAACTTCTAGTTAACATCTATGATAAAACAATTTACAAACATTGAAGTTGTACATGTTCATTCTACAAAATTAAAAACATATCTCTTAAAGATCTGCGTAAAAAATGTAGAGCCACCTAAAATATTATAACTTATTTTCTTTTGTAAGTTCCTCTCCTAACTCTAAGAACACTATTGCAGCATAAACATGACATCAATAATCATCCCATATTGTAATAGTTCAATCACCTTCCTAATTTTTAAACTATCACTTATGTTTTCATTCTATATCTCAATAAACAAACATTCCTTAATTTTTATAAAAAAAATACTTAATAACTTACAATATTGAATTTTTAAGTGACTTTCTACGTTAACTCTGTTCATGAACAGAGTTCATGAACTCAATTGACATTCTTGTACCTGACTTAACATAGTAACACCACATGTTGATCATTTATAAAGTTGTTTAGTATATCATTTATCATCACTTCTTTGAGAATTTGGAAAACTTAATATGAAACTCGTCAGGGATTAGGGTTTAAATATCCATATATATAAAGAAGCAATGGAGTTACATTTCATAAAAATAAGACAGCTACATGTTATGATGTTTAATTCTCATTTTATATATTTCAAAACCTTACTTCATAGCATAACTACCGCCTATAATTTCATAGCATATCATGAACAGAACTCTGTTCATGAACAGAACTCTGTTCATGAACAGAACTTCTATGATAGCAAATGAACATTCATGGTTGATGGAGTAGTAGTAAGTCCATAGTTTTCATGATATTATACAGATACCCAATTCCAAGTAGCAGGAGGAGATTCATTGTTGAATGCATGTGATTAGAATGAATCGAAAGGACTGCCTACTTTAATGGGGTTAGTTCATCTCTATTATCTAAAAGCTTACGTCAATCAGAGAACCAATACCCTTTGAGCAATGATAACAACATTATTACAGCTAAAGATCATTACCTAATCATAGCTAGTACTATTGTATTACTCATATTCTTGGACCTATCATAGCTCATAATTTCTATCAAGCACTCATAAGCATGAATAATCATGTAGTACTAATACCCTTATCTGAAATCACATATAAAGCCTAATCAAAGCATTATAGTATTCATAGTAAAGCTAACCAAGCTATAATAATTGTAAAGCTATCCTTATATTTTCTGTACATCGTATGATTAGACTGCAATCATTGTGGAATTTATATACAAAGCAACATGTACGTAAGCTTCAACTGCATTGGGTTTACTACTATCTATAACCAATAATCAGCAATGATAATGTTTACTAAACAGTTGTGATTACAGCTTCTATAAGACAAATTATGAGCTATATTATAACAGTTCATATCTAACCTATAAGTAATGGTATTCTGTTCATGAACAGAGTTCTGTTCATGAACAGAGTTCTGTTCTTGAACAGAGTTCTGTTCTTGAACAGAGTTCTGTTCATGAACAGAGTTCTGTTCATGAACAGAGTTCACGAACAGAGTTCTGTTCATGAACAGAGTTCACGAACAGAACTCTGTTCATGAACAGAGTTCACGAACAGAACTCTGTTCATGAACAGAGTTCACGAACAGAACTCTGTTCGTGAATTGTTCATGAACAGAGTTCATGGACATAAAACTGATTCTCTAAAATAAAAATTGCATTTTAAAACATTTAACCTTCCAATATTAAGACCCATTACAGATTTTTTTAATTCTAATACTGCCAACAACATAAAAACAAAGTTTATGTAACGATGCATACCTGTATATAAAAATGCAGTGAAGAATCGTCGATCCCAATGCCACCTCTATTCAATCCAGCAACGCTCCAAACAACACCTATTTCCTTCACAAACAACAACTAACGTCATCAAATAAGCCCTATAACATACACAAACAGAATCATTACGTCAAAACCAAAGCGAAAACGCACCTTCAACCGTTCAGATAAAACCGCAACACCATCAAAGCAGCAACCCACCAAGACACACCTGCCAACAACAACAGACCAACCTACACGCTACCTCCAACAAGCAGCAGCTAGCGCAAATCACACCCCGACGAAACGTTAAAGCCGACGAGCACCAGCAGAAAAAACAACAAACCAACCGACTCGCTTCTTCCAAAGAACAGAGCAAGCGCAAATCACACCCCGACGAAACTTAAGAGCCGACGAGCGACAACAGAAATAGAGCAGACGCGAGTCGCGGAGAAAGAGCGAGCCGTGGTACACAAGCAGGGCGGCGAGCAGCGGGGTGGCGAGCAGCGGGATGGTGCGTCGGCAGGGTAGCAACAGACTACTGCGGGCCCATGCGGGGTCCAAACAATTCCAACAGGGAATGCCAAATGGCAGCCGATGCTGTCTTTTTATGCAGAAAACTTGTTCGGCCGAATAATTGTTCGGCCGAATAATGGTTCGGCCGAACAATTATTCCGCCGAATAATTATTCGGCCGAACAATTATTCCGCCGAATAATTATTCGGCCGAACAATTATTCGGCCGAACAATCGTTCGGCCGAATAAACTATTGCCCGAAATTTTTTTCTGTCCGGCAACCGTTTGCACAAATTTCAAGAGTCTCCGTTAAACAGGACGGAGAACTGTTTGTGGTTATTCGGCCGAATAACCTCAAAATTATTCGGCCGAATAATTTCAATGATTCGGCCGAACAATGATTTTTATTCGGCCGAATAATATTTTTATTCGGCCGAATAACTTCCGCTAAGACGATTTTGCACTGATTTCTCACGAAAGTGTTACCCACCTTCACGTTTTCACCCCATAACAACTACAAACATAGAACGTATTAATCAAACATTTTTTTTTTGGAATGAAGTCATTGGAATTTTGGGATTATAGTTTATACAATGTGTGTGTGTATGTGCATAGCGTATTTTCTGTGTTTAGAATCTTGGACCATGTAGATTAAAAATTAATCCATGGACAAAGGAATAATTTTTTATTTTATTTTATGAAATTTGAGGTTCATTACATATGGTATCAGAGCTAGGTTATAGCACTAGGCCTGTAACAGTGCAAAACAATTCCACTGATATAATTTTTTATTTTTTTTTAACACATGATATTTTTGTATTTTGTGTTCTTCTCTTACTAATTATAGGATTAGGAAACAAACTGTGTTATTAAGGAAAAACGACAGAGTTCGGGATGCCTGAAGAGACACCCCCACCGGAAGGTACTGGAGGAAACAGACTTTGGGTGCAGCTGAATGAAAGCAGAGAAAATGTTGAGGAATTAAGGGCAGAGTTGAGAAAGGTTAGGGAGGAAAATGAACGGATAATGAAGGATCAAGAGGAACTGAATACTATCTTACTAGCCAAGATACATAGTAATGAGAAGGGTAAACATACGGAAGGAAAGACAGCTACACCCCCTAAACAAAAGGGGAGAAAGTTGGATTT
The DNA here is from genome assembly GCA_027924585.1 of Larix kaempferi. NCBI lineage: Eukaryota > Viridiplantae > Streptophyta > Pinopsida > Pinales > Pinaceae > Larix > Larix kaempferi. The sequence continues at coordinate 7,349,212 of BSBM01000206.1, forward strand.
TTCTAGCCATAAGACTAAAACATCCAGTGATGAATCCTTAAAGCAAGAACATGGAGATTCCAGCGAAATCAATGACTAGCATAAAGGTAAGAGGAACTACAGACCGTATGAGGATATTTCAAGGGAATTTAAGAAAATCAAACCCCACATGTTTAATGGTGAAATGGAAAAAGGTGAAGAAGCTGAAGCTTGGTTATCAAGCATGAAGAAATATTTTCAGATATACAACTATTCTGATGAACTTAAGGCAAAAATGGCCATATACAACCTAAGTGGAGTGGCAGGACATTAAGAAAGTTAAAGGCATCAAGGAGCAGGGAATGAATTGGAAAACCTTTAAAAAGTTATTTAAAGAGAAATATCTTTCAGAGCAGTTTTATGAAGAAAAGCAAAAGGAATTCTATGAATTGAAATTAGGAACCATGAATATGAAATAAATCAACAGTAAATTTATGAGTCTACTCTGTTATGTGCCTTATATAGTCGAAGAAAATCCAAAGATACAACGCTTCCTCAACTATTTGCCTACCTTGTTCAAGGAATGAATTGAATTTGATAACCCAAAGACATTAGAAGAAACCATGAGGAAGACGAACTATTGTTACGAACAGAGAAAAAACAGAAGAGAAAGTATGCCCAGCTAGAATGTGAAGAAAAGGGATAATAAAGTGTTGGGAATGTGGTGACCCACATTATTTTAAGGACTACCCTAAAAGAAACAAAAAATTTAATAGAGTTCATTCTGTGCAAGAAGCCATCACTGTTGGAGACATGGAGAGGAACACGCCTAGAATCAACGTTGCACTAGAAAATCGACAGGAAGATCACCTAACATCCATGGTTGAAATTCCAGGTATGTTAAAGAATCATCCTATCTCTATATTAATCGATCCAGGTGCAAGTTTAAGTTATGTATCTCCCAGAATTGTAGAATTATGTAATCTAGTACCTGAAAAATTTGAAAAATCGTGGTTGGTACAACTAGCTACAGGTACTAAACCCAAGGTTAATAATGATGTTAAGAATTGTGAATTTCTAATGAATGAGTTGAAAACAAGTGCAAATCTGAATATTTTACCTTTAGGTTCTTATGATTTATTGATTGGAATGGATGGGTTAGAAGAGAAGAAGGTTATATTAAATTGTCTTGATAAAAGTTTCACTTGCAAAGATGCTTCAGGGAATATAGTTAAAGTAACAGGAATTCCTAGAAAAACCACTCTTAGACAGATATCAACTTTACAATTAAAAAAGATCTGTAAGAAAGGGGTGTAAGGTTTTGGATGTTTACATAATGGATAGCAGTGAATCTGAAAGTAAGTTAAATTTATAGGATATACCAATTTTACAATATTTTAAAGATATATTTCCTGAAGAAATTCAAGAACTGCCTCCAAAACCGGATATAGATTTTACAATTTATCTAATACCAAGAGTAGTACCGGCCTCTAAGGCTCCATACAGAATGAATGTAATTGAACTCACAGAGTTAAAAACTTAGTTACAAGAACTTTTGGATAAGAAATATGTTCGGCCCAGTGTTTCCCCTTGGGGAGCGCCGATTTTATTTGTAAAGAAAAAAGATGGAACCTTAAGGTTATGCATAGAAAACAAGCAATTAAAGAAAATGACTATAAAGAACCGATACCCCTTGCCTCAGATTGACGATCTATTCGATCAAATCCAAGGGGCGACCATCTTCTAAAAAATAGATCTAAGATCCGGTTACCATCAAGCATGAATCAAGGATGAAGACATCTTCAAAACAACCTTCCGAACTCATTATGGTCATTACGAGTTCGTTGTAATGCCATTTGGCTTAACAAACGCACCTGCAGCTTTTATGAGTTTAATGAATAATATTTTTAACTACTTTTTGGATAAATTTGTCATTGTCTTCATTGACGACATACTGATTTATTCAAAGAACGAACAGGAGCACGAAGAAGATTTAAGAACAATGCTAAAAATTTTAAGAGCACAAAAATTGGTTGCTAAGTTCAGCAAGTGTGACTTTTATAAAGACGTAATTCATTATCTCAGACACGTAGTGTCTAAAGATGGAATCTCGGTTGACCCCGATAAAATTAAAGCTACCATGGAATGGCCAGTCCCTAAAAATATAACCAAAATAAGATCTTTTATGGGGATGATGGGCTGCTATTGGAGATTCATAGAGGGATTTTAAAAAATTCTTACCCCATAACCTCGCTACAAAATAAAGGAAAAATATTTGATTGGAACGAAAAATGTATGGAAATTTTTAATAAACTAAAACATCTTTTAACTACTGCTCCTACTTTAAAAATTTCTGACCCGTTAAAATATTTCATCGTATGCACTGATGCATGTAACGAAGGATTAGGCGGAGTATTAACTCAAGAAAACCATGTTATAGCCTATGAATCTCGGAAATTAAAAGATCATGAGAAAAATTATGCTACTCATGATTTGGAACTTGCTGCAATTATTCATGCCTTAAAAATGTGGCGACATTACTTAATCGGAAGAAGACTTTTACTCATGTCAGATAACGTAAGCTTAAAATACTTACTTGACCAACAGAACTTGAATGCTAGACAAGCCAGGTGGCTATTCTTTTTAAGCGAATACAACTTTGAAATAAAACATATAAAAGGTAAAGAAAACAAAGTTGTAGATGCTTTAAGCCATCATGCAAACTTACTGTATGCAAGCAGCAATTACGAATTTGATCTGGAAAAATAGATTTTAATGTGGAAAATTTTGATAAAGAATATCAGTTTCTAAAGAATAAAACTGCTGAAAATGAAAGTAATCAGTTAAAGACTGATTTCCGTACTAACAAAATAGGTTTATTTTTGTTTAAAAGCAGACTTTACATACCCAATTCTACAGAAATTAAGTTAACTGTTTTAAATGAATTACATAAGCAACCTTATTCTGGGAACCCATGGTATCAAAAGATGATTACCATGGCTAGGAAGGATTTCTATTTGCCAAACATGAAATGAGAAATAGAAAAATACTTAGCTCGCTGCTTAGAATGACATCAAGTCAAATTTGAACACCAACATCCAGCAGGATTGCTGCAACCATTACCCGTTCCGAAATGGAAGTGGGAAATGATCAACATGAATTTTATAACCGGTTTACCAAGGAATTGCAGACAACATGATTTGATCATGGTTGTGGTAGAAAAATTAAGCAAAGCTTCTCACTTTATTCCTGTGAAGTCTACATATAAAGTCGTTAACATTGAAGATATTTTTATGAAGGAGATATTCAGGCTGTATGACATACCAAAGGTGATAGTCTCAGATAGAGACACAAAATTTACAAGTAATTTATGGAAATCATTATTTAAAGGTTTGGGAACCGAGTTGAATTTTAGCACTGCACACCATCCACAAACAGATGGGCAGACTGAAAGAGTCAACCAAATTCTGGAAGACATGTTGAGGATGTATGTTATGAACACACCTGGTAGATGGGAAGATTATTTTCATTTAGTAGAATTTGCGTATAATAATAATTTTCAAGTTTCTGCAGGTATGAGTCCATTTAAGTTTTATATGGACGAAGGTGCAATAATCCAATCTCATGGAGAAACCCAGTAGATAGGCTTATGTTAAAACCTGAACTATTAAGAGAAATGGAACTATCTATGCAACAGGTACAACAATATTTCAAAGCTGCCCAAGACAGGCAGAAAAGTTATGTTGATTTAAAACAAACTCCTAAAGAGTTCCAGGTGGGTGACCACATTTACATAAAGGTAAAGCCTAAGAAAAGTTTTTTAAGGCTAGGTAAGTATTCCAAATTGGCACCCCAGTTTTGCGGGCCATTTGAAATTTTGGCAAGAATAGGTCCAGTTGCATACCAACTAGCCCTGCCACCTAATATTAGGGTGCATAATGTATTAAATGTTTCAATTCTGAAAAGGTATATTCATGATGCCTCACACGTAATTTATTGGAATATAATCCAAGTGGAACCGGAAGGAGAGTTCCAGGTGGGACCGGAACGCATTCTCAACAAGAGAGAAATCACTCTCTGTAAACGTATCATCAGACAAGTCAAGGTGCAATGGGAGCACCTTAGTCCGGAAGAAGCTACTTAGGAGCTAGAAAGTGATATGCGGGAGGCATATCCAAGCTGGTTCCAAGAAGAGCTTATGGACGATTGAATAATTAGTGTAACACCGAGGACGATGTTACCTTCTAAGGGGAGGTGTATGTAACACCCCCAAAATAATAAACATTTCTATTATTTCTTCTGGTAAAAGAATATTGTGAACAATTATTATTTTATTATTTTGACTGAGAAGCCAAAATAAAACAAATTGTATTGAAGATATTATTTTTAATTAATATAATAAAACATGAGACAAGGATGGATCTAGCTATTGAAGAGTGTCTACTGAACTACTTGAGGAAAAAGACAAGTGTCAAATACTGTTAAGGATGCATGAGGCACCATCCCTAAAAATCAGGCCTTCACTCCCAGTTGAGTGTTGAAGAGCAGAAGGCTCATAAATGGCCAAGACCTAGGAAAATACTACAAATAGTAATTCCATGAGCAACAGAAGGCTAGCATGGGACAGGGATTGTGAATTTCACTATAAGAGATGGCACATTGGGATTTTTGTTCAGGTAGTTTAGCAGACAAGCTCGGTGGTTCTGGAGCTTGATTTCTCTAGGATATTGGTTGGGAGGAACGACAGAGCCATCCTTGTTTTCCCATTGTTGGTATGAGGTTTTTATCCTATTTTTGTTGATTAATATTGTGGTGGAATTTCATTATTATTTATACATATGCTTAGTTAGTTTGTAAAGTGTTGTTAGCCCAAGCTCGATAGTCCTTAGAAATAAAGAATCAGATCATTCATGCAGCAAATTTTTTTCTTATTACAATAGTTTCCGCTATGTTTTATTTTCTTTCCCTTATATTTACAGTTCCTTTAGCAAGAAAATAAATAATTAGACTTTATATAATAAGAGTGTTGAATATTCAGTTTAAACAAAACTAAAATATCAAAATTTAGAACTCTGTGATAAAAGCTATTTTATTTACCTAATAAAACATACAATCAGCAGTTATTGTTTATTCTTCTATAGATCATCATTACTGTCTTACTATGATAGACTATGAATTCATTAGTTCTACCTTTTTTAATAATTCCACAAATAAGGTTTATATTTTCTCCATGAAAACGCATCTAAGTTTCCTTTTATTTTATTTTATTTGTTGAAGCCATCCATACACATCGTATCTCTTTCAGCTTTTAGAATCTAAATAGATTACCTTTTTTTTACTACCTTTATATTTATAAAAATCAAATCTACAATGAAAGTTTCGGACATTTCAGAATTAATTAAATCTTCCTTTATAAAATTATGATAAAAAAAAAAGATCAGAGTTCCATTTTTTTTTAGAAAACCTCAAAGGGTTAAAACGCTTTAATGAGTTTTCCTTTCTTCTCTGCAAAGACGACTGAGATAACTCCTTTTTTCTTTTCATTCATAGATTTAGGGAAAACACATCTAGGGTTTTATTTTTAAAAACATTAACTCCTACATTCTTATCTTGCGGAAATCAAATACTGAAAGGACATTTAAAATTATTTCTTTTTGCAGCAAATAATGTTTTTTTTTGGTATTAATTCTGCAGGTTAAGTTTCATAAACAAATTTAAGTTTTGCAGAAGTAAAAACCAAAAAACCTAGGTCGAGCTTTAAATAACAACACAGAAGCTAAAGGATGCTTCATGGCTCTTCCCCAAAACAAAAATTTATACATTTATATCAACGCTGAAGTGAAAGGCTACTTCGCGGATCCAAACCATGATCGGTCAATTCTAGAAAACCCCACATTCTTCAGTTATTTTAAAATCTATCTTACAAACCCTTTCAGACTAGAAGTTTTCTTCAAAACCTACAAACAACTATTAATGTTTAAAAACCATAAATTTCCTTGCAGCACCTTTGGACTGAGCCTTCACACCGTAGGACTCCAGGGACAGCCATTGCATACCTGCCTGTCCGTATTGATACCCTCGCATGGGAGAAACTCATTCCAGGGTTTTGTCCAAGCGTCATTTGAAGTGTAGATCTCACATTTTAGTACTTGAATAGAAATCGTAGTTCTTGGCAACATTTTGATGAAGTTTATAAATTATTGTTCTTAGCTTCAAAATTTAAAATCTGGGGTATGGATTTTGCTGCACCTTTCAACCGAGCACTATGAGAAACCCTCTCGCGCTAGTGTCGTGGCGAAAGCATTTTCATTCGATCATCGTATTTCACCGAGCTGGTCCATGACATAGTTCTAATGGAGACTTGGGCCCTCGAAGTTTCTTGCTTAGTAGTAGAGCCTCTCAGCTAGGACGACCAAGAGCTCTTCCTCCTCCCAAATCCGGTGAATGAGTAGCTCGAAACCCTCGAGTGGTGTCTTAGGACAGCAGGAGATGAAATTCATTACGACAGCCTGTCCTCCATCTTTTGATTCGACCTCTATTAATTACGGTCATAAGACCCTTGTATATCTTTCCTACTTTTAATCATTTCAAATTTAGTTGGGTGTGATAACCCTCGGGCTATAGTTGTGGGATTACTTGGTATAAGGTTTCTTCCACCATTGGAGTTTTACTTAGGGCCTTAGAACCCTCGAAATCCTTCACAACAACCCTTGGGGTATTTATGGTTAACTTAGTGGTTGTCAACTAGTCTTCGTCCAAGAGACGTCTTGGGTTGTGACCTTTAGGAACCTGTTCCAAAAGATAGATGTGTAGGTGTTAGCTTAATTAAGCTAAGTATGCCAAGGTTGTCCAACGATTCCTCTAAGCATGAGATTTTGTCCGCAGAACCCCAACGAAGCATTAATAAACATACATGCTTTTCATTCTCATTCTTTTCATTTGATGAGTTTTATGGCTAACTAACCATCATACATCAGAAGCAGCCAAGTAAGAACTTTCTTAAAAGCATGAAAATTTCTTTACTAATGAACACTTTAGAATACAGGAGGAAAAGCAACATCATCTAATAATCCTAAGCTTGGAGTAAAACTCTTAATAATCTCTAAGAGCATAAAGGGTTGAGACATAAATATAAAACCATAATGACTACAAACATAGAACGTAGTAATCAAACATTTTTTCTTTGGAATGAAGTCATTGGACTTTTGGAATTATAGTTTATACAATGTGTGTGTGTATGTGCATAGAGTAATTTCTGTGTTTAGAATCTTGGACCATGTAGATTACAAATTATGCCATAGAGAAAGGAATAATTTTTAATTATTTATTTTATGAAATTTGAGGTTCATTACATACGATATCAGAGCTATGTTACAACACTCGGCCTGTAACAACCCAAAACAATTCCGCTGATATAAAAAGATTTTTCTTTTTTTTAACTTCTCATATTTTTGTATTTTGTGTTCTACTCTTACTAATTATAGGATCAGGAAACAAACTGTGTTATCAGGGATAAATGCCAGAGTTCGGGATGCCTGAAGAGACACCCCCACTGGAAGGTACTGGAGGAAATAGACTCTGGGTGCAGCTGAATGAAAGAAGAGATAATGTTGAGGAATTAAGGGTAGAGTTGAGAAAGGTTAGGGAGGAAAATGAACGGATAATGAAGGCTCAAGAGGAACTGAATACTATCTTACTAGCCAAGATACAGAGTAATGAGAAGGATAAACATAGGGAAGGAAAGACACCTACAACCCCTAAACAAAAGAGGATAAAGTTGGATTTTTCTAGCCATAAGACTAAAACATCCAGTGATGAATCCTTAAAGAAATAACATGGAGATTCCAACAAAAGCAATGACCAGCATAAATGTAAGAGGAAGTAAAGAATGTATGAGGAGATTTCAGGGGAATTTAAGAAAATCAAACCCCCCATGTTTAATGGCAAAATAGAAAAAGGTGAAGAAGATGAAGCCTGGTTATCAAGCCTTAAGAATTATTTTCTGATATACAACTATTCTGATGAACTTAAGGAAAAAATGGCCATATACAACCTAAGTGGAAAGGCTGATATATGGTGGTAGGGAATTAAGAAATTTAAAGGGATAAAGGAGCGGGGAGTGAATTGGAAAACCTTTAAAATGTTATTTAAAGAGAAATATCTTTCAGGGAAGTTTTATGAAGAAAAGCAAAAGAAATTCTACGAATTGAAATTAGGAACCATGAGTATGAAAAACTCAGCAGTAAATTTCTGAGTCTACTCCATTATGTGCCTTATATAGTTGAAGAAAAGCCAAAGATACAGTGCTTCCTCAGCTATTTTCCTACCCTGTTCAAGGAACAAATTGAATTTGATAATCCAAAGACATTAGAAGAAACCATGAGGAAGGAGAACTACTATTACGAACAAAGCAAAAACAAAAGAGAAAGTATGCCCGACTAGAATGTGAAGAAAAGGGATAGCTTCCAGAGAAACAATAATCATACATTTCATCGAAATACTTGAAGTAATTACAGGGGATATCAGGGTAACAACCACAAAAATTACAAACCCCAACCTCCTGATATAAGAGAAAGAGAACCCTTTAAAAATCCTGCTGCTCAGAAAGATCCATTAAAGTGTTGGGAATGTGGTGACCCACATTATTTTAAGGACTACCCTAAAAGAAACAAAACTTTTAATAGATTTCATTCTCTGTAAGAAGACATCACTGTTGGAGACATGGCGAGGAGCATGCATAGAATCAAAACTGCACTAGAAAATCGACAAGTAGATCACCAAATATCCATGGTTGAAATTCCAGGTATGTTAAAGAATCATCCTATCTCTATATTAATCGATCCGGGTGCAAGTTTAAGTAATGTAGCTCCCAGAATTGTAGAATTATGTAATCTAGTACTTGAAAATTTTGAAAAATCGTGGTTGGTACAGCTAGCTACAAGTACTAAACACAAGGTTACTAATCATGTTAAGAATTGTGAATTTCGAATGAATGAGTTGAAAACAAGTGCAAATTTGAAAATTTTACCACTAGGTTCTTATGATTTATTATTTGGAATGGACTGGTTAGAAGAGGATAAGGTTATATTAAATTGTCTTGATAAAACTTTCACTTGCATAGATGCTTCAAGGAATATAGTTAAAGTAACAAGAATTCCTAGAAAAAACCACTCTTAGACAGATATCAACTTTACAATTAAAATATCTGTAAGAAATGGATGTAAGGTTTTTGTTGTTTACATAATGGATAGCAGTGAATCTGAAAGTAAATTAAATTTAGAGGAGATACCAATTTTACAAGATTTTAAAGATATATTTCCTGAAGAAATTCAGGAACTGCCTCCAAAATGGGATATAGATTTTACAACTGATCTAATACCAGGAGTAGTACCAGCCTCTAAGGATCCATACAGAATGAGTGTAATTGAACTCACAGAGTTAAAAACTCAGTTACAAGAACTTTTGGATAAGAAATATGTTCTTTCTAGTGTTTTCCCTTGGGGAGCGTCGGTTTTATTTGTAAAGAAAAATGACAGAAACATAAGGTTATGCATAGACTATAGGCAATTAAATAAAATGACTATAAACAACCAATACCCCTTGCCTCGTATTGACGATCTATTCGATCAACTCCAAGGGGAGACCATCTTCTCAAAAATAGATCTAAGATATAGTTACCATCAGGTACGAATCAAGGACGAAGACATCTTAAAAACAGCCTTCCGAACTCGTTATGGTCATTACGAGTTCGTTGTAATGCCATTTGGCTTAACAAATGCATCTGCATCTTTTTATGAGTTTAATGAATAATATTTTTAACGACTATTTGGATAAATTTGTCGTTGTCTTCATTGACGACATACTAATTTATTCAAAGAATGAACAGGAGCACGAAGAACATTTAAGAACAGTGCTGAAAATTTTAAGAGAACAAAAATTGGTTGCTAAGTTCAGCAAGTGTGACTTTTATAAAGACATAATTCATTATCTCAGATATGTAGTGTCTAAAGATGGAATCTCGGTCAACCTTGATAAAATTAAAGCTATCATGGAATGGCCAATCCCTAAAAATGTAACTGATACAAGATATTTTATGGGGATGATGGGCTACTATCGGAGGTTTATAGAGGGATTTTCGAAAATAGATTACCCCATAACCTTGCTACAAAAGAAAGGAAAACGATTTGATTGGAATGAAAAATTGTATGGAAAGTTTTATTAAACTAAAACATCTTTTAACTACTACTCCTATTTTAAAAGTTTTTGACTCGTTAAAAGATTTCGTCGTATGCACTAATGCATGTAATGAAGGATTAGGCGGAGTATTAACTCAAGAAAACCATGTTATAGCCTATGAATCTCAGAAATTAAAAGATCATGAGAAAAATTATGCTACTAATAATTTGGAACTTGCTGCAATTATTCATGCCTTAAAAATGTAACGACATTACTTAATCAGAAGAAAATTTTTTACTCACGTCAGATAACGTAATCTTAAAATACTTATTTGACCAACATAACTTAAATGCTAGACAAGCAAGGTGGTTGTCCTTTTTAAACGAATACGACTTTGAAATAAAACATATAAAGGGTAAAGAAAACAAAGTTGCAGACGCTTTAAGCCATCATGCAAACTTACTGTATGCAAGCAGCAATTACGAATCTAGTTTGGAAAAAACAGATTTTAAATGTGGAAAATTTTGATAAAGAATATCAGTTTCTAAAGAAGAAAACTGCTGAAAATGAAAGTAATCAGTTAAAGACTGATTTCCATACTAACGAAAGACGTTTATTGTTGTTTAAAAGTAGACTTTACATACCCAATTCTGTAGAAATTAAGTTAACTGTTTTAAATGAATTACATAAGCAACCTTATTCTGGGCACCCAGGGTATCAAAAGATGATTACCATGGCTAGGAAGGATTTCTATTGGCCAAACATGAAAGGAGGAATAGCAGAATACTTAGCTCGCTGCTTAATATTCCAGCAAGTCAAAGCCGAACACCAACATCCAGCAGGATTGCTACAACCATTACCTGTTTTGAAATGGAAGTGGGAAATGATTAGCATGGATTTTATAATTGGTTTACCAAGGAATTTCAGACAACATGATTCGATAATTATTGTGGTAGGAAAATGAAGCAAAGTTACTCACTTTATTCCTGTGAAGTCTACATATAAAGCCGTTATCATTGGAGATATTTTTATGAAGGAGATACTCAGGCTGCATGGCATACCAAAGGTGATAGTCTCGGATAGAGACCCAAAATTTACAAGTAATTTCTAGAAAGCATTGTTCAAAGGTTTGGGAACCCAATTGAATTTTAACACTACATACCATCCACAAATGGATGGGCAGACTTAAATAGTCAACCAAATTCTAGAAGACATGTTGAGGATGTATGTTATGAACACACCTAGTATGTAGGAAGATTATTTGCATTTAGTAGAATTTGTGTATAATAATAATTTTCAAGTTTCTGCAGGTATGAGTCCATTTGAAGTTTTATATGGACGAAGGTGCAATACTCCAATCTCATGGAGCAACCTAGTAGATAGGCTTATGTTAGGATCTGAACTATTAAGAGAAATGGAACTAACTGTGCAATAGGTACAACAAAATTTAAAAGCTTCCCAAGATAGGCAAAAAAGTTATGTTGATTTAAAACGAACTCCTAAAGAGTTCCAGGTGGGTGACCATGTTTACATAAAGGTAAAGCCTAAGAAAAGTTCCTTAAGGCTAGGTATGTATTCCAAATTGGCACCCTAGTTTTGCGGGCTATTTGAAATTTTGGCAAGAATAGGTCCAGTTGCATACCAACTAGCCCTGCCACCTAATATTAGGGTGCATAATGTATTCCATGTTTCAATTATGAAAATATATATTCATGATGCCTCACACGTAATTGATTGGAATGTAATCCAGGTGGAACTGAAAGGAGAGTTCCAGGTGGGACCGGAACGCATTCTCAACAAGAGAGAAATTACTCTCTGGAAACGTATCATCGGACAAGTCAAGGTGCAATGGGAGAACCTTAATCCAAAAGAAACTACTTGGTAGCTAGAAAGCGATATGCGGGAGGCATATCCAAGCTAGTTCCAAGAAGAGCTTATGGATGAATGAATAATTAGTGTAACACCGAGGATGGTGTTACCATCTAAGGGGAGGTGTATGTAACACCCCTAAAATAATAAACATTTTTATTATTTCTGCTGGGACAAGAATATTGCAAACAATTATTATTTTATTATTTTGACTGAGAAGTCAAAATGAAACAAATTGTATTGAAGATATTATTTTTAATTAATATAATAAAACAGGAGAGAAGAATGGATCTAGCTGTTGAAGAGTGTCTGCTGAACTACTTGAGGAAAAAGACAAGTGTCAAATGATCTTATGTATTGATTAAATTTAATGGGAGGCATTAATAATTAATAACACCTAGTTGAATAACAACATTGTTCTTTTTAAATAATCTTTCACATGTGAGTAGAATATGTGTACCATTAAGAAATCTTTGTTATCATGGATGACCATTATCCATGAAAATATTCTGAGGTGGGAAACAAGAGCCTCTTATACTAAACCTTTCTTATTAGATAAAATCATCACGACTTTTCCTCAAACCACTACATTAGAACTTTGTCAGGTTGACAATTTCCTCCAAGATTATTTTGGTAAACATGATTAGCTTATTTGTGCACCAATTATTAATCTAGTGATTTAAACAATGTCACAAGACAACAAATATGAATTTTTTCCCTAATTAATGTTTCTTAGACTTAATTTCTATGCAAAACTCCTATAATCCCCAAAGCATTTCATCTGTTGAGGATATTTTGACTATTAGTGTTGAAACACTCATATTGCGGATCAATTGTTGCATCTAGTTTTTCTATATTTTTTATAAACAACATGAAACCATACATAGCTCTATGATACCTCCATGAAATGAAACCATAACCGATAAACCATTAAAAGAAATATCATAGTTAAAGCTATGATTTTGGATGTATTTTTGGTGCACAGGGACATGAAAAATCCACCATCCGGCTCTCAAATAGCTTTGGAACATCACAACCTCCAACAGTAATTTTACGTCCTTAACCTTCATGACCCAACAAAGCTGCTACAATGGAGTGCTTGAAATAGTAAATCTTTCTGAAAGGAAACAAAGTAACAAACTATCGAAATATTCCTTCATAGAGAAACAATTCCCAACTCTTTGATGGCAACATTATGTGGAATTCAAGGCTGGTGCAACTAACAACTTTCATTTGCAATTTTTTTTTTCAACTCTACTGTATCTCCAGGTAGGCACCCAATGTGCAACCAAAAAAACTATATATCATCGATATTTCAAGAGATTTTTCATTTTAAAGAAAACTATCGTTGTAGTCTCTTAGGATCGAGGGAGTGGCACAAGGGAACCTATGGTGGGGGGAATAGGTCAAGGGGTCCATTTTGGGGGAGGGCTTGGGATAACCTATATTCCTAGGGATAGAATAAAAGGGTATTGTAAAAAAAATTTAGAAAAAAATTCTCTCCTCGAGATCTTCTTTTATAAATGATCTATTTTCTATCTAGCTAACTAGCTCTGTTGTATGCTTTAATTTTCTATCTAGCTATCACCAACAATTAAGATCTATTTTCTGCTCGTTGCACTTTTAATCTAGATCGTTGATGGCACAAACTCATATGGAACTTATTTTTTCCATTCAATATCGTAGAAGGATACAATTTACTTTGTAGTTATTAACAAACTCAAGCTAAGCTAGGTCTAGACTTATTTTTTCAACGGAGATTTAAGTTGGTGGCGAGTTTTACTAGGAAATATTACTTTTCCGGTGAAGGTCAGATATCCCGTGAATGGTGTATATATTCTTCAAAATATCGATCAATCCATTGGTGTGATATCTCTCTTATATGCTTTAATTTTCTATATAGCTATCACCAACGGTTTGTTGGAATCAATTTAATACTGAGAGGGGGGGTGAATCAATATTAGCGTAGTTATGAACATATTTTTACTTCTTTAACATATTTTCCTTAACTTAATTATTGATCTCCAATTATGTATTCATCATAAATAAACATAATTCACATATGCCCCAAACCAAAGAACACAGGACACACATAAATTTTGCGTGGAAACCCAAATAGGAGAAAACCACATAATGCTATTTTGTAATGAAAATATTACTTTCAAGGAAGCATTGGATTCCTGTGTTTACTTGAACCAAATGGAAGGATGCACTGACCCCCTATTTTTATAGGCATCGCCTTGAAGGAAGCACCAAATCCCTTTGTTCTCCAACACCAACTGAAAGGAGGCATCGACACCTTAGTTTTACAGGCACCGACCTGAAGAAAGCACCAAGTCCCTGTGTTCTCTAGCACAAAATGAAAGGAGGTACTGACCCCCTAGTTTTACAAGAACTGAACTGAAGGAAGCACCAACTCCCTGTTTTCTCCAACACCAATTGGAAGGAGGCTCCAACCTTCTTCTCCTTGCTCTGTCCTGTAGCCCAGATAACCAAAATAATTTTTTTCCTTAATGATCTTTCAACCCGCTCACACTTCTGATATTTTGTTATTAATTCTACTATTCGCTACCTTTGTATGCAGATGATTCTTTGTCACTGTGCTACATACATCACTTGACTTCTCATTTAACTCAATTCTTCACTTCTGTTGATGAATTGCTCTAGATATTGTGGTGCTTCGGATCCTGCAGTCTGGGACAAGATTCACTATGTATTTCTGCTATTGCACAAATGCACTCACCAACTAATACTATGATTTCAATTGATAGTTTGTTGTTAAGAGGTCATGCATCAGTATCAGATGGAACTATGCACTTACTTGGATGTGTTCGTTCTATATAAGTGCCATAGACTTTTAGACAATCTGCAACATGATGTGCATCATATGATTCATCCTTTCGATTTAACGCACTTGTCTCAGATCATCCTCATCATGATGTACATCTTAATTTTATTGTTGTTCTGTTGTCATGCATCTAATGGACTTTTGCACTTTCGGGACTGTTTAACCATAAGTCGTTACTTGCTGCTTGCGCACTCCCAATCTTTGACCATATAATTTTTAGGCTTGATTGTGCATTCTAAAATCTTCTCTTGTCTAACTTTCACACTTGTTCCTTTTCTTAACCAACTCCTTGGATGCTTGTGCACATGTACCTTTCCCCAACCAATTCTTTGGTTACTACTTTGAGACAGTATGACTTAGTGGTCATGATATCTGTGTAGGTACCACATGTAGTAGGATACATTACTTATGTACTTATTTGAACTAGATCTGCATGATGTATCTCCCTTATATGCTTCTTCATACTGGTCATGGATGATGTATCCTTGGACACACATCCTTAGCCTGGATGCAACTTATAGATATATTTTTTCAGACTAGAATCCATATCATTCACCATTTTGTGCATATACTTCTTCAAAGTGGCTTCCATATACTTCTTCAAGCTGTTGTAGGAATACTGTATCCACTTTGTCATCAGTGGACATCAATGACTCAAACTTAATCAATTGACATACTCTTTGACATTAGTTGACATCAATGACAACCAAAGTTCAACAATCTCCCCCTTTGGCATTGATGTCAACACCTTATGAATTTGTGTATAAGATTCTTGAACTGTATAGTTCATTTGTACTTGTCGCAGTGCTCCCCCTGAGTTCTTTGGGATTTTAAATTCTGAGCATTCTGCTATCAATACATCTTCTACTTTCTATTACTTCTATGCAGTCCATATGTAAAATTATCTTCACACTCTTTCACATTTTCTACATCTTTATGTTGTCGCTTCAATAATCTGCTTCATGCTCTTTTACGTTTGCATCTTCTTGTATTTAATAATCTTCTTCACACTCTTTCACGTTTGCATATGCTTCATGCTTCTTCTTCAAATGACTTTGCACTTATGCTTTTCTTCACGTTAGTTATTCTCATCTACATTCAGTTTCATGTTATGTGTGCAACCAATGTACAATTAGCTTCATGCTTTTCTCCCCCTTTGACATCAATGGCAAAGAGGTGCCATTACTCACACAATTATTGCATCTTGTATTTTGTTTTGCGCAGGCTTCTACCTCAACTATTTTATGGGATGAATCCCCTTATCTTCATGCTTTTACCGTTCTTGTTGTTTGTTTGATTGAAGTGAAGTTTTGAGTTTTTGCAGATTTGTATTTGCAGTAACAACTTTTTCTTTCAGCTCCTTTTGTTTAGCCACAAGATTTGCTTCCACTTGGTCAAAGGTTGACTCAAGAGCTTATATGCCATCACCAATTTCCCTTTTGTTCTCTTCTTGCAATTGTGAAAAATATTGTGTTAGGATGAATGCTTCTTCCTGAAGAGGTCCAAGCCATTCCATTAAGGTCCTATGTTCATCTCTAAACCTGTTTATTTTTTGTTGCTGTAATTTAAATTCTGCCATTTTGTCCTTTTTCTCAATGGTTAATAGACTAACCAAGCTTTCACAAATCCTTTGCTTTGTTTCTTGTGTAGTTTGTAGATTCTTATTTACCTCCTTCAACTGGTCATTTTCAATTACATTTGTCCATGTTTGATCACTTTATTCGTGCAGTTCTGCGCACTTTAAGTCCATAACATTGATTTTCTCAAGCACAATATTGGTGTTAACGCCTAAAAATCACATACATGCGACATTTCGACGATTCCTCCAATAAAGCATCATCAAAACAAATAATGAATTTCACCACAGGCATCCCCAATAGATCCAAAGTATAGTATGAGTCCATAAGTTCCAAGAAACAATAACACCAAAAGGTGGCACAAGTATTACATTGTTAACTCGCGCTATAGTACTCAAAACAATGCTTGCGCTACAACCGCATGACTCTTCCTTTGATAGCCACGCTACTGTCAAAACAGCGGGACCACTTACTCCCAATGGTGCATTGTGTGATAATTTGTAGGGATCTAGCAACTGTAACAAACTCACAATCTAACTCTCAAGATTATTTGCAAAGAAGAAGAAGCATGCATTCAATAATCACTCACAAACACAGAATAATGGACAATGTCAATATCATACAATGAATAATGAATGTAGAGAATGTAATACAATAATCAATGATGAGGCATAATAGAGGATTTGAATTATCCAAGTAGGGCATTCGAATCTGAGCTCAAATTCTAGCATGAATAACTATGGAGACATCATCCATTCGGTAGTATCAGTCATAAATGGTAACAGTTAGTCAAGTGTAACCAACTGAGTCTAACAGAACCATCTAGCCATAAATTAGGGAATGGAGACTCCAAGGAGGGTGCATGAGGCTGTCTAACTCAAAGTCTAGCTTGGACAACAATGGAGATATCATCCAATAATTAGTATCACTCATAAATGGTAATAGTCAGTCAAGTGTGTGTAACTGAGTCTAACAGAACCATCTAGGCATAAATCAAGGAATGGAGACTCCAAGGGGGGTGCATGAGGCTGTCAAATGTTAATTTTTGAGCATGAATTCAACATACTCTAGGATCTTTACTGAGAGAATAACATGTATAGCATATCAAGTATAGAAATGCATATCAATCACACCAAGCAATCACATGAGACAATAGACACACAAAGTTTCACTGGGGAAAACCATAAAGGTGAAAAACCCCACAACTTCCTCAGAGATAGAAAGAGCAATGATACAACCAAAATACACAGAGATAGTCCTCCTAGTAGCTGAACCTCCTCCTTTACTAGTGCACCACTTTCCGAGTAGTTTAGAAGTGAATAATGAGATGATCAAATAGAGTGCCTCCCGCACTCTATTTATACATGACCTGACCTACCTAATAACCTAGCAGGACCGACTTGTCTAACTCAGTCTAATAACCCATGGTTATACTAATTGGGGCCGACCCCACACTTGGTGGACTAATAACCCATCACTTGCAAGTTGCGACACTTGCAACACTTGCCAATAAAAATGACAGCACTTCCGTATAGAGGAATAATAACATCTCTATATGAGTACAATATACATAGGTCAAATACATCCGAAGTTACAATTACATCAACACTCCCTCTTAACTAGGAAGGTATTTATCGACACAGATATATTAGCACAAGTCTTCTTCTCTGTATCATCGTCACTGGATCATCATCATCGAATCATCATCATCGAATCAACGTCACTGCTGCTGCTATCTCAATCAATCTCTGATCTACTCGTCATAGGAAGTTCTACAGAGCCAGTCCTTTTTCATACTAGATGTAGGCCCACCACCTGTAGGTCTTCATCATCTGTGCGAACGGTCTGATAGAGGTGGTCTCTCGAGACTGATTTATCTGCTGATGCAATACCTGACATGAGCATCCCAGAAACATTTATGTGCTTCAACATGACCGAAAAGATCTCTAAAGAGCATCCCAGGACTTATTATGAGCACACAACTCAACCTCTCAGATCTCCAAGACTGATTACATGTGAATAGACAATACCTTTAAAGAGCATGCCAGGAACATTTATGTGCTACAGCACGATCGACAAGATCTCTAAAGAGCATCCCAAGACTTATTACGAGCACATAGCTCAACCTCTCGAATCTCCAGGACTGATTACATGTCTCCATAGTAATACCTCATCCTAGGACTGATTACGACCACACAGCTCAACCTATCAGATCTCTGAGGATTGATTACATACTACATAGCAATACCTCATCCTAGGACTGATTACGAGGTGACAGCTCATCCTATTGGGTCTCTGAGGACTGATTACATGCTACTTGCACAACCTGCCACATATCATCTCTGACCTCCAAGTATCAACCTGATACTCATGATCTAATTGATCATCATCACGCGAAGTATCATCCTAATGTACTGTTGATGTATGTGTAACTGCAGAATGTATTTCATCTATGTATTTCATATATATTTATTGTACCCTTATTAGAGATGTGTTATTCCTCTATAAGGAAGTGTCCTCATGTGGATTGACAAGAGTCGCAAGTGTGTGTACTTGCCGATGGGTTATTAGACCACCATGTGTGGGGTCAGACCTGAAATATATATATTATAATGTGGATGTACCTAGCTAGACAAGTCGGCCCCATAAGGTCACTGGGAAAATAGGTTAGTATAAATAGAGATCAGGTGATCTCTATTTAGATCATTCGGAAAGTCATATCTCTCTCACTCATAAAGTGGTGCACTAGTGAGGAGGAGGATCATCTGCTACTAGGAGACTATCTCAGTCTATTTTGGTTGTACTTTGGTTGAGCCATTACTCTCTCTATCTCTGCGGAAGTTGTGGGGTTTTTCACCTTAGGGTTTTCCCCACGAAAACTCTGTGTCTCTTGTCTCTCATGCTTTTGATTCTTGTGATGCTTGTGATGCTTATTGTGATTGTTATGCATTGATATACTGTATATGTTATTCTCTTAGTGAAGATCCTAGAGTATTGTGAATTAATGCTCAAAATTTAACATGGTATCAGAGCTAACCTGAGAAGAAGACATTTTGCAGTGACGAAAACTTGAGTTTCTTGTTTATTGGGTTTCTTTCCACAGTTTTTGGAAAAGCAGTATAGTAGATTGACTTTACTCATCAAGGAGAATCTATCTGTCCAATCAAAATTCAATTCTAAGCATTTTCAGATTTGGCCCTAAAAATTAGGGTTTCGACAAAAATAGGAATTTCTGGAATCTGAAGACATAGCTGGAAGCTCCTTGCAAAAATCGAAGTTTAGAGCTTTGGATCGAGATTTTTGGCTTGGTATATCTCTGGGAAACTCAAACCCTAATTCAGGGCTCTCCCTAGTGAACTCGGGAGAACAAAAAGACAAATATGAAGGGTAAAGCTTTGCTGATCTCAAATTCTGAATGCACCAGGCTGATCAGCTCATCAAGGTGCATCTTTCTATCTTTTCAGAAATTTGAAATTCACATTTTGAATTTTTAGGGTTTTTCCAACAAACCCTAATCCGGGACCAGATCCAGTTTTCAGTATTTCAAGTGGTAAGACCTAAATCTTTTCTATTTCCATTTGAAGTACTCTTTAAGATGTCTCACCACACCAAGCTTGAGGATAAGCTTGAAGGGGCTAATAACTTCCGAGCTTGGAAGTATAAAATTGGGTTAATCCTCGAAGAGAATGAGTTGGACTCATATTTAAAGGAAGACATCCCTATCCCAAATGATGAAGAGGCCAAGGTATTGCATAAGAAGAACTTGGTCAAGGCAAAGAGAATCATTGTCGAGTCTATTAAAGACCATCTCATACCCCATGTGTTTTCTCTAAAGACACCCAAGGAGATGTTTGACTCTCTGACCAAGCTATTTGAAGGGAAGAACATAAATTGGAAGATGACTCTGTGGAATCAATTGAAAGGGGTCAAGATGTTGAATGGAGAAACCATGCAATCTTACTTCTCCAAGGTCTCTCAGATCAAGGAGCAACTTGAAGCTATGGATGAAGTAGTGGACAATGGTGAAGTTGTTATGACCACCCTGAATGGCCTACCTAGGTCATGGGACTCCTTTATTTAAGGAATCTGTGCAAGAAAGAAATTGATCTCTTTCAGTAAACTATGGGAGGAATGCTCTCAAGAAGAAGCTATACTTGTAGCTCGTGAGGAAAAGATGGGAGGTGAAGATCAAGCTCTCGCAACTCACACCAAAAGAAGCAAGCCCAAGAAGGAGCACTATCGCTACAAAAGATCCTATCAAAAGAATAAGAAGGATCTAAGATGCTTCACATACAATGAGAAGGGTCACTTTGCTTCAGATTGTCCCAAGAACAAAAGGGATAATAACAACAACTCCAGCAAGAAGAAGAAGGGCAGCAAAAGAAAGTTCCATGCTCATGCTACCGAGGATGATGAACCTCCAAAGAAGAAGGCTAGGGCAGAAAGTGATGATGACTCATCAAGTGAAGAAGAGTATGTTCTAATCTCTGCTCTCACATGTACTATATCCCATGGTTGTAATGATTGGTTGATTGATAGTGGGGCTTCCAAACACATGACTGGGTTTAAGGAATCTTTTGTGAATCTATATGAACATGAATCACCCCATAAGGTGAAACTTGGGGATGATTATCAATACCCAATCAAAGGAAGTGGTGAAGCCTCTTACAACCTAGATTCTAGAAAAACTTTGAAGATGAACGAAGTCCTTTATGTACCTAGGCTCAAGAAGAACTTACTCTCCATCTCTGCATTGGATGAAAAAGGTATGAGGGTTGCATTTGTGGATGGCCAAGTCCTAATGTGGCCAAAGGGAAAGACCATAGATGATGCAGTAGTGATTGGAGAGCAAGAGGGAGGATTGTATAAATTGAAGGGTCAACCTGAACATGCCATTATACATGAATCCATGGAGCCAAGTGAACTTTGGCATAGAAGACTTGCTCATACGCATTATAGGTCACTTCCAATTCCAAGCAAGGCTGTAGAGGGTCTTCCTGAAATCAAGACCAAACATGAAGGTGTTTGCAAAGGATGTGAAAAAGGTAAGAACATTAAGAAGGCTTTCCCAAGCAGTGAAAGCAAGGCAAAAGACATCCTGGAAATCATCCACTCAGATGTATGTGGTCCTATGTCATCCAGTTCTCTGAGTGGGTATGTTTACTATGTCTCATTTATTGATGAGTTCTCCAGGAAGACTTGGGTATACTTCTTGAAGAACAAAGATGAGGTGTTTGATAAATTAAAGGAATTCAAAACCTTGATGGAGAATCAAACTGATAAGAAGATCAAAACATTCAGATCCGACAATGGTGGAGAATTCACCTCAGGTGACTTCAAGAAGCTTTGTAGTGATTCAGGGATTAAGAGGGAGTTTACTGGTCCTTATAATCCTCAACAGAATGGAGTTGTAGAAAGGAAGAACAGAACAATCATGGAAGCAGCAAGGGCAATGTTGCATGACCAGGATCTACCTATGCATCTATGGGCAGAAACAGCTAGAACAGCTGTATATGTGCAGAACAGAACACCCCACAAGATATTGGACAACAAGACACCAGAAGAGGTCTTTTCTGGTAAGAAACTTGAAGTCAGCCATCTCAGAATATTTGGTTGTCCAGTATACACTCATGTCCCAAAGGAAAAGAGGACTAAACTAGATCCTTCAGGAAAGAAGGGTATCTTTGTGGGTTACAATGAAAGCTCAAAGGCTTACAGGATATACTTTCCAGGGTTCAAGAAGATTGATGTCAGCAGGGATGTAAAACTTAGCATTCATCAAATCAAGGAAGGCACCTATCGAAGTTTATGAAGAACCTAAGGAAACTAGATTTCAATACACTACCATGACTGAAGCAGTTCCAGAAGTTGTTCGTGAGTTTGAAGATCCACAAGAACCTGTAGATCCACCCCGTGAGGATAACTCTCAAAAGAGGAAACCTGCATGGGCTAGCGAACTCATTCAAGATGCAGAAAGATTTGGCATTCCAGAAGAAGAACACAGAGCAAAGAAGAGAACCAGATCACATACCAGCTATGTTGCTTTACTCTGTGACATTATGAACAAAGAGCCTTCCAGTTATGAAGAAGCAGCGGAAAAGAAAGAATGGAAGGATGCCATGGTTGAGGAATACCAATCAATAATGAAGAATGATGTTTGGGATGTTGTCCCAAGACTTAAAGAGAAGTCTGTTGTGACTTCCAAATGGATCTACAAAATCAAGCATGTTGCAGATGGCAGTGTAGAGAAATATAAGGCAAGATTCGTAGCTCATGGATTCTCTGAGAAAGAGGGAATAGATTATGAAGAAACTTTTGCACTTGTAGCCAGGTATACTTCCATCAGAATAGTACTTGCCCTGGCTGCAGCAATGAAATGGAAACTACACTAGATGGATGTCAAGACTGCTTTCTTAAATGGTGTAGTTGAAGAGGAAGTATATGTGGAGCGGCCACTCAGTTTTGAAATACATGACAGGGAGTCATATGTGTGCAGATTGAAGAAAGCCTTGTATGGCTTGAAACAAGCTCCCAAAACCTGGTATGGTAGGATGGACAATTTCCTATCTAGTTTGGGCTTTACCAAGAGTAAAGCGGATTCCAACCTTTACTACAAGGTTGAGGAAGGGAATTCTATGATTCTACTCCTGTATGTGGATGACCTATTTGTAACAGAAGATGACAGATTGATTATAGATACGAAGAGGAGGCTTGCTGCTAAATTCAATATGAAAGATTTGGGAATGATGCATTATTTCCTAGGTATGGAGTTGTGGCAGAGTGCAGGTGGGATCTTCCTTGGTCAAGGGAAGTACACAGTAGATATCCATAAGAGATTCGGGATGATGGATTGCAAGGCCATGGCCACACCTATGGCATCGAATCTAAAGCTTCTATGTGATCCTTCATCTGATCCAGTTGATGTCTCTATGTATCGTCAGATGATTGTGTCCTTGATGTACCTGACGAACACAAGACCAGATATTTGCTTTGCAGTGAACACATTGAGTCAGTTCCTGACAGATCTGAGGAGTGTTCATCTGGTTGTTGTAAAGCATGTTTTGAGGTACCTGAAGGGTATAGTGGATTATGGGCTCAAGTATGAAGTGAATCAAAAGCTTAACCTACAGGGTTATGTTGATTCATATTGGGCTGGCAGTGCTGCAGATAGGAAGAGCACATCTAGGTGTTGCTTCAGTATGGGATCAGGTGTGATCTCTTGGTTTAGCAGGAAGTAGTCCTGTGTAGCACTAAGTACAGCTGAGGCAGAGTATGTTGTAGCCTGTTCAACTAGTTGTGAGGCAGTATGGCTACGGAAGCTACTGTCTGAGTTATTTGATCTCTCGTTGGATGCTACTGGTATCTTCTGTGATAACCAGAGTTGTGTGAAGCTGTCCGAGAACCCAGTGTTTCATGACAGGTCAAAACACATAGAGATCAAATATCACTATATCAGGGATATGGTGCATAGAGGAGCTGTGAAGCTCTTGTATGTTGCGACGGATGAGTAGATTGCAGATGTGCTGACGAAGCCACTAGCCAGGGTGAAGTTTGAGTACTTCAGAGAGAGGCTTGGTGTTCTTCGGATTGATGACACTTCGAGGAAGAAGTGAAGGACACATTTGCTGAAGCCATTCCAAGCATGTTGGAAGGAGGATCCTTCACATGGCTGTGGATGTAAGCGCTGGATGATGAGCATCAGGATGATGTTCTGGTTTCTGCTTTGTATGATCAGTTGGATCATTTTTTTATATGTATGTATGCATCATGTTGGATGTTGGATATGATCAATTGGATCATTTATATGTATATGTATGTACGCATCATGTTGGATGCTGGATATGATCAATTGGATCATTTATATGTATGTACGCATCATGTTGGATGCTAGATATGATCAATTGGATCATTTATATGTATGTACACATCATGTTGGATGCTTGGACCATGTATCTGTATATGTATCAGGTGGATACATTGTAGGATTAGGTGGATCATGTATGGTGATATGTATTATGTATTTGTATTTGTATCAGGTGGATACACTACATGATCAGGTGGATCATGTATGATGATATGTATCAGGTAGATACTTGGTATGCATCAAGTAGATGCATTGTATGATCAGGATGATCATAGATGATGAGCTTCAGGATGTTGCTCCAGATGACATGTAGCAGGATGTTGCAGTGATGATGATCAGGATGATCATGTGTACATCAGGATGATGTATGGTGAGTATCAAGTTGATACTCTATGGTCGTGGATCAGGTTGTGCAGATGAGCATATAATTTGGCCCTGGGAGATTTGCAGATAGTCTTTTTAGGTTTTTCCTATGGCATATAATTTGGCCCTGGGATATCTGGCAAATGCTCTTTCGAGGTTTTACTCTGGGAGGACATATAATTTGGCCCTGGGAGATCTGCAGATAGTCTTTCGAGGTTTTTCCTATGGCATATAATCTGGCCCTGGGATATCTGGCAGATGCTCTTTCGAGGTTTTGTCCTATGGCATATAATATGCCCCTGGGAGATCCGATAGGTTGGGTTGTGTGCCCGTAATAAGTCCTGGGATGCTCTTGCAAGGTTTTTCCATGACCACATATAATCTGTCCTTGGGAGATCCTATAGGTAGAGCTGTGTGCTCGTAACAGCCTGGGATACTCTAGCGAGGTTTTGTGGTCACCACATATAATCTGTCCCTGGGAGATTGTAACGCCCCATATTTCGACTAGACAGGTTTATCCGTGACACATATTGAACTTTATTTTCTTATTATCTGTTGGACTTAACTAGACTGGGTAAACTATACTTATGACACGATACACCCGATTATATGTTGCTACCATGTGTATGTCGTTACTATGTTATGTTGTCACTATGAATATGATGTTATGATATTATGATCTTACTATGTTCATGTAGTTAATAGGTTATGGTTGTCATGAGATTCATTTCTTTTATAATGACGATATATATGTTTTAACGTTTTCATTAATGGAATGTGAAATATATGATGTTATACGTGGATGCCATCCTATGATGAAATTGATTGAATTGTTATATGTCATGCATACTTGTGATGAGCTAAAATTGTGGCGTGAAATAAAACGATGTTGATGATATAGATCAATTGGCGATCGAATGGAAATGCTTGTTATAAAATGTGTATTTTGCGAAATACTAACCTACAGGATACAAGGGCTATGGGATAGCGAGATACTTGATCTAATACATGGGATAAGAACTTTTCCATGCAGTAAAACTTAGCAACCAAAATTGATGATACGATGACACAAACCGATAATCTCGATAGCAACAAAAGTATGAGTCGATAAGGGCGTAGGCCCAGTATGTTGAGAGGGATGGATGTGTTTCCCACCCTAGATTTCCATGATACCCGAGGTCGTGGGAGGGCCGTGCTGAGACACGCTCCCCATGTTGTTGTGATGATGATGGTCGGATGCCTGCTAGGGGAGGATAGGTCCGCTGTTCAGCCGACGCTATCGCTCTCAGGTTCTATGTGGTCAGGGCGGTGAGTCCGACATCCACTTTTGTACTAGCAGAGGAAGGATAGGGAGGATGGAGGACGTAGGTTACGATGGGAGGATATGTTAGTTAGTACTGTTGAGGGTTGGATATTCCTTGATCTTTAGTTAGTGGAAGTAGATACCCTTCCTGTACTTGATTGATTAAACTAATGTAAACATAAATACAATGATGTTAAATCGTAAAGGGTTAACTGTTAAATAACCGAGGATGTTAAAGTAATTATACTATATATTATGCTTGCTCTTTTGCATGGGGGTAAATACTATTATTACTTAGCAGGTATGCATAAGCGGAATGGGGTTTGTTTATAGTACATATCCGACATGTGCATACACTGGCCATGCATGCACACCTTGTACGTGTACAATATTACTGGTGTATAACATACTTGTCATGCTTGAATAGTAGTATAAATGTCATAGATAACTCAGTTAAGGATACATCAATCAACTTAGGTAATGAATGGTTAGCTTGTCAATGTGTAAATAAGTGAATTAGTAATTATATGAAAACATTGTAATAATAAATTAAGACAAGTGTCGCCAGTTAACATTGTCATACGAGAACTGTTGTGAATAGGGTAATGATAGTGTCTAATTAATTAGTAAAATTGTTTAATCCATCACAAGTGCTTTGTTTATAAGAACAAGGATGCTATGTTGATGTTAGGGTACTCATGTGATAAACAAATAATTAAGAATACTATGATTAATTCACCTTTTATTATTGTTAAATGGTGATTTAATTATTATTATTAATTAATAAATGGTGATCTGATTATTATTATTACTTAATTAATAATATTCTAGCAACATCTATATCCCTATCGTAACAATTGCAATATAAGTAAGATTTAAAATATTGATTTATAAATTAATATTGTGTGATTATTTCCATTTCAAAAGTTATCCATAATAGGATAATCATTCTTGAATGGATGTGATGTGATGGAATAGGTTTTAAATATTATTTATTTATTTATTCAGTATGAGTCTTAAAGTTTAAGTTACATGATAAGTTATCTTGTCGGATTGGTAAACCATTAAGACATGCCTTGTCCCAAACTGAAAAGTCAAACTAGAACATATATTATTGTATTATTTTATTCTAAAAAACACTAAGTGCAAATATGGTGAATAAATGGAGAATTATTAAAATAGATCTCGAATAGAGAACCCGTAGGTAATATGTCCTACCATAATAAATACTTACCATCGAATAATTAAAGTGCAATAAATTTACTGTAAGTGCATTTAATTGTCAGTGCATTAAGTGAAGAAATATATTATTATATTGTAAACTTGTATGAATGTTAAAGTCAGGGGATTTAATGATTGAAGGGCTCGAGAGAGGGAATTTGGGGCGGTGGAGTAAGCCTCAAGTCTTCTCGAGGAAGGAAAGGTATTTAGGGAAGAGTGAAGGGAGGAGAAGAAAAGGTTTTCTTTTGGGGAGAACTGTGATTTTGGAGGTGAAGCTGAGGAAGGGGTAAACTCCAACTCCAAGGAAGAGGTGGAAAGATCATAGGGAAAACTACACCTATGGAAATATAGTAAGGAATAATGCTCTCGGGATTATCGGTTTGTGGGCTCGGGGGCTAGGAAACCCGTCGGTTTCCTAGGGCCAGCATGATAAGAGCTGGTCGGTAGGGTGGTTCATTCAATCGGTTGCTAAGCTTTAAAGACAAAAATCTAGAAGGAAATCTACAGCAAGCTATGAGACAATCTACAAACTTCAAACTTCTGGCAACAGGTATTTTCCTTGTTAATTATTACATTAATCATATTTTAAACTTATGATAAAACATTATGCTAAAACATGTATATGCACTGAACTGAAACATGCATGTAAATGAAAACTTATATTATTTTACCTCTTGAATGTTGATGCAAACTACGATAATAGGAAAAATAGTAAATGATCAAATAATATTCTTATTTATTATCTAGAAACAAACCCGTACAGAAAATTAATTAGTTCAGAAGCTTGTCATGTGCTCTGCCAAAAACCAGAGCACTACATTTGGTATCAGAGCCACTTGTTCGGACTCTTGAACCTAAAAGCCTATTCATGCTTCATCTCATCATGGTTAAACAGAAAATCTACTTGCTAATTCACCTACTTGACCTCTAGCCATAGTAAGCTTCCAAGGTACCTGCACAACGATAATAGGAATAACATCAGAGAAATGTATATATAATTATATTTTAATTCTTTTATAACTATTGGGGTGCACACACAAAAAAAAACTAGTATGAATGAGCAAGAATAAATAAAAGAGTTATATATATATATATATATATATATATATATATATATTATGAAAATGAAAAGATCAAGAAAACCGTGAGGATCTCCGTGCCTTCTGTGTGAAAACCTTCACCCTGCTTCTCTCAAGCAAAGATGCAGATTTGGAACTTTTTTCACTGCAACTTTACCATATTCCAAACTAAGCAGTTTTGGGACTCTCTTTGGCATGTTGTTTTGGCCCATATATGGAAGTTTGTCAATGTTCTGTGTAGCCGTAGAAACTAGTTACAAATGTATTGCTTGAGATCTAATAAACTTGTTATTATATCATAAACATTACATGATATTGGGATCACCTAATAATGGAAACTGCTACCTTAGTCACCATCTCCATATCGTCTTGTTTACTTGTGAGCTTTACTTATTCTGTTAGAAATTCTGATAAGTTATAAATTTCAGAACAAATTTGATTAAATTCGTGCACTGATGAAGAATATTTTAGGGGCCGCCTCAACAATCTATTGCTGTACGTTAATTCAATGACAAATGATCTGAAATTTCCATATTTTGAAATTTTGAAACAAAGTAATGTCTGAGATTTCTGAGATATTAGAGATTGAGTATCCACTGTTTCCCTGTGTTTTTCTGATGACTGCTATCCTATTGAGCAAGCTTGACAGGTGGGAAAACCAACACCAAAAAAAAGCAATAATATTATAATAGTAATACCGAGTTTCTAGCAGCAAAATACTTAAATGACGAATGTATGAGATAAAAATTACAATGCAAAGAAATACAGTAGGCATGCAGACAATGCACAAGCATTTAAGTGGAGAAACCCTCTTGGAGTGTAAAAATTCCCACCACCAACAAAATCAGTTTTATTAGAAAAGAATAATGGTTACAGAGTTGCTTATCTCAGGTTTATTGTGAATCTGGCTGTTGTCGCTGCCTATAGACAGATGTGAATCTCCTTCAGAAAACCTGGGATCTCCATCTCTGCTTATCTCTTTTTTTTGTCAACGTGGGTTGGCTACAGCAGCCAGCTGCGTGTTAATTTTAGGGTTGGTGCCGAAGCCACGGGCAATAGAAATGATAACCTGAGAAGAATCATATAAATCCTTCTAAAAGTTGAGAAGAAGAATTCGATTCTAGTAGGGGAGAAGAGCCTGAAGTTGTATAAAAAAAAAAAAGAAAAAAGAAAAAAGAACTGAAACAAAAAAAAAAGAAATGAAACTCAGCGCTCAGCTTGAGTGAATTAAGGGCTGGATGGGCAATGTTCAATCATTTTGTGCTTCTAAAAATATGTAGAGCAATAAAAAGAAAAAAAAAATAAACCAAAATTCAATATGTTGATTATGATCCCCAGATTTAAAATAATGGCATATTTGATGCGTTTCAATACGGATTTTTTTTTTAAACATTAAAATAACTGCAGAACTTGGAAAGAATAAGAAACAAGGGAGAACCTAATAAACAATCTTGGAGTTGGCTTGCGAAAATAGGTAGAGGTTGCAGGCCCCAATCATTCTCCATAGAAGGATGATATACTTGACAACGCATGTATGTTTCAGACGTACCAATCTCTTCATAAGATGACGAGTTAGTGAATGCTTTTCAGCTCGAATATTTTTATATGCGGTTTATTCAAAGTTAAGAGACTTCTTCTTGAATTGATATTGCAAAGAAAGAGTTCCACCAGACTTGCCAAAACCAATGTTAAGTTCATGGGATCGAGGCTTTCCTAGCTTACCAATTAATTCTGCAGCTTGCTGGTCGATCTCGAGAAGTACATAATTTACTAAAAATGAAATTGAAATCTAATCATGAATTTCAACTGAATTCAATCAAATTAATGCAGTCATGGTTAGCAGGATAGAAAATCCCCGGGCATCCGTTGGGTAAAGTTAGCAGGAGAACTCAGATGGTAATCTATAGAATTAAATAATTACTTTAAGGCAACAAAGATAACGCTGTTGGCGTTTGTACCATATAAAACTTCAAATTGATAAGTAAATCGGGCCAGAAATGGTAAATGTAACTATAATACGTGTCTATGGGGATTATCATTTGTGAAGTCATGTGGGCTTTGAAGTCCCAGCTTACCAATACCAAAGCCCAATGCATAAGCGTTAAGTCAAATATGAAAGCAACTCTCACTCTTTCATGGTTAGTTGACAGATATTTAATCCAGATAGCTAAGTGGCCTTCAGAAGAGCCTTTGGGTATTGAACGTCTAGATTTCGCGTCAGTTTGGTTTGGGCTCAGACTGCACTAGTCTCGCTGCTGGCTAGAGACTAATATTATTGGGCCCAGCCCTAACCCTCGATAGGGGCCAACGCGCGCCACTACAACTCCAACGCCAGGCACAAGGGTGCTACCTTCCTGCATTACTTTAATAATTTAATAAAACTCAGATACTATACTATTGGGCTCCTGGGATTGATTGGAGAGTGAACCCGAACTACTAAGGTCGCCAAAGGAAGGATCCCACAAGGGGCGCTCTATTGTCCAACACTAATTAATATGAATTAAAATCCAACAGATAATCCACCCTAGATAATCATGCAATGATCATTCTATGGTAGATGTAATATCACGCGTCTACCCTGTATATAGAGACCCTACTTCTATCGACAGTAACTGTAGAAAACCTTTATTAGGGTGGAATTCATGGCCTTCTAGGTATGTGCATTATACAATGGCTTTCAGCCTCATCTCCTTAGGGAAAGATATTCCTTACCGGGTTCTTAATTAGAATTTTTCTGTGTTTAATATCTACGGGAACTGGGTAATCACCCAATGTATAATATATCCATAAATTTATTAACAACCTTTCAAGGCATTAGGCGTTGAGCCTTGTTACTTTTTGCAATAATTTTAACTCTATGCATGAACAATGATATCAATGCACAACTATACAGAGATCACTATCTTTGGTTAGGGTTCTATAAGCAATTAAATGGTGCAATACTTATGGTTATAATTAGATCTCTATCACGTGTTGCGCAGGAGTTTAAATAGGTAACTACTAAGCAAAGGATGCAGCCACACCTATTTCTATTGCACATTTTAAAATCCAAAAGAATTAAGTATACGCTCCAACTAATCAATCCGCAGAAACGATTTGTGCAGTAAACCAGGGATCATTCACCCCCCAAAAGGAAAATAATAATAATAATGCCAACCTTGAAGGAAACAAACACAGCATTGCAAAACTAGGACAGGGGATTACCTCCTAATGGAAATGTTCGGTTTAGTTTACCGAATCTAGAAGGAAAACATCCACGAGGATAGAAACCCTAACTCTTTTCAAGATGAAATAAAACACATAAATAAAACTACTCCTTATCCACAAGCATAGACGTGACAGGTGCAAGATTTCTCAAATTGCGTCTTGCATCTTCTGAAGAAATTTCGATGGTATACGAAAAGGGTTCATCCGGGTTCAAACTTAATTTATAGCTCTTGCCTTACCTGGGATCAGGGACAATACAAAATCATTAATTAATGAAGGAAGACTTATTATAAACTAACAAGACTCTGTGCATTTCACCAAAGCGTGATACCAACGCAGGTACAACTACAGCCCAAAGGGTAGCGAACAAATACTAAGTTACTTATTAACCATATCCTGGGTCTACTGCAGAAATCACTAAAATCACATCAAAGGACTTAGGGAGATACACATTCTCTGAGATGCTATGTAAGAATCCAATGGCCTAAACAGAACTCGCCTTACCCGTAACAACCTAGAAAAAAAAAAATTGTATTCCCTACGTTATTGTAAACAAATGGCTACAAAGTTCAGAAAACACTTACTATTCAGTCATTCGATTTCCAAAATTTATCTGTCACCGAGCACAACTGGGCGTTGAAGCAGATTTCCCTTCTTTCTTTCTAGCATACCAAAAACGAATGCACCCCCTAGTCTATGCCGAGATCACCTGCCACTCTCCAAAACTTCTCCCTCCTAGCATTGAGGCGTTGCCAATGCCCCTTAGGGCGGTGAAGCTGTAAAAGAAAACAATAATGGTGAATCAACAAAGAGGGAGGCTATGGCGAAGGCCTGAAAATTTAGACGAGCGGCTGCTTGGAGTTGCATAGCCCGCGTGGGGAAAATTCGGTAAGGAAAGTGAAAGCCTGAGAAAAGTTTACCCTTTTTAGGTCTTGGTCCTTTAATTATTTTTTTATTGCATGTTGGCCGCGTGTAGCCTTCATAGAGTGACTCTTTGTCCGGAGTGAAGCTTATCCGAATATGTTTTTAAATTAAACATATTTATATATATTCTAAATCGTTTATGGATTATGAAAATGTTGATTTAAATAATTTAATTAATGGTTAGCCAAACGTTTATTTTTATTTTGTTATATATTATTAATTATTTTTAATATATTAATTAAATTGTTTAATTAAATTTGTCCCTATAGTTTAAATTTTGAATACATTAAAGTTAAACTCTCAAATATAAATAAAGAATTATAAAATCAAAATGTATAATTTATTTAAATTCTATATTCCTTACTTATGTGCTAAGATTAATTTAAATTTAAGTTTAAACATAGGGTTAGCAATAAGTCTAAGTAATTAGTTAAATAACCTAATGACTTTGTAGGGTTAAATTGCAAAGTAATTTGAATTAGATATAAGGTTAGGAGGTGACTTTGGCTAGATTGAATTTAGGTTTGGTACGAGGCTCTATATGTTGGTTTTCTTATGATACTATAAGACGAGGCTAGGTCATGCCCCTAAAATTCCAAAGTTCCATAGGACGAGAGAGAGGCCATATGTTTCGTATTATGTGTGAGATAGTATGCGACTAATGAAAACATTAAAGGTACTATGGATGCATTTGAAGAACATTAAGGAGGAATGGTGCAATATAATGTCTAGACATGTAACATCGAAGGGACTAAGAGTTTTGAAAATGATAATGATATCAATAAGTAAATATATGTGACAAGTAAACACAACATAAGTAAAGTATGCCACTTAATTACCATAAGAGCGAGTGTTAGGGATAGAAGGAGTAGTACACAATGAAGAAGTCTTTCAAGCCCTATAATAAGAACTAGTGTAGAAATATGAAGTTGAATAGATGAATGACATTTCAATATTGTTATAGCAAACGATATGGCGAGCATGGGTCGGTTGATCCATTATTGAACTTCTAGGATGGCTTAGCAAGAGGAAAGCTGTGAGGGAGCTAGAGATATGTAGGAGTGGTTAGAAATCACCATGGATAATATCAATGAAGGCATGGCGTATAAATATTAATATTACAAGGTATAAATTGAGAAAATAATATAAGAACAATTATAGTTATAAGAGTAAAAATTGCATGGTAGTATTATAGATTGTAATGATGGCCCTTGTAGGAAGTAAAAATTTTAAAACATTTTGGGCATCTTATATTACCCTTGCTAGTAGGCATATTTGAGCATCTCTGATGAACACTATATATAATAGCATTGCGTCCTAGGTGAAATAACATACTTCCCAAGAGAATTTATGATGGAAATAATCACGAGGATTGCGTCCTAGGATATAATGATTTGATGCTTTGATCATGGACACATAATCAATCATTGTAATGACACATCAAGGTCGAGGTCTGGGTTGACCACCTTCACCTTCACCTCCACCTCTGCCACCATCATCGACATCACCACGATTCTTCCAGTAATGGCATAGTGTTGATCGTTCCATAGTTGGCATTAGGAATATGTTAGGTTTTTACCACATTGCGGTTTGTATGAAAACATATATTTTATGGTATTATAATGATTGTCTATGTTCGAGTGTTGCAATGATGCAATACGGTGAGGAAAGGCTATGCTATACATCCATAACTTACGTATGATAAATAAGTTACATTACCCTTATAATACCTTTGTTTATGTGAAGATGTTAAACAGTCTACTATTGACAAACACCATAGTTGAGCTAACATAGTTGAATCTAGGCATCAAACGGGTAAATAAATATATAGGCAAGTGTTGGGGATAGATGCTTGATAGTGCTAGTCAATTAGTATAATTTATTATGCCACAATGAGTGCAATTAATCGTGTTTCAATATAGTAAGTGGAAGGAGATTGAAGGAACTATGTATGTGCGAGAAGGGGGTAGGGGTTATATGTTGCTGGTCTTGCTTATGTTAAATTG
Organism: Larix kaempferi; assembly: GCA_027924585.1. Lineage (NCBI taxonomy): Eukaryota > Viridiplantae > Streptophyta > Pinopsida > Pinales > Pinaceae > Larix > Larix kaempferi. Next base: position 7,383,607 of record BSBM01000206.1, read on the forward strand.
TCATGATTTGAGGGAAAATATTATTGGGAAACAACTAGGATTTAATAATTACAAAGTGAACAAGCAATAAAATATAAAAAAATACGAAAATTGGTGGGGAACTAATAAGTTAGCTTGAGTAAGCATATACGAGATTAAGAGAAGTAATGATAATAAATAGAATAATAATGAATACAAATAAGGAACCAATGTGCATTAAGATGAATAAGTTATGATGTTTAAACCCCTAATATATGATGGAAGAAATCGATCATCACATTAGAGGTAAAAATTGTTGTTAACTGGGAAAAATAGACAAAATGAGAAGTATAATGTTATGAAGAAAGGATTATATGTCTCCATTGATATCAACAACTCGCAAAATAAGAACAAAGCTTGATGCCACGTAAGTGTGTTGGATTCACATTAGTATCATGTGAGGTGGTCATAGTGCATAATGTGTGTAGGTATCCATACGATCCATAGAGATTAATAAGCGTATGTATAGGAAACCTAGATTTATGACAACAAATACAAGTTTATAGTATGATAGATACTGGTAAATGCCTTTACGTTGTGAGAATAAGAACAAATTAGCTATAAAATTATTAGAAGTAATGGTTCCCCTTCTAATTATATCACATGGAAAAGGAGAGATCAATGGTTAAAGTTGATAACATTTGCATTCTAATATAGTATAGTCCCAAAAGCCTTGTAACAATAATAGTTCTCCTAGTTTAGTGAATGTTACAATACTTTTGTTATTGCTTATTATCAATAAGGGAATAATAATGTAGGACCTTAGGATTTAAAGGACATGAACCTTCTCCCCTAAGAGAGGTATGCCAATCTTAAGGGTCCTTGGTAGTTGCGTGTTGAGTGAATACAAATTATGAGTTCTAAAGACCTCCATGTTAAATTGTTGATTATTTCGTGCTAAGTTGGATCAATTTAATCTTTGTGATGAGTAAACCTCTCTGATGTTATAACTTAAAGGATATTGTCAAACGGTAAGAAGTAGGATACTAAGGTGGATAACACTTGATTATAACCTTAAGCATTCTAGATATAATATTAAGATTCGATAGAAGGATTAATCTAAATGTTTCTTTAATTATTAGAATACATATCAGCGGATAAAAGAAGTAAAACCATAAGATAATATCGACATATTCGGTCAAGTCAAAGCTAAGTAGGAAAAGTTTGTCCAGCATCTGCTACTTGCAAGAATGGAGAGATTATGCGTAAATATTTTCCCTGCATTATTATGACCATAACTTCGGGACGAAGTTTCCTGAAGGGTGGGTGTATGTAACGCCCCATATTTCGACTAGACAGGTTTATCCGTGACACATATTGAACTTTATTTTCTTATTATCTGTTGGACTTAACTAGACTGGGTAAACTATACTTATGACACGATACACCCGATTATATGTTGCTACCATGTGTATGTCGTTACTATGTTATGTTGTCACTATGAATATGATGTTATGATATTATGATCTTACTATGTTCATGCAGTTAATAGGTTATGGTTGTCATGAGATTCATTTCTCTTATAATGATGATATATATGTTTTAACGTTTTCATTAATGGAATGTGAAATATATGATGTTATACGTGGATGCCATCCTATGATGAAATTGATTGAATTGTTATATGTCATGCATACCTGTGATGAGCTAAAATTGTGGCGTGAAATAAAACGATGTTGATGATATAGATCAATTGGCGATCGAATGGAAATGCTTGTTATAAAATGTGTATTTTGCGAAATACTAACCTACAGGATACAAGGGCTATGGGATAGCGAGATACTTGATCTAATACATGGGATAAGAACTTTTCCATGCAGTAAAACTTAGCAACCAAAATTGATGATACGATGACACAAACCGATAATCTCGATAGCAGCAAAGTATGAGTCGATAAGGGCGTAGGCCCAGTATGTTGAGAGGGATGGATGTGTTTCCCACCCTAGATTTCCATGATACCCGAGGTCGTGGGAGGGCCGTGCTGAGACACACTCCCCATGTTGTTGTGATGACAATGGTCGGATGCCTGCTAGGGGAGGATAGGTCCGCTGTTCAGCCGACGCTATCGCTCTCAGGTTCTATGTGGTCAAGTCGGTGAGTCCGACATCGACTTTTGTACTAGCAGAGGAAGGATAGGGAGGATGGAGGACGTAGGTTACGATGGGAGGATATGTTAGTTAGTACTGTTGAGGGTTGGATATTCCTTGATCTTTAGTTAGTGGAAGTAGATACCCTTCCTGTACTTGATTGATTAAACTAATGTAAACATAAAGACAATGATGTTAAATCGTAAAGGGTTAACTGTTAAATAACCGAGGATGTTAAAGTAATTATACTATATATTATGCTTGCTCTTCTGCATGGGGGTAAATACTATTATTACTTAGCAGGTATGCATAGGCGGAATGGGGTTTGTTTATAGTACATATCCGACATGTGCATACACTGGCCATGCATGCACACCTTGTACGTGTACAATATTACTGGTGTATAACATACTTGTCATGCTTGAATAGTAGTATAAATGTCATAGATAACTCAGTTAAGGATACATCAATCAACTTAGGTAATGAATGGTTAGGTTGTCAATGTGTAAATAAGTGAATTAGTAATTATATGAAAACATTGTAATAATAAATTAAGACAAGTGTCGTCAGTTAACATTGTCATACGAGAACTGTTGTGAATAGGGTAATGATAGTGTATAATTAATTAGTAAAATTGTTTAAGCCCTCACAAGTGCTTTGTTTATAAGAACAAGGATGCTATGTTGATGTTAGGGTACTCATGTGATAAACAAATAATTAAGAATACTATGATTAATTCACCTTTTATTATTGTTAAATGGTGATTTAATTATTATTATTAATTAATAAATGGTGATCTAATTATTATTATTACTTAATTAATAATATTCTAGCAACATTTATATCCCTATCGTAACAATTGCAATATAAGTAAGATTTACAATATTGATTTATAAATTAATATTGTGTGATTATTTCCATTTCAAAAGTTAGCCATAATAGGATAATCATTCTTGAATGGATGTGATGTGATGGAATAGGTTTTAAATATTATTTATTTATTTATTCAGTATGAGTCTTAAAGTTTAAGTTACATGATAAGTTATCTTGTCGGATTGGTAAACCATTAAGACATGCCTTGTCCCAAACTGAAAAGTCAAACTAGAACATATATTATTGTATTATTTTATTCTAAAAAACACTAAGTGCAAATATGGTGAATAAATGGAGAATTATTAAAATAGATTTCGAATAGAGAACCCGTAGGTAATATGTCCTACCATAATAAATACTTACCATCGAATAATTAAAGTGCAATAAATTTACTGTAAGTGCATTTAATTGTCGGTGCATTAAGTGAAGAAATATATTATTATATTGTAAACTTGTATGAATGTTAAAGTCAGGGGATTTAATGATTGAAGGGCTCGAGAGAGGGAATTTGGGGCATTGGAGTAAGCCTCAAGTCTTCTCGAGGAAGGAAAGGTATTTAGGGAAGAGTGAAGGGAGGAGAAGAAAAGGTTTTCTTTTGGGGAGAACTGTGATTTTGGAGGTGAAGCTGAGGAAGGGGTAAACTCCAACTCCAAGGAAGAGGTGGAAAGATCATAGGGAAAACTGCACCTATGGAAATATAGTAAGGAATAATGCTCTTGGGATTATCGGTTTGTGGGCTCGGGGGCTAGGAAACCCGTCGGTTTCCTAGGGCCAGCATGATAAGAGCTGGTCGGTAGGGTTGTTCATTCAATCGGTTGCTAAGCTTTAAAGACAAAAATCTGGAAGGAAATCTACAGCAAGCTATGAGACAATCTACAAACTTCAAACTTCTAGCAACAGGTATTTTCCTTGTTAATTATTACATTAATCATATTTTAAACTTATGATAAAACATTATGCTAAAACATGTATATGCACTGAACTGAAACATGCATGTAAATGAAAACTTATATTATTTTACCTCTTGAATGTTGATGCAAACTACGATAATAGGAAAAATAGTAAATGATCAAATAATATTCTTATTTATTATCTAGAAACAAACCCGTACAGAAAATTAATTAGTTCAGAAGCTTGTCATGTGCTCTGCCAAAAACCAGAGCACTACAGAGATCCTATAGGTAGAGCTGTGTGCTCGTAACAGCCTGGGATGCTCTTGCGAGGTTTTGTGGCGAGGTCACATATAATATGGCCCTGGGAGATCCTATAGGTAGAGCCGTGTGCTTGTAATATCCTGGGATGCTCTTTCGAGGTTTTGTGATGCACGTAATAAGTCCTGAGGATTCCACAGTATGTCCAGTGATGATGAAGACCTGCAGGTGGTGGGCCTACATCCAGTATGAAAAAGGACTGGCTCTGTAGAACTTCCTATGACGAGTAGAGTCAGAGATTGGTTGAGATAGTAGCAGCAGTGACGATGATGATGATGATGCATCGAAGATGATGATCCTGAGAAGAAGACTTGTCTAGCAGATCTGTGTCGAAAAATACCTTCCTAGTTAAGAGGGAGTGTTGATGTATGTGTAACTTTGGAATGTATTTCGTCTATGTATTTCATATGTATTTATTGTACCCTTATTAGAGATGTGTTATTCCTCTATAAGGAAGTGTCGTCATGTGGATTGACAAGTGTCGCAAGTGTGTGTACTTGCCGATGCGTTATTAGACCACCATGTGTGGGGTCGGCCTTGAAATATACATATTATAATGTGGATGTACCTAGCTAGACAAGTCGGCCCCATAAGGTCACTGGAAAAATAGGTTAGTATAAATAGAGATCAGATGATCTCTATTTAGATCATTCGAAAAGTCATATCTTTCTCACTTAGAAAGTGGCGCACTAGTGAGGAGGAGGATCATCTGCTACTAGGAGACTATCTAAGTGTATTTTGGTTGTACTTTGGTTGAGCCATTGCTCTCTCTATCTCTGAGAAAGTTTTGGGGTTTTTCACCTTAGGGTTTTCCCCACGGAAACTCTGTGTCTCTTGTCTCTCATGCTTTTGATTCTTGTGATGCTTGTCATGCTTATTGTGATTGTTATGCATTGATATACTGTATATGTTATTCTCTCAGTGAAGATCCTAGAGTATTGTGAATTAATACTCAAAATTTAACATGTACATCATCCAGAGTATCATCCTGATACTCATCACACATGATCATCCTGCACATCAACTGGAGCAACATCCTAAAGCTCGTCATCCATGATCATCCTAATCATACAATGCATCCACCTGATGCATATCATCTGGAGAAACATCTTGAAGCTCATCATCTATGATCATCTTGATCATACAATGCATCCACCTACCAAGTATCTACCTGATACATATCACATACATGATCTACCTGATCATACAAGTATCCACCTGATACATACATAGGTACATGATCTACCTGATCATATCAAGCATCCAACATGATGCATATACAAATACATGATCCAACTAATCATATCAAGCATCCAACATGATGCATATACAAATACATGATCCAACTGAAGCATCCAACATGATGCATATACAAATGTATGATACAAGTGATCAAAGCATCCAACTAATGCATATACAGAGCAATAATTGGAGCATCGTCCTGATGCTCATCATCCAGTGCTTACATCTACAAACATGGGAAGGATCCTCCTCTCACCATGCTTGGAATGGCTTCTGCAAATGTGTCCATCACTTCTTCCTCGAAGTGTCGTCAATCTGAAAAACACCAAGCCTCTCTACGATGTACTCAAACTTCACTCTGGCTAGTGGTTTTGTCAACACATCTGCAATTTGCTCATCGGTTGCAACATACAGGAGCTTCACTGCTCCTCTATGCACCATATCCCTGATATAGTGATATTTGATATCAATGTGCTTCGACCTGTCATGGAACAATGGGTTCTTAGATAGCTTCACACAACTCTGGTTGTCACAAAAGATACCAGTAGCATCCAACGGGAGATCAAATAACTGAGACAGTAGCTTCCTCAGCCATACTACCTCACAACTAGCCGAACAAGCTGCAACATACTCTGCTTTGGCTGTCCTCAGTGCTACACAAGACTTCTTCCTGCTAAACCACGAGATCACACCTGATCCCATACTGAAGCAACACCCAGATGTGCTCTTGCTATCTGCAGCACTATCTACCCAGTCCAAATCAAAATAACCCTGCAGGTTAAACTTTTGATTCACATCATACTTGAGCCCATAATCAATTGTACCATTCCAGTACCTCAGAATATGCTTTGCAGCAACTAGGTGAACACCTTTGGGATCCATCAGGAACTAGCTCAATGTGTTCACCGCAAAGCAAATATCTGGTCTAGTGTTTGTCAGGTACATCAGTGACCCAATCATCTGATGATACACAGTGACATCAACCAGATCAGATGAATCATCACACAAAAGCTTCAGGTTCGATGCCATAGGTGTGGCCATGGCCTTGTAGTCCATCCTCCCGAATCTCTTCAAGATCTCTATTGCATACTTTCCTTGTCCAAGGAAGATCCCATCTACACTCTACCACACCTCCATGCCTAGAAAATAGTGCATCATCCCCAAGTCCTTCATCTTGAACTCGGCAGCAAACTTCCTCTTGGTATCGGCAATCAATCCATCCTCACCTGTAACAAACAGGTCATCCAAATACAAAATTAGTATCACAGGATTGCCTTCCTCAACCTTGTATAAAAGCTTGGTATCTGCTTTACTCTTGGAAAAGCCAAACTAGATAGAAATTTGTCTATCCTACCATACCAAGTCCTAGGAGCTTTCTCCAATCCATACAAGGATTTCTTCAACCTACGCACATATGACTCTCTGTCATGTGTCTCAAAACCATGTGGTTGCTCCACATAAACTTCCTCTTCAACTACACCATTCAAGAAAGTTTTCTTGACATCCATCTAGTGTATCTTCCATTTCATCACTGTAGCCAGGGAAAGTACTGATTTGATGGAAGTGTACCTGGCTACAAGAGCAAAAGTTTCTTCATATTCTATCCCCTCTTTCTGGGAGAAGCCACGAGCTACAAATCTCACTTTGTATTTCTCTATGCTTCCATTTGCAGCATGCTTGATCTTGTAGATCCATTTGGAAGTCACAACCGACTTCCCTTTAGGTCTTGGGACTACATCCCAAACATCATTCTTCATGATCGACTGGTATTCCTCGACCATGGCATCCTTCCATTCTTTCTTTTCCACTGCTTATTCATAACTGGAAAGTTCTTTGTTCATAATATCACAGAGTATGGCAACATAACTGGTATGTGATCTAGTCCTCTTCCTTTCTCTGTGTTCTTCTTCTGGAATGCCATACCTTTCTGCATCTTGAATGAGCTCTCTAGCCCATGTAGGTTTCCTCTTGTGAGAGTTCTTCTCACGGGGTGGATCTACAGGTATTTTTGGATCTTCAACTTCACGATCTACTTCTATAATTGCTTCATTCATGATGGTGTCTTGAAATCTGGTTTCCTTTGGTTCTTCATGATCTTCAACAAGTGCCTTTCTTGATTTGATGAAGGCTAAGTTTTCATCAAATGTTACATCCCTACTGACATCAATCTTCTTGAACCCTGGAAAGTATATTCTGTAAGCTTTCGAGCTTTCACTATACCCCACAAAGATGCCCTTCTTTCCTGAAGGATCTAGCTTTGTCCTCTTTTCCTTTTGAACATGTGTATATACTGGACAACCAAATATTCTGAGATGGCTGACTTCAGGTTTCTTACCAGAGAAGACCTCTTCTGGTGTCTTGTTGTCCAATATCTTGTGAGGTGTTCTATTCTACACATATACAGTTGTCCTAGCTACTTCTACCCATAGATGCATAGGTAGATCCTGGTCATGCAGGATTGCCCGTGCGGCTTCCATGATTGTTCTATTTTTCCTTTCTGCAACTCCATTCTATTGTGGATTGTACGGAGCAGTCAACTCCCTCTTAATCCTTGAATCAATGCATAACTTCTTAAAATCACCTGAAGTGAATTCTCCGCCATTGTTGGATCTGAATGTCTTGATATTTTTATCAGTTTGATTTTCCATCAAGGCTTTGAACTCCTTGAACTTATTAAACACTTGATCTTTTTTCTTCAAGAAATAAACCCCAAGTCTTCGTAGAGAAATCATCAATGAAAGAGACATAGTATACATACCCACTTAGAGAAGTGGATGACATCGGACCACATACATCGGAGTGGATAATTTCCAAGATTCCTTTAGCTTTGGTTTCACTACTTGGAAATTCCTTCTTAATGTTCTTTCCTTTTGCACATCCTTTGCAAACACCTTCATGCTTTGTCTTGATTTCATGAAGACCTTCTACAACTTTGCTTGCAATTGGTAGTGCTCTATAATGCACATGTGCAATCCTTCTATTCCAAAGTTCACTTGGCTCCATGGATTCATGTACCATGGCATGTTTAGGTTGTCCCTTCAATTTGTACAATCCTCCCTCTTGCTCTCCAATCACACTGTATCATCTATAGTTTTACCCTTTGGCCACATTAGAACTTGGCCATCTACAAATGCAACCCTCATGCCTTTTGCATCTAATGCAGATATAGAGAGTAGGTTCTTCTTGAGCCTAGGTACATATAGAACATCTTTCATCTTCAAAGACTTCCTAGAGTCTAAGTTGTAGGAGGCCTCACCACTTCCTTTGATAGGATATTGATAGTCATCCCCAAGTTTCACTTTATGGGTTGACTCATGTTCTAATAGATTTACAAAAGATTCCTTAAACCCAGTCATGTGTTTGGAAGCCCCATTGTCAATAAGCCAATCATTACATCCATGAGAGATAGTACCTGTGAGAGCAGAGATTAGAACATATTCATCTTCACTTGATGAATCATCACTTTCTGCTCTAGCCTTCTTCTTGGGAGGTTCATCATCCTCAGCAGCATGAGCATGAAATCTCCTTTTGTTGTTCCTTTTCTTCTTGGATTTGTTAGTACCTTCTTTTCTCTTCTTGGGACATTCTAAGGCAAAGTGTCCTTTCTCATTACAATTGAAGCACCTCAGATCTTTCTTTTCTTTGTGATATGAGTGAGAAGATTTCTTCTTGTGATGGGATGGCTCCCTCTTGAACTTGTCTTTCTTGGTGTGAGCTATGAGAGCTTGATCTTCATTTCCCATCTTTTCTTCTCGGGCTACAAGCCTTGCTTCTTCTTGTGAGCATTCCTCCCATAGTCTACTGAATGAGATCAACTCCCTTCTTGCACAGATTCCTTGGATGAAGGAATCCCATGACCTAGGTAGGCCATTCAATGTGGTCATGACAACTTCACCATTGTCCACTACTTCATCCACAGCTTCAAGTTGTTCCTTGATCTGAGAGACCTTGGAGAAATTAGATGGAATGGTCTCTCCATTCTGAAGCTTTACCCCTTTCAATTGGTTTTGCAGAGTCATCTTCCGATTTATGTTCTTCCCTTCAAATAGCTTGGTTAGGGAATCGAACATCTACCTGGGTGTCTTTAGAGATGACACATGTGGTATGAGATGGTCTTTGATAGAATCAACAATGATCCTCTTTTCCTTGACCAAGTTCTTCTTATGCAAGGCCTTATCCTCTTCTTCCCCTGGGACAGGGACCTCAGAACTTATGTAGGTGTCCAATTCATTTTCTTCCAGGATTAACCCAATCCTATACTTCCATGCTCAAAAGTTATCAACCCCTTCAAGCTTATCCTCAAGCTTGGTGTGGTGAGACATCTTAAAGAGTACTTCAAATGGAAATAGAAAATATTTAGGTCTTACCACTTGATTTGCAAAAATATGGATCTGGTGCTGGATTAGGGTTTATTAGAGAAACCCTAAAAATTCAAAATGTGAATTTCAACTTTCTGAAAGGATAGAAAGATGCACCTTGATGAGCTGATCAGCCTGGTATACTCAGAAATTGAAAATTGCAAAGTTTTACTCTTCATAAATGCTTTTTAATCTCCTGGATTCACTAGGGAGGACCCTGAATTAGGGTTTGAGTTTCCCGGAGCTTCACTCAACCAAAAATATCGATCCAGATCTCTAAACTTCGATTATTCCAAGGATCTTCTAGCTATGTCATCGAATTTCAGAAATTCCTATTTTTGTGGAAACCCCAATTTTTAGGGCCAAAAATGAAATTGCCCAGAATTGAATTCTGATTGGACAAAAAGATGCGCCTTGATGAGGAGAGTCAAAATACCCTACTGCCTTTCAAGATCTGTGGAGAGAAACCCAATAAACAGGAAACCCTATTTTCCGCAACTGCACAGTGTCTTCTTCTCAGGTTAGCTCTGATACCATGTTAATTTTTTAGCATTAAGTCAACATACTCTACGATCTTTATTGAGAGAATAACATGTATAGCATATCAAGTATAACAATGCATATCAATCACACCAAGCAATCACATGAGACAATAGACACACAGAGTTTCACTGGGGAAAACCATAAAGGTGAAAAACCCCACAACTTCCTCAGAGATAGAAAGAGCAATGATACAACCAAAGTACATAGAGATAGTCCTCCTAGTAGCTGAACCTCCTCCTCCACTAGTGTGCCACTTTCCGAGTAGTGTAGAAGTGAATAATGAGATGATCAAATAGAGTGCCTCAACTCTATTTATACATGACCTGACCTGCTTAATAACCTAGGAGGGCCGACTTGTCTAACTCAGTCTAATAACCCATGGTTATACTAATCGGGGTTGACCTCACATTTGGTGGTCTAATAACCCATCACTTGCAAGTTGCGACACTTGTCAATACAAATGACAACACTTCTGTATAGAGCAATAATAACATCTCTATAAGAGTACAATATACATAGGTGAAATACATTCTGAAGTTACAATTACATCAACGTCAAATAGTCAAGTGGAACTCTAGAACTAGCTAACTAGAAGCTACAAGCAGTCAGCATGAGCAATCAGTGGAAGAACTACTCAATCAATGCACTAACTGAATGATAACTCCTGGTAGGTGAGATAAGGTGCCCTAACTAAATGATAACTACTGGTAGGTGAGCAAAGGTGCCCAAACTGGTTGTGGTAGGTAGGAAAGGCGCACTTTCCATGCAAAGAATTCAAGGAGGGTGCATTAGGTAGGTAGGAGGCCAATTGGCGGCTATAGACAGGATCTGGAGATCTAGAAGCAAGCTCTAGGTGCAGGGAGACCACCATGATGATGACTGGATGCATGTAGTGGCATGCAAAGCATGCAGACATGCAAAATATAAAAATGATGGTGTGAATATTCCAACACATTAAAGACTCAATCCTCCCCAAGGATCCCAATTTGGCTCCTCACACACTTGATGGCATTAATAATCCACCCTTGTGTACCTTCGAATCAGTTCATGAAGGAGGAGAGTTCACATTTGGATCTAGTTGTTTTTTGGACACCTCTTGTCCTATAAAAGAAAGCTATTGGTATGCATTATGTAGAGATAAATTAGAGCAAGGTTATGTTGTTTGATTTGAGTTGGAGCTTCCTCATAGCCCACCATTTCCTACCATTATGAGCATTCCCAAGCTTGATTGCCACCTAACACCAAGGGGAAAGTGTCTCTCTCCATTGTTATTCCATCTACTTAGCATTTAATTTGGACAAGAAAGTCCTCGCTAAGGGATATTGCTGGATTCCATTGAATCCTTCACATCCTAGGTGTTGTACAACTATTCCATTGCGCAATACAAGAGTGGTTTAGCATACCTTTGGATGTCGTTAGAGTTTGCATCTTTCCGCCATCTCTTTCACTTTATTTTCATCAATATTTTCATGTTTGGATGTGAACTACACTAATAATATCTTGCAATATTAGTTGGAGGAATACCAACCACCAAAAAGGGGCTCCAAGGACTGAGGACTTGCAACAATCTACAAGGATTATCCCCTCACAAAGTGGAAGAGTGCACTTGTGCAATTTTTTCCATAATAGTTCTAATGGAAACCATACATATTTTTGTTCATTTCTTTTTAAGCTAGGTTGTTTTATGCTAAGTAGCTAATTCTAGGTGTTTGTCACTTGCAGGAGATCAGGTATTCCACCACTTACTTCCAAAGTTCAGCCCCATCATGACCCCATTTATTTTTCCGTAGCTGCGTGGTTCTCGGCATCTCTTCCGCGCTAGTAGCATGGAATTGACTTCGACATTCACGCGCATAGCACAGGTTACCAGTGTAATTCATGCGCTACACCACTCCTCGCACCCACGCAAAAGGTTAGTGTATTATCCGCGCTACAACGCGTCTATTTTGTATTAAACCGCGCTATCCGCACAGAAGAGTCTGCTTTAGCCACACTACTATTGTTTATTTGCTTTTTATCTGCATAATTTAGTTTGGTAGCCCAATTGCTACTTACTTGTGAACTTAAATTAAGGCTAATTCACCCAATTACTTAATTTTTTAGTAATTAGTGAACCTAGACCAATATTAGGAAGTAAAGAGTACATCTCTCTTGAAGCTTAACTAGGTAACAAACTCTGAGGCTTTCAATGGGCCCCATTGTTGTCACTAGTATTCAAGACCATCTTTTCTTTATGCATCGATCGACATGTTGTTATTAGTAGTATTGATAGTGTAAAAAACACTTATTGCACACAAGCAAAGACCTAAATACACTTGTCTCCCAAAGTATGCTCTTCACCTCGAACTTCATGTGAGCTTGGTGAATCAGAAAAATGGTGAGAAGTGTGAAATACCTCCATTGCACACTTGTCTATTAGTTAGAATAATTTGATTTTGCAAATCACCATGAGCATCTTTTGAGTTAAAAGCACATATTGCTTGATATACTCTTTTAGTTAATTTTCCAACGTAATCATTTGTTTTCCGCTTTTATCACATGTGTTTGCTCCACTAGCACATAATAAGAGGCCTAAAAACTCTTCCAATCCAAGTATGCTCTTCACCTTGCACTTCATGTGAGCTTGATTAATAAAAAAGGTAGGGATTGTGAAATACCCCTCTTACACTCCATAAGTGAAACATACAAACCCCTTAAAATCAACATTGTAATTGTCTTAAATAGCTAAAATCCTCTACATGATGTCACAAAAAAAACATTTTTAGTTAGGTAGGATTGGTTGGGATAGGAATCCATTAATGCCCACCAATCTAGTTTCACTAGGAATATTTTGAAACATAGCATTGTTGTCTTTTAGGGTGCTTACGAAAATCCTACTATAAGAAAGTGTTAAAAGAAAACCCGGATCAGAAGTGAACCATGACCAAGGAGGTGAAAGCTGAGGTATAGCTTCCCTACTCTCCCCTATGAGCCACTCATCTTGTTGCAGGGAGATGCCACTATACCATGTAGGCCGAACCACTGATCCAAACTTGATGCAAGGTAACTTAGTGATCGAACTTAGAATATCACCAAGGATCAATTGTGAGTGCAACTGACTCCTGAACTTAGCTATTATCGTTGGGAGGTGTTGACAAGTCTTCTTGATTGGATCATTGTACCCACCTCCTATAGAACTAGCTCTTTGTTACCTCTACTAGTCGATTGGTGAGTGGATACCATTATCACCATCAATTGTGCTTTTGGGAGGCCCAATTAGACTTGAGAGGAAGGACGTTCAATCTTCTAGGGAATTTACAATTATTATCTTTTAACTACAATTTCACTAAAATCGTAATAGAAAGAACCTACATGTGGGAACTCATGCACTAAAACCAATATTGCACATATCACTCACTTTTTGCACCATTTTGCATCTGTTGTGGTTGGCATATTTTTTCATTTGTTCAATTTTTTTTATTCCACTATCACTCTCATATTAACATAAATCCTTCACCATTGAGGAACAAAACAACATCCTATGACAGTCTCGTAGACTGTAAGGACTATCCCCTCTCTCGAGGGGTGTTTTCGCACCTTCCCCCTGTATTGCACATGGAGGGAATTCAAGCCGGATTCGTTCCCAGGTAGTATTTATAGGATCATTTGGTCGAGGCCACGCCTTGCTAGGTACATTTTCTCCCCTCGAAAAATCTATTAATTACACCACTTCTTACCCCATCTGAAGTAGTACCCCGCTGGCTTCTTCCCAAGGATATCCTTCGGATCCCTTTGACCCATCCTCTCTTATAGGAGGTCAATCATTGTTTACAACACCACCTGGGTCTCCCCCTCATGGAAGTCACATCCCAAACAGAATGGCAAGACCCATCGCCCCTACTTAACATTTATGGCTATTTTAAATCTACATGATTTGGCCAAACTGACAAATGACCCCATTGCTCATGATGTGACATGGCCAACTATGACATACAAGATTCCTTCTAATGTTCCAAAATTTGAAGAAAAACAGGGAGACGATCCCGCTAACCATGTTATGTATTTCCACTTATGGTGTTCATCTAACAACATAGTGGATGACCCTACGAGGATTTAGCTCTTCCAGCATACCCTCACTGGAACAACAACGAAATGGTACATTAACCTAGAAAGTGGCACCCATTCCACATTTGCAACATTGGCCAACTCATTTCTTACGTACTTTCAACTACCAATCCGACATGATCTAGGCCTCAAAATTCTCACCGAGTTTCATCAAAATACTTCCACCCACATCGCAGACCACAACCATGAGTTGCGTAGATGCCACACACTATGCAAGATCGAAATACAACCTCCCTTTTTGTTGAATTGGTTTATCAAATCTCTCCAACCCTCCATAGCTAAATATGTCACCAACTTCATGCCACAAAGCGAGGAAGAGGCTATTATGAAAGCACAACATTTTGACCTCATATACACATAGTCTGGATACCTTTACACAATCCTCCCTCATTCCCCACGACATCAATTGTTGGATCTTTCACCATCGAGCTCGTCAGATTTGGTGGATGTGCTTATTGGGTCCATTTCCCATTTAGGGAAGGTTCCTCCCACCACATCAGTGCCATTCAACATGGTTCCATATTACCCATCCATGCCACCTGCGTCAGTACCCCCTACACTTGTACCAACACCATCAATCGATCAATTATAGTATGGACCATATAGTCCTACCTACCCAAACGTTATCCAAGCGATGACGGTTCCCACACCACCAATGGTGCAAGTCGCTTCTACATCCACATCTTATGGAGCACAAATGACCTTTATCCCACCTCCAAGATATACTCCATATTACCCTTTTCCATGCCCAATTGGTCAACAACATCCCCCCCACATGGGTTTATGTTCAACAAGCTGAACAATTTGAGAAATTGAATTCCGCAAACCCCCACAATCCACAAATTCAGGGGAAGAAGAAAGGTAAGAACATGAAGAATAAAAAATCGAGACAAGGGAGCAATCTCCCTCCCCATAAAAACCAGAATACGGGTGATCCAAATGCGGAGAATAATAATTCCCCCAAGCAAGTGAAGAATCCCCCTAAGAACCAATTATTGCTTCTCCATCTGAGGTGGTTATGGTCATTACACACATGATTGTTCTCTTCTCCCCGATTTCCAATAGTTAGTGGAAGCTAAAAAGAAGATGGTGATGAACCCTCCTCAAGCAATGAATCCTCCCCAACCATAAACAACTGTGTTACAACAACCCTTCGCCAATCAAGGGGCAGTTACACAAGAACAAGATCCTCGCCCACCGGGTGATGGCTCTCTCCAAAATATATATACGTTGGATATAAACCTTCAAACGTGAGCCAAGTGTTATGACGGCCCTTACACCCCCCAAGTGGAAGAAGTTTCTATCCCCTCGGGGGGGCCTTTACAAATACCATGCCCGAATACTAAACAAATCCCATAGATTTTGAAAGTACCACTCAAGTATACCCCTAATAACCCCCATATGAAACATGCCCACAATTGCAGGATTGTGGATGAATTAGCTCAATCCCCTACGTTTATGTCCACATTAGAGGTGTTATAGTCTTTCCCAACATGGAGAAAGGCATTACTTAATGCACTTGGTGCCGTCAACCCATCCAACTTGCACCTCCTGACCTTTGATATTAACAAAGGCGAACCACGGCTACCATCGTCAGTCGCATTCCAAGTTCCATTTATGGTAAAGATCATGATCCATTGTTGTATCATCGATGAAGGTGCATCCCCTTGCGTCATGTCAACCAAAGTCTGGAAACGATTAGGATCCCCCAAGCTAGTCCCCTCATCTATCACTTTTCACGCATATGATGGGAGACCATCCCAACCAAGAGGATTGTTCCAAAATGTCCCGATAGAGATGGGGGGAAAGATGGTTATGATCGATATCGAATTAATCGATGTTGATCTTGAGTACAACATCCTCTTGTAACATAGTTACATGTATGCCATGAAAGCAGGATCCTGCTCAGTTTTCGCATCATGATGTTTCCCTTGAATGGGAAGGTAGTTACCCTCAACCAACTTAACTATTATGAATCTAATACCACAAGCAATCCCGATAACATCCTACCAACCATATTGGGTGATGATCAACCATATGTTGACATTTCCCTCGGTATGTACAAGGACTCCAATTTGTTAGGAACATATTTAGGATCACCACCAAAGATACCTACATCTACCGATGGCCTAATGTGCACAATTTTTACCATGAAAAATGGAGCTGCCTCCACCTCAACACTATCAGAAGCTCCACCATTGATCCATGGCATTGAACAAATGTTGAGTCCATCGGTACCACCGATTCTCCAAATCCCATTCTTGTATCCCCTTATGGGTGTAAGAGGGACGTCGGTTATGGCCCAGTTAACTCTATGTAGGCTAAATTTGGGAATACTAGTATGGTACCTCACACCACCATACCTAGAGATGGCTTCTAAACCAGTCGCCCATTATGAGTTTATGCTTGTTTCAGCTAGTACGACTGCAAGGCCAAGAACATGCCAAGTTACAAGAGCCAAACCTATGACATCTACATCTACCCCACAATTGGTCATCGCTAAGACCACTAATGGGGGAACCAAACAACCAAATTTTAAAGGTCCCCTATTACCAAAAAAAAATCTAATTTAGTATAAATTGCACAGCCTAAAGCAAGGGGAATCAACCATCGATATTTAAAAGCCCTAGTTATGTTGAACACTCCCACCTAAAGGGTCACACCACTCTATGTCCCACTCTACTGGAGATACATAATCTGCTTAACACTCCCATTAGCATTACTCACTCTCCAACAATGGTCAAAGGGGGCACCCCTTCCTCGCCCACATCTAAATCCAAAACATTGTGTATGCATCACACATGTTCCATTTGCACTCAGCATGTGCACTATATGCACCATTTCCATGAAATCCCTCGATATCTAGAGGTGATGGTAACAATCCGTCTCACTCAAGTAACAATTGAGGAACCCCCCTCCTTAAACAAAGAAGTAGCATCCATTAAAGTGATCACCACATCGGTGACACCATCAATCACCCCTCCCACAGAAGTTGCGCCAACTACGAAAAATGTGGTAGATCTTGTAATGTCACAAGACCCAGCTACACTTATGACAATGCCATCACATAATGAATGCTTGTCATGTTGGTACTCCACCCATATGCTCCCTCCTAGTGCCATCGCATGCATACTGTAGAAAATCAACACTTAAGAAGACCAAGAATGCTTATGTCCACGCGTACCAAGACCTTGCCGATCTTGTGGAGAGACCACCCATTACTCCTTTCAGTGCCCCATTTTGTGCATTGAATGAAAAACTCGTCTTGAATTGATGAGAATGCAATATCGAAACAGCTTATGTAACCCCGCAAGCATCACCAAATGAGGAAGTAGTATCGACCTTTCAAGACACCATCGATGTTGAATCTCCTTTAGTTGGTGTTATCACTTGCAGTGATTCCTTGTCTTCCGACGAAGACGTAGACCAGCTGCAAGCAATCCCAAAAAATGAATAAACAAGATAGGGGGTTTGTACCCCCTAAGCACAAACAAGACACTCGACACCAACCATTGATATTTTTATTTTGTTCTGAAAGATTTACTTTTGTTTCACACTATCAAGGATTAAGAAAGTAGCATACCTCTCTTCTTCAAATGCAGATGGCCTCCCCAATGGACATCTACATAGGTTATGTAGATGGTGCCAGAATATGGTCCAAACATCTTGTGTCTGCCACTTGGGTTATAGTCTCCCTCCCATACACTTCACCAAACTAGCAGAGTATGTTTGGGGGCACTAACAAATAACCAAGAAGAGTACGATGCCATATTAGGTATCTTAAGAGACACCATACACTTAGGCATTCACCATTTGCAAGTACACATCGAATCCCAACTTGTCATATCACAATTGAATAATATGTTTCGGGTCCACAACTTGCTCCTCTTCTAAAAGTTTCTGCACGTGCACCTTCTCATTCGTTAGTTTGAAACCATAAATTTCACACATATACCAATAAAATCCAATGCTTTCGCCAACTCCATCACTAATGAGGTATTGAATTGGAATCTAGTACATCACCATGTCACATAACCCTGCATATCAATCAGACATAAATATATGTATGTGTCTCACCTACGACTACATATACATGTGTTTCATCATCGCAAGTCCTAAACGTTGATGACACATGCCCAAAACCAATATGTTAGTATCACCTACTACATATGCATCACATCAACATATAGGAACAATAAAGCAAACTCAACATACATCACATACATCAAGAGGCGTATACATCACGTGCCACAAAATGGTATATATATCTGTATATATATATATATATCTCATAAAAATGTGTGTCATATAAAAAAAATGGCCCTCATGGGGCATATACATAGGTATCCTTATGGGGGATACATAAAAAAACTATCTCCCATAGGCCCATCAAAAAATATGTATATCTACAAAATGGGGCTCATAGACCTATACAAAATCAAGATACCCTGCCATCTGGTGGATCTCAGGGTCCCAAAATAGCTAACGGGCGCACAGCCTCACCGCACATTGATTGTGGTCCATTCCATGAACTCTATTATGGAGGAGGGTCCACCCCTCCCTACACCTCCCATGGAACATGGCAAGCAACTGCGACCTGTCGCATGATCTCCCACTAGGATGTCCCAAGCTCTGGTGGCAGATGAAGTGTCAAGGCCACCTCATCATCCTCGATGTTAGCCCAATATCGCTCATCAACTCCATATGTCAGCCTTCCTAACCTCCTCTCCAAGTCAGCTACAAAAAATTCCATCCAGTCCCCAACAGTTTCCCCACCTGACCCACCTCCTCTAGATTAGGTTCTTCTTGCTCCGACAGGACCACCCTCTGCAGCACCTACTCCTCCAATGGCAGGCCCAACTCCATTGGAAAGATGATCCCTGCCCGGTCTCAGCCTCCGAGGGCACCTCACAGGATGAACATCTACATCAAAAGAGAAAACCACCATCAGTACCTGATAAACATATATATCATCAAATGTGCATAAATAAACAATATGTACAAGTATATATGCGAACAATACAAATCCATAAAAAGATACCAATAGCACCGAATCGACTAGCATGAACGGGAATCTCTAGATCTCCTCATTGTTGGGTGTGTTTTTGGGTTTCTTTTTGCTTTTTTGCGATTTCGGCCCATTGTATTCTATCTAATCCCGGTAAAAGGATTAGGGTTGTAACCTAATTTCGGGTAAACGAATTAGGGTTTTAGATGCTGCAAAATACCATATATTGTATTGTAAATGGTTGAGTAAACATATAATGAAAGGAGTTGTGCGGCTCTAAGTTTTGCTAGTTTTTCCCGGTTAAGGGTTTCCAAGTGAAAATCTATGTGTTATGCATGTGCCATTGTGTATTTTCTGTTAATGCTTAAGAATCTGTATGAGCTTTTACTACACTGTTAAGGTTTAAAACTTACACTCATTAGTCCATCCCACTCCAAGGATACCGCTCAAGATGACCTGTGCATCTCTCCGATACATCAAGCACTTATGGGGTGAAAAAGGTCCCCACGTGTCCACCACTAGCATGGGGCATAATACGCCCCCAGAATTCCATCCACGACTCCTGTGGCTCCCTTTGGGGAACCGCGACCTGTGGCATCAAATACAGATAGTGATCGAAGAAGTACGATCATAATATGCTACCATAGAAAAAGGTGTGATGCCCCACACCCCGTTGCAAATATGACATCTGCTGCATCATGGAATGCAACATTAACAAAACCCCTGCCATGGGCTACCAAGCCATCACCCTCTCCACCAGCTGGAGCTGGCCTCCTATAATATGGTTGGGAGATGCATCCCCCAACACGTGTACAATGGTTGTCTCCATAGCCTCCAGTGGTAGAGCCCTCATATGGCTCACCAGCACACCACCTGAGTTCATAGAACTTGGGTCACAACCACGATATCGATCTACTAAGGTATGGATCGTCTCCCCCACCAAATTTGGAGAGAGAGACTCCCTCACCCCTCGGGGAGTCAACCCCATCAAAAAATATATACCCTGAGTAGTGATACTCAAGTCCTCACCACCCACATGGAACAATCTACAGTCAGGATCCCACATGTCCATTAGTTGCTACAAGAGGTATTCGGACGACTGCATTAGAGGACTCTTGAAAAATTTCAAGAGCCTAGCATCTCATAAAGCCTTGGTCACCTCCTAGTTGGCCAACGCAATGGCTCGAAGGTCATCAAAATATCTCTCCCTCCACTCAACATTTTGAATGTGCACCATCACTGACAAGAAACCTCCTGCACATGTAAATGGTCACCCATTATCCATACAAAAATCATTAGCGTGGCCTTTTCTAAGAAGGTCCGCACATAGTGCAACTATTTACACCATACCCATGCGTAGCATGGCTGAAACTCTATTTGGCAGCGTGGAACCAACATGTGGTATATATACGATTCGACCGCATGAGTAGCACAACTATTTGAGGAACAGTCGTGCTACAACTAGCGCATGGTCGAACATGTACATGCTATGCTACGCGCGATACAGTACATTTTTTTCAGGCTAATTAGCACACTACAATGCATGCTATTTTCATAAAATCTCGCGTTAATACAGTGCAATATTTTCTAGAGACATTGCGCTACCACATAGGATTTTCCCAAAATCTCTCACGGTAACCCTAAAAACACAAAAAAGGACCCATGGCCACCTAGGGTACCCCTAAACCTCAGCCTAACTGATGAAATAAAAAAGGACTAGGTTTAGGATTACATGGAACTCGCAGATCAGTGAATGGTGCCCCAGATCTACCACAAACGATCGAAATGCACTCTAGGATGTCGGTGGCACAAAGTACAAATGATTTCAAAAATTGGACCCCACCTCTCTTTTATACTCATTTGATCCAAAATTCCAACAATTTCCGTAGACAAATCATAACTCTGTTTCCAAAACTATTTGCACCACAACAACTAGCACTTTGATCTCTTCTACATGGAACCAACCAATCTGAATTCCAACCAAAGTCACCAAAATACTATTTTCATATCCAAGTACCCCATAGGTACGCAATGCTTTGGTTACGCAATTTCTGCATTGTCAATACCTTGGTAATTATGTCATTTAATATGCTTAGGTATGTGGGACATATGTGTAGGACCGAGATTAGGACATTATGGCACCTCTTGTTATCTAACAATAGGTGTCATGCACCCTACCACATGTATCATTTCGAAACTAGCATATAGACACTATTTTCCCTATGTTTACAATGCATATCCCAATATTCCCGTTGATAACCATAGGGTCCCCATTCAGATTTGATGTTCCATCAACATCATTTCCATGAATAGCATGTTCCCCCATGGTTGTGTGCACCATTTCCATTCCTATCATCAATTGACACCCATGATGTTGACACCCCACAAGTCCAACGAATCTGACCAAACTTGAAAAGACCTTCCCTTTGGGTATCATTTTTACACTTGGGAATTTACTTCACCAAGTAGACACTCATCAGATTCTTCGACACATGTTACAAGAATGAGTCATAAATCCCCCTCATACATCCATGATCCCTTTACCCTTTGTCATCTCCTTCGTATCATCACCCCTGCAATGACACCTATGGTCCCCCCACCCTTAGAAAAAACCATTTATATTTAGTTATCCCATAAGTATATACTGCATAGCATCATTTCATGGGGCACCCATATTTGCGTTTGCAAATTAGCCCTCACTTCATCATTATAAAGTGTCCCCCCATCCACTCAAAACCGTGGGGACTCCACCCATCATCAAATTGGTCCCCCTACACATACAAAAATTTGGGGACCCCACCAACATTCTTTATGTACAAATAATTCCCACATCACCTCACATTGCATGCACACCATATTATTTTGGCATCCACCCATGGTCTCCTTTGATTAATGTATTTGAGTCTCCCTATGTTCAGTAGTATTTGTTTTGTCAATCGCCATTACCCCACGTTTTGCGTCTCCATCAAAACCCCTTTCATTTGTAGTTTGTCTACATCCATTTAAACCTGTACAATCCTCAAAGAAAAGCATTGCTAGCCCCGCTCCCCCATGGTTTCATCGATAAAAGGAAGTTATGAGCCCCACGCTTATCAACCAGTCTTATGTCAGTTCTATCCGTCCATCATTTGGTTACAATATGATCCCAATTCTTAGGGTAGGACTTTCGTCCTATCAGGTACTTCAAATCTTGTCAATGTCAATACACTATATTCCGAGAGTTGCAGTAGTTTCAGTTGTACCTTGGGATCCCTTTCAATCACTATAAGGGATCACCTCGAACTTAGTAGGGAGAGTCATTAGTTCTCCCTAACTAGGTGGTTTCCCCTATGCTCAACGTCAACACATCATCACATTAGGGGGAGACGTACTTTTGAAGGTAGCAGTTTTCACATTTGGAAATCATGATAGTAGTCTATTTGGTATGGTACATCCCTCCGACAGATTTACATACCAATTTTGGTTCCTCACCATAGTGTGTTTATCATGGTCACCAACAGTCCCACTTCTTCAATATTTTGCAGCAATTTCAGGGGCATTTACTCTAACATGGATCGAATCTGCCTTCATCCATGTCCCAAAGTTATTGTAGATTGGACACCTATTTCCTCTCTCATTGTAATCACTTTGACACCTATGTCCTCTCTCTCATGGGTATGCCCATCTCATTTTTATAAAATCTATTCCTTATTATAGCTCCAATGGTCGTCACGAGCACTCTTCCCCCATGGGATACCTTATTTTGTCCACACATGCTTCATCCTACATAACATGAGAGAAACAACAAGAAACATGATACATTATTATCTCTATAGTACCTTCTGAACCTCATACATCAAGGGGCATCTGTTAACGCCTAAAAATCGCGCACATGTGACATTTCAGTGATTCATCCAGTAAAGCATCATCAACATAAAGAATATATTTCACCAAATGCATCCCCAATAGATCCAAAGTATAGTATGAGTCCATAAGTGCCAAGAAACAGTAACAACAAATGGTAGCACGGGTATTACATAGTTAACCCGTGCTATAGCGCAGGTTATCAGAGTAATGTTCGTGCTACACCTGTGCGGATTTTCCTTCAATAGTCATGCTACTATAAAACAACGAGACCACTTACTCCTAGTTTTGCATTGAAGACTTAATCCTCCCCAAGGATCCAAATTTGGCTCCTCACACACTTGGTGGCATTAATCAACCCCCCGTGTGTACCTTGGAACCAGTTCATGAAGGAGGAGAGTCCACATTTGGATCTAGTTGTTTGTTGGCCACCTCTTGGCCTATAAACGAAATCCATTGACATGCATTTAGAGATAAATTAGAGCAAGTTTATGCTGCTGGATTTAATTTATAGCTTCCTCATAGCCCACCATTTCCTACCTTTGTGAGCATTTCCTAGCTTGCTTGCCACCTACCATCAAGGGGAAAGTGTCTGTCTCCATTGTTCTTCCATCTACTTAGCATTTAGTTTGGATAAGAAAGGCCTCCCTAAGGTATATTTTTTGCTTCCCTTGAATCCTTCACCTCCTAGGTGTTGTACAACTATTCCATTGGGAAATACAAGAGTGGTTTAGAATACCTTTGGCTATTGTTGGAGTTTGCATCTTCACCCAATCTCTTTCATTTTATTTTCATCAATATTTTCATGTTTGGATATGAACTACACTAACAATATCTTGCAGGATCACTTGGAGAAATACCAACCACCAAAAAGGGGCTCCAAGGACTGAGGCCTTGCTGCAATCTACAAGGCATAGCCCCTCACCAAGTGGAAGAGTGCACTTGTGAAATTTTTTCCATAACAATTGGCTCTCTCAAGTGTTTTCTTGCATTTTGCTCTAACTTCTGGAGGTTTTGCAGGTGTTTGTGATAGTTCTTTTATTTTGGTTTGCATCCCCTGAATAACTTCACTTACTTTCATTAATTTGTTTTCTAGAGAAGTGTCCTCAATTTCTTGGACTTCTAAAAGCAAATTGAACACTTCTTCCACTGCTCTTTTTAATCTTGAGTTATTTTTCTTTACCTCTTCTACTTCTTTCCCTAGATGATTACTTCTTATGACTACTTCTTTTGCTTCCTTTTCCATATCTATCATATTTTGCATTGTCACATTGCCTTCTCGCATTTATTATTGTCACATCCCTTGCCAGGACTACCAAATATTTGGCACATTTATCCACTAGTTCAACATTAAAGAAGATATGATACTCAGTTCGCGTGGGAACAATTACATGTCACCATCGTACTTAAGCTTTTCGGGAAGCATCATTTCGTCGAATGAAGCAATAGATCAGGTTTCTGTTTTCCATACACCTTTTCAAAGCTAATTAAATATAGCATTCAATTTTGGTGACTCCACCACCTTCTCTGATTTGCATGATATTTAATGCAAATCTCTTCCGATTAATTTAATGTGCGCAAATGTATTCTATTCAATTCTATAAGAGTTCCATGAATAATTCCTGGTTCATCACCATTAACACTTCTACATTTCTATGTCACATTACCTTCTAGTTATTCTCCTTTATTCCAATGGCCTCCTTCTATCAAAGAATAACCATCTCCTTTGAGAATGTGTGACTTGTAGTTCAAACACATCAATCCAAATTATCATGCTTGAGATTTTACATGGGCATCTGGCAACAATAGATGGAGGAAATAGAGTTTTTTCATCAATATGCTCAAATGTAGGTGTATCTCATACATTCTGAGCAACTGACTCAGATGTCCCATCGGGTAGACAATCTAGAATGCCAACAACATCATATTTTGAATGAGCTATCCTTGCTTTGGCCTCAACTTACTGAACCATCATCATCTGCAACTCTTTTGTGTTCGACCTTCTTTGGAGTGTACTGCACTAGTACCAGTTGACTTGGAGCTTTGTCTTGCACACCAGTCAGGCACAAAAAGTGATCTCAAGTTGCAGCTATAGATTTCTTCAAAATTTCTCAATTTTTCCATCTTTACTCATCTTCTTGTTATGCCCTTTTTGGCAATGACATGGAGTCCCAAATCATGTGATTTTGTAATCAAACTAATTTTGAATAAATAAAATTTATATTTTGTATCGACTCATATCTTATCTTTCGGCAATGTTTGCACCTTTTCTTCGTTCACATATATGTAATAAATATTCCTTTTTGTCATAAAAATTAATTCAATCATTAATCTATTCTGCACTCTATTGTTAGAAACAACTAAATGCATGCATGTATATGAAATTCCTTTTCTATGATTTAACACATAACTATCATGAATACTGTGGAAGACACTTTGTAACCACACACCTAACTAGCATACCCATTGAATTCCTAAGATGCATCATGTTAAACTCAAGGGTCTTACACAATCCTTTCGATATTAGTAAGAGGGGTAGCAATTGTTTGTTTCATTAGATGCACCTGGATTGTCTGCATCTTCAACAAACTTTTGAGGAGATTTCCTTACTTAAGATTTTTTGTGTGAACTTCTGTCTTGATTCTGCATCAGAGAGTCTTCACTATAGTCCCTTTTAATGTGATTTCCTTTGTGGAATAAATCTTCATCTGGATAGTTCACTACTCTTTAACAGTACATAGCCTTATGTCCAAAACCTTCACATGCATAACATCTCACAGTTTGACAATATTTTGCAATTTGACCAAAATGATTGCATCTTGTGCACTTCTTCCTATTGATCCTTCTTTGGTTAGTATACTAAACATATTTTTAGTTGTTGAAGAAACTATTATACCTGAAAGACTTAACAAGATTGGGGCAATGTTCTTTGTCACAGACCTTCTTTGATGTTTTTTCATAACAAAGGCTTTTTTTATTGTCCAGGATTTTGTTCAAGATTAATGTGTTGTCTTTGAACTTGTCTTTTACCTCATCATCAATACTAGCCTTGTTGTTTTCTTGATGTGCGCAAATCACTATGGGATCTTGGACTTGTTTATTTCCCTTCATCTCAATCAATTTGTCTTCTAGATGGGATATCTCTTTGTTATTCTCATCAAGTTGATTTGTCAACATCTTGATTTTCTGCGCCAATTCTTCCAAGTAACCTTTCAATCCAACTTTCTCTTCCTCAAGCACTTTAAACTTGTCTTGTACGTGAATCCGTTGGATCTCATAATTGATTACTTTTTCACCAACTTCTTCATCAAGGGAATCTTGAAATGGCTTGTCATGTTCTTCATACTTCGACAATTGTTCCTACAAAAAAATATTCTTCTTTCTTGACTTCTTTAAGTCCTCTAGGGAATTGATCAATTCACCTTCCTTGTTAATATCTACAACATCTTATTCTTCATATTGATTATTAGTCTTGATCTCTGCAATAGGCTTAAGAGATGTAACTGTCTTTGGAGGTTTTTTGAATGATCCACTAAATAGGTATTTGTCTAGTGATCCTGGTTTGCTTTGCGCAAACGGAGTATTATTTCAAAATCTATTCTTATTTTCATCTCTTATTTCTTATTCCACATGAGCCATGAAAAGTAATTATTTTGGTTTTTCATCGTAATAAATTCCTTAAGATACATTGCTATCTTCTTCAGTGTACAGACTCTTCTTCTGCTTTGGAATTCTCAATTTATTTTCAGGTCTGTGCTGAGTGTGCGCATTTCTACGTTCATGAGAATTAGATTCTTCCTCGTTTTCACTGTCTTCATTTTCTCTATAAGGATAGTTAGAGTATATTGACCTATTCCTCCACATCTGAATCATTTGAAGGGAATCTTGTTCTTGTTCTTACCTCTTCCTCTTTTTATCTTTCTAAAAAATTCAGGTTCCTCATCCTCTGACTCATTGCAACATTACTTGTCATGATCATGCTTATCTTTCTCAATAGCTTTAAAAATGAATTCCTTTCTGATGGGAGTTTCTTTCTCATTTCTCATATCATATGTAGTTAGAATCCCCTAAAGTTTTTCTTTTGTCAGATCTTCAAGATTACCTTTGTCTTCCAATACATACACCTTAGCATCAAACCTTGAGGGCATAGTTCTCAATATATTATGTACCATGGATTATTCTTCCAAGTTGACCCCAACACTTTTGATAGAATTAACTATCTCATCAAATATTAAGAAGTAAGAGGTAATATTCTCTTCATATTTTATTCTCATAAATTCAAATAAACTAGAGTATTTATGCAGTTTTTCTTTCTTTAGCTTTTTGTTGCCTTCATAGACACCTCAGGGTTTGTCCCAAACCTCCTAGCCAAGGCACAATCCATAACTTTGACAAATTCATTTTCTTCCAAACCACATAGTAGTGTATTTCTAGCTTTTGCATTGCTTTCATAGATTCTCCTTTGTGCTGGATTAACTAGCACAACTACTGGGACATTGTAACCGTAAAAAATGGACTACCAGACATCTAATCCTAGTGAGTGCAAATGTAATTCCATCTTAACCTTCCAAAAGGTGTAATTGGTTCCATCAAACCTTGGTACTCTTTTGGTAGAAAGGCCTTCTTGCTTGTCCATATCTATGCAAGGATCTATCTTCCATGTGTTAATCTATTACTGAATACACCTGCTTTGATACCAATTATTGGAATCAATTTAATATTGAGAGGGGGGGGTGAACCAGTATTAGCATAGTTATGAATAGATTTTTACTTCTTTAACATATTTTCCTTAACTTAATTATTGATCTTCAATTATGCATCCATCGTAAGGAAACATCATTCACATATGCACCAAACGTAAGAACACATGACACACAAGTTTTACGTGGAAACTCAAATGGGAAAAAACCACATAATGCTCTTCTGTAATGAAAATAATACATTCAAGGAAGCACCAAATTCCTTTGTTTACCAGCATCAACTGGAAGGAGGCACCAATCCCATGGTTTTACAAGCACCAACCTGAATAAAGAACCAACTCCTTGTGTTCTTCAGCACCAATTGGAAGGAGACACTGAACCCCTAGTTTTACAGGCACTGACCTAAAGGATGAACCAAATCCTTGTGTTCTCTAGCAACAACTGGAAGCAGGAACCAACCCCTTAGTTTTACAGGCACTGACCTAAAGGAAACACTAACTCCCTATGTTCTCCAACACCAACTGGAAGGAAGCTCCAACCCCCTGCTCCTTGCCCCGTCTTGCCACCTAGATATCCAAAATAAGAGTCCTCCTTACTAATCTTCCAACTCACGTACACTTATGATATTCTGTTATTAATTCTTCTATGTGCTACCTTCATATGCAAATGATTCTCTGTCACTATGTTGCATACATCAGTTTAATTCTTATATCACTCAATTCTTCACTTCTGCTGATGACTTGATCCATGTACTGCGTGCTTATGATCCTGCATTTTGCACCAAGGTGCACTCTGTATTTTTTCTACTACACAACTGCACTCACCAACTAATACTATGATTTCAATTAATAGTTTGATATTCCAATATCATGCATCAATATCAGATGGAACTGCGCACTTACTTGGATGTGTTCATTCTATTTAAGTGCCATAGTCTTTTAGAAAATCTGTGACATGTTGTGCATCATATGATTCGTCCTTTCGATTTAATGCACTTGTCCCAGATCATCCTCATCATGACGTGCATACTTAATTATGTTGATGTTCTTCCGTCACACATCTGATGGAATTCTCTACTTTGCACACTTCACTTCAACCTTTGTGCATCAACCAAAATTATGTGCGTCTTTTGATATACTTCGGTTCTATCTCTACGATTCTCTCTTAACACATAAGTGATTATCTATGTGATGCTAGCAATACTGTCATTTAATCCTCACGCACTTGTGAATACTTCTATAATTTTGTCTTTCCGTGTTTGCGCTTCCATCACATATCTACAACATCATTTTATGCACCATCAGTATTTCACACTCGGATCCGTGCTAGATCATGCTATTCTGTTCTCGATCCCTTGATTCCCCAAATATAAATTTGTATCTTCCACTTGAAGATATATGATATTGCCATCAAGATTAATTCAAATCTCCAACTTGCATCTCTATTTATACATGTCATGCATGGATTGTATGTCCACAATTTGGTTGTGGCATTCCTCCTTCCTTGCTTCACAGATTTTGCTTTTTCCCCATGTCATGTTCTACACTGCTGATGTCTCATCCTTTATGAGTCTTGCTAATCCATCCAATAGTTGGAATGATTGTCGGATGCCAACATCGACTTCGACCAGTCATCGATTTCGACTAGTCATCGACTTCGACATGCATCGTCGACACTTCTGACTGACTAAATACGACAGATTGTCTCTCTGTCTTCTAGTTGACCGTAACAGATGAACATTTGAAACCGTTCTAACTTCTCCTGTAATTGAACATAATGGGAAGACAACCCAAGCATCTCAACACTCTATTTAAGCATGTAAAATATTGTAATATACAACAAGTAATAGAGAAGAATCAAGATCAGTTCTCATTCCCGCAAATTATCTGTGTGTGTATGTTTATGGTTGTAGTGTATTCCTACTTTGATTATTCTTATGCTTCTTCCATAACTATACCGATTCATTCAGTCGAACTGTTGTTCCTGTCGTGCACCTGGGCATGTACGGATCATTGGTATCAGATCTTGACTTATTCAGAGCTTAGCTTGTTTTGTGCTTAAGTTGTGCGTAGACACTTCCATCGAAGTTACCTGACTTATGCCTGTTCAAACACACTCGCAAACTCAACAATCCAAGTAGACACTACCTTCAAAGATGGCAGAAGGAATGGACAATAGACATGCAATTGACAAGACATAGCAACTCATAGAGAAAGCCCTAGATCGACAACGAGCTGAAATGTTCTCCCAATTCAATGAGATTCTCACGCGATTTACTTCGAGATCGGGAGGAATTCCGACAAGATCTAACTCCGACAAAATCAATCCATTCAAGGTGAAAATGAATTGGACATACCGAATCTAGAAGGCAATATTGACGCGAAATCCATTGACAATTGGGTACAACAATTGGAATCCTATTACTATGTGAATCAACTCTAAGAAACTGAAAATATCACCATTGCATCCTTAAATATGTCAACATTTGTGCATTGCTGGTGGGAGAACCTATCGAAAAATATGGAGAAAAGCAGAGACCCCATAGAGACATGGGATACATTTGTCGAATACGTTCGAAAGGATTTCTACCTGCCTAAGTACATTGAACAATAGTATAAGAAGTGGTAGCAGCTAAGGCAATGGAAATACCAGTCCGTACATAGTTACACCGACGAGTTCTACTGACTAATGGCTAGACTTGGAGTTCAAGAAGAAGAGAAATTCCTTGTCCTTAAGTACATCAGCAGATTATCCCCGTACATTCAGTAGGAGATGGAGTTCATGACTATCAATACGTTCGCGAATGCGTTCCACTATGCCAGTAAGATTGAAGATAAACATAAAGGAAAAACATGCTTCATGACTAAACTAGTAGGATGACCACCCGACAATAAGGCACCAGCCAACTTCGACAAGTCAAGATCTTCTCAGCCAACTCCACCAAAGAAAGATCATGGAAAAAAAGCATTCTCAAAAAGAAAAAAGGGAATGTAGCAAACAACCTCCTACAGGGAAATGGTGTGATTACCACAATTCATCATGGCATGACACATCTGAATGCAAAGCTCGGAAGACAATTTTGGAAAAAGTGTCGACATCTGACTTGTTTGACAAAACTTTGGTATAAATTGACCCAGAAGCAATGACCCTTTTGACATCGACATCGACCACTCTAGCGGCCTCGATTATCGTTGACGACAAGGAACGATAGAGCCTATTCCATACACACTTATAGGCTCAAAAAAGCCCATTACATCTGATTGTGGATAATGGTAGCCATAATAACTTTGTTTATGAAGATCTTGTGAAGAAACTAGGTCTTGTTACCACTCCACATCCTCAACCTTACAACATTGGTTGAATGAAGGATGGATAGGAACGAAGGATCACTCGACAATGAAAACTCACCTACTTCATTAAGACTTTTGAAGATGAAGTACTCTGCGATGTGGCACCACTCTCCATAGTTGATGCCTTGTTTGGGAAACCCTATTTATGGGATCGAAATGGAAGTTACCAGTCACAACATTAGAATATGATTGTCATAATTTGGAACCAATGGTACGGCATACCAGAGCGATGACCTACACCAACGGTTGCAATGATATCTGCTAAACAGATGGAGAAGCTCATAAACCATGCTTAGAAGTTCACATTAATCATGATCAAGATGAAACATTCCAGGAATACTGCAGCAACCTATTGAATCACCGACCAGTGCAACTCTGATAGAAGCAACATATCGACAATATTCTTGATGAGTATCGGAACCTATTCCAAGATCCAACCGGAGTACCTCTACATTGTCAGGTAAAACACTCTATTGAACTTGCTCCTGGTTCTTCATTACCTAATGCATCTGTTTACAAAAGGTCCATTCTCGAAAATGAAGAGATTCGCAGAAGAATTCAAGATTTGATCGAAAAAGGTCATATCCCACCCAACTCCTCTGCTTGTGGAAGTTCAGTCGTCCAAGTTAAAAAGAAAGACGGGACTTGGAGCATGTGTATCAACTACCGAGCCCTCAACAAAATTTCAGTAAAGAATAGATACCCTCTGTCGTGGATAGACGAGCTCATCATGTGTCTGAAAGGTGCTAAATTCATTACTAAGCTCGACCTCAAATCGGGATTTCATCAGATTCCAATCGAGCCCACAGATGTATGGAAAAATTCTTTCAAGACCAAGGAAGGATTTTTTGAATGGTTCGTCATGCCTTTCAGCTTAACCAATGCACCTGCAACCTTCATGCGGTATATGGATAAAATTATTTGACCTTTCATCAGAAAATGGGTGATTTTCTATCTCGATGATATACTGATTTTCAGTCAATCATGGGAAGAACATGTCAGACAACTTCGACAAGTCCCCGACACTCTCCGACAACATCGACTCTACTTGAACATGGAAAAATGTTCCTTTGCGATGAACAACATCAAATAATTGGGGTATGCAATTGACTCTGTAGGCATACACATCAATCCAAAAAAAGTGAAAATCCTCAAATATTTTTCCATTCCTCAAAACATTCATGAACTAAGAAGTTTTCTTGGTTTGGAAATTTTCTATCGATGATTCAAACTTGGATTCAGTCACATAGCCTGGCCTTTGAATTGGTTGACCAAGGGAAATGTTAAAACTGTCTTCAAATGGACATCGACATAACAAGAAGCTTTCGAACAGCTCAAACAAATGCTTTGTACTACACAAGTACTTGTGTTACCTAATTTGCATCATCCCTTTGAGATTGAGACAGATGCATCGTACTATGCCTTTGGTGCAGTGATCACTCAGTTTGGTCACCCAGTCAATTTTCATTCCAAAACTTTTATGACACTGGTAGAAGATATTTGATGTGTGAAAAAGAACTGTACACCATCGTGCAAGATCTCAAGCAATGGAGAAATTATATCCTTGGCAACGAGATGGTCATTCTCACTGACCACAAGCCTTTACAATTCTCCCTGTCCCAGTCGAAGTTACAAACAACTCGACAAATCAAGTGGATTAATTACCAGAAACAATTTTAGTTGGTAATTAAGTATCGAAAAGGTAAAGCCAATGCCATTGTCAATTGTTTCAGTCGACCACCCATTACTGTCCTTCTTACAGTGATGATTATGAAGGGATATGACACCACCACTTGACCTCAATTGTCTTAGGAAGACAACGAATTTTCATTAGTCTATCGATAACTTCAAACCGACAAGTTGTCGACCTATGACTACCTCCTAATAGACACTTTGCTATACAATCTTGGACAACTTTGTGTACCGACAGGTGAGCATCAACAACAACTCATTTGGTATGCACACTATGTTAATTTTTAAGCATCAATTCAATATGATCTAGGATCTTATCTGAGAGAATAACATGTACAACATATTAATCACAAGAAGCAATCACAAGAGACAATAGACACAGAGTTTCCTTGGGGAAAACCAAGCAGGTGAAAAACCGCAATAACTTCCTCAGAGATAGATAGAGCAATGATACAATAACCCAAGCATAAGAGATAGTCTCCTAGCAGCTTCTCCTCCTCCACTAGTGTGCCACTCTCCAATGAGTGTATAAGTGAGAAAGTGAATGATCAAATAGAGCGCCTACCGCACTCTATTTATACATGACTTGAGTTGCCTAATAACCTTACTAGGTTGGCCTCAATTTAATCACATAATATAATGCTGACAGGGCCGAACCCCAATAGGGTGGTCTAATAACCCTTTAACCCACATGACTTATATAGGGCCAAGCCCATCAAGGTGGTCTAATAACCTATCAAGTATAATTTATGAAACTTACAATATAAATGACGACACTTCTGTATAGAGGAATAATAACATCTCTATAGGAATACAATATACATATGTGAAATACATTCCGAAGTTACAAATACATCAACACTCCCTCTTAACTAGGAAGGTATTTCTCGACACAGATCTGCTAGCACAAATCTTCTTCTTTGGATCATCATCACTAGATCAGCGTCATCGAATCATCGTCATTGTCACTGCTGCTTCTATCTCAATCAATCTCAAATCTACTCATCATAGGAAGTTCTACAGAGACAACCCTTTTTCATGCTGGATGTAGGACTTCCACCTGCAGGTCTTCATCATCTACAGAGCCAGCCCTTTTTCATGCTGGATGTATCACATCTACAAATCCAACCCTTTTTCATGTTGGATGTATCACATCTATAGAGCCAGCCCTTTTTCATGCTGGATGTAGGCCTAGCCTCCATGTAGGTCTTCATCATCTTTGTGAGCAAGCCATCAAGTAAGTGCACCTCAGGACTGATTACATTGCCTGTGCAAAACCTGCAAGATCTCCCAGGATTGATTACACTACCTCTGCAAAACCTGCAAGAGCATCGCACGACCAATTATATGCCTCTGCAAAACCTGTGTACCATATTGTCACCTCATCATCTTCAGATCACTTCATAGTCCATGGAGCACAACCCAGATGCACATCACACAACACTTACATTTACCGGCATGGGAAGACACACTTCAACCATTCGTGAAAGGCTCAACACTTATATCTACGCCATGGGAAGACACACTTCAACCATGAGAGAATGGCATCGCACTTATATCCATAGCCATGGGAAGACCACTTCAACCATGATAGGAAAAGCACAACACTTATATCGCAGCCATGTGAAGACACACTTCAACCATGCTCGAATGGCACAGCTCTTACATCAATGACCATGGGAAGACACACTTCAACCATGTTGAAATGGCCCCATCCCTTATATCTCAGCCATGGGAAGACACACTTCAACCATGCTAGAATGGATCATGTGCATTTGTGTCTCTGGACTCATCACTTCCCCTTGGAAGGAATCTCGATCTGAAGTACACCAAGTATCTCTCTAAAGTACTCAAACTTCACCCTGGCCAGCGGCTTGGTCAACACATCGGCTATCTGCTCATCGGTTGCAACATATAGGAGCTTCACTGCTCCTCTCTGCACCATATCCCTGATATAGTGATATTTGATCTCAATGTGATTCGACCTGTCATGGAAAACTGGGTTCTCAGACAGCTCTAGTTGTCACAAAAGATACCAATAGCACCCAACGAGAGATCAAATAACTCAGACAGTAGCTTCCTCATCCATACTACCTCACAACTAGCCGAACAAGTTGCAACATACTCTACTTCGGTTGTACTTAGTGCTACCCAGGATTGCTTCCTGCTAAACCAAGAGATCATACCTGATCCCATACTGAAGCAACACCCATAAGTGCTCTTCCTATCTGCAGCAATTCCTGCCCAATCTCAATCAACATAACCCTCCAGGTTAACCTTTTGATTCACATCATACTTGAGCCCATAATCAACTATACCCTTCAGGTACCTTGGAATATGCTTTACAGCAACCAAGTGAACACCTCTAGGATCCGTGAGGAACTGGTTCAATGTGTTCACTGCAAAGAAAATATCTGGTCTCGTATTCATCAGGTACATCAAGGACCCAATCATCTGATGATACATCGTGACATCAACCGGCTCAGATGAAGCATCACACAAAAGCTTTAGATGCGATTCCATAAGTGTGGCCATGGCCTTGCAGTCCATCATCCTGAACCTCTTCAAGATTTCTACTGCATACTTCCCTTTTCCAAGGAATATCCCATCTGCATTCTGCCACACCTCCATGCCTAGAAAATAGTGCATCATCCCCAATTCCTTCATCTCAAACTTGGCAACAAGCTTCCTCTTGGTATCGGCAATCAAACTATCCTCACTTGTAACAAACAAGTCATCCACATACAAAAGTAGTATCACTAGATTGCCTTCCTCAACCTTGTATTAAAGGTTGGAATCCACTTCACTCTTGGTAAAGCCCAAACTGGATAGAAAGTTGTCTATCCTACCATACCAAGTCCTAGGAGCTTGATTCAAGCCATACAAGGCTTTCTTCAACCTGCACACATATGACTTCCTGTCATGTCTCTCAAAACCAAGTGGCTACTCCACATACACTTCCTCCTCGACTACACCATTCAATAAGGTTGTCTTGACATCCATCTGGTGTATCTTCCACTTCATCACTACAACCAGAGCAAGTACTGATCTGATGGAAGTGTATATGGCTATAGGAGCAAAAGTCTCTTCATAGTCTATTCCCTGTTTCTGGGAGAAGCCACAAGCTACAAACCTCGCTTTGTATTTTTCTATGATGCCATTTGCAACATCCTTGATCTTGTAGATCCACTAACAGACTTCCCTTCAGGTCTTGGGACTACATCCCAAACATCATTCTTCATGATCGACGGATCATGGCATCCTTCCATTACTTCATCCCAGATCCTAGGAACTTTAGATTCTTCAATAGATAGCTTTGTTGCTGAACAAATGTTGTAGTCCTTCTTTTGTAGGTGATGGTATACGATCTTTCCTACAAGACAAGTTAAATTGCATGATTAGAAACATCTCATAGTTTTCAGAACAAATTCTTACACATAAAGAAATATGTCATAAAGTCATGCAATTAATTTAGCCAATGCTTCAATACAACATTTATCCATATCCTGTAACATTCTAGATGCCTTCCAATCTCTACCAGAACATTGTTAAGAGTGTGCACAACTCCCAACATGTCAGCAAAGAGGTTTCATTCTAGATAAGTAGCAATGGAATGTTGTACAGTGCCATAGTCCACTTACCCATCACATGCATATTAGTAGTATATTGTTCATTAATGCAATTATTCTACTATGCATATTACACAACCTAGGTCTAGGAACATAAGTATATAGATCATTGAACAATATTATTTGAACAATCAAATATACAAGAAATGACAATTCAAACACTTATCTTTGTTTGTTTTTCGGGTGGACTCCCTCTCAATCTTTGCTTCCTTGCAGGAACTACTGAGTGTGATCCCTCTTGATCTTTGCTTCCTGGATTACCTGTCCTTGAACTTATATCCATCCTCAATCACTATGCATGCTTACTACTATCATCATTGTCTTATCCTCGAGATCTCATACATAATCATACATTCATTAGTATAATCTTAATACTATCAAAACACAATAATCTTAAACATGTATAGTCATGATCATTTCAAACACAGATAATAAGCATTAGTATTCAAGGTTTCAGGGAGTACTTCTTTTGCTTATGCATATTCTTATTTGACTATAGGACTCTCCTGGTTAGTCATATCATCAATCAAAGTAAGAAACATAATATGCATAAACCCTAGATTACTCAAACTTATAACTTCATGAATAATCATTATCAATCATACAAAAGTATAAGATCCTTACATAGGGTAGGACTCTAAATTGATATAGGAAAAACATACATGGTCATCATATTTGCTAGTTATGTCTAGCAATGTTTTTCTTGTTCTCTCCAATGACCTGCATAACTCATAAGTTAACCATTGTAGAACCAAATTATACATATCTCTATGTGATCCATGACTATGGATGAGTCTTTGTCTTCATGTCACTATGGTCTTGATCTAGGACTTGATTTGTACCTTCATGTTAGCAGATAATGTTCTCCTCATACAACACCACAATGCATTAGTACAATCATAATACAATCATAAGTGTCATAACTCTAATCAATGAATGTCTTCTATCATGCATTCATACTTTTACTAGGGTGATAAGACAAGTCTAGAATTAAATAAGATTGTTACTAAACTCAATAACATGAAGACAATCATATTATAAACTTAATGATGAAGAGATTTCAAAACATACCTATAAGTCATACCTGTTAGATTGCTTGTAGTAGTTGTTGTTGTTCCTTTTTTTCTTAGGACAATCTGAGGAAAAGTGTCCTCTTCTTGGTGTGGGCTATGAGAGCTTGAACTTCATTCCCCATCTTTTCTTCTCGAGCTATAATTCGATCTTCTTCCTGTGAGCATTCTTCCCACAGCCTACTGAATGAGATAAGTTTCTTCCTAGCACAAATTCCGTGGATGAAGGAATCCCATGATCTAGGAAGGCCATTAAGAGTGGTCATTACCACTTCTCCATTCTCTATATCTTCTCTCACAGCTTCAGGTTGTTCTTTTATCTGAGAGACCCTTGAGAAATAAGACTGCATAGTCTCTGCATTCTGGATCTTGATATTCTTCAATTGATTCCTCAAGGTCATCTTCTAATTTATGTTCTTCCCTTCAAATAGCTTGGTCAAGGAATCAAAAATCTCCTTAGGTGTCCTTAGGGAAGACACATGGGGTATGAGATGGTCCTTAATAGAATCAGAAATGATTCTCTTGGCTTTGACCAAGATCTTCTTGTGTGAAGCCTTAGCCTTATCTCCCTCTGGAACTGGAACCTCTTAACTTATATAAGTGTCCAACTCATTTTCTTCTAGGATTAGCCCAATCCTATACTTCCATGCTCAGAAGTTATCAGCCCCTTCAAGCTTATTCTCAAGCTTGGTGTGGTGAGACATCTTAAAGAGTACTTCAAATGGAAATAGAAAAGATTTAGGTCTTACCACTTGATTTGCTGAAAACTGGATCTCGAGCTGGATTAAGGTTTGTCAGAGAAACCCTAAAAATTCAAACTTTGAATTTAAAACTTCTGAAAGGATAGAAAGATGCACCTTGATGAGCTGATCAAGATGATATACTCAGAATTTGAAAACAACAAAGTTTCACCACTCAAAGTTGCTTTTCAGACTTCCAGATTCACTGGGGAGGACCCTGAATTAGGGTTTGATTTTCCCGGAGCTTCACCCATCCAAAAAGTTCAATCTTGGTATCTAAACTTTGATTTTTCAGAGGAGCTTCCAACCATGGTCTCAGATTTCAGAAATTCCAACTTTTGTAGAAACCCTAATTTTCGGCTTCACTAGAGAGGACCCCAAACTAGGGTTTGATTTTCCTAGAGCTTCACCCAACCAAAAAGTTTGATCTTGGTCTCTAAACTTCGATCCTTCAGAGGAGATTCCAGCCATTGTCTCAGATTTCAAACATTCCAACTTTTGTGGAAACCCTAATCTTCGGCTTCACTAAATAGAACCCCAAACTAGAGTTTGATTTTCCCGGAGCTTCACCCCACCAAAAAGTTTGATCCAAAGCTCTAAACTTCGATTTTTCCTAGGAGCTTCTAGGCGTGGTCTCTAATTTCAAAAATTCCACTTTTTGTGGAAACCCTAGTTTTTAGGTTAAAATTGAAAAATGCTCAGAATTGAATTATGTTTCGACAAAAAGATGCGCCTTGCTAAGGAGAGTCAATATAGCCTCCTGCCTTTCAATATCTATGGAGAGAAACCCAAAAAACAAGAAACCCTAGCTTCTGCAGCTGTAGAGTGTCTTCTTCTCAGGTTAGGTCTCATACCATGTTAATTTTTAAGCATAAATTCAATATGATCTAGGATCTTATTTGAGAGAATAACATGCACAACATATCAATAACAAGAAGCAATCACAAGAGATAATAGACAGATTTTCCTTGGGGAAAACTAAGAAGGTGAAAAACCCCAATAACTTCCTCATAAAGTGAATGATCAAATAGAGTGCCTCTCCTCCTCCACTAGTGCGCCACTCTCCAATGAGTTTATAAGTGAGAAAGTGAATGATGAAATAGAGTGCCTCCTGCAATCTATTTATACATGACTTGAGTTGCCTAATAACCTTACTAGGTCAGCCTCAATTTAATCACATAACATAATGCTGACAGGGCCGACCCCCAATAGGGTGGTCTAATAACCCTTTAACCCACATGAATTATACAGGGCCAACCCCATCAAGGTGGTCTAATAACCCATCAAGTATAAGTTATGACACTTACAATATAAATGACGACACTTCCGTATAGAGGAATACTAACATCTCTATAGGAATACAATATACATATGTGAAATACATTCCAAAGTTACAAATACATCAACACACTACAGCAAGACTGCATGACACTTTGGAGTAGCAAAGAACCCTGCTATTATCCAAAATTATTTCTTTGGCCTTCACTTAAAAATGACATCAACAAGTACATTCAATCATGCGTGGTTTGTTCCATTGCTTAACTACCTAATCGATGATAGGGATTGTACACACCTTTGCCAGTTCCTAGTCGACCATGGGAATCTATTTCTATGGACTACTTGATAGGATATCCTACTACCAAACATCAACGTGATGCGATCTTAGTAGTAGTCGAGATATTTTCCAAGATGGCCATTCTCATTCCATGCAAGAAGACTACAACGGCGTAGTAGACCCGTCAACTCTTATTTGAACATGTCTGGAAACATTACAGGTTACCCACAACCATTATTTACGACAGAGATGTTAGATTTGTTAGCATCTTTTGGAAGACCCTATGGAAACAACTCGATACAATACTTTCCTTATCGACAGCTTTCCATCCTCTGACAGACAGACAGACGAAACTTGTGAATCGCTTGGTAGTACAACTGCTTCGTATGTACAACCACAAGCATCAACGTACATGGGATGGAAGTATTCCATATATACAACACAACTACAATCGTGCTCAGCAAAGCTCTAGGGGAAAGAGTCCATTTGAGATCTATTATGGACTTCAACCCTTGACACCTATTGACTTGATTAGTTACTCGACACAGTTGAACGATACCGACTGTAACCGACGAGAAGATGAAAAAGAATTGAAGTTTCGAGATCAAATTTGCGACATCCAGAGACAAGAACCGGAAATGTTGCAACGAGCTAATGTGAAATCTAAGGCCCAGCATGATAAGAATCATAACCCTCATTCATTTCAAATTGGGGATCAGGTCTGGTTGCATCTCAAGAAGGAATTCTTCACTAGTCCATATAAGAAGCTGAAGCCTTTGTGATATGCTCTGTACAGTATTCTTGAGTAGATTGGAGAAAACACTTTCTAGTTCAACATTCCTTCATGCTTGGGTCTGCATCCAGTATTTAATGCGGATCTACTTCTACCATACCGTGCACCACTGTTGGAATAGAACGACTTGCAGACAATAG
Organism: Larix kaempferi; assembly: GCA_027924585.1. Lineage (NCBI taxonomy): Eukaryota > Viridiplantae > Streptophyta > Pinopsida > Pinales > Pinaceae > Larix > Larix kaempferi. The sequence goes on from BSBM01000206.1 coordinate 7,424,563, forward strand.
AACCCAAAGACATCCATCCAGATGTTTAGGAGCCTATTCCTTGCAACACCATTGTGGGATGACGAGTACACCATACAAGGACAAACACAATTCCCTTGTTTCAGGTGGCCAAAGCCGGACAGATACCAACACAAGGAAAATGGTACTCTGTTACTGAAATAACTGACAAGTTTCCTCATCAACACGAGCAAACAATGGGGAACATTGCTTCTTAAGGAAGGGGGTATGATCCACCCAGCAGTTGGCATTATTGTTGGATGCCAACATCAACTTCGACTAGTCATCGGACCAGTCATCAAATTCGACTAGTTCAGCGACTTCGACCAGTCATCATCTTTTACATGCATCATCGACACTTCTGACTGATGAACTACGACATATTGTCTCTCTGTATTCCAGTTGACTGTAATGGTTGAAATTATGAAACCATTATAACTTCTCTTGTAACTAAACGTAACGGGAAGAAAAACCAAGCATATCAACACTCTATTTAAGAATGTAAAATATTGTAATATACAACAAGTAATAGAGAAGAATCAATATCAGTTCGCATTCCTGCATATTGTCTGTGTGTGTATGTATATGTGTGTAGTGTATTCCTACTTTGCTTATTCTTATGCTTTCTCCATAATAGTACCAATTCATCCAGTTGACTGCTGTCACCATTGCGTACTTGGGTGCGTACGAATCACTTGTGCATCCACAGTCCACGAATTAGTGGGATTTACACCTTAGTAGTGTAGTCTTGCGCTCTTCGATGTATCATTGCTTTTTGGCATTTGCGCATCCTTGCTCTTCGACTTGGTGGGACTTTGACCCTTGTTGTACCATCACTTGTGGGTATTGCGCATTTGTTGTGTCATCAGCTATTGAATTTGCGCATACACTATCATCAACTGTTGCACCCTTCTTGGAACTTCTGTAAGATTCACTAAGTGAAAGCATCTTCTGATTGGTAAGACTTGTGCGCTTTCGAGATTGTTTAACCATAAGTTGTTACTTTCTGCTTGTGCACTCCTGATATTTGACCACACAATGTTTAGGCTTGCTTGCACCTTCCAGAATCTTCTCTTGTCTAAATTTCACTCTTGTGCCTTAGTTTAACCAAATCCTTGGATGCTTGTGCACATGTACCTTTTCCCAACTTACTAGCTCTGCAACACAGTTGCTTTGTAAATAATCAATGCATTTGGAACTGTAACCCTTCGTGGTTTCCTTCACAGTCCATTTTATTAATATAAAAATGTTGCTCCTGTCATTACACTTCAGGTTTATATGAGGAATAGTGTTATGGTTTTATATAATATTTTAATGAATATAATGTGAAGCATTCACTTACTTTGATTTTCAGTTGTTTAAATGATTTTCTTGTTGTATTAGTAAAACCTTGACATGCGAGCTACATAGCCTCATTTCCTCGACTCACAGCTATTAGGGTTGCATTTAAACTTAATATGAAAATCATATTTATTAAACTAAACAATGCATACTACGCACGGTGCTTAGTGTGGCTAAGTGTTCCAGGTCTAACTCGACCACGAATCTGTGGTTCCCGAGCCTTGGTCTCAACACACACACTTTGCAAATGTATAATGCGAAGCCATTGGATATCGCATGGTTCAGGGTTTATGTGGAAACTATGCATAGTAGGTATGCTCGTCGAGCATGGGTTAAACCTCCCTTCCTCGTCTGTATAACTTAGGGTTGCCCCAAATAAAACGAACTCAGCACCAAGATTTTAACGCCGACTGTGTATCCACGTAGGGAGTATCCCTGATACTCAGATCGTAAAATCCATGGTAATAACCCTTGACTAACATAATAACAATGAAAAACCACATATACGTTATGGATCTTCCTTCGTAGGGTTCTACCACGCTGTATATGAAGGGTTTAGGATCTTGGGTGTATAACATGTAACATCTTGATGAAGTTAGATAAATTGTGTGTATAACATGTAACATGTAACTTGAGAACGCATCCTATGTGATGGAAGAAGTAAAATTATACAATATTGACGTGTTGATCAAGTGAAGGTCTCATGGGACAAGTATGGCTAAGGTATTCTAGTCAGAAGGAATATTGATATGGTATCGATATTTTTCTTAAAATTGTGAGTGACCATAACTTTGAGACAAAGTTTCTTGAAGGGAAGGTGTATGTAATGCCCCATATTTTGACAGTCATTAATTAAATACTCTAATGTGAATTAACTTATCATTTATTTTATTATTATATGTTTGACTAAGATATATTGATTAAGACTATTTTTATGTCAACATGTGCACTCCCTTGAGGTGTGTATGGTAAAAGGAATTTATTGTTTGATTTATTAATGGACATGAATATGTTACTTCATATTGAATATAGAATATCAATACATGGAATGCTAATTTAGTTTGTTTGCGTAAATAACTTACATAATTATATTTAAATGTCATTTTAGTGATATGGATTAACACTTTAAAGAGTTCGACATTTCTATACATGAGTTTCATGTTAATCATGAACTATTCCACATGTTGAATGACTACGAGATAGCTGGATTCCTACAGTGGCAAGGGGCACGAGATGTCTTGGAAATAAAGAGGATAATGATGTTATATCAGTTTTCATGCCATTTAATTGTGAATTCCAATGTTTCCATGACTTGTGGGTGAGTGTGAGTTTTGAAAGGAATTGTGACTTGCCCAAAGTGGTTGTTCAATGATGAGACCCCTTATAACAGTGATGGTATAGTATGGTTGATGTAGTGCTATTAGGGGTGGTGGATGCATTTTCCATCATTTATCCCCTGAAACCCAAAGTCGTGGGAGGGCTGTGTTGAGCACGCTCCCCTAGATGTGTGATGACGACTAGTGGATGCCTGCTAGGGAAGCTTGGTCGATGTAGTAGATAACCACTTCCGCTTACAAGTTCTATATGTGGTTAGGTCATGTATACAACGCCATGGTATATTGCAGTAGAGGACAGGATGGAGAGGTCAGGAGATGGAAGTAGTGGTGATTAGGTGGTAGGAGTACTAATGGGGATGGATGGGACCAATGATGGATTGGATGGTGTTATTCATTGTTATAAACCATCATGATTATATGTTTGATTTCTTCATGATGTTTATATAATTTAGTTTTATTGCTTTTGTATGAATGGTGCATTGTTTAACCTGCCCTTATATATGTTGTTTTCAAGCATATAATAATGATGCATTAGGGGCATTAAAAGTGATTATTAGTATCGACGCTTAAGATGTGTGCACTTGACACACATGCACCAATTCGTGAGTACATTACTATGATTGGTCAGTTGATAAATACGTTAATATGGATATATTAGCTATTAGTAAATTTGTTGATAAATTGTTGAAAGTATTACTTGTGTGTTGAAAGTATGAGTTTGTTGACTTGTTTAATATATTTTAGATTTAAATAAATTGATTGGATTATTGAATGATATATATAATTATATACATATAATATAACATATATATCATAATATAATATAGTATAAGGAAATATCTTATTTAACTTATTTATGAGGGGATAATATAAATAAATGGATAGATAGGGTTGCACAAATTTTTAGAAAAGAGTTGTCATAGTTGCATTTAAGATAGTAGCATGAAAAGTGAGACTTTACAACCATTTTTATTAATATTTTATTTATTTAAATCAAATTGATATCTTTTTGAGAAAATAAATTTATTGATTGTTAAATATTGTTCTATTGGAATTTATTGATGGATTAGGAGGAGGAGGATTTTTGATATAAATAGGATACTTGAGATTGGAAGAGGGGTTTTTTTGTCTTGAAGAATATTTTGGTAGAGTTTTCTAGGGATGGGAAATTTTGGATATTTGGGGGATGAAAAGTTTGGAGAGTTGGAGGAGTTTCGAGAATTTTTGCAAGATTTGATACATAGCCTACTAGTGCATCACTATTCTATTCTCTAGGGGTCTCGGGCATGGAGGTACAAGAGGCCATTTGGATGGATTCCTAGGGATAAGGAGCCGGCTAGGCCCCTAGTTGGCTGGGAGGTGAAACTATGGTTCCACTTTGGGAAATGAAGAGGGAAGCGACTCGAGGAGAAGATGGAGTCTTTCTTCAATTTGGACTTCGTCACCTTTCTTAACGCGGTACTTTTCTTGTGATTTTTTTAATTACTTATATATTGTTGTAAACTTATTATATGTTGTTTATATGATGTTATAGTTACATGATCCATTATGATAATTTATGGTATGTGAATCACTAATAGAGTATTGGTATTTGGGTGATTCCTTGAATGTGATTCATGGTTTTTGGCATGTGGAGTGGAAAAAATATGTTTAGAAGACCCTCGCTTGAGGTATTTTAAACCCTTAATCAAGGTTTTAATACCTCTATCGAGGGCTTAAAAATACCTCAATCGAGGGATTTAAAATACGTCAATCGAGGGTTTAACCTAGGCCTCGATCAAGATATTAAAACCTTGATCGAGGGATGGGTTAAACCCTTGATCAAGGTATTGCTCGACCGAGCTGTTGAAAAAGAATTAAAAAAATAAAATGGAGCCCGCGAGCCAACCTTGGCTCATTTTCGGCTGACAACGATTGAACAAGATCTTGATCGAGAACGAGGATATCGACTGAGGAATCGACACACTCAGCACCTCACCAAACTATTGCAATAGAGCATGGCATCAAGTCCACCAAGAATGTGGACCAAAAACCTTATTTTTTGTTTTTTTAAATCAATTTTATTTATTGTTTATTTTTCTAACTTTATTTAAATTGGTAGCATTTATGCTGCCAGTTTTATTTCTAAATGTGTATTGGAAAGAAGAAATGTTACCGGATTACACATTTAGAAATAAAACCGGCAACATAAATGTTGCCAATTTTTTTTTTCAATAAATTTAACCAAATTGTGTAAAAAAAAACCATTGAAACCTAAAAATTTTATACTTATAAACCTATGAAACTATCAATTACCAAGAACCATGTAAAAACTGATTGAAAGCACCGAGTGAAAACATGTGTAACAAAACAAATTACATTATGTTAAATATGTTTTAAATTTTAAATTTAAGTTTTATTTATTTATTCAAGTTTTAAATATTTATGTTTATATCAATCGACAACCGCTATCGATTTTATTTAAAATGTGTATTGGCAAGCAAAAAGGTTGCCTGATTTTTTTCAATCCTCTGAGAATTCTAGGAGGATTGAAAAAAATAAAAAAAATACACATTTGAAAATAAAAACAAGAACCATGTGAAAAATGATTGAAAACACCTAGTGAAAACATGTGTAACAAAATCAATTACATTAGTTTAAATACATTTTAAAATTTAAATTTAAGTTTTATTTATTTATTCAAGTTTTAAATATCTATGTTTATATCAACCGACAACGTTTATTCCATTTTTAATTTAAAATGTGTATGGGAGAGTAGAAATGCTGCCCGATTTTTTCAATCCTCTGATAATGCCAGCAGGATTGAAAAAAATAAAAAAAATACACATTTGAAAATAAAACTGGCAACATAAACGTTGTCGATTTTTTCCAATAAATTTCAATAAGGTCATATAACCATGTAACAAGAACCGATAACATTACAAAAAAATACATTTGAAAACCTTTGAAATTTATTGGAAAAAATCAGCAGTTTGCAATTTCAATTTCAATTAGAATTTGCAATTTCATTTTTCAATTTCAATTTGAAATTGAAATTGCAAACTACAATTGAAATTGCAAATTGCAATTGAAATTTTCAATGTTACAAATATCGGCGTGATGAAAAAATCGGCAAGGTCTAGGAAACATCATTTCGAGATATCTCGGCAGAACATCAGCAAAAAATTGACAAACTTAAAAAACACAAAAATATTCTTTTTTTTCAAATTTTTAAACATCTAAAGCAACAATAACATCAAATAAACACATTGCCACATGAATATGGTTCACATTGTGGCATCATAGGCTTGGCCACATGAGTGAGAAGGGGATGCAGATTCTCCACTGGAGGAAGTTGCTGCCAGATTTGAAGCAGGTAAGTTTGGAATTCTGTGAGAACTATGTTTATGGAAAATAGAAGAGAGTCATATTTCTCAGGGTTGGGAAACAGAAGAAGAATGAAAAGTTAGAGCTTGTGCATACAAATGTATGGAGATTGGCTCAGGTACAATCGCTTGGTGGCTCTCATTATTATGTTACATTTATTGATGATGCAGCTAGAAAAAGTTGGGTTTATTGCATTAGACAGAAATCTGATGTGTTTGCTATTTTTAAGAAGTGGAAAGCTTTGGTTGAGAATGAGACAAGCAAAAGGTTGAAGTGTCTCAGATTTGATAATGCAGGTGAGTAATGCGACAAGGATTTTGATAGTTACTATTCATACCATGGGATTCGTAGAGAGGAGACAGTCTCAGGAACACCACAAGAAAATGGTGTGTCTGAAAGGATGAATAGAATGTTCATGGAGCGTGCAAGGTGTATGAGATTGCATGCAGGGTTGCCCTTAGAGTTTTGGGTAGATGATGTAAATACTGTTATTTATTTAATAAACAGAAGGCCTTCAACTACTTTGGATGGTGGTATTCCAGAGGAGGCATGGACAGATAAAAAGTTAAACTACTCATTTCTGAGAACGTTTGGTTGTGAAGCATTTGTCCATATTGATAAAGATAATAGAACAAAGCTTGAAGCTAAATCCAAGAAATGTACCTTTATTGGATATGGGTTTGATGATTTTGGTTATCGTTTATGGGATTATGAAAATAACAAAATAATTAGGAGTAGAGATGTGATATTCAATGAAAATGTCATGTATAAAGATAAGTTGCAGGGAAAGAAATAGAAAAAGGAAAAAATAGAGTACACAGTACTTGATGAAATTCAAGAAAATGAAGTTCCAAAGGTGCCAGAAAATCAAGAACAACAGCAAGTACCTAAAACTCCTACAACTGCAAGAAGATCTACCAGGTTAAGTAGATTCCCTGAACGATACTCTTCTTCAATGTTTTGTTTGTTGATGACTGATGTTGGTGAACTAGAATGTTATGAAGAAGCAATGCAAGTGGAAACTAGAAAGAAGTGGGAGCAAGGCATGAATGAGGAGATGGACTCATTGGTAGGAAATCAGACTTGGGATTTGGTTCAGTTTCTTGTTGGTAAAAGAGCATTGCAGAAAAAATGAATTTACAGGTTGAAGGAAGAAGAAGGAGGTAAAAAGTGGTATAAGGCTAGACTTGTTGTAAAGGGGTTTGCACAGAAGAAAGGTATAGATTTTGATGAAATATCTTCTCTTGTTGTTAAGTTGACTTCAATTAGGACTATCTTAAGTCTAGTGGCGGTAGAAGATTTGCTTCTTGAATAGTTAGATGTAAAAACAACCTTTATCCATGGAGATTTTGAGGAAGAGATATATATGCAGCAGCCACAAGGGTATGAGGTCAAAGGTAAGGAGAATTTAATGTGCAGGTTGAGAAAATGCTTGTATGGTTTGAAGCAAGCTCCAAGGCAGTGGTATTTAAAATTTAATAGGTTTATGACAGAATAAGGTTATAGTAGATGTCATTCTGACCACTGTGTTTATTTCAAGAGGCTAGATAATGGAACATATATTATCTTGTTATTGTATGTGGATGACATGCTTGTTGCAGGGTTTAACATGCAGGAAATAAATGTGCTCAAAAGGAAGCTAGCTAATTCATTTGCGATGAAGGATTTGGCTACTGCAAAGCAAATCCTTGGAATGAGAATAACACGAGATAGAAAAAATTGCAAATTGATATTGTCTCAGGGTGAGTACATAGAAGATGTGTTGGAGAGGTTTAGAATGCAGAATGCAAAACCAGTTAGTACACCTTTGGCTAGCCATTTTAGTCTAAGTAAGGAAATGTGTCCCAAGACACAGGAAGAGATAGATTACATGTCCAAGATTCCCTATCAATCAACAGTTGGTAGATTAATGTATGCCATGGTGTGCACAAGACCGGATATTGCACATGCAGTGGGAGTTGTGAGCAGATATATGCACAATCCAGGTAAATAACATTGGAAGGCAGTACAATGGATTTTCAGGTATTTGAGAGGTACTACCTCTCAGGCATTGTGTTTTGGAGGTTCAGACACTGTTCTACAGGGATATATTGATGCAGATATGGCAAGTGATAAGGATAGCACGAGGAGCACCACAGGGTGTGTGTTTACTGTAGGTGGAACAGCAGTAAGCTAGATTTCGAGACTGCAAAAGGTTGTTTCACTTTCAACAACGGAAGTAGAGTATGTTGTTATTACAGAGGCTAGTAAAGAGATTATTTGGTTGCAGAGGTTTATGGAGGAAGTGGGTAAGAAGCAGAAGGATAGCATGTTGTATAGTGATAGCCAGAGTGCCATTCATCTTGCAAAAAACTCAGCATTCCATTCCAGGACTAAACATATACAACTCAAGTACCATTTCATATGCTTTGTTCTGGAAGATGAATTGTTGAAGCTAGAAAAGATACATACTAGCCAGAATCCTGCAGACATGTTCACAAAGGTAGTGACCAGAGAGAAACTGAGTTCCTGCTCGGTTTCAATTGGCCTTCTAGCATGAAGGTGAAGATGAGAAAGTTTCCAAGTCCAAGGTCCAACAAGTGCAACAACGATGGACTTGTTGTGATCAATCTCCAAGTGGGAGATTGTTGGTTATGGAGCCTGATCTCCAGATTCAGAGACATTATTATTCAACCATGTTTGTACCCCAGCTTTATATGATATGTAAAAGGACTATACACTCACCCCATCGGGGGGGGGGGAGCGAAACCTCCCCCCACAGGGGTCTGGTGGTAATTACCCCTAGCTAGGGGGTCCAAAGGTGAATCCCCCAAAAGAAATTTTTGGGGTTGTTTTACGGGCCCGTGGTTTTCGGTAATCCATGGTATTTTCCCTTTGTATTTCCCCTTTATAAGAAAGACATTGTAATACATCTAGGGTTGACGTATTAGGTTTTATGCATTGTAAATATCTCTGAGATCAGAAGAGAGACTGTGCGACAGTGAAGAGGAGGTGCAGCGACTGTGCTGCAGGTTGTATCCCTTCACTTTGCTGGATGGTATAATAATAATAAGGACTGGAAACTTCAGTGTGGACATAGCCCAAGTTGGATGAACCACTATATATCTGTGTCTCTCTTGTAATGTGTATGTGTGATTATATTTTCATTTCTGTTTTCTGTTATTGCTCTGCGATCCCATTTCTCTAATAGTTAGGCAGAGAGGAAAAGAGGTGGGGTTTGTAGAGAAAGATGGGACGTGAGCAGGAGTGGGGTTATAGAGGGAGGGGTTAGGCTTTAGGGTAAGAGAGAGGGGGGGTTATGGAGAGAGGGGGAGAGGGGGGGTTAGGGAGAGAGGGAGGAGGTTATATAGAGAAAGGGATAGATATCGAGAGGGGTGGAGGGAAACATTATATAAAACTATTAAAATACTAAATATAATAGTGTGTGTGCATTAGTAGCACATGCGTTCTAACAACGTGCACACCCTATTAGCATGAATGTGTTATTAATGCATGCACTCTATTGGTGCACACACGCTAACTACGTGCATGCACTCTTGAATTTAATCTTTTTTGGCACGCTTTTCTTTTTCGATATCTATGGAGAATGAGTTGGAAAGTCTAGTTTTAGGTTCAGAATGCCAAACCTTATGCCTCGGACTACATTATAACAAAACATATCATGTTTTGCAACTTTATGTTTTTCGATAATGATTCTATCTGTAGACACTTATAGAACTTTGTGTGCAAATTCCAAATATATATATTTTTAATAAAGATGTTTTTTTCTTTTTCTTTCTTTTTTTCATTTTTATTTGCACTCATGTGAGATTTATATAAAACATATGTCATGTGTATTTTGGCTATAAATTTTGACTCACTCGCCTATTTCATAAATAGAAAAGAACCTGCAGAAGTAGAAGTATATAGGAAGACCTATGCACTAAAAAAAGGTTGATTGATTATGTTAAGAGCATGATAGCATGGACTAATGCTATCATGGACTAAGGTCATTAAGCCAATACTTGCAAATTCTTCCCCTGACAGCCTTTAGATCGGATAAATACCGGCGGTGACAAATTCTCCAAGTAAGATTAGGTGATAACGGCCAATTTCTGTTCGTACTTGGGTGGGCTGAGTGGAGCATGTCAAAATGAAATATAGTTTCGCATCAACCTTGTCATTTTAGGGCCTAGCTTCCTTAATTTAAAAAAATATATAAAATTAACTTTGGAAATTTTAGAAAAATAAGGTTGCACAAGAACCACATGTTATCTACAACTCTACAATTTTATTTTCACAAAATTCAAAAATTTACATACATCTTAAAATAATTTGGGAATTTTACCTAATCTCTATAAATAAAAGTTATTCCAAAATTCCATTAAAACTAATGCATCATAAATGGGCATCATTAGCTTAGTTTCACCTAGCCATCCGCTTAAATGCACATCAAACTCTTGCTTGTGTTCTTCTTTTGGTTGTTAGCTACGCATTTTTGTTTTTTTGTGTTTTTCTTTATTTATTGTAAACTTCGACATATGGTTCTAGATACTTTTAGATATATATCTTTACATTTAATTGTTTTTATGGTTCTTTGTTTTGGATGCTAGTTTTTAAATTTTGGGTCTTTATTATTGTTATATAATTTGTAAACTCTGATATTTAATTTATTACTTTTAGTATTATTGAAATTTCGTTTTGTTGTTTTTCATTGTATTTTTGTTTTTATGTCTTTTTTATCTTCATTTAAAATGTAAACTTTGAGATTTGGTTAATTTTTTTCGATATTAATGAAATTTTGATATGTTGCTTGTTTTTAATTGTAATTTTGTTTTTATATTTTTATGTTTTCATTTAATATCATCTTTGGTATTGGGTTAATTATTTTTAATATCTTGTTTTTTCTTTTTTTTTTTAAATTTTGCTTGATTGAATCTAAAGACCAAAAGAAAATCATAAAATGTAAGATTAAAATTCAATGAAAGTTACTCCTTTTTATCCCTATCCCATATTGACACCATTGCTTTTGCATCTATAATGTTATGTGTATCTTTGATTTTATACTTTTATGTTTTCATTTAATATAATTTTTGATATTTGGTTAATTATTTTTAGATATTATTAAAATTTTGTTTTGTTTCTTTTCCTTGATTTTGATTGATTGAATCTAAAGACCAAAAAAAAAATCATAAAGTATAAGATTAAAATTCAATGAAAGTTACTCCTTCTTATCCTTATTCCATATTGACACCATTGATTTTGCATCCTCTCTTTTTGTTATTTCCAATGGTTAAATAAATAAACCATAATTTATGATTTAAGCTAAAAGAACATGGAGATACATTAAAGCTTTCAATGTATGAAAACATAAAGTTTATATTTGTTTTTGTTATTTTCAATAATAATAGTTAAATAAAGAATTTATATAGTTTATGATAAGCTTAAAAACATGGAGATACATTGAAGCTCACAATGTATGAAAACATAAAGTTTTTAGTTCTATTTTTTCATGCATTTTGAACTATTTGTGATGAGGTGAGATCATAGATTGAATAATAATTTTTATTCATTTTGTTTCCACAGGCTAATTTTTTAGCACCATATACCCATTAACACTTAACTTGTTAACAATCTATTTATTTAAATATTCATAAACACTTTTCAATAATTGAAAACCCCTTCTCTTCTATAACCATTCTAATTAGGTTTGAGGGTATGCTAATATCTATAAAGTGATAATATTTGTTCTACATTGAAAAAAAATTAGAGGGACATTTTAATTGATTAATGTACTTTTTTAAAAGTGATAATTAGAGGCACACTCATTTATTTGTATAAGTTAATGTTACTAGCAAATTAAATTTGTTACTTGTCCTCTATGTGTAGTTGTAATCTTTATATTCTTTTTAATAATTGTTTATTTCAAATAACCATGACTATAAAATCAATTTTGATAATACACTTTCACATTCTAGTGTAATCTAGGATTCATGGAGATCAATCTCCATATAAAAACAAAAGTAAAGAAAATTACAACAATAAATATTATTTTAACATACTAATTGGTGTAATAAATTGAACTATTATATATATATGTAAATCCTGATAATACATTTATTAATCTTCCTTCCTAGAATCTAAGAAAATAAACCTTATGATTGATCATTGAGGATACTTGATGATAGAAAAACGAAGATACTATAGTTGATGGAGTTGAGAAACACAGGATCTGTCATGCTATTGCGATATCTATATATCTATTTCCCAAGAAGCTATTCTGACCTCTGAATTCATGACAAACTGGACAAATTTGCAGATACAAAAACAAAGCCAATCGGATGGAAGACAAGTGGCTAGGCATTGATCTAAATGCAGAAATGTTACCGTAGATAAACCTTCAAACTCATGCGTGTAACCTCACGGCTGGAACAGCAAAGAGATCAAAGCGTCGTGACATCGTCATACCGAACGATTCACTCATATTCAGCCCCTCCTCCACTCCATCCCTACACTCCAAACTCCAGTCGAAGCAGTGCAGCAGACGTGAAAGTGCAAGGCCGACAACTTCAAGAGCCAAAACCATCCCAGGGCACCCTCTCCTGCCAGATCCGAAGGGAATGAGTTCAAAGTCCTGACCTTTCACATCTATATTTCTGTGTCTGCCACCCACCTGCATAAACCTCTCCGGCTTGAACGCCAAAACGTCCTCTCCCCACACACCCGGATCTCTCCCCATCGCCCACGCATTGACTATAAGCCTCGTTTTAGCAGGAATCTTCTATCCCGCCACATTGCAGGTCTCCCTTGACTCGTGTGGAAGCAGCAGTGGGGCCGGCGGATGCAATCTTAGCGTTTCTTTCACCACGCATTGCATATACTTCAGACTTAGCAGATCAGACGTCTTTACTCGGCCACCTTTGCCGACAGCCAACTCGAGCTCTTCCTGCAATGTCTTCATCACAGCAGGTTTCATCAACATCTCCGACATTGCCCATTCCAAAGTAACTGCTGACGTTTCAATTCCAGCAGTCAACATGTCGATAATGAGGGCCTTTATGTCGTTCCTGCTGCATACTTTTCTGTCCGTTGCATCGGCCGCTCTCTCAGAGATGTCCAGCAGCACGTCAAAAAAATCGTTCTCCTGCTGGCCGTTTGCTCGCTCGTTTACAATGTGTTCCTCGATAATTTTCTCGGTCAAGGAATCGAATTCTTGGTGCATTTTCTTCATGCGCCCTCTGATGCCCTGCAAATCTAACCGAGCCAAACAAGGAATGAAATCTCCAATGTCAAAAGCGCCGGCTAAAGGCGCCAAATCCTGCACCATTTTCCCCAGTCCTTTATAGCTCGCCAAATTATCGGGCACGTCCGTCGAACATTTTCTGCCCATCAGCATTCTGCATATTATATTTGTCATGAGAGACGACAGCGCATTGCTCAGGTTGACAGGCTTCGCCCCATTTTGGCTTTCCTTCCAAATGGAGTGAATCATTGTAGATACCTCCTCGTCTCGCCCCGCCTGGAAGGACTCGATTCTTTTGACAGTGAGCAATTCTAAGATGAATATTTTTCTCATCTGCCTCCAGTAATCTCCATACGGAGCTAACGCAATGTCCTTGCATTTGTAGGCCATGTATTTTCCGGCGGCCATTAAGGGTCGGCTGGCAAAGATGAGATCATGAGTTTTGAGAAAATGTTTGGCCATCACAGGAGCCGAAACCACCACTGTAGGGATGGAGCCCAAGCGCAGAAACATAATGGGGTCATATTTTTCTGCGAGGTCTTTCAGAGCACGGTGAGGCAACTCTCCCAACATATGCAGATTCCCGATTATGGGCCATGGAGAAGGCCCTGGAGGCAGCTCTGGATTCCTCGATCTCTTCGTTTGCAAACGATATTTCAAGAACAAGATGATGATCAAAAGGAGTATCGTTACTCTAGCTGCGTCTCCAGTGGCAGCTAGACTCATGAGCAAGTTCTCCTCTGAACCCATTTTTCTCTTCAATTCGATGCTTGCGTGTCCGACTTCCTGCGAATTACCACCGCAAATATTTAAAGAGTTACAGTAATTAGATTAGGGATGCGAGAATGACCACGAATCGCCTTGATTGTATGGATACCTTATCAACAATGGCCTGTGATGGAGAAAACAGTGCCATATTTCTTTTCAATCTCTCCCGCAAATGCACGTCCGTTCTGAATGTTATACCCCAAAAAATCCGAAATTGACCGCTGCATTGTATGTTTCAATACGAATACTTTCACAACGTTTACAGTTTGGAATTTATAGTGGAAGAATTTGGATTCCTCGAAGTTATCCACCGGAAGTGATAGGTCGAACATTTGGACGCATATACGTTCAACTTGTAGATGGTATTGATTGGAATCTTGAATTGGACGCATATACGTGACAATTTTGATTGGAATCTTAAACTGATGTGTTAAGACAGTTGTAACGGTAAAGGTGTTCGAGTTTCGATCGAATTTTCAGGTAAATGTGCTACTTGTTAAGATCCATAGGCGATCTTGTTTTTGGAATTGAGTTTTCTTTAATTTAAATTATTTTTATCCAACTTGTTTGTTAATGTGGATAGGCGTTCTTGTTTTGGAATAGAGGTGATATAATAGGTATTCTTGCTTTGGAGCTTTTTCTCAATGGTTACTCTTTTGGAATTGAGGGCCATAAATATTCTTATTTTGGAATTGAATACGATAATATTTTTGTCTAGGAATAAACATTCTTGTGGAACGATAAGCATTTATCGTCTTGAAATTGAAATTGGGTGGAGGAATAAACATTCTTGTTTTAAAGTTAAGCAGAGGCTGTAAGATTGCACCGTGCATAATCGTCATGTCCGCTTTTAACCTCTCACTATTTAACAATGAAGTTGTCCGATTATTAACTGCCACCGCACATTAACCAAGCTGTGATGGGATCCGCGATATTCAGCGGACACGTTGAGGAGGGTGTACGAGGACTTAAAAATCGGAGCCTTTTAATATAAGTAGAGCCGATGGCATTTGCGTATGTAACCCAGTCGAGCTTGTTCGTGATCCGGCGGTACGTGTTGTTCCATGAACCACAACTGATCCGGATGGCCAAAGGTTCTGCAAAACTAAATAATTCTTTAATGCTCCTCTTTTAAGTTCTTGGGAGTTGAATTTATTTAAAATATGATTTAAATGTAACATATTAAAGCTCTCGTTTTCTTTATTTGAAATGTGAAACCTTTTAAATATTCCGGAATTTCAATTTATAACCGAGATCACGTGGCTTTGGGCTGCCGCCCATCTTAACCCAACGTTCTTTAATTCCCTCGCTATTTTTCAATAATGGAGCTTGAACTCAAAACCTCTTATAACAGAAATTAATGACAATGGAGAAATGATATCAATGCTAAGTGATCGCTCTCATACACACTTATTTATTAATATCACTCGTATATTGATTTTATAATTATATTGATATGTGCTTATATTTTATTATTGGGGTGGACTAGCAAGTAAGTTTTTTCTAGATTGTTTAAAGATAAGAAGAGTATATTATCTTTAATTTTATGGTTGTAGTTCTAAATAAATATATAAATTAATTGATACATAGATAATTGGTATAATTTGTTAGGTATTTAATTTGTTGTTTATAGGTATTCATTAAAAATAGTTTAAAGTAATTTTGATTTTTTAAATTTTTATCATCAAAATTTTAAAATAAAAATTTGATAAAATTATAATTTATTAATATTTAAATTTTATTTTTATTATTAAAATAATAGATTCAATAACTTCTCTCATATATATATATATATAAATATTTATTTTTATCAATTAAAAACTTTATAACTGTGTAGACCTCCCAATAAGCATTGTGGACCTGGATACCAAAGTCACTGCTCCGGGCCAAGCTTAATAAATATCTACAATCTCAACCAAATTTCAAACAAAAAACAATTTGAAAATTGATATAATCAAATAATTAAAAAAACTTATCTAAATCTTAACATGTTTAAATTACTCTAACGGAGAATAAAAAAAATAAGTAATTTAAACATCTGACTTGCTTGTTCTTTCCCTTGGCTCTGCACGAGATAAAAAAATTGATCGCAGGTTCGAATTGCATAATCAACACTCATACGAGATAAAATAATAGACTCTTCAAATATATATATATATATATATATATATGAAAACCTCTATAGACCGCATCAACCTATTAATGTTGGAATTGGATGATAGAAGACTTCAAAAATGAAATGGTCATTTTGAAAACTTTTGAATCAATGAAAAATAAACCTTTGAATCTTAAATAAGAATAAAAGATTTATTTTAACAGTTGTTTGAATTTTTTTGAGATTTTTTATAAAGTTCTTTAAAGTTTTAAACTTGAGCGGTTGGGGCATCTTTTGATTATGAACCGGCCGCACGAACGGAGAGGGGTGTAGGTTTTTAATGGTAGTATCTATCTATCTTCTCGAGCATAGTTTGATTAAAAATATCAGTATCATATGAAGCTTGTACATAATTTGAATAAACATTTCAATGAAAGATTTTAATGTGTCATGTTGATGGCAAACCTAACTTGTGATGTGTATAAAGTTCATCCAATTTGCATAATTCCCACACTTTGTCATTGCACCTTTTTTTTCAATGTTGATCCTCTTGTTTTTCTTATTGTGCACCTTAGTTAGGTCAATGTGGGGTGTTTTGATGGTGTATCTTAGTTCGATCAATGTGGAGTTGGTTGTGTTATCAAATTTAGGAGTAATGAGTTTTGGAAAAAAAACTCTTTGCTCTTTAAAAATTATTATATTTTTCTTTTATAGGGTTTATGAAAATGTAAATTAAGAAATGATTATCTTAAAACATTGGAAACATAGACTAAGAGAGCTTCAAGTAAAGTTCGAGAACTTGTCCTTCGAGCATACTTATCATCATTTTAATTCTAAAGAGAGTGTCAAAAAAACACTTTCAACATGTGATGATAGAAAGCGAACATGTGATGAAAGAAGGCACTTTCAAGGCTTACTAGACTAATAGCTTATATTGGTTTTTTTTATATATATTAGTCATAAGTTTTACGAGATGATTACACTTTCAATGGTTTGGACAAACTCTTGGCAATTATCTTTAATTCAATTTTTGAATAACTAATAACAATATTTTTAAGTATTATTTTCATATTAATGTTAATTATTTTAAAATTTAAAACAAAAACTTAAAATAATATTTTTAATTATTTATATTTTATTTTATTTTTAAAATCATATTAATATTAGATTTTAATTTCAAGCTTTCCAATGTGAAGTTGTCATTTTTTCGTATATTACATACTTGTAATTCTTCTTAATTTTAGATTGTATATGTGTATTTTTCATTGCCTTGATTATACACATGCGAACATCGTAGTATGAAAAGATTGTGTTAAAAGTATTTTCAAACAGATTAGTAGTGTAAGTATATTAAAAATATAAAACTTTAATTTTTAATATATTATTATGAAATTTTAATAATAATTTTAAAATAATATTTATATGTATTAAAAATCAATGACAAAATTATATTTTTAAAATTTAAAAGTTAATCTTACAAAAATTTAAATTGATTTAAAAAATAATAATATTTATTATATCATTGTGCATCGAGTGAAACGAGGTGCTTTACAGTTCACTATGGGGCTCATAAAATAAAAAATTATGGAAAGTATTTAAAAAAAATCCATCTTGATTCATAAAATAAAATATTATGAAAACTAATTAAAAGATAGATGTTCGTTTATAAACTAAGTACTTAAAACTTAAACCTTGATCTATCAATCAAGAGAGATCAAATTTCTTGAATTTAAATTTAAAAATAGAAATACACCTCAAGAAATTGGATTCGATCTATGCTGGTTTATTCCAACTTGCTATCATCTACAATGGAGATCCTCAAATATATAACACCTACAAAATGGCATCTTATATTTATGTGATAAAAGGAAATTTAAACATTTAAAATATATTTAATTTCACACTACGCATCCTTAAGAATAAAACAGAGATTCATTCATGATCAAATACTTTCACTTACAAGTTATAAAACCAACATACTCAACATATGATCCATTTATTGCATTTTTTTCAAGATACATAATGTGTTAACTTGAGTATATGTGATGCAAGGAAAAAATAGTCTAAGTGCCATTATTTATATCGTATGACCATGACCTATGCTCCATTACATGTTATAACCAATTGCATTGTCTTAATATTGACTAGCATTGAACAAGGACAAACATCTACAACCAACAAATAAAAATGATGTGATTTTCATGTTTAGTTGCTCAACATAGTAATGGAAAGGCACGCACAAACACAATGTCATAGTAATTATTGCAATACCGATGATTTTGATGAAGTGTTCCTTGACCCAAAACATTACAGGGATGTGTGTTATCTCTTTATATTCATAATTGTTGATCTCTTTCCATTCATCATATGACCCATCCTCAATTTCATAGTATTGATTCTTCAATCATACTGAGACTTCAAATAATTTCCAAATATTTCACAATTAATAACCACACAAATATTAACTATAGTTCTCATACAAAAAATCAATAGAAATTGATCTCATAAGAGAGAATACCACATAGTGAATTGGGACTATAACTTTAATTCCATTAAGGAAACCCCGAATCTCCTCTTCTACTACTCTCACAACTCTTTGCACACTTTTCCTATGCACACCCTCTTTCTCTATTGTATTAATGTTACACCTCAAAATTTCACGTTTATGTGTCCTCCTTGAGATGTCTACTTCATCACCATGAAAATTTTGTTATTGTTCTTCTTACATGTGTTCTAGAGGGAAGCCTAAAGCCTATTATGGACCTTAAACATGTTTGGGAAAGAAATCCATCATTAGGAGGTTGAAATCCACTTCAACCAACTCTATTTTGAACCATGTACAAGAATTTTCACCCCCTTCCCTTGTCCAAGGAGCAACGATTCCCCTTTTGTTGCTTTGTGGCCTTCTTTGGGTGAGCTAAAATATTCCCCAACCGCTGTTCATTGATTCTAGGATCAATATATGAGAGGTATTTGGGGATATTATCTCTACCCTTCAAATCCTCTCCCCCATCCCATCTTGAGTATATCAATCCTCTCATGATCCATGATATCCGCTTGTGATCCAAACATTTCTCCATGGTGGTTTGGGCTCCCAACTCCTATAAATGATGCTCCTACCTTGAATCCCACACATGGAAAGTATACTTGGAGATGTCATCCTTATGTTAGCTTGATTCTCAAAGGGTCTACAAGGGAAGTTCTCAGGAAGTGCTGCCACAAGTAAGGTATACTATTATACATGCTTCTTTATGAATTTCTATTAATATAACTTGGCCTATTTATCCCATATCTGTCTTCATTCCCATGTATGCTTATTGTTTTTGAATTAAAAGTAAGTAGGATTCTTTATGCTTAAATTATAGAAGGCAATCTCTTGTGTTGTCTCTACAAGACCTACTCAATGTTGGAGCTTTGGACATTAAAACTAAAGGCTAGATCAACAAGGAAAACCATTAGTAAGGAGGTAAGTCATCTACTATCCATGACTCTTCTTCTTTCTTGTCTTGTTGTATGCATAAATCCTAGGGCTAGGAGAAAGTTAGAGTCCATTTGTTTTGCTTTAGTCTTGGATTAGGGATATAGGGAACCTTTAGATGTCCAAGAGGGATTCTACCTATCCGTAGAGAAAATTTCCTACAACAGAAACTGGCGACCATAATGGGGATCTTTCCCTAGGTTTTGACCTTTTTGAGTACTTGCTCGGGTGATTCTGTCTCTTCAAGTGTTATTTTGTTTTGAGTTTAGTCTTCTCTGATCATCACTAAGAAGCATTAATGAGCCTAAGACCTAATCCATTCTTGTATTTAGGAAAAACCATTCATTTTCCCAACTTTCCATAATTTTATCCCTCCCCAAAGGAGCTTACAGAACGAAAATTATTAATTTTCACCCCCTCTCAATTTTCTAGGGAGCAACAATCTCAATTTTCTCCCCTCTTCTAGTCTATTAGGGAGAGAAAATCCTATTTTTTCGCTCTATCTGTGAAATAAAGGGAGTGATAGTTCCCTTATTGGCTCATTTTGTGGATCCTTTCGCTTGGTTTTGCTCATTTTGTTTCTTCAAATTTGTTTGTGAGAGCCTTTTCTATCTTATTGAAGTTGTATATGCTCTTAATCAGAGCATTTGGTTGCTTTTTGAGTCCTTTTAAGATCCCTCTTGATTTTGGTGAATCCTTGGAAACTTAAAACCAACTTGGGTAAACTTGAAACTCGGTTGAGTTAATCACTTCCTTGACTTGGTTCCTCTTGTTTAGTGGGATTTAAGCCTCTATTAAATTAATTATAACATCCTCAAAGCTTGTTTGGCTCTGTTTGGGACCTTCTTGAGTGGTTTGGAAAGTCAAGTATTGTTTGGGCCTTTTTACACCAAATTTCCATATTGCTTGTGTTTTAAGTGAAATCACCAATCCTTTACAAGCCCAAGAGTTTGTATCTGTATTCTAACCCTTCCTTACCATATGGTATTATTTGGATTGAGTATTTTGGGTTTCAAAAGATCTCTTTTGTGTTGTTTGCTTTGATTGGTTTGTAAGTTACAATATTGAAAGCACTTGGGTGATCCAATTCTTTTCAATTTTGTTTCCTTAAGTGGGTGCTTGTCTTCTTCAACTTCTTTGAGCTTAGTTTGATTGAAAAAGTGTTTCAATTCTTTCATTTTAAGTAGAACCAAGAATAAAACTTGTCTTTTAAGCCGTTTGGTGTAGTTCGAAAGTGCTTGGAAGTTGAAAGCTTTCATTGTCTTCTTTGGCATTGGATTTGTTACATTTGTCACTAGCTATTAAAATTGAATCAAATAAGATTATATTTTGAGTCTTTTGGGTCATTTGAAAGTATTGGGAAAAGTTGAAATTTTTCTCTCATCTTTGCCTTTAAGTTCTTTTGAAGAAGCATTGAATCTTCTCAAAATTTATATAAAAAAAGTCATTTTTCAAGACTTTTCATGCAATTAGGGAATCCTTGAAAGTACAAGAGTGTTTTATCTTATTTGCTCCTTAAAATTTTGTAAAGAGAATTGAATCTTTTCAATTAAAACAAAGAATTTATTTAAGTTCTTTTATGCAATTTAATGGTTTTGAAAACAAGAAAACAAGAAAAAGTTTTTTTTTTCTTTTGGTGTTTGCTTGAAGGATTTGTTTGTCACATAAAAGTTTAGATTTAGGTGAAGGTTTGGAGTTTAGTTTGGCATTGTATTCATCCATAAAAGGAAAATAAAAAGTGCATTGGCATCGGTGTTTGTTGCATTGAAAATGGAGAATATCTCTCTCTCGTAGATAGAGTTCATTGACTTGAAGGTATTTTGCATCTCATTTAGTTTACATGATCTTGAGTCGAGTCTTCACATCATTAGTTTCACTTATTTTCCCTTTTTGAGTAAAGAAAAACCTAAAAACCAATCATGCACTAATAAAATTAATTAGACTTTTTTATTTTATACCGCACCAATAGCAGTATAGGGATTAGGACTTTTGGACTAGGAAAAGTGAGTTAATTGTCCAAGTTATACTAAAATGAAACTAGGAACACTAATGAGTGAAAATCCATAAGTAGCGTGAAGTGCTTGTTTCAAAAGCTCACGTAACACAATATTCAAGCGGTATGAGAAGTCAAGAAGAGTGATCGGACCGATCCCTAACATTCTTTCTCGGTGGGGTTATGTGAGCTAGGGTGTATTCTTAGTAGTGGCAAGTCCTTGGGGTGACATCACTGTCTGAGTTGCTTTAGGTCTAAGAGAGTTGTCTTATGTTCCTTTCCCACTCGTAGAATCCCTCTCCCAAAACCATTTTTTCCAACCACCAAGCGTGAAGTGATAGCCTTAGTTTCTTTCTTAGGATATCTACTAGGTGATTGTAGCGATGGTTCTATCGATACCTGAGACAGACATGAAACACATGATTTTGGATACTTAGGAGGGTATTTGGTTACATCTGGTACTTGCACCTCTGGAATTCCATTACGGAGTAGTTATGGGTAACCATCTCTCATTTCTTCACTGACGACTTGATATCTCATCTTTAGGAGATCCCTTACTTACAGATTGCTTGGTTTATTACCTTTAGTTCTTTTTAGGGCTATGTTATTCCTGTATTCATAGTTGTCCCCATAAATCATTATTTTTTCACACTGGTTAACCAAGGACTGTAAAGATCTCGTAGAATGCAAGGGTTGGACCTTGAGGAGCAAGGGCCTCTGTGGGGCCTCCACCTTCACAACATTCACGTTATTCTTCCAATGAGAGAATTATTAATTAAGGATATCCCTTTGAGGTTGGGAGTATTGATCCCTTCAAAAATCAGATTGATGGATAGGTTGAAACTATTACAAAATTCCCCATCGCTCTTACAAATCTCCCTCTTATGAGAACTACCAGTCAAGTACTCGTAGAATTACCCTCTACTTTATATTTTGGCGCTTCTTCTTCTCATCAATTTCTAGTTAGCATGTATTATAGGTATCCTTCAGATATGATTTTGACACCATCTCATTCTTCTGATTGATTGATCGCATTGCCAATTGCCACTATGGACAATCAACAAGAACCACTATGGCTCAAAATTCCATCACTTCTCATTTATGGGAAACTTCTTTGGCCTAGAGTATCCCTCAAGTAAAACAGGTGAACCTGAACTTGCCATTTATGCACACAAACCCTCTTTAATTTGACTCAGGTCACACCTCTACTCATAGAGAGTTAACTAGACTTACACCAAGTGATTTACTTGGTGTTTCCTTACCATACTACTCTATTCGAGAAACTCATCAAGGTGTAACATCAAGTCCCATCACCGATAGCTTGACCCAACCCTCCATCCCCCAAATAGGTAATATTATGGTAGTTACCCAAATTTTTCAATCAATTCCTGCCACCACTCCATTGATAAATCCATTTGTATCTTACCCAAGAGGGAAATCTATGTATGGGGGGGAACTTATGCCCAGGGAACAACCCTTAGTTTTTGGCCATAAACAATTTGGGGGAAACAACTAGTATCAAGGCAAACTTTCACTGGCATCCAACCGTTTATGTGAGGACCAATTACCCATCCCAAAAAATCCATGGCTACCACTACCCCCCTTTATATCGGGTTACCATATCCAGGAGCCAAATTTGTTCCATGGGGTCTACCCAATCCAATAGGTAACCCCCCCACAAGATTCCCTGCCTATCCAACTTATGAACCCCATGGTTCCTACTTCCTAGCTCCCCCAAAATCCATATATGGAAGGACCAATAGGTTTCAATGTCCTGTCTCAACCAAACTTAGGTCCTGTTGGTATCCTTGTGCCTTATAAGTATTTCCAGTACCCACAATTGAACCGGCAATTACCCTTTATGACTACTTTGGATTTTCCAAACTTGTCATGATTGAAAGATGATCCCATCCAACATGGCCAATTTTGGCCTCCCATACCTGCTAAACTCCAATTGGACATTCCCAAATTTGACAAAAAACCTAGTGAGGATCCTAATTACCATGCAATGACTTATCATTTATGGTGTTCCTCGAACTCTTTAATGGTTGATTCCATTTGTTTGAGGCTTTTTCAAAGGACCATTAATGATACCACATCTAAGAGGTATATTGAATTACCACGACACTCCTTTTGAGATTTCAAATCCTTTGTCATGGCCTTTTTTATGCATTTTCAATTACCAATCCGATACGAAATTGGTATTGATATTTTAACATCACTGAGACAATCCACTTCCACTCATACCTTTCATCATATAAATGAGTGGAGGAAGTGGCATAGATTAATTAAAGCTACCATCTTGAACCAATTGTTAGCCGATTGGTTTACAAAGTCATTATTACCACCTATAGCTAGGGATATTGCCATGGGAGGTGCTGTAATCAAGGAGAAGGCAATCAATCATGCCCAATATTTGGATTAGGTTTATTCCCAATCCGACACATTATACAGCTTGATCCCCAATTCCCATCATCCCACAAGTGACCCTTCAATACCTTTCACAGAACCTCCTACCAATGGAATTATGGGTTCCATGAAGACACAATATGTACCCCAACTGACTGGACAACAAAATCAATCTACCTCTACTCTAGTCCCACACCAGACTATTAGTAACACCAAAACTAGTCCTTCTCTTTCTTAGACCTCAGAAGTGAACACGGTCCAATCCTATTCATATTAACCATCTTGAGGTACAGAAAATAATAACAAAGGAAAATCCAAAAAGCCTTCAAACTAGTAGGAGAATCCCAAAACTCAAGAAACCAATGTTGAAAACAAACCTACGAGGAAGGAAACGTTTCCGTGCTTGATATGCAGAGGTGACCATTACACTAAAGACTATCCTCGTCGAGAGGAATTCAATAAGTTCTTAAAAGGTGCCTCCCAACTGACAATATTGACTGACCCTTTTCCTCCATAGTAGAAGCAAATGGTTGCACACAACACAAACCCCCCATAGGAGGGAAATACAATTCATCCTCACCAAGGGGATGCTTTCCCGAATGATGATGTCTTCATGTGTAACAATACGATCAGTTTAACTACCAAGTCATAGACGCATGAACCCCTTCTAGATAAAACACCTAACAAAGGTAATTCTTACAAGACTGTAATAACCATCCTGGGTGGTTACTTTTTTATCGGATAATTCAAAAATTGGAAATGGGTTAGACAATTAATGTTATCCAACCACTATTCCCATGCAAAAATAGCAACCAACCTCTATATAACCACTAAACAATTGCCCAATATAACTTGTTTAAATCATTGTTAGTTTGATTTCAATTATATCTATGTGAATTTCATGTTGTTCAATTAGATTTTGTTATACATGTATGGATTTCTTTGTAGATCTACTTCAAATTCCATATTAACATATTTTTGTTCGTTATAACAACTGGAAGAAATCTTTATTTGTTGTCATTCAAGGTTGATGGGGAGTAAAAGAAAACGACAAAGGAAGCATGCTCCTGAACAAAATGACGATGAATAGCATGAAAAGAATAAAGAAAGGGTGAGGCAACAAAGAGCAAGGTTGAGAGAAGAAGAAGATGCACCTTTGGTGCAACAAACTCCAATGGAGGACAACTATGGTAATTTTTGAATTACATGCTACCTAAAGTAAATTTCATATTTTATATTTCTCTAATAATTACTTATAAGTTACTAACTATTTTTTTTCATCTTAGTCTCACTATATTTTGTTTGTAATAAGATTCTTAACAATTTGTTATTTACATTTCAAAATTTGTAACAATTTTAATTGTTTTTTAACTATTTCCTAGAAGAATTTGTTCACTATTTTGTTTGTAATGAGATTCTTATTTATTTCTTAACTTTGTTATTTATATTTCAAAATTTGTAACAATTTTCAAGTTAAATGGATAATTTTCAAATGACTAACAATTTTCAATGTTAATGGAACAATTTTCAAATTAAATGTACGTACAATTTCCAAGTTACTAACAATTTTCAAGTTAAAATGTACATATTTAGCTATTTTCAATTTTCTAAGTTACTAACAATTTCATGTTAAATGTAATTTCAATTCTTGTTTTGTTATTTGTTAAAAAAATATTTGTATAGTCTCATGTGCTCTCCAAGTCTCAACATTTGTTGATTGAAATAACTATTAATGTCTCATTTTAGAACTCTCATTTTATTTGAAATGAACATTGTGATAATTATATATTAGTTGAAAAAATCAATTTGAAAACAAATGAAATGAACGTTTTGATAGTTATATAGTAGTTGTAAAATTCAATTACAACAAATAAAATGAACATTGTGATAACTATGTAGTAGTTGGAAAATTCAATTATCTTGTTTTTAATGTATTTTCAATTAGTGTACCAACTTTTTCTATTTATGAATGTAGGGATAAGTTATATTTTTTACCTTATAGTAACTTGAATGTTATTTATATTTCAAAATTTGTAACAATTTTCAAGTTAAATGGATAGTTATGTTTTAGTTGGAAAATTCAATTTGAAAACAAATGAAATGAACATTTTAATAGTTATGTAGTAGTTGTAAAATTCAATGACAACAAATAAAATGAACACTGTGATAATTATGTAGTAGTTGGAAAATTCAATGACATGATCAAATAAAATGAGCATTGTGATAGTTGTGTAGTAGCTGGAAAATACAATGACAACAATAAAAATGAACATTGTGATAGTTATGTAATAGTTTGAAAATTCAATTACAATAAAAGGGATGTAGATTTTGTCAAATCTGAAATTCTACCTACCATTGATCTAATTAGATTTGGTATGTGCTATGTGGTACATGTGTATATCATAATATCTTAAACATGCACTAAAAAAATCAAATCTTGTTCTTATAAATATACACTAGCATAGATCCAAATCCTAGGCTCTATCAAGCATCGAGAGGGATCAAATCTACTGAGGTGCAAACATCTCCTTGAATAGCTCCTTGAGTGCAATACCTGAGCCACATAATCCTTAGCTCTAAAGTCTCTAGTTTAAGTCTCATATTTACTTTTTACTTTCTATTATTCTCTTTTTTTATGGCCGACATAATATTTATTACATTTTACTTTGTATTATTATTTTTTGTTTACTTTGTATTGTTTTGTTAAGAGTCGGCAAACACTCTAAAGTCTCATATTTACATTTTACTTTGTATTAAAAGTAAAAATTAAAGTTTCTAGTTTAAGTCTCATATTTACTTTTTACTTTGTATTATTCTTTTTTGATTTACTTTTTACTTTGTATTATTCTTTTTTGTTTATGGCCGACATAATATTTACCACCTAATCCTAAGCTCTAAAGTCTCTAGTTTAAGTCTCATATTTACATTTTACTTTGTATTATTCTTTTTGCTTGTGGCCGTTTGTATTATTCTTTTTGCTTATGGCCGACATAATATTGCTTACTTTTTACTTTGTATTATTTTGTTATAACAATGTGTAATAATTTGTAACAATTTTCAAGTTAAATGGATAATTTTCAAGTCACTAGCAATTTTCAATTTGTTAATTTCCACAACAAATTTCAAGTTACTAGAAATTTTAAAGTTAAATGTACAGCTATCAAGTTATTAACAATTATCAAGTTAAATACATACTTGATTTTCAAATTTTGCTACCAATTCTCAAGCTAAATGTACAATTTCAAGTTAAATACATATTTAGTTATTTTCAATTGAAGCTACAAACAGTTATCTTGCTTTTAATGTATTTTCAATTCTTGTAACAACTTTTTCTATGCATGAATATAGAGATAAGTTATAATTTTTTTTTCTTATACTACCACAATAATTGATTATAAAAAATTATTTGTATAGCCTCATGTGAGATCCAAGTCTCAATGATTTGTTGATTGAAATAACTATTAATGTCTCATTTTAGAACCCTTATTTTATTTGAAATGAACATTGTGATAGTTATGTATTAGTTGGAAAATTCAATTTGACAACAAATAATATGAACATTTTGATCTAGTTATGTAGTAGTTGTAAAATTCAATGACAACAAATAAAATGAACATTGTGATAATTATGTAGTAGTTTGAAAATTCAATGACATGATAAAATAAAATGAACATTGTGATAGTTGTGTAGTAGTTGGAAAATACAATGACAACAACAAAAATGAACATTGTGATACTTCTGTAATAGTTTGAAAATTCAGTGACAACAAAAGGGTGGTAGATTTTTTCAAATCTCAGATTCTGGCTACCATTGATCTAATTAGATTTGGTATGTGCTATGTGGTATGTGTATATCATAATATCTTAAACATGAACTAAAAAATTCAAATATTTTTCTTATAAATATACATAACAATGTGTAATAATTTGTAACAATTTTTAAGTTAAATGGATAATTTTCAAGTCACGAGCAATTTTCAATTTGTTAATTTCCACAACAAATTTCAAGTTACTAGCAATTTCAAAGTTAAATGTACAACTATCAAGTTATTAACAATTATCAAGTTAAATACATATTTCATTTTCAAACTTTACTGACAATTCTTAAAGCTAAATGCACAATTTCAAGTTAAATACATATTTAGTTATTTTCAATTCAAGTTACAAACAATTTTCTTCTTTTTAATGTATTTTCAATTCTTGTACCAACTTTTTCTATGCATGAATGTAGGGATAAGTCATATTTTTCTCCTTATAGTACCATAATAATGAATTATAATCTATTCAATAATCAAATCTAGGATATTACAAATCAAAGAATAATGAGTTTGTGTATGTTATGCATATGAGTTAGTGAAACAATAATATAATAATGCTAATGTTATCACATTAATGCCATGCATTCTGCAATGACAATCAAATTTAAATATTATGATGATGAACAAATTAAATTCTTGAGTTGCATGTGTGTCTTTCGCATTTCAAAACACTTCAATTTGGTGCTTTAAAATCAACCTCCTTGCATAGTGCATTTTTGATTGAAATTCCCTTCACATGAATTTTGATTATGTAGGGATAGATTATGGTCATTCGTCACATCATTATGATCAAGAATCACATGACCTTGTGCCCCCTCATGATCCTAATCATCCATCACATGACACTTTTCCCGCTAACATTTCAAGTATAATTGAGAGTTGCATAGGGGTTGCAAGGGGTGGAAATTGTCTAGAGGATTGTGAAGTTGTTGCAGTATGAGAAGAGCTCAGGAACCTAGTCCCTAGTCATACAGTTAGAGAGCATGTCAGTAACATAATCAATTCATATTTTGAACAACTTTCAGTGATGGCACAAGCTCAAATCCTACATGGGTTGATAAAACACAAAAAATTGAAATGTGCCACAAACTTGTTGGGTTTTCAAGATGCTAAGACAAAAAAGACATGCAAGAATGCAATAGAAAATGTAAGATGCAAAGTGAGTACTATCACTCTGACCAAGTGTCTATATTTGTACGTGTATTATACAGACATGCTTACGTAAGCATTGATGGTAGGGATAGCGCTCCTCAGCCATGCGAAGTGATCAAGGAGTAACATTTTTATGTCAGTGATGATCGTGAGCATGACACATTGTTTGTTCAACACTGCTTTGGGTTGATTTATGATTCATTTAGACAGAGAGGTGTATCATTTACTGAACACCGGATTTGGTCAGATGGGTGTATAGGGAAGTTCAAATCGGCATGCTCTTTTTACTAATTTAGTCACCTTCACAAAGAGACAGGAGTCTGACACACCTGGAGATTTTTTGAAATAGGTCATGGAAAGGGTGAACATGATGGCGCAGGTGCATGTGTGAATGAGCATTTTAGAGGTACTAGAAGAGTCATGGTGAAACCCACTCAAATGCTCTGCAAAAGTAATTGATTGGTGCAGACGACATTTGGGACATTAAGGTCGCAAACAAGCAAGTTCGGTGTGCAGGTAAAAACCTCCAAACTCAATTAATAGGATTATAACATTATATAATCATTTCCAAAAAACACCTTCTCAGTAGGAACTTATATAACAAATTGAATTCCATGCAAGTTATTTTGGGATGTTTCCCTTAGTGATGTGAATAGATCCATGCCATGGTATTGTGAGACCATACCTGATATGAGGAATTACATTTTGTTTGGAGTAAATACATGGGATACATATTGACCATTGAAACGGGGAAGTATGCTTGTTTTTGTGATTTATGCATTAATTCAAATGGATGCAGACTTCATCACTGTGAAAATGATGTATATGTGAAACAATGGAAATATGTCCCTCTAGGGCCCACATCCAATTCTGACATGGCAAGATATGCACACTGATGAGGTAGTAGTCTCACTAGATCAAGATTGAGTTTCTCATGTGGTTAGGGAAGGTACAAGACTTCATTATCAATTAGTTCATTATATATTACACATATACAAATCCTGTAGAAATGCATGTAGGATATTTGAATAATATTTGTAATTTCTCATGCAGGTGATGTATTTGTTTTCATTGCACCCCCCCCACAATCAATAAAGTTTGGCCTATTATTTGATATGGTGCACACAAATTAAAAGCAGGTTGGTGTGACCCTATCAAGATGGAGAGTTCACATACCAAATTGGAGACCTGGTTCTGATGGGATAGTTTTTTGAAAGAGTGAAAAAACATGGTTCTTATATTATTTATAGAATTTTATGCATGGATATCATGCCAATACAGTCATTTGGTGGTGGAATCTCAGATACATCTAATAGAAATCAAGGTGAAGAGAGGTGAGACAAAGAGATAGAAGATGGCATAAGCTCACCATGATCGTATTATGGAGACTTGCATTCATATAATCCATTGGCCAGATGAATGAATTACACATGCCACTTGCAACATTGACCTAGCTGTCACACTGACTCGTTGAAGATTTTATTGTATATTTTTGTGGAAGTTATTTTTTCCTTGTTTATGATAGGTTTTTTTTGCAAGGTGACCAATAATTTTATAAATATATACTTTTAGATGCTTTAAAATGAAGATTAAAGATACTAGATGGGAGATTTTTGTGAAAATTGGGTCACGGTGCTCCAATGTAACAAGCACATTGATACTTTGAACACACTTGAATGTACTAGTGCTCCATGAACTTCCTCCATAATAGTTTTATAAAAAAAAAAAAAAATTAGATGCTTTAAAATCAAGATTAAAGATACTAGATGATTAAAGATTATCAATATCTAGAATAAACATACAGTTAAAGAGTCATAATTTCTAAAAACTAGGAATTATTAAAATACAACCACCTAACCTTATAAAATGGATAAATTTTATTTGATAGCAGTTCTGGGAAACAATTTTTTATTGAAAGTTTATGTGGATGGATAGAAACTAAATTATCCAAGAAATATCCCTAAGTTTCATGTATCCATTCATGGAGTCACTTAAGGGAGGTTCATGCATCCTTAACTCTTCAAATAAATTTTTTAGAGTTGTAATGGAGGAGGTCATTTCAATATTGAGAGATCCACCATGAATATGAAGCAACAATGAAAGGGTTGAGTCCTTTAGTATGTTATACACAAACAAAGTAGCCATCTTCCATATGCTTACCAATGGATATCAATCCTCACTAATGCATGGTTATTCTACCTTAACTTGAATTAAAATATTTATAGTAACAAAACCATAATAATGTAAAAGAATTGCATGTATGTATCACTTCAATGCCTTGTCTACACTCCTAACAATTAAAGAATGCTTTGTAGCCATCTTGACTTTATGAAAAGATGTTGAACAATAGATGTTCCCACTTCTATAGAATGTTCCATACACACCACAAACTTCTATTTGATAGAAATAAGGAGATGCAACACCTATACAACCTTAATATAATTGTAATTTAAAATACAACTATCAAATGTAAAATTGTAATTTAAATTTTAAATTGTAATGTAATTGAATTTTAAATTTTGATTTTGCAATTGTAATGTAATTGAAATTGAAATTTTAAATTGTAAATACACATTGAGTTTACAATTTAAATTACACATTAAATTTTAAATTTTAAACTATAATTGAATTGCAATGTGTAATTTGTAATTGAATTGTGATGTGTAGACTGTAATGTAATTGTAATTTAAATTTTAAATTGTAATGTAATTTAATTTTGAATTTTGAATTTGCAACTGTAATGTAATTGAAATTGAACTTTTATATTGTAACTACAGATTGAATTTTCAATTGAAATTACACATTAATTTTGAAATTTTAATTTTAAATTATAATTGAATTGCAATGTATAAAATGTAATTGAATTGTAATGTGTAGATTGTAATGTAATTGTAATTTAAATTTTAAATTGTAATGTAATTGTAATTTAAATTTTAAATTGTAATGTAATTGTAATTTAAATTTTAAATTGTAATGTAATTGAGATTGAACTTTTTATATTGTAATCATTGTACATTAAATTTGCAATTGAACCGACAAAACATTTGTAACTGTAATAACTATATCTAGATGTAATATAAAAAACGATCGATTTCAAATTGATACAAAATACACATGAAGTTCAATATGATAAAATATACTTTAAAATAGTCCATATATTTAAAATAATAAAAGTCTATATATAAAAAAATTTCCAAAACATGAAAATGTATACATCATCAAGTCAATGGCTACTACCACCATCAGGCCCTTGATCGACCATGTGACCACCTTCACTTGTAGTAGACTCCTGGGCTTGAGGCAGTAAACTATGAAAGAAGGCCTCGATCTCAACATACTGTAAAAGTTAAAATTGTGAACTATATAAGTTAGTTAGATTTTGACCAATGTATAATATTCAACAAGAAGTAAGAAATTTTAATGGATGGATTTGAAACTCACTTGACTCGATTCAATGGTGGTATCTCGCATGTGGGTCGGAAATTGGGTCAATGGGCCCTCATTAGGACCACGTGGATGAGCTTCATCCCAATCATTTGAGAAAGTGATGGCAGCATTGACACCCAATTATAGCAATGCCTGTGTAAGATGCCTTTACATGTAATAAGTTAAAAATTAATAATTTAAACTAAAACATAAAATATAATTAAATAATTAAAACATAAAGTATAAATTGAAATTACTAAATGTGAGTTGAATTGGAACATAAATTAAAACTTACCTTTGTGTCTAGTCTGGATGGTCAGGACCTTGGTAGTCCTCATGTGTATCATCCCGAGCAATGACCGTGGATTTACCTTGTACAATTTGAACTTGAAAGTTAGGATCTAAAACATAAAATATTGAATCAAGAATTAAAACATAAATTATAAATTGATATTAATAAACACAAATTGAATTGAAACATAAATGATAAATTACTTTGACGACTAAGTACAACGGTTCAGGACAGGTGGATGGACCTCATCGATGACCAACAACTGATGGCTCACTATGATAGAGCTCATCCATGAATGTGCTCCCCTGAATGGAGCAATAAAAACCACCCCTTAAGTATTGTTGAGCATTAAATTTACGACATATAATATGATGTAACATGAAATCATACATAATTGTACAAAAATATACCTATCATATAGTGTTGCATCTACGATACAGTCGAAAGTATACATCTAGATCTAACTGATCATACCCCCGTAATGTCTCCTCATCAATAAAAATGAATATATCAACGTCCACCCACTCTATCTCTAGCTATGGAGGTGTAGGGGGTGGTCTAAATCTCTCTCCCTGCACAACAAGAATAGCACTACCCATGGTAGTGAGCAGTGAGTCTGCAATCCCCTTCCTATTCTCTATAGAAATATGGGATGGTTGGGATACGTCCAATGACATGATTACCATCTTGTCTGGAATTAGTACCAAACTTGGAGGGGGTAGTACAAAAGAGGGGTCTTTGGGAGCTCCAAACGTTGGTAGTTGTGTCCCCTACCAGCACCAAAGAATTCAAATCTGGTGCTGGTGTAGTCTGGGTGCATCTCTAGAACAAAATATGCATATATATGTTTTTCAAAGTACAAAGAGACCTGGTCATGGTGCGGGAACATTACCCATGCTCCAATAAATCTACCATAAACATATGGTGACACGACCTCGAGCTTGAACTCCTTGAGTCTAAGTGATTGGCCAGTAGGGGGATTACAAGGGATTTTGAACAAAGTTCCCTTTACGCCATGGCCACTTGTGGTGGATTTCACATCGTCCCATTTATGGGGACCCATAACATCTTGTCTTCTCCTGTAGCATGAAAAATGCCAGATGTCACCAAGAGGTCCCACTTTCCTATAGAGGGGCACCATATCATCATCTGCTGATAACATCATGAATAGCGAGCATCTAGTAGGAGAATCCTCCATGAGTGTACACAGTCTCACTGGATAGTAATATCAGCAAGGGTAATATCAGTGACCTCATCATCATAAGATCCTCCTCAGGAACCTGCGATCCAAACAAAAACATAAATGCTATTAAAAATATACATTATAACTTGCAAGTGAAATTGAATGCATTCTATATTTAAAATTTATTGAAAACACATCTAAAAAAATAAATATCCACTTAATGTACCTGTGTCCTAGTGCACCTCCTCCTCATCAGGATTTGGATTTATATCCTCAGGATGAACCGATGCACTACCTCTCCTGTTGATTTCTCCAATGGAAATTGACCCTGGTGTCGCCTCATGTCTCGGTGACTAAGAACACTAGCAAGCCACGCCCTGTGGGGCCACCTCAAATCCTCTCGTGCTTCTTCAAGCACGAATCAATGATATCCGCTATGGAGAAGTATCTGCATCACATTCCATTGTGACACACTTAATCACTTTTATATTCATTAAAATTAGTATCATGTGCTAAGTATAATCAATTACATCGAATCATTAACATACGAAAATAATTACTTTAAATGAACTTGATGCTAAGTTATTTTAACATAGGAGAATCATGCTAAGTATAACATAGGAGAATCATTATTTGATATATATTTGAATCTAAGTTATTGATCTTATTGATAATTTGATTTATTATATTTGTAATTTGCAAATGAAATTTCAAAGGGCAAGTGGCAATCACTTAAGGGCAAGTGGCTCTTAATCTAGCATATCTACATCATTTTCAATTGAAATTTCAAATTTCAAATTTCAATTTCCAATTTCAAATTTCAATTTCAAATTTCGATTTCAATTTCAATTTCAATTTCACATTTCAGTTACAAATTTCAACTTCAATTTCAATTTCAATTGCAATTGCAATTTCAATTGCAATTGCAATTTCAATTTCAATTGCAATTTCAATTTCAATTTCAATTGCAATTGCAATTGCAATTGCAATTGCAAATTCAATTTCATTTTGAATTGTAATTTCAATTTCATATTTCAATTTCAATTCTC
The DNA here is from genome assembly GCA_027924585.1 of Larix kaempferi. Lineage (NCBI taxonomy): Eukaryota > Viridiplantae > Streptophyta > Pinopsida > Pinales > Pinaceae > Larix > Larix kaempferi. The sequence goes on from BSBM01000206.1 coordinate 7,459,488, forward strand.
AGTTGCAATTTCAAATTCAAATTCACTTGCATTTTCAATTTCAATTTCAATTGCAATTGCAATTGCAATTTCAACCTTCAATTTTCAATTTTGAAATTTCAATTGAAATTTAAATTTCAAATTCAAATTTCAATTTCAATTGCAATTGCAATTTCAAATTTCAAATTTTAATTTCAATTGCAATTTGCAATTTCAATTTCAAATTTCAATTCAAATTTAAATTCCAAATTTAAATTTCCAATTTCCAATTTTAAATTTTAATTTCAATTACAAATTTCCAAAGTTACAAAAATCGGTCGATTTCTCGCGCTACGCTGAAAAATCGTGATTTTTTGGAGGCCCCAATTTTTCAAGGAAAAATCGGCCAAAAAATCTTGCCGATTTTTGCCCGAAAAATTGCCGAAAAATCGGATCGACTCGCGATTTTTTGACAGGGTGAAAAAGTTCGGTTTTTAATTGCTTAAAAGGCCACGAGACTCCTCTGTTTAGGCTGATTTGCACACTGCAATGCTGGAGAGGAGAGCCAAGGAGCAAAAGTTCGGTTTTATTTTACCCTAGGAGGAGATTAGACATCATTTAGCTTGCCATCAACCACCGGATTTGCAGATTGGAGCTTTCAGCTTTGCATTTGGGGATTTTTCGGTTTTCTAGCTGAAGGTATGTAATAGTAGAACAAATTGCCCATTTATTTCTCATTTTCAGTTTTGCAGCAGTTATGTTATTGTTTTCCAAAAAACGTTTTGCAGCAGTAAAACAAATTTCCCAATTAAACATTAACAAATTGCCCATTTTCGGTATTGCAGCAGTTATAACTTATGTTTGCCAAAAAAGTTTTTTTTGAATTTTCTTGCCCTAGGTCTTTGGAAAACCTAACAGAAATTTTCCAATTTCTATTAGTATTTGTTCTTATTTGTTGTTTTTATTTTTTTGTTGTTATTTGTTATTTGTAATTTTGTTGTTTTTATTTTTTATTTTTTTAAATTATATTGCATCAATCAAATATGCAGTAGCATGCTAATTTTTTTCTTTTTTGTTGCCATAGGTTTGCTTGAAACTTCATTTTTTCCATATATAAGATGTTGAAAGGTTTGGATCCATTTTGGGAATATGGCACAGCTGTTGATCCATAAAATCAATAAAACTCTCACTTGCAATCTATGTGGGAAAATAATGACGGGTGGGATAAGCAGGTTGAAATATCACATTGCACCAATGCCGGGGCATGATGTGATTCCTTGCCCTACAGCAAGCGAGGATCACATTGACAAGGCCAAAAAAGCAATTGAGGGAACTAAGCAAAAGAAACAATACAAGGAGGCTGTGAGACATCAAATTGCCTCAAGATCCGGGTCCGCGTTTGTAGTGGGGGCTAGTGGGACGAGTCTAGAAACCTTCTCCACATAGTAGTCCACAATGCCTTCATCTTCGGCTTCGACTGCATCACCATTAGGTGCCTTTGTGTCAAGATGCACAGCTGGTGGACAACCTTCTATAAGGTCCATGATGAAAGGAAAGGAGAAAAAAGAAGCATATGGACTTGTGGGTCGATGCTTTCTATGGAGTGATATTCCATTTAACTTTGCCAATAACCCATTTATGTGTCCATGTTTGAGGCAACTGCTATTGTTGGACTGGGGTATAAGCCCCCCACTTATGAGAAGTTGAGAGGGCCCATCCTCTAGCATGAAAAGGCCGAATGCACTCACAGGTTGGAGGATCTTCGAAAATCATGGGAGTTAACAGGATGCACAGTGATGTCAGATGGTTGGACTGATATGAAGGGTAGGACCCTTCTCAACTTCTTGGTTCATTGTCCCATGGGCATTATGTTTATGAAATCCATGGATGCATTTGCATATGTCAAAGATGCGGGTTTATTATGTAGCTTGTTGGATGACTTCATCCAAGAGATTCGCCCACAGCATGTTGTCCAAGTCATAACGGACAACACTGCGAACTATGTGTCTACTGGTAGGATGCTTATGGCCATGTATCCTTCACTATTTTGGACTCCTTGTGTGGCCCATTTCCTTGATTTGATGTTAGAGTATTTAGACAAGATTGATTGGATCATGGATACCATTGCTTCAGCATGGAGCATCACAAAATTCATATACAATCACATAGCATTGTTTATCTTGATGAGAACTTTCACAGGTGACAGAGATTTGGTGCATCCTACCATCACACGCTTTGCCACTAGCTTTATTTCTCTCCAGTCCCTCTTGGGTTCTATGTGGGACTTGCAGAAGATGTTCCTTTCACTTGAGTGGCGTGCTTTATCATTTAGCACTAGACCAGAGGGGAAAGCCATATTCAAGCTAGTTACATTCCATCAGAGCTTTTGGGATGACGTGAGGGAGGTTTGTGTCATCACTGAAACTTTGGTAAGGGTTCTGCGCTTGGTTGATGGAGATAATCCTGCAATGGGATACCTATATAAGGCCATGGATAGGGCCAAAGAGTCCATTCGTGCCTATTACGAGGGCAAGGGAGATCGGGGGCAGGAGAGACAAAATATTATATGGGGGTTGATTGATGCACGATGGAACAACACACTCCATCGCCCCATTCATGCTGTAGAGTTATACCTCAACCCTGCGTTTGGTTACTCTTGTGGCTTTAGATTTGATGGAGAGGGTATGGTTGGATTCTACGAGTGTGTCCATAGGATGGTGCCGTCTGCAGATGATCGTGCAGAGATTTCCCAAGAGTTGGAAGTGTATAAGAGAGCCACATGATTACTTAAGTTTGATTTGATAGTACATGATAGGACCAACCTAATGCCAAGTAAGCTTCACCTTGTTTCAGCTTTTGTTTTCTTTCTCTAATTCTTTTTTTTTAAATTAAATTCTTTTTTCTTATGTTTCTTTAATTCGTTGTAGATACCTGGTGGGAAAACTATGGTGGTTGCGTACCTATTCTATAGAAGCTTTCCATTCAAGTGCTCATCCAGACATGTAGCTCTTCCAGTTGTGAGCGCAACTAGAGTGTATTTGAAAAAGTACACTCCAAAAAGCGCAACAGGTTAGAGAATTTTCAAATTCATTATGAACTATAAATTATTGAATCCTAGTTTATAATTTTATCAATTATCATTATGCCCCTTTTCCTTCTAATTTATGCATTACAAATTGAAACTATTAACTTTATAATTTAATATATAATTCCATGATCCTCCTACAAGTTGGATACTTCGCGCCTCAATGATTTGGTCTATGTCCACTACAATCTCAGGTTGTGGGTGAAGCAATTTTAGAGAAAATTTGATGCAAAGGCCATTTCATTAGATGAGATCGACACCACTACAGCTTGGAGGACAGAGTGTGAGGAACCTGCTATGGAGGTAGCCCCTGATTGACTAGCGGATGATCATGATCGTGATCATGATGATGTTACAGAGGCTCCATATTAGGGTGATCTAGTTCCAGAGGAGTTTCACACTGAGTCTAGGAGTGTGCCACAGTTAGATCCAAAGCAATAGGCAGGGTTAGAGGGAGATAGACCCGATAGTAGCACTGCTACTAGTAGAGGAGTAGCTATAGGACTACCTTCTCGTGCTCCTTCTTCTTCTTCAGGACACCAATTTCATCCACCTTCAGGTTCTAGAGGACATCATTTTCTAGGTTCTTCTTCTAGAGGACGTCAGATACCAGTACGAGGCCCACAAGCCTCGAGGGCACCTAGTCCTAGAGGAAGGGCAAGGGCCGTTTCCACAGCGATTACCTTTTCCCATAAAAGGGGTAGAGGGAATCGATAGTTTATTTACTTTATTCCACTGTAGATGACTCATGAGTCATGATGATGATTATGAGATACATTTGTTATAAGTTATAAGTTATATTTTTGATGATTCAGACATTCAGTAGTCACTATTCAGGAGTAGGACTGGGACATGATCCATTTTGATGTGCGATGTATCTCTAGACATCTTATATATCTTATATATCAGTTTTCTTTCCGGGTGTGTGCAAGAAGATGAGGGTCACTTTAGATGCAATGCTACTTTTTTCAAATCTCGTTCCTGATACCTAAAACATAACGCGTTTCTGATATTTACCACCTGCCATGGTAAGACCCGAGCCTAACACGTCATTGGACATGTAGGCTAGGTAACAATAACGCATACGCGTTATGTAGTTAAAAATCGCGTACGCGATATGTAAAACTAAAAATGAATTTAAAAACACAGTCGGCCGATTGCCGACCACCCGCGACACTCACGCATCAGAAACGCGAATAGAGGCGAAATTGACCCTGGACGAAGACAGTTTGTGGCCCACTCAACTATCCGTGTTGCTCGATTTAGCTGGAGGGGAGACAAATTCACCGGTGCATTCTCATCTAGTCAGGTAATTCATTCACCCAAATCATTTTTTTGTGATTTTTTAATCCAAATTACTATTTTTTTATTGTTTAACCTAGTTTTGTAATATTGATCAAATTGGGAATAACCCAATTTTTAATTAAATTCACACCTCAAAATGAAACCCTTTTCAAAAAACTCAAAACTTCATAATCAAACCAAAAATTGAAAAAATTAAAACTCCCCCCTTTCTACAATGTATTCATCTAAGTCACCCGACACGAGGACACGGGACACGAGTGTCCCCACCAGGCTTCAAATTTGAAGCCTTCAGGCCACTTCAAATTTTACCCACACGTCATAGAAGGCCACTTCAAATTTTACCATGCAAAAAAAATTTAATTTCATGGTAAGCCCTTCAATAATTAAATTAACCACTACTGTTTAAAATTGCAACAGAAGGGTAGCTTCAAATTTCACCCATCAACAATTTTTAGTGGGAAATTGGGAATGCGGCTACTAGCTAGGTGACTTGGGAGTGGGACTCGCTTACTCTCCAATATCCACGTGTTCGATCATCCATGGATCATGGACCATTGGGCCTCTAATAATATCATTGAGCAACTTACGTGGACGGGCTTACACTGAGTAGCCCATGGCTTGAACGCTTCGAAGTTCTCGTGTTTGTAGCGAGCGCTTACGTGTTTAACACATTTAATGGCATCAACAAAATTATTAAACCTGGAAGGTGGCTCATATGTGTTGTTGCTAGCGGGCTTACCAAGTTACAAGTTATCACATACCAATTCGTGAATGCTGACTCCGTGAGTTAATTGAGTATTCAATGTATAATATATTATGTTAATATGCCCCCGCGAATTTGGCATTTCAGACAAAATCCACAATCCATAAACTTCTTGTAATGTTGCAGGTTGTTGCTCCTGCCCGTGGCCCCTACCTATAGACCTGTGTTTTCTTTGTTGTATCAAGTTAATCCTACCATCTACGGCTCCCAGCCTCACACCCTGTGTTTTCTTTGTTGTATCAAGTCAATCCTGCAGCTCCCAAGTTCCACCTTTTGTTTTCTTTGTTGTATCAAGTCAATGCTGGAATTCCATGCTTCCATGGCTCCGACCATATTGCATGAATAGAAACAAGCTTTTTCTTATACCCCTATTCCACCTACCCTATCTCCTCCAGTCCTCTAGGATAGTTTGCGGAGCGAAGCTGGCAATGCCAGCCTGCCATAAACATATTTAAAGAAATTCGTTTTCTTTGAGGAGCTCAACTTCAAGGCTGACTAGATTTTTGACATCCTATGAATTTACAGGTCTGCTATATCCACTGAAAAATAAAGCCTCTCAACTTTACTACGTTAGTAAACATTGAAATTTTGATGTACTATTACATTTTCAAATGAAAATAATAACTTATTATTAATAAAAAAATCAAATCATATTAATATATTAATGAATTTGAATTTAGCTTCCCAATATTAAAATAAATTATACATTTTAAATGATCCACAACCAAATATTATCCTAAGAAGGAAATGGAAAAAAAGGAATTTCCTCAACACAACATGCTATTTCCTTATGATGATGCTTTTACGTTTATGATTACCAACCTTGGAATCAGGTTTGGTTATCCGAAGGTGTAATATCTTCTAAGCTAAGTCAATAGGTAGGGATGTTGGTATTGATATAATTATGACAAAGTTTTATAAAGGATTAGGAACAATTCTGTTGGCTTGTAGATGACATATTTATGGATAAAAAGCTTGTTGTTATGAGATAATGACATCATGCCTCAAAAACATGTCCCATACAATCTAATGTTAATGGGCGCTCTACATAGAAATTGGAATGTCAACATTTGTGAGTACAATAAATATGTGGATGATTTTGGCCTACTACAACTTTAATATATTGAGTGGATTGATAACCTTCACAATTATATAAGAGATTGTAGCTATGACTAGGAGGAGAGTTAACAATGCAACAAAATCAAGTAATCGAATTTTGTGCATAAAATGAACATAAGACTCCCACCAAATTTCACTGAATCTACGTCTTAACAAAAGAACTCATCGTTTCACGGGATTCCACCCCATCAATCCTTTTAACAGTAATGGCCATAACAGTTGCTACAACCCTAGCGCGAGAAAAATCAATCGAGCTACGCATGACAATACTTGAAACCAGACTTTTTGAACTCCCTATTACGTCATAGGAATCAATACTACTTTCTCCACAACATGTGGCACCCTCAATATCTTCCATCACCGCAATTTACATTTGATAAAAAACTTGTTCCCAAATAGTAATTACCCCATTCTTTGCTCTAAAAAGGCCTCGGTTAACCTAGAATCCAATCCATACAACATGAACACATCCATATATACACATAGAATAAATATTAATAAATTTCTCATAGCCCTTCAATAGTGTTCAATATCTCATAGCCCTTCATAGTGAAATGGGACCCCACCCTTCAAATTTGATCCCTGGTCCCCACTAGACACGGTGACCCCCGAAATTATGACACGTAGGACACGGTGACCCCCGGAATTAATATATTTTTAAAATATATTAAAATTTAAAAATATAGACATGTAGATCATCCAATAAAATTTAACATTTACAATTACAAATATTCAATAGAAATTACATTTACAATTACAAATATGAAATATTCAATAGAAATTAGATCATTCACAAATCACAACACATTTGTCATTCACAATCACAAAACACAATGAGACATTGAGACACATAGATGCAAACTCATCACTGCCTTGATCCTCCTCCTCCATGCCTGAATCAACAAACTCATCACTGCCTTGATCCTCCTCCTCCTCCTCTCTGCCAATCTGACTAACTTACTTTTTAATTGTCAAATGTTTAAATTTAAGTTTTAAATGTATGTAAGTAAATGCCATTAAATTGCTTATGTGAGTTTGATTTAATACATGTTCAATTTTGAAGAGACGTCATTATATACCATGTATATGTTTCTAATGATTTTCGTATTAATGTCTTTATTGCAGTTGCGGCTATGGATGCCAATGCCGAAATATTGATTGAGCTTGCCCAATTGAGGGGCATAAGTGCAGCTTTTAGTGGTGGCGACAGGATTCGCCGTTCACTTGCATCAACCTTGGATGCAATTGTGGACACAATTTCACAATCTACGAATGTCCTATATGATATTGCATCTTACAGAGAAAGAAAAAGACAACAATATGCTGATGGACTAGATTACAATGCAGTAAAAAAGTTGAAAATATCCAAAGAGGTTATATTTGCATTGTTTAGGGACCCTCGGACGGGGGAAATCCCTAATGCAAGCAAGCCGCATATCTCCATTGAGTGGTGCACGTTTCAACCATTTGTTGATAATTGGATGGACAGATGGTACATGGTTTTTGATATGCCACCACACAACAACAGGGAAATTCCCTTATATTTCCTTTGAAAGATGTACGCAGAGTTCGTGTTGCATAAACACGTTAACTATTTTGACATCTTACAGTTCCAGGGGATCGGTGGGGGGATGCCCCAAAACCGACCCAATGCCAGGCTTCGAGACCAGGATCGCCCTATCCCTGCACCTCCCAGGAAGTTGCCTGGGCCAGATGTCCCACCAGCACATCGCATTATTCCGCAGACACGGGATGCATTTTTGAGTTTGGCATGGGCGGTTGTTCGCCATGGCAGGATGGTTCAACATATGGGTGAGGAAGGGACATTTGTCCCTGGTGTGGTACATACACCAGCTCGTCACCATGCAGGACCATCAGCTAGTGCAGGACCATCAGGACCATCCACTAGTGCAGGACCATGAGGACCATCCACTAGTGCAGGACCATCAGCTATTCCCCATCCTAGTACTGATCCTCACAAGTGCACGTCATGTGGTCGTCCCTGCTATGGTATTGCCTCAGATGTTGCCTTCAGTGGCTTTTTGAGAGAGGTATCTTGATGGTTAATTGTAATAAATTCTTCATTTATTTTCGTCTTTGTACACATATATATAGTTTGAGCTAATATATTAATTTTGTGAACTTGCAGTTGATGATGATTGCCGGCAGTGACGCCCCAGAGCCGGATGTTCCAGAATCTACAGGGGGGCATGATGCTACCCATTCGGTAGGCCCATCTTATATACCACCTATTGCCGTATCTCACACCGAGGTAAACATTTTAAAATTTCAGTTTTTTAATACTTGTTAATTTGTTAATTTCCACATACTTTACATTTTAGTTCATTAATGCTATATACGGTCTAATATTTACAATTATTAAACTTGCAGATGGCAGATCCTTCACAGGGGCAAGGTAATGTGGAGGTAGTACCCATGGTCATACCGTCCCCTGAAACGTCTGGGCTCCAGGTAAACAATTAAAAATGACATTTTTAAAATACATGTTTGTTTGTTGAATCATGCATGTCTAACTACATGAACACTTGCTGACTGTAGGCACCATCCGACACATCTGGCCCATTGCCTGGATTTGCATCTCCCTCCAGGCCATTCGTGAACAAGGGTCGTGTGTATGTGAGGCGTTCTACTTCGAGAAAGACTCCAGCTGCCCACGACCATGGGCTTACTCACACCACGGTAATGTATATCCTTCGATGATATTTGTTGTTTAACTTGAAATCCAGTGCATAAATCGTTTTTGTTAATGTTTGAATTGCATGTTTACTGCAACAGGAACCCGAGTTGTCTGCTGAGAACCTTGCATCGATGGTTGATGCAGCAGTTAGTGCCGCATCTGCAGTGGCGACTGATCACACACAGGTATGTAACTATTTCAACATTATCTTTACATAGTTTATTATTGTTGGACCTATTGTTTATTCATGCATTTCTAACTATTTCAACATTTTTTCATTGTAGCCACCACCAGCAGGAGCAGTGCCTGGCCCCCCTGGTTCGACCATCCTGGATGTTCAACCGACGGCTCCATCTGCTACACAAGCAACGCAATCTCCTTTGTCAGTTGAGGTGAGATGTCCTTCAGTGACCAACTGTTTCATGCACTTTCCATGCACCAGTTGATAATTGTTGAGCTAATGTATTAGTGTACATAGTTAGTTGAATTTAACAATTGATATTTAATTTGCAGGATCTAGGGATGCACATTGATCCTAGGGATGTTCCTAGAGGATCAACCTCGGGAAAGAACAAGAGAAAGCTTGAGTTTTGATAGTTTTGGATAGTTTTGGACACATGTGCTTTTGGATACTTTTGTATATATATGTACTTTTCGATACATTCAGTTTTGGAGACATGTACATTGACTTTATTGTGCATGTACTTTTGGAAACATGTACATTGACTTCATTGGATACATGTACTTTTTGATACTTTTGGATATACATGTACTTTTGGAGACATGCACTTTTGGAGACTTTTGGATATACATGTACTTTTGGAGACATGCACTTTTGGATACTTTTGGATATATATGTACTTTTGGATACATGTACTTGTGTCAATCTAATGTGTTGATGTGTAATTTAATCAAACTAAATGCAATACAATGTTTTCAAGGTTTCAACGAACTCACTCATGCACACCCATTGCCATCAACTACCAATGAAAGTCTAACATTATGAGGTTCTTCTTTAAAAATGGGTAATATTTCCTTGATGATCGTAAATTGAGAACCATTTGTAGCCACTCATATAATACCATCTTCACTTATCTTTGTACATGATAATCCATATAATGTGCTATGTTTTTTAACCTAAACAATCATCAAAAACCTATAATTATAGGGATATGACAAAGAACCTTATGGGGCACCTTATATATTAACCTTGTGTATACATTAGGATCTTTGTCATACCATTGTTTGAAATGTCATTCAATACCTTCAATTTTATCATGTGTTTTTGTCTCTTTAGGAGTTTTGAAATATTATACTCTTTCAAAAATAATATGGAAGTTCAAATATTTAAAAGTGGCTTAAATTATAAAATGGGCGGAAATTCACCAAGTGTCCCTGAACGGCATTTTCATGCGACTTGCAACTCGACATAACTCGGAAACTGGACATCGGACCGACGAACCGTCGACTCCGTTGGTCTCCTAGCGTGCGATTACCTCTAGGGGCCCTCTCCCTCGTCTCCCCATGGCCCAGCGGCTTCATTGTGCATTCATTTCGTAAACTAGGGTTTTGCTCAGTTTAATTGCATGCAATCTCGCATTGGTGGGTCAACTCTGCAAAAAACTCCCCCGAGCCAGTGTTGGCAGTGTTCCCACATCGGCATTGCCCACACACACTTGCGGGAGCCAACGGCACGCAATCTTCCTGCTCCGTTTGCTTTTTGGCTCCCGGACGGAAATTCACCAAGTGTCCCTGAACGGCATTTTCATGCGACTTGCAACTCGACATAACTCGGAAACCGGACGTCGGACCGACGAACCGTCGAATCCGTTGGTCTCCTGGCGTGCGATTACCTCTAGGGGGCCCTCTCCCTCGTCTCCCCATGGCCCAGTGGCTTCATTGTGCATTCATTTCGTAAACTAGGGTTTTGCTCAGTGTAATTGCATGCAATCTCGCATTGGTAGGTCAACTCTGCAAAAACCTCCCCCGAGCCAGTGTTGGCAGTGTTCCCACGTCGGCATTGCCCACACACACTTGCGGGAGCCAACGACACGCAATCTTCCTGCTCCGTTTGCTTTTTGGCTCCCCGACGGAAATTCACCAAGTGTCCCTGAACGGCATTTTCATGCGACTTGCAACTCGACATAACTCGGAAACCGGACGTCGGACCGACGAACCGTCGACTCCGTTGGTCTCCTGGCGTGCGATTACCTCTAGGGGGCCCTCTCCCTCGTCTCCCCATGGCCCAGTGGCTTCATTGTGCATTCATTTCGTAAACTAGGGTTTTGCTCAGTGTAATTGCATGCAATCTCGCATTGGTAGGTCAACTCTGCAAAAACCTCCCCCGAGCCAGTGTTGGCAGTGTTCCCACGTCGGCATTTCCCACACACACTTGCGGGAGCCAACGACATGCAATATTCCTGCTCCGTTTGCTTTTTGGCTCCTGGACGGAAATTCACCAAGTGTCCCTGAACGACATTTTCATGCGACTTGCAACTCGACATAACTCGGAAACCGGACGTCGGACCGACGAACCGTCGACTCCATTGGTCTCCTGGCGTGCGATTACCTCTAGGGGGCCCTCTCCCTCATCTCCCCATGGCCCAGTGGCTTCATTGTGCATTCATTTCGTAAACTAGGGTTTTGCTCAGTGTGGGAGTGTGCAATTTTTGCACACAGGGGTCAACTTTGGAAAATCATCCACCGGGCAAGTATGGCTAGTGTTCCTAGCCCGAACCTATCTAGACACACCTGCAGGACTCCCCGGAACCCGGTTTTGTTGCATGGTTGGAGTTCTATGCCCCCGGTAGGTATCCAGCAGGTGTCCCTGAAGGCCTTCTGGTAGTGAGACGGGACGAGCCATAGAATGAAGACCGTGGCTCGGATCGACGAACCGTCGACTCTGTTGGATTTCACACACCGGGATAGTGCCAGGGATGCCCCTCTCCTCCTACCCGGTGGCCCATGTGTCACCTTGCAGGTCCATCTTGGAAACTAGGGTTTTGCTCAGTGTGGGAGTGTGCAATTTTTGCACACGGGGGTCAACTTTGGAAAATCATCCACCGGGCAAGTATGGCTAGTGTTCCTAGCCCGAACCTGTCTAGACACACCTGCAGGTCTCCCCGGAACCCGGTTTTGTTGCATGGTTGGAGTTCTATGCCCCCGGTAGGTATCCAGCAGGTGTCCCTGAAGGCCTTCTGGTAGTGAGATGGGACGAGCCATAGAATGAATACCGTGGCTCGGATCGACGAACCGTCGACTCCGTTGGATTCAGCACACCGGGATAGTGCCAGGGGTGCCCCTCCGCTCCTACCCGGTGGCCCATGTGTCACCTTGCAGGTCCATCTTTGAAACTAGGGTTTTGCTCAGTGTGGGAGTGTGCAATTTTTGCACACGGGGGTCAACTTTGGAAAATCATCCACCGGGCGGGTATGGCTAGTGTTCCTAGCCCGAACCTGCCTAGACACTTTGGAAACTAGGGTTTTGCAGGTCCATGATGATGATTATGGTGATGATGATGAAGATGTTGATGATGATGGCTTGGTCTAAGGTGGTGCTCTCAACTAGCTAATTCATTATGAAATATTTAACAAGACATGAATTAAATATAAGTGTATTGTTTAATATAGTGAGCATGAATTGAATTAATTTTGTTGGGTGAAGCCAATAACCAACATGATGAACATAATATAATTTTAGGGTTTACTGATCATATGTAAAAAATGGATTAAAAAACACAATTATTATAATTTTAGTTTAATGTTTATCCACTTTAATCCATATATTTTTTAGTTTTGACTATGAATACACAATAATTATTATATATATATGTGTGTGTTTTTGTGTGGATAACTTAGAGATGTATAATAAAAATGGGTAAAAGGTGGTTCTCACTAGAGACTTTCATAGTTGTATAGTGAAAATGTAATAGCTATTAAAATTTGGATTAGAAAATTATTAAAGAAAATAAATTCTATAGAAATGGGTAAAAGGTGGTTGTCGCTAGATTAAGAGAGACTTTCATAGTTGTATAGTGTACAATTGTCTAGTGGTTATGGCAGTGATGTGTAAAATCTTATGATCACATGAAAGAGATCACAAATAGGTTCATGAAACTAAGAACAACAATACTTTGAGCAATTTTTCAAAGGAAACTAGAATAGAGCCAGTAAAGAGAAAAAAATACTAAAAACTTGATTTCATACTAAAATGAATGAAAAATGGTTTTACATAAAGAAATTTGAATTACTCAAGGAACCAATTCGATTGTCTAGTGATTCATAAGGATTTAGTTGGGCTTAACATAGAGCTTAAATTCCCTTAAAGTTAGCTAAGCAACCCCTCAAACATGATTAATATATGGTTTACTGATCATATGAACATAATATAATTTTAATCCATCTCTTGTAAATTTGGCATATCAAGAACGCAAAATTGACATATTCATATGAAACATACATGTGAAAATTGAGCATATATCAATATTCAATTACAAATAGTGAAAATAGTATAGTATTAAAAGTATGTAACGTACCTCATCATGCTAGATCCCACTTATTATCATACAACCAAGCCCTCCGGATCATCTCTTATACTGATGGTCTCCATTAGTCTCTCGTGCTCTGTATCCGGTAAGAAGTAGCGTACCTTCGATGTATTTCGACTAGGCATTGTTCGTACCTGAAGGTTTGTGCCAATGATTAAGTTGGTAAAGTGATATACACTTGCACCTGGTTTGTAATCCCTGTAAACATATCCACCCTTCTTTCTTCCATTGTTGTCCCGTGTCAAGTATTCACCTTTAACAACCATAGACCCAGTTGGAAAGTGGTTGTTTTCGTCGTCAGTCATGGACACAATGAGAGTTTGCTTTCCATCTATACAGTGTGCCAACCAGTATTCATCACCCCATTCAGTATCTTTTGAGGCAACCACTGCGTATATGTGCCCTGCATTATATGATTGTAGGTATATGATCAAAATATTTTTCGTGCGATACAAGGCCATTAATGTGCATTTGAAGACTACGTAAACAAACAAAAAATGTTAAGGAAATGCATCATACCGGGTTGTACAAGGTCTGAGACATGATCAAAATCTGCAGAAATAGATGATTGGTCTTCTTCCAACGGAGTTAACTCAACAATTGCACACTGATCAAGTGGAAGTGATATGCGATCCCATCCATCAACCCAATCCAATGATTCACACCCATCCCAGTCACCATCACAACAAGGCGGGCAAAAACAAGCGAGTTTTCTGGTCCAAATTTCAAATACTGGGTTATCAGAGCTTCGAACCGAATGAAAGCCACGAGTCCCAGGCACAGTCTTGCATTCCCATGCATGTGAACGATCTATGTCTACCACCTCCCAAAAAAATCTCTCCACATGTCTCTTTCTTGTGGATTCTACTCGCATAGTTGATTCCTCTCCCATTACTGACGTGCACCACCTGACTATAGATTGAGCATTTAGAATAGTAGATTCTGTAGATACTTTCAATTCCTCTCTTCGTAGGGATGTTTTGACACATGCTCCGGCTCCATCATGCTCTCCTTTACCATGCCCAGTCTCAAAATAGTTCCACATATGTGGCACTTTGTAGTTTTTATGCAATGAACACAACCACTGAAATATGCGTGCATTTTTGAACTGACCAGCACACCCATCAGACCAAATCCAGTGTCGGTCCATCTGTATGTTCCTTCCCTTCAAGTGATCATAGAACATGATGAAGCAATGACGTACATAGTGGAAGTCGTGGCACCTATCATCACTTATGTAGAAGTGATATTCCTTCAGAATTTCTCTTTGCTCTTCAGTGCTATTTGGGCCATGCCTATATGTGATATGGACCATCAAGGAAACCTGCTCAGAGTGATAATACTGACTTTGGATCTCATTTTGAGGTTGCAGAGTGTAGTTCTCGGCAAAATCAACAACTGAAAGTATAGTACCAAGGGGAAATGTATCTCTACATATTCTAAACTTCTCATCCTGCCATCGTGCCACGTGGACATGCTAAACATATTGATGTGTCTTTTCAATAAATTCCTTGATGAAGTCACTAACTTGTACCTGGTGACACAAAATGATCTCAATGTCAGTTTTTTGTTGTAAGTAAGGATTGAAATGTAACCGTTACAACATAATTTTATAGATATAAATGCATACCTGAGATGTCACCAATTGTATTTTTTTGCTTTCTTTCCCTGGGACTATTTCATAGTTGATATATTTGAAACTTTTCATGTCTGTAACCATTTTCCCAAATTCACTGTCTCCATTCTCGTGCATACATTGGCTCAATAATGCCATTCCAGCACAGTTGGAGCATGTTCCATCCAAACAAGATTTTGCATAGTATGTTTGCCCCTCGGGCCTATTGCACATGATGCTATGAATGAATTCTCTTGATGAAGTCGGTGGTATTGTCATGGAGCAATCCTGCACAATGTTAGTATGCAACACACGACGAATGTACAAAAATGTTTCATAGTAATATTCATATTCTACATGGTATCTACAACAACAAGTGTTACGAAGAGTATTTGTTCTAACATACCATGGCTTACATTTCTCAAAAGATCTTTGCCCCAAGTTCAATTGTCTATGCTCAATCTTAAATTTCTCGTAAAGCTCTGTCTATGTTATATCAAGAAGATGCTTAGTATGTGGTTCACGATCCTTTGAACCCCTTCTTAGTTTTAGTACATCCTTTCGGTTTGAAGAAGGCCTTGTGTGATCATGCCAAAAACTGTGCACTAGTCCCTTTACTGCATCAACTAGCTTCATGTCACGACGTGGCAACCGACCAACAAAGGCCCAAAAATCTGTCTGATCGGTTGTGTCAAGATGTTCTCTTCTAATAGAATACCTACGGAGGGTTTTTACATTCAAATTAACTAGTTCGGATGTAGGCCTGAGAATACGAAGAGCCCTGGTGTTCTTATCTGCAATTGATTGTGACAACACACGACGAGCAGCATTGCGGTCCTTCGAACGTGTGTTCTTACCAATTTTACCAAATGCATCTACTAGGCTTTTAACTATATGAGAACTTGGTTCAGAATTCTTTATCATCTTTATCCCTAACTTTTTCCTAACAACATTCATGCTCCTAGATTTTAACAATGATAAAAATAATCTACATTTATCTCCATCACATTTAGAAACAAAATATTTATCAAGTATCTGTTGAGTTTGATAAGCAATACTACGTTTAGATATCGTACCTTCAATGGAATTCATAAGTCTTTCATCAACTTGTATACGCTTCGGAGTTCTTCGACGTGTGCTTGCTAATGGAGGTAAGGGGGTTGGAATTGTACCATGTAGCGCATCACCAAGACGCTCTGGCGTTTCAGTAGTAGCTCGGTGTCCTTCATTCTCTTCCTGGTAGTTGGATGGTGGAAGTCCAACATCCTCATCCATGGTCTGTGGAAGTCCAACATCCCCTTGTGGAAGTCCAACATCCTCATCAATGGTGTGGATAACATTCTCTTCTTCAACAGTAGGCAAAATGTCCAACGCCTCTATGACTTCATCGCTTGTATAACCACATCCGGATAGCAAATTGAGTGTTTCTTCGTGAGCTTCATCTTGAGATGGTAACTTATCACTTTGACTTGAAGTGGGAATTGAAACATCCCCTAATGAGCACCTACGTTTTTCTTCTTGATTACTTCCATGGGGTGCTTGTTCAACAACTATTATGGAAATTGAAGGTCCCTCTTGTCATGGATTAATAGGATGAACCATGGTATCCTCTACAATTGGATTTGGATTAGTTTCCAAAGAAAGCCTCCGATTCATCATGTATATTCTTTTTTTTTCTTTCTCTTCTTCAATGACTTCTTGAGATCTCTTCTTCCTTGTTGATTTGTTTACTCGGTTACGTGCATTCCCCATCACCACAATGATCAATTCAATATAGTTTGTTTTTGTTGCTCCTCAATTACAAGCTCTTCAATAATAAGAAAATGGAAGTTCTTCCTTGTTGGTCTTGAAGCTTGATATCTTACCTTGTGTGCTCCTCAAATATAGGCAAAATGAATCTTTCAAAGGCCTTATCTTTGGTGTTCTTCAATTGGAGATTCTTCAAGCTTGCTAATTATTTTCTTCAAATATGGCCATATAACCCAACACCACAGTGAGCAACCATGAAAGATGTCCTCAATGCTGCACCTGCATAAAAAAAAATGATGGAGTTGGTGTAGAATGTGAAAATTTTCAGACGCGGGCTCGTGCTGTTCGAAAAATTACGGGATTGTTGCTTTTGTTCGGACAGAGTGAAGTTGCTCTCGGACAGCAACAGTCCATTATTTCTGGAGTTCCAAAACGCGTACGCGTTATATAAATATAAAACGCGTGCGCGATATGTAGTGAAAAAACGCGAACGCGATATAGTCAAGCACAATAAATAGGTTAGGTGCACGGCTAGGGCAACGAACAAAATCAAAGAAAACTAATAATTTATATGATTGCATACAAAACAAATGTTTTGTATGGTTTAATACCCCCTAGCTCTCTCCCAATAATCCCTAGATACCCCCTATCTCTTTCTAAATATCTGTCCCTCATTCTCCCTACATGTTTCTTTCATGTTTCTTTCTCTCCCTTCAGCCATGTCTCTACCACCCCACTCTCCATCTCTCCACCTTCTCTTTATCTTCGTCATTATCCCTCCCTATAGCACTCTCTCCCTTCTTCTCCCTTAATCACTAACCCTCTACGCCTTTATCCCTCCCCCCTGCCCTCTCTGTCTTACCTTGTTCCTAGAGCCCCTCCCCCATAAAGGCCTTTAGACCCTCTTCTAAATATTAATCCCTAAGTGCATAAGTGCACAAGATGATGAGGAGGAGGAGGGTGATGACAATGAAGATGATCATGATGTAGATGAAGATGATAAAGATGATGAGGAGGAGGAGGGTGATGACAATGAAGATGATCATGATGCAGATGAAGATGATAAAGATGATAATGTTGATGAAGATGATGGTGATGATGATGAAGATGTTGATGATGATGGTGATGAAGATGTTGATGATGATGGTGATGATGATGGTGATGAAGATGATGGTGACATGATGGAGATGTTGATCTGATGAGGAAGATGATGATGATGATGGTGATGATGGTGATGATGATGAAGATGTTGATGAGGACGATGATGGAGATGAAGATGATGATGATGAAGAAGATGATGATGATGGAGATGTTGTGTTGATGGGGAACCTAGAGATGACAATGATGATGAAGATGGTGATGGTGATGGTGATGGTGATGGTGATGACGATGAAGATTTTGATGATGATGCTGATGGCGATGATGATGAAGATGTTGACGATGATGGTGATGGTGATGGTGATGTTGAGATGATGATCATGATGATGTTCAGAAGATCATGATGGTGATGATGGTGGAGAAAATGACAATGATGGATATGTTGATGAGGAACCTGCAGATGCCAATGATGATGATGATGGAGATGTTGATGAGGAACCTACAGATGCCAATGATGATGGTGATGACGATGAAGATGTTGATGATGATGGTGCTGGTAATGATGATGATGATGATGATGACGAAGATGATGGTGACATGATGGAGATGTTGATCTGATGAGGAAGATGATGATGATGATGATGGTGATGATGATGAAGATGTTGATGACGATGATGATGGTGATGAAGATGATGATGATGAAGAAGATGATGATGATGGAGATGTGTTGATGGGGAACCTAGAGATGACAATGATGATGAAGATGGTGACGGTGATGATGATGAAGATTTTGATGATGATGCTGATGGCGATGATGATGAAGATGTTGACGATGATGGTGATGGTGATGTTTAGATGATGATCATGACGATGTTCAGAAGATCATGATGGTGATGATGGTGATGATGATGGAGAAAATGACGATGATGGATATGTTGATGAGGAACCTACAGATGCCAATGATGACGATGATGGAGATGTTGATGAGGAACCTACAGATGCCAATGATGATGGTGATGACGATGAAGATGTTGATGATGATGGTGTTGGTAATGATGATGATGATGATGATGATGATGATGAAGATGAAGATGAAGATGATGGTGACATGATGGAGATGTTGATCTGATGAGGAAGATGATGATGATGATGATGGTGATGATGATGAAGATGTTGATGACGATGATGATGGTGATGAAGATGATGATGATGAAGAAGATGATGATGATGATGGTGATGAAGATGATGATGATGAAGAAGATGACGATGATGGAGATGTGTTGATGGGGAACCTAGAGATGACAATGATGATGAAGATGGTGATGGTGATGACGATGAAGATTTTGATGATGATGCTGATGCTGATGATGATGATGATGATGATGATGATGATGATGAAGATGTTGACGATGATGGTGATGTTCAGATGGTGATGATGATGATGATGATGATGATGATGGAGATGTTGATGAGGAAGGGGGAGATGACAATGATGATGAAGATGTTTATGGTCATGAAGATGATGATGATGGTGATGGTGATGATGATGGAGATGATGGAGATGATGGAGATGGCGATGAAGATGATGATGATGATGATGATGGTGAAGATGATGAAGAAGATGATGATGATGGAGATGTTGACCTAATGATGATGAAGATGATGATTATGGTGATGATGATGAAGATGTTGATGCTAATGATGATGGTGATGAAGATGATGATGATGGAGAAGATGATAATGATGGAGATGTTGATGAGGAACCTACAAATGCCAATGATGATGATGATGATGATGGTGATGACAATGAAGATGTTGATGATGATGGTGATGGTAATGATGATGAAGATGATGATGATGATGGTGATGGTGATGGTGATGTTTAGATGATGATGTTCAGAAGATGATGGTGACATGATGGATATGTTGATCTGATTCAAGGAAGATAATGATGATGATGATGATGGTGATGATGATGAAGATGTTGATGATGATGATGATGGTGATGAAGATGATGATGATGAAGAAGATGATGATGATGGAGATGTTGATGTTGATGCGGAACCTAGAGATGACAATGATGATGAATATGGTGATGGTGATGGTGATGGTGATGACGATGAAGATTTTGATGATGATGGTGATGGTGATGATGATGTTGATGTTGATGATGATGGTGATGGTGATGTTTAGATGATGATCATGATGATGATAATGATGATGGAGATGTTGATTTGATGAGGAATATGATGATGATATGATGATGGTGATGATGATGAAGATGTTGATGATGACGATGATGGTCATGACGATGATGATGATGATGAATATGATGCTGATGGAGAATATGATGCTCACAACTCCCTCTAGTCTCTCTCTCCCCAACCATCAATCTCTCTCTCTCTCTCTCTCTCTCTCTCTCTCTCTCTCTCAAACACACACACATACACACACATTATGTCACTTTCCATTCTCAAACCCATACCCCCTCCATCCATATCTATCTCCAACTTTCTCCCTCCATCCCTCACCCTACCTTCTCTCCCTCCCTCTCTCATCGCCTGTCTCTCACCTTCTATCCCTCCCTCATCTTTCCCTCAACCTATCCCAATCTCTCCATCACTCCCTCTCTCTCCATCGCCACCACTCTCTGCATGTCTCCCACCAACACTTTCTGTCCCTCCCTTCCTATCTCTTATTTCGTTCTATCCCCATCTATCTCTCACTCCCTCCAAATCCATTCCTCCCCATTGTCCCTCTCCCTCCCTCGCTCTATGTCTCTCCCCCCCTTGTATTCTTTATTTCTCTCTCACATCCCCCTTGCCTCCATCCATTCCCCCTTGTCACTCAAGTCTCACTTTCAACTTCTAACCCTATACCTCTTCAGAACCCATTCTACTCCTAATAGTGCTCTCAAGCTCCACTTCCCTTCACCCCCTGTAGCCCATCATGTTCTCATTCCCTTCATCTCTCTCCACTCAAGCTTCCAACATCCTTCTAAGCCCTTCACCCTTTCCCACCCCTATTAAATATTAACCATAGATTCCCTTGACCCTTCCCCACCCCTATTAAATATTAACCATAGATTCCCTTGACCCTTCCCCACCCCTTCTCAAATATTAAACAAAATTTCCCTTGACTTCTACACCCCCTCTTTCTCAAGTATTAAACATGTATTTTATGATTTGAATAACGCGAGCGCGTTTTGTAACTATATAACGCGTACGTGTTATGTAGTTATATAACGTGTACGCGTTAATGATTGATATAACGCGCACGCGTTATTTAGTTATATAACGCGTACGCGTTATTTAAATATAAAAGCGCGGCAATATTTTTGAATTTAAACAGGCCGAGTCACATGCTCACATGTCAACAATAATCCTATGTGTATGCTTTGGAGTTTGCTTCGGTAATTCCAAACCTGTGCTATGTTAATGAAAAACCAAAGCTAATTGGGTATTTCTTCCAGTTTCTGGAGAAGCCTGTGCTTAGCCACTCGTTACAATATGCTACACAGAGTCATTTTTGACGAAATCTTAGACACAAATAGCATTTTTTCTGCAGATTCCAAATATGTAACTTTTATTTTGAAATATTAATTTTTCCTATTTTCTTTCAATTTCTTTTCTGTCCTACCTCCTTAACTCGTGAAACACATTGTTAGTGTTTCTTCCATAACTTTTTCAATTCTCAATCATTTCAAAAAAAAATTGTATGGTGCACAAGAGGACACTAACCTCCACGTTCTATGAAAAACCCATTTCAAGAATTTTGCATTAAGACCTTCAAAGGCTCTACCCACAAAAGATGTACTATTTTTGAGGTTTGATCACTTAGACAATTATAAAAAAATTATAAAATTACTAATTTAATTTTCGAAAAATAATGGCGCACAAGTGCTATGTGTTCTCTACATGCATGCCGATTTTTGTAGCTTGATTCCATCATTTAGGCCCTCAAAGGCTCTACCCACAAAAACATATACCTTATCATTTGCCTGAAAAATAAAAAGTGTCTGTTAGGAAAACTGAAACTTGACATAGCTATGCAAATTTTCAATACATAAAAGTTATATATTCAGAAATGTGATTCAATTTCCTACATTTCATCTTTTTTACTCAATGCAAGATATTTTCCGTAAGTAAATCAAAAAATCCAAGTAAGTTGAGGGATGCCTGCTTTTTCAGTTTTCTATTGCATCTAACGTGCCAAAAGTGACCCTCATTAGCTTGCACTGACCCTTGTATGTGTTCCTGTGGAAGCTAGAGAGCTAGAATGGTCAATATTATGAGGACATAAATACAACGTACCTACCCTGTCTCCTTTTGCTATCACCATTGATCCTTTAGTGATCTTCCACCACTTTTCTCCAAATGTAGATAGACAATCGCCATCTCCCAATTTCCATGTTGAGATCAGATTTCTTTTCATAGCAAGAATATGCCTAACATCTTTTAACAGCCAGTCAGTTCCATTCTAAACTTTTATTCATACCTTACCCATTCCAACAATTTTACATGGCTCATCATCACCCAATAAAACATGTCCAAAATCGCCTAGAACATAATCATGAAAGTATTTCCTATGGGGTGTAGCATGACATGAAACCCTTGAATCTACTACCCAATAATCACTAGTATTATCTAATGTAAGAATCAAAACATCTTGTAACACATCACCTGCTACATTTGCTCCCTGGGTAGTTTCCTTCTATCCATCTCCTTTCTTCTTTAGAGATCTGCAGTTGTTCTTTAGATGTCCTTTCTTTCCACAGTTCCAGAACTCTATTTTTCCCAGTTTGGATTTGGATCTTCCCATTTTAGACTTGCCACGATTACCTTGGCTCTTTCCTCTCTCCTTTTGTCTTCCCCTGCTCTCCATGGTCAACGCATTACCTGATGTCTCACCTGTGCTTTTTCTTCGCATTTTCTCGCTAAAAATAACAGCAATAACATCATCAAATTCCAAGGTGTTTGAACCAGAGACAAAGTTACTTACAACCATGACCAAGCTATTCTAGCTTTCTAGCAATGAACACAAGATTAGAAGAGCCCTAACCTCATCATCGAAGTTCACACTTACAGAACTTAGTTGATTTGTAACCGTATTAAACTCATTTAAATGATCAATAATAGATCCACCTTCAGACATCTTCATATTAAATAAATGCTTCATTAGAAATACCTTGTTTGAGGCCGAGGGTTTTTCATACAACTTACCTAGTGCACTCATCAAACCCTTCGTTGTCAAGTTTCTTTTGAGATATTGAAAGCCATCGACGAAGCCAGGCTCAGCGATATTGTTCCCAAAGCTTTTCTATCAAGAACCTCCCATTCTTCATCCTTCATGGCCGCTAGTTGCTTTGCTCTTCCTCCCAATGACAGGAATAGATCCTTTTGGTACAGATAGTCCTCCATTTGCATCTTCCATAACCAGAAGTTTTGGCCATTAAACTTCTCGACCTTAAACTTTCCTTCTTCTGCCATTGCTCTCACTCAAACCAGAAACCGTAGCTTTCTGCGGGTTTATCTGTCAAATAAACCTTTGGCTCTGATACCAATTGTTAGATAAACAGGATCGCAGAGAAATAACAATAAACATAAATGCAAATATAATCACACGTACACATTACAATAGAGACACAAATATATCGTGGTTCACCCAACTTGGGTTACGTCCACACTAAAGTTGTCATTCCTTATTATTATTATACTGTCTAGCAATGTGAAGGGATACAACCTGCAGCACAGCCACTACACTTCCTCTTCACTCTCTCACAGTCTCTCTTCTGATCTTAGAGATCTTTACAATGCATAAAACCTAATACATCAACCCTAGCCGTATTACAATGTTTTTCTTATAAAGGGGAAATACAAAGGAAAAATACCACGGGTTACCCAAAACCATGGGCCCATAAAACAACCCCAAAAAGTTTCTTCGGGGACGAAGCCCGTAAACCCCCCAGCTAGGGGTAATTACTACCAGACCCCGCTGGGGTGAGTGTACAGTCCTTTTACATATTATATTAAGCTGTGGTACAAACATAGCTGAATAATAATGTCTATGAATTTGGAGATCAAGCTCCACAACCAACACTAACCCCCCTCTCCCTCTCTCGTTAATGCTCCTACCCCCCCACTGCTCTCTCTCTCTGTTTCTACCTTTCCCTAACCCCCCTCCCTCTCTCTCTCCTCCTTTCCATAACCCCCTTTCTCTGTGTGTGTGTGTGTGTCTCCAACCCCACCTTTCCCTAAACCCCCTTCCCTCTCTCTAACACAAAACACCACTCTCTCTCTCCTCCTTTCCCCAACCCCCCCCCCAATCTCTCTCTCAACCCCCCATCTCTCCCCATAACATAAATCATAATTCGCCATCTCTATATATACCCTCTCTATTGCCCTAAACCCTAACCCCATCCTTTCTATCTCTCTATGCCTCCTTTGTCTCCTTCCCTCTTTCCTCTTCCCCTTGTCTCTCTCTCTCTCTTTGTCCCTCTCATCCATAACCCTACATTCCCTCTATATTTATAATAACCTACCCCTAATGACCCCTATCTCTCATAATCCACCTCCTCCCAACCACTAACCATGCCCTCTCTCTCTCTCTCTCCACCCCAAACCCCCAGTCCTCACCCTCCTACCCATACCCCTATTGGCCCCCCAACAACTTCCCCTTTATTTTGCAAATAAAGGGGCTCCCATTAGATTTTTCTAAATACTTAGTTTGGTCCTCTTTTATTTTATCTTCCTTGATTTAGTTAGTTGTTTGATGATCTCCTTTTGGATCCTTCATTCTTTGTGTGGCTTGTTTATTGGCTTGATTTTCATTTCATGATGATGGTATGATTTGGGTGATATTTTTTGTTTCGATCTTTTGGCTTCTTGGATGCTCAACAACGATTGCATGCTCTCTTTTGACCTTAACCGACTTGATTGTATGCTTCAGTTTGAAAGAATTCAATTATCTTGACCTTACAAAAGCCTTGCTAAATTTGGTCTTCACTTTATGATTAAATGAGCAATTTCTATGGATCAATATAAATTATTGAATTACTCAACCTTATGATTTCAATATGTTGAATACAAATTTAATCATTATTTTCCATTAAAAAAAACAAATAAATTTAAATAAACTTTTAGCTTTACTCATTTTAACATTAAAATTACATTAACATAATTATGCATTAAAACTACCACATTAAAGAACTTTATGTTTAAAAATAATTTGAAGTTATTTTTATATAAGTTTGTGATGTATACCTTATCATTTTATATTAAAATTCGCGACCAAATTTTATCATGGTAAACTCAAAATGACCCAACGCACTATAAAATTTGTGTATGGCATTTCAAATTTGGAAAGAATGAATGCTAAATCTAGTAAAACTCATGCATTAGAATTCTTATGTAAGTGATAACCTACAATAAACAAAAGTTCAATGACTGTCACATATAAATGTGTAACGTTTGAAATATTCTTATTAATGGTATTAACCATTTACATGAAAGTTATGTTAGTCCATGATAGAGGTTAATGAAATGAAAATTAAAGTAATGCCAATTTATAGAAAAAGACATCATACGGCCATTGCATTGTCAAGCGATTTTACAAGCAAACCGTTAAGATTTTAGCGTGTTAAACACCAAGATTTTCCCAGATGATAAGTGGGAGATCACGCCCGTTAAGTGATAAGATTAAGATGATGTTTTCAGATTGTTGTGAACTTGCTAAACAATAGCTTGACACGTTGAGTAAGGAACTAGCAGTTCAAAGGTAGTTTCGTGGAAGGACATAACAAATCACCAGAGTGTATTTAAGAGAAACACCCTCCATAGAAACTCTAATCTGTTACCCATACCACGTGAGGATCACACCAGAGATCATAAAAATTTACAAAATAGTCCACGTTGCCTCATTTTGTGCAAATGAATTAACCGTAATTTATTATTTCAAGTGTAAAAATGGTTGTCAACGGACTGCATTGTGAGTGCAATTACATTTCACGAGATATTAAGCATATTAGGTGTCAATTCTAGCAACAATTGGAATTGATTGTACCAAGGATAAATCCTAGCACTTGAAAACTTAGTAGTCAAAGAACAACATTTACACAAGTAAATATGAAGAAGATGTGTGGTATGTATAAACCAACATTTTTTATAATGAATACATAAAATTAAAGACTTATATATTAACGAAGTAAAATAGGGTAACTTTGTGGCACTACAGAGAGATGAGATTTTATTTGATCTTTCACTTCTTACACACAGCTTGAGCTTTTGATACACTTCACTGATCTTCACTTTTTCTCTTCTTCTTTTCACACCTACATCTTTATCTTTGTTTAATCTTCTGTGAGTGATTTTCATTTATACACAAACTTGGTTTGGCTTCTCTTTGAAGCTATAGGGTTTCACTAAAGATTATAATAAATTTCTACCTAAGAAGTTTTGGGCCTGCGAAATACAAACCCGACTACATAAATACTAACTTGCCATGAGCTGGATTGGCTGCAAACAAACTGACTGACTTCTGACATTGCGGACTAACTGAGTGTCTGACATAGCAGGTGTATATCAGATATGCTATCAACTCATAAATACACTATTTCCAACACTTCCCCTTAATTATGAGCGGATGGGGATCATTAAACAAAAATAAAATTTTAGAAAATACTTCAGAGCTAAAACATGCTCTATGCATGACGAAGTTCACTACGCAAAACTTGTCACTCCCAAACAACTTCGCAGATATTGAAATGGGTTCTTTGCCATGGTTTGATAAAGATGTCTGCGACTTGATCTTTAGACCTGCAAAATTCTACACAGATTTCTTTGTTGTTTATCAATTCTCTGATAAAATGATACCTTGTGTCAATGTGCTTGGTTCTCTTGTGAGACACATGATTCTTTGATAGTGCGATAGTTGAATTGTTGTCGCAGTAAATGACTGTGGGTTCTTTTTGGTTCTGCAACATGTCACTTAACATCCTCCGCATCCAAACGGCTTGACATGCAACGCTTGTATCTACGACATACTCTGTTTCTGTTGAAGAAAGAGTTATTATAGGTTGTTTCTTTGAAGCCATGATACAACACCTGTTCCTAAATGAAATGTATTTCCAGATGTGTTTTTTCTATCATCTATGTTGCTTCCATTGTCATTGTCAATGTATCCAATGAGTTTGAAATTTTCTGAGGTTGAATACAAAATACTAAAGTCTTTTGTTCCACTTACATACCTCATAATTCTTTTACCTACTTGCCAATGAGATTCTTTTGATGACTCCATGAATCTTGAGATTAAGCTGAATCCATACATGATGTTTGGCCTTGTTGCTGTAAGATACATAAGGCTTCCAACAAGCCTTTTAAACAACATAGGATCTACATTGGATCCATCATCATCTTTGTTCAATTTCAAACCTGTTATCACTAGTGTTGGGGTTGTCTTGCAATTTAACATCTTAAATCTATTCAAGACATCACTTGCATACTTCGACTGAGATATAAATATACCCTTTTCAGTCTGTTGGACTTCAATTCCCAGAAAATACTTCATAAGCCCCAAATTAGTCATTTCAAATTCACTTTCCATGACTGTTCTAAATTCCTCTATGCCAAAATCACCAGTAAATATTAAATCATCTACATACAAGAAGACAATTAGCTTATTACCTTGCTGGTTGATTTTTGTGTATAGTGTTGGCTCACATTCACTTCTGTGAAATCCATTCTGAATGAGGTATGAGTCAATGTGACTGTACCAAGCTCTGGGAGCTTGCTTCAAACCATAAAGTTCCTTTTTCAGTTTGTATACTCTGTGTCCTTGTCCTAGAACTTCATAGCCTTGTGGCTGCTCCACATATACTTCTTCCTCCAAATAACCATTTAAAAATGCAGACTTAACATCCATTTGGTAAATAGGCCATGTCTTATGTGTTGCGATGGCAAAACTTGTTCTGATAGTGTCCATTCGTGCTACATGTGCAAAAGTTTCATTGAAGTCTATGCCAGCCTGCTAAGTGATTCCTCTTGATATCAATCTTTCCTTATCCTTCTGCACATTTCCATCAACATCTTGCTTGGTCTTACAAATCCATTTCATGCTTATCACATCCTTATCCTTAGGAACATCAACTAGTTCCCATGTTTGATTCTTCTCAATGCATTATATTTCTTCATCCATGGCTTGTGCCCAAACTTTATCTTCAACAGCTTCTTCAAATGTTAGAGGATCATTAACTTGAGAAAATAATGCATAAACTAAGAATGAATTAGGTGTACCAGTCTCATATATCTCACGTAGAGTTATTGTCTTTGTCGAAGTTGCTGGTGTCGAACTGCTTGATGGAGTTTGCTGCGCACTTGGTATTCTTATCGGAGTTGTTTGTGCTGAAACATGCTGGGAAGTCCTAGGAGTAAGTGGAGCTATGCAATTCTAATTCACATGCGGAGTCTCAACCACATCTTCTGCGATGTCATCATGTTCAACACGTGACACGATTTTCACATTCTTATCTACAGTTCCATTCCATGCTTCATTTTCTACAAATTGAACATCTCGACTGATAATAAATTTTCTTGTGACAGGGTTATATAACTTGTATGCTTTTGTGTCTTCATAATACCCAATAAAAATGCATTTCTATCCTTTATTGTCTAATTTCCTTCTTAGCTCATCTGGAACATGTGCGTATGCTACACAACCAAAAAAATTTAAATGTGAAACACTATGTTTCATACCTGTCCATGCTTCTTGTGGAACTTTGTTCTTCGCGCTCTTCGTCGGACATTGATTCATGATGTATACAATAGTTTCCACTGCCTCACCCCAGTATTCATTTGGCAGATGCATGGCTATCAACATACTGCATGCCATCTCCATAATGGTTTTGTTCTTCCTCTCTGCGATACCATTCTGATGTGGTGTATACCACACAGTGAATTGCTTCTGTATGCCATGATTTTTATAAAAGTTTAAGAAATCATTTGAAACATAATCACCACCTCTATCTATTCTTAATATCCTAATGTTGTAACCACTCTGCTTCTCCACGAGTGCCTTGAACTGCTGAAAACAACCAAATGCATCAGATTTATGTTTTAGAAAATAGAACCATGTTTTTCTTGTGAAATCATCAATAAATGTGAGAAGATATGTGCATCCTCCCATGGATGGTGTTTGCATCGGTCCACAAATATTAAACTGCACAATTTCAAGTGGTGTGCGAGCTCTATATGATTTTCCGACTGAAAAAGTCTCTCTGTGTTGTTTTCCAAAAATACAGCCTTCACAAATTCTCTCTGGCTTTTCGATTAATGGAAATCCTTTCACAATGTTCTTCATGTCCAGTAGCTTCATCCCACCAAAATTTAGATATCCAAATTTGAAGTGCCATAACTGGGATTCATCCTGAATTTCTGTTTGAAACGTAACTTGCATTTCACTCTCTTTTTCTTCTTTTGCGCAGTGAATTTCTACTTATTTACTTTTTGCTTTGAACGCAATTCCAGAATTTTCATTCTGACTTCCATGAGCAACTTGAGTTGTTTTTCCTTTTATGATTGGCCTTATCCTCAAAGGAAACAAGCGATTACTTGTCATCTGCACTTCGACAATTAACTGATTGCTTGGATATATGTCTTTGATTACACAATGCTTTCCTATCATGTGAACTCCACAACCTTTTTCCATCCGCTATCCAATGATCATCAAATTATGCTTCAAACCTTGAACATAATAAACATCAGGCATAAATTTATGCTCCTCTTGTTTGGTTAGAATATCAACAGTACCCTTACCCAAAATAGTGACTTGGATATTGTTTCCAAGTGTGACATCGGTTTGAACTGATTTATCTAAACTAGAAAATAGATTTAAATTACCAGTCATATGATTGTTATAGCTTGAGACTAAATACCATATGTCATTTGGACTTTCTTGGATAACATTGCATTCAAGTGGAGATGCACATGCTAAGAATAGTGAGCTATTCGGAGTGTTGCTATTGCTTGATTGTGTTTGTCCTTGCTTTCCTTTGTCATACTGCTTCTTCCTGCATTCATATGCGAAGTGTCTATATTTCTTACAGTAATGACATCGAATTTTTGATTTATCATACCTTTGTCCACTTGGCTGACTGGGGATATGATTCTTGCTTCTACTAATGACATGTGCAGGGTCACTGCTGTGACCTCCTCTGAAAGAACTTCTTCCTCTGCCTCTAGACTCTGATCTTTGTCTGCCTCTTCCATGACTTGTGGATGATTGTTCTGTGAATGCACCTTCCAGTGATGTATCTGAACTACTGATTCTATGTTCATGATTGAGTAAGGAAGCTTGCAACTTATTAATAGTAAATTGGGATAGATCTTTGTTTTCCTCCAGGGTCACAACTAAAAATTCAAATTTCTTTGGAAGAACTTTAAGAACATTTTCAACAACTATTTGGTCACCTAGATTTTCTCCATGAGACTTTATTTGATTAACAAGACCAATAACACGAGTACAGAATAATTCTACTAACTCTGTTTCTTTCATTGACAGAGATTGAAAATCTCTTCTAAGAATTTGTAGTTTCACAATCTTTACATTGTTCAAGCCTTGATAGGAAGTTTTCAGTGTGTCCCACGCTTCCTTAGCTGACTGTGCTGCTACTACTCTTGAGAGTATGGATCCATGTGTTGCTTTATGTATGTGGAATAATGCATTTCCATCTTTCTTCCTCTATTCCTTCAAGACATCATTTTCAGCTTGTGTGAGATTGTTGTATGCTGTTAGATTTGCTGGTTCTACATAGCCATACTAGACTGGTATAGGTCAAATCTGCACTTTTCCATCTGTGATCACCTTTAGCTGTCAATCACACAAAATGACAACTGGGATTGAAGAGCATGATTGCCTTAGATGATGAATGGACTAGACTTACCCCTCTGTAGCTAACAAAACTCTCATTTTACCTACTTTTTGGGAAAAATGCTACCCTATAAGCATGATAGTAGCATTTGCCTTCTGAAATACTCTATTCTACTTCAATAAAGTAGCGTTTGCCTTCTGAAATACTCTACTTTGCTTCAATAGAGTAGCGTGCAACTCAAAAAAATCTTGCAAACGCTGGTTGTAAAGAAGGAAAGTTGCATATTGAATGCTACTCCACTTAAGAAAACTAGCATACACCTTAAAAGGTAATAAAAAATATATTAATTTGATGAATTGGGATTAGTTGAAATTGGTTTTGCAACTTCCCCAACTTCCCAATCCAACTACCTCTCGATCCAAATTGCTGACCTTGTCCCATAAATACAAGGGGGATCCATGAGAGGGGTTACACTCAAAACAGAGAATGGTCATAATGACCTAGGGGGAGAAACTATTCATTAAGGGTTGTTATGCTAGAGGAATTCCAAAGTTAGTGTGAAGAGCAGGAGCCCAGGATCCGGTTGCACAAGCACTCTGAATGATTAGGTATAAATTGTACTAATTATTTTCTTTTGACAATAAAGGTTGAAATGCCCGTCCCGTCCCAATCAAATGTCTAATGGATTGCATGTCTGTTTGGATTAAATGCTTGATTGTATTTGATGTCTAAATTGTATTTCAATTTCATCATTGTTATATTAGTCAAGATACGCTAAGGAAGGTATCTTTGTATTGCAGGTTCGTTGAATAGAAGATCAAGTAGAGGATCGAGCGAAGGAGCAAGCGAAAGCTAGGATCGAACATCGTTAATAAGGTATGCCTTCATAAACCTTGATCTCTTTCCTTTTGTAGAAGCCTATGTGATATGATCAATGCATTTACCTGTCACCCCAGAAGTTGGTATTGTCCCTCTCCTCGCTATAGGGTAGATTTCCTGAACAACAGACTGGCGACTCCTCTAGGGACCAGTTGTTTTCTGTTCTAGGAGACTCATTTAACTTTCCTTCCAGTAATTTTGATATTTTTGATCCTCTAAGAGGCCTTGCAGGTTACTGTAGCCTATTTCCATTCCTTGACTCATCCCAGTTTGAAGTTTTGAAGCCTGTTTTAATCTTTCTCTAGCATAAACATTGGTATCCCTTGCACACAGTTGCCTACACCTGCTGAAAAACGTTGCTTTAGCTATTACACAGTAGTGTACACATGCTAAAAAATGCTAGTTTTCCTACTGCACAGTAGGGTACACCTCCCAGTGTACATAGGTCTATATACTGCATAGTAGAGTTTTTTTCTATAAGTCTCTATTTAATTTTGGGATTTGATTTCCACTTGTTTGGTTTGATTTCCAACCTCTTGCCTTGTCTTCTTAACTGATCCTTGAAGTATTTATGCTTTTGTTGAGTGTTGTTTGCCTCTCCTAAGTCCCTTAGGTCATATTTTGCTTGCTTGAGTACTTTTTGAGGTGTCTTGCTTGCTTGTGACTCTCTTTGAAGACCGTGCTTTGTTCCTTGTTGAACATAGCTGCATGTTCATACCCTAGCTTCTTGTTGCAGGTATACAAACCTTTGTTTACGACATTTGTTATTTGTTGCAACACTAGTACACTTCGACAGTGTCTTGTCCTTTGATTTAGGGTTTTGACCCCTAGTGGAGTCCTTAGGGTGTTTTCAAAAGTTTTTGAGTCCAGATACTTCCTGATTGCTTTGTCAGCTTCAGTCCAAGTAAGTTGAAGTATTTTAGTTTACTTCCATTTGAGTTTTTGTGATTGTAAGGTCATCTTTGGTTCACTTGCCTATGTTTTACTTGGCTTAGCTTTCTTAGGGTTTTTGGTGCTTTGGAAAAACCATTGGAGGTTTTCCTTTCCGTCATAAGTGTCTTTTATCCCTGTTTTCTTTTCACTTTGATTCCAAGCCCAAAGTCTTGTCCTTTGAAAAACTTTGTAGGACAAGTCTTATCAAGTCATCAATTTGATTGTTGTGAACTTTAGAATTGTTTTCTTTGCTCGCATTTCTCTTTTAGGTCTTACTTACTTCCATTTTCGAGTCCTTTTTATTTTACATATATTGAAAAAGAAAAAAATAAGTTTGGTAGTTTAAAATACTAAGGCTTATGATCATTTCGAAGTAGCGTAGTTTAATTTGTTTTGAACTTGAAAAGAAAATAAAAAAAGAAACATATTTTAGGTTTGCTTAGTTTTCATTTTGGAAAGAGCACAAACGAGAAAAGAAAAAGAGTCTTTTGTTGTTTTGAAAGTTGTTTCATTTACGCACTTTACTTTCTGTCACAACCATGCCACACAATGCACTGCAACCTTTGAGTAAAGAAAAACCCTTAAAAAGAATAATTAATAAAATTTATTAGCAGCTTTTCTTTCTAGGGATGTCACTACACCAACTAGCTTAGGCTAGGGTTTCGGATTAGAACACACTTTAACTATCTGAAACCATTTTCATTACTCAATAATCATAGTGAGACTATTTTTAGGTAAACCCATTAACATCAAAGTTGTTCTGGAAGCTCCACTGAAACTAGAGTTAAGCATAAGGTCTTGCGAGGGTGAAATAGTGAGGATGCCCCTTCACTTTTCATTTGGAGCATACACCAAGGCCGATTCGCGTACGGGGTCTTTTTTGGATTTCGGGCTTAGCTACCTTGCCCATGCGTTCTAGTCGGACCTGCAACTGTCCCCCAGAGCTTCTTTTGTGTTAATGGTATCCTTAACATCTTGAATTTAGAACTTATTACACAGGTGGCAGTGAAAGACTATTTTCATTGTACATAGAACAGATACGGAAGGTAACCCTTTTCAGTAATCCCGGGAAGGCAGTTTGGTGATTCAAATGCTTGCACACAGAGGACCTAAACTGGACATCGTATAACTGTTCTTCGATGCTCTACTAGCTTGTTCTAGGCCCTGATCATCCTGGAATTTCTATTGAGAGTATTCACCATCCTTGTTTTCCTGGTTTTGAATACTTAGGATTTTGCAGTGGTGTTCTCTTTGTGCCTCTCTCTCTTAGTTGGCCTTATATTTTTCTGTCCCATTGAGTTAGGACTATGGATAGCATCCCAGTGAGCACCAATCAAGGGACCCTTGTTCAAGGGGATCCTTGTGCTTTTCCATTCATTGGGAACATTGGTACTCCCTTAATGGCTACCTTAAATCTTCTGGGATTCACTATAGGGCTACCAGTTTGGTTGTTTTCCACTCCGAATGCCTTGCATGCTCTTGATGCTTTTCAAATAAGCACCTCACATGAAGAGCATCATAAACCTATTCCCACTTCTCCAGTAACATCTTCTCCTCCTCCTTCTACCTCATGTGGTGAAAGTAGTAATACTAGTAACCAACAGTCTAAAAGGAATAGACGGAGGAAGAATAGGAAGAAGATGCTGAAGCAAGGGGACAACCACCCAGCCTCTGGAGGTCATGCTGGGGGCACCTACCCAACCTATGGTGGTCATGTTGGGAGAACTTGCTCAATCATTGGAAATCATATTGAACCTTTCCACCCTGCCTCTGGAAGTCATGCTGGGGGCCCCTACCCAGCCTCTAGAGGTCATGTTGGGAGCAAACTTTTAGTCAATGCAAATTATACTGAAAGCATGTCTTCAACCACTATTTCTCATGTTGAGGACACGTCATTGATCATTGTTGGTTATATTAATGACAAGTCACCAGTTCCTGTGAGTCATACTGGAGACACTGAAATAACCACTACAAGTCATGCTAAGAAATTTGACATTGTCAACAAATCTAATAAACAGAAGCTTAAGTTCCCTTGTAAGTTTTGCAAGGGAGACCACCTTACTCACCGGTGCCCTGCTAGTCTAGAGGTGCAAAGAGTGTGGTCCATAGTTCAAAAGTTTTCTGCTTTTGAGCAACCAACCAATGCAAGTCACGCTGGGGGAAAGCTATCAGCCAATGCTAGTCATGCTGAGAGTACTGTTGTTGTTATAGAGTCTAATCTTATAGGATGCAAGTCAAAGTTCCCTTATAAACTTTGTAAGGGAGATGACCTTACTCACCGGTGCCCTACTATTCCAGAGGTACGGAGAGTGTGGTATAGGTCTGAAGGATCCTCTACTCCTGAACTGTCCATAGATTCCCAATAGCCTGATCAACCTTTGGTTGATAAAGTGGTTGAACCAATGCAATCTTTGGTCAAACCCACTCTCCCTTCAGAGAGTGAAGTGGTTGAACCAATGCAATCTTTGTTCAACCCCACTCTTATTTTGGAGAGTGAAGTGATCGAATCGATGCAATCTTTGACTGATCCCATTGGTCCTTCTAAGACTGATGCACCTGTCCCTGAAGTCTTCTGCGTTACCAGTTCATATGTCTTTGAAAATGGGGGCACTGCATCTGTGCCGAGTGAACCCCTACCAAGATCTGGGATCATTTCCTTTGATTGGAATAGTCTAACTGGGCCTCGCCTTCCTTCTGCTACACCTTTCTATATAAAGGTTGATATCAACAACCATGTGGTTCACCGATGCATTGTAGATGAAGGAGCCTATGTTATTATCTTATCCCCTTATGCTTGGAGAGACTTAGGTTTTCCTAACCTTTTTACAGCTGTTAATTGGCCGTTGACCTTCAACAGAAGACCTAGTGAACCGTTGGGATTCCTCCCTCAGGTACCTGTTACTTTGGGTGGAAAAGCAGTCTCATTTGGATTTATGGTTTTAAAGGACCCTATGGATTTCGATATGATACTTGGGCGTGATTACGTATATTCTATGCAAGCTGTGGTGTCTACGCTCTTTCGTGTGATGCATTTTTCTCACAACGGAAGCATTGTCACTATCGATCAGCTTACATTTGTTGATCCTGCTTATCACCCAACTATAGACCAAGTGTGTCTCCCATTAGTAGGCACTACTATGTCACAATCAAATTATGTGGCATATTGTTCTTTGAGTCCAATTGCTACTGAGAATAAGACTCTGAATTCATGCTTACCTTCTCAGGACTGGGTCCCGGCAATTGACCAGGTGAAGACTCCATTTGAATGTTTAGATATGCGTTCCATCTGGGATAATATACTTCCCTCTGATGAAGTTTTCCTAGAGTCTATAATGCAGTCTTCCATTCATTTGGACATTGATCCACCGTCGAGCAATCTTCCACCTTTCCTTCGAGCTCCTTAAAAACAATAAGGAAGTTCCAAGCAATTTTCCACCTTTCCTTTGAGCTCTTTAAAAATAGTAAGGATGCTACAAGCATTCTTCCACCTTCACTTCGAGCTCGTTAAAAACAGTAAGGAGGTCACGAGTTTACTTTTTTGGGATCGTTAAAACTTTACAAAAAAGATCTTTATAGAGTTCTTTCATGCTCTTATTAGACTCTTTAAATATGACAAGATTGTTGAGTATAGTTGTCCTTTCAGACTCATTAAAGGATTTGAAGTGACATCTGCTTAAGTATAAGTTTAACTATTTTTTGGACTTTTGAGGATTACTTACAAAAAAGGAATACTCGAGTCATCTGTGGCTAGAAGAGTTCTTCTTCCATTGTTTTACACTTTTTCGAGGGAGGAGACTAACTTTACGAAAAAGGACCATTTGGAGCCTTCTTTAGGGTTTTTAGGCTCTCGAAATATGAAAATACCAAGCAAGCACTCACCTACTCGGGCTTGATGTGAAATCCACGAGAGGGTGTATAGAGGATTGTTTATGTTTTTCAAACTCTATAAACAGGAAAACATCGGTGAGCATTAAGCTACTTGGGCTCGATATTAAAATCTACAAGTAGGTGTATGGAGTTATTGTTTAAGTTTTTCAGACTCCTTAAAATTGAAAACACCGGCAAGCAAGAACATATCTCGGCTCGATATTAAAATCCAGAGATCAATATTATAGAGTATTCTTCTATCTCTTCTTCGAACTCTGTAAACAATGAAGAAGGTCCTGAGTCTTCCTCCCATGGACTCGTTAAACTCTTTACATGGTTGGATCTATTGAGTTTTCATTCTTTCTTGGACTCATTAAAACAACAAGAAAGGTATTCTTTTATTTAAAAAGAATAAGGGATGAGAAGGGTATATCACATCTTACAGTTTCAAAGGAAGTTCAGTCAATCCTATCCTTGAACACAATACTTATTTGAGTCTATCATTTTAGTTGGGTTTAGTTTTTGACCTTAGGGTGAACCTGATCTCCGAGTTGGTTACTCCCCCGGTTGGTTATTCTTCCAACCATATGGAGGGTCTACTAATGTCTCCTACATTGCAGGATTATATCATTTCCCCATCATGTTGAAAACTGCCTAAGTCACTTTGTGTCGTGCTCATTGTTCAAGGATACAACCTGTGTTAGCCAGTCTGCAGTTTACCTTGACCTCATGTGTCGGCCATCCTAGTGTCAGTTTTGTTACTTGTACTAATCCACATTAGCTCATACCATTTGAGTGTTCCTTGTGTTGGATGATGGATGATTCCTTAAGGCCTCCCTTCCAATAGACTTCTTCCCATTGACATCAACTCATTTTGCTTTAGGAACGAAGTTTAGAGTTTTGGTTAGTACCTTGGGGATTGCAGTCACTAGTGGCAATTTCCCTTGTTGTTGAATTTTGAGAATACATCAATGTCTCTTATTTGATAGGTTCCTCAAGTGTTCGACGTCAAGTCCACTTATTCACACTTGTTGGATCGTACTAGGTACCTTGGGCCCCATTATCATTATCGATGGAAGCCCTCGCGTTTGTTAACGGTATACATCAATGACTGGTAATCAAATGATACCCCCCATGTTCGACTGTCAACTCATTTATTCACATGGTTAGGGTTTGTACCTTGGGTTGCTTGGATGATAACCTTGGTATTTTTATAGAATTACCTCATCATGTTATCACCCAAGCTGCACAAGACTGAGCCTCACTCATTTTTGGCTCTCCATGAGACATAGATCTAGTTTGTTTTTATGGCTATGATCTCTCATTCTGACATGGATCCACGCTTGTATTTCAGTGGCCATGCTATATATGCATCTCCTAGTTATGTATCGGAGATCATGTTGTATCATGCTACAAATATATATGATGTCAATATTGTAATTGCTCACCAACCTTGATCGTTATTTCAGGTACTTTTGTGACTTGGTTCTGAGGTTTCCTGCTCCTCTGCTGACTTGGAATTATAATGTATTTCAGCCATCGCTTCTCTCTAACCTCACACATTAGGGGGCATCTTTTATAGGTCAAATCTGCACTTGTCCATCTGTGATCACCTTTAGCTATCGATCACACAAAAAGACAACTGGGATTGAAGAGCATGATTGCTTTAGATGATGAATGGACTAGACTTACCCCTCTGTAGCTAACAAAACTCTCATTTTACCTACTTTTTGGGAAAAACGCTACCCTATAAACATGATAGTAGTGTTTTCCTTCTGAAATATTGTACTCTACTTCAATAAAGTAGTGTTTTCCTTCTAAAATACTCTACTTTTCTTCAATAGAGTAGCATACAGGTCAAAAAACTCTTGCAAATGTTGGTTGTAAAGCAGGAAAGTTGCATATTGAATGCTACTCCACTTAAGAAAACTAGCATACACCTTAAAAAGTAATCAAAAATATATTAATTTGATGAATTGGGATTAGTTGAAGTTGGTTTTGCAACTTTCCCAACTTCACAATCCAACCACCTCTCAATCCAAACTGCCTACCTTGTCCCATAAATACAAGGGGGATCCATGAGAGGGGTTACACTCAAAACTAAGAATGGTCATAATGACCTAGGGGGAGAAACTATGCATTAAGGGTTGTTATGCTGGAGGAATTCCAAAGTTAGTGTGAATATCAGGAGCGCAGGATCCGGTTGCACAAGCACTTTAAATGATCAGGTATAAATTGTACTAATTATTTGCTTTTGACAATAAAGGTTGAAATGCCCTTCCCGTCCCAATCAAATTTCTAATGGATTGCATGTTTGTTTAAATTAAATGCTTGATTGTATTTGATGTCTAAATTGTATTTCAATTTCATCATTATTATATCAGTCAAGATACGCTGAGGAAGGTATCTTTGTATTGCAGGGTCATCGAACGGAAGATCAAGTAGAGAATCGATCGAAGGAGCAAGCGAAAGCTAGGATTAAGGTATACCTTCATAAACATTGATCTCTTTCCTTTTGTAGAAGCCTATGTGATATGATCAATGCATTTACCTGTCACCCCAGAAGCCTAGGTGATATGATCAATGCTATAGGGTAGATTTTTTGAACAACATGGACTATTTCCCGTACATCTTGACCTCTAAACAAAGCTTTTATAGTTAAAGACCAATATTCATAATTTACTAGAAAATATTGGAGTTTGCAATTTACCTGAAGTGGAAGCCATTCTTAATCACTTTTCCATTTTGTAAATACAATTTCTACTTTCCATAAACTAGACTCTGATACCAGATCAAAGAAGAAGGCACACTACGTAGTCAAAAGATTTGAGTTGCGTAGTAAATAAATATTTTTCTTTTATTTGCTTTAGAACTACGCTTGTCCTAGCAAATACTTTGCTCTAAATTTTTGCGAACACATTACTTCACGGAGTAATTGTGCGGAAATTAACTGTGCATTTCCACTTTTTACTACGCAGAGATTAATTATGCATTTCAACTTTTACTGCACAGTTGAACTTAGTATAAATGTGCAGTTCTTAACTTAGCAATACTTTACTTTGCATAAATGGAATCTCACATAAATG
Source organism: Larix kaempferi (assembly GCA_027924585.1). Taxonomy (NCBI): domain Eukaryota; kingdom Viridiplantae; phylum Streptophyta; class Pinopsida; order Pinales; family Pinaceae; genus Larix; species Larix kaempferi. The sequence continues at coordinate 7,499,051 of BSBM01000206.1, forward strand.
AAATTCGCACTTCACCCAATATTTACTTTGCAAACTTCTTTAACTTTACGAATATTAACTGGGCACAAGTTAACTTTGCATACTTCTTTAACTGGGCATAACCTAATCTTAAACAAACTTTGTATAAAGATATTTCATGCTAAAACTTAAAAACCGAAACATATGTTGAAGTTACTGCACGTTAAACTAGGAACATTTACCACCATAAAATACTTGGAATCTTGATTTGATTTACAACCCGTAAATGTAAACAACATTTACACAGGTCAATATGAAGAAGATGTGCGGCATGAATAAACCAACATTCTTGAGAATGAATACATAAAATTAAAAACTTATATATTAATGCAGTAAAACAGAGTAACTTTGCCGCACTACAGAGAGATGGGATTTTACTTGATCTTTCACTTCTTACACAGAGCTTGGGTTCTTGATACACTTCATGGGTCTTCTTCTTCTCTTCTTCTCTTCTCTCCTACATCTCTATCTCCGTTTAATATTCTGTGAGTGATTTTCATTTATACACAAACTTGGTTTGGCTTCTCCTGGAAGCTACAGGGTTTCATTAAAGACTGCTATAAATTTCTACCTAAGAAGTTTTGGGCCTGCGAAATACAAACGTGGCTACATAAATGATAACTTGTTGTGAGTCGGATTGGCTGCAAATTGATTGAATGACTTTTGACATTGCAAACTGACTGAGTGTCTAACAGAGCCGACGGATATCAGATATGCTATCAGCTCATAAATACAATATTTCCAACAAGTAGTTTATTTTCTCACGAAGTTGGAAGGTTGGTGTTATTCATTAGATCCTTTGCTTGATGCATAGATATGTTAAAGCATTTGAGTTTTTAATTGAAGATGGTGTGATAATATATCACTAAAATATGATGTCAAAGACTGGGAAAGAGATCACATATTTTCAGTTGCCTAATGATAAGATTGAATTTTAATTTAATGAATAAGCTTTTATTTCGATTTTATTTATTTATTAATGTTTGGCATTTGTGTTTTGTGCAGGTGTGAAAGGTGAAGGACATAGAGATACAATGGATTAATAGTGTATAATATTATCATGGAAGTTGGAGGATATTTTGTTGAGATTGTTATGCAAAGGAAAAAAAGAACTTTGACATCAATTTACTTTGGTAAGAATAGAGTGAAAATGTCAAAGGAGTGCCTCCAAGAATGTTTTATTTGCTCTCACATCAATAGAATTCAATTTTATCTCCAGATTCCAAGGAAAGGATTGGGTTGAGTCCTATTCACTTGAGGAACAACAAGCAAAAGGAAAAGTGGATCGCTTATATAAAGAGCAAAAACTTCATTGAAGGGGGTGGGGGAATGCAATGGAACAACTGGAAACTTTGTTTTCCTTGTTCTCTGTTTTGTTTCTTTTATATGTTTGAAGAGTAGCATGAGGAGATCAATAGGGTGATATGCTGCCTCTATACATATTACAGTTTTTTTTTAATGAAAAGACAGTCTAGTTATGCTACAATGTCTCCATATTTGGTAATATTGTAAATTTTGTTTCAATACTACATAATCCTGTTAATATTTTCATGCTTATATAGTTATATTGTTGATGGAATACTTTGGTGTTTCACATCATCTTTGTACATTCTCTCTTCAACTACCTGTCATTGTATTCTAGATTAATAGTTATATCATTTTTTGATGATAAATATTTTATCATATGATGATGATATATTTAATTTTTAAATTACATGCGATTTCAATTCCACTTTGTATGGGTTTACTAATATAGTAATTTAATCATTTTCCCAGGATCATATGACAATCTCTTAATTTCAAGAATGCTCTCGACCGAGATAGATCTAATAGTAGAATTAACATTTAAATTATTTGACAGTTTTCTTTCATACTTGAAAGCTACAGGTTACTCGCTGCTAAAATCGTTTTCAGTTTTAGTTACCATTAAAACTGTTTGTTTTTAGCTATTGTGTAACAACCCTAGAACTGAAAAACATTTTATTTTGAGAAAAAACATTGATATGATTTTATTATAAATTTTTTATGACCAAGGTGGTCAAAAATGACTATAATTAGCTATTTTTATTTTTAATAAATTTAAAAGTGGATACAATCATCCATAGGGGGATGTTGAAGAGTGTTCACTAACCCACTAGGAGGAATGAAACTGTTTAGGAGACAAGGAGACAAGTGACAGCATCTAGAATTACTTACTAGCTGTTGTAGGAGGCAACTACCCTATATTTATGGTCATAACTCTCCAAAGGTGGAGGAGCTGAGAAAGTGGCTCAATAAATGATATAACTGACCAAAGACCTATGCAACCTATGAAAAGCCATCGAATTGAGCATGAGGCTCACAATTTTTTTATTCCTTTCTCCTTGGGATGGCTGGAAAAACTATCATAGTTTTGAGCACACAAGGAAATTTGATGAGGGGGATCTAACTAATGACTTCTAGAGTGAGTCTATCCATAAGTTGAGTACAAAGTAAGGAAGGATGGCAGGTCTTAAGGACAACTGAGTCATTTAAAAGGAAGGTATCCTACTCCTATTTGATGTCTTCTTCCTGGTGGTTCAGTGAATGGGCTCGGGGGGTCCCAAGCATTCAGCTGAGTGCTTGAGGAATTAGGTTGGGAGGAACGGTCGCTTGTGGATTTTTGCCCAGTTTTGTTGTTCAGGTTTCTTCTATTTCTTACTCTACTTGTTATTATTTTTGATGAAATGGTTTATAATTTTAATTGATCCTTGAATTAGGATTGACTGGTTAAAAATGAAAATAGTTACCTCTATATTTTTCCTTCCAACTGAAGGTGGTGTACTCTAGTACAGGGAAGAATTTAAGAATAGATGTAATAAATTACAGATGCAAAGATAAGCACTGGTATTATTTCGTTTACAGAATTTATATCAAAAATTCTTTTCAAAACATCTGATTTACTTGAAAACTGTTAAATATCGATGAAATGAAATATGCAGTTCAGGGTAAAAAAAAAACTAGTTATATTTCAATTTTCTCTTATTTCCCTAATACCTAAGATAGCCATTCAAAAGACCTTTTTGTGCTCTAAAGCTGGTCTGTTTTTCTTGCATTATTTAACATGAAAAGGACAAACAAATTTTTGTTTTGGTATTTCCAAAATACGGATGCTTTAACCACAACCAAAATCTTTTAAAAAGAACAAGTATATTTTAGATAACATCAAACAAGCAGAGCCATCACATATAGCTCACGATGGGTAAGCATATACACTGTTGCATTCAAATGGATACCCTTACACCCAAACATAAAACCAAGAGCATGGCAATTGCTTTAAACCCTAGAAATCGAAAGTATTACAACCTCAGCTGGAAAGTAGGACTGTTGATCAACCCTTCCCCATAAATAGGTTTACAAACTGCAGTTTTGAACCAGGATAGCTAAACATCGAAATAACCTAGATTCCATCATTTTTAGAGTAATGCTATACATCTTAGGTTTAGGATCGATTCCCCACAAGTTCACAGCAAACAAGCTACACCCAAACGATGATTTATCTACTATAGAGCATAACCATTCGAAAACAGAAGTTCAAACTTCTCTACCCAATCTTACGACAAACTCAGCAACTGCACATTTCATCCATCTAACCTTTTTAACACAGTCCATATTATACAATTATCATCATACAAGAAACTAGAAGTGTTCAACTACCATGAATGAAAGACAAGAAACCGAAACTCTTCCACGGCCAAAAATTACACAGTTAAATCAACAAGCAAGCACTGTAAGTTCTTGACATTTTCCATTTGCTTTTCCCAAACAGGCTGAGGGGACCATCAAACAAAATTCACCAACCATCGAAAAATGGCATTTAAATGTCCATCATAGACAATCCAAGGACCATTCCAAGAATGGGACGAGTGTTTATCACAACGAAACTATTCCTTTAAGGAATGAGACTAAGCCCTCTTAAAACTTCAAAATCAACTGAGTTCGTATGACTAACCCCAACCAAAAATGCATGCTAAAATTTTACAAATACACGAAATCCAGCATAACTACCAAGGGTGCGACAGACCCATACATCTAACTCACCCTAGAATGGTCAAGATAAAGTCTGTCTTCCTTTAAGCCTTGTTACCACGGGTTGCAAGTTACCAAGATCTCCCATGGGGAACGAGGGGCTTACTAGGGTCGAGTTCCATGCTTCGTTTCTTCAAAACCCCTCCTCCTTCCGGGATACCAGGAGCTTGTTACTAGAATTCGGTCAACAACTAGTTTGAGATGCATGCAAACGATAACACAAAAGAAAAGCCAAAGTGTTGACAGGTTACGAACACATTACCTGGAGGGATGTTTTCCAAAGCTTTCACGAACATGCTGAGGCCAAAGTTAAAGGTCGAAGTGAAGGCTGAGGGCCGAGCCCACCGAGAACCAGAGAGCCAGAGGAGACAGACTTCAACTTTCCAAACAACAAAAATGACGAGAAACACATCGATAAGGGAGTTAGGGTTCAAAGAAGCCATGTGGCCAAGAGCATCATGTGAGTCAGACAGTCCAAGACAGTTGTAGTTAAGACCATGATATTCTAATCACACTCACAACCAATTCGGAACCATGCAAAGATCACCACAATCAAATTCTCCAGTCATCATAAATGTCATGACCCGTGCATTGATTTGACAAGACTTTGTCCATCATGCCCCCCTCGTAAGAAATGTTGGGTTTTTCCAACTCTAGCTAGGGCCCGATACATACCTTATCCTGCTGTGAAAAATCAATTAAGTGCTTAGACCATAGGATAGGTATATTGCAATGCTATTATAGTTTTTCCCATCGACATTTCCAATTCTAGGGTAGTGAATTCACATGAAGTTTAGAAAGTGTTTTGACCTATACATTAATTGCGAAGAACATACTTCAACCATACACTTGGTATCAAATTCATGTTTTCAAAGACACTTAACGTATCTCATAGAACCTTTAGATTTTAACAGGGTTTAGTACCTTTAATATGCCTAGTTTGAGATTTGACAGTCTTAGCATTTTCTAAGCATGAGTAACTAAAATGAAGATCGATAAGAAATCATACCATAAATGACGAAAGCCCTCACTTCGTCGATGGATCTGTTCAAAGTATCAAGTGCAACATTAGCTTTGTAAGCTAAGTAAGCCCAGGATCTCTTCTCAAAGAACCCCTATATCAAAAGAAACATAAGTACAAAATTTGTCATCAAAACACTTGAACATGCGTAATTAGGACATTTAAGATATAATTTACTTTTCAGTTTTGCATCCCAATTTTTTTTTTATATTTTTGAAATTTAAGTTCTTTTTTGAGGAGACGTCACAAGTGGTATCAGAGCACAAGTTCAACTCTAGGGATGGAAGAAGGCTCAACTCACGCATCCAACTCGAAAAAAATAAAAATTCTAACTTGTGTTGATTTGTTTTTGTTTTCAACAGATCATAATTTTTTTGACAGGAAATGGAAGGGGCAGAAGAATCTACTGAGACTGGGCCACATCGTGGTCATGGACCTAGTTTTCTAAATTATGATAACATCTGGGTGGAATTAGAAAATGATAATCCAACTGAACTACTAAAATATGTAAGAGAATTGAGAACATAACTACATCTAGTAAAAGCAAAAAATGGAAGAATTTTAAGAGCACAAGAGGAACTAAATCATAAACTATTAAGAAAGACTAGTAACGAAGAACAAAAACAAAGAAGAAAACTTAAAACTAAAACATAAGATAAAATCTCTGCACATAAGAACAAGCAGTTGGCATCATCAAATGAAGGAAGTTTTTCTTCTTCCGATAATGAGTATAAGCCACGAAGGAGAAAATATAAAAGCTCTAGCGACAGTAGTGACAATGATTACCAACGTAAAAAGAAAAGAAATAAACCTTATGAGGAAATATCTGGAGAATTTAAAAAGATAAAACCTCCAACATTCGATGGGGAAGTTGAGAAGGGTGAAGAAGCCGAAGCATGGGTATCTGGAATGAAGAAGTATTTACAGATTTAGAATTATTCTGACAAACTAAAAGCTAAAATAGCTATCTATAACTTGATTGGAAAACAAAACATATGGTGGCAGGATGTTAAAAGAGTAAAAATTATCAAAGAGCAGAATGTAACATGGAATACCTTTAGAATATATTTCAAAAAGAAGTTTCTATCTAAACAATATTTTGAAGAAAAGTCTAAAGAATTTTATGACTTAAAATTGGGCTCAATGAGCATGAAGGAACTGAGCAGTAAATTTCTAAATTTGTTAAGGTATGTGCCGTATATAGTTGAGGAGAATCCTAAAATACATAGGTTTCTGAAGTGTTTTCCATACCACATTAAGGAACGAATTGAATACGATAATCCTAAAACTCTCGAGGAAGCGATGAGAAAAGCTAAGTTTTGTTTTGAACAAGAGAAGAGGAAGGATAAAATATCGAATTGGAAAGATAAAAAGACAAACTATTATGAACAGTGAAGAAGGAAGTTTAATAATAACCGTAAGTTTGGTAATTCACGGAATTTTTCTAAGCCAAATTTTAAAGGAAATGCATCACATAAATTTTCAATAGCAAGGCCTTTTGTACAGCCAAATTCATCTAATATAAGGTCTAATGTTCAAGTAAATGCACCAAAAATAAAGAACAAAGAGGTTACTAATATACCCATAAAATCTGTTGAGCAAAAACCACTAGTAAAGTGTTGGGAATGCCAAGGACCACATTATGCAAACAACTGTCCCAACAGAAGGAGAAACCTCAACAATGTGCACACAGTACAAGTGGAACCAACCATTGGAGATTTGGAAAATGATGTGCACAGGATCAACGCAGCATTGGATAACCGATAGGAAGATCATCAAACATCTATGGTCGAAGTAGAAGGTATGATCTCAAATAAACCCATCTCTATTCTAATTGATCCGGGTTCCAGTTTAAGTTATGTTTCGCCTACCATAGTAAAAAAATGTAATTTGCATGTTGAGAAATTTGAAAAGCCTTGGTTAGTTCAGTTAGCTACCGAAACGAAAAGAAGGGTAAATAATTTTGTAAATGAATGTGAGCTATTGATGAATCAATTTAAGACTCAGGTAAAATTAAATGTATTACCTTTAGGGTCCTATGATGTCCTGATTTGTATGTATTGGCTAGAAAGACATAAACTAGTATTGAGTTGCTTTGAAAATAATTTTACATATATAAATGCTGAAGGATAGACTATTTTAATTAAAGGCATGCTGAGAAAGGTTTCTGTTATAAAGATTTATGCATTAAATTTAAAAAAAGAAACATGAAAAGGATGCAAGATGTTTGCTGTAAATGTAATCAATGAAGAACAAATAACTAAGGAAGATAAAATAAGACTTGAAGATATACCGGTCCTACAGGATTTTTCGGATGTATTCCCAAAAGAAATTCCAGGATTATCTCTGAAAAGAGACCTAGACTTCACTATCAAATTAGTGCCCAATGCAGTACCTAACTCCAAGGCTCCCTACAGGATGAATATCCTGGAGCTTAATGAACTTAAGTCGCAATTAAAAGAATTAATTGATAAAAAGTATATTAGACCCAGTGTGTTTCCTTGGGGAGCACCTGTAATCTTTGTTAAGAAGAAAGATGGTACGTTGCATTTATGCATCGACTATTGTAAGTTAAATAAGATGACAATTAAGAATCGATATCCGTTACCCTGCATTGAAGACCTGTACGATCAAGTACGCAGGGCATTGATATTTTCTAAGATTGACTTGAGATCAGGATATCATGAAGTCATAATTAAAGAAGAAGACGTCTTTAAAATGGCATTTAGAACCCGTTATGGGCATTATGAATTTGTGGTTATGCCCTTTGGGCTAACAAACACTCCGACAGTCATTATGTGTTTAATGAATAATGTGTTGCATAAATATTTAGACAATTTTGTAATTGTGTTCATTGACGACATTTTAGTCTACTCCAAAACCAGGGAAGAACACGATGAACACTTAAGGATAATCTTACAAGTTCTGAGAGAGCACCAACTGTATGCTAAATTTAGTAAATGTGACTTCTATAAGGATAAAATACAATACCTACGTCACGTGATTTCCAAGGAGGGGATAGCAGTTGAACCAGACAAGATAAAAGAAATTAATGAGTGGCCTGTCCCGAAGGATGTAACCGGTGTGAGGTCATTCATGGGGATTACCGGTTACTAGTGGAAGTTCATTGAAGGATTTTCTAGGATTGCACATCCCATCACCTCATTACAACGAAAAGGGAAGGAGTTTGTGTGGGATCAGAAGTGCGAGGAAAGTTTTAAAAAGTTAAAATAATTATTAACAACTGCACCAATCTTAAAAATCGCAAACCCTAACAAGGATTTTGTTGTATGTAATACCCCCAATTTGACCCTTAGGATATATTAGCCTTTAATGTAAATAATGTGTACATGTGATGTATGTTTTCCTAGCATGGAGCTCAAGGCCAAGGCCCCGCTAGTGAAAGCCCGAATTTTATTTAAAGGGAAAGTATTTGATATTTTGATACCATGTGCTCTTAAGCCATGGAAATTGTAATAGGATGTAAATAAACATCATGCAATATAAAATTTCAAGACTGGCTATGGAGGCAATGAATGAGGAGGGGCCACGTGTACCCACTAGGGAGTGGTGAGGGGGCTATGGGACTAAACCCTAGACTGCCATATGTCATTATGAGAACCCATTGACTTCCCTAGATGACATTATTGCCTGCTGTAAGGAAGTGGTTGAGATGTCAGCCCATGGCTTCAATGGAGCATGGGCAGCCCTGAAATTTGTATGGGTAGGTATGGGCTTTGTTTACTTGTGCCACAAGTCACTCAACCTCATGGGAGGTTGCTTCATTCTCATTTCCATTCCATGGTGAAGTTACCATCATCATTCTCCACCCAAAAACGAGCTCCAATGAGGGGGGAAAACCAGAAATCGCGACTTGGAATGAACCCACGTTTTGGGAAGCCAAAAATGCCCAGATTGGGTATTGGACAGTGAAATCCAATGAGGGATCCGTTGGTATGATCCTTGGGGCGAATTTGGGAGCAATAGCTACCCCAAAATCCATGGGAAAACCCAGTTTGGATAGCCCAGATAATCAGTGACGGATTTGGGTTATTTGCTAAATAGAGCTGTGAGAGATCCAAGTGTGGATGTTCGAATGGAGGCTGGGATCGTTTGAGTCTAGCTTGATGTGGAACTAGCTCTGGGATTGAGCTCAGTGGACTAGCATCCTTCCCCACTTCCTATTGCATGCTTGAAAAACCCAACTATGTGTTGTGAGTGAGCCATCTAGTTCCTCCTTAGTGGATACACAGCCAGCTCGGGGGTGATCTCTCAGCTGAAAGAATATAGGCTGGACAGAGATCTATGGTTTGGTGGAAATTTGCTCTCACGTAGCCAGTCGTTGGACATCTACTTATCAAGATAAGTGTTCTCTGTATTATAAATTAATTGCATTTGTGTTCTGCAGTATGATAAATTGCCCATGTTTAATGAAATGAATTAATTATCTTAGTATGGAATCCATGCATGGCCATGGAATGAGATTGGGTCTCTTTATGTTGAATCATTCTCTGCTGTGATAGATATGTTATGCAATTACTGTCTAGTTGTGTACTTGCTAGTGTGCTTATTCCACTGTGATTATATTGAGATGAATCTGCATATAGAAGTTTTTAATTCTAACCAATTTATGAGTAAAAATATTGGGGCTAAGCCTATGTCGAAAACCCCTTGTGTTGTTAATGTCTCCTTCCCTGCACTACTTGATGGAAGGGTACGTGACAGAGTGGTATCAGAGCTCTAGGTTCAACACTACTGCTGTTGGGCCCTTCACAGAGATATAAATCAGTGTGTGTGTACATGCATTTTGTATTTGGAACTAAAATGCATTAATGAAACCTCAAGATCGCATGGCTGCTATTTGTTAGAATGGGAAATCATTTTCATGATTGTTTGGGGATTTTTGCAAGCTGCTTTGATTGCATTCTATGAATAGAGAAAGGAGGGGCAACCTCTGCCATCTTATACTGTTTTGTTGTTTTGCTGTTTCATGCTTAACATGAAGAGATGTAATTTCTTTTCTTGAAATACTGTTTTGGTTGCAAATATGATTTCTGCTTGTTGAGTTTCCTTGCCCATGCTTGTTGGCTACTTGGAGATTAATTGTGAATCCATTGGTTGGACTGTTGAATATGAGATGAATGAAAGATTTCAAATTTTTTCTAAGTATCTTTGAAAAATTTGTTTAAGTCTATTTCGGAAAGAATTCCCGAATGTCTCCCGCAACTATGGAAGCATTTGGCGAATTGCTCCGAAACTGCGGAAGCATTCCATGAGTTTTTTCGCAACGCGGAAGAATTCGGGAAGTCACCACGAAATTTGCGAAAGGAATTCCCTTCCGAAATTTGCGGAAGGATTTCTCTTCCGAAATTTGCGGAAGGATTCCGCGAGTTGTTCCGCAACGCGGAAAAATTCTGCGAACTGCTCCGAAAAAGCGAAAATTTCTCTAAGTGTTCGACGTTAAGATGAAGTTTTCGGAAAGATTTCTCTTCCTAAATTTTTGGAGAAGTTCCTCGAATCCTCCCGAAACTGCGGAAGGATTCTGCGAACGGCTCCGAAATCGCGGAAGAATTCGGAAAGTCTTCCGAAACGGCGGAAGCCTTCGCCAAATGGCTCCGCAACGGAAGCCTTCGCCGAATGGCTCCGCGATTGCGGGAGCATTCGCCGAATGGCTCCGCAATTGCGGGAGCATTCGCCGAATGGCTCCGTAGTTGCGGGAGCCTTCGCTGAATTTCTCTGCAATTGCGGGAGCATTCGGTGAACCGCCCCGCAGTTGCGGGAGCGTTCGGTGAACCGACCCGCAGTTGCGGAGAGATTCCTGAGTAAAGTGACCAAAACTTGATTTTTGGATAGCAGGAACATCCGGACTCAGAATGGAAAGATTCCTGTGGGGCTCGGAGGCCATTGACGAAGGCCATGAAAGAACCAGTGAAGACCCCTAGCCCATTACACTCCGATTTGACAAAAAATGGATAATAGTGACTTTTGAAGGACGGAGTCCCTAGGATTGACGGAAGGTCAGTTTGAGCTGAAATTGATCAAGCGCGGCCATGAAGCAAGCACGATGTTAAGTTCAGGATCTTGGAGCCAAACTCCAAAGGATGTGGAGTCAGGGTGAACAAGAAGGCCAAAAAGCACTGTTCCGGGCCACTTTTTCGGGATTTTGAAAAGCTTGTGGGCAGTAAAGTGACCCTAGATGTGGGAATCAAAAATTTTACTGAACTAGACATTTCATATTCTCATTAATATGGACAGTTTCCGTTAGACGAAGATTTTCCAGAAATGCACCGTTTGGGAGATAGCCATTTTTGGCCCAAAATTTGGAATTTTGGAAAAATGTGAAAAGTGAGAAGTAGTAAAACCCAGAAATTCATAAAAGATGAATGGTGCATCGGAATTGAAATCCGTGAATTGCTGAGTGTTCCTTGTTATATGGACTAACGTCTCCCGATATAAAAGTTTTTGTGATTCCTCATAGATTTTCTTCCACAGGTGGCTAAAGTTGGCATTCTGGACCAAAATGCAACTGTGTAAAATGTGCAGAATTAGAGTGAAAGTTGTCATTTTTGAAGAGATGCAGTTTCCGCACCCGATGTCGGAATGGAGCATGAAGATAGGGATTGGAAATCTTGTCCAGCAGGGAACAATGATGCATGACCAGAGTTTGAATGAGGTCTACATATATCATGGATATTTAGTGCAGAAGAGTGCTAGCGGCTGTTTTGACAAACAAATCTTGTTGTCGAGATGGGCAATTTCTACAATTGCATGATATGGAAGAGGAATCCCATGTTATAATGAGGGATCGAAAAGGGAAGAATTCTTTAAACCTCTGTTTTTTATCATACATATAATTATGAAATTGTCATATGGCATAAAAATGTTAAAAATGTAAGGAATTACATAGATGTATATGCACTAAATGGCATCTTAACAAACATTGCATAGTGCATATGGAAATGCTTGTGCATAAATGAGATATTGCATACTGGTAGAATAATGAAGTCTGCATATGCAATGAACCACTAATGAAGAATATTGTGGTTGATAATCACTATTGATGTTGGTATTGGTTGTAGGACCAAAGATAACAAAGAGCATGGCTAAATGTGTTGAGGATGTTGTTGCATGAAGTCAGCAACCTTATGCAGAAAGGATGGTGCAACAAATCTATGATCATAAAGTTGGAAAAAGGATTGAGCAGCCTTGGTAAGAGGCCAGCTGATCAGGTAACATCAGGCGATATTAATGGTGACCATGCAGGTAATGATTATTGGTGCCAAATTGCATGAATGTTGAAAGAGGATTTGGTAAGATCTTTTCAACTATGTTTGAGCTATGTTGAGTAGTTGCATCTGATATCGAATACCGATTGGGATTGTTAACCTACCAAGCTTGGTGAGGTGTGGGTAAGTGAAGGAAATGATCCTTACACCCTATGACTGTTTAGAAATCTCAATGCATTCATATGAATTTATATCCTTCCATGTGTATGTTGGTTATGTGCTTAATAACCAACGCAAGTGAGGACTGGTGGTCCTGATTATGGTAATGCAAGTTATATGAGATAGTCATGTTTCGATCATAATATACTTGAATGCATAGTACTCATGAAATGATGCAAGGTAGCATTGAGTAGATGTGCATTGAGTAGATGTACATTAAGAGATTTTATAAATCTTGTGATGCATTGTATGAATGCATAGGGATGATGCATCTGTTATTGCAAAATAAATAATGAATGAAATGATGAATTGATGAATTTTCTAGGATCATTTCATGGGCTGTTATGAATGCAAAATAGTAAGTGCATGAAGAGCCCAATCATGATCGATGGGCTGCTAGAATGCTCTGTGGAAGGACAGAGTTATATGAATGATATGACTGTGAAATAATGAGTATTTACGATTTATTTAAGTTGCATGGATAGTGTGACTATGTCTTGAAATTCTATTGTGATAATGATGCATATATAGAAGTGTAAATATTTCATTGCATTTCAATTGTAACAGCTGAAGATGTTTGAATTATTGAGTGTTATAATTTTGGGGTCACTTCAGTGACTGTTGTGGCAATGAAATGATAATATGCATAGATACTCACGACATGTTTGGCTGATTGAAGTTTCAGTTTTCGGTAGGAAGGTCTTACATATGGCAATGAGGATAAGTCCATAGTAGAGACCGCGATCTACCACATGCAGAAGCCAAAGGTTATGAGAAGGTTCTCATGGTTGTAAAGTATGCATGAAACAAATATGAAAACATTCTCATGAGAATAATATCACAATTGCAAATCAAATTTATGTGAGAAACAGATTTGAAAATTTGATCTAGAGCTTATGAGAAGGAATCTCATGGTTGAGAGCTCTAAGTTTTGTTAGTAAGAACAGTTGTAAATATCAGATTTGTAAATGTTTGGATTTGAAATTTTGCTAATAATTGCTAATGACTGTTTGGATTATATGAAAATGTGTTAGGAGGACATGCTGTAAGTGGATGCTCATGTATGGCAGCGGGCATAAGACCATAATGGGCAGAGTGGTGTCACTTACAGGAGCCAAACCAAATGAGGATAGCCTCATGGATAAGAAAACCAATTTCTGTAGTAGACAGAGTTGCAAATTCATACTGAATTTAATTATTAGTGCCATGGATTGGTTATGGAACAATCGGATTGAATTGTATTGATTAAATGATGCTAACTATTTGGTTGTTCAATAGGTGTGCCAGGAAGACACATTACAGGAAACCATGAGAGAGGTCTTGCAGAAGCCAAACTTTATGGGAAGGGATTCCATGATTTGAAGATGGGTTTCGGGTGAAATGCCATAAGACATTATTAATGTCTCATCTGCACTACATGATTGGTAAACAATATGAGTGGGATGGTGAAGATTATGTCAGTAAGACATATGAAGGATATGTAACATCAAAAGGAATTGGGATGGCAACCCGACGGACTGTCAACTCAGAGAAGGAGCCTCCATTCCTCATTAAAGAAGAGAAATAACATCTGCAAAATGGATAAGTGTTCCATAAACCCTGAATGATATATATAGATATATATACATACATGCATGTCTAATTATTAGAAGTTAATATGCAGAGCATGTTTTGATTTTATTTCCATTATGGTGGACTGCTTGAAGTATGATTAGGACCTTCATAGTTCACATCAGTAAGGAGTGCACGCCTTTCTGGTGCTGAGTTATGTTAGGGATGCCAATATTGACTACGCCTTAAGGGAATGGACGCATTCCTGGTGTTTCAAGGTTGGATAGTGAATGTTATGAAATATGTTACAGTTCTAGAGCAACAATACTAATGAGCTTGCTATCCATTTTGTGTTGACAGATTATACATATGAAATTTAGTGCTGCACATTAAAAGGGAAAAGTGAAGAGAAGAATACTCAAGAGAACTGTATGAGCAGTGGTAACCCTTGTGTAGGGTGAGTGGGTATCATGGGGCCATGATAGCCTGCAGTTAAGAAAGTCACCTAAAGAGTTCCTAGATGGAACCACCGGCTTACACAAGAGAAGAAGTGCCACCCTTGTGTGGGTGAAGAATTGTTATGCGCATTGAGGGATTGTGATACCGTGAAAGGTTGATGCAAGCCTAAGGCAGAGTAGTGGAGCCTTGACCTGTAACGGTCAATGGCGCAGTTACCTTCCATTGGTCGATGACCCAGACGTATGTGCTGGCTCGGTAATGGAGAGGGCCAACTAGGTATGGGACTGGTTGGGCACCACCAAATGCTTGGTAAACCCAGTCGGCGTGAAGGTGTACTGGTAGGGCATTAATTATTTGATGATTTGGAATAGCCTGCATGCTGTCCAAACATCCTAGTCCGCAGGAGGATCCCAAGGGTTATAAAGTAAAAGCAGGACCCTGTGGACCAAAGAAGAAATGCACAATACAGATAAGTATTCAATTTCATTCATTTCTTATTTGGAATAATGAAGGTTTCAAGCATAAATCTTGTAATAGTGAGCTGATGCATTATTGTTTCTTGTTGGAAACCTTGGTCATACATGAAGCAAGGACCCTGAAAGAACTATAAATTGCTGGTTGGGAAAGATTATTGATGATTTGGAGCAGCCTGCGTGCTGGCCAAACATGCAAGATTATTGATGATTTGGAGCAGCCTGCGTGCTGGCCAAACATGCGAGATTGTTGATGATTTGGAGCAGCCAGCATGCTAGCCAAACATGCGAGATTGTTGATGATTTGGAGCAGCCTGTGTGCTGGCTAAACATGCGAGCTTGTTGATGATTTGGGGCAGCCTACGCGCTGGCCAAACACCCAAATCCATAGGCGATTCCAAGGCTTGTAAAGCAAAGAAGGACCCTATGGAATAAAGTGAAGACATCTGGTGCAGATAAGTATTTGGTTATCTTGTAATTTCTTGCTTATGAATATACATGTGTATATGATT
This sequence comes from Larix kaempferi, assembly GCA_027924585.1. NCBI lineage: Eukaryota > Viridiplantae > Streptophyta > Pinopsida > Pinales > Pinaceae > Larix > Larix kaempferi. Next base: position 7,514,577 of record BSBM01000206.1, read on the forward strand.
TGGTTATGATTTCCTATGAAAATAAACTAAACATGTGAATTAATTCAATGTTTGAGTGTAGGTATTGCTGGAAGCAATGACTACGAAAGCATCTCAAGGATGCGTGTGGACATGTAACCACCCTAAAGGGCTCAGCATGAGCAATAATGAAAGATGGGGCTAGTGGAACTGTGTGAGTCCTAGCAGCCAAGAGTTAGACCAACCAAGTGGAGGAACTTGATGGTCGAGAGATCTAGAATAGACCATAGACTCTACGTGTCATAGCCAAGAAGGGCGGGTCGAGCATTCATGTGAAGTGAGAGAGGACAGGAGCATGAAAACCACAGTGGTGGTGTGGGTTCCAGAATGGAACAAGACTAAGAGGAGAAACTCTTACTGCTCTCTCTCTTTCCTTTTTATTGATGCATTTATAGAATTAGAAAATTGCTGAATGCATGCATAACTGAAAGTAAGAGTGTGTTTATTAGATTAAAGTGAATTGTGAATGCTAATTAATGAATTTCCTGTGAATGGATGAACATGAAGGAATTCAAGTGTAAGTTGGGCAAGCATAAAAATTGTGGAAGTCTCAGGAGTAAAGCATGGACTATCCATGTCAACTGGGGAAAAACCATTGACTGATTTTTAATGTTTGGGTTATGCTTGGCCTAACAAGAATTGTAATGATGAATTTCATAGGTGGAAATTGAATCAATTGGTTGCATCCAGTGCAGACAAGTGTTGCTAGTGAGCAAAGTGTGGTCAATTGTTTTCATTGACCATGGCGGCAGACCAAGGGCTATTAGAATTGGCTGGAAGTCTTCTTCAAACAATTGCCAAGACCCACAAAAATCTTGGAGAGATGCTTAAGATACAGAAGCAGCAGAATGAGATGAACCACACAGTCTTGCAGGACACTCTTCGTCTGCAGAAAGAGGTAAAAAGCATTATGAGAGAAATCAGCAAGGGAAAGAAAAGTGGATCAATGAAGAAGCATTCATCCAATCATCCGATTAAGAAACGCTCCAGGTGGGAAGAATCAAAGGAAATTGAGCAGGTAAAGACAAAGCAACCAGTGAAGTGTTGGAAATGTGGAGGGGATCATTGCCTCCGTAACTACCCAACAAGAGAACCTCAGGAGGGTAGCAGCCATAAAGTTTTTAGACTTATGGATGAGCTGGAAGATCCAAATCAGCAGGAGCAGCTCATGAAGATCAAAGGACTTGGTCCTAAAAGTTCAAAGTAAAGAACAGAATGCAGGGCAGATCTGCAAAGTTTTTGAAGTTTTGGACATGTGTAAATTGTACATGTATGCCTAAGTCTTGGAACACTAAGGACGGTGTTGTTCTAAGGGGGAGGGGAATGTAATACCCCCAATTCAACCCTTAGGATATATTAGCCTTTAATGTAAATAAAGTGTACATGTGATGTATGTTTTCATAGCGTGGAGCTCAAGGCCAAGGCCCCGCTAGTGAAAGCCCGAATTTTATTTAAAGGGAAAATATTTGATATTTTGATACCATGTTCTCTTAAGCCATGGAAATTGTAATAGGATGTAAATAAACATCATGCAATATAAAATTCCAAGACTGGCTATGGAGGCAACGAATGAGAAGGGGCCACGTGTATCCACTAGGGAGTGGTGAGGGGGCTATGGGACTAAACCCTAGACTTCCATATGTCATTATGAGAACCCATTGACTTCCCTAGATGACATTATTGCCTGCTGTAAAGAAGTGGTTGAGATGTCATCCCATGGCTTCAATGGAGCATGGGCAGCCCTGAAATTCGTATGGGTAGGTATGGGCTTTGTTTACTTGTGCCACAAGTCACTCAACCTCATGGGAGGTTGCTTCATTCTCATCCCCATTCCATGGTGAAGTTACCATCATCATTCTCCACCGAAAAATGAGCTCCAATGAGGGGGAAAAAACCAGAAATCGCGACTTGGAATGAACCCACATTTTGGGAAGCCAAAAACGGCCAGATTGGGTATTGGATAGTGAAATCCAATGGGGGATCCGTTAGTATGAGCCTTGGGGCGAATTTGGGAGCAATAGCTACCCCAAAATCCATGGGAAAACCCAGTTTGGATAGCCCAGATAATTAGTGACGGATTTGGGTTATTTGCTGAACAGAGCTGTGAGAGATCCAAGTGTGGATGTTCGAATGGAGGCTGGGATCATTTGAGTCTAGCTTGATGTGGACCTAGCTCTAGGATTGAGCTCAGTGGACTAGCATCCTTCCCCACTTCCTATTGCATGCTTGAAAAACCCAACTATGTGTTGTGAGTGAGCCATCTAGTTCCTCCTTAGTGGATACACAGCCAGCTCGGGGGTGATCTCTCAGCTGAAAGAATACAAGCTGGACAGAGATCTATGGTTGGGTGGAACGTTGCTCTCACGTAGCCGGTTGTTGGACATCTACTTATCAAGATAAGTGTTCTCTGTATTATAAATTAATTGCATTTGTGTTCTGCAGTATGATAAATTGCCCATGTTTAATGAAATGAATTAACTATCTTAGTATGGAATCCATGCATGGCACTGGAATGAGATTGGGTCTCTTTATGTTGAATCATTCTCTGTTGTGATAGATATGTTATGCAATTACTGTCTGGTTGTGTACTTGCTAGTGTGCTTATTCTGCTATGATTATATTGAGATGAATTTGCATATAGAAGTTTTTAATTCTAACCAATTTATGAGTAAAAATATTGGGGCTAAGCCTATGTCGAAAACCCCTTGTGTTGTTAATGTCTCCTTCCCTGCACTACTTGATGGAAGGGTACGTGACATTGTATGCACAGATGCATGTATTAAGGGTCTTGGCGGAGTCTTAACTCAAGCAGGACATGCAATAGCTTATGAGTTAAGAAAACTGAAAAATTCATGAAAATAACTATGCTACCTATGATTTAGAGATGGAAGCCATAATACATGCTCTAAAGGTGTGGCGCCATCATCTGATTGGTAGAAAGTTTACCTTAATGATAGATAATTAGGGCTTAAAATATCTGCTAGATCAACAAAATCTAAACGCTAGGAAAACTAGATGGTTAACTTTCCTTAGCAAATACAATTTTGAGATCCAGCATATAAAGGGTAAAGAAAACAAAGTTGCAGATGCACTAAGAAGAATTGCTAAATTAAATTATGTAGTAGCGGTAAGCACTTACGAAACAGATTTGGAAAATTAGCTTCAAGAAGGAATTAAATTGGATAAAAATTATCAGAAGTTATATGAGAAAATTTCAGAAAATGAATCTGCAAATATAATTTCAGATTACAGTTTAAAGGAAAATGGCTTAATTTTATACAAGGACAGATTATATGTGCCGAATGTATCAGCACTAAAACTGTTGATCTTAAATGAACTACACAATAGTCCATATTCTAGACACCCCGGTTATCAAAAGACCATCACAATGTTGTGAAATGAATATTTATGGACGAATATGAAAAATGAAGTTGCAGAATTTATAGCTAGATGTATTAAGTGCCAGCAAGTTAAGGATGCACATCAGCACCCAGCTGGATTATTGTAGCCATTACCGATCCCAGATTGGAAATGGGGGGTCATTATCATTGATTTTATAACAAGTTTACCAAAGAATCAGAAGCAAAATGACTTGATAATGGTGGTAGTAGACAAGCTTACAAAAGTGGCTCATTTTCTACCAGTTAAGACTACTCATAAAGCTGCAAATATTGTTGATATTCTCATGAAATAAATTTTTAGATTGCACGAGATACCCAAGGTAATAATTTCTGACCATGACTCCAAGTTTACTGGTAATTTTTGGAAATCTTTATTTAAGAGTTTGGATACTAAACTCAATTTCATCACAACCTATCATCCACAAATGGATGGGTAGACCGAAAGAGTGAACCAAGTAGTAGAATATATGCTCAGGATGTATGTTAGCGATCAACCCAAGAAGTGGGAAGAATACTTACATCTTGTTGAATTTGCTTATAATAATAACTATCAAACCTCAGCCAAAGTGAGCCATTTTGAAATAATGTATGGTCGTAAATGTAATACTCCCGTTTCGTGGAGCAACCCAGTTGATAGACTATTATTAGGACCAAAATTGATAAAATAAATGGAACTAACAGTGAAACAGGTGTAGAACAAGTTAAAAACTGTGCAGGGGAGGCAGAAAATCCATGCAAATCATAAGAGGACTCAACAGGAGTTCCAGGTTGCTGAACATGTGTTTATAAAGGTAAAGCCCCATAAATGTTCTTTGAAACTAGGGAGTTGTTCCAAGTTGGCACCGACGTACTGTGGACCGTTTGAAATATTATCAAGGGTCGGACCAGTGGCATATCGGTTGGCCCTACCACCTAACCTTAAAGTGCATAATGTATTTCATATTTCCATTTTAAAAAGATATATACATGATACTACTCATGTGATTAACTGGAATGACATACAGGTGGAACCCGAAGGAGATTTTCTGGTGGAACCGGGCTGTATCCTCGACAGGAGGAAATTTCACTTCGGAATCGCACTATTGGACAGGTAAAGGTGCAATGGAAGCACCTTAGTCCAGAGGAAGCAACCTGAGAATTGGTGAGTCATATGCGAGCAGCATACCCAATTCTATTCTAGGGAGACTCAGAAGACCCTTAAGCAACATCGAGGACGATGTTGAGCTTAAGAGGGGGTGTTTGTAAAAACCTTAGAACTGAAAAACATTTTATTTTGAGAAAAATATTGATCTGATTTTACTATAAAGTTTTTATGACCAACGTGGTCAAGGACGACTGTAATTAACTATTTTTTATTTTTAATAAATTTAAAAGTGGAAATGCTCATCCATAGGGGACTGTTGAAGAGTCTTCAATGACCCACTAGGAGGAATGAAACTGTTTAGGAGACAAGGAGACAAGTGGCAGCATCTAGAATCACTTACTAGCTATTGCAGGAGGAAACTACCCTATATTTATGGTCATAACTCTCCAAAGGTAGATGAACTGAGCAAGTGGCTCAATAAATGCTATAAATGACCAAAGACCTATGCAAGCTATGAAAAGCCATCAAATTGAGCAGGAGGCTCACAATTTATTCATTCCTTTCTCCTTGGGCTGGCTGGAAAAACTATCATATTTTTGAGCACACAAGGAAATTCGATGAGGGGTAGCTAACTAATGATTTCCAGACTGAGTATGTCCATCAGTTGAGTACAAACTAAGGAAGGATGGCAGGTCTTAAGGACTGCTGAGTCATTGAAAAGGAAGGTCTGCTACTCCTATTCGGTGTCTCTTTCCTGGTGGTTCAGTGAACGGGCTCGGGGGGTCCCAAGCATTCAACTGAGTTCTTGCGGAATTAGGTTGGGAGGAATGGTCGTCTGTGGATGTTTGCCTAGCTTTGTTCTTCTGGTTTCTTCTATTTCTTACTCTACTTGTTATTATTTTTTATGAAATGGTTTATAATTTAAACTGATCCTTGAATTAGGATTGACTGGTTAAAAATGAAAATAATTACCTCTATATTTTTCCTTCCACCCAAAGGTGGTGTACTCTAGTATAGGGAAGAATTTAAGAATATATGTAATAAATTACAAATGCACAAATAAGCACTGGTATTATTTCATTTACAGAATTTATATCAAACATTCTTTTCAAAACAACTGATTTACTTGAAAACTATTAAATATCGATGAAATGAAATATGCAGTTTAGGGTAAAAAAAAAAACCAGTTATATTTCAGTTTTCTCTTATTGCCCTAATCCCTAAGATAGAAATTCAAAGGACCTTTCTGTGCCCTAAAGCTGGTCAGTTTTTCTTGCATTCTTTAACATTAAAAGCACAAACAAATTTATGTTTTGGCATTTCCAAAATACAGATGCTTTAACCACAACCAAAATCTTTTAAAAAGAACAAGTATATTTCAGATAACAACAAACAAGCAGAGCCATCACATACAACTCAAAACAGGTAAGCATACACATTATTGCATTCAAATGGATACTCTTACACCCAAACATAAAACCAAGAGCATGGAAATTGCTTTAAACCCTAGAAATCGAAAGTATTACAACTTCAGCTAGAACGTAGGACTGTCGAACAACCCTTCCCCATAAACAAGTTTACAAACCACAGTTTCAAACCAAGATAGCTAAACATCGAAATAACCTAGCTTCCATCATTTTTAGAGTAATGCTATACATCTCAGGTTTGGGATCGAGTCCCCACAAGTTCACAACAAACAAGCTACACGCAAACAACGATTTCTCTACTATGGAGCGTAACCATTCGAAAACAGAAGTTCAAACTTCTCTACCCAATATTACAACAAACTCAACAACTACACATTTCATCCATATAACCTTTTTAACACAGTCCATATTATACAGTTATCATCATACAGGAAACCAAAAGTATTCAACTAGCATGCACGAAATAAGAGCTACCGAAACTTTTCCATGACCAAAAATTACACATTTAAATCAACAAGCAAGCACTGTAAGTTATTGACATTTGCCATTTTCTTTTCCCAAACAGGCCGAGGGGACCATCAAACAAAATTCACCAACCATCAAAACATGGCATTTAAATGTACATCATAAACAATCCAAGGACCATTCCAAGAATGGGACGAGTGTTTATCACAATGAAACTATTCCTTTAAGGACTAAGACTAAGCCCTCTTAAAACTTCAAAATCAACCAAGTTCATATGACTAACCCCAACCAAAAATGCGTGATAAAATTTTACAAAGACACAGACTCCAGCATAACTACCAAGGGTGCGATAGACCCATACATCTAACTCACCCCAGAACGGTCAAGATAAAGTCTGTCTTCCTTTAACCCTTGTTACCACAGGTTGCAAGTTACTGAGATCTCCCATAAGGAACCAGGGGCTTACGAGGGTCAAGTTCCATCCTTCCTTTCACCGAAACCCCTCCTCCTTCTGGGATACTAGAAGCTTGCTGCCACAAGAAACCAATAATCTGATCAACAACTCATTTGAGATGCATGCAAACGATAACACAAAAGAAAATCCAAAGTGCTGACAAGTTACGAACACATTACCTGGTGGGATGTTTTCCAAATCTTTCACGAACATGCTGAGGCCAAAGCTAAAGGTCGAATCCGAGGCCGAGGGCCGAGCCCACCGAGAACCAGAGAGACGTAGGAGATAGAATTCAACTTTCCAAACATCAAAAATGACGAGAAACACATCAATAAGGGAGTTAGGGTTCAAAGAAGCCATGTGGCCGAGAGCATCATGTGAGTCAGACAGTCCAGGATAGTTGCAGTTAAGACCTCAAGATTCTACTGACAGTCACAACCAATTCAAAACCATGCGAAGATCACCATAATCAAATTCTCCATTCAATATAAATGTCAAGACCCGTGCATTGATTTGACAAGACTTTGTCCATGATGTACCCCTCGTAAGAAATGTTGGGTTTTTCCAACTCTAGTTAGGGCCCGATACATACCTTATCCTGCTACGAAAAATCATTTAAGTGTTTAGACCATAGGATAGGTATATTGCAATGCTATTATAGTTTTTCCCATTGACATTTCCAATTCTAGGGTAGTGAATTCACATAAAGTTTAGAAAGTGTTTTGACCTATACATTAATTGCGAACAACATACCTCAACCATACACTTAGTATCAAATTCATGTTTTCAAAGACGCTTAATGTATCTCATAGAACCTTTAGATTTTAACAGGGTTTAGTACCTATAAGATGCCTAGTTTGAGATTTAACAGTCTTAACATTTTCTAAGCGTGAGTAACTAAACTGAAGATCGATGAGAAATCATACCATAAATGACGAAAGCCCTCACTGCGTCGATGGATCTGTTCAAAGTATCAAGTGCAGCATTAGCTTTGCAAGCTAAGTAAGCCCCGAGATCTCTTCTCAAAGAACCCCTATATCAAAAGAAACATAAGTACGACAGTTGTCATCAAAACACTTGAACATGCGTAATTAGGACATTTAAGATATAATTTACTTTTCAGTTTTGCATCCCAATTTTATTTTTTATTTTTTTTCAAAATTTTAGTTCTTTTTTTAGGAGATGTCACATATTGAAATCTGCATCATAGATTACTTATGCATTTCATATGAGTTACATTACATCTTTGGAATTTTAATTGCATTTTGAGAATTCATATCACTAGATTGTGAGACTCTCTTGTTGAGACCAAACCCATATAGGCAGCGGGGCCTTTGTTCCTGTGAGAGATAGCTACTTCAAACACAATGAGGGCTTCTTTCAACTTTTTGTGTTGGATATTTCTCCCTCATTGGCGAGTAGGTCAGTTCTTCCCGTCAACAACCCCCCCCCAACTCTCTCTCTCTCTCTCTCTCTCTCTCTCTCTCGCTCTCTCGCTCTCTCTTCTACCACTAACCACCTCCTCATCCCTCTCCCTCTCTATATCCCCCTCCCCCCTACTCCCACCCTACCGTTAACAACCCACTCACCCTCTCCCTTCTGGTATCTCACCTGCTCCTACCACTAACAACCACCCCCTGATCTCTCTCTCTCTCTCTCTCTCTCTCTCTCTCTATTTAAACCCCTAACCCTCAATCTCTCTTTCTCTCTCTCTCTCAACCCCTAAACCCCAACCTCTCTCTCTATCTCTAAACCCCTAAACCATCAATATATTTCTCTCCCTCCCCTAGGATACCCCCCACCCATAAATCCCCACTATTAACCAGCAACACCCCCCCCCGTGATATCTCTCTCTCTCTCTCTCTCTCTCTCTAAACATAACCCCCCCTTCTCTCTACACACACACACACATATACATATATATAAATATATATATAAACCTCTCTCTCTCTCTCTCAATATATATATATATATATATGTATATATATCCCTTCATCTAAAAATGTCTATTTCATTAAACTTAGACATATTCTAGTCTAAGTCACTTTGAAGATGGGTCAAAAACAACCTTTCTAAACCCCAAAATAAAGGTTTCTAAAGTGCAAAATATGGTTCCAAAAGTGCCAAATCCAGGTTCCAAAAGCATACTTTTTCTTTTGATATCACCACTTTTGAAATTGGTTTTTGCGCTTTTCTGACATGATAAATATGATAATGGCACTTTTAGAGCCTAATATTTCCCTTTTGGAAGGCTACTTCTGACACTTTCAATACTTAAATTTGCAATTTTGAAAACCGACTTTGGCACTTTCAAGCTCTGATTTTGCACTTTCGAAACCAAACTTGACACTTTCCAAGTATTATAATCACAGTGAAATTGAACATACTAGTACAAACAAACATTAAAGTGTATTATTTAACAAAATAATTCATTTATTGACAATTGGCCTCACATCACTCACGCCATTCAGGTGCAGCGACAAAGGCCATAATTGATCTAACAAGAATTTTCCATTGACATCTTTACAAGTATACATTTTTGTTATAATACACTTTGCTTCCTCGTTACAAACATGTTTTTCTTTCGAGTCATCTACAATCACTATATCTGTAGCATCCCAACCATGGATAAAAATGTCCCAAACTTTGTTTAAAGGCTTGAGAAATACATAAGGATTTTCATCACCATGATAACCTGCTCTAGCTATGCAAGAACAATATTCTTGTGTTAAAATTACTCTAAATTGTTCCATTTCCAATCCCATTGTTTCTAATAATGCTAGCAAAAACTCATCAATTTTTTTTTGTTGTGCATATGTCCATACCCCAACTTCAAATATACTAAGTAATTTTTCAAAAGATTCCCTAAATCCTGGACGTAGAAAATAATACTTTGCGGTTGATTCGATATCCGGTGTTCGTGGCAATCCAATTTTTTTTTTATGAATTGCGTGTAACAAAACTCCATTGAAATTGAAAATAATCAATGGTTTACTATTAACAAATATTGTAGTATCCACAAACAAAAAACAACACACACAACCCAGTCAATAAAATATTGTGTTTCAATGTTTCTAAGTATATTGCTTGCATGTTCTACAATTTTTGAAAACATCACCAGATACATGATACGATGTCCATTAATAATATGAGAACTTTCCAAGATAAATATAGAAAAAAAAAATTACATCAATTTGTAGAAGTTGTCAAAATATACAAATTACTAAATGAATTGTTGTCTGTATAATATGACGATCATTTGAAGTTGAATGTCTTTAACCAATGCCCCATTTTTTAACGAGGCCCGAGATGATTCAACAGAGAACACAACATTGTTTTTATAGTTATTTCTCTCTCTCTTGTGAACCGTCAAATGTCCAACTAGTTTTCAAGCCATTTTCCTTGTTATTATCTGTTGAATGATATTTCCCTTCATCTATAAACAACATGTCCGTTTTTATATATATATCTCCATATTGGATAAGTACATCATTGAAGGACTTTTTATATATGTGCAGTACTTTACCAACATTATAATATGCAAACATGGAGTAATTATAAATAGTACTATGTTTACATTGCTCTCGGTCCCAAATAAATACAAAGTCTTCATTTTCAACAATTCAAATATACCAAGGAATTTTTTAATTTCCATGTTGTCGAGTGAGGAAAACCACAGAGCAATGTCAAAATGTTCTCTGGAAACACTGATAATATCGGGGTTGAGCATCCGTGCATAATAACGATAACAATTATGGACAAAATGAGATTGTTTGGAAAAATATGCAATGTTGGATAACATCTGAACTCCAAAGATAAATCCCTCTACTCCCAGGACCAATAGTTACTTTTGCAGTGATATCCAAACTGCATACAAAAACCGTGACTATATCTATAACCACAACAACAACACTTCATTCATTTACAAACATGCAACTGTAAATGAAGATTTTGATTTCCAAAGATTAATACAAAAATCACCCAAAATTTCAGAGATTCAAATGATTTAATAAAATCATCACACTAAACTAATAATATGTTAGATTCAGATGAAAATAGCAAAATCTCTAAAAAAACAAAAAAAACATTAAATGATTTAAAATTTACATAGGTTACATCTAGTGTTTCCCTCTCCTGAAAGAGGCAATGAAAGGTCACATTTTATGGTTTTCACTCAACTAGAAGAAGGCATTGAAGGTTCCAATATCAGTTGATTCATGCATTTTACTAAAACCCTACCAGAGTCGATGTATCAATTCACTATCTATCCTAGCGAATGATGTAATAAAGGGCTTACTCAAAATACATTTTTCACATGGATGTGCTTTCTAATATTTCACTGGGAACTCCTCCCACACTCTCTCCATATTTTTTGTGTATTTCCTTCTTTATTGTTGTTACATCTCTCTCGAAACCATACAAATAAAATTTGTTCCCCATATCTTTTTTCTGCACTACCTGCCCTCAAACATTTTGTAAACAATGACTTCCCCTCATTGACCCCACATTTAGATGACCAAATCCCAACATTGAATTTGGAAATACATAATCCCAAAAATTGTATCACATTTGTTCGTGACTCATATGAAGTTTCTTTGTGTTTAAATTCAAATTCACCAACAATACTTTCTTCCCCTTTTTTTACTTTTTTTCCTCCAACAGTATTTTTTTATTTCCCTTTTTTTTTCTCTTTTGGAGTCATTTTTTGTGATTTCCTTGCAAAATATAAAACCTTCCATTTCTAATATCAATAACATTTTTGTACGGGGAGCTACACAGAAATATTGCTTGTCATTATATATTTCGGAATAAATTTGTTTTATCAATTTAAGTAGAAAATAATCTTTGACTTTTACTTGTCAATGATTGGCCAACATTTGAGTGGTGATTAACATTATTGCTGATACCGCGTTTTGACACCAAGCCCCCTCCTGGTTCATTATTATCCAAGGAACCCATCTCCAATGTGATTTGTTGGCTAATATACACGGACATCTTTGATCCCAAATCTGGTTGTGGATGATCCACATGTTGAATAGCAATCCAATCATCTTGACCTGGAAATTTGTAGGTATAGATTTTATATAAAATTTTGCAAGTATTCAAGGTCACTATCCCCATTCATAATTTAGTTAATTTAACCAAGATCTTTGAAAACTAAATTTTTACCTTCTTTTGCATCTTGTCCATCTTGTCCACTAGTTTGGTAGTTCTTTGTGGATTCTCCATCACATTCAATGTTGTCATCAGATACTATAAGTTTATTGGATGATACCTAAGTGTGCTCTTTATTTAAAACTATAGTAGAATAGGAATTTGAAAAGTTATTGAACATAACTGACCGAGAAAAGTAAAATAAAATGAAATAAGACATATGGAAATGCTAATACAAATACCTTGGTTTATACCCAATTCATGATAGAAATTGTTCATAAACAACTCTTGTTGTATTGTCCACGACAGAAATAATTATTCTATCTGGCGACCTGATCAACAAACGAATAACTCTACCTCATACATACAACGAAAGAACTGTACCTAATCAAGAAGAGGCCAGTATTGAAACTATGTGATCCCAGAATTCCCATGTCCTTTCTTTTGCAAAAACATGGCTTCTCGAACTATCATTGGTAACCTTGGAAAAAGGTAAATCAATCATTGATAGGTTCTCATCCTTCCAATCCATATCCACTTGAAAAGTAGACAAATTATTCTCATCCCTTCCAATTTTCCAATACAGTATAATAAAGAATCTTATAAATAAGTCCTTGGAGAAATCTCTATAAACTCCCTTGGTAGGATTTCGTGTTACCTTTTTTTTATATTTCCTGCTGAAATGTGTGAAAGCTTTAGAAATCATACAAGAGTTTTCCATATTATCTAAAAAATTATAAGTACATGCCGCTTCAATTGATTCTTAGTAGTACAACAATGCAAGCATATCCTCTTCTATCTAGGCACTATCACAATTACACATATCAACAATAACAAATTCACAGCTGATTGCCACACCAAAAAATGCAATGGATCTTAGTGTGTTGACCGAAGATGCAGGATAACAACATTGACAAGCAAACTGTGAACTATATTTGACGTAGTCAATGGAAATACCCATCCCCTCTTTATTGATATATATGTTCAATCTTTTATGAGCATCCTTTGGTAATTTGGTACCATTATCCTCTTCAGATTCTTTCTTTCTCTTTTTACCAGGAGATTTTGCTTGATTTTCGGAGCATAAAATACTGCCTAGTTGTTGGAGATTATTTAGTGAAATTTTATAGATTTCAATGACATTATCGTTAGTGATAATCTATGATTGAAAAGCATGAACATAATGAACATTGAAATAATCAAATATCAAATGCCTGGTTGACCTCTTGTCCTTGATTCACTTGCAATATTGATATAAAGTCTTTTGCAAACATTGTTTTCAACTGATGTGCTAAGCCAAACTGATTCGTTGATTATATTGTTCGCCAGAGCAGACAATTCATCTTCATTAAGATCATGCAATGGTCTAAAAAAAATAGATCCATGATTGTTTATTTTATTTTGAACAAAATCAACCTGAGTGATGCTCTTGGGTGAGCATGGCAAGGAACCACTTTTGTAAAGTTTGAATACAGACATCCATTTTCTCCACGGTCGATGCAATGTCAAAACAAGAGTTAGCTTATCTTTAAGGATGTCCTTTGTTTGAACAACAAATATATCCATACATTCACCTTGGAAAGACTGCAAACATATAAAATTAGAGATAATATTTAATTTTCTAATTTCATAACACAAGCATCAATCTACAGACTTTGATTGATAAGAAGAAAAACTCTATACCTGCCAATCATCACTGGAAGCATTTCCCTTTCCTAGGTGGGATGGCTTACTGCAGGATATCCATTTCTTCTTTGCTTTTACAACTTGAGAAATGAATGGAGTGTCTACAAATTCCTTGTTTGATAAATTTTGTTGTTTGCGTAATTTGCTGATAACGTTTTGAGGAACATATTTATGTAGAAGACGATCTATTTGATGATGATACCTTGAATGGACCGATTGATATTTATCAGTTTCAATGATTTTTTTCTACGCTGAAATAGTATGCTTCCCATACAATATATAGAAATTTATTGAAGGAAAATTAATTTTGTCTTCATTTCTAGGAAAAAATCCCAACATGGTCTCCTTATCGAAAGGCAATAGAATAACATCTCTCAATGTTGTTGTAAAAGTTGAGACAAGAGATAAAACCATCTTTTCCATGGCCTCCTCATCAACTTTTCAATATTACAAATGCTGAGGTGCAATAACACATCTTGCTAAGTCAATAGAAAAAACTTTCTCATTGAACAAAAAGTATTTGATCTGTTCTTGTTGACATTTCGAAGCTCTTAGTCGCTTTTCCAATCATCGCTTTAGAAGGACTTGATTTGAGTGCTTTGAAGGAAGATTTGGTCACATATTTTTCAATATGATTGAGAAATGATATTCTAAGGTAGAAAAGAATATTTTCATGGTCTACATTTGTCAACTTCTTTTCAATATTCATGTAATGCAATACAGACAAGGGTTTTGCATCCAAGATTCTTTTCTTCCATATCGACAAAATTCCTTTCTTCAAAGATGACGTGATATTAATTCCGAACCGATTACAAACATCATATGAGGGAAAAACCCACCCTTTCTTCACAGAGCAAACTGGATCTGAATCGGGACCACTTTTCATTAGATATGGTAAAAAATTACAAACCATAATATCAACCTGTAGAAGGAAACACTGGTCTCTCTCGACCACTTCAACTTGAACACGTAATAAATCGTCAGAAATGGGATTTGCATATGTCAATATTCTAGCTCGAGTTGGAAATCCTTCCTCATCCAAGAAGAATAGACATAAATCCAGGTACAAATTATCTGTTTCATCCATCTCAACATACCATCCATGCTTGAATAAAGCAAGGTTGTGATCTTTTAACAAATCAAAGAATGTGATTTCCTCATATTGAATAAGGCTCAACAATGCAGACATGTTTTATCTGCAAAACAATAAATATTGAGTAGTTAATATAAGAATGAATACAATGTTTATAATTATCAATTAGTGTTTGTATATTAGATGTATACTTGCAAATTTTTAGGCGAATGATTGATGGAGAAGGAATGACCACTCCTTTCCAAAATCAATTGATTGATTAGGAACAAATATTCTAGCATTATCCATGAGAGATTGAATGCACATTTTATATAGTCATTTGAGATAGAATCGATCATAGAAGGAGCGATCATTATTTCATATTGAATGTCATTGTAATTTGGTATTTGTGCTAGAAATAAACAAATTGAGAATATTACGGGAAGTCACATTTCAATCAAGTGCTACTCCTTACGATTTAAATTGATCTTTATTGTGGTTTGTAGAAAATGGATCGATGCAAGAAGGAGCGTCCGCTCCTTTCTAAAAGAGACTTATGCCAAAGTTATCTAGGTAGAATATCTCCTTGATATTCTTGATATTTGGAGAATATACAAAGGGGTGTCCCATCCTTCTTGGGATTTCTTTAACTAATAGTTCTATAATACATAAAGGGTCATTTGATCCTTCTTGGGTTCACCACTCCGGATATAGGTGAATTGTTGGACGACCATTCAGAGCTTTAGTAGTTTTATAATTCTCTAATAAACAAAGGGGCGACTGATCCTTTCACTCCATGATATTCTCGATATTTGGAGGATATAGGAAAGGGCGCTCGATCCTTGTTGTGTTCTACATTTCTCTCCTAAATGAAGTGGCGACCGACCCTTCTTCTTCTTAGTATTATTTTCGTAATAGTTCTATAATATAAGAAGGGTTAGTCGTTACTTCTTGTTTTCACCATTCTGGATATAGATGAATTGTTGGTTGACCATCCATACCTTCGACTGTTTTCAAATTAAGTCTAGTAAATGAATGGACGACCATTCCTTTTGCAACATGATATTCTCGATATTTGGAGGATAGAAGAAGGGGCACCCGATCCTTCTTGTGTTTACTATTCATACTAATCCCACAATACAGGAAGGGTTGGCCATTCATTATTGTGTTCACCATACTAGATACAGATGAATTGTTGGCCTATCCTTTGTAGAATAAATAGTTTTACATTTCTCTCATAAATGAAGGGTCGGTCGACCTTCTTGTGCTCAATATTCTTCCAATGTTCACCACTCTGGATATACATGAATTGTTGGCCTAGCCTTTGAAGGTTGAATATTTTTATATTTTTTTCATAACTAAAGTGGCAACCAAACCTTCATGTGCTCAATATTCTTTTCATAATAGTTCTAGATTACAAGAAGGGTAAGCTGTTCCTTCTTGTGTTCACCATTCTGGATATATGTGAATTTCTAGATGACTATTTGTAGGTTCAATAGTTTTACAATTATCTATTAAACAAAGGGGCGACAGATCCTTTCTCTCCATGCTATTCTTGATATTTGGAGGATATAAGAAGCGGTGCCCGAACCTTTTGGTGTTTACTGTTTCTACTAATCCTACAATATAGGAATGGTTGACTGTTCATTCTTCTATTCACCATTCGGGATATAGTTGAATTATCATCCTAGCCTTCATACATTAAAGATTTTTACATTTCTGTTGTAAATGAAGGGTTGACCGAACCTGCTTGTGCTTAGTATTCTTCTAGTGTTCACCATTTTGGATATACATGAATTGATGGCCTAGACTTCATAGGTTGAATATTTTTACAATTATCTCATAAATGAAAGGATGCCCGACCCT
Source organism: Larix kaempferi (assembly GCA_027924585.1). NCBI lineage: Eukaryota > Viridiplantae > Streptophyta > Pinopsida > Pinales > Pinaceae > Larix > Larix kaempferi. Next base: position 7,531,204 of record BSBM01000206.1, read on the forward strand.
TCTTCTGCCCAGTATTATTTTCATTATAGTTCTAGACTGTAAGAAGGGTTGGTTGATCCTTCTTGTGTTCACCATTCTGGATATAGGTGAATTGTTGGATATAGGTGTTCACAATTCTCTACTAAACAAAGGGGTGGACGATCCTTCTTGTCGGATGTTAGGACAATTTTTTTTTATATGTTATAACTTAGCTGATGTACCGATCCCTACTGTTTACTATGGAAGTTGGAAGTTGAGAATTATCGGCCTAGCCTTCATAGATTAAATTGATTTACATTTATCTCGTAAAAGAAGGGTCGGCTGACCCTTCTTGTGCTCAGTATTCTTCCAGTGTTTACCATTCTAGATATACATGAATTGATGGCCTAGCCTTTGTAGGTTGAATATTTTTACAATTCTCTCATAAATGAAGGGGTGAGCGACCCTTCTTTTTCTCTATATTTTTTTCATAATAGTTGTAGATTGAAAGAAGGGTTGGTCGATCCTTCTTGTGTTCACCATTCTGGATATAGGTGAATTGCTGGATATAGGTGTTCACAATTCTCTACTAAACGAAGGGGAGACTGATCCTTCTTGTCGGAAGTTAAGGAATTTTTTTTTTTTTTGTTATAACTTAGCCGATGTCCTCATCCCTACTATTTACTGCAGAAGTCGGAAGCCGGGAATTATCATCCTAGCCTTCATAGATTAAATATTTTTACATTTCTCTCGGAAATGAAGGGTTTGATGACCCCTCTTCTGCTCAGTATTCTTCTAGTGTTCAACATTCTAGATATACATGAATTGATGACCTAGCTTCATAGGTTTAATATTGTTACAATTATCTCATAAATGAAGGGGCAACTGACCCTACTTCTTTCCAGTATTATTTTCATAATAGTTCTATACTGCAAGAAGGGTCGGTCGATCCTTCTTGTGTTCACCATTCTGGATATAGGTGTTCACAATTCTCTACTAAACGAAGGGGCGACCGATCCTTTCTCTACATGATATTCTTGATATTTCGAGGATATAAGAAGGGGTTCCAAATCCTTCTAGTGTTTACAATTCCTACTAATCCTACAATACAAGAAGGGTCAACCATTCATTCTTCTGTTTTCTCTCATTAATGAAGGGTCAGCCGACCCTTCTTGTTGGAAATCATAATTTGGGAAAGACATTTTTTATATGTTATCTAATGGTCACTCATAACAGTTCACCTTTTTAAAAGAATGGTCAGAATTAGGAGGTAACGTCGGTGTTAGAAAAACAGGATCGCAGAGCAATAACAATAAACAGAAATGCAAATAAAATCACACATACACATTACAAGAGAGACACAGATATATCGTGGTTCACCCAACTTGGGCTACGTCCACGCTGAATTTTCCAGTCCTTATTATTATTACCATCCAGCAAGTTGAAGGGATACAACCTGCAGCACAACCGCTACACTTCCTCTTCTCTGTTTCACAGTCTCTCTCCTGATCTCAAAGATCTTTACAATGCATAAAACCTAATACATCAACAACCCTAGCCGTATTACAATGTCTTTATTTATAAGGGAAATACAATGGGAAAATACCACGGGATACCCAAAACCATGGGCCTGCAAAACAGCTGGCGGAAAAACAGCCCCAAAAATTTTCTTCGGGGGCGTTGCCCCCGAACCCCCATTACTTGGGGGCACTGCCCCCGGACCCCCCAGCTAGGGGGGATGGTCCCCCTTGGAACCCTGTGAGGGGGCGATGCCCCCCCACACCCCCCCACTGGGGTGAGTGTACAGTCCACCTACATATCATATAGAACTAGGGTACAAACACGGCTGATACAATATCATCTATGAGACTAGAAGATCTGGCTCCACAACCAACAGTCGGGTCTTCTGCCCTTCATAAAAGCCTTTGTCTTCGAAACACCTCACCCATAGCACGCAATAAAGTCAACTGTTCACGATAAGGTGCTAGAGGGTCATCAGGAGTATCCCAAGTGGGTAGGGATGCAATGGAAAAATGAGCCACTGGGTGGCCTAGAGATGAGGTCCAAAAAGCTGTAGATGGACCAACAGCTGATACAGGGTCATCCTGGGGCCGATTTAACCATTCCGTCGATCCAGGCTCTCCCATTGAAACGGGAGGTAAGTCTTGTGAAGTGGAAATTTTCAGATCTTCACCCCATGGGGGGTTAGAGGTGGGTGTGTCTGGAGGGAACATGTGTGCCCCAATATTCAGAGTAGGGTTTTCTACTTCAAGTGACATGACCATGGCTTGTGGGTCCATTATTACCTTCAAAATTACCTCCTAGTTAGAGGGATATTCGGGTGGTAAGTTCATAATAATACGGGACCTTCTCCAAGGAAATTCAGCCAGAGTGACTGAAATAGAGTTTCTCCTAGGGTAATCTAAACAAAATAAAAGCAGTCCAGAAAAAATCTACACAAACTAAGGCTGCACACAAACTTATGTGATAGGTATGGATTCAAAAGTCTGGAACCTCACGGATTTTCAAGGCTTCACAACTCGTGATATACTATAGGGTCCAACAATTATACTTGGCCCAATTTTTTAGAGCACTAACCATGGAGGATTAGGACCGTACCCCTGACCATATAACCCGACTACCTGATAGTACATGCGTAGTATCTCCCCGAGTATTGTTCTCGGTGTATTGCTCTGCCAAGACAACCAAATGGATAGCTCAATTGGTCTCAGGAATCCTAATGGTGTCTCCCGATATACTCAAAGTGTGTGGGAGCTCAAATCCGTAGTGGTGCTGCCTAATGCACAACCGTACGGCACGAGACCTTCCTATATACTATTGAGTACGTGAAACACCTTTCTATATACGCCAAGTATGTGAAGCGCCTTTCGATATACCCTAAGGTACGTGAAAGAGCCTTCGATATACCTGGCTGGTACATGAAAGAGATTCGATATACCGGTTTTACATTGAAGACTACAATATCCCCAGAATACAATGCTAGCAAGTAATGACAGCTGCCACGTTTTACGATGCCGAAACACGTCTCTAACTTAACACACAAGTTACTAAAAATTTTACCCTAGTTCTACCGTTAATTTTATCTGGACGGTTAGCTGAATGCATGAGCTGAGTACATAAATGTAAGCATAATGCAAGCCCTAACTACATGGAGAAATATAATTTTATTTCGATGAAATCTAGATACGGGAAGGAGAAATATTTTTCCAAGTGGTTTTGCCAAAACAACCAAATGCAACATAATCCCAAATCTACCAAATTTGACAATAAAAGTACTCTTTTCATTTTTCATTTTTCCCAAAAAAACACAAACAACCACAAGCATCAAAAACCGAATCTAAACATTTTCTTTTTGTCTTTTCGAATCAAAAAATGAAACTAGGTGATGAAAAGAGAGAATTTCTATCTAGAGCACACTAACTTTTTCAATTTCACTATGATAGCTTAAAAACACACAAAAAAACAAAGATGCATATAATTTTTCAAGCATGGAATCACTTTTGTAAAAAACTTGATCTCACTCAAATTTTTCAAGAAAATGAATGGATCATAATTCTCGAAAATCACAAATGATTAACATTTCTTTCAAACTTTCCAAAAGACTAATGAATACTAAATTCCAATGCATGAACCAATTTCCACAACAATTTTCAAATGCACTTGAAAACGGTAAAAATTATGCACTTTGAATTTTTCAATGATATGCCAATATTACAACTTGATAATGATAATGTTTTTTAAGCGTGAATGGCTGAAAAGAAAGATTATTTGCAGCACTCCAAACACTCATAAATTATCAAGAAAATGACAGGCACTAATGTGAACTGAAAACACTCAAGACACTCAATCAAACAACCGAATACAATCGAAGCTAAATAACATGTGCAAATGAAGTCTGGGATCTAAGCCAATGGAAGGACTAGATCAGGTGAGGAGAGTAGGGAATGCAAGGTCAAGTGGATGAATTTGGGGGAGACCAAAGTGTCCACCACTACCGAAACTCAAACTCCTCCAAAATGGAACCCAAAACCACTCCGAATTTAACCAAACAAGACCAAATACTAACAATGCAACATCAAAAAGATCTCTGACTAGAAGATACAGTGTAGAGGAGGTCTGTAGGGAAAACCAAAATCAAAGGTTGATGAGGAGAAGAACCGAGCACAAAAAATAGACTGTTCAGCACAGTCTCTGGTCAGATGCAGAGAGACCATCGTAGGAGGGGAACAGGTGAACTGCGATAACGTCGCAACATGTCAAACTGTGAAGTGCGACAATGTCTTAGGTTACAAAGCAACAAACTACGTCTGACAGGGGAACTTCGCTATGGATATATTACCCAGGTGCGATGGGAGAGATCCCTATGCAAAGATGAATAGATCTCCAAATATGATCAACCAAAAGGGTTGACAATAAAACATATAAACTCAAAGGAAGCCAATAGACTCTTCGATGAGAAGATCTGATTGTGAAATGGTTAAGGAGGCAAAAGAAATGGCCCATAAAGAAATCAGAGAAAAAGACTTTCAAACTGAAAACTTCAAACTAACAATTCATTGTAGATCATCCCAAGTATGGTCACCAAACTTGTTACCAGACAATCTACTGAAAGCAGACTTAAGGCGTGATCTCCCTAGCTCAACGTAAGTCTAGAACAAGTGATACAGAATATGAAACAACTTTCCTAGATCTAGTTAAAGATCAAGTGATTAGATGCCTTACCTCTAGCTTGTGTATATTTCTCCTTGATGTTGTTACAAGCTCTAGGGTCTTTAGATCTCAGCTACAAAACCTGTCAAGTCATACAGAACAATAAAAGCTATTAAAATGCATCTAAACAGTGACAAATCTAAGTAAACAGTTAAGCAGGTAAACTACACAAACGTCATTAATACAACAACATTTGGTGGAAAGCGTTTATATTACTGTATTAAAGAAGGGACGTACAAAGAGTGAGACGATTACAACCAAAGCTTAACGTCGCAATCCTCCTCCAACAAGCCAATGCCAAAATCCCCCAAAGGAAGTATAGTTCTCCCAAGAGATGAGTAGAGATCTCCTAAGCTAATTTCACCAGCATGTAAGTACTATAGACTTCCTCCCTTTGGAATGGGAATGATCCTCATATATATAGGACTAAGAGGATAGGGTAGGTTGAGATATAGTGGGAGAGGGTTAAGGGATCCTCCCCAAGGGCTAGGGAATCGAATGTCATCTACCTTATAGGCTAGGGATAGAGATCCACATCAGACACCTTCGAGAATGGGCTCGAATATGACCTTTTATCCATTTAACTAACATCGTTGCAGGCTGCATGAGGGTGACTTGCGACATCGCACATTGCACAAAGGTGACTTGTGACGACCTCACTAAACCCTATGGAAATGGGCTATCATCTCTTCCAATCTGGTATCTTAGTCATAGGAACTTCAGGTATGTTTACACTGAGTATTATGATGGGAATATTTAGGTGTAACAGAATGTCCCCCAAAGCATGAAGCTGTTGGAACTTGACAGGTGAAATGCTTTGACAGAAGGAATTGGCAAGGTCTTGTCAGATGGATGACGCTGCTGTAGTACAACTGACTCTGAGAACACAGTCTCGTACGACTCACAACATGGATGCCGACCAATACATTGCAGATCCATGGTAGTAATGAACGATTGAATACAATCATGGATACTAGACACAAGCATAGATCCATGATGAGATGATAACATAGCCATGACCAAGACAAAAGTGGATCTGTGTAATATGACTCAAAACAATCTCCATCACAACTTGGGTAAAACATGACTCCCCGGGGTCTTCAATACAAACCCACAATGATACGAATCTATCCATGTGATGACAAATGTCTTGATGTCAAACATGGTAGAAACCACTTGATTACCGGTCATTGATGTATACCATTAACAAGCGCAAGGGAAATCACCATTGATGTCAATGATTCCCAAGGTATCACAGCACATATCATTAAGAGTGAATAGATGAGTTGAAGTCGAACGTCAGATAAAATCTTTCAATCAAGAGTCAATGATGTAAACTCATTTCGAAAGCGAAGTAAGCTACCATTGAGGCATGCAGGCCCAAGGTACTTGATTGGTTTATAGATTCAATCCTCAGATGATGTGTTGAAGTCAACAAGGATGAATCCATCAAAGGAGGGCCATGATGAATCCACCATCATTGAAACGAAACTCGATAATAGATTTTTGGAGTAGATCAAATGGTACAGTAACATGCAAGACTGACTCAGAATAGACCGACATGGTGGAAGGTGTACTAACTGTAGATAATGAGTGGTGAATGTATTCTTGAACATGGGCATGGCATGACTTGGCAGTACTGACATGATGAGTATGATGCCAACTCCTAATGCAACTAATGATGGAAGTATTCTTTGGATGACCCAAAGGAGTAACAAGACTCAGGAAGTAGGCAGAACTCAAAGACAAATGGATGACCCAATTAGTATTGTATGCAAATGCAAACGAGTGCCATGTTCAAGAATGACTAAGTACTGCCATTGATAAAGGCATAATACAAAGTACTGCCACTTTCATTTTTCCCCATCATGACTGATGAGTGCCTCATGTGTTTTTGACGAGCTTGATGAGGGAAACCAGATGCTCGCTATACCTCATCTCATAGATGAGTCCAATCCCAAATATTTTTCAAACCTAGGAAAGGAGGGCTTCATCCCATGGCGGGCCCTTCAATGTTGAATTAACGAGTCCATGGAAGGTAAACTCGACGTCATTTCATATTTAGAGAGTCTGAAAAAAACTAAAGAAGACTCCAAAGATCCTTTTTCATAAGGTTTGCCTCTTCGCCCGAAAAAGGGTAAAACAACGCGAGAGAGGAATCTTCAAGTCATGATTGGTTGGAGTATTCCTTTTTCGTAAGTAGTGCCCCCTGGTCCGAAAAAGGGGTAAACTATCACCGGGAAGATAACCATTCAAACACTTTAACAAGCATGAACGCATCAAGTTCACTTGGCAATCTTTTCAAATTTAGAGAGCCTGAAAAGAGCTTAAAGAGAGACTCGAAGGGTTCCTTTTTCGTAGGAGTTTAACAAGCCCAAAAAAGTGATAAACCATAACTCGGTGAATTATTCTCATCGTTTTATGAGCACGAGAAAAAACAAAGAGTAAGCTCAGTTGTCATTAATAATTGAATTTATTGAGAGAAAAAATTACAAAAAGATGCTCGAAGAAGTTGTTCATACCTGATGATACTTACGAGATAATCATTATAGTGAAAAGTGGAATTAATTAGGCACTTAACTTGTCCTGCAACTCAAAGACTAGGTAAAAAATGGTTAACCATGTATTTAAATGCGTTAAATAATTCAAACTATAGCAAAAAATCCAATAAAGCATCAATTTATAAAAGGAATATTTCAATTCTATTATAAAAGGGATGAAATAGTGAAAAGAAATTACAATTGTTTTTTACCAAGCTTGGAGAGTTGAAAGAGACATTTGGAGCCAGATTTCAACTGCTGATTCGGGAGCTACGATCCGCCATTTCATGAGCCATCAGAAGCAGTTAGGCCTAATCTCATCTTTGCAACTTTTCAATGGATTGGTTTCATGTTTTTTGCTCATTTTTTAAGGTTTTGAGTTGGTTAACTTGGGGGAAATGCGCCCTTGGGTCATCGCAAGGGGTCTTTACGGGAGTTGTGATGACCCAGGGTCATCGCAAATACTACAAGGGTAGCTTGCGATGATGTCACACTGTCTGCAAGGACATCCTGCGACGACAGAAACATCCAATTTCAACTCAATACCCAACCCAAAAGAAAAAACTTTGATGCATAGGGTGAGTTCTAATGTTGCTCATTTGTGCTTCTTGATAGCTTCACAATGATAATCATGGTCTTAGAGTGGTGAGAGAGAGAACATGAGTTGGATGATGCACAGTTTGAAAATGACCCTCAATCTGTTGCTGCATTGAGGAATTGTTGACTTCTCAAATACTTCCAAGTAGCGAGCATAAGGTCCCAGGTCCAACTACTGATATAGATGATCCGATGTTGGGATCCATTGCAGGAGAAATTCGAGATCGGAGTGCAAACATTGAGTATAGATGTCAAGGACATCTATTTTCTGACAGGATTATCCCAGATGGGAGAACCTGTATCTATTACTCGGTCACGAGGAGGTGACCGGACCGTAGATGACTTGATCACTCAGTACTGCACCATGGATACTGTGGTTACTAGTGTGAAGATTCCCATTAAGGGGATTCAAGATCATCCATTACCTATCATGCTATTCACCCTGGTGAGGGTGGCAGGGAGTGAGTCTTCGCATCTCGTGAGCAAGTCCCAGTTGATATATGTAAAGGAGTGCATGGCTCCCAGGGTGTTCAACTAGTGTGAGAGACTCCTTGCTAACCTCAAGATTCAGCTCACCAAATGTTGGCGTGGGGCACTGAAACAATTTGGGTATGGGTCCATGGTGATCTCTTTTCTATTGGAGAGGGTATCTCATCTATGTCCATAGGTGGAATTAGATGACAGGGATGACAGGAATCCACATATGACTCGATGGTTTGACGTGATGGCACTCCACAGTGGTGGGGGTCCCATCATAGGTTATGGCACCAGGTTCTTCATTTGGATGGAGGGGCAGCTCCTCATGATTGAGGATTACCCTTACAACGAGACAGACTTTAGAGGTGATCCTGACCTGGTGCTCCCTAAGGGAGCACAATGGAGTGACATAGGTAAGAACAACAACTTTATGTGTTTTTCATTTTATATGTTTTATGATTTTTTGTAGTAGTGTTGATAACTCAGTGTTGTGTGTAGATGTGGGTCCATCACGACCAGTTGGGGTCTCTCTCATCATGAGGAAAGGATAGGTACCGGTTGTGGGTGCTACAGCATGAGATGCTACCGAGGAGATAGAGGAGGTTTATGAGAACCTCCAGAGGCTGACCCTGAATATCCCAGAGCCAGGTTTTCGTGATCTACCTCGAGGCTACCAGAAGTACCCTGTCGGGGTATTTGACCATTTTGGAACGCTGATGGCCAAAGTGGCGAGGGTTGTGGTCTTCTTTCATGGGCAGCAGCTGGGAGATTCAAGATCTACGGTTAGGAGACCTGAGCCTTAGGCTCATGTCCTATTTATGTATGTACTAAAATCTTGCGAGCTTCAGATTTTGTAGAGACTCACTTAAATCTAGTATGCTTCAGATTTTGTATCAGCACTACCATCTTGAATTTTATATATGCAGACATTTTCGGCGGATTTATACATTATGTGTTCTATGGATGATTTATGTGATCTTGTTTATGTGTTTTCTTATACAATGGATGATTTACATGTTATGAATGCTTTTATGTTTTATAAAAATGTTATGTGTGTGCAATGTACCAATCTAGAATGAAATTGGCCATAGAGTCGGCAATTGTGTTCATGTCTCATGGAATGTCCAGGTATTGAATAGATTCAAAGGACCTTTCAAGAAAATGGACTCGTCTAAAGAGACGGAGTAGGGTAGGGTTGTGGATAGCATAGATCCGGTTAAGATGAGAGACCACTAGTTGTGAATCCAAATAGATAACAACATGGTCCATACCCAAGGAAAGAGTGTCGGTTAGAATTCCAATCACTGCATGATATTCCGCGGCATTTTTGGTTGTGAAACCTAGACACATTCCTCCTGACCTGATGAGCTCACCGGTGGGAGAGTATAGCACCTAGGCTGCCGAAGCAAGGTTATGGGTATGCCAGCTGGCGCCAATTGCGAATCCGTAGCAAGTTGTCACCTGCACATGCAGAAAAAACATGGTATAAGAAACAAAAAAAAAGACCTAGACACACTAAAATAAAAGCGTCGCACCAAACAAAACACACACACCATGTACAGTATATACAAGTTGTCTATGTGTGAAAGAATCAGGCATAGTACTTCTTCAGGTAGATCCCATTGCGAGGCTCACTTAAAGATATCCCATCGTAATCCTCTAGTTTGTAGGCTCCTTTTTCCAAAACACATTTCACTATGTACAGTTCGTGCCACATGGAATCGAACTTACCTTCCCCCAAATTGTCATGCCTTTGGTCATATGTGAGGACCAAATCACCTTCATTAAAGACACAGGGTTGGACTGACCTATCGTACTGTTCCTTGATGTGCTTCTTATGTGCCTCATTGGCAAGAGCAGCATCACAGTGGGTCTTGTCAAGCTTTGCAGGGTAAAGGAAATGTTCTTCCTCGGTAGTGGTGTTCGGAAGAAGTTCAACTGTGAGTTTGAGTGATGTAATTTTCGCACTCTATAGGTAGGACTGCCTCCAATCCGTAAACTAGTTGGAAAGGTGTAAATATGGTGGCAGTCTTAACGGAGGTCTGGTATGCCCATAGTGAAGAAAAGAGCATGTTGTGCCAGTTGGACTTATGCGTACCCACCATGCACTGAATCATGGCTTTCAAGACTTTTCTTTTGGCCTCTACTTGTCCATTGGACTGTGGATAGTAAGGTGTTTAGTTTTCATGACGAAAACCCAATCTGGTGCTGAGCTCATCGATTATATGGTTTTGAAAGTGAGACCCATGGTCGGTGACTATGGCTTGCAGCACTCCGAACCGTGAGATAACATGATTGAACATGAAGAGTGCGGCAGTTTTTCCATTGTCCATGTATGTAGACATAGCCTCGACCCACTTTGTAAAGTAGTCCATAGCTACTATGATGTAACCATCCCCCCCGGCTGAGGTAGGCTTACAGTGAATGAATTCAATGGTCCATTTTGTGAAGGGGCCAACGGAAATAACCGGGTGTAACAGGGTTGGATGGGGGTGCTTTTTCGTTTAAAAATGCTGGCATGGGGGACATTTTTTAATGGCCTCAATACAATCTTTGAATATAGATGGCCAATCATATCCTGCACGTAGTATCTTCTGGGCCATATCCATCCGAGAGGGATGACTGCCACAAGCCCCAGCATGACAGTAATTCAAAACATGTTCAGCCTCCTCATGTGCCAAACAACATCGAAGAACATAATCAACCCCATGACAGTACAAGGTATCACTGATGATCAGGTAATACTTTGTGTGGTAGCGTATTCGACGACGATTGTCATGAGTCAATTGGGGGTTGAAATGTTGGGTATAGAGATATAAGGTAATATCCACATACCATGGGTCAGACATGCTAATAAGAAACAATGATTCATCCGGAAGAGAATCATTGGGTTCAGATCGTACATCAACATAGGGAATATCGCAGATGAGCTCGGAGAACACAAACGACTTCTTGGACATGGCCTTCTCGAAGAGGAGATCGAACTCCTGAAGTATCACGATCGAGCGTAAATACTTGCCCCGAAGCACCTGACATGTTAAAACATGGTACATGGGGTTTGAGTCAGCGATGATGGTGGTGGTGCAGAGCAGTATGTGGTGACAGAACTTTTGGACGAAAATGACTTCTGTGAGAGTGAGCTTCTTGACATGCGAATAATGAGTTTCAGTGTCCATAAGACCCTTACTTAGGTAGTAGATGACATGTTCCTGGGCGTTATTATCTTCCTGTACCAAGACCATGTCAATCGTGGTGGCAGAAGCAGTGAGACAAAAAAATAATACTTGTAGTACTTGGGTGGTTGGAGCACAAGGGTGTGCGTAATGGCATGTTTGAGACTATCGAAGGATTATTATGCTTGGTTGTCCCAAATGAACGAGACGTCCTTCTTAAGTAGTCTCATGTAACCCTATGTCTTTTGTGCGGAATTACAGACAAAACTCCATAAGTAAGTTGCCTTCCCTTGCAAACTCTGTAGTTCCATAAAGTTGGTGAGAGGTGGGAGAGCAAAGATGGCTTCCACCTTCAAGGGATCAATGTGGATCCCATTCTTTGAGACAATAAAACTGAGGAGGTGTCCAGACTTGACACAAAATATACACTTGTGAGGGTTGAGATGGATGTTATATTGTCTGCATCTGAGGAATACGACCGTCAGATGATCAATGTGGTACTCACACTGCCTTGAATGGGTAGGTATATCATCGAGATAAGGTTCCACAAAGTCCTTCACATCATGAAAGGCATAAGACATGGCCCGCTGGAATGTGGCACCAGCATTTTTAAGGCCAAAAGGGAGCTTGCGATAAGCAAACGTGCCACAAGGATAGATGAAAGCAGTCTTGTGTTGGTCAATCGGGTGGATCTAAATTTGGTTGTAACCGGAAAAGCCATCCATGAAAGAGAAAATGACTCTTCCAGCATAGTTTTCAATGATCTGATTGATATAGGGAGTTGGGTAATTGTCCTTAGGACAAGCCTTGTTGAGATACCGATAATCGACACAGACATGAATGGTACCCTATTTTTTAGCTACAGGGACGGCGTTTGAGACCCATTATGTCAGTGGGACAGGGTAGATAAATCCAACTTTCAAGAGCTTTTCAATCTCTGCCTTGATTGTCGCAGTCTTCCGAGGTTGTATTGGTCACAAATTTTGCTAGACTGGATTAGCATTAGGATAGGTTTGAATCTCATGTGAAACAATAGTGGGGTCTCTCCCGGGCATCTCCTCTTAGGTCCAAGAAAATACGTTTCGAAATTGCTTGAACAAGTCCGTGAACATTGTAATCTCTTAAGGGGAACACTCTGGCCTAAATGAATGTTTTCCACTACACCAGGAGTAACTGATATGTCTACCGAAATGGTAGGTTCAATGTTTTCCAAGTTACCTTCAGTGTCTATCTGACATGTGAGTTTCGGGGACTGAGGACAAGGGTAGACATCCGATGTAAAGATGGTGGTAATGTGGTTCTCCATAGAGTCTAGCATAGGAAGGAAAGATGATCGATGGTGAAGCTCTTCCCATAGAGGGTCATCCACACTCATGATTTCCATAATGGACTCATCAGAATGAAAAGTCCGAAATAGAGGATCGGGTAGGGACGACGTCCGTTGTAGAGAACAGGACGTGGAGGCCACAACTAAGTGGTTCTCGGGTGCTGACTGGATAGCCTCATAAGTGAGTTCAGCAGGTGAAATAAGTATGGTGTCTCCAATTAGGTGCGTAGTGTCTTCATCAGGTATAAGCCATTGATTGGTAGAGTTGGGGATAGATGAAATCCTAGAGGAGATCATGTTCACCATGGAAACATGATTAGGGGGATCCGAGGTTGGAAAGACACCCATAAGAGATGAATATTTTATGAGGCCAAACCCCATGTTCTCATATAGTTACAAAGATTGTCCAAGTAATGGAACATTATCTCCCAGATGAGTAGCGGTGTCAGGTGTACAGAAAACTAGTTGGTCAATAGTAACAATTTGGCCTTCGTGGGGGAATTGTACTATGCAGAAGACAGATGATGCGACCACAATCATGGCGTAAAACCAATTACAACCAAGTATGATATTATAATCTAATGGGGCTGCAACCACTTCCACGTTAATGGTTGCGGTCTTACCCCCCAACTCGATTTCTAAGGCTTGTAACAACCCATGAGGTTGAAAGCCACGTCCGTCGAATGCTTTCAAGGTGGTGGGAGAACGGTTCAACTTGGGAGAGCCAATGGCTCTCCAACACAAAATCAACATGACCAAAGTAGAGGCACCTTTGTCCAAAACGGTACGATGGATTTTCTTCCCAACAATGTTTGTGGAAACTTGAAATGCCAACTGATGGGAAAGCCTCGGCATAAAGTACTCAAGATGGAACATGATGGTATTAGAAGAATCTAGATCAACTGCGCCGATGGTAGAGAGGAGAGTCTTGCGCTAGTTAGGACAGTTATGAAAGACCTCTAACATCGACATGGCACAAGGAGCTTGCTCCAAGTCCTCTACAATAATGTAGTTTCCAGCAGCCCAAGCATTGGGATTGAAAACGACTTTTTGAATTTTTCTCTTCGGCGAACTCAACACTGACTCTAAAGAAGGCTTCTCAATGGTGAGGGAAGCGTGCGGTACATTGACATCGAGAATAGAAGTTGAAGCATTTTTAGTATTACTTCCAATGGGTTCCTTCTGAGGGGCGGAGTCACATGACCGGGAACATGTGTTCAAGTTGACAGTCTCACTACGCATCATGATAACATGCGCGGTGGAGGATGCTTCTCCTTGGGAAGGAGAGGTATGTGTGATTAGTTGCTAATTCTAAGCGGGGAAGGGATCATTGAGAACTATGGTAGTAGAGTTTCCTTTGAGAAAATTCTGAACTTCGTCTCGGTGGGGACATTCCTTTGAGAAATGGTCTCCACCACACAGTAAACAAGGATACTTCAACTTCCTCTTTTGTTTGGTGTCTTCGGAGGTGGGATTGGGATCCTGCTGGTTAGAAGATTTCTTAGGTTTCCCTTTGTTTTTCTTATTACCAATGGATTTATGAGATGAAACTGATTGAACGAAATTCACCTCTTTGATGGAGGCAGGAGTGGGTGACTTGGTGTTGTTGTTACCAGCTTGTGTTGGGGATGGGGAAGAACCCTGGGGGTTCGACGATCCAACAGTTTGAGTAGGAGGCTGGGTGGTAAGGGAACCAATGATGCCATCGGCCTATGGTCCCTTGGGTGGTTTCGTAGGGTCATATGTAGGGTGAGGTGTGTCAGGAACAATTTCATACAATGTGCCAGATTGAGCATAGACCAAGTCTAAGTAATGGGAACAGGCAATTGCCCGTTCCTCACTGACGGCCCCTCCCATGGCGATGTCTCAAACTACGACAGGTAGAAGTGACTTTGTGAACCAGTCAGCTAAGATTTGGTCCGGAATATGAGCCTTAATAAGACGTCGTCTTCACCGCCACTCATGAATATGATCTGAAATATGAGTGGTAGTGTTCTGGCGAAGGGAGGTCAATAAGTCCATACCAGTCTCATAGCGAATGGGCAACTGGAAATGGGTAAAAAAAGACATAGCAAGAGAGAGGAAATTGAGAAAAGAGTTGGGTTGTAGTTCAATACACCACTTGGAAGCTGGGCCGATGAGATTCGATTGAAATAACCTAAGATGGATCAAGTCGTCCATCAAGGAGTTGGATGAACACCATAAATGGTATGTCATCACATGGTTTTTTGGATCCTCACCAGGATTTCCATCAAATTTGGGGATATTTGATGGTAACTTAACTGGAATGGGTGGCTAGTTATGTCAGTGGAAGATGGGATCATTCGTCAAACAAGACAGGTCGGGTCAGTCCAAAGTAGCCAAAAATGGCAGCTGTTGGTTCAGCTGGGGGTACTGATATGGCATGTATGGACCGGTAGGACCTTGAATGGACTAGTTGTAAGGTGTCCTCGGAGGAAACTGACTGTAAAGGGGTGTGCATCCCGAACCATAATAAGGAGTTCAGTTACCATAATAAGGTGGTTCGCTACCATAAGCTAGGGTTCCGCCTCCACCGTCGGGAGGCGGTGGGCCGCCTCCAAATGGTGGGGGTCCGCTGCTACCACCTGGATAGGATGGACCTCCACTGCCTCCGCTAGGGGGAGTTGGTGGCCCGATGCTTCCACTAGGATAGGATGGACCTCCACTACCTCCGCCGGGAGGAGGTGGTGGTCCATCGCTTCTGCCGAAATGGTAAGGGCCTCCTCTGCCACCTCCACCAGGATAGGATGGTCCTACACCACTTTCGTTGGGAGGGGGTGGTGCTACACCGCCGCCGCTAGAAGGGTAAGGGCCACCTCCTCCATCTCCACCAAGATAGGAGGGTCCTCCAATGCCACCACCAGGATGGGATGGTCCTCCACCATAAGGTGGGTGTCCGCCACCACCCCCGGGGGGGGGCGGTGTGGCCCTTTGCCTCCACCTGAAGGGGGAGGGCCTCCACCTCCGTAGCTAGAAGGGGGTGGTCCATAGTTTCCGGAATGAGGTGGTCCTCCACCAGAAGGTATAGGTTTTCCTCCTCCGGAATTGTGTGTAGGATCCCCGCCTTCGATGGGAGGTGGGGGTGGACCAAACGGGGGTGGTGGGGCTTGAGGGACTATAGGTGGGGGGCCATGCTGTAAAAAAAATTTATTCCCCCATAGAGTGTATGTATTTGCGGGATAAGGTATCCCGTAGAGTACGATTCCGGGATTGAGTTGTCTCGACACAGGCTTAAGATAACCTGGATACGCTTGACTCCATAGCGGTTGAATTAGTTTGGATGGTCCCCCAACATGGGATAATCCCGTGGTGGAAGGTCCAGTGGGTAGGGAATCTCCAATGGAAGGACCGATGGGAACTTCTCCTCCAGTGTTATGGTTAAGAGATGCGGGTTTTCCCTAGCAACAACTTGCTGACCACTAATAAAAGTTTGACCCAACGCGGGCTATTGATTATCTACTACAGGGCTAACATTACCCGTAAGGAAGGTAGGAGGTAAAGAGTATCCTCCCCACAAGTTTTGGGGTGGGGGAGGAGTGGGTAATGCAACCATGGTAGTAATAGGTGTGTTGGACTGTTGTCTTTCAGCAGGTTGAGTCGTTGGGGGTATAGAACTAGTCTCCTGTCTGAGGGGTGTATTTTCCAGAAGTGAGGGTTGACTAGATTCATAAGTGGTCATGTTTTGGGTGGGTGATTCCGGTGAGTCAAAATATAAATAACGACTCATTAGTGGCCGATAAGGAGGTAACGTCGGGTCTCCAGCCCTTCGTAAAAGACTTTGTCTTCGAAACTCCTCACCCATATCACGTAATCGAGTCAACTATTCACGATAAGGTGCTAGAGGGTCATCAAGAGTAGCCCAACTGGGTGGGGATGCAATGGAAAAATGATCCACTAGGTGGCCTAGAGATGAGGTCCAAAAATATGCAGTTGGACCAACAGCTGATACAGGTTCATCCTAGGGCAGATTTAACCATTCCGTTGATCCAAGATCTCCCGGTAAAATGGGAGGTAAGTCTTGTGAAGTGGAAGTTTCCACCTCTTCACCCCCGTGGGGGGTTAGAGGTGGGTGTGTCTGGAGGGAACATGTGTGCCCCAATATTCAGAGTAGGGTTTTCTACTTCAGGTGACACGACCATGGCTTGTGGTTCCATTCTTACCTTTGAAATTACCTCCTGGTTAAGGGGATATTCGGGTGGTATGTTCAGAATCCTATGGGACCTTCTCCAAGGAAATTCAGCTAGAGTGACTGAAACAAAGTTTCTCCTAGGGTAATCTAAACAAAAGAAAAGTAGTCTAGAAACAATCTACACAAACTAAGGCCATAAGCAAACTTATGTGACATGTGTGGATTCAAAAGTCTGGAACCTTGTGGGATTGTCAAGGCTTCGGAACTCGCGATATACTCCAGGGTCCAACAATTATACTTGGCTAAATTTTTAAGAGCACTAACCAGGGACGATTAGGACCATACCCTTGACCATATAACCCGACTACCTGATAGTATGTGCATAGTAGCTCCCTGAGTGTTGTTCTCAATGTATTGCTCTTCCAAGATGACCAAATGGATAGCTCAATTGGTCTCAAGAATCCTAATGGTGTCTCCTGAAATACTCAAGGTACGTGGGATATCAAATCCCTAGTGGTGATGTCTAATGCAAAACCCTATGGCATGAGACCTTCCTATATACTACAACGTACGTGAAACACCTTTTTATATATGCCAAGTATGTGAAGTGCCTTTAAATATACCCTAAGGTACGTGAAAGAGCCTTCGATATACCTGGTTGGTATGTGAAAGAGATTCGATATACCGGTTGGAACGTGGAAGACTACAATACCCCCAGAATAGAGTGCTGGCAAGTAACAACTGCTGCCACATTTTACGACACCGGAACACGTCTCTAACTTAACACACAAGTTACTAAAAATTTTACCCTAGTTCTATCATTAATTTTATCTGGACGGTTAGGTGAATGCATGAGGTGAGTACATAAACGTAAGCATAATGCAAGCCCTAACTACATGAAGAAATGTACTTTTCTTTCGATGAAATCCAGATACGGGAAGGAGAAATCTTTTTCCAAGTGGTTTTGCCAAAACAGGCAAATGCAACACAATCCCAAATCTACCAAATTTGACAATAAAAGTACTCTTTTCGTTTTTTCCGTTTTTCCAAGCAAAACAAAAAAAACCACAAGCATCAAAAACAAAATCTAAACATTTTATTTTTGTCTTTTCGAATAAAAAAATGAAACTAAGTGATGAAAATAGAGAATTTCTATCTAGAGCACACTAACTTTTTCAATTTCACTATGATAGCATAAAAACACACACAAAAAACAAAGATCCATATAATTTTTCAAGCATGGAATCACTTTTGCAAAAAACTTGATCTCACTTGAATTTTTCAAGAAAATGAATGGCTCATAATTCCCAAAAAGCACAAATGGTTAACTTTTCTTTCAAACTTTCCAAAAGACTAATGAATAATAAATTCCAATGCATGAACCAATTTCCACAACAATTTTCAAATGCACTTGAAAACGGTAAAAATGATGCACTTTGAATTTTTCAATGATATGCCAAGATTACAACTTGATAACGATAATGTTTTTTAAGCGTGAATGGCTGGAAAGAGAGATTATTTGCAGCACTCCAAACACTCAAAAATTCTCAAGAAAATTAAAAGCACTCATTTGAACTGAAAACACTCAAGACACTCAATCAAACAACTGAATACAATCAAAGCTAAATAACATGTGCAAAGGAGGTCTAGGATCTAAGCCAATGGAAGGACTAGATCAGGTGAGGAGAGCAGAGAATGCAAGGTCAAGTGGATGAAGGTGGGGGAAACCAAAGTGTCCACCACTACCGAAACTCAAACTCGTCCAAAATGGAACCCAAAACCACTATGAATTGAACCAAACAAGACCAAATACTGACAATGCAACATCAAAAAGGTCTCTGACTAGATGATATAGTGCAGAGGAGGTCTATATGGAAAACCAAAATAAAAGGTTGATGAGGAGAAGAACCAAGAACAAAAACTAGACTTCTCGGTGCAGTCTCTGGTCAGATGCAGAGCAGCCATCGCAGGAGGGGAACAGGTGAACTGTGACAACGTCGCAGGATGTCAAAGTATGAAGTGCGATAGTGTCGTAGGTTGCAAAGCAACAGACTGCATCTGATAGGCGAATGTTGCTTTGGATATATTACCCAGGTGTGACAGGTGAGATCCCTAAGCAAAGATGAATAGATCTCCAGATATGATCAACCGAAAGACTTGACAATAAAACATACAGACTCAAAGTAAGTCAATAGACTCTTCGATGAGAAGATAAGATGGTGAAATGGTTAAGGAGGCGAAAGAAATGGCCCATAAAGAAATCAGAGAAAAAGACTTTCCAATTGAAAACTTCAAACTAACAATGCATTGTAGATCTTCCCCAGTATGGTGGCCAAACTTGTAACTTACCGGACAATCTACCAAAAGCGGACTTAAGGCATGATCTCCCTAGCTCAACGTAAGTCTAGAACAAGTGAGACAGAATATGAAACAACTTTCCTAGATCTAGTTAAAGATCAAGTGATTAGATGCCTTTGTTATACCTCAAATTGCCACACCATGTGTAAGTGAGAATATACATGTTTCACCACCATGGAAAACATGGTGTTTATGCCTCCTAAGGGTGTTAGGACCCTTCATTCTAATGTTGGTACCTTCCCTAGTCACACTTGGAAGAAAATCCAACAAGTAAGGGGTCGAAACCCACATTAACCACCTCCAAAAATTAAGCCTTCTGGAACTACCGCGCCCTGCATGCCTATGGGGGAGCGGTAGTGTCAAACTACCGCGTTTTGCATGCCTATGGGGGAGCGGTACCACCGCGCTTTGCTTAGTTATAGGGGAGCGGTAGTCTTAGTTTAGGCTTATCCCTTTTATTTTGGATCTTGGATCTCATGGAGATTTTATTGGGATGAGGTACCCCTTCGAATCCCATCTCACTTTCCCTCCTTGGTATGATTTAGATCTTTGATCCACATATTATTCACTTAGATCCATAATCTCCTCTTAGTGGTTGGCCTCCCAAATCCTACTTAAAGAGAGCCATCCATGAGCTATGGGTGGTGATCTTGGAAACACTAAACTTATGATCCTATGAGTCTTGCAAGGGTGATGTTGGAGAGCTTGGAAGGAGGTGCTACTACTTTGGACATCAAGGTATAACATTGTAATCAACTTCTTTTGGCTTTTCTATCATTAATATAACTTAGCCTATTCCTCTCATTTTCATGTCTTTAATGATGAATGCATGAAATTGTCTCTATTTATATAGTTAGATATTTGTTTATAGATATATTGCCTTGGAGAAGGTGTTGTCTTTTCTTTGTGAATAGGTTCATAAGTCCATAATCAAAGGATGGAGCTGTAGCAACTTAGGAGCAGCAGGACAACCATCAAAGTAAGGTATGCCATATACTTGCTTTGTATTTCCATAGCTTATTAGCTGATGTGTGAGCTAGATCTAGGAGGACTATAGTGTCTATTTGTTTCATCTCTGTCTTGGGTAGGAAATTAGGGGCCTTTTCTAATCTTGAGGAGATATCTACCTATCCGTAGGGAGATTTTCTCACAACAACCTTACCTCTAGCTTGTGGATATTTCTCCTTGATGTTGTTCTAAGCTCCAGGGTCTTCAGATCTCACCTGCAAAACTTGTCAAGTCATACAGAACAATACAAGCAAGTGAAATGCATCTAAACAGTAACAGATCTAAGTAAACAGTTAAGCAAGTAATCTACACAAACATCATTCATACAACAAAATTTGGTGGAAAGCGTTTATATTATTGTATTAAAGAAGGGAAGTACAAAGAGTGAGATGATTACAACCAAAGCTTAACGTCGCAATCCTCCTCCAAAATGCCAATGCCATAATCCTCCAAAGGAAGTATAGATCTCCCAAGAGATGAGTAGAGATCTCCTGAGCTAATTTCACCAACATGCAAGTACTATAGACTTCCTCCCTTTGGAATGGGAATGAGCTTCATATATATAGGACTAAGACGATAGGGTAGGTTGGGATATAGTGGGAGAGGGTTAAGGGATCCCCCTCAAGGGCTAGGGAACCGAATTCCATCTCCCCTGTAGGCTAGGGATAGAGATCCACATCACACGCATTCGAGAATGGGATCGAATATGCCCTTTTATCCATTTAACTGACATCGTCGCACGCTGCATGAGGGTGACTTGCGACGTCGCAGGTTGCACAAAGGTGACCTGCGACGACCTCACTAAACCCTATGGAAATGGGCTATCATCTCTTCCAATCTAGTATCTTAGTCATAAGAACTTCAGGGATGTTTACACTGAGTATTATGATGGGAATTATTAGGTGTAACACCCAGTGGTAGGATAAATCTTTCATAGAGGAAAATTAGGTATCATTTCTCTAGACAAATATCAATTTTAAGAATTATAGAAGATTAAAGAAAACAATACAATAAAAACATAGAGCATCTAACTAGGATGAATTCTACATTAATTTCAAAGAAAGAACATTGACAATATTTAAATGTGTCAATTAGAGCATATAAAAGGAATTCTAACTCACATAGTTCAGTCAAATATGAGGCAAAGTGATAAGATAATGTAACAGGAAATACATTCACAAAAAGAGAAATTAATAGACTAAAGAAAGTGACAACATATGAATCTTTGATTCCAATAGACCTGTATTTCTGCTTTTCATTAAATTCTTCAAAAAATATTACATCACTATCTTTTTTTCTCTCGGATCCAACCCCGATTACTTTGTAAAATTAAAATTTATACAAAATGTTCTTTGAATAAACCCTAATTGATTCTTCGCTAAAGATACAATTTACAAAGAAATCTCTAAGCTTCAGGAACATTTGTTTTGTTGTCGACCAAGATGGTAACGTGTTTCTTTGATTTGGGTTGATGTAACACTCGGGAATTTAACAAAGGAACCGCAACTTCATTTCAAATTTAGACACTTGAATATCCATTCTTGATATAACCTATATTTTGTTTTGCCAAATTTTTCGACAATTTTCCATTGCTCTTGATTTGCGATTTCATAATCCATCATTTATTTCACCATCACCTCCAATTCTATGCATGTTGTGTAACATACAGTTACCAGATCCTTCTAAATCATTAGAAATCGATCAAATATTTCAAAATCATCGATCAATTTATCAATTATTTTCTTTCCAGTTAATCCTTTGACCAAACCTTCAAATTTCGAGATCCATACGAGCCTATATTATCAAACTATGATAATTTTCTTGAGTCATTAATTTTCCATCATCACTCAAAAAGGAAGTTATACCATTTTCAAAAAGGCCCTGAAATAATTTATTAAAATTTTGAACTTGAAGGAGCATTTGTTGTGTTTTGTCTTGTGCTTCTTTAACACGATCATGCTTTCCAATAATTCTTCTTTCCCAAATTATGATTGTTGGTCTGTCTTTGATTCCAAAAATTGCATATCTGATTGAGTTAGAGTGTTTAAAAAGCTGACTATATTTTGAGTTGTTTTGAAGGCCTTGTTGGCACCTATAAATTGTTTCCCAAAATCCTAATCCTAAGACTATTCCCACGAGTAGGATCTGTGAAAAGATGGTTAAAACCCCTTCCCTATTCAGGTCTAGGTTGCTAATGTCAAGAAAATATCTAAGTCAGAAAGGGAATGATGAGAAAGATGAAGGGTTTGAGCACTTGGAGCCTAAAGAGGTAGCCCGAATAATGAAAATGGATGAAAATGCTGATAACCTATAGTCCGATGAGAAATAAAGTATAAGATAAAGAGTGGGCGTTTTCCAACTGTTGATCCGAGGCGCGAAAGAGATCCATGGTCCATAGATCATCCTCGCATCGTGAAGTTGCACAAAAGAAACACAAGAGAGTGGTCGCGAGAGGCATACCGCCTAGATAGATGGCAGTCAAAGGAGTTCTCGCAGGAGTGTTTCGGTGGTAAACAAAAACCGCCAAAAGGCTTGCGATACCACCACAGTGGAGCAATAAGAAATAATATCAATGGTGTGGATCGCATAGCCAGGAATTTGATGGCACAGAAGACATACGGTCACATCAGCACAAGGATCAAAGCAGATCAACGACTCACAATAGAAGAAGTCAGATCTACAGCTGGCAGATGTTAGTAGGCTCCACCTACAAAGGTACTGGAAATTAGACACCTGGGTGACTCCCCACCGTAGATATGTCAGAGGCAAGATCAATGATCCCTAGTGGTTCTCGCGAGGTAAAAGAGCGCTCCATATAAACAGGGAGGGTGGTTGCAAGATTGCATACCATCTACCATGTGTCACCTTCTGAACACCTCGCGAGGAGGGCTAAGTGGTAATCCAGAACCAAAGGTCGGGTCGCGAGACCATCGTTGGGTATGATTGATGGCTAGGATTCAAAGCCAATAAAATATCCTATGGCTAAGATGACTAAAGGTCAAATCAAAAAGGTTAAATGAAAGCTCGAATCAAGGGATTGGAGACAACACCCGGCAGATCGACAGATAAGAGAAAGGGATAGCTGGAAAAAAGTGGGAAGAAGTTATTCGAAAAGGGTTTTATATATATAGCACGGCATGAGAAGAATAAACATTTCGTTCTTGGAACTATCCGAGTTGGAAGCTTCTGGAAGCGCAGAAGCCGAAGAGGATGACAAGGAAAAAGGTCGCTCTAAAGCTTTTCCTATGACAAGTAGGGTTCCAAACTTCTCTGTTTTCAACATGCAGTGTGTTTTCTAACTATAAAAATGACAGAAGAACAGGCTTCTTCTAGTTCTAAAGTCCGAGTAACCCTAGAAGACAAAGATTGTGACGTTTTCGACCCAAGCCTTCGGCTCCCTGTACCAGAGATTAAAGGAAGGCTAAGAGCTATGCTCGAGCAAGAGGTAGTTGTCCATAGGTTCCATCAGTCCTTTTTCATTTTATTTTGTCTAGAACAGATTATGCCGTTCCCTAAGTTCGTTTTGTGGTGTTCAATAAATTACTCAGAGCCCCAACGAGTAATAATGAATTCCAGGAAGTCTAAAATAGTTTGTAATATTGACCTTGCCAATGTCTGAAGTACCCTTTCCGTACCAGAGTCTACAACCCTAGCCCCCGAAAGTTCTTCTGAAGAGTCAGTCATCACTTTGTACAGAAAAATTTCTCCTGAAATCCGTAAGGCTTTCCTTGACACCTGTTTAAAATATAAATGGAAGGAAATCTGTGAAATATTTTTTCAATCGACAGTTTCGAACCTTTCAAGCAGGTTCAGTTGACGTAGAGATTACAAACACCCCTTACCCGTTGGACCTCAACCTTTTTAATGACAATACCCAGTTGGTCCTCTCTTTGATTGCTCAGTTCTTAGGTTTAGATTCAAATTTGTGGATAACTGAAGTACAATTAAGCCTATTGTTCAGGATTAGCGTTAGTTCCCCAGAGGCGGGAGATGAGTCAGTACCATCCCTCAAGTTTGAGGAGCTTTTCGCAGAGAAAATACATGCCCAGTTAAGTTGTTTTGAGAATACCAGATTTTTTCGGTTTCAGGCCTATTTGGATAAAACGATTCTGCATAGTAGTATAGATGAGTTGAGTTTCTCTCAGTTACTCCTTACAAGAAACTTGGAAGATAATGTTTTCAACTACATGAATTACATTCTATCTACTGTGTATAAATTCATGTTTGAAGAAGAATTACCCAGAGTATTACCCAAGATGCAATCCCTGATGCAGTTGAAAGGTGAACTAGCCGTTGGTGACTGGTTCTTGTTAAAAGATGCCACAGTACTAAGAGTATATGGTTTTGTACATGAACCATACATTTTAATAGCATTCTTGACAGTGAGGGTTTTCTCCCTCGAGTTCATTCGGCAAAGGCTGACTGTAGAAGAAGAGCAGTTTGGACAATATAAGAAGAGTTCTGATATAAAGCTTCCTTGGCAGGTTGGCCCTTTCATTGTAAAGGTTAAAGAGGCTGTCGGCGAAGTGGAGAAGTTATTGAGGAAAATGGGATTCAGAAAGGACATAGCTATCGCATATGATCCTATGCATATCATAGCCGAAAGAAGAATGAAAAATGGTCTGAAAGCCTTAGAACACCAAGTAGCTGAAGGGCTGCCAAGGGGGCGAAATTTATTACAGTATGAACCCGAAGAGGCTGAAGATATAGATTTATAGCTACAAGCCTTAATCACGGCTGATGATCCTATGGAGACAGACCAGCTGCTAAACGTTCAAGAAGCATGCGGTAAAAGAGATGAAAAGCTATAACATCCCAGCGCTTGAGCTTTGGACACCTGTAGAGAAGTATGGAACAACAAGATTGACTTATCATGCTCCGTCAGCAGCTGCTACCTATTATATCTCAAAGCTGTGCCTTTTCAAATAGTAGTTTGTTTTTTGATATAGAAGTTTATAATATAATTAGGATTTGATTTTCCAAGACGTGGCAGTGGGTTTCCCATTATGTAATGAAGTTTCACCATTGGACATATACTTTAATATTTTTTATATTGTTTAAACAGCATATCGGCAAGGGGCAAGAAAGCGGTTAAGCTTGTCTTGTTATATTTTCTGTTTTGTGATAGTGACATCTAAACTGTGATGAGGTGTCTCTATATTGTAACTAATTTCTATTTCAAAATAGGCCGAGTATGAGACTCTGAGCCTCTATAAGTTCCATGTAATTTCAAATGGAAAGGTGGAGAACTTTTGGAGCTTTGCATATTTTGTCTACTATTGTTATTCTCAGATATTTATTGAATAAAGTTGTCAAAATCTTATGTATGTTTTACAAATATTCCTGTGTAACTGGTCTGGTAGTCTATTTTTCCTTTTCCTATGTGATATGTGTTTCTTCCCATTGTCAATCCATATTGTTTACTTTCCTTCATACTTGGTTCAGTGTAGCATCTGAATGAGATTCATAGAGATTATTCCTTGTTCATTTCTTACCAAGTATTTCACAAAATATTTCTACTAAAGTTGGTATAGGATTCATCTGTGTATGCCTTATATCAATGGACTGTGCATCTTTCTTCTTTTTCGCCAATTAAATCACTTTGACTACTAGCTGGTTGCTACCTTGCCTCTATGTAAATGTATCTGCTAAGCATTTGATGATGATGTTTATGTTATACTTAGATTGACTCCATTGCCCAATATAAATCCCTGTTGTTCTCCAACCAATGGTTCATAGAAGTTAATTTTGCCCTACAGAAAACTGACCTTCTGCATATGTTT
Source organism: Larix kaempferi (assembly GCA_027924585.1). Classification (NCBI taxonomy): domain Eukaryota; kingdom Viridiplantae; phylum Streptophyta; class Pinopsida; order Pinales; family Pinaceae; genus Larix; species Larix kaempferi. The sequence goes on from BSBM01000206.1 coordinate 7,557,306, forward strand.
AAATAGAACATCTTGAGGAATGAATGCTGGTGTCCTTTTTCATGATTGACGACCTTGATTATTTCCAGTGTTTCATTGGTTTGTTGAGAGTTCCCTCTCAAACTTTATTCAGTTAGTAATAACAGTCCAAAGATTGGTTAGTGGTTACCTCGAAACCCCCTTCCTACAACTTGAGGGTCAATTTGGGTGTTAACAAATTGGCGTCGTTTCCGGGGAGTGCAATTTTTCTTGTTTTCATTGCAAGAATGACAAAGAGAGATCCCTATGGGAAAACAGAGATTTCCATATCTTTAAAGGTTGTACAATTTTTTCCCTGGAGACTCCACTCATAAAGATTCATATTCAAGAAAGCGCTCCACAGGGGAAGACCTCCGAAGCTGCATCCTAATTCTGAAGAAGATCTCGACAAGGCATCCTAGCCTCAAGAAAGATCCACTCCAGAGGTAACCCTATTCTTGAAACTCTATTAATTGTTGATAATCCAGAAAGTCTACTTAGACGAAAAGCTGAAAAAGATAAAGTTAGCACTCCAAACAGTGAAAGAGTTGTGTCTGAAGCAGAATTCCCTGTTTTTGAAGAATTAGATATAGAGATTGACATTGGGGAACCTTTACCAAGATCAAGATCTGAATTTTATCTAAGCTTAGGTGAAGGAAGCCAAAACAATACTAAATATTACTTGTTAGATCCTATCTGGCATGATTTACTAGATACTATCAAAGCTAAGAAAGCTAAATCCTGTTCCCAAAATATCCAACCCCTTTCACAAAATCCGCCTGTAATCATGGCTTCTAGATTTGTGCCTTTAGCCCTGCCAGTTGTTTTACATGACCTACCTCAAAACTATGCACAAAGGATCGTCTCCTATGATGGAGAGGGAAATTTTTCTGCCAGACAGCACGTAGACAAATTTGAAGATTTTATTGATCTGGAGGAAGTGGATCACGATGATGCAAAGATGATGTTATTTTCCCAAAGTTTGTTTGGAGAACCTAAGAAATGGTATAGGTTACTACAAAATGCCTCCATAAATGAATTTGCAGAGTTCAAGATCCTGTTCTTAGAAAGATGGGAAATGATAGGGAGTCCTGCCCTAGTCTTGTCCCAGTACAATCACATCAAGAAAGGAGGTTTTGAGTCTGTGCACGAATTTTCTGCTAGGTTTATGAGGGCGTATAATTCTATTCCAGATGACCTAAGGCCCTCAGTAGGTGCTGCAAAAATCCATTTCGTAGATGCCTTTGATGGAGATTTCTCATGTACATTAAGAGAAAGAAAGTCTGTCTCCCTGCCTATTTTTTTAAAGGATTCCCTAGAAATGGAGGCAAACATGATGGCCTCGGGGAAAATAAAGGGTAAAACAGAGGCTGAGAGAAAGAAGCAGGAGACGCAAATCTCTACCTCATCTGCCTCTAATGATGCTAAATTTGATACCATGATGAAAACCATGGAAAAATTGATGGATAGGTTGATCGTAGATACCAAGCTTCCTCCTTGAGAAAACCCTGAAAACCAGATCCAAAATCCAAACTTTAGGAGATCACTGCCCCCTGCAAGAAATCAAAGAAATGTTGAAGAACAGTCGATGCACACTCCTTTTGCTAAAAATATGGTAGACAATGAAATAGTTGAAGAGCCCACTGAAGCCCAGATTCATTTTGTTGATTCCCTAGACCATGAAATATACTTGAATGAAAGGGAGCATGACTTCTTTAACAAAGGAAGTACTAGTAGCAAACCTGAGTCAGAATATGAACAATGCCTAATGGGTTATCAGAATGATGTGGCTGATCTTCAAAGAAAGCTAAAATTGAGAATTAGAGAAGTTTTCGTGAGTAAAGGAAAGCTTCCTTTGAACCAACCTCCAATCACCCAACAAGTTGCAGAGGAACCAAAAGAGAAACAGCAAAAGGCTATTTCAAACAAAAGACCTGAAAATAAAGAAGAAGAGGGTCAGCCTTCAAAGGAGGTTAAACCACCAGAAATCACAGAAGTAATCAAACCTGCCTTCACTTTTAGCCTCAGAGCTGAACTGTCAAAAGTAAAAATCTCCATCCCTCTTAATGAGTTACTAAAAAATAATGAGTATAGGGAAGAGATAACGAAAATGGTTAAAGGGAAAAATGAACACCAGCATGATATTCTAGAGTTGTCTGATGATGCTCCTACAATAATCTTTGGATCTAAGTTGGAAGAACCAGGTGATGAAGAAGTCCCTCCTTTCTACTTAAGCCTAAATGTCCATGATCATATCTTGCATAATGCCTTAATAGAATCTGGGGCATCTCATAACCTAATGCCAAAATCTGTGTTGAAAGAGCTAGGATTAGAAGTGATAAGACCATACCAAGATCTTTACTCCTTTGATTCTAGAAAGGTACCATGTTTGGGACTGATTAAGAATATGGTAGTAACTCTAACCCAACTCCCTACTAAAGGTATCATGATGGATGTGGTGGTGGCTGATGTGCCTCCAAAGTTTGGGATGCTTTTGTCAAGATCATGGGTTTCAAAGTTGAAGGGAACTATGCAGATGGACTTGTCTTATGCTATGATTCCCGTGTTTGGAGCAAATAGGAGACTGTATAGAGAAAGCAGGAAGCAGGATGGAATATGTTGTCAGTAGCAAAATCAAACCTGAGAATCACCCCATCTACGTCGTTGATACAAACATGGGCTGCTCCATTCTTTTTTTTGATGGTCCTCGTTGTGATCCTAACCCTCCCCCGTATAGGGAAGTTGCTGAAGATAAGGAATTTGCAGCCAGGTATGAAGCTTTTGAAAGAGAAAAAAATGAAGAAGGATGGTGGAAGATGTGTTTTGATGGTTCTGTGAGCAAGAGTGGTGCTGGAGCATGGGTTTGGATTATTCCTCCCAACAAGGAGTCTAGGGCACTTTCATACAAGCTAACTTTTGAGTGCACTAATAATGTTGCTGAATACGAAGCATTACTATTGGGATTGCGAGCTCTAAAGGACTTGGGAGCTAAGAAGATAGAATTGTTTGGAGACTCTGAGATGGTAGTAAACCAGATAAATGATAGTTACCAAGATAAACACCTGAGAATGAGGGCATATAGAAATGAAGCTTGGGATTTCTTTGGGAATTTTTTCACAGAACACAAGATTAGAGTAATACCCAGACATGAAAATGATGTAGCAGATTCTTTGGCCACTACTGCTGGAGGATTTAAGACTCCGATCTTCTCTTGGGCTAAGTATGAGGTCGAGGTAATAAATATACCTTCTATTCCTAATAATTCTAAGTATTGGCAGGTATTTGAAGAAGAATTACAGCTTAGGAGATTTTTGGAACTCTCTGATGAGTTTGCAAATGTGCATATTGATACTGAAAATGAGAACCTGGAAAACTTTGTGGAAGGAGAAAATGCTGAAGAAGAAGCTAAAGAACAAAGGTGGAAAAACATGATAGGTGGTAAGGATATTATTCAATTGAAGAATAATTACATCCCTAAAGGTCTGATACCCCTGGAAAAGCTCTTTGATCAAGATGATGTTGCCAAAAATCCAAAATTTGAGCCTTCCCGAGAACACGGGGTGTTCACTAGTGAGGCAATATCATATCACGTCCATTCCTATTGGGGGTTTGAATGCTCTTAGAAACCTCAAAAATATATTGCCCTGTATTAAGGGGTCAAGGGGTTTTTTAATTTGACATAGTAATATAAATATTGGGGGTTATTTTATTAGGGTGTACTGAGAAATAACTTCCAAATCATGGGATGGATTCATACCTCCAAATCATGGGCTCAATTCATACCCACCAAAAATTTAAGGACCCTCCATTTTTATTTGATATTGCTTATGATCCTAAGTTTTGCATAAATATGATAATAGTGTATCAATGATAATATCAATGGAAGTCTCTTTGGATTATTGGCCTTGAGAAATCCTCATTTAATAGCTTATTTAGGCTTAGTTTCAATTGATGTTATATTGTTTTTCATATTTAAGTTAAGATATGTATCTAATCGGGAGTTCCGGACTTGACCAATTGTATTGTATTTTTTGTAGGATTTTTTGTAGGCATTCAAGTAAAAGATCTAACTCTTCATTTTTTAGGTTGGGTTTTAGGTGGGTATTGAGATTCAATTAAACCTTGCTCCACGACAACCAATAAAAGTGAGATCAATCTTTCTTGGTTCATTGGAACCAAGAAAAGTTAGATTAATGTTCCTTGACTAATTATTTATTTCAACTTTTTGTATTCTTCTTTAATATTTTCACATTGCCAGTTAGGAATAGTTGTTGGATTGAGTTATATTTAGCACATTCATAATTATAATTTAAATTATTATATGCAAGGCATCCATCTTAATATTGTATTGGAACTGACATGAACATAGGTGAAAATCTAAATCCTTATTTACATACCCTATGCATTATCGTTACCATGAAATGGTATTATATAAGTTTCACCATCTGTGTATCTTTATAACTATTGCATGTTTGAAACCTAACAATGGATATTTTCCCCTTTCCTATAAAGATAAAAAAAAAAAGACAAGATATAACCCAACAAAAGGTAACTAAATGTTCTTAATTCCCTTGATTGTGAGAATAAATGTAGAGGAAGTGGAGGAAATTCATTGGATCTTGTGAATGACCCAAATCTAAGCTATGCACATGATCATATCGTGTTATTGACAAGTAAGAGGAATTTTTCTATGTTCATTTGGGTTCAAACATCAATGATGTTTATTTTTATAGGAAGGTAGGGGAGTCCATCCACGAAAGTGTTTCAATTTTTCATTTTTATGGAGTTTAATTTATTAAGCTTATAGAAAACATGAGCTCTCCATGGCTATACTTGTATTTACATAATATAAATTTGGTAGATTGGCGGGCTGTGGTGTGAAACATATGCAATTCTCATCTTTTCTAAGCATTCCACTAACTATTGGACTATTAGTCTTTTACATTCTTTGTTATGTTGATCTCTTGACGAGGTTTCTTTTTATGCATTTTTCCTTCCCCGGTACTATTTCGTTGGGTCTTCCACTGTCTACTGCTACAAATTGATTAGTATCCCCTGCAATCCTAGTGGGATCATTATTAGCATTACACTATTATTTTATTTAGCATCTTGTTTTCTTATACTAAGATGTGTTAGGGATCTTGTTTGTTACAACTTGATAATATGATATAAAGGGGGTGTTAAAAATGGGTTGATAAAAATGGATACCTACAATATCTGGTGAAACTAGGGGTTTTCTTAATTGGAAAGGAATATTGGGAGGGGGGTTCAACAATACAATTTTAGGACACATTTTCCAATATTTAGTGAAGTTAGGGATATTCTTTAATATCATGCAAACGATCGTGCTATGTAACAAGTTCACTAAGTGAACCCCCCGTGCCCGAGAATCAGTAGAAGATCAAAACTTGGGTACAGAAAAATATCCTCGAATGGTAAAGCTGTCTAAAAGACTATAGGCTGACAAAAAGAAATGCTATGTAGAGTTGATGAAAAGACACATTGATGCTTTCTCCTGGACCTATGAAGACTTGAAGGAATATGACACATCAATCATACAGCATACTATTCCGCTCAAGCCAAGTGAGAAACCTTTTAAGCAAAAATTAAGAAGAATCAATCCTAAGCTAATAGATATCATAGAGAAAGAAGTCAAAAAGATTTTCAATGCAAAGATAATTGTTACCCTAAGGTTCTCACAATGGATAGCAAATCTGGTCCCGGTCAGAAATAAAAGTGGAGAGATCAGAATCTGTATTGATTTCGGGAACCTGAATAGAGCATCAATGAAAGAAAATTACCCTTTACCTAAAATGGAGCACATTTTGTAGCAAGTGGTAGGAGCCGAAATAATTTCCACCATGGATGGTTTCTCAGGGTATAATCAGATTAAAGTACGACTAGAAGACCAGGAAAAAACTGCTTTCACAACTCCTTGGGGGACTTTCATGTACTCTAAGATGCCATTTGGTTTGATGAACGCTGGAGCCACTTTTCAAAGAGCTATGCATATTGTCTTTGCTGAATAAAAGGACAAATTTGTTGTGGTATACATCGATGATATAACAGTTTTTTCAAAATCAGATGAAGAACATCTCAAACATTTGGAAAGAGTTTTCATAAAATGTAGGAAATATGGCATTTCCTTGAATCCTAAAAAATCCTTTTTCGCTCTGGATGAAGCTAAGATTTTAGGACATATCATCACCAAAGAGGGGATAAAAATTGATCCTGAGAGGGTCAGTGCTATTCAGAAAGTAGGAGAGCCTAGAAGCAAAAAAGAAATACAATCTTTCATTGGCCAAGTGGGTTTCTTAAGGAGATTCATACCAAGTTTTGCCGAAATAATGAGGAGCATTACAAATATGCTAAGGAAAGAGAACGAGATAAAATGGATTGAAGAAGCCAGAGATTCTTTCAAAGGGATCAAGACAGCTATCACTGAAGCTCCAGTATTGGCTAGCCCAAACTTTACTAAGGATTTCCTAGTTTTCTCATATGCATCTGAACATACTATAGCTGGGGTGCTGTTGCAAAAAAATGATCAAAATGCTGAGCAACCTATTGCTTTTTTCAGTAGAGTCCTGAGAGACGGGGAACTGAAATACGATATCATGGAGAAACAGGCTTATGCTCTCATAAAATCTATGAAAGATTTCAGGGTTTATATCATACACTCACACATCATTGCCTATGTCCCAAATAGTGCTGTGAAAAGTATTTTAACCCAATCTGATCCTAAAGGCAGAAGGGCCAAGTGGATTGCAGTGTTATTGGAATATGATTTGGAAATAAAACCCACTAAGCTGGTGAAAGGCCAGGGGTTAGCAAAATTGATGACCGAAGGAAATTGTGACTCCTTGCAGCAGAATTTTCTAGAGAATCAACCAAAACAGCTGGATGCACACATACAGGTGAAACCTGAATTCTCTGAGTCTCCTTGGTATACTGACATTGTTTTTGTACTACATAATTTACAAGCACCTGCAGGGTTAAGTAAAAGTAGGGCCAGGATTGTAAAACTAAAAGCTGCCAAGTACTGTATCATGAACCAATACCTGTATTGGAAAGACCCTGGGGGGATGCTGCTAAACTGTTTGACTGAAGAGGAGGCTAGGCACATAAAAGAAGAATTCCACAAAGGGGACTGCGGAGGACATCACTCCTAGAAAGCAACAGTAAATAAAATCCTGAGAGCAGGGTTTTACTGGCCCACTATGTTTTCCAATGTTTACAAAGAGACTGTGGTTTGTCACCAATGTCAGATTTTCGACGAAAAATGAAAGGTTGTTTGCCTCCCTCTACATCCTATTATAGTTGAAGCACCTTTTCAAAAGTGGGGTTTAGATTTCAATGGATAAATAAACCCAAACTCTTCTGGGCAGCATAGATGGATCTTGACGGATACTGATTATTTTACTAAATGGATAGAAGCCATACCTACCAGGCGAGCGACTGAAGGAGTAATCATGGATTTTCTGGAAGATAACATCCTATCCAGGTTCGGATTCCCCAAAAGAATTGTGACTGATAATGCTCCAGCTTTCTGTTCCAAAAAGATGATTAATTTCTTCCATAAATACCATATCAGCCTAAATCATTCCACTACTTATTACCCCCAAGGGAATGGACTAGCCGAGTCTTCAAACAAAAGCCTAGTAAGAATCATAAAAAATTTGTTAGAGGATAGCAAAAGGTCTTGGCACACAAAGCTAAAGTATGCTCTGTGGGCCGACAGAATCAGCACGAAAAGGGTCATCGAGATGTCACTGTTTCAGTTGATGTATGGAGCTGAGGTAATTTTTCCAGCATCCCTAGGGTTTCCTATCATGAGGTTATTACGGGGGTTAGAAGAAGAACCAAATCCCATGTAAAGAAGAGTAAATCAGATAGTCAATCTGAATGAGCTAAGAAACAGGGCATATGACAAAGTAGAAAGCCATTAAGAGAAAATGAAGGGACCTTTCGACAAAAAGGCCAAGGAAGATTATTTTTAGGTTAGTGACCTAGTTCTGAAGTGGAACGCCCCTAAAGAAGAAAAACACGAAAAGTTTGACAATATGTGGATGGGACCGTATATTATTGCAGCGGTCCGAGGGATAAATTCTTTTGTCTTGGAACATCAAGGCATGTCTACCTGGTCAGAAGGTCCGGTCAATGGGAGATTCTTAAAACACTACCTGTCCTAAGGGAAGTAGGTATTCTGTGTACCATAGTCTCTATATGTATTTTTCATTTTTTTTTTGCAGTTGTTTTAGAAATCCCTGACGGCTGACCTGAAAGAATTGAAACCCTAAAAGAAAAGAATATAAGGTCTAGAAGGTTAGCCATGGTTCCTTTTCTTTTTATGTGTGAAGTAGCCTAGATATGCGGCAAATACAGTTGCAATTCTAAGAATTCAGAGGAGGTCATTGACCCCGAAGTTTGAAATGCCCAATAGATTAGGCACTTAGTCTACAGTGTTCTTTGCTACCTCACATTGAGGATAGCATCCCCGGTTGGAGCCAGTTGTTGGCACCTATAAATTTTTTCCCAAAATCCTAATACTAAGACTATTCCCATGGGTAGGATCTGTGAAAAGATGGTTAAAACCCCTTCCCTATTCAGGTCCAGGTTTCTAATGCCAAGAAAATATCTAAGTCAAAAAGGGCATGATGAGAAAGATGAAGGGTTTGAGCACTTGGAGCCTAAGGAGGTATCCAGAATAATGAAAATGGGTGAAAATGATGATAACCTATAGTCCGATGAGAAATAAAGTATAAGATAAAGAGCGGGCATTTTCCAACTGTTGATCCAAGGCGCGAAAGAGATCCACGGTCCATAGATCATCCTCGCATCATGAAGTTGCGCGAAAGAAACACAAGAGAGTGGTCGCGAGAGGCATACCTCCTGGACAAATGGAAGTCAAAGGAGTTCTCGCAGGAGTGTTTCGGCGATAAACAAAATCCACCAAAAGGTTTGCGATACCACCATAATGGAGCAATAAGAAATAAGATCGACGGTGCGGATCGCATAGCCAGGGATTTGATGGTGTAGAAGACATATGGTCACATCAACATAAGGGTCAATGTAGATCAATGAATCGCAACAAAAGAAGTCAGATCTATGGCTGGCAGATGTTAGTAGGCTCCACCTACGAAGGTACTGGAAATTAGACACTTGGGTGACTCCCCATCATAGATATGTCAGAGGCAAGATCAATGATCCCCAGCAGTTCTCGCGAGGTAAAAGAGCGCTCCATATAAGCAGGGAGGGTGGTTGCGAGATTGCATACCATCTGCCATGTGTCACCTTCTAAACACCTCGCGAGGAGGGCTAAGTGGTAATCCAAAACCAAAGGTCGGGTCGTGAGACCATCGTTGGGTATGATCGACGGCTGGGATTCCAAGCCAATAAAAGATCTTATGGCTGAGATGAAGAAAGGTCAAATCAAAAAGGTTAAATGAAAGCTCAGATCAAGGGATAGTAGACAACACCCAGCAGATCGATGGATAAGAGAAACAGATAGTTGGCAAAAAGTGGGTAGAATTTATCCGAAAAGGGTTTTATATTTATAGCACGGCATGAGAAGAATAAACATTTCATTCTTGGACTTGTCGGAGTTGGAAGCTTCTGGAAGCGCAGAAGCCGAAGAGGACGACAGGGAAAAAGGTCTCTCTCAAGCTTCTCCTATGACAGTTAGGGTCCCAAACTTTTATGTTTTCAACGTGCAGTGTGTTTTCTAGCTATAAAAGTGACAGAATAATAGGCTTCTACTAGTTCTAAAGTCCAAGTAACCCTAAAAGACAAAGATTGTGATGTTTTCGACCCAAGCCATCGGCTCCCTATACCAGAGATTAAAGGAAGGCTAAGAGCTCTGCTCGTGCAAGGGGTAGATGTCCATAGGGTCCATCAGTCCTTTTTTATTTTCTTTTGTCTAGAATAGATTATGTCGTTCCCTGAGTTCGTGTCGTAGTGTTCAATAAATTACTCAAAGCCCCAACGAGTAATAATGAATTCTAGGAAGTCTAAAATAGTTTGTAATATTGACCTTGCCGTTGTCTGAATCACCCTTTTCGTACCAGATTCTACAACCCTAGCCCCCGAAAGTTCTTCTAAAGGGTCAGTCGTCACTTTGTATAGACAAATTTCTCCTGAAATCCATAAGGCTTTCCTTGACACCTGTTTAAAATATAAATGGAAGGAAATCTGCGGAAGATTTTTTCAATCGACAGTTTCAAACTTTTCAAGCAGGTTCACCTGACGTAGAGATTACAGACACCCCTTACCCGCTGGACCTCAACCTTTTTAATGACAATACCCAGTTGGTCCTCTCTTTGATAACTCAGTTCTTAGGTTTAGATTCAGATTTGTGGATAACTCAAGTATAGTTAAGCCTGTTGTTCAGGATTAGCGTTAGTTCCCCAGAGGCGGGAGATGATTCAGTACCATCCCTCAAGTTTGAGGAGTTTTTGGCGGAGAAAATACATGCCTATTTAAGTTGTTTTGAAAATACCATATTTTTTTGGTTTCAGGCCTATTTGGCTAAAATGATTCTGCATAGCAGTATAGATGAGTTGAGTTTCTCTCAGTTACTCCTTATAGGAAACTTGGAAGATAATGTTTTCAACTACATGAATTACATTCTATCTGCTGTGTATAAAGTCATGTTTGAAGAAGAATTACCCAGAGTATTACTCGAGATGCAATCCTTGACGCAGTTGAAAGGTGAACTAGACGTTGGTTACTGGTTCTTGTTAAAAGATGCCACAGTACTAAGAGCATATGGTTTTGTACATGAACCATACGTTTTACTAGAATTCTTGACAGTGAGGTTTTTTGCCCTCAAGTTTATTCAGTAAAGGTTGACTACAGAAGAAGAGCAGTTTGGACAATATAAGAAGAGTTCTGATATAAAGCTCCCTTGGCAGGTTGGCCCTTTCATTGTAAAGTTTAAAGAGGCTGTCGGCAAAGTGAAAATTTATTGAGGAAAATGGGATTCAAAAAGGACATAGCTATCGTATATGATCCTCTGCATATCATAGCCGAAAGAAGAACGAAAAATGGTCTGAAATCCTTAGAACACCAAGAAGTTGAAGGGCTACTGAGGGGGAAAAATTTATTACAGTATGAGCCTGAAGAGGCTGAAGATATAGATTTATAGCTACAAGCCTTAATCACGGCTGATGAGCCTATGGAGACAGACTAGCTACTAAATGCTCAAGAAGCATGCGGGAAAAGAGATGACAAGCTATGACATCCCAGTGCTTGAGATTTGGACACCTGTAGAGAAGTATGGAACAACGAGATTGACTTATCATGCTCCATCAGCAACTGCTACCTCTTAGATCTCAAAGATGTGCCTTTTCAAATAGTAGTTTGTTTTTTGATATAGAAGTTTATAATATAATTAGGATTTTAATTTTCCAGGACGTGGCAGTGGGTTGCCCGTTATGTAATGAAGTTTCACCATTGGACATATACTTTAATATTTTTTATATTGTGTAAACAGCATATCAGCAAGAGGAAAGAAAGTGGTTAAGCTTGTCTTGTTATATTTTTTGTTTTGTGATAGTGACATCTGAACTGTGATGAGGTGTCTCTATATTCTAACTAATTTCTGTTTCAAAATAGGCCGAGTATGAGACTTTGAGCCTCTATAAGTTCCATGTAATTTCAAATGGAAAGGTGGAGAACTTTTGGAGCTTTGCATATTTTGTCTACTGTTGTTATTCTGAGATTTTTCTTGAATAAAGTTGTCAAAAGCTTACGTATGTTTTACAGAGATTCCTGTGTAATTGGTCTGGTAGTCTGTTTTTCTTTTTCCTATGTGATATGTGTTTCTTTCCATTGTCAATCCATATTGTTTACTTTCCTTCGTACTTGGTTCAGTGTAGCATATGAATGAGATTCATAGAGATTATGCCTTGTTCATTTCTTACCGAGTATTTTACAAAATATTTCTACTAAAGTTGGTATAGGATTTATCTTTGTATGCCTTATATCAATGGAATGTGCATCTTTCTTCTTTTTCGCCAATTAAATCACTTTGACTACTAGTTGGTTGCTACCTTGCCTCTGTGTAAATGTATCTGCTAAGCATTTGATGATGATGTTTATGTTATACTTAAATTGACTCCATTGCCAAATATAAATCCCTGCCATTCTCCAACCAATGGTTCATAGAAGTTAATTTTGCCCTACAGAAAACTAACCTTCTGCATATGTTTAAATAGAACATCTTGAGGAATGAATGTTGGTGTCCTTTTTCATGATTGACGACCTTGATTATTTCCAGTGTTTCATTGGTTTGTTGAGAGATCCCTCTCATACTGTATTCGATCAGTAATAATAGCTAAAAGATTGGTTAGTGGTTACCCCGAAACCCCCTTCCTACAACCTGAGGGTCGATTTGGGTGTTAATAGGCCTTTTGCTTAATGTTTCGTTTGCCACTTTACACCTCTAGAGAGCTATGTTTGCTATAGCATCTTTATCTTCCATAAAATTCAAATGTGACCAGAATTTGGTGACTTCCACTAATATCACATCCCATATAAGGTGTTTAGATCCTTGTAATGGAAGCTTACCTGTTAATCTATCTTTTAATTCATCAAATTTATTTTGCAATTGTTTTCTATCACTCAAAGATTTTTTCTTTTCTTCAGAATTTTGAATTACATCCTGTTTCAACTTTTGGTTTTCCGCTTTCAACTCTTCTATATCTACATATTTTAGACTAATTTGTGACATAGCACTGGTCAATTCCTCTGTGGAGGACTTATCCATTCGTCCTTCATCCTTACATAGAGATTGATCGCTCGGCTTCTTTGGCACTTGCATAGTTTCAATCTGATTGGTATTTAACATTGAAATTTGTCACAACAATTCAATCGTTTCTTTTTCCCAAGCATGCTTTTCATCTTGTAACATTAACATTTTACCTTTGTGATCCATCATTTCTTGATATATGGATTCATTTCCTTGTTGTAATGCTCTCAAATCTAGATATTGCACATGTTGATTATTGGCACCTTCAATTTTTTCTTGAGAATTTGAATGGTATTTTCTTTTTCATCAAGGAGCCTTTTGGTACACTAAGTGTTCCCTAGCTCAACTCCCACAATCAGAAGGTCCATTTGTAGTCTTTTAATTTGGACCAAATTTTCTTTTTTTTTCTTCCTTCCCTTTCCTCAATTGACTCTCCAACTTTGCTATCATAGAATGCAAGTTAGAAATTTTTAAAGTGGATTGTAATCAATCATAATACAGGACATCTCCTGTTTGTCTATTCAATTGAATCGTATTGGGTATATCAATCTCATCAATCTTAACTTCCATTTAAGAAACTTTCTCATCATTCAACACTGCAAACCTTAGAGTGTTTCTTTCTAAATCCTTAACTGTAAGAAGGGAAACTTTTTGTTATGTCAACTTTCTTACTTGAGGGAACAATTTTTGAGTTTCTACCAAAGAATGCTTCTTCTTTTCTACATATTTTGAAAGGAAATCAAATATGGACTTATACTGAGAGTTACTTCCATATTCCTTTATTTCTAAAAAAGAATATTGCCACATATTTACGGGTGGTTGTGAAATCAAAGTAGTTTTTTTTGGACCAATTAAATCTCATTCCTCCATACTAATAATTCCCTTCTATTGTTCTACTTTCTCTTTCTTGCTTGAAACTTCTTCATCAACTTACATACTATCAACTTCTGAAATAGTTCTCTTATTGATGATATCATATTGAACTGGTGTCTGAACCAACATTGCCAAATTTCTTGTTTGTTCCATATTCTCTTCTTTTTTATCTTGTTCAAATTTGAATAATTTGCCATTTCTTTTAATCCTTCAACTATTTGATGATCAAAATCCTTGTTTCTATTTTGTTGTCTCCTTTGCAATATAATTTGATGAGGATCATAATTAATCCTTTTAGCCTCTTGGAAATCCATGATCTTCAATAATTTTGCTACTATATATAGGGATGCCTCAGTCTTAATGATGAATGGACCAACTTTAAGAGGGAATTTCACATTTTATGATTTTTTGAAAACACCAAAATGTTCTTCTTCTGAATGCAACCTTTGTATAATAAATTCTAAGGAAAAAACCCTTGGTTTTAGAAAGGCTGGAAACATATATGGTGCTCCAGTAAAACCATACACTCTAATTATAGTATGTTTTTTACACAAGAACCAATCGCCTATTTGGCCTTCTGGTGTAGGTTGCAACATTTCTTCCATTTCTTTTAACACTTGGGGCAATTCAACATTAAAAATAATTATGTAAACTTCTGCCAGATTGTATTGGTGAACTTAAACATATTGATCTGTTTAGGAAGGTCATGAGCAAATATGGTACCAAGAAACTTCAATTCAAAAATATTTGAACACAAGAACAAGATCAAGAGATATGAATGATATCTGAAATGCTTCAAGTCATGGAAATTCACCAACTAGACATGAATCGCTACATCTAGGAATTCATCAAAATTAAAACAACATTGTTGTAGATATTTCTCCCTACGGATAGGTACAAACTCTCTTAGGATAAAGCAGGATGCATTGACTCTATGTTAAGACAAAAAGGAAACAAATGCTACCTTGAGTTCCTGAACTAATCTTCACAACAAGATTAAATGCATTTAGAAGAGATGAAAAACATAACTCACCTTCCAATTTGGCGTTTGTCTCGCTTCTAGCTCTTGATCCCGAAGCTCCAATGTAGAACCTATTGAAATAAAACAAAGGTCAAGCATGCAAGCTTCCAAATACCTTGAAGCAAAGATTAAGTTCAAATCTAAACTAGATACATTTCATATCGAAGATCCATACAATACACATGAACTAGGAAAAACAAGAGAAGTTATCTTTTATTACAAACTTGAAGAGTGCTTACAAAGGTTGCTTGATATCCAAGCCAATCCTCCATCTCCAAGTGCTTCCTCTAGATATCTCTACAGAAGTCTGAAGATCATAGGTTTGATGCCCCAAAATTCCTCCCCTTGGCTCATGAAAGGCTTCTCTCTTATAGCACATGGGAAGGTTAACCAACAAGAGAGAAGTGTGGATCTATGGAGGGTTTAGTGGATCAGGCCAGCTAAACAAAGAAGGAGTTAGGATCGAACCAAAGGTGGTAATCCCAACAAAATCTCCTCAAAGATTGAGATCCCAAATTCCAAGGCAAAAAGGATAATTTCAGACTATCGCGCCCCTATAAATGAGCATAACCTGGTAGTACCGCTCACTAGAGAAGGAGCAACGCGCGGTAGTGCTGACTACTGTGCCCCTGTAGATGTGCAGGGAGTGGTAGTTCTCACAAACAGGGCTAAGTTGGGTTGGCAATTCTCTTAGGATAAAGTAGGATGCACTGACTCTATGCTAAGACAAAAAGAAAACAAATGCAACCTTGAGTTCCTGAACTAATCTTCACAACAAGATTAAATGCATTCAGAAGAGATGAAAGACGTAACTCACCTTCTAATTCGACGTTTGTCCCACTTCTAGCTCTTGATCCTGAAGCTCCAATGTAGAACCTATTGAAATCAAACAAAGGATAAGCATGCAAGCTTCCAAATACCTTGAAGCAAAGATTAAGTTCAAATCTAAACTAGATACATTTCATATCAAAGATCCATACAATACACATGAAATGGGAAAAACAAGACAAGTTATCTTTTATTACAAACTTGAAGAGTGCTTACAAAGGTTGCTTGATATCCAAGCCAATCCTCCAGCTCCAAGTGCTTCCTCTAGCTATCTCTGCAGAAGTCTGAAGATCATAGGTTTGATGCCCCAAAATTCCTCCCCTTGTCTCATGAAAGGCTTCTCTCTTATAGCACATGGGAAGGTTAACCAACAAGAGAGAAGTGTGGATCTATGGAGGGTTTAGTGGATTAGGCCAGATAAACAAAGAAGGAGTTAGGATCGAACCAAAGGTGGTAACCCCAACAAAATCTCCTCGAAGATTGAGATACCAAAGTCCAAGGAAAAAAGGATAATTTCATACTACCGCACCCCTATAACTGAGCATAACGCGGTAGTACCGCACCCCAGAGAAGGAGCAACGCACGGTAGTACTGACTACCGCACCCCTGTAGATGTGCAGGGAGCGGTAGTTCTCACAAACAGGGAAAAGTTGGGTTGGCAGATGGTAGAAAAAGTGTTTGCTTTTAGTGTTCAGTCAATGGTTTTTATTCTGGATGTTCAGATGATCTTTAAGGGAAACTGTCGTTTAGGTCGCTAGTGCAAGGACGTGACACTAATACATAATATGTAATATTGAGGTATAACAGATGCCCCCTAAAGTGTGAGGTCAGAAGAGACTGATGGCCGAAAGGCTTTACAAATATGGTGCAGAGATAGCATCGAGGGGAGCAACAAGGAGCTGAAACATAAACAAAATGTCAAATATACCACTGAGGTGGGCATTCCCATGCTCGAAAACAATTGACTCAAAGCATGGCTGCCGACCAATACATTGCAGATCCGTGAGTACTGAGATGATATAGACTGTAGACAAATCATGGCTACTATGAACAAGTGTAGATCCATGAGACAGTGATGACACAACCACGACCAATACAAAAGTGGATCTGTGTGACAATACAGAGGAAATCTCCATTGCAGCCTAGACGTAATCAAAATACAAAAGGGTGTCCAGGGTCTTCTACCTGATCGCAAACGATACAAATCTAGCCATGTGATTATAAGGTGTTGAAGTCGAACATGGTAGAAACCATTTGATTACCGGTCAATGATGTGAACTGTTAACAAATGCGAGGGAAATCACCAATGATGACAATGATCCCCAAGGTATCTATAGTACATCTCAACAAAATGTGAATAAACGAGTTGATGTCGAGCATTCAAGAGATCATTCAATTAGAGATCAATGATGCAAAGCTACTGTTGAATACGAGGAAACATGCCATTGAGGCATGCAAGAACTAAGGTACTAGTGGTTCACTCCTAAGTCTAATTCCTGGATAGTGATTTGGTGTCGACAAGAATAGACTCGTCGAAGGTGGGCCATAATGATTCCCACATCACCGACATGAAATCAGAACGAGAGATAGTATGGACTGATGAAACAATAGAATATGTATTGACACAAAAGGAAGGTTTGACATGAAGTGGAGGTGGACTCAATGTAATAACCCTTTGAACATATAACAGCATGAAACAGAGATTGGCAGTAGGGACTACTTGAACAGACAGAACCACAGGAAGTGTGAACTCACAGGAATAATGAGGACACATGATCATAATGATGACACTATCAACAAGACTGACTACCCAAAATAGACAAGGTGAGGATGCATGCCATGTTCAAAGGTGACGACTCACAAGCTGCCAACAAGGTAAACTTGACTCATTTTCCCATTTTCCCCCAACATGATGGACGATTACCTCTTTGTTGTTTTACGAGCTTGAGGAGGATAACAGATGCTCGGTATAGCTCATCTCATAGATGAGTCCAATCTCACATGTTTTTTGAACCTAAGAAAGGAGGGGTTTGTCTCAAAGTGGGCCCTTCGATGTTGAATTTTAACGAGTCCAAGGAAGGAAAACTTGGTCGTCATTTCATGTTTAGAGAGTCTAAAAATAACTAAAGAAGACTCCAACGGTCCTTTTTTGTAAGGTTAGCCTCATCGCCTGAAAAAAGGGTAAAACAATGCGGGAGAGGACTCTTCCAGTCATGATTGGCTGGAGTATTCCTTTTTCGTAAGTAGTGCCCCCTAGTCCGAAAAAGGGGTAAACTATCACTAGGGAGATGAACATTCAAATCCTTTTACAAGCGTGAATGAATCAATTTCGCTTGGCCATATTTTCCTATTTTAGGAGTCTGAAAAGAGCTTAAAGAGGACTCCATGTACAAATTTGTCCTAGTTGATGACCGAGTACGACAAAGGAAAAGTAAACTCGGCACAATTCCTTTTCCGTAAATAGTCTAGCGAGGCCGGATAAAGTGATAAACCTATACTCATTAGACACACCTTTTTACTCCAATTTTTAACGAGCACAACAATGGTATCAAAAGCACTCGGAATCTTTTTCATGTTTGGATCCAGAGCACGAAAAAGGAAAAAGTAAGCTCAAACCACTTTTCATGTTTTTAACCAGACCACGAAAAAGTGAAAAGTAAGCTCAAACACCATCTTACTATTTTTAATGAGCTTGAACATAGGTTGGAAGAATGCTCATGATGTCTATTTCATTTTTTAACGAGCTTGTAATAAAAAATGAACTATGCTTAGGATAATTTTCATGGTTTAATGAGCTCGAAACACTAAAAAGGAAAGTATGCTCGAAAATGTTCCCAATAGTGAACTTCTTCCCATCATGAAATCCAAAGGTTGGTACATGCCCCTAGCATGATTGTTAGAATTAAGTGACTTAGCTCCAACGTGGTGTGTTGGAGCATAGGCCACAGCTATGGTAAAGCTGCCAAATTTTGAGGAAAAGTGCTAATTTTGAGGAAAAGCACCATTTTTGGGCAGAAATGAACAGTGCATGGTACGGCGCCAGATGGATGAGCTCACCGCAGATTGTAGGCCGAAAATCGTGGAACTTGCGTGCACGTCAAAGGAAAGAGTAAATAAGGTGTCCGAGTAGAAAGATCAACCACCACAATAAATGAAGCAGCGGAAGAGGGCTCAGCTACCCTCATTAAGGCAAAGTACAGGAGTTATGGTTGCTCGGACCAAGGAAGAGCAATGGGCCGAAGCATTGAAGGCGAAGGACAAGGAGCAAAGAACGATGAAGCGGTGCCCATACCCGCGATCTGCACCAGAAATCGCGGAGTCTATAGGAAGCTGCAACGTGACTGCAAGAGGCGCCTACAGTACACCTAGCCGTGTCAGTGGTCAGGGTTTTTGGGGATCACTGTTGGGAAAGGCCCACAGTTTTGTAAAGGTGCGACCCTCAGGGCCACCTATATATATGTGTAATTGTAAAAGGGAAAAGGGTTGGTTGGTTGGTTGGCTGGTTAGATAGTTGATAGTCACTGAGTCACTTGTATTGATATGTCTTGTAAAGCTGTTAATGAGCATTTTGTGCATGAAGAAGGCCGCGATCTCGCAGGAGACCGCTTGGCGTAAAGGCCATTGTATGTATCGATCAGTCGCAAGAGGATTGAGGGGAATGTAATTGTATGTCTTTGTCATTGTAATACCTGTAGAAGAAGAGAATAGATCTAAGAGAAGGGCTCCCAACTGTGTGCGTGGAGTTTCCCAAAAAGATCTAAGGCTACAACTGTGTGCGCAACAGAACTGTGTTAGCCCCATCTAAAGATAATATAGAATAGTACTATGGATGTGGATTCCCTCTTAGAGGTGAACTACATAATTCTGGTTGTTGTGGTGATGCTTTATGTGATTGCATTTCTTTGCTTTACTGTCTATGTTTCCATGAATGTTCCACTATCTTTATGAATGAGTATGTAGAGTAAATCATCGAAGCTTCCTTAGAAGCATACTTGTGCATTGTCGAAGGGGTCTGTGAGAACACTGTCGTCGCAGTGCTTGAGGTGTGTGTTGCTGCGCCGTGGCGCAAGGGTAGAGACGATACATAGTGTATCGGATGTAGCGGGTAAACGCCTCATGCGTAGGCGACGAGATACCGCGCAGCTAGGCTGGGAAGAGTGAGTTCCTGCGCCGTAGCACTACGAGACTTGTGGAAGAGTAAGACGCTCTGCTTCGGGGTTACCTGCAAGAAGGGAAGGGAGAAGATTGTAGTCTCCACACCACCTAGGTTAAGGAAACCTAATTCCTTAGCCCCCCCATAGCCACTTCGGGTGAGATTTCGGGCTGCTGTGCAGCTTGTTGCCGAGAGGGCCAATGTGCCAAAGGGGTGTTTGTTGTTGCGCATCCTGAAAACCCGGGTCTGTCCAGAAAGTAGCCAACATGGTGTGGAGAGGTGATCGATTTGACTTCAATGTAACTTCCAGAGGTTGAAGACATGCCCCCAAGCTTCATTTCATTCGCCTAAAGTATAGGCGGGTGAAAACAAGATTTAGGTACTAAGTCTGCGAGGAGACTCGACTCAAAGGGAAAGTATGTGTTTCATTTTTTAATGAGCTTGAAACAGGAGTAGAACTTTGCTTAGACTATTGGTTTCATTTTTAATGAACTTGAAGCCAGAGGTAAACTATGCTCATAGTTAAGGCCCATTGATGGGTTCTCTCCCAACATGATGACCATAGGTTGGTAAATGCCCCCAGCATGATTGCTAACGGCTAAACATGCTCCCCAAGCTTCATTTTGTCTGACTACTCTTCTTCCTTACCCAAAAATCCTGGCTACTAATTCGAATGTGTTCACCAGGGGGGGTAGGGAGAACTAGGACCAAGTGACCTAGGCAGATGAAATGAAGGTTCAAATCCTAACTCTAGGGAGAGACTCGAACAAATGGAAGGGAGATCTATTTCATTTTTACACAAGCTTGAAATAGATAATAACAATGCTTGAAAGGGTCCTTTTTATTTTTTAATGAGCTTAAAACAGAAAGAAATTATGCTCGAAGGTAGTTTCATTTTTACGCAAGCTTGAAACCGAACATAAACTATGCTTGGGATTGGTTTCGTTTTTACACAAGCTTAAAACCAAAAGTAAACTGTGCTTGAGGGTCGGTTTCATTTTTTAATGAGCTTGAAATAGAGAATAAACTATGCTCGTGGGAACCTATTTCATTTTTTAACGAGATTTACATAGAAAGGGAACCATGCTCATGGTGACCTGTTTCATTTTTTAACGAGCTTGACACATAAAGGGAACTCTTCTCAAAATGATGGTTGGTTTCATTTTTACACAAGCTTAAAACCAAAAGTAAACTATGCTTGAAATGATGGTTGGTTTCATTTTTACACAAGCTTAAAACCAAAAGTAAACTATGCTTGAGAAAATGGTTTCATTTTTTAACGAGCTTGACATCGGAATAGAAATTTGCTCCAACGTCCCCCCCTTAGGGGGAAGAAACCACTAAAACATGTGGAACATTTAGGGAAGTCTGGTGACTAGGAGTCATGCGATGAGTGGGCGTCACAAAGGAAAGCTGATCGATGGTCACAACATTCCCATGATGGGAAAAATACACCACTCAAAAGAGTGAGGACACTACAGCCTTCATTGCATAGACATAATCATGTCCAAGGAGTAGATTAAAATCTAAGGGACCTTGGATGACCATGACATCAATACAAACAGTTTTCCCTCCCAAAGTGATAGGTAACTGAGCAAGGGACCCTAAAGGTCCAGTAGGACTTCTATTGAAAGCCAGTATCTAGTCAGTGACGGGCACAAGCCGAGGAGAACGTAAGGCTTGCCAAGCAGTTGAGGATAGAATACTAACAGAAGCTCCTTCATCAACTATCGCACAAAAAATTTCTTTATCGAAAACTCCTACAGATATTTGAAAAGGAACGCTCGAAGGAAGACGAGATTCTGTTAGACCATTCCATTCAAAGGAAATAACCTCAGTACTTGGAGGGGGTCTCACGAAAATGGAAAGGGTTTCCCCTTGCCGAGGACATTTTGAACCGATAAGGAAAACATCAGCGGTTTCCAATTCACTCTTGCTTGGAATATAAGAATGAGACGAAGATTGTGTCAAGATGATTGCTTCAATATGGACTTTCTTCAATGAAAGAGCGGGATCGAGTGGAGATGACAGCAACTCGATCACTTCACTCTCGGAAGGGAGAGTGGGATCAATTGCAAATGAAACTGAATTGATCACTTGGCCAACTAGCGGGGGGTCGAGGGACAACTTACTATCGTTTGTTGGAAGCACCAATTGAGAACTAGTAATATCTTCCAACCACCACGAAGCTTCATCCATGCTTGGACAAAGGAAAGTACGGTGCATACCCTTGCATATAAAACAGCGATATAGGACTTTACCCTTCCGACCCTTCACCAAGGGGTCACTGGTTGAGGGAGTGTCATTGACATGATGGTCATAGGTCGATGATACAAGTGGTTTGGATTTTTTAGACCACACTTCGGATACACGGGAAAGATCAGGGCAATCCTTGAGAAGGTGATCACCCTTACAAAGTTTGCAAGGGAACTTGGGCTTACGGGGTGTTTTCGTAGAATGAGTGCCATTAGAGGCAACTAGTTTATGCTTGGTCTCCTCCTTATCCTTCTTCTTCTTAACTTTCCTTTTCTTCTTCTTCTTATCCTCCCGATTACTAACACTATTTCTTTCATTAGGCGAGAAAGAAGGAATGGAAGAAGATTTATCCGATGAAGAAGTGGAATTATTAGTTTGGGATTGACACTCTCATGGTGGAGAATTAACATTCGAAACATTGGGCGCAATCAGAATTACCAGATTGAATAACCATACCAGTAATCCTATGGTTAATCCAAGAAGATTTAACGTGGCAATAAAGGGAGGACCAATATCTCCAACTGGAGGAAAAGTAAAAGGTACCCCTTGAAAAGGGGTCTCTCGATTGGTAGTCCCAGAATGAGCATGGGTGCATGGAGGTAGATTCTCCATGAAAAAAAAATAAGTGATGTGGATGAAGTCTTGTTAAAAAGAACTCAAAACCCTCAGGAAACTGAGCATGTGAAAGGGGAGCTAGGAAATGACAAGGCTCACAGGCCAAAAGAGCAAGCTCAAAAAAATATACTGAGGCCATTGCCACAGTAATAAAACTGTACAACAAAACGACCAGAATGCCAACAAGCAGCCCTACAAAGAAAAAGACCCTCTACAAGATAGCAAGCAAAACCTCCTAACTAAGAGCTGGAGACCTCAACAAATTGTATCCTTCGCAAGGTGATGAAATCCAAGTCGAACAATACAAAATGAGAGATCAATAATGGAAGGATATCTCTCTACCGAAAGGGATCCTGGGTAAAGAGCCCTAGAAGAAAAGTCACTAAGCTACCTCGTTCATGAAACATTGGAAAAGGTTTTCGGCGCTTCTACCTTATCACCCTTGCATTACTATGAATACAAGGAAGACAATGATCGATGTTGCCTTATGGCTAAGTGGAGCGTGGCATTCCACATAGTCTGTCCAGTTCTCAATCTCGCGGCGGTTTAACCCCTGAAAGTTTAAAATAGTAAGGAGGCCCCTCCACAAACTGGTGTATGACCGCGTCAACAAATACTAGAGTATTTTAGTTCCCTGAAGACAACGATTATGTCTCAGATGAAAAATTACAATGGGGAATTATTTTGATGCCTATCCTCGGTGTCCTACCTAACTACCAAATTCTTTTGATTTCCTCAAGTGAGGTTAATGTTGGTTTAGTTAGTGAGATTAATTTTAGAGGGTGTCTTACACAATCGGGTTATGGAAATGCAACTTGATGGTGTTGTGATGACTCAAACCATGCAAATGAAGATGAATCGAAATGAGCCTTTCTCTTCGATGAACACTAGCTAAAGTAAGGAATAATTCTTTATGTTCCCAATATGCAGAACCCAATGCACATGCAATTTTATTCCTTTTCAAAATGATAGAAAGAAGTAAAATATGTACCCAAAACTAACCCAAAGCAAACAAAAAATTCTTCATATGAACACCAAACGTAATGATTCTAACCCATTTCTTATCTTTTCACACTTAAAAAAGACACATCCAAGCTACGGAAAGAAAGATTCTACAAACATTTCCAATTAGATGGAAGACAAAGAAAAGCAGTCAACAATTCTATCTTTAACTCGAATGTACACGAATCTGAAACAAGCCTTTCTTCTTCTTATGAATTTGAGACCAAGAATTGCAAATGATTAAATTAAAGCAAGAAGAACATATATATTTTCCAGTTTCGTGAATATAGCAAAAGAGTGACAAAACTAAGCTTCTCTTTGGACGAAAGCGAAGACAAGGAATCAATCTTTCCCAACAATCATTAGATAGGATGTAAAGGAAATAAGATGCCAAGCAATCCAAACACACCAAACCAAAAAAATGATATCAAAACCTTAATATGGGTCAAAATGACTGTAGGATGCACGATTCATGGCCCCCCCGCCCATGAGGGGGAATTTTTTTTCAAAAATAGAACCCATTTCGCTTAAAAATGAAAGCAAAACACTAGTGTTTACTCAAAGGGCCAACATGGATCCAAATCTCAAAAATACCCAAAAATAACCAAACAAACCAAATAAAAACACTTTCCAGGAACTACCGCAGGCCTGCAGGCAACCTGGGAGCAATACCGATAGACTAACGCTCTCTAGATAGTGGTTAAGGCATGGTATTACCACTCTATAGGAAGTTACGAGGACGCGATAGTGTCTGAGCAGGGGGAAAAAGGTGGAAATTTAAGAAAATATTTTGACTTTTTGAGGGTTTTCCAGCCCAGAGGACTTACTGATCTGTAACAAAAGTCTAATGCAGAGAATAGGGAAGTGAATGAGGGTAAAAGAACCCAATTCTTATAATCAATTAGTGAAATTTAAAGCAAACTTCACAATTAAAGAAAATGGATTCAAGTCCCCAGTATGGTCGTCAGTTTTTGTTGTAGATATTTCTCCCTATGGATAGGTAGAAACTCTCTTAGGATAAAGCAAGATGCACTAACTCTATGCTAACACAAAAAGGAAACAAATGCTACCTTGAGTTCCTAAACTAATCTTCACAAGAAGATTAAATGCATTCAGAAGAGATGAAAGATGTAACTCACCTTCCAATTCGACGTTTGTCCCGCTTCTAGCTCTTGATCCCGAAGCTCCAATTTAGAACCAGTTAAAATCAAACAAAGGACAAGCATGCAAGATTCCAAATACATGGAAGCAAAGATTAAGTTCAAATATAAACTAGATACATTTCATATCGAAGATCCATACAATACACATGAAATGGGAAAAACAAGACAAGTTATATTTTATTACAAACTTGAAGAGTGCTTACAAAGGTTGCTTGATATCCAAGCCAATCCTCCAGCTCCAAGTGCGTCCTCTAGCTATCTCTGCAGAAGTCTGAAGATCATAGGTTTGATGCCCCAAGATCATAGGTTTGATGCCCCAAAAGTCCTCCCCTTGGCTCATGAAAGGCTTCTCTCTTATAGCACATGGGAAGGTTAACCAACAAGAGAGAAGTGTGGATCTATGGAGGGTTTAGTGGATCAGGCCAGCTAAACAGAGAAGGAGTTAGGATCGAACCAAAGGTGGTAATCCCAACAAAATATCCTCGAAGATTGAGATCCCAAAGTCCAAGGAAAAAAGGATAATTTCAAACTACCACGCCCCTATAACTGAGCATAACGCGGTAGTAACGTTCCCCAGAGAAGGAGCAATGAGTAGTAGTTCTGACTACCGTGCCCCTGTAGATGTGCAGGGAGTGGTAGTTCTCACAAACAGGGCTAAGTTGGGTTGGAAGATGGTAGAAAAAGTGTTTGCTTTCAATGTTCAGTCAATGGTTTTCATTCTGGATGTTCAGATGATCTTTAAGGGAAACTGTCGTTTAGGTTGCTAGTGCAAGGACGTGACACTAATACATAATGTGTAATATTGAGGTATAACAAACATACTGGACACGACTGTGACTCGGGTGAAATGACTTGCAGAAGGAAACCTAAAATAACTTCCATGATTGAATTATCACTATCTAGAAGGAAAAAACTAACTGTGTATCTCACTGAAAGACATCAATACTCAAAGGGAAGGATAAGTTTTCATGTGACTGGCCATCCTTCAAGACATGTAATAAAAAAAATTATTTTTCTTCTGGACAACAATTTCTATAAAACTTTACCAAAATTTCTTCGTTAAATGACTGAGGACTTTGGGGAAATGTTTTAGGTAAACCTAGAACCTAACGAACAGTCTAAACATTGACTCGACATAGAGTTTTGGTTGTATTTATTAATGATTACCTTTTCATCCCACGAATAATTCACCGCACACCAATCAACAAATTCGAGGAAGTGTAGGATCTGTTTGACACAAAAATAATACATAAAAGAACCAAAAATATTAAATAAATCTTTTCCCTACAACTTACACTCCATTAATTTCTCTTTAGACTGCAAAATACTACCCACATACAAAACAAGGTCGAAAATATCCCTTTCCCTGTCAACTACAACCTCCTCTTTTTCATCTAAACTTTCATTGAACAGGACGAGGTCTTTAATTTTCTCCATTTGGGAAACAAACTCTGAATAGTGAGGGTTTCGATCTACCTATGCAATGAGATTACGAGCAAGAGAATGCAAGGCTTGACTTCTGTGCAGGTTTACCAAGTTTTACACCAAAATGTTGTCACCCTTGTGCAAGTGTCACAAGTGTTGCAAGTGTCGTCATCATGACCTAGTGTCGTCACCATGACCATTGCAAGTATCGTCATTATGACCAAGTGTCATCATCATGACCGTTGTGATAATGTTGCCATATTGACCATTGTGTAAACTCTCTGCTCTCACCCCTAACCTCATTCTGGGATAAAACACATCCAACTGAGAGATTTCCCTTCCTAGTTGACCTCTTTGAGTAGGTTGTCGAACTTCTCCTTCATCTAGGGTGAGACGTCGCAGTTCTTGGTCAACTAGGGTGAGACATTATCGCAAGTTGTCCTCGGACAAAGTGCGACGACCCCCTCTGTCTCTCTGTGTTCTCTACCAGGGTGCGACGAGGTTGGTTAAAGGCTATTTTGGGGAGTCTCGAGGTCTCTCTAGAAGTTTGTTGAGGTGGAGGCCTATCCCTAGGCTCTAGGTGAGGTGGAATTTTGGTTCCTAACCTTATGGGAGGATCCCTGAACCATCTCCCCCTAATCCTCAACCTACCCTATCTCTTTATCCCTATATAAACACCCACTCTCTCCATGAGAAGGGGGGAAGGTCTATGATCTCCTTATGCTGATAGAATCCATATTGGTGATTGGGAAGCCTGTACCACCTTGGAGGCTTGGCTTGAACATGTTGGATGGAGGATGCGATGTTGAGGCTCTGGTTGTAGCTTCATCCTTTCTATGTATTCCCACCTTTTAATACAGTTAATATAATCTCTTTCCATGAATGTTGTCTCATTGATGATGTTTAGAACTTTCTTCCTCAACTGTTAGTTTAGATCAGTTATTGTTTAGATATATTGTATTGCTCGTGTTGCTTCCACATTATCTTGACAGGTCCTGCAGCTAGAGATCTAAAGACCGCGGGACTTGGAGCAGCAACAAGGAGAAGGATCGACGATCTGAAAGGTATGATATCTAAGTACTTGATCTGTAACTAGATCTACGAAATGAGTGTTGTATTCTATTCTATTTGTTCTAGATTCACTTGAACTAAGGAGATCCGGATCGCATCTGCTCGAGTGGATTGTTCGATAACAAACATGGCGACCATACTGGGGATGAACATTGCTTTTTTAGTTGTCAATTTGAATGTCATTTTCGGTTGATTTCTTGCCAAGCCTTTTTCATTTGTCATTAGTCTCCTAAGCTGGTTTCACCATCAAATCTTCACTCTGAAGAGTCTGATTACCTTCCTCTGAGTTTGTACTTTTGATTTTCAAACCAGTTCATTGTTCATTACTTGGATATTTGGCTCATTTTTTAACTTGTATCTCACATGTCGCACCTGGTCAGTGTACTCAGAGTGACACTGTGTCTTTTTTATCTCTGTTCTTTGTCTGTTGGCCTCTCGTTGAAACCCTTCGATTGGTATACTGTGACATCGTCGCACTCCCCACATTGGTGAACTACAATGTCACACTGTGTACAAGCACAGAGTGTGTCGATCTTCCATTTTTTTCATACAGGCACCCCTTCTCCATTTCTGATTTGAGTTTTGGTTTGTGTGTAGACTCCTCTGCACTGTACCTTCCAGGAAGAGACCCTTTTGTCCAGTAGTGTTTTGTTTGGATTGTTTGTATTGGATTTTGGGTCTTTTGAGATTTGGATTCATGTTTGGCCCTTTGAGTCAAAACTAGTGTTTTGCTTGCATTTTTAAGTGAAATGGTGCATCCTCTAGTCGTTTTGACCCATCTCAAGGTTTTGAGATCATTTTTGGTTTAGGATGATTGGCTTGTTTTAAAGACTTGAAGAGTGTGGGATATACATGTCTTTTTGAGCCTCTTTTTCCTGGGTTATGCATCGTGTTTCCCTTACATGCTGAGCTATTCAATCATTTTTGGGGAAGATTGATTCTTTGTCTCCATTTTAGTTCAAAGAAAATCTTGATTTTGTCACTCTTTTGCTATATTCATGAAATTGGAAAACATAAGTATTCTTCTTGCTTTAATTTGATCATTTGGCATATTTGGTCTTACACTCATAGGAAGAAGAAAAGGCTTGTTTCAGTTTTGTGTACATTTGAGTTAGACATGATTATTAAGTGCTTTTCTTTGTCTTGCATTTGATTGGAAATGCTTGTGGAATCCTTCTTTCCGTAGCTTAGATGTGTCTTTTTCGATGTATAAAAAGATAGGAAATGAGTTATAATTATTGCATTTGGTAGATTTTGAGCCTTTCTTGAGTGTCTTTGAGTTGTTTGGGTGCTTGTCATTTTTCTTTGGGAATTTCTGAATGATTAGTGTTGTAGATATTCTCTCACTTTCTGTATATAGATATGAAAAGCGTTTAGCTATCAAATTCCATTTTTGATACATGCATTTGAAAATTGAAAGTGCTTCATCAATTTTGTCCTATATTATTATTAAGATTAGTTGCATCTTTCATTTTCTTTGTGATTTTTAGCTGATTATTGCAGAAAGTTAGAGTTATTGCACTTTCGGAAGGAATTTTTCTTTTCGGTACTAATTAAGTACTTTTGGTTTGAAAGAAATAAAAATATCTCCTTACCTTAAGTAGTTTTCATTGAAAAG
Organism: Larix kaempferi; assembly: GCA_027924585.1. Classification (NCBI taxonomy): domain Eukaryota; kingdom Viridiplantae; phylum Streptophyta; class Pinopsida; order Pinales; family Pinaceae; genus Larix; species Larix kaempferi. The sequence goes on from BSBM01000206.1 coordinate 7,586,076, forward strand.
GAAAGTAAAATGTGCATTATCATGTAGTTGAGGATTGCATTATGTTTACATTTATGTACTCACCTCATGCATACACCTAACCGTACAAGATAAAATTAACGCTAGCTTAGGTTAAAATCATTTAGTAACTATGTGTAAGTTAGAGACGTGTTCCGACATCATTAAGTGTGGCAGCTGTCATTATTTTCCAACACTATATTCCGGGGGTATTGTAGTCTTCCACATAGTTATTGGTATTTCGAGCTCTTTCACGTACCCACCAAGTACCACACATATGTAGCGTATATCGAAAGGTGTTTCACATACTCTGTAGTATATCGGAAGGTCTCTTGCCGAATGGTTGTGCATTAGACAACACCACTACGGATTTGAGCTCCCACGTACCTTGCATATATCGGGAGACACCATTAGGAATCTTGAAACCATCTGAGTTATCCATTTGGCCATCTTAACATTTCAATACACCGAGAAGAACACTCGGGGAGATTACTACACATGTATTGTCCAGGTAGTCGGGTATTCAGGCAAGGGTACAGTCCCAATCCTCCTTGTCGCGTTTTACTGTTGGACCCTGCAGTATATAGCAATTTGTGATGTTTTGACAATCCTGTGAAGTTCCAGACTTTAAATCCACTCTTATTCACACAGTTTGCTTGTTTCTTTTAGACTTGAGTAGTGTTTGATTTGTGTGATACTTTAGAGACTCTTCAGAAGTTTAGATATGGAAGAGTCTTCCGGGACTACCAACCAAGAGGCCCCTTTCCAGGGTATGCCATTTTTTCTTCCCCCTTGTGGAACTATTGGTCCTCCCTTTATGGCTATGTTGAGTCTTCCTGGATTGACAATTGGATTACCAGTATGGTTATTCTCCAATTCAGTTACACCAAGTGCACCAATTATGTTGAAGCTAGGTCCATCACCACATGAGCATCGATCTCATGGTGACCCTTCTCCTTCTTCATCAAAAGTTGAATCAGCTTCCGTTTCTTACTCTTCCCCTACTGAAAACTCTGATATTAGTAAAAAGGAGGAGAAGAAGAAGAAGAAGGATAAGAAAGAGACCAAGCGTCAACCATCTGCCTCTGATGGCACTCATTCTATGAGAACACCTCATAAGCACAAGTTCCCTTGCAAACTTTACAAAGGTGATCACCTTCTCAAGGATTGCCCTGGTCTTTCCCGTGTGTCAAAAGTGTGGTCTAAGAACCCCAAACCACTTGTATCGTCAACCTCTGACCATCATTTTGATGATACTCCCTTGACCACTGACCCATTAGTGAAGGGTCGGAAGGGTAGAGCTACAGACCCTTGCTGGCTATGCAAGGGCATGCATCGTACTTACCTTTGTCCAAGCATGGATGAATCTTCACAGTGGTTGGAAGATATTACCAATTCTCAACAGGTGCTTCCAACAAGTGATAGTAAGTTGTCCCTCAAACCCCTGCTAGTTAACCAAGTGATCAATTGAGTTTCATCTGTAATTGATCCCACTCTTCCGTCTGATATTGAAGTGATCGAGTCGTTGTCATCCCCAATCAATCCTGCTCTTCTATCAGAGAGCATTCAGACTGCAACTGTCACCTTGACACAGTCTTCATCTCATCCTACTCTCCCTGATGAGAGTGGATTGATAACCACTGATGTTTTTCTAGTCAGTTCCGATCATAGGGGGCAAGAGTCTGTTTCCATGGGACCCCCTCCAAGCACTGAGGTTATTTCATTTCATTGGAATAGTCTAGTAGAACCTCGTCTCCCCTCAGATGTTCCTTTCCAGATATTTGTAGGTGTTTCCGATAAAGAATTTTTTCGTACTATAGTTGATGAGGAAGCTTCTGTTAGTATTTTATCCTCGACTGTTTGGAAAGCTATAGGGTCTCCTCAGCTTGTACCAGTTACCGGCCAGATTTTTGCTTTTAATAAAAGGCCTACCATACCTTTAGGGATTCTCCCGTAATTACCTATCACATTGAGAGGTAAAACTGTTTATGTTGATGTCATGGTTTTCCAAGGTCCTTTAGATTTCAATATACTCCTTGGACATGATTATGTCTATGCTATGAAAGTCGTAGTGTCCACACTCTTTCAAGTGATATATTTTCCCTATGATGGGAGGATTGTGACCATTGATCAACTTTCCTTCGTGACACTGACTCATCGCATGACTCCTAGTCATCAGACTTGTTAAATTTAAACCAAATAGACTAGCAGGATCACTGAAAGAAGCATAATCACAAGATAGACACAATATTTACCCTGGGAAACCCTCATGGGGTAGAAAACCCAGCAAAGCTTTCCTCAATAAGATGATTAACCAAAATACAAGATGTGCTCCCTCCTTCTATTCCTCCTTAGCAGATCTCCCAGACAAGTGCGCCTCTTTTCACAAGTGAGTGAGTGATCTAATGAGGAGTTCACCTCCTCTATTTATACACACTCCTGACCACCAAAAATACCTAATGGGGCCAACCTCTCCTAGAGAAGTCTAATAACCCCTAAAACCCAACTTTAGGGCCGACCCCCACATGGTGGGTCTAACAACCCTAGTTACCACAATTCTTCGGAGGAATAAACATCTCCGGATACATAATAAAATCACATCGGAGGGATGGAACATCTCCGGAATAAATAATATACAAATATAATATTCTTAGAAGTTACAATATTCAACACTCCCCCTTAACGAGAAGGATATTATAACAGCATCTGTAGGAGCAATGAGTCATTTACTACATCATCTATATATCATCGGAAGCTTTCTTCAATTCATCATCATCAGTAACTTGACCAATTACTGGAACATCAGCATCATCAGAGTTGATAGTACTCAATCATCAGCATCGTCATAATAGTATCGTCAACACGCGATCAACAGCATCGCCATCACACGATCATCAGCATCATCATTGTCATCGCACGATCATCAGCATCGTCATCGCACGATCATCAGCATCGTCATCGTCATCGTACGATCATCAGCATCGTCATCGCACGATCATCAGCATCGCCATCACACGATCATCAGCATCGTCATCATCATCGCACGATCATCCGCATCGTCATCGCACGATCATTAGCATCGCCATCTATGTCCAGTCATGTACCTTTTGAACCGAAGCCCAGGGACGATCCAGTCCTATCATGTTCTCAGAGACCACATGTCTACGGCTCAATTTACAGGACAAAAGTCCAAGGATGATCCAATCCTTGCTGTACATTTAGGACAGTGTCCAAGGATGACTTAATCCTCAACCGTTCATTTAGGACCACGTCCAAGGATGACTTAATCCTCCACCGTACATTTAGGACCACGTCCAAGGATGAATTAATCCTCCACCGTTCATTTAGGACCACGTCCAAGGATGACTTAATCCTCCACCGTACTTTTAGGACCACGTCCAAGGATGACTTAATCCTCCACCGTACATTTAGGACCACGTCCAAGGATGACTTAATCCTCCACCGTACATTTAGGACCACGTCCAAGGATGACTTAATCCTCCACCGTACATTTAGGACCACGTCCAAGGATGACTTAATCCTCCACCGTACATTTAGGACCACATCCAAGGATGACTTAATCCTCCACCGTACATTTAGGACCTACGTCCAAGGATGACTTAATCCTTCACCGTCCACCAAGGACTTCATTCTCGAAAACTTACGTCTACGGCTCTTCTTTAGGACCGAAGTCCAGGAATGATTCAATCCCTTCATATGTTCACTAAGAACTTCATTTTCGAAGACATACGTCTACGGCTCTTCTTTCGGACTGAAGTCCAGGAATGATCCAATCCCTTCACATGTTCACTAAGAACTTCATTTTCGAAGACATACGTCTACGGCTCTTCTTTCGGACTGAAGTCCAGGAATGATCCAATCCCTTCACATGTTCACTAAGAACTTCATTTTCGAAGACATACGTCTACGGCTCTTCTTTCGGAATGACCACAACATGTATCATCATCATCAAAACATGTATGACCACAACATGTATCATCATCATCAAAACATGTATAACCACAACATGTATCATCATCAAAAAAACATGTATAACCACAACATGTATCATCATCAACAAAACATGTATGACCACAACATGTATCATCATCATCAAAACATGTATGACCACAACATGTATCATCATCATCAAAACATGTATAACCACAACATGTATCATCATCATCAAAACATGTATAACCACAACATGTATCATCATCAACAAAACATGTATAACCACAACATGTATCATCATCAACAAAACATGTATACATCTATCATCAAAACTAACATCAAAAGCATGTATACATCTATCATCAAAACTAACATCAAAAGCATGTATACATCTATCAAAAGAAAGAATATAAGAGTCCTAAATCTAAATAATTATAGGTAACTAAGTGCAGTAAATAGGTAACCTCATCATTGATGAGATAGACTTGTTGTCGGATATTGTGCTACTCCCCCTTTCGAAGAAGGTCCTTCCGAACTACACCAAGCTTGTCTCGGAAGTGTTCAAACTTTACTCGAGATAGAGGTTTCATCAGGATATCAGCAATTTGATCCTCAGTGCCTATATACTCGAGCTTGATAGCTCCTTTCTGCACCATATCTCGTATGTAAAAGTATCGGATCTCTATGTGTTTTGACTTATCGTGAAATAAAGGATTTTCAGTCATCTTGATGCAGCTTTGATTATCACACATGATCACAGTGGGGTCCATTTCTAAGTCAAACACTCCAGATAAAAGTTTCCGAAGCCACACTGCTTCACAGCTGGCAGAGCAGGCAGCTATATATTCTGCTTCAGCAGTACTGAGGGCCACACTAGATTGCTTCTTGCTGAACCATGAGATCATGGCAGATCCAAGACCATAACATCCACCTGAAGTACTTTTTCTATCTGAGACATTACCTGCCCAATCAGAATTTGAGTAACCATGTAGTTTGAGTTCATGACCTACAAGATAAAATAGGCCAAAATCTAATGTACCTTTTAGGTACCTCATTATATGCTTTGCATCTATTAGGTGAACCTTTCTGGGTTCTACTAGAAATTGACTTAGGGTATTTACAGCAAAGCATATATCAAGCCTAGTATTGGTTAAGTACATTAATGATCCAATGATTTGTCTATATAGAGTTATGTCCACTAATTCTGATGAATCATTAACTAATAACTTTAAGTTGGAGTCCATGGGAGTGGCCTTGGCTTTACACTCCAACATATCAAATCTTTTGAGAATCTCCACAGTATACTTACCTTGATTTAGAAAGATTCCTTTTGGTTCTTGCCATACTTCTAAGCCTAAGAAGTAATGCATTAATCCGAGATCTTTCATCTCGAATTCTGAAGAAATCTTCTTCTTGCTTTCAATAATTTGTTTCTCATCTCCAGTTAGAAATAGATCATCTACGTATAGAAGAAATATAACTGGTTCATCATCCATCACTTTGAGATAAAGATTTGGGTTAGCTTTACTTTTGGTAAAGCCCATGCTAGTTAGGAAATTGTCAATCCTTCCGTACCAAGCCCTGGGAGCTTGTTTCAACCCATATAATGCCTTCTTCAATTTGCATACATGAGTTCTTCCATCATTAACCTCAAACCCTTGAGGTTGCTCTATGTATACTTCTTCTTCAATTACACCATTCAGAAAAGCTGTCTTAACATCCATTTGGTGTAATTTCCACTTCATCATGGATGCAAGTGCCATGATAGTTCTAATTGAAGTATACCTAGCAACTGGTGCAAATGTTTCTTCATAGTCAATTCCCTCCTTCTGAGAGAATCCTCTGGCTACAAATCTTGCTTTATATTTTTCAATGCTTCCATCCGCGGCATGTTTTATTTTGAAAATCCATTTGGAAGAAACCACACTCTTATCTTTCGGTTTGGGAACTATATCCCAAACATCATTTTTCATTATTGACTGATATTCTTCTGTCATTGCTTCTACCCATTCTTTCTTCTGAGCTGCCTCTTCATAGCTAGTAGGTAGTTGATCCACAAGATCACATATCAAGGCCATATAGTTGGACACTAGCTTTGGTTTCTTTCTTTCTCTAGTGGAGCCTTCAGGAGCTCCATATCTTTTAGACCCTTGAATAATATCCCTAGCCCATGCTGGCCTTCTTTTCTTGGATAAGTCTATAATAGGAGGCTCTTGTGGTTCCAACATGTCATGATCCTCTGGAGAATCATCTTCAGGCATGGGAACAGCCTCTGTGATTCTGGGAGAAGTATCTTCTTCATAGATTTCATCAAGTTGGCACTTCTTGGATTTCTTGAGAGCTGCTTCTTCATCAAATGTTACATCTCTACTTATTTCTATGTGATGAAAGCCTGGAATGTAAATTCTGAAGGCTTTGGATGATTCACAATAACCAACAAATATTCCCTTCTTACCAGAAGGGTCCAACTTGGTTCTCTTTTCTTTTGGAATGTGGATGTACACAGGACACCCAAATATTTTAAGATGACTTACCTCAGGCTTCTTACCTGTAAATACTTCTTTTGGAGTTTTGAACTCAAGAGCACTATGAGATAATCTATTTTGCACATATACTGCTGTCTTGGCTGCCTCAGCCCATAGATACATGGGAAGATCTTGATCATGTATCATGGTCTTCATAGCTTCCATGATTGTTCTATTTTTCCTTTCAGCCACCCCATTTTGTTGGGGATTATAAGGAGTAGTTAGTTCCCTTTTAATTCCAGCTTCTTTACAAAAGTCCTCAAATTCATTTGAGGTAAATTATCTGCCATTATCTATTTTGAGAATCTTGATTCTCTTTTCTGATAAATTTTCTATTAGAGCCTTGAACTCTTTAAATTTTCCAAAGACTTCATTCTTACCTTTCAGGAAGTAAATCCAAGTTTTCCTTGAATGGTCATCAATGAATGAAAGATAGTATTCAAACCCACTTAGAGAAGTGGTGGGCATTGGTCCACATACATCCGAGTGTATTAATTCTAAAATGTTCTTAGTCTTTGTTTCACTCTTTGGAAAGGGGTTCTTGATATTTTTCCCTTTCTTACACCCTTTACATGAGCCATCATGATCATCTTTCAAATCTGGTAATCCTATGACTACCTTGCTTACATAGGGTAAGGCTTTAAAGTCGATGTGAGCTAATCTTCTATGCCATAGCTCACTGGGGCTAGAGATCTCATGTCCAAGGGAAGCTTCTGGATGGCCCTTGAGTTTATAGAGACCTCCTTCTTCTTCACCAATAACAACTGCATCTTTAATTGTCTTTCCTTTGGACCACATGAGTACTTGTCCATCTATGAAGGCTACTCTAAAACCTTTCTTATCTAGTGCAGAAATAGAGAGAAGGTTTTTCTTTAATCCTGGTACCTATAAGATGTCTTTCATCTTCAAGGGTGTTCCAGAATCTAGCTTATAGCTATCTTCACCAATTCCTTTGATGGGATATTGGTAGTCATCTCCTAGAGATACTTTCTGTGAAGAAGTCTTTTCTTCAAGATTTGAGAATGTCTTCCTTTGACCTGTCATGTGCTTGGAAGCAGCACTGTCAATGAGCCATGTATCTTCTCCAGGAGATACGGATCCAGAGAGTGCAGAGAATAGAACATACTCTTCTGGATCTTCTTTCTTACATATTTTCCTTTTAGGCTTTACCTCTACCTCTTCTTCTTCTTCATCTTCTTCCTCTTCTTCTTCTTCACTATCATTTTCTGCCATATGTGCATGATGTCTTTTGTGGAAGAACTTCTTCTTTTGAGAAGGACAGAATCTGGAGATGTGTCCTAATTTATGACAATTGTAGCATTCTACTGTGGAAAGATCTCTTGCTGAATTGGGTCCTCTTCTCTTGTTAGATCTAGAGAAGTGTTGAGATCCTTTGTGGTCAACTCTCTTGAGATGACTCATTCTTCTTCTTTTGGTATGAGTGGCCAAAGCTTGGTCATCCTCTTTGAGAAGAGCTTCTTTGTTTGCAACCCTAGCTTCTTCTTGAACACAATCCTCCCATACTATATCAAACTTCATGCTCTCTTTCCTGGCACACATGGTTTGTATAAATGACTCCCAAGATCTAGTGAGACCATTGAGAGCAGTCATCACAAGTTCATCCTCATCAAGGGTATCACCAATTGCATCTAGTTGTTCCTTGATTTGTGAAACCCTTGAGAAGTAGTCTTGAATGGATTCTCCTTTGTGCATCTTGGTACTCTTCAATTGAGTCCTCAGGTTCATCTTTCTATTGATGTTCTTTCCTTCATACATTCTTCCTAGGGCATCATACATTTCCTTTGGAGTCTTCTTGGAGGCCACTTGGGGAATCAAGTGGTCTTTAATGGAATCAGCTATGATTCTCTTTGCCCCAATCAAATCCTTCCTATGCTTTTCTTTGACTTCATCTCCTTCTGGTTCTGCAACTTCTTCCTTGATATACTGAGCAAGATCATTCTCCTCAAGAATGAGACCAATTCTGTATTTCCATGCCCGGAAATTTTCTATACCTTCTAGCTTGTCTTCAAGCTTAGTGTTTGGAGCCATCTTCTCTTGGGGGAGTCCAAGAGACAGAGCAGACTTACCTGAAAAGTTACTTTTCACTTTTCCGGAATCTGGAACCGAATTTTATCGCACTTTTGGTAGAATTAGGGTTTGACTTTCCGGAGTTCTACTCAACCAAAAAGTTCGATCTATAGCTCAAAAGAATGCTCTTGAGAAGGGCTATCCAGCCATGTAATCAGAATTCAAAAATTCCAACGTTTTTCTGAAACCAAAATCTGACGTATCGCACTTTTGGTAGAATTAGGGTTTGGATTTCTCGGAGTTCTACCCAACCAAAAAGTTTGATCTAGGGCTCAAAAGAAAGGTATTGAAAAGGGCTATCCAGCCATGCAACCAAAATTCAATAATACCAACTTTGGGCTGAAACCCTAACTTCACTAGAGAGAGAGAGAGAGGTATTCTTACCTTGTGAAAGATGTCCTATTCAGTATGGCTCTGATACCATGTTAAATTTAAACCAAATAGACTAGCAGGATCACTGAAAGAAGCATAATCACAAGATAGACACAATATTTACCCTGGGAAACCCTCATGGGGTAGAAAACCCAGCAAAGCTTTCCTCAATAAGATGATTAACCAAAATACAAGATGTGCTCCCTCCTTCTATTCCTCCTTAGCAGATCTCCGAGACAAGTGCGCCTCTTTTCACAAGTGAGTGAGTGATCTAATGAGGAGTTCACCTCCTCTATTTATACACACTCCTGACCACCAAAAATACCTAATGGGGCTGACCTCTCCTGGAGAAGTCTAATAACCCCTAAAACCCAACTTTAGGGCCGACCCCCACATGGTGGGTCTAACAACCCTAGTTACCACAATTCTTTGGAGGAATAAACATCTCCGGATACATAATAAAATCACATCGGAGGGATGGAACATCTCCGGAATAAATAATATACAAATATAATATTCTTAGAAGTTACAATATTCAACAAGACTTCCCTAAATGTTCCACATGTTTTAGTGGTTTCTTCCCCCTAAGGATGGGGGGCATGAGCATAGTTTATTTTCTGTTTCAAGCTCGTTAAAAAATGAAACAAACCCTAGAGCATGGTTCTTTTTCCGGTGTCAAGATCCTTAAAAAATGAAACAGGTTTCCTGAGCAAAGTTTACCTTTGGTTTTAAGCTTGCATAAAGATGAAACCAATTTCTCAAGCAAAGTTTACTTTTGGTTTTAAGCTTGCATAGTTTTCCTTTGGTTTTAAGCTTACCCAAAAATGAAACCATTCCATTAAGCAAAGTTTCTCTTTGATTTCAAGCTTGCATAAAAATGAAACCATTTTCTAAGCATAGTTCCCTTTCTATGTCAAGCTCATTAAAAAATGAAATAGGTTCCTATGAGCACGGTTTATGTTTCAAGCTCGTTAAAAAATGAAACCGAACACTCTAGCATAGTTTCCCTTTCGTTTCAAGCTTGCATAAAAATGAAACCAATCCACTGGAGAATAGTTTTATTCTATTTTAAGCTCATTAAAAAATGAAATGGACTCTCCCTAGCAAAGTTTACCTTTGGTTTCAAGCTTCCATAAAAATGAAACCATCCACTCGAGCATAGTTTTATTCCATTTTGAGCTCGTTAAAAAATAAGATTGCCCCCCTCAAGCATAGTTCACCTTTGGTTTCAGGCTTGCATAAAAATGAGACCAGCTTCACTAATCATAGTTCTATTCCTGTGTCAAGCTCGTTAAAAAATGAAACATATCCTTTGTCTTTGAGTCGAGTCTCTTCATAGACTTAGTACCTGAACCTTCTTTTCACCTGCTTATGCCTTAGGCAAATAAATGAAGCATGGGGGAATCTCTTCAACATCGGTACATTATGTTGAAGTCAACTTGATCACCTCTCCACACCATGTTGGAGCTAAGTCACTTACTTCTAGCAATCATGCTGGGAGCATGTACCAACCTTTGGATATCATGATGGGAAGATTCCACCAATGGGAACCTTTTTTCGAGCATACTTTCCCTTTTGGTTTTCGAGCTCATTAAACCATGAAAATACTCTCGAGCTTTTCCTGTATCAAGCTCGCTAAAAAATGAAACAGTACCTCTAGAAATCATACTAGAAGTAAGCTGTCAGTTTCTTGGACTGAAGGCAAACTTTCCAACCTATAGCCATCATGTTGGGAAGAACCTGCCAATGGGCATTATCCCAAGCATAGTTCATTTTCTGTTACAATCTCATTAAAAAATGAAGCATACATCATGATCATTCTTCCAACCTATCTTCGAGCTCGTTAAAACATGTAAGATGATGTTGAGCTTACTTTTCACTTTTTTTGTGCTCTAGTTGAAACATGAAAAGTGGTTTGAGATTACTTTTTACTTTTTCGTGCTCTGGTTCAAATATGAAAAAGATTCCCAAAGCTTTTGATATCATTCTCGTGCTTGTTAAAAATTTGAGTTAAAAAGGTGTGTCTAATGAGTATAGGTTTATCACTTTATCCGGCCTCGCTAGACTATTTACGGAAAAGGAACTGTGTCGAGTTTACTTTTTTCTTTGTCGTACTCGGTCATCAACCATGACAAAGATGTTCATGGAGTCCTTTTAAGCTCTTTTTAGACTACTAAAATAGGAAAAGCTAGCCAAGCGAACTTGTCTTGTTCACGCATGTTAAATAATTTGAATGGTCGCCTTCCTGGTGATAGGTTACCCCTTTTTGGACCAGGGGGCACTATTTACGAAAAATGATTACTCCAACCAACCATGGCTAGAAAAGTTCTCTCGCGCATTGTTTTACCCTTTTCTGGGAGAAGAGACTAAGTTTATGAAAAAGGACCTTTTGGATTCTCCTTTAGTTCTTTTCAGTCTCTCTAAACATGAAATGACGCTGAGTTTTCCTTCTTTGGACTCGTTAAATTTCAAACATTGAAGGGCCCATTTTGCGATGAACCCCTCCTTTCCTAGGTTTGTAAAAAATTTGGGATTGGACTCATCTATGAGATGAGCTATACCGAGCATCTGGTTACCTTCATCAAGCTCATTAAAAAACAAGTGAGGCAATCACCATTCATGATGGGGAAAAGAGGAAAGATTTTATGTTACACCCTTTGTATGTGGTAGTACATAGTCACTCTTGAGCATGGCACTCATTTGCATTTGCATTCAATACTTGGGTAATCCATTTGTCTTCAAGTCCTATCAATTCCATGAGTCTTGTTACTCCTTTGGGGTGTCCACAGAATGCTTCCACCATTAGTTGCATTGGGGGTTGGTATCATTCTTGTCATGTCAATACTGCCAAGTCATGCCATGCCCATGTTCAAGAGATGTTTCATTACTCATCATTTTGTAGTCAGTATACCTTCGATCATGTTGGTCTACCTTGAGTCAGTCTTGCACATTACTCTACCGTCCGATCTACACCAAACATCTGTTATCGAGCTTCATGTCGATGATGGGGGATTCGTCATGGCCCTCCTTCGACGGGTTCATCCTCGTTGACTTCAAATCATCATCCAAGGATTGAAATTAGAAACCAACCAAGTACCTTCGGCATGCATGCCCCAAGTGGCAGGTTACCTCGCTCTAAACATGAGTTTACCTCATTGACTCTTGATTGAAAGATTCCATTAGGCGTTCGACTTTAGCTCATTAACTCACCCTTGATGGTATGTACTGTGATACCTTGGGGATCATTGACATTAATGGTGATTCCTCTCGCACTTGTTAACTATATACATTAATGACTGATAATCAAGTGGTTTCTACCATGTTCAACTCCAAAACATTGTAATCACATGGATAGATTCGTATCATTGTGGGTTCAGCTTGAAGACCCTGGGGAAGTTATTTTCTACCTGGGTTGCGATGGAGATTATTTGAGATGCACAGATCCACTTTGTATTGGTCGTGGTTGTGTTGTCAATTCATATTTACACCGATCCACTTTTGTATTGGTCATGGCTATGTTATCATCTCATCATGGATCTACGATTATGTCTAGTATCCATGATTGTGTTCAGTCGGTCTTTACTATCATGGATCTGCAGTGTATTGGTCGGTAGCCATGTTTTGTGTTGTATGAGACTTGTGGATCTCAGGTCATTTCTGTAGCAACTCATTCCAACCAGCAAGTCCTTGCCATTTTTCTTATTACAAATCATTTCACCTGTCTCATTCCGTCAGCTTCATTCTTTGGGGTGCATTTTGTTACACCAAAATGTCATCACCCTTGTGCAAGTGTCGCAAGTGTTGCAATTGTCATCATCATGACCTAGTGTCGTCACCTTGACCATTGCAAGTATCGTCATTATGACCAAGTGTCGTCATCATGACCATTGTGATAATTTCATCATCTTGACCATTGTGTAAACTCTTTGCTCTCATCCCTCACCTCATTCTGGACTAAAACACATCCAACTGAGAGATTTCCCTACCTAGTTGACCTCTTTGAGTAGGTTGTCGCACTTCTCCTTCATCTAGGGTGCGACGTCGCAGTTCTTGGTCATCTAGGGTGAGACACTATTGTAGGTTGTCCTCGGACAAAGTGTGACAACCCCCTCTATCTCTCTGTGTCCTCTACCAAGGTGTGACGAGGTTGGTTAAAGGCTATTTTGGGGAGTCTCGAGGTCTCTCTAGATTTTTTTTGAGGTGGATCCCTATCCCTAGGCTTTAGGTGAGGTGGCATTTCAATTCCTAACCTTATGGGAGGATCCCTTAACCATCTCCCCCTAATCCTCAATCTACCCTATCTCTTTAGCCCTATATAAACACCCACTCTCTCCATGAGAAGGGGGGGAGGTCTATGGTATCCTTATGCTGATAGAATCCATATTGGTGATTGGGAAGCTTGTACCACCTTGGAGGCTTGGCTTGGACATGTTGGATGGAGGATGCGATGTTGAGGATTTGGTTGTGTTAGTTTTTCATAATTTCAATCTGATCTAGGATCTTAACTGAGAGAATAACATGTACAACATATCTACAACATATCAATCATGGACACAATAATGCAAGCACACAAGAGACACAGAGTTTCACCGGGGAAAACCAAGAAGGTGAAAAACCCTGCAACTTCCTCAGAGATAGATAGAGCAATGATACAATCCCAGTACAAGAGATAGTCCTCCTAGCAGCAACTTCTCCTCCTCCACTAGTGCGCCACTCTCCAATGAGTATGTGTGACAGAAAGTGAATGATCAAATAGAGTCCCTCCCGCACTCTATTTATACTTGACTTGACTTGCCTAATAACCTTTACTAGGTCGGCCTTAACTTAACCACATAACATAATGCTGACAGGGACGACCCCCAATAGGGTGGTATAATAACCCATCACGTATAAGTTACGACACTTACAATATAAATGATGACACTTCTGTATAGAGGAATAATAACATCTCTATAGGAATATAATATACATAGGTGAAATACATTCCGAAGTTACAATTACATCAACACTCCCTCTTAACTAGGAAGGTATTTCTCGACACAGGTCTTCTAGTACAAGTCTTCTTCTCTGGATCATCATCACTAGATCATCTTCATCGAATCATCGTCACTGCTGCTATCTCAATCAATCTCCAATCTACTTGTTATAGGAAGTTCTATAGAGCCAGTCCTTTTTCATATTGGATGTAGGCCCGCCACCTGCAGGTCCTCATCACCTACAGAGCCAGCCCTTTTTCATGCTGGATGAACATCATCAACTTCTCTGCGAGCAAGCCATCAAGTATGTACACCATAGGACTGATTACACTGCCTATGCAAAACCTGCAAGAGCATCTCAGGATTGATCACATGCCTCTGCAAAACCTGTGTACCATACTGTCATATCATCGTCTTCAGATCATCGTCATCATCCACGGAGCACAATCCATATGCACACACACAACACTTACACTCACCAGCATGGGAGGACCAACCTGCTACCATCTGTGAAAGGCTCACAGCACTTACATCAATGACCATGAGAGGACCAATCTACCACCATGTTGGAACGGCTCAGCAATTGCATCAATGACCATGGGAGGACCAACCTACCACCATGTTAGAAAAGCTCGACAATTACATCAATGACCATGGGAGGACTAACCTACCACCATGTCGAAAAAGCCCAGCAATTACATCAACGACCATGGGAGGACTAACCTACCACCATGTCGGAAAAGCCATCCCAACCCTTACAACTCACCATGGGAGGACTAACCTACCACCATGTGAGAATGGCCCAGCCCTTACATCTGCACCATAGGAGGACTAACCTACCACTATGTGAGAATGGCCCAGGACTTACATCAATGACCATGGGAGGACTAACCTACCACCATTTCGGAATGGCTCATGTGCTTCTGTGTCTCCGGACTCATCACTTCCCCTTGGAAGGTATCTTGATCTGAAGTACACCAAGTCTCCCTCTGAAGTATTCAAACTTCACTCTGGCCAGCAACTTGGTCAACACATCGGGTATCTGCTCGTCCATCGCAACATACATGAGCTTCACTGCTCCTCTCTGCACCATATCCCTGGTATAGTGATACTTGATCTCAATGTGCTTCGACTTGTCATGGAACACTAGGTTCTCTGACAACTTCACACAACTCTGGTTGTCGCAATATATACAAGTATTACTCAGCTGGAGATCAAACAAATCATATAGTAGCTTCCTAAGCCATACTGCCTCACAACTAGCCGAACAAGCTATGGCATACTCTGCTTCGGCTGTACTTAGTGCCACACAGGACTGCTTCCTGCTAAACCAGGAGATCATACTGGATCCCATACTGAAGCAGCACCTTGAAGTGCTCTTCCGATCAATGGAACTGCCTACCCAATCCGAATCAACATAACCCTCTAGGTTAACCTTTTGATTCTCCTCATACTTGAGCCCATAGTCAACTATACCCTTCAGTTACCTTAGAATATGCTTTGCAACTATCAGGTGAACATGTCTCGGATCTGTCAAGTACTGGCTCAAGGTGTTCACCGCAAAGCAGATGTCTGGTCTCGTATTTTTCAGGTACATCAAGGACCCAATCATCTGACGATACATCGTAGCATCAACCGGCTCAGAAGAAGCATCACACAGAAGCTTCAGGTTTGATGCCATAGGTGTGGCAATAGATTTGTAGTCCATCATCCCGAACCTCTTCACGATCTCTACTCCATACTTTCCTTGTCCAAGGAAGATTCCATCTGCACTCTGCCACACCTCCATACCAAGAAAGTAGTGCATCATACCCAAGTCCTTCATCTCGAACTCGGCAACAAGCTCCCTCTTTGTATCGACAATCAATCTATCCTCACCTATTACAAACAGGTCATCCACATACAATAGTAGTATCACCGGATTGCCTTCCTCAACCTTGTAGTAAAGGTTAGAATCTGCTTTACTTTTGGTAAAGTCCAAACTGGATAGGAAACCATCTATCCTGCCATACCAAGTCCTGGGTGTCTGTTTCAAACCATATAGGGCTTTCTTCAGTTTGCACACATGTGACTCTCGGTCATGTGTCTCAAACCCGACTGGCTACTCCACATGCACTTCCTCTTCAACTACACCATTCAAGAAAGTTGTCTTGACATCCATCTGGTGTACCTTCCATTTCATCACTGCAACTAGAGAAAGTACTGATCTAATGGAAGTGTATCTGGCTACAAGGGAAAAAGTCTCTTCGTAATCAATCCCTTCTTTCTGGGAGAAGCCACAAGCTACAAACCTTGCTTTATATTTTTCTATGCTTCCATCTGTAACATGCTTGATCTTATAGATCCACTTGGACGTCACCACAGACTTCCCATCTGGTCTTGGGACCACATCCCAAACATCATTCTTCATGATCGACTGGTATTCCTCGATCATGGCATTCTTCCATTACTGCATCCTGTATCCTGGAAACTTCAGATTCTTCAATATCTTCAATAGATAGATTTCTTTAAACTTCGTTGTTGGAACAAATGTTGTAGTCCTTCTTTTGTAGGTGATTGTATACGATCTTTCCTACAAATCAAGTTAAATTGCATTATTAGAAACATCTCATAGTTTCAGAACAAATTCTTACACATAAAGAAATATGTCAACCAATCATGCAATTATTTTAGCCAATGCTTCAATACAACATTTATCCATATCCCGTTACTTTCTAAATGCCTTCCAATCTCTACTAGAACATTGCTAAGAGTGTGCACAACTCCCAACATGTCAGCAAAGAGGTTTCATTCTAGATAAGTAGCAATGGAATGTTGTACAGTGCCATAGACCACTTACTCATCACATGCATATTAGTAGTATACTGTTCGTTAATGCAATTATTCTAATATGCATAAATCACACCCTAAGTCTAGGAACATAAACATATACATCATTGAGCAATATTATTTAAACAAACAAATATGCAAGAAATAACAATTCAAATACTTATCTTTGTTTTATTTGTAGGGTGGGATCCCTCTCAATATTTGCTTCCTTGCAGGAACTACTGGAGTGTGCTCCCTCTTGATCTTTGTTTCCTGGATTACCTGTCCTTGAACTCATATCCATCCTCGATCACTTATGCATACTTACTAGTATCATCATTGTGTTACCCTCGAGATCTCATACATAATCATACATTCATTAGTATAATCTCAATACTATCAAAACACAATAATCTTAAACATGTATAGTCATGATCATTTCAAACACAGATAATATGCATTAGCATTCAAAGTTTCAGGGAAGGCTTCTCTTACTTATGCATATTCATATTTGACCATAGAACTCTTTTGGTTAGTCATATCATCAATCAAGGTAAGAGACATAATATACATAAACCCTTGATTACTTACATTTCTAACTTCATGAATAATCATTATCAACCATACAATAGTATAAGAACCTAACACAAGGTAGGATTCTAACTTG
Source organism: Larix kaempferi (assembly GCA_027924585.1). Lineage (NCBI taxonomy): Eukaryota > Viridiplantae > Streptophyta > Pinopsida > Pinales > Pinaceae > Larix > Larix kaempferi. Next base: position 7,603,463 of record BSBM01000206.1, read on the forward strand.
ATATAGGAAAAACATACCTGGTTATCATATTTGCTAGTTATGTCTAGCAATGTCTTCTTGTTCTCTTCAATGACTTGTGCTAGTAACTTGCATAGCTCATAGGTTAAGCATTGTAGAACCAAATTATAGATACCTCGTAAGTAGAGCATCAATGTGATCCATGACAATGGATGAATCTTTGTCTTCATGTCACCATGGTCATATGTTCTTGAACTAGAACATGGTTTGTCTTTCTTGATGTACCTTTCATGTTAGCGAACAAGATCAACCTCATACAACACCACAATGCATTAGTACAATCATAAGTGTCAAAACCCTAATCAATGAATATCTTCTATCATGCATTCATATTTTTGACAAGTCTAAAATTAATCAGGATTTGTACTAATCTTAATGAAGACAAACATAAACTTAATCATGAACAGATTTTGAAACATACCTGGATAAGTCATACCTGTCGATATTCCTTGTATTCTTCTTATGTAAGGCCTTAGCCTCATCTCCCTCTGAAACTGGAGCTTCTTCACTTATGCAGGTGACCAATCCATTCTCTTCTATGATTAACCCAATCCACTTGATTTGCAGAAACTAGATCTAGAGATAGATTAGGGTTTGTCATGGAAACCCTAAAAATTCAAACTTCTGAAAGGATAGAAATATGCACCTTGATGATCTGATCAACCTGGTATACTCAGAATTTGAAAATTGCAAAGTTTCACCACTCAAATTTGTTTTTCAATCTTTTGGATTCACCAGGGAGGAACCTGAATTAGGGTTTGAGTTTCCCAAAGCTTCACCCAACCAAATAGTTTGATCCAAAGCTCTGAACTTCAATTTTTCCAAGGATCTTCCATATATGGTCACAGATTTCAAAAATTACCATTTTGACAGAAGCCCTAATTTTCCACTTTTTCGATCAAAGTCCTGAACCAGGGTTTGATCAAGCCCGACCTTCTGCCCAACCAAAAATTCGATCTTGGTCTCTAAATTTCAATTTTGATGAGTATCATTCAACCTTGGTCTCCGATACAAAAGTTGCGACATTCTCCGAAACCCTAAATTCTCGGAGCCATGAATGAAGGTGCTCAAAATCCAATTTTGTTTTGACAGAAATATGCACCTGATTGTTTCTAGTATAACTCTGAAATTACAAATGCACAGGGTCTGAAACTGCAACTTGTGGTATCTTGACCTGTCATATTTCCAACCCCATAGGTTTGACCTCAATTGGATTCTTTGAGAGAGAGTTATGCCAAGTGTCACAACGTGACCTGTTTATGGGATAAAACAGGAGAGTGAACTTGTATAGAGTGCCACATGTCACTGGTTCACTTTCGACCTCTGAACCTTTGGCCTGTGAAAGTACAGTTCATTCCCTACCTGTCACTTTTTATGAAACTTCATTTGGAGCTTCCTAGCCCAAGTTGTGACCTTTTTTCCTAGGTCACCTATTTATGATTGAGATCTAGAAGAGGCTGAAAACCTAGATTGTACATATCATAAAACACAGTGTACAATGAATTAGAGGTTGTTCTTCGGACACAAGGTACATTGGGATCTTATCTTCAAATTGTAAAATTTTTAGATCCTAAAACTTTTCCAAAATGGATTTATAGATAAAGTGCTACGATGATTGGTTTTTGTTATATCAAGCCCTAGCTTCGCAAGTGCAACAAGTGTCATAAATGCCATACCATGCCTTCTTTCAGGATAGCTCTGATACCATGTTAGTTTTTCATAATTTCAATCTGATATAGGATCTTAACTGAGAGAATAACATGTATAGCATATCTACAGCATATCAATCAGGGACACAATAATGCAAGCACACAAGAGACACAAAGTTTCACCGGGGAAAACCAAGAAGGTGAAAAACCCTGTAACTTCCTCAGAGATAGATAGAGCAATGATCCAAACCAAGTACAAGAGATATTCCACCTAGCAACAGCTTCTCCTCCTCCACTAGTGCGCCACTCTCCAATGAGTGTGTGTGAGAGAAAGTGAATGATCAAATAGAGTGCCTCCTGCACTCTATTTATACTTGACTTGACTTGCCTAATAACCTTTACTAGGTTGGCCTTAACTTAACCACATAACATAATGCTGACAGGGCCAACCCCCAATAGGGTGGTCTAATAACCCTTTAACCCACATGACTTATACAGGGCTGACTCCAACAAGGTGGTCTAATAACCCATCAAGTATAAGTTACGATACTTACAATATAAATGAAAACACTTCCGTATAGAGGAATAATAACATCTCTATAGGAATACAATATACATAGGTGAAATACTTTCCAAAGTTACAATTACATCAATAGGTCGTAGCTTCATCCTTTCTATGTATTCCCACCTTTTAATATAGTTAATATAATCTATTTCCATGAATGTTTTCTCATTGATGATGTTTAGAACTTTCTTCCTCAACTATTAGTTTAGATGAGTTATTGTTTAGATATCTTGTACTGCTCGTGTTCTTTCCACATTGTCTTAACAGGTCTTGCAGCTGGAGATCTAACGACTGCGGGACATGGAGCAACAACAAGGAGAAGGATTAGCGATCTAAAATGTATGATATCTAAGTACTCGATCTGTAACTAGATCTAGGAAATGAGTTTTGTATTATGTTATATTTGTTCTAGATTCACTTGAACTAGGGAGATCCGACTTCCCTCCGCTCGAGTGGATTGTCCGATAACACCAAGACAATTGATGTGTTTTCAGCAGGTCCTTTTCCTCCACGCAATAATCAACAAATTCCTATTTCAAACTTTGAACAAACCTTTTATATAACATATGCTTATGTGGTTTCAGAAATTGCGATGAGCAGTTTAACTTTTATCACTTTTCATAGCGGACTCCACCAACGCTTTCCACGTAGTAAGTGTTTTAATTTCTGCTCCACCTTTCCAAGTTTAACCACTGTGCACTTTCTAGCGCCGAAACACCTTTCCACTATCGATTTTCTTCTAGGTGGGTCCGCATCATTATTTTGCCAACTTTTGGTGTGATTTGTTCAATTGTTTAGCACCTTTTCCATCTCCTCCTGTGGTCATTTGAATCCCCTGCGTGCAATCATGAAACCCATGAAGTTGACATGCAAAGAACACCATCGATATCAGAGGAATCAAAACCAATGGATCACATGCATTTCATTAGGTTAACATGCACGAAGTTCAACCCAAGAATGTGACCCGAAATCCACTTTTAATTGGGCTCATAAAATTTTCAAGTCCACCGTCGATCTTGGATGGGGCGATCCAACGGTCCAGGACAATTTAGCTAGGTTATGTTGTTTACAGTTTAAAGCTCAAGATGTGATGCAAAATCTTTATGAAATCTAGCTAAGCACATGTTTAAGTCCACTGTTGATGTGGATTGATGAAGATCCAATTGTTTTGAATCATTTCGCTGTTGAAAGATGCTCGAGGGTTGATTAAAAGGATTAGATGCAAAATATTTGTAAATCTTAGTTGACCACTGGTTTGGAATCCACTATTTTGAACGGAGGTTTGGAAATAGTATATTTAGAGAACAATTTGGCAAAATTTCCAACTTTGGATAATTCCAAAATTAGTTAACTTTGCAACATAGTAATTGCTTTTTAATTAAAACAAGATTGAAAGACTATGAAGATCAATGATGAATCGATGCCATTAAAATGATACAATATTTTTTATGAAGAGGCATGATTTTCCTAAAAAGACACAATGTTTCAAATAATAAAGTTCTTTGAAAAGATATATAACCATACAAGTCAAATGTATGAAGAGGTGTTATAAAGTTTTGGTAATTGCATATCAGAAGCAAGAAAGAGGCCAGTGAGAGAGATTAAGCATTACAAAAGTTCGAGCTTCCATTGAAGATCTAAAGAACTAAAGTTAAAACTATTATAAATCAGAGGGTGGTTCGATGGTGCTTGGGGCAGGTTGAGGCCTGCTAAGGGGGTTGTTTCCAACTCCTTCCAGCCGTGGATGGAGAAATAGGGTGTTGGGGCATCATTGTCTGTTGGAGCAGGTAGAAAACCAAGGGTGTAGGTGCATCCTTTATGTAGTGGCAGAAGAATCTAGGATATTAAGTTCTCCATCAAGTTTGTTCTTGTTAAACAATTTTGTAAAAGATTGGCTTATTAATAAGAAATATTTTGTGGTTTTCCCTTTGAGGTTTCCATGATAAATCTGTGTGTTCAAATTGTTAATTTTATTATTGATGTTACTTATGATTATTTAAATTGTGCTTAATAATAATTGTTTATAAAAGGTTTGAAAAATACAATACTGATTCATCCCCCCCACCTCTCAGTATTGCTGGATAAACCAACACCCGCTGTATAATGCCCTGGTCATTAGCTAGGGTCTTGTGTATTTGATGCTCTAGCCCATCTGCTTAATATTTTAAGCGCTTGGGCCTATTGGCATAAATTTGTAGGATCCCTAAGGATTACTTCCCTTATACTTTTTAAGCCTTCTTTGGACTCCAAACCTCATGGAGTATTTACCCGATATTCTTAGGTACTTGGGACAAACATAGTGCTAAAAATGGGGTCCCTTTGTGTAGAGATTTTGTAACTTGTCCTAGAGATATTTAGCTGATGAACACTTTCCAACTTTATCTTTCACATGATCATATATTCCATGCAAGATGATATCAATTTCCATTTCATTATTTTTTCTTATCTCCTTCATGGCTGCAATTTTTTGTGTTCTTTTTGGAGCGATGCAACCATTTACAATAGATTTCCAGATATCAAAACCTTACACCTGTAAATGGAGTCTCATCCTTATAATCTATTAGTATTGGAATTGTACCCCTACTTTTATTCTTTATTCCTTGTTTTCCTTTCTATTTTTGTTCACCATTTCTCATTTTAGCCATACTATTTAAACCCTTTTATTTTTAAATTTTCATTTAATAAAACCTAAACATTGGCTTATAATTATTTAATCTTCCTTTCAGTCTCCAAATGTATGCTTTAATATTATTTATAACCTTTTTATAAATATTTGTACATGTTTTGTTGGTTAGTGTGATTTGATGTATTCCGACAGCATAATCAATGGAGCTTACACATACTCGCGCTGCCAGGATGCTGAATCATTGAAATTGGTGGTTTGGCACCTGTCTAAATTCATACATAATTTTTAATGGAAGATCTACTTGAGATTTGAGTCAGGAAAGATGGAATATCTGTCAAGCTTGTAATTCAACACCATATGCTTTGAATTCAATCAGTGGTTTTCCCTAATTCTACGATATCACTGGCATAAAAGAATCAGGACATCTGTTCATCAGGTGATAAGAGTTCATTTCAGAATATTCAGACTTAGCAGGTGTCTAGCAGCAAACAACATGAAGAAGAGTGGTAAGCTGTGTAGGTTCGAACCAGTCAACACCGAAAGGGAAAAGAATTCCCTGAATGTGCATAGCTTTTCAAAAACACTGATTGGTTTTATTCTTTTGAAAAAATTAAAGATTATAACACTGAAGTTACTCGGTCATTTGCAAAACATTACTGAGAATCCTTCATTCATTTCCAAACATTGAAGTTTGAATTGATCGAGGACCTGATCGGTGAAGCAACAAGATTTCCTATTGAAGGATATTGCTAGTTTAAAAAACTCCCATTCGAAGTTGACTTGAGTTTATTTTTGTTACCTGGGTTCGAATCCTTAGACTAGAATAAGGGTATTCATCTGAGCAATGCTAAGTAGGAATGGAGAGAATTTTTGGGGATAGTGTAACATTATATTACCTGTGAAGGAAGATTTTCTATGGTGTACAGATATCATTTCAGGTTCCTCTTACATATAAATGGATATTCGAAGTTGAATTTTCCCTTCTACTTGCTGAAGAGCCTTATCAAAATGGCCACCAAAGTGAAAAGTCACATTGATCATACAAGTCAATCCATTTTCGGTCACGGGTTAGTCAAATTATTGGTATCATTAGAACTCAAAAAGAAGAATCGTGCTTGGCAACATTTCCTTTTTTGGTTGGGTTTCGAACCTGAGAAGATTGAAAATGAAGAAGAAACATAAACCTCTTTTAGCAAATAAAATAACTCCTAGGGAAGAGGCCGAATTCAGAAAGAATCAAGCAATTCAACAATACTAAAGAGAAAGATGGGTGAAGAAGTAAGTTCAACAGAAAAGTTTGAATTAAAATAAGAACCATTTTGAGAGCATCCACAAGAAGAAAGGCCCTTGTTTTCATGAAATGAAGACATTAGATCCACTCCAGACACTCCTAATGTGACCAAGGAAAGGCTAATGGAAGAAGGTATGTCTCCTTCTGCTAATATTGAAGCTTCTGTCAAGTCTTTCCCGGAACCTAAAAGTTCAAAGTGAAGGCCTAAAAACAGAGCCACAAATAGATTAAGAATGAATATGAGAAGGATTCTCAATCCTAAATTTGAAAAAGAAGAGATAAATAAAATTGAATATTCTTCCAGTGAAGAAGACCCTATGATTAGAAAAGTGGAACCAAATTTAGAACAAGTTTTTGAAGACACAGAGATGAATGACAAATTTTTTCCATAACTAGTTGAGAAGAATTATGAGGTTCATGAAGAAGAAAGAATTCAGAATTTTGAGATTGGGTCAATCTCAAGAACTATATAGCTAGAAGTTCCAACAGAATATGCAAACATTAAAATGTTAAATGAGTTATTTGAAACTCGGGAAGATGTTCTCACTAAAGAGCTCAAAGTTTCTCCAGGTTCAGATGATGAAGAAAATCTTGTGCATCAGATACTAATAAAAATAGGATCATAGGTTGAAGTTCTTAAGAGATCCCTACATCATTATAAGACACATAATGAGTACCTAAATGATTCAAATGAAAATCTGGTGCAAGCTAATAGAAGGTTAAGGGAATACTTAGAAGAGGTAAATGGTCACCATCAGGAGTTAATAACAGCTACAAAAGAAGTATTGAAAAGAAAGAATAATTTACAAAGGCATAATGAAGGGTTAACAAAGAAAAACACATAATTACTAAACAAGGTTCAAGTGATGGTGGCAAAACATGCTTGACTTCTAAAAAGATCTCAAGCATTAGATGGGATTACAATACTGGAAGAAGTAGCTCGTTAGATTTGAATCAAGGATAATCATACATCTGCCGATCAAGTTTTGATGACACATTTGTATGTACTTGAAAGTCATATTTTTAGGAGTGAGCTTTTGTTATCCTTAGAAAGTCCTTTATTTTGTAAACCTCTTAAACAGATCCAAATTGTTAAAATATGGATTTGTTAAACTTATTTTTGAAATCTCTTATGTAATTATAAAAAGGAGAAGGATGGTAGTAGTAAGTGGTGGGTTTTATTTCTAGAAAGGGTTAGATGATATCAAGCTACTGCATCAAGGACATATGACTGATTCTATGTAAGTAGATTGGAGACTATTATTTTGGAATGACATATATAATATATAAGCCATGTTTGATCCATTATTTTAGTTAAAAAAAATTATCAGTTTGATCACCTTGCTCATCATTTCATTTTTTTATAAAAGTGTTTATCCTAAAGTGCTTTTGAGTCTGCGATCTTTTCTAAAAAAAATTTATGGATTTTTTTATTTTTTTTAGTTTATGATCTTTGAAGTAATAATTTTCACATGGTTTATGTTTGTATTTTGGACATGTTTCACCTGATCTCCAAACCTATTTATTGATTTAGTTATCATATGTCATTTATACTTCACTGCTCTGTTCTTGAATGATTCCTTCATAACCTATAAAATTCAACCTTTGGCATATTTTATTTTGGATGTTCTGGATTTGCACTTCTGTAGTCTAAGTACAAATTCTAGTGCAAACATAATCCAATGATAAAAAATTGATCCATAGAACAGTGGAACCCCATCTGCAGAGTAGATACTTTCATGTTCATCCATGTGCTCTAGAGATCTTCGTTCCAACTATCATACTCTCTTGAAGGAATTGACTCTAATACCAACTATTGGAAATAGTAAGAGGGGGAGTGAATCGGTATTTAGCACTTTTTAACACTCTTAAACTTAATTACAACATGTAACATTAACCATTAGTAATGTCATTCATGATCACATAAAACCAACACATAACATCATACGCAGTGCACAAGAGATTTAACGTGGATCCAAAACACAAACAAGAGAAAACCACATATTGCTTTTCTTATATAAAAATAACAAAATTGCATCCATAGGAAGCACCCTAGAACCAATTGGAAGGAGGCAACAAACCCCTAATTTACAAGATCCAACTCCTTGATTTACCAACACCAACTGGAAGGAGGCTCCAACCCCCTAATATATAGTCTCCAACCTGAAGGAAGCTCCAACTCCCCTATTTACTAGCTCCAACTAGAAGGAGGCTACAAACCCATGGTTTTCATAAGTTCCGACTTATAGATAGGACTCCAATCCTCAGTAAAATCCAACTCACTACTTTTACCAGCACCGGTTGGAAGGAAGCCCTAACTCCCTGAGATCAAAATCACCAACCTAAAAGAGACTTCAATCTCTTATCCTTGCCCCACCCTGCCTCTCTGATATGAATAAGAAGAAAAATATTCCACTTCCATTGTATCACTGTCTCCATCAACCTATACATGTATCTCTATCCTTGTACCTATATCACTTTCCATGTACCTATATCTGTCAATATCACAATCATTGTATTGTTGCCACTATCACAATCCTTGTTTGTCACAATGAAACAATCGGTCTCTGTCACATCATCACCTATAACAGGCCCAATTCCAACAAAGTCAAATATTAAAAAGAAATACTTAGATATAAGACATAAGGGTATGGGAGTAGTGAGAGATTTGAAGAAGCAAATAGATCCAACTGGTAAAACATTGTTTACTATGGAATACCATACATGGGATAGTACCTTAAGGATGTCATTAATGCACCCTTTAATTCCCATGCCTTCATCATTTAAATATTGGAATGCTAATGAATATGAATTCCACTTCAAACATTATGGGAAATTATATAGGTTGGATTTGTATAGAAAAACTAGTGACATGATCTACAAGGAGGTGGTTCAATCTCTGGTCATAGAGGAAAAGTTAAGAACAACATTGAATAAGTTTGAAAAGTTACTAAAGGAAAATAGATGTAATATCCCACTTTCTCCCTTGGGGTTTCTGCAACAAAAAGTACAAACTTTGTACCCGCCAACGGAAAGGAGCTCATGGAAAGAGCTCCGCAGGTGAAACTATGTAAGTATGATTGTGTTTTCCTAAGTGTTAAGTGAATTTGTAGACTTAGGAGACTGAAGGCTTGACACAACGAAACTATTGGGGCATGGAATCCACTAGGAGGGAGGGTGAATGGCTCGATAGCCATGAATTTTGATTACATTGGTCATCCTACTGTTGTGTGCACTTAAAGAGAGCTGAGATGTTCACTAAGCAAACATTTAAGTTTAAAAGTATGTTAATAATTAGTTCTAGATAAGGACGCCTAAGAAACTTCTAATCACCGGAAGGCAGTAATAATCTACCTTGGCCTAACCATTTGCATAGAGCTAACCCATATTGAGTACCATTAAATAAATCTAAGAAGTTATCCTAAACAATATTTGTACCTTGGTCTCGACAAAAGATGTTGTTAAAGTTCCTAAGTAGAAAAGGACTAATATTTTCCTAATTATAAATTAGGAATAAAAGGTAAAATGATTTATTCTCACTAGGAAAAAAAATATTTATATTTATAAATAAATATTTAAATATTATTACAAATAAAATAAATAAAGTAGGTATGATTGAGGGTCAGTGCAAGCTAATGAGGGTCACTTTTGGCGCGTTAGATGCAATAGAAAACTTAAAAATCAAGCATCCCTCAACTTACTTGGATATTTTGAGATACTTACGCAAAATATATTGCATTGAGTAAAAAAGATGAAATGTAGGAAATTGAATCACGTTTCCAAATATATAACTTTTATGTATTGAAAATTTGCATAGCTATGTCAAGTTTCATTTTTCCTAATAGACACTTTTTATTTTTCAAACAAATGATAAGGTATATGTTTTTGTGGGTGTAGCCTTTGAGGGCCTAAATGATGGAATCAAGCTACAAAAATCGACATGCATGTAGAGAACATACAGAACTAGTGCGCCATTAGTTTTCAAAAATTAAATTAGTAATTTTATAATTTTTTATAATTGTCTAAGTGATCAAACCTGAAAAACAGTATGTCTTTTATGGGTGCAGCCTTTGAAGTCTTAATGCAAAAATCATGAAATGGGTTTTTGATAGAACATGGAGGTTAGTGTCTACTTGTGCACCATACAATTTTTTTTTGAAATGATAAAGAATTGAAAACGTTATGGAAGAAACACTAACAGTATGTTTCACGAGTTAAGGAGGTAGGACACAAAAGAAATTGAAAGAAAATAGAAAAAACTAATATTTTTAAATGAAAGTTAGATATTTGGAATCTACAGAAAAAAAAAATGCTATTTTTGTTTGATATTTCGAAAAAAATGACTATTTGTAGCATACTGTAATGGGTGGCTAAGCACAGGCTTCTCCAGAAACTGGAAGAAATACACCCAATTAGCTTTGGTTTATCATTACCATAGCATAGGTTTGGTATTACCGAAGCAAACTCCAAAGCATACACATAGGATTATGGTTAACATGCGAGCAAGTGATTAGGGTTGGTTTAGGCTCTAACAAACACGTATGCATTATGTTTAAATTCAAAAACTATTGCCGCACTTTCAGAATTTAATAACGCAATCGCGCTATATAACTACATAACGTGTGCGCATTATATAACTACATAACGCGTGCGCGTTATGTAAACTATAAAATCTATGTTTAATACTTGAAAGGGGGTGGGGAAGACTCAAGGGAATTTTTGGTTAATATTTGAGAAGGGGTGGGGAAGGATCAAGGGAATCTATGGTTAATATTTTTAATAGGGGTGGGAAAGGGTCAAGGGCTTAGAAGGATGTTGGAAGCTTTAGTGGAGAGAGATGAAGGGAATGAGAATATGATGGGCTATAAGGGTGAAGGGAAATGGATCTTGAGAGCACTATTAGGATTAGAAGAGGTTCCAAAGAGGTATAGAGTTAGAAGTTGAAAGTGATACTTGAGTGACAAGGGGGGATGGATGGAGGCAAGGGGCATGTGAGAAAGAAAGAAAGAATACAAGGGGGAGGAGAGACATAGAGCGAGGGAGGGAGAGAGACAATGGGGAGGAATGGATTTAGAGGGAGCGAAAGATATACGGGGATAGAAGGAAATAAAGAGATAAGAAGGGAGGGACAAAAAGTGTTGGTGGGAGACATGTAGGGAGTGGTGGTGATGGAGAGAGAGAGAGAGAGAGAGAGAGAGAGAGAATATGAGAGGAGGGGGAAGGTAAATAAAGTGTGTGAGAGAGAGAGAGAGGGAGTGATGGGGAGATGGGGATAGGGTGAGGGAAAGATAACATGAGGGAGGGATAGAAGGTGAGAGAGAGAGAAGGTAGGGTGAGGGATGGATGGAGAAAGGTGGAGACATATATGGATGGAGGGGGAATGGGTTTGAGAATGGAAAGGGACATAATGTGTGTGTGTGTGTGTGTATGAGAGAGAGATAGAGAGATATTCATGGTTGGGGAGAGATCTAGACAAGAGGGAGGTGTGAGCGACAAATAAAGTGGGAGGTTGTGTGTGTGTGTGTGTGTGATAGGGAAGGAGGAATTAGTGGGGTAGAAGGGATGAAGAAGGTTTAAGGGAGAGAAATCAACATAGAGGGAGGGAGGTAAAGGAGTGAGGTATAGATCCAGGGATAGAGATACAGAGGGAGGGTTACAAGGTGAGAGAGAGAGGGAAATGGGGAGGGATAAAGGCACATAGGGTTATTGATTAATGGAGAGAGTGATATAAGGACCTGTATAATTGTGAAGATAAAGAGAAGGTGGATACCCTCCTCCTCCTCATATTCATCACCATCACCATCATCATCAACATCTTCATCATCATTGTCATCTCTAGCTTCCTCATCAACATCTCCATATTCATCATCTTCTTTATCATCATCATCATCTTCATCACAATCACAATCACCCTCATCTTCACCATCATCATCAACACCAACATATTCATCATCATTGTCATCTCTATGTTCCTCATCAACATCTCCATCATCATCATCTTCAACAATATCTTCATCATCATTGTCATCTCCCCCTTCCTCATCAACATCTCCATCATCATCATCTTCATCACCATGACCATCATCATCAACATCATCATTAGCATCACCATCATCATCAACATCTTTATCACCATTGTCATCTCTAGGTTCCTCATCAACATCTCCATCATCATCTTCTTCTTCTTCTTCTTCATCAGCATCATCATCATCATCTTCATCACCCTCACCATCATCATCAACATCTTCATCATCATCACCATCATCATCATCAACAACATCTTCAACATCATTGTCATCTCCCCCTTCCTCATCAACATCTCCATCATCATCATCTTCAACAATATCTTCATCATCATTGTCATCTCCCCCTTTCTCATCATCATGTTCATCATCATCATCATCATCATCATCATCTTCATCACCATGACCATCATCATCAACATCTTCATCATCATTGTCATCTCTAGGTTCCTCATCAACATCTCCATCATCAACATCTTCTTCTTCATCGGCATCATCATCATCATATTCATCACCCTCACCATCATCATCAACATATTCATCACCATCACCATCATCATCATCACAATCATCATCATCAACAACATCTTCATCATCATTGTCATATCCCTCTTCCTCATCAACATCTCCATCACCATCATCTTCAACAATATCTTCATCATTATTGTCATCTCCCCTTTCCTCATCAACATCTCCATCATCATCATCTTCATCTTCATCATCATAATCATCATCTTCTTCATCACCATGACCATCATCATCAACATCATAATCAACATCACCATCATCATCAACATCTTCATCATCATTGTCATCTCTAGGTTCCTCATCAAAATCTCCATCATCATCATCTTCTTCTTCATCGGCATCATCATCATCATCTTCATCACCCTCACCATCATCATCAACATCTTTATCACCAACATCTTCATCATCATCACCACCATCATCATCAAAAACATATTCATCATTATTGTCATCTCCCCCTTCCTCATCAACATCTCCATCATCATCATCTTCACCATCACCATCTTCATCAACATCTTCATCACCATCATCATCATCATCAACATCTCCGTCAACATCATCTTCTTCTTCTTCTTCATCATCATCATCATCATCTTCATCACCATCACCATCCTCATCAACATCTTCGTCATCATCATCATCATCATCACCATTATCATCATCATCCACATCTTCATCATCATTGGCATATCGCCCTTCCTCATCAAGATCATCATCACCATCACCATCATCATCAACATCTCGAGCATCATCACCATCATTATCATCATCAACATCTTCATCATCATTGTCATCTCTACGTTCCTTCTCAACATCTCCATCACCATTATCTTCTTCTTCATCAGCATCATCATTATCATCTTCGTCACCCTCACCATCCTCATCAACATCATCATCATCTTCATCACCCTCACCATCCTCATCAACATCATCATCATCATCATCATCACCATCAACATCAACATCTTCATCATCATTGTCATCTCCCCCTTCCTCATCAACATCTCCATCATCATCATCATCACCATCACCATCATCATCAACATCTCCAACATCAACACCATCATCATCATCATCTTCATCACCTTCACCATCCTCATCAACATCATCATCAACATCTTCATCATCATTGTCATCTCCTCCTTCCTCATCAACATCTCCATCATCATCATCATCATCATCACCACCATGGTCATCTCCATCATCATCATCATCTTCATCATCATCATCATCATCATCACCATCACCATCACCATCACCATCATCATCAACATATTAATCATCATCACCATCATCATCAACAACATCTTCATCATCATTGTCATCTCCCCCTTCCTCATCAACATCTCGATCATCATCATCATCATCATCATCATCATCATCACCATCACCATCATCATCAACATCTCCATTATCATCATCATCATCATCATCAACATCTCCATCATCATCATCATCATCATTATCATGGTCATCTCCATCATCATCATCTTCTTCTTCATAATCATCATCTTCATCACCATCATCATCATCAACAACATCTTCATCATCATTGTCATCTCCCCCTTCCTCATCAACATCTCCATCATCATCATCACCATCACTATCATCAAGAACACTTCATCATCATCACCAGCATATTCATCATCATTGTCATCTCCCCCTTCTTCATCAACATCTCCATCATCATCATCTTCATCATCTTCATCATCTTCATCACCATCACCATCATCATCAACATCTTCATCATCATCACCATTATCATCATCCTCAACATCTTCATCATCATTGTCATCTCTAGGTTCCTCATCAACATCTACATCATCATTATCATCCTCATCACCATCACCAGTAGCATCATCATCAACATCTTCATCATCATCACCATCATCATCATCAACATCTCCACCACCACCACCATCATCATCATCATCTTATATCCTCCTCTTGATCATCATTGACATCTCCCCCTTCCCCATCAACATCTCCATCATCGTCATCTTCTTCATCACCATTATCATCATCTTCATCACCATCACCATCATCATCAACGTCTTCATCATCATCACCATCATCTTCATCTTCATCAACACCATCATCTCTATCATCTTCATATGCATCATAATCATCTTCATTGTCATCACCCTCCTCCTCCTCCTCATCTTGTGCACTTATGCACTTAGGGATTAATGTTTAGAAGAGGGTCTAAAGGCCTTTATAGGGGAGGGGCTCTAGGAGCAAGGTAAGAGAGAGAGGGCAGGAGGGAGGGATAAAGGCATAGAGGGTTAGTGATTAAGGGATACGAAGGGAGAGAGTGCTCTAGGGAGGGATAATGGCGAAGATAAAGAGAAGGTGGAGAGATGGAGAGTGGGGTGGTAGGGACATGGATGGAGTAAGGGAGAGAAAGAAACATGTAGGGAGGGATGTAGAGAGAATGAGGGACAGATATTTAGAAAGAGATAGGGGGTATCTAGGGATTATTAGGAGAGAGTTAGTGGGGTATTAAACCATACAAAACATTTGTCCCATACTAACAACATTTGCTTTGTATGTAACCACACAAAACATTTGATTTCTTTTGATATTATTTGTTTCCCTAGTCGTGCACCTAACCTATTTATTGTGGTTAACCATATCATGTGCATGTTTTGATTCTACATATCGCGTGCGCGTTTTGATTCTACATATCGCGTGTGCGTTATGGAACTGTATAAATAGTGGACTGTCCCTGAGAGCAACTTTACTTTGTCCAAGCAAAAATAGGAAATCGTGCAACTTTTCGAACAGAGCACGAGCCCACCATTGAAAATATTCACAATTTACACCATCTCCATCATTATTTTTGTTATGCAGGTGCAGCATTGAGGACATATTTCATGGTTGCTCAGTGTGGTGTTGGGTTATATGGCCATATTTGAAGAAGATAACCAGCAAGCTTGAAGAATCTCCAATTGAATAACACCAAAGATAAGGTCTTTGAATGATTCATTTTGCCTATATTTGAGGAGCACACAAGATAAGATATCAAGCTTCAAGACCATTTCATGGTGATGGTGGATATACACAATTGTACAAGAGAATCAACTTGAGGAACAATTTGCATTCTAACTTTCATTTGCTTATTATTGAAGAGCACCAAAAGTAAATTTTCTCATTCATCCTTGTTTTCATGGGAAATATGAACAATTGAGAAGGAAGATTGAAGCACCTTGAAGGATCTATAGTTCTAGAAATCACTAAAGGTTTGAAAGCTTGTAATTGAGGAGCAACAAAAACAAACTATATTGAATTGATCATTGTGGTGATGGGGAATGCATGTAACTAAGGAAGAAAATAAGCAAGGAAGAAGAGACCTCAAGAAGTCATTGAAGAAGAGAAAGAAAAGAAAAGAATAGACATGATGAATCAGAGGCTTTCTTTGGAAACTAATCCAAATCCAATTGTAGAGGATACCATGGTTCATCCTATTATTCCACGACAAGAAAAAACGAAGCATACACTAGAGGGACCTTCAATTTCCACAATAGTTGTTGAACAAGCACCCCATGGAAGTAATCAACAAGCAAAACATAGGTGTTCATTAGGGGATGTTTCAATTCCCACTTCAAGTCAAAGTGATAAGTTACCATCTCAAGATGAATCTCATGAAGAAACAATTTTTTTTTTATCCATATGTGGTTATACAAGTGATGAAGTCAGAGAGGCGTTGGACATGGAGCCTACTGTTGAAGAAAAAAATGTTATCCGGACCATCGATGAGGATGTTGGACTTCCACCATCCAACTACCAGGAAGAGAATGAATGACAACAAGCTACTACTGAAACGCCAGAGCATCTTGGTGATGCGCTACATGGTAGAATTGCAACCCCCTTACCTCCATTAGCAATCACACGTCAAAGAACTCCGAAGCATATACAAGTTGATGAAATTCTCCTCAATTCCATTGAAGGTATGCTATCTAAACGTAGTATTGCTTATCAAACTCAACAGATACTTGATAAATATTTTGTTTCTAAATGTGATGGAGATAAATGTAGATTATTTTTATCATTGTTAAAATCTAGGGGCATGAATATTGTTAGGAAAAAGTTAGGGATAAAGATGATAAAGAATTCTGAGCCAAGTTCTCATATAGTTAAAAGCCTAGTAGATGCATTTGGTAAAATTGGTAAGAACACACGTTCAAAGGACCGCAATGCTGCTCGTCGTGTGTTGTCACAATCAATTGCAAATAAGAACACCAGGGCCCTTCGTATTCTCAGGCCTACATCCGAACTAGTTAATTTGAATGTAAAAACTCCTCGGTAGGTATTCTATTAGAAGAGAAGATCTTGACACAACTGATCAGACATATTTTTAGGCCTTTATTGGTCGGTTGCCATGTTGTGACGTGAAGCTAGTTGATGCAGTAAAGGGACTAGTGCAGAGTTTTTGGCATGATCACACAAGGCCTTCATCCAACCAAAAGGATGTACTAAAACTAAGAATGGGTTCAAAGGATCGTGAACCACATACCAATCATCTTCTTTATAACACAAACAGAACTATACGAGAAATTTAGGAATGAACATAGGCAATTGAACTTGGGGCAAAGATCTTTTGAGAAATGTAAGCCGTTGTATGTTAGAATAAATACTCTTCGTAACACTTGTTGTTGTAAATACCACATAGAATATGAATATTACTATGAAACATTTTTGTACATTCGTCGTGTGTTGCATACTAACCATGTGTAGGATTGCTCCATGACAATACCACTGACTTCATCAAGATAATTCATTCATAGCATCATGTGCAATAGGCTTGAGGGGCAAACATACTATGCAAAATTTTGTTTGGATGGAACATGCTCCAATTGTGCTGGAATGGCATTATTGAGC
Organism: Larix kaempferi; assembly: GCA_027924585.1. NCBI lineage: Eukaryota > Viridiplantae > Streptophyta > Pinopsida > Pinales > Pinaceae > Larix > Larix kaempferi. Next base: position 7,621,044 of record BSBM01000206.1, read on the forward strand.
CAATGTATGGACGGGAGTGGAGATAGTGAATTTGGGAAAATGGTTACAGACATGAAAAGTTTCAAATATATCAGCTATGAAATAGTCCCAGGGAAAGAAAGCAAAAAAATACAATTGGTGACATCTCAGGTATGCATTTATATCTATAAAATTATGTTTGAACGATTACATTTCAATCCTTACTTACAAACAAAACTGATACTGAGATCATTTTGTGTCACCAGGTACAAGTTAGTGATTTCGTCAAGGAATTTATTGAAAAGACACATCAATATGTTCAGCATGTCCACGTGGCACGATGGCAGGATGAGAAGTTTAGAATATGCAAAGATACATTTCCCCGTGGTACTATACTTTCAGTTGTTGATTTGGTGAGAAATACACTCTGCAACCTCAAAATGAGATCCAAAGTTAGTATTATCACTCTGAGCAGGTTTCCTTGATGGTCCATATCACATATAGGCATGGCGCAAATAGCAATGAAGAGCAAAGATAAATTCTGAAGGAATATCACTTCTACATAATTGATGATAGGTGCCACAACTTCCACTATGTACTTCATTGCTTCATCATGTTCTATGATCACTTGAAGGGAAGGAACATATAGATGGATCAACATTGGATTTGGTCTGATGGATGTGCTGGTTAGTTAAAAAATACACGCATATTTCAATGGTTGTGTTCATTGTATAAAAACTACAAAGTGCCACATATGTGGAACTATTTGGAGACTAGGCATTGTAAAGGAGAGCATGATGGAGCCGGAGCATGTGTCAAAACAGCCCTATGAAGAGAGGAATTGAAAGTATCTACAAAATCTACTATTCTAAATGCTCAATCTATAGTCAAGTGGTGCACGTCAGTAATGGGAGAGGAATCAACTATGCGAGTAGAATCCACAAGAAAGAGACATGTGGAGAGATTTTTTTGGGAGGTGGTAGACATATATCATTCACATGCATGGGAATGCAATACTGTTCCTGGGACTCATGGCTTTCATTCAGTTCGAAGCTCTGATAACCCAGTATTTGAAATTTGGACCAGAAAACTCACTTGTTTTTGCCCGCCTTGTTGTGATGGTGACTGGGATGGGTGTGAATCATTGGATTGGGTTGATGGATGGGATTGCATATCACTTCCACTTGATCAGCGTGCAATTGTTGAGTTAACTCCATTGGAAGAAGACCAATCATCTATTTCTATAGATTTTGATCATGTCTCAGACCTTGTACAACCTGGTATGATGCATTTCCTTAACATTTTTTTTGTTTATTTACGTAGTATTCAAATGCACATTAATTGCCTTGTATCGCACGAAAAATATTTTGATCATATACCTACAATCATATTATGTGGCACATATACGCAGTGGTTGCCTCAAAATATAGCGAATAGAGTGGTGATTACTGGTTGGCACGTTGTATAGATGGAAAGCAAACCCTCATTATGTCCATGACTGATGATGAAAACAACCACTTGCCAATCGGGTCTATGGTTGTTAAAGGTGAATACTTGACATAGGAAAACAATGCAAGAAAGAAGGGTGGATATGTTTATAGGGATTACAAACTAGATGCAAGTGTGTATCACTTTACCCACTTAATCATCGGTACAAACCTCCAGGTACGAACAATGCCTAGTTGAAATTCATCGAAGGTACACTACTTCTTACCGGATACAGAGCACGAGAGACTAATGGACACCATCAGTATAAGAGATGATATGGAGGGCTTGGTTGTATGATAATAGGTGGGATCTAGCATGATGAGGTATGTTACATACTTTTAATAATATACTATTTATACTATTTGTAATTGAATATTGATATATGCTCAATTTTCACATGTATGTTGTTTATGAATATGTCAATTTTGTGTTCTTGATATGCCAAATTTACATTTATGTTGTTTATAAATATGTCAAAAGTTCTCTTGTATGTCAAGTTTATGAATATGCCATTTTTTACATATGATCAATAAACCCTAAGATTATGGGATTGGGTAGAGTTAGATTAAAATTTCCTTGGGTGATCTAATGTTAATTTGTTTGATTGAATACACATGCGTTTTGTAAAGGGATCATTATATAGCTAATCTAGATTGTTTATGTGGAGGGAGACACCCATCAACCATTGATGCCTGGAGCTCTGCAGACAAGTTGATTATCCCCAACCCAAAAAAACTCTTATATTATGTTGATTATATTATTACATAGCTAATCTGGATTGTTTATGTGGAGGGAGACATCCATCGACCATTGATGCCTAGAGCTCTACACACAAGTTGATTATCCCCAACCCAAAAAAACTCTTATACTATGTTGATTATCGATCCGAGCCACAGTCGTCATTCTATGGCTTGTTCCGTCTCGCATCCGAAAGGCCTTCAGGGACACCTATTGGATACCTACCGGGGGCATAGAATTTGAATCGTGCAACAAAAACGGGTTCCAGGGAGTCCTGCAAGTGTGTCTAGGAATGTTCTGGCTGGGAACACTAGCCATAAGTGCCCGGAGGATAATTTTGCAAAGTTGGCCCCCGTGTGCAAAAATTGCACACTCCATTATTGAGCAAAACCCTATTTTCCAAAATCAACCTACACGATGACACCTGGGACATGGGACTGGAGGAGAGGGGCACCCCTACCACTATCTCGGTGCCTTGAATCCAACGGAGTCGACAGTTTGTCGATCTGAGCCATGGTGATCATTCTATGGCTCGTTCTATCTCGCATCCAAAAGGCCTTCAGGGACACTTGCTGGATACCTATCAGGGCCATAGAATTCCAACTGTGTAACAAAACCAGGTTCCAGGGAGTCCTACAAGTGTGTCTAGGAAGGTTCCGGCTGGGAACGCTAGCCATAAGTGCCCGGAGGAAGATTTTGCAAAGTTGACCTCCATGTGCAAAAATTGCACACCCCCTTACTGAGAAAAACCCTAATTTCCAAGATGGACCTACAAGGTGACACTGGGGCCATTGGACTAGAGGAGAGGGGCACCCCTAGCACTATCCGGATGTCCTGAATCCAACGGAGTCGACGGTTCGTCAATCCGAGCCACGGTCGTCATTCTATGGCTCATTTTATACCCCTATGTCCTGAGAAGGTTGAAGCTATAAAGCAACAGCTCTCTAGTATTCATATTGAAGCTCTTTTGTTTATGTCTAAGATCAAGAAGCTCTCAGTTCGTGAGCTAGAACATATTGATCTTAATAGGATTTATACAATCTCTGTTTTACGAGAAACTGACCTTAGAACTTCTTATAGCAATGACAATGAATACTTCATTTTTCATTTGTTAGTAGAAGAAGATCAATTTTTGACAAAACAATGTAGTTATTACATGTGGAGGCAGCGGTTTCCCATGGAAAATGAGTGTAAGGTTGAGCAGAGGAAAGATGTTGGGAAATGGGCTATTACATTAGCTTTTCCGATGGGTGAGTGGCTTAAAAAAGGAAATATTGCAGCTGTAGGTATCTATGCTTTTCTTCCAACGAAAATTGTAACAGGATTTCCATTTATAATTCAGGCAAATTTTTTACTGCTTTCATCAAGAGAAAGTATAATTTTCAATAACAAGTGGAACCAGGGAATCCTTCGTTGTGTTCCATTAGCATTTTGTTCAGCATTTCGTGCTCTGATAAGTGGTAATTCACCTCTATCATCGAAAACTTGGGTCTATAGGTACCTTCCCTTTCATATTCCTCATTATCCACAGCTAACACAAGTTAGAGATGCCATTCAAACCCAATTGAAAGCTGAGGAAGTGGTTTTATGTGACGTCGTCTTTGGGAATAAACGTTTATGTAAACCAACAGAAGCTCGGACAATACTCCCTGCTTTTAAATGCATTCTGGAGAAAGCAAGAGGACAAGTTCATCAAAGCGACTTCATTGATCTATATTCTCGTAATGTACACATAGTCCATCCTTATCTTGAGAAACAAGAGTTTTATAATAGCTTGAATTTTTTGGGTGTTGTTATCTCCCTGTATTTGGTTGTCTGATTGGTTGAAAATCTTGCCTGAAAATCTGTACGTTGAACTTCTTTGTTTTATTGCTGAAAATTGGAAGGGATTTTCAAGTCACCTGCAAAATGCTCCTTTGTTGAAATATGTAAGTTCTTCCAACAACATAAATTTGGCTAATGTATCAAATGCTACCGTCCACACCAGAATTTATTTTTCGTCAAAGGACTCGCACATATTGTGGTTGACCAAATGGTCTAGGGAGCTTAGAAGTGCAGCCAAATATTATTCCATGTCTGAATCTACCCAGAAGGCAATTATAAATTTAGATCCTTGAGAATGCCTGAATCTACCCATAAGGAAATTATAAATTTAGATCCTAGAGAAGGTGAGAAACTGTATGAGTGGTTGAATCAGTATCCTAAAATTACAAAGCTTTCTATCTCAAAGTTTGTTGAGTGGCTCCTGGATGTAGTATCAGACTCAACAAATAGTAAACTTGTTATAACCACTGCACATTTTTGCACTATTCATCTACAAATAACTACATCTGGCCCGAAGAGCTTACGAGTGTTTGCAAGAATATTCCCATAGTAGATGAAGGTGGAAAAATCATTAGGGTATGAGGCTCTCTGAAGTTTCTCCAGCCTGCATCCACGAGTAATTGGGCCAAGTTAATGGGACAAGTTAATTGGGCCAAGGTGTCCTTGAATGGCCGCAGGGTGCCTGAATAGAATTCCTGCAGCACCCAAACTGTAGCTCTGTTCGCGAATCCGTCAATTCTGGTGGGTCTGAGACGCCAGGTTTCAGCTAGGGGACCCCCCACAGCGTCCCTCGAAGTCCCGGAAGTGGTGCCAATGATCCATCTCTGGAGCTAGGGTTTTTCTCAGTGAGGGCCATTTCAGATTCGCTCAAGGGAGCCATTCACTAGGCCATGAGAATATGAGGGAGAGCCCCCCCTAAAGGTAACCACATGCCAAGAGACCAACGGAGTCGATGGTTCGTCGATTTGACCTCTGGTTGTCGAGTTATGTCGAGTTGAAAGTCGAATGAAAATGCCATCTAGGGACACTTGGTGACTTTCGGTTTGGGAGAGAAAAAGCAAACGAAGCAGCAAGATTGCGTGCCATTGGCTCCTGCACGTGTGTATGGGAAATGCCGACGTGGGAACACTACCAACACTGGCTTGAGGGAGGGTGTTGTAGATTTGACCCACCAATGCGAGATTGCATGCAATGAAACTGAGCAAAACCCTAGTTTACGAAATGAATGCACAATGAAGTCACTGGGCCATGAGAAGATGAGGGAGAGGGCCCCCTAGAGGTAATCACATTCCAAGACACCAACGGAGTCGACGGTTCGTCGATCTGACCTCCGGTTGCCGAGCTATGTCGAGTTGCAAGTCGCATGAAAATGTCGTTCAAGGACACTTGGTGACTTTCGGTCTGGGAGCGAAAAAGAAAACGGAGCAGCAAGATTGTGTGTCATTAGCTCCTGTAAGTGTGTATCGGAAATGGCGACATGGGAACACTACCAACACTGGCTCGGTGGAGGATTTTGCAGAGTTGACCCACCAATGCGAGATTGCATACAATGAAACTGAGCAGAACCCCAGTTTACGAAATGAATGCACAATGAAGTCACTGGGCCATGAGAAGACGATGGAGAGGGATCTCTAGAGGTAATCGCACGCCACGAGACCAATGGATTCAATAGTTCGTCGATCCGACATCCGGTTGCCAAGTTATGTCGAGTTGCAAGTCGCATGAAAATGTCGTTTAGGGACACTTGGTGATTTTCGGTCCGGAAGCAAAAAATCAAACAGAGCAGCAAGATTGCGTTTCGTTGGCTCCTACAAGTGTGCATTAGAAATGGCGATGTGGGAACACTACCAACACTGGCTTGGTGGAGGGTTTTACAGAGTTGACCCACCAATGCAAGATTGCATGCAATGAAACTAAGCAAAACCCTAGTTTACGAAATGAATGCACAATGAAGTCACTGGGCCATGAGAAGACAAGGGAGAGGGCCCCCTAGAGGTAATTGCATGCTAGGAGACCAACAGAGTCGATGGTTCATCGATCTGACCTCCGGTTGCCGAGTTATGTCGAGTTGCAAGTTGCATGAAAATGTCGTTCAGGGACACTTGGTGACTTTCGGTCCAAGAGCGAAAAAGAAAACGGAGTAGCAAGATTGCGTGCCATTGGCTCCTGTAATTGTGTATGGGCAATGGTGACGTGGGAACACTACCAACACTGGCTCGGTGCATGGTTTTGCAGATTTGACCCACCAATGCGATATTGCATGCAATGAAACTGAGCAAAACCCTAGTTTACGAAATGAATGCACAATGAATTCACTGGGCCATGAGAAGACGAGGGAGAGGCCCCCCTAGAGGTAATCGCACACCAGGAGACCAACAGAGTCGACGGTTCATCGATCCGACCTCTGGTTTCTGAGTTATGTCGAGTTGCAAGTCGCATGAAAATGTCGTTCAAGGACACTTGGTGACTTTCGGTCTGGGAGCAAAAAAACAAATGGAGGAGCAAGATTGCATGTCGTTGGCTCCTACAAGTGGGCATGGGAAATGGCGACGTGGGAACACTACCAACACTGGCTCGGTGGAGGGTTTTGTAGAGTTGACCCACCAATGCGAGATTGCATGCAATGAAACTGAGCAAAACCCTAGTTTACAAAATGAATGCACAATGAAGTCACTAGGCCATGCGAAGATAAGGGAGAGGCCACCCTAGAGGTAATCACATGCCAGGAGACCAATGGAGTCGATGGTTCATCGATCTGACCTCTAGTTTACGAGTTATGTTGAGTTGCAAGTCGCATGAAAATGTCATTGAGGGACACTTGGTGACTTTCGGTCTATGAGCGAAAAATCAAACGGAGTAGCATGATTGCTTATCGTTGGCTCTTGCAAGTGTGTATGGGAAATGGAAACGTGGGAACACTACCAACACTGGCTCGGTGGAGGGTTTGCAGAGTTGACCCACCAGTGTGAGATTGCATGCAATGAAACTGAGCAAAACCCACGTTTACGAAATGAATGCACAATGAAGTCACTGGGCCATGAGAACACGAGGGAGAGGCCCCCCTAGAGGTAATTTCACACCAGGAGACCAACGAATTCGACGGTTCTTCAATTTGGCCTCCAGTTTCCGAGTTATGTCGAGTTGCATGTCACATAAAAATGTCGTTCAGGGACACTTGGTGACTTTTGGTCCGGGCCACTTGGTGACTTTCGGTCCTCTTAGGGTTTCTATTTTTTAAGGCTTGTATAATTTCCTTCTTGATAGCTCACGTCTCACACCATGTTAAATTTTTGATACTAGATCTAGATAAATGCTTTATACCAATTATAACCATTAGTTCAATGCATAAATTTAACCATAAAACATTTACATAAAAAATTTAACATGTAGGATCTAGTCAAGAATAGAAGGCACTTTATTTCTCGAATCCTGAGGTAACGTTTGTTCCTTTCATCAATGTTGGTTTGAGCACTTGTATGTAGTTACTCATATGTAGTGTTGAATCTAATTGTACAATCAAATATTGGGGGTTGATGAAATGTGTAGCATGTATTGCACTTAGTTTTATTAAATTACACTTGAACATTGACTTAACTTGTAATTTAATCATTCAAACTCACAAATTTTAATTAGACCTATCCAATTAGTGTGCATGAGTGAGTTCATTGAAACCTTGAAATACATTGTATTGCAGTTAGTTTTATTAAATTACTCGAGCAAGAAATTTGACTTAACTTGTAATGATCATCCAAAATCACAATTTTTAATTAGATATCCAATTAGTGTACATGTAGTGAGTTCAATGAAACCTTTAAATATAATAGTTTGTTCTTTTGACATAGCACATTCATGAGTAATTGATAATCCACACAAATCAACACAATAGATTGACACAAGAACATGTGGAAACCGAAGAACAAATACAAAGTGAAATGTATCATTCATTTATAAGTGAAATGTCAATGTACATGTCTCCAAAAGTACATATATATCCAAAAGTATCCAAAAGTACATGTATCCAATGAAGTCAATGTACATGTCTCCAAAAGTACATGCATAATGAAGTCAATGTACATGTATCTGAAAGTACATATATATCCAAAATATCCAAAGCTATCCAAGCCACATGTACATGTATCCAAATGTACATATATCCCATAAGACACATCAAAACTCAAGCTTCCTCTTGTTCTTTCCTGACGTTGATCCTCTAGACACATCTCTAGGATCAGTGTGCGTCTCCGCATCCTACAAATTAAATATCAATTGTTAAATTCAACTAATTATGTACTAATACATTAGCTCAACAATTAATTCAACAATTATTAACATGTGCATGGAAATTGCATGAAACACTTGGTCACTAATGGACATCTCACCTCAATGAGAGACAGTGGCAAAGGGGATTGCATTCCTTGTGTAGCAGATGGAGCTATTGGTTGAACATATAGGATGGTCATAACCATGGTCAAACCAGGGGGGCCATGAACTACTCCTGGTGGTGGTGGTTACAATCATAGAATGTTGAAATAGTTAGACATGCATGAATAAACAATAGACAACAATAATAAACTATGTAAAGATGATGTTGAAATAGTTACATACCTCTATGTGACCAGTTGCGATTGCAGATGCATCACTGACGGCTGCATCAACCGTCGAGGCGAGGTTTTCAACAAACAAATCTGGTTCCTGATGTAGTAAACATGCAATTCAAACATTAACAAAAACGATTTATGCACTGCATTCCAATTTAACCGAAAAATATCATCGAAGGATATACATTACCATGGTGTCAGTAAGCCCATGGTCGTGGGAAGCTGGAGTCTTGCTATGAGTAGGCCACCTCACATACACACAACCCTTGTTCACGAATGGCCTAGGAGGAGATACAAATGCAGACAATGGTCCAGATGTCTCGGTTGGTTCCTACAATCAGCAAGTGTTCATGTAGTTAGACATGCATGATTCAACGAATAGACATGTATTTACAAAATGACATTTTTAATTGTTTACTTGGAGCCCAGATGTTTCCTCGGATGATATGACCATGGATGCTACCTCCACCTTGGCTTGCCCCAGTGAAGGATCTTCCATCTGTAAGTTTAATAATTGTAAATATTAGACTGTAGGTAGCATTAGTTAACTAACATGTAAAGTATGTAGAAATTAATAAATTAACAAGTATTAAAAAACTAAAATTTTAAAATGTTTAACTCGGTGTGAGATACGACAATGGGTGCTATATAAGAGGCACCTGCCAACTGGGTAGCATCATGAATCCCTCCACCAAAGACGAGATCAGTGGATGGAATGTCATGCCCCCCTATAGAGTCTGGAACATCTGACTCTGAGGCATCACTGCTAGCATAAAGCATCAACTGCAAGTTCACAAAATTAATATATTAGCTCAAACTATATATATGTGTACAAAGAGGAAAATAAATGAAGAATTTATTACAATTAACCATCTACATACCTCACTCAAAAACCCACTGAAGGCAACATCTGAGGCAAGACCATAGCAGGGACGACCACACGATGTGCACTTGTGAGGCTCAATACTAGGATGGGGATGTGCCGATGGTCCTGCACTAGTGGATGGTCTTGCACTAGACGATGGTCCTGCATGGTGACGACCTGGTGTATGTACCACACCAGGAATAGATGTCCCTTCCTCACCCATATGCTGAACCATAGTGCCATGGAGAACAACCACCCGTGCCAAACTCAAAAACACATCACGTGTCTGTGGAATAACACGATGTGTAGGTGGGATATCTAGCCTAGGCAACTTCCTGCGAGGTGCAGGGATAGAGCGATCCTGGTCTCGAAGCCTTACATTGGGTTGGCTTTGGGGCAGCCCCCTATCGATCCCCTGAAACTGCAAGATATCAAAATAGTTTACATGTTTATGTAACACGAACTCTGCATACATCTTCAAAGGAAATACAAGGAAATTTCCCTGTTGTTATGTGGTGGCATATCAAAAACCTTGTACCATTTGTCCATCCAGTTATCAACAAATGGTTGAAATGTGAACCACTCAATAAAGATATGAGACCTATTTGCATTTGGGATTTCCCCCGACTGAGGGTCCCTAAACAATGCAAATATGAGCTCTTTGGATATTTTCAACTTTTTTATTGCATTGTAGTCTAGCCCGTCTGCATATTCTTGTCTTTTTCTTTCTCTATATGATGTAATATCATATAGTACATTGCTAGACTGTGAAATGGTGTCAACAATTGCATCCAAGGTTGATGAAAGTGAGCGGCAAATCCTGTCACCACCACTAAAAGCTGCACTAATGCCCCTCAGGTGGGCAAGCTCAATCAGTATCTCGGCATTTGTGTTTATAGCCACAACTGCAATAAAAACATCAATACGAAAATCATTAGAAACATATACATGGTATATAATGACGTCTCTTCAAAATTGAAAATGTATTAAATCAAACTCAAGTAAGCAATTTAATGGCATTCACTTACATACATTTAAAACTTGAAATTAAACATCTAACAATTAAAAAGTAAGTTTCATTCAACTTCTTTCTAGAAGTTAAGGCACTTCTTAACCCTCATTGGTGACTTTTCCATGCAAACTTGGGTTTAGAATTCTAAGAATTTAGGAGTGTTATTTTGACATGTTTTGGCCTTTACGTCCCTTGCAGAAAACAATATTTCCATCAACTTCATAAGATAACATTAAATTTATTGATTTCAACATATTATGCCTTGTGGTTGGAGGGGGGGACAAAGTGGCATGGAATGAAATGGATATGTATGAGTTTGTCTTGCCAATATGATTACATATACTTGAGATCACTATCAATGATTAAGATGTTGAATAATCAACTAGAGATTGTGATTAGAATGACAATAACAACAATGTCAACTTAATAAGATATCATAAGTGGAATATGACAGTGTTATCTCAGAATTATCACATGTATATTTATTAATGATCCAAGTATTATGATATGTGATTGATATGACAAGATGGTTGATTAGGAGGGTGAAGATTAAGTTGAGATAGAACAACTAAATTTAAATGTCACAGTCCTAGGACTGTGACTACATTCAGTTAATGAATAAGTAAGAATAGGATATGACTTGTTAGGCTTAGAAAGATGGTTAAGGTAACATGCCCGGGGGCATGTCAGGTGGTAAAACTCATACTAGTGTCTTAAACACGGTCTTTAAGAGGGATCGAATTTTAGGATAGATGTAGGGTTAGGACAACATCCAAGGGAAGAAGGACCGAGATAGGTAAGAATGTTAGAAGGGTTTTAGGATAGGTTTCTAGGAGTAGTTACTAGGTCAGGGCCATAGGTCTTTTTGAGTGTAGATTAGGATTGTTGGATATGTAAACGATAAGGGCGAGGGACTATTAGGATATGTGAGGCAAGAAAAGGGGTGATACAGGGCTGCCACCAATCCTCTAAATATCACTGACTCAATCATGGTTTGGAACACTCTCATGACACACTCTAGGTAGTTCATGGGTGTTCACCATTTCCATTGTTCTATAAACATGGAAACCAACCAAAAGTGACATGGGAAAATGGGGAAATTGTGGACTGGAATACAATTGGTTGTAGATGAGCTTCGAGACTCGACATGTCTTTGAGTTGAATCAACAGTCCCTAAGCGTTGAGTAGATTGATCGATGGTGTGGATAGGGCAGGCCCGAGAGGCACTTTGTTAATGTGTTTTGGCATTTAGTTAAGGGTGCTTAACTAAGAGGCAGTGTATAACTACATACACTTGTGATGAAATTTCGATTATGTTCATGGACAAATGATCGTGTTGAAATTTTGAGAAAGTAACTTAATAATTTTTTATGTAGTTTTTCTATTCACGCTTGTGCATGCATTTCATCTTGTTATGGACATTTCTGAGGAAAATTATTCAATTAGTATCATGGGAAATGACCTTTGAGGGTTGGAAATTTGGGTTTCAGGTGGATGGATACATTGTAGAAAGGGAGGAGTTCTATTATTTCTTATTTTTGGTTGCATTAGAAATTTTTGAGTTCTTGAAAAGGGATTCATTGTAATTATTCACTCATCTTGGTTGAGAGAGATGTGAATTTAATTAAAGTTTGGGTTATTTCCAATTTGATAAATATTACAAATTTAGGTTGTTTTAAACTATAAAAAAAATGGTAATTTAGGTTTAGAATTGACAAATAAATGGTATGGGTGAATGAATTACCTAATTAGATGACAATCCACCAGTGAATTTGCCTCCCCTCCAATGAAATCCAACTCCTCCAACACTCTAGGGCACGCTGCCAAGCTCGAATTCCCGTTCCTGATGCGTGAAATGCACCATGGGTGGTCGGGGGTGGTCGGGACTGTGTATTTAAATTGATTTTAGATTTACAAAATACATATGCGTTTTGTAACTACATAACTTGTACATGTTTCGCAGTTATATAACTCGTACGCATTATGTTTACCTATCCTACATGTCTTGTGACATGTCAGGCTCGGGTTTTACCTTATCAGGAACGTGTTTTCAAAAACTAGGATTGCATCTAAAAGGTCCCTCATCTTCTTGCACACACCCTTGATTAAAAGCAAGAGCTTTAGAAGAACTAAAAAAAAAGCTATAAAACTTTACCTCCAAAAGAAGAAAAGGCTAACTAGCAGTTAATGCTTAGGTATGGATGGATAACACTTAGCTATTAATATCCAGTTAACTAAATATAAATCTAAAGAGATAGTTCAGTGAAGTTACCATGAAGATAATTTATTTATCCTATATCGAACTAAGTTAAAGTTATAGCTAATTTAAAAGATGAGTTCATATATCTAGTTATGTTGGATAAGATAATTATCTAAAGTAAATTAATTAAAGTCAGTTAGATATATGTTTACTAATTGACTAAAGATTGTCTAAGTAAGATGATGAGTTAAAATCAATTAAAGATAAATTAAATCAAGTTCAAACAAGAACTTGTCTTGGTAGTCCAAACCTAAATTCTACTATAAAAAGGATACTATTGTGTTCGTAAAGGGGTTCGAGTTCTTCTTCTTTTTTCTTCGTCTTCGAAGGCAAAGGAGGAGAGTAAAGATAAATAAAATTGACTAAAAGAAAAGTGCATTAAATTGATGCCTTAGTAGATTCGTGCCCAGCTCAGGGGTGGTCTCTCGGTAGAAAACCTATGCCGGAGAGAGATCAATTTGGATGTGAGGAACATTGAGGTCAAGCTTCGAGTCACCTATTCTACTTTCTGAAGATAAGTGTATTATCTTTTTAATTTCGAGCAAGATATTATGTCTTATTATGTGCCTCTAAGTAATTGTTTAATTTAATGTCTAGTTATTTTCGTAATTAATTGATTTAATTATGTTTTTAAGTAAAAAATTAATTATTTGTTGACAGTGAAAGGTGGTAATTGTTTAAAGTGAAAGTTTACATTCTTGTTTAATTTAAAGTTTAGGTATTAGTTATTTATATGCCAAAGAGGATTTCTTTTTAAAATTGTTATATGCAAGCGTGAAGTTTAGGGGCATTGTAAGCAATATGAGGGTTTTAGTTCTGCCAAGAGTTTTTTGCTCAGATCTGCATATTAGGATTCGATTCGATCCACGGGTGAGTGCATAACTGCCATTGAATGCGTACCTTCTGCCGAGACAGGTATGTAATAATTAATTATTTCTATTTTCATTAAGTTATGGTTTCTGCTATCCAGATTTAAGAAGCTAGTTATTAAATGAATGATCACTGGCGATCAGTTCATATATAGGATGTTTAAATTTTAGATTTTAAATTTAGAAAGAAAATCTCATTGAAAACGCCTGTAAAAGGAAAGCATTGTTGTGAAGCCCATATTGTTTTCCCTTATCCTCTATATGTGCCGAAAGCTTGAATGTTTATTTAAATTGTTAATTAATTTGTGCCCACAGTCAGCCACGTATTTAAAACAATGGAATATGCATCACGTTGTTGGGTCTCGGCGTCTACTCTTACTCTTACTCTTACTCTTTATATGTATATTTCTTGAAGCAAGGTTATCTTACGTCTTTTGGGTCACATGATAGGATACGGTTATGTAGTGCATTATAATATGTTGATTTTAGTCACGTTGTATTTAGATTATAATTGTATTATGTTAATGAAGCATTACCTTTTCATGCATCCACTCCCGCTTCGTCCATTAAAATAATTTTTGAGTATGGCAAGGATTTAGGTTCTAAAGAACAAAATCATGTTTACGAATATTCATGTATATTTTCCATGTTATGACTTGAAGCTAAAAGGTTATATATTTCCATCTTCATATTTATATATATACTTAGATGATAGTGCTTTGGATCATAAGGGTATAGATTCATATATGTGTATCTATGTTGAATTATCGAATGTATGGATAAGGGTAGAATTAAGAGACTAATTTATGGGTATAATTTGCATACACTTTGATTGAAATAAACACATAAAAGTTATATGTTGATAGTGGAGTGAGAATTGATTATATATATATACGAAGCATTCTAGTAAAAAAGAAATTGTAGAGTTATGTGTTGCATCTTTATAAAACATATGATAGGTGTAAGATAACCCAAAGTTCTAAGTAAAGTGTGTGTTAGAAATGTTCTCATATTTTTATGAAATGGGTTGGATAAATTAAGTTTAAGATGTACATTCAATGCATTTTTTATTAGCATAAATGATCAAAGTCATTCAAAATCTATACATTATAGAAAGTGGTTGTATATATGATATTATATATGAACTAGGACATACATTGTATTTTTTATTAGCATACATGATCAAAGTCATTTAAAATCTATACATTATAGAAAGTGGTTGTATATATGCTATTATATATGAACTAGGACATGCATTGTATTTTGGAGAGTTATGTTTTAAAATAAAACATATTATGAATGCCAGAGTATAGGAAATAGGAGTATGTTATATATATATAGTATTAGGACATTAAATACCATGTTTGATGTATGGGTAAAAATGCTAAGATGGTAATTAACATGATGAAGTTATAATTGTAATCATTTCAACATAGTATTATAATTCAAGACGCTTAAGTTTCATATACATTAAGCATTAACGGGAATTATTGTGCATGGGGAGATTTATAAAATATACATTATGCATAGAATAAAGGTCTACGTATATGACTAAAAATTGTACTTAGGTACGCCAAAAAAGAGGATTATTTTTGGAGATGTTAAATACTAGAAGGAGAAAGCAATTATAGGTGGTTTCAAAAGGAGTAGTTAATTAGATATGAATATGATTTAGTAAAAAGGTAGTTATTGTTATCTTATGATAATAATTGTGTTAGGAGATATTTCACATAATAGAGAGATCATATCTATCAAATGATTAAATAAATTACTAGCGGAAGAATTAGTAGGATGAAGATCCATTCCATCATTAGGACGCCAAAGAAGTTACTTAGTGAATGAAACCAGAACTATGGCCCTAAAGGTAACTTACGTAAACTAGTGCTTCACGACAAATATGAAGACCCTCAAAGAATTTTTTTTTAGGGTGTATCTTGAGGGGTATTATAGAGAATAGCATTCAAGGGTAAACAAGTTCATGCACTGTAAAGCTACCTCAGTCGGGGGGCATGGTTATGTTATTGTCATAGTAGACTACTTACCAAGTTGGATGAGGCTATGCCTACATACAAAGAAGAAGGTACAACTACCACACTCTTTATTTTCAATCACATCATTGCGTGATTCAGAGTCCCTAAAGCCATCATCACTGAACATGGATCAAATTTCCAAAACAAGATGGTGGGTGAACTAAGTGTCAGGTTAGGTTTTCGGCATGAGAAGTCAAATCCCTACTACCCTCAATCAAATGGACAAGTAGAGGCCATTAACAAGGTCTTGAAAACCATGATTCAGCGTATGGTAGGGACACATAAATCCAATTGGCATACCATGCTTTTGTCATCCCTATGGGCATATAGGACTTCCGTCAAAACTGGCACTAGTTTTACGCCATTTCAATTGGTCTATGGATTAGAGGCAGTACTACCTATTGAGTGCTAGATTCTGTCATTGAAACTCGCTATTGAACTCTTACCCAACACCACCATCAAGGAAGAACATTTTCTATACATGGAAAAACTCGACGAATCCTACCGTGATGCAGCTCTGCCTAACGAAGCTCATAAGAAGCACATCAAGGGCCAGTATGACAAGTCATTCAAACCTCGTATCTTCAACGAGGGAGATTTGGTCCTCACTTATGACCAAAAGCATGATAAACTAGGTGTAGGTAAACTTGAGTCCTTGTGGCACGTTCCATATGTGGTTAAGTGTGTGTTGAAAAAATGAGCATATGAACTTGAGGATTACGACAGAATATCTTTGGGAGAGCATCGCAACGGGCTCTACCTAAAGCAATACTATGCCTAAGTCATTTACGCATTAGTACTTTGTATATATTGTACATGACATGTGTTTTGATTGGTGTGACACTTTATTTTTAGTGTGTTATAATCTTATCATTCTGCTTATACCATGTTCTTCCTAGATGTGCAGATGACAACATGTTTTTGATTTGCAGAAGACACTAGCCAGCATACCCTTAACCTTGCTTCGGTAGCTTGGGTGCTCTATTTCCCTACCCGCGAACTGATTAGTTCAGGAGGAACTTTCTTATGGTTTTCCACCAACAATGCCGCTGAGTATCATGCGGTAATTGGATTATTGAATGACACCTGTTCCTTCGGTGTGGAACAACTTGCTATCTATCTTGATTCACAACTAGTGGTATCCCATATTAATTGAGTCTATGCTATCCGCAATCCCATGATACTCCTCCTATTCTGGCGAGTACGTTTCTTGGAGAGGTCCTTTGAGTCAATTCAATACCTGCACATTCCGAGAGACATGAACACTGTTGTTGATTCGATAGCCAATTTTATATTAGATTGGTACATTGCACATTCTTAAGCATTTCCATCAAAGATACATAAAATGACACAACACATAATATAATCATAGTATGTAAGAAAACATCCATAAGATCCTCAATCATCATAGAATACATAATGTATAAAACTGCAAAATAATATTTATATATATATATAAACATCATGTACAAAAATGTGGTACTGTTACAAAATATGAAGCACATAGGCTTTCAATAGGTTCTAGATGAAAAAATTTAAAGCCTATAGATTTTAGTACATATACATCACACATGATCTTGTTAAAATTCAATATGCTAAGACAGAAAATAGCAGCATTACATTCCATTTCACAATAATAGCATATACATGATCACTGAAGAAACAACAAGCACAACATAAACACAAGAGACAGAGATTTATCCTGGGAAACCCTCATGGGGTAGAAAACCCAGCAAAGCTTCCTCAATATAGATGACCAGCAATATACAAAGATGAAACCCTGAGACATGATCTCCTCCTCCACAATAGCAGACCTCTCCTCCACAAGTGCGCTATCCTCAAGTGTGTGAGTGTGTCAAATGAGGAACACACCTCCTCTATTTATACACTACTCTGATATGTATTTTACACAAGTACATGTAGGCTCGTATTTAACCATTAGGTTAAATACCCCATTATAACTGACTGGGCTGACCCCCACATGGTGGGTCTAATAACCCTAGTTACCACAGCCAACTTGGAGGAATAAACATCTCCGGATTTATAGTATAATCACATCGGAGGTATGGAACATCTCCGGAATAAATAATATACAAATATAATATTCTTTGAAGTTACAATATTTCAACACTCCCCCTTAACGAGAAGGATATTATAACAGTATCTGCACGAGCAAGGAGTCATCAACATCATACATGATACATCTATAAATCATTGGAAGCTTTCTCAACATCATCAGTAACTCAAGCAGTTACTGGAACATCTTCAATACTGGAACATCTTCAATACTGGAACATCAACATCTTCAGTACTGAGTCTTTATCTTCTGCAGCACTCGAACAACTACAACAACATCAACATCTGGATCCTCATGATCATCAGTATCGTCATCTCACGATCATTAGCATCGTCATCACACGATCATCAACATCATCATCACACGATCATCAGCATCGTCATCACACGATCATCAGCATCGTCATCTCACGATCATCAGCATCGTCATCACACGATCATCAGCATCGTCATCTCACGATCATCAGCATCGTCATCACACGATCATCAGCATCGTCATCACACGATCATCAGCATCGTCATCACACGATCATCATCATCGTCATCACATGATCATCAGTATCGTCATCAACACAGGTATCCATAACAATACAAGTATCCACATCATTAGTACAAGTATTCATGCCAATACAAGTATACATATCATCAATACAAGTATCCATACTGACACAAGTAATCATGTCATCAATACATGTATCCTACCGATACAAGTAACCACATCATCAGTACAAGTATCCATACCGATACAAGTAACCACGTCATCAATACTAGTATCCTACCGATACAAGTAACCACATCATAAATACAAGTATCCTACCGATACAAGTAACCACATCATCAATACAAGTATCCTACCGATACAAGTAACCACATCATCAATACAAGTATCCTACCGATACAAGTAACCACATCATCAATACAAGTATCCTACCGATACAAGTAACCACATCAAAAATCACTTTCTCAGAGATCATACGTCTACGAATCAATTCAGGGACCGAAGTCCGGGGATGATACAATCCCCACTTCTCGGAGACCATACGTCTACGGATCAATTCAGGGACCGCAGTCCGGGGATGATACAATCCCCATTTCTCAGAGACCTCATGTCTACGGATCAATTCAGGGACCTAAGTCCGGGGATGATACAATCCCCACTTCTCGGAGACCTCACATCTACGGATCAATTTAGGGACCTAAGTCCGGGGATGATACAATCCCCACTTCTCGGAGACCTCACGTCTACGGATCAATTCAGGGACCTAAGTCCGGGGATGACACAATCCCCACTTCTCGGAGACCTCACGTCTACGGATCAATTCAGGGACCTAAGTCTGGGGATGATACAATCCCCACTTCTCGGAGACCTCACGTCTACGGATCAATTCAGGGACCTAAGTCCGGGGATGATACAATCCCCACTTCTTGGAGACCTCACGTCTACAGATCAATTCAGGGATCGCAGTCCGGGGATGATACAATCCCCTGCCTGTTCATTCAGGACTTCATTATCGGAGACCCAGTCTACGGCTCTATTCTGGGACCTCAGTCCGGGGACGATGCAATCCCCTGCCTGTTCATTCAGGACTTCATTCTCGAAGACCTCACGTCTATGGCTCTCTTTAGGACTGAAAGTCCAGGGATGATCCAATCCCCTCAACTGTCCACTAAGGACTTCATTCTCGGAGACCTCACGTCTACGGCTCTCTTTAGGACTGAAAGTCCAGGGATGATCCAATCCCCTCAACTGTCCACTAAGGACTTCATTCTCGGAGACCTCACGTCTACAGCTCTCTTTAGGATTGAAATTCCAGGGATGATCCAATCCCCTCAACTGTCCACTAAGGACTTCATTCTCGGAGACCTCACGTCTACGGCTCTCTTTAGGACTGAAAGTCCAGGGATGATCCAATCCCCTCAACTGTCCACTAAGGACTTCATTCTCGGAGACCTCACATCTACGGCTCTCTTTAGGACTGAAAGTCCAGGGATGATCCAATCCCCTCAACTGTCCACTAAGGACTTCATTCTCGGAGACCTCACGTCTACGGCTCTCTTTAGCACTGAAAGTCCAGGGATGATCCAATCCCCTCAACTGTCCACTAAGGACTTCATTCTCGGAGACCTCACGTCTACGGCTCTCTTTAGGACTGAAAGTCCAGGGATGATCCAATCCCCACCTGTCCACTAAGGACTTCATTTTCGGAGACCATATGTCTATGGATCTCTTTAGAACAAGTGTTCAAGGATGATACAATCCCCACATGTATTCTGATCAATACAAGTACAAGTATCCTCAACCATACAAGTACATTAATCAATACATGTATCATCAAAAGTATGTATTCTTACCAATACATCTTATCATCAAAAGCATGTATTCTCACCAATACATCTATCATCAAAAGCATGTATTCTCACCAATACATCTATCATCAAAAGCATGTATTCTTACTAATACATCTAACATCAAAAGCATGTATAAGTAAAACTAAGTATTCTAAGTATAAGAGTCCTAAATCTAAATATTTCTAAGTATCTAGGTGTAGAGAACATGTTACCTCATCATCGACCTTGTTGTTCGATGAGACAATCTCATCATCAGTGACTATACTACTCCCCCTTTCGAGGAGGGTCCTTTTGAGCTACACCAAGCTTGTCTCGAAAGTATTCAAATTTCACTCGAGACAGAGGCTTGGTTAGTATGTTGGTAACTTCTTCACTCGAGGTAGAGGTTTGGTTAGTACATCGGTAACCTGTTACGAATTCAAACTTTATAGTTCCTTTCTGTGTCATATCTTGTTAGATCCCTATGATCTTTGACTTATCATGGAACACTGGATTCTATGTCATCTTGATACAACTCTATTTGTCACATAGGATCACGGTTGGTTCGATCTCTAAGTCAAACAATCCTGAAGCTAAACTTCTTCACAACTAGCAGAGCAAACAGCCATATATTCTGCTTGTGCTGAGAGCCACACTAGACTGCTTCCAGCTAAACCACGAGATCATGGCTAATCCTAGATAATAACATCCTCTTGATGTGTTCTTCTTGTCTGATACACTTTCTGCCCAATCAGCATCTGAGTAGCCATCTGAAGTCATGATCTCCAAGATAGCACAGATCAAAGTCTATCGTATCCTTTAGGTGCCTCATCACATGCTTTGCAACTATCAGGTGAAAACATCTAGTTTCCACTAGATACTGACTCAAGGTATTCACAACAAAGCATATATCTAATCTAGTATATGTTAGATACATCAATGACCCAATAATTTGACTGTACAGAGTTATATCCACTAACTCTGATGAGTTATCCCCTAACAGCTTCAAGTTGGAATCCATAAGAGTGGCCATTCCAACACCTCAAGTCATATTTCTCATCATACTTTCCCTGGTTGAGAAATATTCCTTCTGAGCCGTGCCATACTTCCAGACCTAGGAAGTAAAGCGTCAATTTGAGATCTTTCATTTTCATTTCTGCATTGAATGACATTCTGCATATCTATCTGTGCCATCTCTCGTTAGATGGGTCTACTAATATGAGCCTTAATATCATTCGAACTCTGTGGTGAGTTCCTTCTTGCATCCATGTCATTTGTGTATAGAAATCATATTCAACCTTGTAGCAAAGGTTGAGATCCACATCACCCATGGTGATCATTAAGCTTATCAAGTTATTATCGATCCTAGGTACCTATACAGAACCTGATTCACACTTCTTCTTTAATTACACCATACTTGGAGCAAACATCTTGTCGTGATTCTCTTCCCCTTTCTAAGAGAATCTTCTAGCCATGATCCTTCTATATTTTGTTTGATTTGTAAATCTTCTTGTTTGAACATCCACCACTTGTATGGTGTCCATCATTCTTCATGACCTTTCCTACAAATCAAAATTAAGTACATGATTAGTAATACTTCATAATCATCAAACCATATTGACATGATAACCTATTATGCATACAGATATCATTTACATAGTGATGCAACTATTTTGACCAATACTTTGGCACAACACTTTCCCATATCCTGTATGCATACAGTGGCTATCTAGATGCCTTCCATCTCTACCAGAACATCTTATCGAGAGTGTGCACAACTTTCAGCATGTCAGCAAAGAGGTTTCATTCTAGACAAGCAACAATGGAATGTTTGTCCAACTTACCAATCATATGCATATTAGTAGTATATTGTTCAATGTTCTATGAATATTTACACTTAGCATGATATATTATAGGAATACAAATATGCATACAACCTATTACAGGCAATATCATTACTATTTCAAATAACAACTCAAATACTTATCTTTTATGTTTGTGTGGTTGCCTCCCGCTTGATCTTCTGTATGTCTTTTGAACTTCTATTCATTCTATACCACTGTGCATGCTCAAGAGTCATCCTCATGATCTCATACACAAACATACACTCATTAGTATATTCTAAAAACATAATCTTGAAAATGTATAGTCATGATTAATAAACATTAGTATTCAAGATTTCAGGGAAGTCTTCTTTTACTCATGCATATCATCAATCAAGATAAAAGATATAATATGCATAATCCCTTGATTACTAACTTTATGAATAAGCATAACCAATCATTCCAAGTATACTTATATAAGGGATCCTAACACAAGGTAAGATTCATGGGAAACATACCTGGATTAGTATACCTACTTGGTTATGTACAACATACCTAAACAATCTCTTCAATGATTTAGAGATCCTGAGCTAGAACCTGCATATCTCATAGGTTAAGCATAATATAACAAAGTCATACATACCTCGTAAGTAGAACAAAGATTATGGATGAGTCTTTGTCTTCATGTTTTCATGGTCATGGAGCCTGATTTGTCTTTTGTGATGTACCTGTATCTTGTTAGTAGACAACATCAACCTCACACAACATCATAATGCATTAGTACAATCATAAGTGTCAACACCCTAACCAATGAATATCTTCTATCATGCATTCATAATTTTGTTAAGGTGATACAACAAATCTAAAATCAAGATTGTACTAACCGTAATAACATGAAGACAAACATACCATAAACTTAATCATGAACAAATCTCAAAACATACCTCGATGAGTCATACCTGTCGAGATCGCTTGTAATCTCCTTATGTAAAGTCTTAGCCTCATCTCCCTCTGAAATAGTAACTCCTTCACTTATGCAGGTGACCAATCCATCTTCTTCTAGGATTAACCCTATCCACTTGATTTGCAAGAACTGGACCTGGAGCTGGATATGGGTTTGTCAGAGAAACCCCAAAAATTCAAACTTTGAATTTCAAACTTCCGAAAGGATAGAAATATGCGCCTTGATGAGCTGATCAAACTGATATATTCAGAATTTGAAAACTACAAAGTTTCACTTCTCAATTTTGCCTTTGAAACTTCCGGATTCACTAGACGTGACCCTTAACTGGGGTTTGGTGAATCCCACTCTTCTGCCCAATAAAAATGTTTGATCCAAAGCTCTAAGCTTCTATTTTTCTGAGGAGCTTCCAGCCATGGTCACAAATTTCAAAAATTCCCATTTTTACAGAAGCCCTAATTTTCCACTTTTCTGATCAAAGTCCCGAACTAGGGTTTGATCAAGCCTGGCCTTCTGCCCAACCAAAAAATCTGATCTTGGTCTCTAAATTTCTATTTTGATGAGTAGCATTCAGCCGTGGTCTCCGTTTACAAAAATTCCAACTTTCTTCAAAGCCCTAAATTCCGGAAGCCATGAATGAAGGTACTCAAAAATAATTATGTTTTGACATAAATATGTACCTGATTGTTTCTGGTGTAACTCCAAACTTTTCAATCCACAAGGTCTGAAAAAGTTTTCTGAGATAGCTTGACCTGTTATCTTTCCATCCTGACAGGTCTGACCTCAATTGGATTCTCTGAGAGAGAGCTATGTCAAATGTCGCAACGTGACCTGTTTTGGGATAAAACAGAAGAGCGAACTTGTATGGCGTGCCACGTGTCACTTTTTGAACTTCGGCCTCTGAAAAACGTTTCTAAGGTATCTCGGCCTGTTATATTTCCATCCTGACAGGTCTGACCTCAATTGGACTCTCTGAGAGAGAGTTATGCCAAGTGTCGCAACATGACCTGTTTATGGGATAATACAGGAGGGCGAACTTGTATGGAGTGCCACGTGTCACTGGTTCAACTTCGGCCTCTGAAAAAGTTTTCGGATATAGTGCAGATTGTGTACTACCTGTCACTTTTTACGAAATTTCATTTGGAGCTTCCTAGCCAAAGATATGACCTTTTTCCCAAGGTCACCTGATTTTGACTCAGATCTGGAAGAGGCAGAAACCCTATATTGTACAGATCATAAATCACAAAGTACAACGAATTAGAGGTTGTCCTTTGGAAACAAGGTACCTGGAGATTTACTCTTCATGCTGTAACAATTTCAGATCCGAAAACTTCGCCAAAACGGATTTATAGCGAAAGTGCTACGATGACTGGTTTTTGCTATGTAAAACCCTAACCTTCAAATTGTCGTAAGTAAAGCAAGTGTCTTTAGTGCCATACCTTGTCTTCCTTCAGGTTAGCTCTGATACCATGTTAAAATTCAATATGCTAAGACAGAAAATAGCAGCATTACATTCCATTTCACAATAATAGCATATACAGGATCACTGAAGAAACAACAAGCACAGCATAAACACAAGAGACAGAGATTTATCCTGGGAAACCCTCATGGGGTAGAAAACCCAGCAAAGCTTCCTCAATATAGATGACCAGCAATATACAAAGATGAAACCCTGAGACATGATCTCCTCCTCCACAATAGCAGACCTCTCCTCCACAAGTGCGCTATCCTCAAGTGTGTGAGTGTGTCAAATGAGGAACACACCTCCTCTATTTATACACTACTCTGATATGTATTTTACACAAGTACATGTAGGCTCGTATTTAACCATTAGGTTAAATACCCCATTATAACTGACTGGGCCGACCCCCACATGGTGGGTCTAATAACCCTAGTTACCACAGCCAACTCGGAGGAATAAACATCTCCGGATTTATAGTATAATCACATCGGAGGTATGGAACATCTCCGGAATAAATAATATACAAATATAATATTCTTTGAAGTTACAATATTTCAACAGATCTATCCCAGTGGATGCTCATGATAGTAGATGATGGCCCTATCTACTCTATGGAGCAATGGACCAAAGCGTGGCGAGATTCCAGCAGTATGATGGTGGTAGTGGTGAGGTAGATAATCTATAGATACGCCGTGTATTTCGAACATCAATCTCTAGAGGTTCTCCTCCAACTTGCTCAACTCCTATGCTACATCCTGATGAGCAACTGCAATATCCCATACCACCCCTCTTCTCTGGATTGGAGAAGTGCCTATCGGGCGAGACAGACCAACATCTGCATCAAACATGTGTGAACCATGAATACTACTCCCAAAAACATTTAAAAATTATAAAATGCAAAAACTCAACAAGATTTTCGTTCTTACCTAGGTCTCCCCACTGCTCAGACTCAGGAAGGGACAAGTTTGGGTCTCCCCTGAGATTTGTACCCACGTACGCATAATCCTCAATAATGAGGAGATGCTCGCGTAACAACCTGAAGAAGGTGGACCAAAACTGATGATGGGACCCCCACCTCCATGGCGGGCCATGAACTTGGACCACCTAACAATGTGAGGATCTTGTGGATCGAGTTGCTCTAGCTCAACCTATGGCATCAGCAATGGAACCTGTTCGAAGAAGAATGATACCACAATGGATCCGTATCCAAACTATTTTAGCTCACCCCAGTAGAATTTGGTGAGTTTTTCCCTAACATTGGTGAGGATCCCCTCACACCAGTTGAAGACAGTAGGTGCCATACACTCATTGGCATAGATATGGGCTTTGGTGTCCTGATGAGTAGCCATTCTTCTCACCACTCACTCTATGCTAAAGAGAATAGTACGCAGGGGTTGATCTCTGACATTCTTGATGGGAATTTTCTTAGCAAGCATTTGCGTCCCCGCACTAGTACAAAATGAGAGATAAGTGACCAGGTGACCAAAAAAATTGGTCACCATAGTTTTTTCAAGGGATAAATGACCAAAATTGAGATATTTGAAGTGAGCTAACTATAAATGACCAAGATAAATGACCAATTTGGTCACAGGATAAGAACTAAACTAAAAATGACCAAGATAAATGACCAATTTGGTCACAAGATAAGAACGAAACTGAAAATGACCACATAACAGTTGGTCATTTATGTGGTCATTTTTAGTTGTGTCGCTCCAACAGTGGAAAATCGCAATTTTGACAATGAATGGAGTGGTGTCAATGTTCTTTTACATAATGTTGCTCAAGTTGGGGGACAAGATATCGGTCTTGTCCTTAGTTCCAGTTCAAATACTGGCATTGAGAGTGAAAAATTTGTTTACTTTCTAGGAGGAAATGACATTTAGATTGATAAAATATCAAGGGATACATTTGTGGTTTATCAGGGGAACCATGGCTGTGATCGAAGTGTTTACAGAGATAATATTATTTTACCAAGGGTAATTTTTTTTTAGAAGGAAAGGACTTGAATCCCTCTTGGGCACAAGGCCCAGGATCCATGCCTTTGATCTCCAACCATGAAATCGGATTAAATAAATTTGGAAAATGAAACAAAATATCCAACCTGATAATTTGAATTGTGTTGCAATTGTGCATATTTCCATATTTTTTAATAGACCTCAATATTGAAATTTGGCTTGAAATGATCCTATGATGCATTCCATCTTCACTTTCATATCTAGGGTAATGCACTTGCCATGTCTATATCTTCTTTCGCCCTTTTCACTTTTGTATGCCCCCTTTGGCACACTTTCCAAGTTTCATCTCATGCACCCTCATGCATGGTTGAGTCAAGTTTGTAATTTGTTGTTTCTTGTTAGTTGCATTGTCATGTAACATAATCAATGTCATTGCATTCAGGTTGTCACATTGGTCATGCACATAACTCATTTGACAAAAACCATCATGGTTTTCCCCTCTCGGCACTCACTTGAAATTTTGACACGTTAAAGTTTTTGTGTCATGTGAATTAAAATACGTCAATTTCACGTCATCCATTAATTCATCAAATGTATTTGTTCATCATTGTTCTCCTTGTTCCTAAGCGCATAAATTTAAAGTCCCCCCAAAGTGTCTTTTTGTTGAAAAACACCTATATCTTCCAATTTTGAAAAGAAAAGAATATAATACTCGCCCATGCTTCTCCTTGCCATGATTCCTTTTTTCCCTTAACATTCAATTTAAAAAATCCATAGTATCTATTCCTTTTGTTTATCCCTACCTTAATATCCCTTTAACTTGTCCCCCTTATTCGACTATTAAATTTCCCTTTCACCCCTTCCCCTAATTAAAATTAATAATTCTATTAAAAAAATCCTAAATCCCTATGCCATTTCCTTTTACTCCTGATCCCTATTCCCTAAAGCGTTGTCCCCTTTCTAATCACATTTAAAAATTATAATAATAATAAATTCCTAAATTCTTATACTGTTTCCTTTTCCTCAACCCTATTCCCTAAAGCACTACCCCTTTCAATTCCCATTAAATAAAAAAAGAGGGAAAATCAAAATCTAAAAAATATAATAAAAGTAAAAGGGTTTAGCTTGTCCAATCTTGGAGTCTTCTGGCTGTAATTCATCCATAGGGAGTTTTGATCCGATGATCCAACAAACCAAACAAAGTTGTTCAACTGGCTGAGTGTTTCTACGCTTGTATGGATTAATGCTTCTATATACCGGAAACTGGTTACTTTTCCCAACAAGGTTGTCCAACTGGCTGAGTGTTTCTACGCTTGTATGGATTAATGCTTCTATATACCGGAAACCAGTTACTTTCCCCTATCCCTAGTGGCTTCGGCGACGCCAATACAACCAATCAAGGAATACTTCTTTTTGTAAGGAATGCTTCTTCAGGCCTCTCGAGCAAAAGGGAATACCAACTTATTGAATTCATTTTATCAGGTAATTTCCTCGGTGGTACCGATTTCCACCTAACAAAGGGGATATCGATAATGATAATCAAGCTTCTAAGTTTGTTCAATAAAAATTCAATTTGATAAGGGTGTACATAGTAACTCTCTAAAATTCAATCAAGAAAGTTCATATTCTCTCAACTAGGCTTAGCTCATTAAACGGTTATGATCATCTCTATGGATAGGTGGCCCCGCTGATCCCTCGGCAAGTATTGAGTCATCAAAAGAGATTTGGAAAGGGTTATCCAAAGAGTGTCGGCTCACAGTTTTCCATCATGTCTAAGAGCACATCTATTCTTCTTTGCTTAGTGTTATCTGTGAATTTGATGACTATTTCAAGTAGTTTAGTGACTTGGTGGAGAAAGTTCTATAGGTTTTAAACCCTAACCATATGGAGATGGGGGTTCCAAGTAACATATGGCAGAACCAGTAGCAGCAAATGGGCATTTCAATGAAGATGTATTCATCATGTAGGGTGAATGAACACAAAAACATCATAGCAAGCAGGCTAGCACAGAAATGGAGGGTTGAATCATGACAACGCAACATCCCCCAACGCCTAGGTGCCGCTATGATCAAGGAATATGCAGAGGGTGCATTTGCAAAGAGGAGGGCATTACTCCAGCACGCAGAGATAACGTGGTCCTAGACTCCAAGTGCTAGATTGTGATCTAATGAAATATATGGGTAGGGTTGTCCCACCTGCTGGTAACTATTATTCTGCCTTGAATTCTGATATTTTTAGTGATGAGTCCTTTTGTTACAGCCCCAATGACAACATAGCATCCTTTGGAAATATTTTTCTCTAATTAGCAATTTGTTTGTAGTAATCCCCCATTTCAATGCATTGGGGCAATTCATGAGATCTGCATAGATGCTATTTATTTTTTCTGCCGACTTATCCTAATAAACCACTTTTTTACTACAATAAAATAGTATATGATCCACTTCATTATTTCACTTATAGTACAAAAAATATTTGACAATGCATGCAGCAAGCCCAATTCCTGAAATGGTTCATTATTGAGAACTGAAGGAGTTTCATGATCGAGTATCAGCCGGACGTTTAGGCTGTGGAGCACAGAAAAGGAGTTTTTTAGTCATACTATTGCGTGGAATTAACCTTATGCTTACGTATTCTGTGGGTATTCGTGGATTTATGTTTTTGTTCCTTTCCTTTCATTTAAAAGAAGCCTACTTCAGCAAGGGGAGAAAAGAAAAAAAAAGTGCAGGACAAACCAACCGGGGACACTGTATCACCTTGGACATATCCACTTATTTCAGGATCAATGCAATGGAGACTAGGTAATTTCCACAACTAGACATGAGTTTCATCTGCCAAATTTAATAGGTTTTAGCCAACTCTAGATTTTTCCAACCCCTATATGGTCACTTGTTTGAGTCCACCTCAAAATTGTTCCAACTCCTGAAGGGTCACTTGTTAGAGTTGCAAAGGAATGAGACACATATAGGTGTGTCATCCATAGAGTTTATTTTCAAGTTCATTGCCAAATTTTCAAAAGCAAAAAAATACCTTTGATGTTTTATTTATCATTTTCAGTCTTTGATTTAGGTCTAAGTGTATATTTTATCGTAACCGAACAAATTTACAAAA
The DNA here is from genome assembly GCA_027924585.1 of Larix kaempferi. Lineage (NCBI taxonomy): Eukaryota > Viridiplantae > Streptophyta > Pinopsida > Pinales > Pinaceae > Larix > Larix kaempferi. The sequence goes on from BSBM01000206.1 coordinate 7,650,399, forward strand.
ATAATGTAGTCACTATAACACTGGTTCACAGAATGTGGCACGAGGTATATCGAAGAACAGAGTAAAAATTGGTCATGTTTTTATATGGGGAAGGAATAAATCAAAGGACCTGAACAGTAAAAAAATAAATATCTAACTGATATGTAATGCATATAAGGTTATAGTTGGTCGGGGAAGAAAAGATTCATGAATACCTACACTTCGGGAGGCAATAGAAGCTTAATGAGGGAGCTAGGCTTCATGACGTAGGTAGAGAGTCGCCCTAGGAAAGTGTTATTGTGGCAGGTCCTTCCTTAAGAGCAAGATAAACTAATACTCTAGCAGGCTTGGAATTTTTTTTGGTTCAATAATATATCGTGACACAGGTTCCTTTGCATGACTATTTGCATCTTCCTCAGATGCAAATAGTTCCTGCAAAAAGGAAGGGTTAACATTTTGTTCTCCTCTTATTTCAACACGTTATGTTACAACTAAATAGATTCAGGCTACCTACCAATTATACCCTAGTTTCTCTGTCAGTCATCTTATATCAACAGAATCAGGATTTTATGGATCATGGGCTTTTTCTCCATTTCCAAACCTAGATCTCGAACATGAGAATATACCGGAGCTTCACCAAGAGATACAATTAAGAAAGACATACCAAGACGTCCGAAGATGGATCCATTTAAATAGGAGTACTTCCACCAAGTAGTGGATATGTTTAAGGATATGGCCAGTTCGTCGAATCCTCTTGTTGTGGAACCATCATGGAACCAGAGACAACAGTACTACAACACATTCAAAATACCCTTAGCAGATCAGGAACCCTCTGGCGATTCAATAAAATTCAGTGACCTTTTTTCCATACCACCATTCTTAAAAAAGAAAAAGTCACTTTGGATGTTCAATTTTTATGATATCAAAATAAATCAAAATCGTGTTTCCAGGGCGTGGAAATAGCAATCTAAAAGGTTTATTCTAGGACTAGCTTAAACTAGCTTGCCTCTATTTGTTTGTCCGCTACGTGATTGACTAACTCATAACATCCAATGGGTAGTCTTTCCCTTCAAAAGAAAGGTAGTTTAGTTTTGATCAAAGTGTCGACCGGTTGGTTGTTTGTAGGCTACTCATTAAGTGAGCAGGGGTGTTAAGGGTAAGGTAATCAAAGTCTGATTTACCAAGGAAACCAAAGATGTAGGTGTTTAATAGGCATAGAAACTGAAGGCTTAGTGTTGGACTGTTTTCTAAGGCGTTTCCTAGGGAAAAATCCAAGTCTGATTTTTTCCTATTATAAAGGGGAGTATGTTTCCTACTTATTTGAGTTTTTTTTTGCTCAAGATGCTTTATTTTCAACATATGACCCATCCAAACTATTTAATCTTGATGAAGATACTACCCAAAATTTGATATATTCCATGTGAGCTGGTGGATAGTGTCCACCTCTCTTATTCTATATATCATGTATTTTAGTCTTTTGGGAACTAGCTTAAACCTAGTCCCATGTAAGAATTACCTTCAATAACTGTGATTACAAAGGTTCCCAAGAACAGTTGCAGAGTCCTCTTTCTCTTTTGAAGATCCAATATCCAGAATCTAGACAAGAGGAGGTATGCCACCTGCAGCAGTAATTGCCCATTTTCTTTCGTCGTTTTCATTTGAAAGAATACAAAGCAATGCCACTGCACATTCGTGTTGTTGTTCTGAAGAAAGGCCAAGAAGTGAAATCAAGAGCTGAACTATTATTGTCATTAAACTCAGTCATGCTTTATTACTTGTTGTAGTTGTTATTTTACTAACCTAGTAATTATCACCTTGTTTATTTATAAATATTATAATTGATCTATTTTACCATTTCCATAATAGTGAAATGCATAGATTGATGAGGAGTGATCTATTTCCCCAAAGCAATACTTGGATTATGACTAAAGGTCCATCACCCATGCATGGATCAGATTTGGACCTGTGTGCTGAGAGTGAGTGCAATGAGGAAAGAGCTTTCAATAATCTATTTAAAACCCGTAGTGGGCTATCACATACGTGAAGGAATAATGAGATATTTCTCTATTTATCTGAAATACTATCCCAGGCTTGTAAGAGCGCGAAAGACTACCCCTTCATTGACTAAAGGAAGGAAGCATACCGGACCATAGGAATACTAGCTATCAATTAGTTATTATATGACAGACTTATATCCATGGGATTTGATGGACAACTAGAGAAACATACATTTGTGCCTTGTGAGTTCCTTGGCAGTTATTTTTCATACTTCATTCTTTATTTTTTAATAATAGATTACAAGTTTTTAGGTTTCTTACGTTAATGTCCAAAATTGCATGCAGGAAATCCAATGTGGGATAAAGATCTCAATCTGAGGTTGGACAATATATTACTTGATCAAGTGGAAAAATAGTTGAAACAACAAGATATTTTTCTGCTAATATTTTTCTGTAACTTAAATTTTCAACAGATGTAATATTTGAACCGTTTTCAGTTACGGGCTAACCTGGAAGTTTTCCAGAGATTGGAATACTAGCAACTGTTTAAAGTCTGTAACTTGCACCTCTAAGAAATTATAAATACTTGTAACAAGGTGTAAGAAGATGTTTGGAGTTTTGTCCATTCTTTTAATAGACTTATTCTTATGAATGTAATTTAATACTGCTTGAAAGATTAATGCCTCCATACAGGTAAATGTGTCCAAATGAATGGTTACAATTTAAGCCAGTAAAATCATCCCATTTAATTAGTACAGAAATATGTCGTTAAAAGCTTCTTTTACTAGCTTGATGAGTTGCGAGGATATCCTCGAGAACTCCTGCAATCATAACCCTAATTCCTTTAATCCTTAAATTAGTATTTTAAAATCTTTTCTTCTAGCCATGGAGTGTTGTGGGTTCAAATGGTTTATTTTACTCCATTTGAGTTTGGTCTAGAAGAGTTAATACACAATACTGTATACTGAATACTGAATACTGTGTTTTCCCGGAGGCGAGGAATACACAGTCGATCTTGACGAGTGTCCCATTAGTTTTGTCATAAGTCTGCAGAGATTCAGTATTCAGTGTTCATTTTGTGGATTTATTTATTGGTTTTGGTTGTTGTCCTAATGTTTTTGTTGATGGATATGGATGGAATTAGGGGGTTTTGAGGGTTTAGGGCTCGATTAGTGGCAGAAAATTGGTGAAAGTTTAGCTTACATTCTGAGATGTTGAACGTGATGTTGGAGAAGACTTAGCTTTTAGTCTCATTCGCGTGTTCCTTAAATACTTTCTTTTTAGCGTTGTCTGTTGAATCCAAACTAGAATGAAATTGGATTATTGTCTAGTACCTCCGATTGTTGCCATTGGGGTTTATGCTGCATTGTCTGTCCATATGATGTCTCTAGTTCAAATCCTATGCCTTGCTCTCTCGTGGAATTAGGGCCTGGCCACTTGTGTAATGGTAGGGTCGTTGCGGAATGGGAAGCAAGTTCTTTAAGGAACATTAATTTTTCCATGCTAGCAAGCATCAGATATCTGTACTCCTTTGTATAATTGGTCAATCATTTTCTTTCCTTATGCAGTGTCAGTTTTTCGTCATGAGTCTTATCTAATTGTTCCAAGTTTTTTCCATACACATACAACTATGTGCAAGTAATTCTGAAGAAATTTGTCACGGTCTATTCAAAACACGTTTGTAACACCTCCATTGTCTGAGTGGCTAGGAGCACTAAACTTACCCAGCTAGCAAGTTCAACCTTATGCGAGTTGTAGCAAGTGTACAGGCTACTTGTGTAAATGGAGGTTTCTCCCATGATAAATTTCACTGGTATTGGCATGCATTCGAGTAAAAAGGACTTTAAATGATAATCATAATATAAAATTGAACTTATTTTTTCTAATAAACAGAATCTACAGCTGGTTGATTTACGCTTTTTCTTGTGCTTGGTTTGTTGAAGTGGATAGCTGAGATTTTATCTCTTTTATTGTTCATCTGGATTTATAAATGTTGATATTTTCAAATATCTAATTCACTTGCTGTACTTCTTTTACATAGTTTCTGCAGAAGCTAAAAAAAATTATAGTGTGCTGGGTGGATTTCTTAGGTTCTCGTTGTATCTGGGGATACTGGCTATCGGAAAACAACACAAATTCCTCAATACATATTAGAGTCTGAAATAGTGTTTGTCCATGGGGAAATGTGCAATATTATTTGCACTCAACTTAGGCGTATATCTGCTATGGTAGTTGCAGAAAGGGTTGCTGCAGAAAGAGGGGAACAATTGGGTGAATCAGTGAGTTTCTGCTATTTGAACAACTCTTTTGCCCTGCTTTTATGTTGTCAAAATGTCAAACACTGTTATTGAATGCTTTTGTATTTACCTTTCTTGATAAGTTTGGTTGATTTATTCCATCATGCACTATTTTTTGACTATATCAACAAACATGTTAGGTTGGTTACAAAGTTCGCTTAGAGGGCATGAGAGGGAAAAACACACGCTTGCTTTTCTGTACAACTGGTATTTTTCTCAGAAGATTTCCAGTGGATAGGGAATTAAAAGGTGTAACCCATGTAATTGTGGATGAAATTCATGAGCGTGGCATGAACGAAGGTAATGATGTTTTGAGTACTACAACATATTTGTACATTTTTATAAATTGATATTGCTAGAAATGCATTGAAAGCATGTGTGTGACTATTGATTTGGATTGCAGATTTTCTTCTGATTGTTTTGAAAGATATTCTTCCTCGGCGCCCAGACCTCAAGTTAATTCTTATGAGTGCAACCCTGAATGCAGAGCTATTTTCATCTTTATTTGGTGGAGCACCTAAAATTCATATACCTATAAGTCTTAAATACTTTGCAATGTGAGGCCCTCATGTGGTAAAAGCAACAAAATCTCTCAATGAAAATATAAAATCAATCAAGCTTGATCTGTGCCAGGAAAGTGAACTATTGTTGCATGTGCAGAGAATAATCTTGATTTCTTTGTGACAATTTTATTATACTTTTCTATTTATGTAAGTATTGGCTGGTTATGAGCGAGTTTACTAGCTTTGCAGATATTCTTGTGACTTTATCGTCATATTTCACATCTATGAAATAACTTGTTTTATGTAGGAGTTTGAAGAGAGTGCATCTTATTATAGGCATCCTGAATGAATAGTTTAAATTAGAGCACTAATGTATGCATAAAAAAATGATTTCTTGGACCTCAAGTAAACTATAACATACAAAAAAATATGTTTTCAAATGCAAAATAATATCAAGACTCAATTCAGAGGATCAGAAATTTTGGACATTTGGAGAAAATTTACCAGCAAAGGGGCAAAGCTAGCTTTTTTTGATCCAGGGTGGGAAAATTGCCCAAGCAACAATGAAGCAAATATTTGAAAAAACTGCTTGAAAGATCTCTGCAATTTTTTTTTAATATCAAAATGAAAACAGTTCATTTTTGTATTAGAAAGTTGCTACAGCCTTGCTGGTCAGCATAATAATGTAAAAAGAGTAGGACTGTCCCACAGTCTATGATTCGGATTTTGCCCAAAAACATGGAAATTGACTACAAAAAAGCATTGCTATCCTTAGCAGAGGATGTCCAAAATTTTTATTAGTATAAACTATAAATCCTGGAAGGGTCACCTAAAAACATACCTATTTTCAATTTTGCTAAACATTATTTAACGTGAGATGAGTGAAAAACATGGTAGATGTGAGCTTCCTCTTGTTCCACAAGTGAAGGCTGGGAATCCTGATTCATACAAACGATGTCCATATCCTTTGGGAGTTGATGAATAGTCTCTTCTTCTTTAAAATGCCTAGGAACTAAACCCATTGACATTCTGTAATTAGAGGCATTGGACTATGAGCCCCTTGCAAGATTTGAAACCAGAGGATGAAGCATATTGCACTCAGCCTCTAAGGCTTGAATTTAGCTCTTCTGCTATAGCAGGGTCTCCGTTAAAACTGCATAACCATTATTGTGAATTTTCTGTTGAGCATGAATTTGTCCTATAATGATGAAAATGTAGGTCCTGTTATCTGTTATAAGGTCCTCTTGCCTTCATAAGACATTATGGATGTCAAGGATTTCACAGAATGGGCAATGCCCTTGGTGGGGATGACTTCCCATGCTATCCATCCTCAAGAGAAACAAAAAAAATGACTCCCAATTTCCTTCTTTAGCACCTTCATCCTACACCAAGACCCAATTGAAACTCCACACAAACCCAATATCAAAGAGCACAGAGGAATAATCTAAAGCTGCAGATTACACACATAATCACTATAAGTCACCTCCACAACTGATAATGCTAAGAAGGGTTGATTCCTGATTTCCAAAACATCAAGTGTAGGTACCTTCAATTTGGAGGACTGAAGGGAGGTGCTGAGAAGGAAGGAGACACCAATTGCATCCAAAGCCCAATTGAAAGTGGCTCCTCTTAGACTAGGGCTCCAAGCAAAACCGGCAGTGGATTGTGAACCCCCAACCAGATTTGAAACTAGAGGTTGAAGCATACTGCACTCAACCTCTAATGCTTGAATTTGCTTTTTCTTCTGGGAGTCCCCCTCAATTATAAAATGTTTTTGTTCTTCCTCCAAATGTATTATGTATCTCCAAAACCAGTAGTAGACCTTTGGATACATGAAAGTTCAAATATCTGTGTAACAAACATAAATATAAATATCAGAATAATAATAATAACAATAAATAATAATATTAATTATGCTAAATGAAAAGTGAAAGGACACACCTCTTACCTAGTGACCAGTCAATGCATATAAGTACACTATCACGAGGCTTACTATAATCATCTCATCTTATCAATTCTCATCAATTATTTCTTATTCGATATATATTCTTATATATTTGGAGAAATACCTTCTGTCAACCATAGAAACAGGAGTTGTTTTGTTCATTTGGTATCAGAGCTTCAAAAGTCTTGGAAAATTTAAGGGTTTATACCACAAACTAGCTTTCGATTGCTGTTCTGTTCTTACTGTACCATACACACCACACAACATCTATACAATTTTGTAATCAACAGTTTTTCATAACACATCTGCTTCTAAATATGTATTAATTACCACATCAATTAATACAGTTTCCATTCTGAAGTTTGACATTGAAAATTTATGAAGGTTGAAATGGATGTGCTTATTGAGAAAATGGTGCTCACTGCATAAAACCTCTGTACATAGCAAGAAGATGGCACCCACAGAAGAAAATCACTACTCACAACTGAAAATTGATGCCCACGGCTACAAAATGGTGGTTACACAATGTAACATTGATGTCCCCAACATGAAAATGGTGTCCACTTTGTAGAATGGCTGCTCACAGTAAGAAGGCACCCACAAAAAAATATCACTGCCCACAACTGGAAAATAATGCCCACTGCTGCAAATAAGGATTTCCAGATCCAAATCAGTATCTCGAAGTGGATTTTAACTTGTGCTTGTGTTTTATTCCCTCCAAAATTATAAGCAAAGTGCATTTTCTCAGCTTCACGATGGAAAACAATGATTACTCGGCTTTATTTATGAGGTATATGTGTCCCTGAGAGCACTTAACTTTAGGGTTAAGTAAAAAAAGTGTGGCTCATGTTTTCTTTTTTGGTCTCCCATAGTTGATGTCCCCAATACTCAGGTACTATTACCTGGGTATGGCTACTGAGATGTCCACGTTTTTCTCCTTGTGAGATCTGGGGATGTGTTCCCATGTAGCTGAGTTCCTCATCAAATATTGAGATAACTTTGACCTCCGTTTGATACCTTTCATAAGGTGTTATATTTGTGATATTTAAGGTATTGTAATAGCACTAAACTCCTACATCTAAATGCAAAACATGGCCTTTCATTTGGTTGTTGGAGCCTTGGGAAAAATTCCCAGGAAAGTTGCAGTTACTTGAAGCTTTGCAACTTCATATCATAGCTACATGGAGGAATGAGAAGTTACCATAAATTATTGAAGAGCAAGGATAAAGAATCACGATGCTCATATACCCAACTCTCTACTTAAAAAACCAGCACAATGCTTACTCCAATATGCTCCAAGCTTGTGAATCAGATCTCTACTCACATCTAACTTGGACAAACGCTTGGTATGTTCATTCATGATACAAAATGTATTGATGGGTATAGGATGGGCAGAGTGAGCCATGATGTTTACTCCAGTATGCTCCAAGCCTGTAAATAAGATCTCTACCCATTCATGATACAAAATGACTTTATGTGTGCAGGATGGGCAGAGTGAGCAATGATTCTTTTATGTAAGCACACACCCTAGGTGTTAATCAAGTGCAAGTGGTGTTTGTCAAGTCTAGAATGTAAGTGACCCTAATGACCAAATATTCAATCAGAATTTGGTCGTTAATTGTCAATTTGTCATAAATCAGAATCAACCTTGAGGTGCTATGGTGTGCTTCATTAATCTCTTTGTTGATGGCTAGCAATCTTTATATATCCATAGGTGAAAATGTCATTTTGTGAATAGACATAAGTTTTGGATCCTCATAGAGTAAATAAGAGTATAAAGTTTTAAGAAATTATAGTTTAGAACTCAATTTCACTCTCATCTACAAGAAAAAATGTATATGTAATGTAGACCAATATGTTGTTGTCTTTAATCTTTTTGTACAAAGGTGTAATATGACGTGATTTGTTGTCTTTGTAGTTAGGAATTTATGTGTCCATTAACTGATTATATTATTATGTTGTATTCAGGTGAATGTGCTACAAGTGAAAGTGAACAATTTGACTTCCATCAAGACTCAGGGTTCTTATGATTACCATTCTCTGCAATACTACCATTCGAGTAAGATTGTTGACACCTTTGAAAACCTTGGAGAAGTTATTTGAGGTGACCATATTGAAAACTCTCCTTATATGGAAAGTGACATTCATTTGAAAAGACATTTAATTTACATACTATCATATTATGGTCTTGACATTTTTTGATTCCTTGGTGGTTGTTGTTGCTCAAGCATATTTTGCATTTAAAACGTTTTCACTCGGGAAAGAAAAATGCGTAAATTTGGATATTTAAAGATTCTTGTTTTGATTGACACTATGACTTGTTTGATTTAGGGTTTGCCAAAGACAAGTCTAAGTCCATCATCATTAGAAAAGCTGGTAAAGGTGGTTCTATATGGTAATATATTGTAACTTGTTATATAGAGCACACACTAATCAACTGCTTTACAATATTTTATGTGGATATGTTCTAAGTTCTTAATTTCCCATTTAATTTAACTAGTGAAAAAAGTGTTTCTCGACTAACTTGTCCCTTGTTAATTAATAGTCACATTTTTTTCCAAAGGGATGGAGTGGAGTAGAATACTGGAATTACCATGAAGCAAAATCTAAGATTTATGCATCTTTAGAATTGAGTGGAATAAACGGTACTGATGAGCTTGAAAGACTAGCTAGAGGTAAAGATGGTTTTTATTTGGTGCCCAGATTTAGACATGATACTTCTTTTTACCAATGTTAGGCACAGGAACAGGATTGAATTTGAGCTAGCATTCCCAAGGTCAAAGTGATGTGAGTTTATTGCTTCTTTCTCGCCCACGGGACTACCCATAATTTGTCTAATGGGGATATTTACTGTCGAAATTATCCCTGGACTTTCCCAAATATGGAATATTCATTGTGACTATGTTTGGCATGTTAGCTTCTTTCTTTGCAGCAACATATAGGTCTGACATGGTAAGTTGTATTTTTTTTTGAAACCCCAAGTCTATTCACGGAGCCATGCAATCCAGCTAGTGGGATGAATTGTTAGTATCATATACTGAGTCTCGTTGTTCTGTATTCTACACATGCATAAGGGAAAAAGTATGAAAGGTTTATGTAGACCAATGGAAGCCACATGATTTTGCTTGAGACAGTTGTGCATTTTTGCATATGTCTTGTTTGCAAGTGCTATCACTGTAATCAATTTTATTGAAATCTCTGTTGTATGTTTTCAAGGCACCACTAGCAACTTCTGGCACAGGTTCAGCTGCAACCTTACATCATTCATTGTCTTCATTTGGTGGACCTATATCACATTCTTTGGGTAATCCATTACAGGGTCAGATGCGCATTCCATTGCCTTCAACACCAACTTCTTTAGTAGTTGGTTCTCAAATCAAGACTCCAACAAAAAAGCGCCTAATTGGACAGAAAAAGCCTTATGAGGTTGCTGGTCCTTCAATATAACTTCCATGGTCAATATCAATATTGTTGAGTGTTATTTGTTACTCTGTTCTAGGCCATACATTAGATTCTATTATATTATATATGGATACACTCATGATGCATGCAATTATTAAATCCATTTAATTCTTAATCTCAAGGAACATTGTCTCTTTTCGTGTTTTATATTTTCAAAGGTTTCAATTTTATTCCATAAAAATTATCTATTATATTACATGCAGTAAAAAGCAGAAAACATATGGGGCTTTTCTAGATCAAAGCATCGACCAACTTAATGATGTTACTGCTGTCAGTAGAGTGAACCTAAGGGTAATGTGTAGTTCTAAACAACAGCTGATATGGATATTGCATTGGTTGGATTGCCTTAATGTCCTCATGAAATCTTGGAAATCTTGATGGCTAAAGTTAAATACAGTTTACATGTCAATTTTTTTTGAATTTGACAATACTCTAGTTTCTTTGCTTTGGTCCAGGAAGAGGAGGAACAATTATTTGCTGGGACGAAAGAAGAAATCCATGCTACAGAGGCAATGAGAAGTGTTGTGCAAGAGGAGGATGATAGAATGCTCTTACAAAAGGGACCACTGTGTGCCAAATTAGCTGGAATCAGTTACATTTCTTCTTATCTTTCTCGTGATTAGTTGGAAAACATGATGGTTTATTCTTTAATATGGCAAGGCTTACTTTTTTGTTTGGAAATCCTTTCATGTAGATTGTAAATAAAGTGGAATTTGGATACTCAATGTGAAGCCCATACATTTGTAGAAAAAGTGAATGTTTATACTCACAGCCCATTCCCGTAGTTGTTAGTAGCAGTGTCAAGCACTTAGAATACATGACAGCGAGAACAATCCTACATTTGTGTGATAACATGAGAGGAGCGCATTCTTGAAGAAAACCCCAGTCTCCAGACAAACTGCATGCACATGCATGGTGGAAGAAATCTCTTAGGATGAGACCGCACTTCTCTATTGCCCGTCTTTCTATATTTGGTTGGAAATAACTTGCATATAAAACAAACTTGAGTTCCAACACTTGATTCAAAACGCGTATAACTTAAACGAGCAACGATTTCAACTTTTTTTGGTGGGTTTTTTTTGCACAATTCTGAAGGGTTGTGGTAGAAATCTAAAAAATATAAATAACAGTGCTTAAATTTGCATTTGCAAAATATGGGTATTTAGGGATTTTGACGGAGCTAAATCTATTTCTACATTCAAACCACTATTTAAATAACAAAAATTTGGATTTAAAAAAAAAAAACATTAACAAATTCGGACAAAAACTCATCAAAAAGTCCAAATAGTAATGTGTTTAGATAGTCATATGTTTAGACTTCTTCATTTGAAAAGGGGTACCTTTTATTCTTATTTAATAAAAGGGCAAGGAAAATTCCAATGCTGAATAGAACTTTATGCATTGACAACCAAAGATAGTGTGCTTTATTTAAAAAGCTTCTTGGAGTTGTTTTTTCCAGTTTGAGACTACGTATTTACACTGTATTCATTTTTTCTTTCCGGAAAGCAATGAATACAACTAATTACTCATTCTCAACCTTTCATTAACCATTTCTTTTAGTCAATTTCGTTTTTCTACTTAACATAATTCACTTCACTTGTCAAATGCATTCTAATGAAAGGGCAGGTGTATTCCACTTGTGACTCATCAGAAGAGCACTAGAATGAAAGGTCGAGTGTAAGAAGCATAGTGTTATATAAGTGCCAAGCACTGACTTGAGAGCTCAACCTCCATTTTCTCATTTTCCATTGGTATTTTTGTATTCGTGTTCACTAAATCTCTCTATCTGTTGGTCCAAAATCAATCCGTTCTTTGCAATCTTCCTTGGCGGGTTTGACTTACTGAAAGGCAAGAACTTATTGCTTATGAATGAAAGGCACTCAAACATCTATTGGAGCTCATCACCACGGTAGAGGAATAGGCAACAAACAGGGCAAGCCTAGCGGCCAATAGCTGAGCATATGTATAAATCTGTAGTGTGACTTGTTCTTAATAATGCATACATATCCCTATAGCATGGGTTTGAGCATTCATACCTTGCTACATGGTTATTACTCTAGCAAAGTAATTTACTATATGTATGCAGGACACAGATTCCTCAGGCCATTGGTGCATCATATTCATTTAAAATTTTAAAGTGAATGGTAAGCAGGTTTGTGCAGTAGCAAATTTCGGAGAGGGTCTAGCAAGCGAGGTAATGCTCATTGTAATTTCCATCCCTTTTTCCATTTTTTGAAACTCACATGATCTGGAAGGCCTATATCTAGGGAGGGTTTTGACATGCCAAATTAAATTATACCATTTCTCTCTCTCAATTTTTCCCTCTGTTAGTACCACCTTAAAACAAATATTCTCTCATTTTTTCCATTTGTTAGTACAACCTTAAAACAAATATTCTCACCAGGTTTTGTATTTCTTTCATGCTGCTCTAGACTATGTATTTTTTTAAAGCTGATAGAGTAGTGACACTACTTTATAGATTGTGTGGGTATTCATTTTCAATAATTGTATGAGTTTGTAGGTGACTAATTTTTTTTGTTTTAACATCTTTGCTTTTTTTGCTTTTTTGGGTTGGAGTGGAGGACTTATATTTTATCATTGCATGGCACATATCACTTTGATGACTCAGTTTTATTTGATGACTCTTAGTTTCTAGCCTTTTTAACATTTATTTTTTTTTCTTTTTTGGGTTGGAGTTGAGGACTTATACTTTATATGGATAAATTTTATAATGTTAATAACAAGGAAAGGCAGCAAGTGATCCACCTGCATCTCTTACAAGGCTTAAACATTGATATTCATTATGGTTTCATTGTAAACTGTGCACCTCGAAATGCAATATTAACAAAAATGATCATTACATGATTCGGGCTTATTTATCTTTGAATAATTATTATGATTCTCTTTGCACTTGGCTACAACCTCCTTTTAAAGTATTTTGATGTTCCTGTAGGTAATTATTCTTTAAAACCTAAACTGATTTAGTCAATGTAACCATGCACTTTTTTGACACATGCAAGGAATAGGTATGTAACACGAGGCTTTGATACACCTATTACAATTTCTCTTACCCTCCTAAACAATATTGACTATTATGATATATTCTGAGTGTCCCAACCTATGTGGCATATCTCATAATAATGTTCCTTTGTTTTGGTAGAAAGAGAAGAAAATTAACTATTCTAATTTCTATGAATGAATGGAATTAGTCATTGGATTTATAATAAATGTTTGTGATTTTATATAGTACCAATAGAATATTTGAGGTATCTCCAAGCTAACTGCCAAATAAAGAGTAATACAGTAAAAGGTACTACAGTTGAAAAAAATGGTAATCTGGTGATGGGAGCACACAATGTGAGTATTTATTGTTTAGATGGAAACCTTAAGATCATCTGCATTTTGCTAGATAATGTTTTACTCTATTTAGATAAATGTGATATCTTTACCCTTGAAACATTCCTTTTAAAAACGAAAATTTGTCATAAAAGTAACTGAAGTATGACTTTTAACTTCGTCTTGTAGCTCCTTTATGAGACCTCTATCTGCATATGGCTTCTTTTATACTATGATGATGTTGTGGATGCCCTAGCTGCTACTTGCACTTTAACCCATCATAAGCTGGTGGGAATTTTCATCATGGCTGCGGACATTTTTCTTCATGGCCGCGGGAATTTCTTTAGTTGGAAATTTTATTCTCATATCAATCCATAATGAGTTCTATTTAAGGGTGCTAGCTCAATGGTAGAGCACCTGCCTTATAGGAAAGAGGTTGGTGGTTCGATTCCACCGTGCCCTATTTATATTCTGAAACCACTAAAAAGAGATAAATGACTAAAAAATGACCAAAATTTGCATATAAACAACCACCATTACAACATGAGAGATAAGTGACCAAAAAAATGACCAAAATATGCATATAAATGACCAGTTTTGAGTTGGTGATCACTGGTAGCAAATTAGCGGTCATTTATCACGTGACCATTAATGACCAAATATATTCCCAAATTAATGACCAAATATACAACCAAATATATGACCACAAGATAAGCTATAAATGACAAAGCTAAATATGACCACATTTTTGGTCGCGTGATATATGGCCACTAATTTGCTACCAGTGGTCACCAACTCAAAAGTGGTCATTTATATGTGGATTTTGGTCATTTTTTTGGTCATTTATCTCTCATTTTGTACTAGTGCCGACGTGCAAAATTGATCCACCAAGCTCTCAATAGACTGGTCACTACCCTACAGACTGGATAGTGAAGCTGGGGCTCACCTCCTGAACAACCACATCATAAAATAGACATCCTCCACATCCAAATTAATAATTTGGGAAGCCACATAGAAGTGATGCTGATTTGGATCGCACAATCCGATCAGGTGATCCAGTAACGGTACTTGGGCCCTCATTCCCTGTATGTGAAAGAAATTTAGCCACACCGTTGGAATGCATTCATTGAATTTGGGTCATTTTTTTGCTTAGACATCTTCTATTTCATGCTCTATTTCCTTCCATTGGACCATGGTGCAAGTCAATACCTGCATAAGCATTAAATTGATGCATATCAGAACCTTCCCCAAGCATTCGATTGGGCTTCTTTGGCTCCATTTTTTATTTTTTCATGTGGATCTGTGCCGATGCACCACTCCTTTGCTGACAGTGCATTAGCGATGCACTTCCCCCATGCGAGAAGCGCGTCAGAGAGCCCTCGACGCACTTCCTGCAAAGGGAAAGTGCGTCGCCCAAGGCACGCACAATCCCCTCCTTTACAATCCAAAAAACCCTAAAATTTGAACAAAAAACATAAAACTAATCCACTAGAAATGTAGATAGCAAGGTTAAGGCCTACCTGTCGCTAGCGTGGCAAGGAATAGATGACCATGGCCTCCACAATCGACGTTTGAAAATCAGCTCCAAAGTGGTGTTTTTACTATTTCCAACTTGGTAAAAAAACATTGGTAAGTATTTCTTACTATTTGACTTTTATATAAAAGAAAATGGAATATTCCCTTTTAAAATTTTCTTGTATGGGTCTTTTTTGCTATAGTTGGTAATCTCTTTACATCTAAACACCTTATTGTCATTTCTGACTTAGTTTTTGGAGTTCGCAAATGACATGAAGGGGTGTTTTGACTTTATTGGTGACCATCATTGACGTTTCATACTTTTCATCAAGTGTGAGTAAGTCGTCGAGCGTTTTTTAAGATATTATACCGCTCATTAAAATCAAATATTAATGGCATCAAGCTTACTTTTGTCCTTTCTCATGCTCGTGAAACTATGAGAATAAGTCACCAAGTTATAGTTTATCGCTTTTTCAGGATCATAAAAATCCCATGAAAATGGAACCCCTCGGAGTTCCTCTTTAATCTCTTTTAAGACTCCCTAAATATGAAAAGATCGCCAAGCGAACTAGATTCTTTCACGCTTGTAAAAGTATTTGAAAGGTCATCTTTCTTGTGATAATTTACCCCCTTTTCGGACCAGGAGGACTATTTACGAAAAAGGAGCACTCCAGTTAATCATGACTGGAAGAGGTCTCTTTCATGTTGTTTTATCCTTTTACGTATGAGGAGACTAAATTTTACGAAAAAGAACCCTTTGGATTCTTCTTTAGTTCTTTTTAGACCCTCTAAACATGAAATGACGTCGAGTTTTCCTTCTCTAGACTCGTTAAAATTTGACATTGAAGGGCCCGTTTTTGGACAAACCCCTCCTATCTCAGGTTCATAAAACATATGAGATCAAACTTATCTGAAGGATGATATATACCGAGCATATGTTACCCTCCTCAAGCTCATTGAAAAAAAAAAGGTACTCATGGATTATGATGGGGATAAGGAAAGAGTTTTTGTTTCATTTGAATTATGGTAGTACTTAGTCACTCTTGAACACGACACTCGTTTGCATATGCATTCAAACACTTGGATAATATGCTTGTCTTCAAGTCCCACCAATTCCATGAGTATTTTCACTCCTTTTAGTCGTTCAAAGAATGTTTCCATCATCAGTTCATTAGGGGTTGTCTTTCTCGTCATTTCAATGCTACCAAGTCATGCCATTCCCATGTTCAAGAGAGGTCTATTCATCGAAGTCAATATCTGTAGTCACTCTACCTTCTATCATGTCGGTCATTCCTGAGTCAGTATCAAGTGTCGCTCTATAGTATTATCTACTCTAAAACATTTTTTATCACGTTTCATGTCGATGATGGGGAAGCATCATGGCCCTCCTCCAACCGGTTTATCATTGTCGACTTCAACACATCATCCGAGGATTAAACTTAGAAACTATTCAAGTACCTTGGGCCTGCATGCATGAATGGCAGGTTACCTAACTTTCAACAGTTAGTTCACATCATTAACTTTTGATTGAAAGATTCCACTAAGTGTCCAACCTCATATCATTGATTCACATTCAATGGTATGTACTATGATACCTTGGGGATCATTGGCATCAATGGTGATTTTCCTCGCACTTGATAACGATATACATCATTGATCGGTAATCAAGTGGTTTCCACCATGTTCGATTCCAAGACATTGTAATCACATGGTTAGATTCGTATCATTGCAGGTTCAGCTTGAAGACCCTGGATTAAGTCATGAATCTCACACATGTTGTGATGGATATTGTTTGAGTCATATTACATGGATCCACTTTTGTATTAGTCGTGGTTGTGTTACCATCTCATCATGGATCTATGATTATGTCTAGTGGCCATGATTGTGTTTAGTCGGTCTTTAATCCCATGGATCTAGAATGTATTGGTCGGAAGCCATGTTATGAGTTAGTTTGAGACATGTATATCAAAGTTGATTATACTAAAGAATATATTTGTTCGACACTCCAACTGACAATCCTTACTTCGATTTTTTCCCTATTACAAATCATTCAACCTACCTTATTTTTCTAGCTTCATGCTTTGGGGGGGATTCTGTTACACCAAAATATCATCACCATGACTGATGTGTCATTTGTATGCCCCGATCCCTAAATTCCCTGAGCTAAAACATTGAAAAAGAAGTTGCTGTATTCCCCTTTAACCTTTTGTTATCACTCCGACGCAACCTGCTGTCCCGCAAGGTACGTTAGGTTCAAGGTGATGCGCTCTACAACTTAGTAGAGTGAGTCGATGATGTAGTGTGCCTTTGTGCAAGGTTCCTTGATCTCTCTCTTCCGCATGTTTCCCTTGTGCAAGGTGCATTGAAATTGGTTAAAATGGAAAAAGAGAAGCTTCGAGTGACTTCTCGAGGCTTGGATGGCATGGAGACTTATCCCTAGTTACCTGGAAAGGTGGCAGTCGATCCCCTTACCTAGTGGGATGATCCCTTGATCCTCTCCTCTAAATCCTCAACCTATCCTATCCCTTTAGCTCTATATATATGAACGCACTCTCCATTTTCAAGGGAGGAAGGATAGAGTACTCTTATGCTGGTGGAATTTCTCTAGGTGATCTTCTTCATCCATTAGGAGGCTAAGCATTTAATCTTGGAGGCTAGGATTATTGGAAGGAGGTTATGACATCAAATCTTTGGTCGTAACATCTCCCCCTTTGTATTTCTTATCATTATATTTAATACAACATCTTTCCATAAATGTTATTGTTTTAATGATGTTTAGGATTTTCCTCTTTGACTATTAATCTAGATCAATTCATATCCATGTGCTTTTACTACTTGTTTGTTTTCACATGCTTTGCTTGGTTTTGCAGCTAAATATCTGATGACTTGGAGCTTGGAGTAGCAAGGAAAAATGAATTGCATAATTGAAGTAAGCCATCTCTTTATTTTCCTTGCATTTCAATTGATCTAGGAAATATACTCGTGTTATGCACTCATTTGTTCTAGATCTATGTTAGATTTTGAGCATTAATTCAACATACTCTAGGATCTTTACTGAGAGAATAATATGTACAACATATCAAGCATATCAAGCATGTATCAAGCATATCAAGCAATCACATAAGACAATGGACACAAAGAGTTTCACTAGGGAAAACCATAAAGGTGAAAAACCGCACAACTTCCTCAGAGATAGAAAGAGCAATGATACAACCAAAGTACAAGAGATAGTCTTCTCCTAGCAGTTGATCCTCCTCCTCACATGTGCGCCACTTTCCGAGTGATGGAAGAGTGAGTAATGAGATGAATGAAATAGAGATCTCCCGATCTCTATTTATACTTGTCCTGTCCTTCCTAATAAACCTATAGGGCCGACTTGTCTAACTCAGCCTAATAACCCTAGGTTACATTAATCTAGGCCGACCCCTCAATAGGTGGTCTAATAACTTATCAGCAAGTTACAACACTTGCGATACTTGTCAATACAAATGACAACACTTCTGTATAGAGGAATAATACATCTCTATAGGAGTACAGTAATACATAGATGAAATACATTCCGAAGTTACATATACATCAACACTCCCTCTTAACTAGGAACGTATTTCTTGACACAAATCTGCAAGCACAAGTCTTCTTCTCTGGATCATCATCACTGGATCATTGTCATCGAATCATCATCATCGTTTCTATCTCAATCTCCAATCTACTCGTCATAGGAAGTTCTACAGAGCCAATCCTTTTTCATACTAGATGTAGGCTTGCCACCTGCAGGTCTTCATCATCTACATATCTGTGAGCAAGCCATAAAGTATGTACACCTCAAGACTGATTACACTGCTTCTACAAAACCTGCAAGATCTCCCAGGACTGATTACACTGCCTCTGCAAAAACCTGCAAGAGCATCTCAGGACCGATTACATGCCTCTGCAAAACCTGTGTACCATACTGTCACATCATCATCATCGTCCACATCGACGGAGCACAAGCCAGATGCACACACACAGCACTTACATTCACCGGCATGTAAGGAATTTCCTTTGACCATCTGGGAAAGGCTCAGCACTTACACTCACCAGCATGGAAGGACTTTCATCTGACCATCTGGGAAAGGCTCACAACACTTAAATCAATGACCATGGAAGGACTTTCCTCTGACCATGTCGGAATGGCTACATCAATTACATCACAACCATGGAAGGACTTTCCTCTGACCATGTCGAAAAAGCTTGGAAATTACATCACGACCATGGAAAGGACTTTCCTTTGACCATGTCGAAAAAGCCACACCCAGCACTTACATCTCGCCATGGAAGGAATTTCCTCTGACCATGCGAGAATGGCCCAGCTCTTACATCTCACCATAGAAGGACTTTCCTCTGACTATGTGAGAATGGCTTCGCCCAGCCCTTACATTTCACCATGGAAGGACTTTCCTCTAACCATGTGAAAATGGCCCAGCCCTTACATCTCACCATGGAAATACTTTCCTCTAACCATGTGAGAATGGCCCTATGTGCATCTGTGTCTCCGGACTCATCACTTCCTCTTGGAAAGTATCTCGATTTGAAGTACACCAAATCTCCCTATGAAGTATTCAAACTTCACTCTGGCCAGTGACTTGGTCAACACATCGGCTATCTGCTCATCCATCGCAACATATAGCAGCTTCACTGCTCCTCTCTGCACCATATCCCTAATATAGTGATACTTGATCTCAATGTGCTTCGACTTGTCATGGAACACTAGGTTCTCCGACAACTTCACACAACTCTGGTTGTCGCAATATATACAAGTAGCACTCAATTGGAGATCAAATAAATCAGATAGCAGCTTCCTAAGCCATACTACCTCACAACTTGCCGAACAAGTTGCGACATACTTTGCTTCGGCTGTACTCAGTGCCACACAGGACTACTTCGCTAAACCAAGAGATCATACCGGATCCCATACTGAAGCAGCACCCCGAACTGCTCTTCCGATCAATGGCACTGTTTGCCCAATCCGAATCAACATAACCCTCCAGGTTAAACTTTTGATTCGCCTCATACTTGATCCCATAGTCAACTGTACCCTTTAGGTACCTCAGAATATGCTTTGCAATTATCAGGTGAACATGTCTCGGATCTGTCAAGTACTGGCTCAAGGTGTTCACCGCAAAGCAGATATCTAGTCTCGTATTCATCAGGTACATCAAGGACCCAAGCATCTAATGCATCGTAGCATCAACTGGCTCAGAAGAATCATCACATAGAAGCTTCAGGTTCGATGCCATAGGTGTGGCCATAGCTTGCAGTCCATCATCCCGAACCTCTTCAAGATCTCTACTACATACTTCCCTTGTCCAAGGAAGATTCCATCTGCACTTTGCCACACATCCATACCAAGAAATTAGTGCATCATACCCAAGTACTCATTTTGAACTCGGCAGCAAGTTTCCTCTTCGTATTGGCAATCAAACTATCTTCACCTGTTACAAACAGGTCATCCACATACAATAGTAGTATCATTGGATTTCCTTCCTCAACCTTGCAGTAAAGGTTGGAATCCGCTTTACTCTTAGTAAAGCCCAAACTAGATAGGAAGCCATCTATCCTACCATACTAGGTCCTGGGTGCCTGTTTCAAACCATACAGGGATTTCTTCAGTTTGCAGACATGTGACTCTCGGTCATGTGTCTCAAACCCGAGTGGCTGCTCCACATACACTTTCTCTTCAACTACACCATTCACGAAAGCCGTCTTGACATCCATTTGGTGTAACTTCCATTTCATCACTACAACCAGAGCAAGTACTGATCTAATGGAAGTGTATCTAGCAACAGGAGCAAAGGTCTCTTCATAATCAATCCCTTCTTTCTGGGAGAAGCCATGAGCTACAAACCTTGCTTTATATTTCTCTATTCTGCCATCTGCAGCATGCTTGATCTTATAGATCCACTTGGAAGTCACCATAGACTTCCCATCTGGTCTTGGGACCACATCCCAAACATCATTCTTCATGATCGACTGGTATTCCTCGACCATGGAATCCTTCCATTCTTTCTTTTCTGATACTTCTTCATAACTGGAAGGTTTTTTGTTCATTATGTCACAGAGTAAGGCAACATAGTTGGTATGTGATCTTGTCCTTTTCCTTTCTCTGTGTTTCTCTTCTAGAATGCCAAACCTTTCTGCATCTTGAATGAGATCTCTAGCCCATGATAGTTTCTTCTTGTGAGATTCCTTCTCATGGGGTGGATCTATAGGTTGTTGTGGATCTTCTAGTTCATGATCTTCTTCAGGAACTGCTTCATTCATGGTGGTGTCTTGAGTTCTGGATATTCTGGGTTCTTCATTATCTTCAACTAGTGTTTTCCTTTATTTGATGTATGCTGAGCTTTCATCAAATGTTACATCCCTACTAATATCAATCTTCTTGAATCCTAGGAAGTAGATTCTATAAGCCTTCAAGATTTCACTGTAACCCATGAATATACCCTTCTTTCCTGAAGGATCTAACTTTGTCCTCTTTTCTTTTTGGATGTGAGTGTATACTGGACAACCAAATATTCTGAGATGGTTAACTTTTGGTTTCTTACCAGTGAATGCTTCTTTTGGATTTTTGTTGTCAAGTATCTTATGAAATGTTCTATTCTACACATATACAGTTGTTCTTGATGCTTCAGCCCATAAGTGCATAGGTAGATCTTGGTCATGGAGCATTTCCCTAGCTGCTTCCATGATTGTTCTATTCTTCTTTTCGGCAACCCCATTCTGTTGTGGATTGTAAGGAGTGGTCAACTCCCTCTTAATCCTTGAATCACTACATAGTTTCTTGAAGTCACCTAAAGC
This sequence comes from Larix kaempferi, assembly GCA_027924585.1. Taxonomy (NCBI): domain Eukaryota; kingdom Viridiplantae; phylum Streptophyta; class Pinopsida; order Pinales; family Pinaceae; genus Larix; species Larix kaempferi. The sequence goes on from BSBM01000206.1 coordinate 7,672,267, forward strand.
GAATTCTCCGCCATTGTCGGATCTAAAGATCTTGATCTTCATGTCAGTTTGGTTTTCTATCAAGGCTTTGAATTCCTTGAACTTGTCAAACACTTGATCTTTGTTCTTCAAGAAGTAAACCCAAGTATTTCTAGAGAAATCATCAATGAAGGATGTTTAGTATACATACCTACTCGGAGAACTAGATGACATTGGACCGCATACATCATAGTGGATGATTTCCAAGATTCTTTTTACCTTTCTTTCACTGCTTGGAAATGTCTTCTTTGTGTTCTTTCCCTTTGCACAACCTTTGCAAATGACTTCATGCTTTTTTTGGATTTCAGGAATACCTTCTACAGCTTTGCTTGCAATTTGTAATGCCCTATAGTGCATGTGTGCAAGCCTTCTATGCCAAAGTTCACTTTGCTCTACTGAGTCAGGGACCATGGCTTGTTCTGGTTGGCTCTTTAATTTGTATAATCCTCCCTCTTTCTCTCCAATCACCACTGCATCATCAATAGTCTTACCCTTTGGCCACATTAGGACTTGGCCATCTACAAATGCAACCCCCATTCCTTTTGCATCCAATGCAGATATGGAGAGGAGATTCTTCTTGAGACTTGGAACATAAAGTACATCTTTCATTTTCATATACTTTCCAGAGTCTATTTTATAGGAGGCTTCACCACTCCCTTTAATTGGATACTGGTAGTCATCCCCAAGTTTCACCTTGTGGGGTGACTCATGTTCTGATAGGTTCATAAAGGATTCCTTGAATCCTGTAATGTGTTTAGAAGCCCCACTGTCTATAAGCCAATCATTACTTCCATGAGTAATGGTTCCAGTGAGAGCAGAAATCAAAACATATTCTTCATCACTTGAAGAATCTTCACTATCTTCTCTAGCCCTCTTCCTGGGAGGTTCATCATGTTAAAATTTAATATGCTAAGATATAAAATAGCAGCATTACATTCCATTTCACAATAATAGCATATACAGGATCACTGAAGAAACAACAAGCATAGCATAAACACAAGAGACACAGATTTATCCTGGGAAACCCTCATGGGGTAGAAAACCCAGTAAAGCTTCCTCAATATAGATGACTAGCAATATACAAAGATGCAAACCAAATACATGATCTCCTCCTCCACCATAGCAGACCTCTCCTCCACAAGTGTGCCTCTCTCAAGTGAGTGAGTGTATCAAATGAGGAATACACCTCCTCTATTTATACACTACTCTGACATATCTTTTACACAAGTACATGTAGGCTCGTATTTAACCAATGGGTTAAATACCCCACTACAACTGACTGGGCCGACCCCTCTAGGGTGGTTTAATTACTCTTTGACCCACATAACACATACAGGGCCGACCTCCACTAGGGAAGTCTAATAACCTGAGTTACCACATTCCGACGGAGGAATAAACATCTTTGGATATACAATAAGATCTTTACGGAGGAATGAAACATCTCCGGAATAATAAAGTACAATTATAATATTATTTGAAGTTACAATATCTCAACACTCCCCCTTAACGAGAAGGATATTATAACAGCATCTACACGAGCAAGGAGTCATCAACATCATACATGATACATCTATAAATCATTGGAAGCTTTCTCAACATCATTAATAACTCAACTAGTTACTGGAACATCTTCAATATTGGAACATCAACATCTTCAGTACTGAGTCTTTATCTTCTGCAGTACTCAAACAACTACAACAACATCAATATCTGAATCCTCACGATCGTCAGCATCGTCATCACATGATCATCAGCATCGTCATCACACGATCATTAGCATCATCACATCATCTTGATCTACAACATCTGGTTCATCACGATCTACAACATCGTCATCATACGATCATCAACATCGTCATCATACGAACATCAGCATCGTCATCATACAATCAACAGCATCGTCATCAGCATCGTTATCATACGATCAATCAACATCATCATCATATGATCAACAACATCGTCATCATACGATCAACATTTTCTAGGGTGATCAATCCTGCTCTCTTTAGGACATACGTCCATGGATGATGCAATCCAGTCATGTACCTTTTGAACCGAAGTCCAGGGACGATCCAGTCCTGTCATGTACCTTTTGAACCAAAGTCCAGGGATGATCCAGTCCTATCATGTACCTTTTGAACCGAAGTCCAGGGACAATCTAGTCCTATCAATTTTTGGAGACCTCATGTCTATGGCTCAGTTCACAGGACCAAAGTCCAAGGATGATCCAATCCTTACCGTACATTTAGGATCACATCCAATGATGACTTAATCCTCAACCGTACATTTAGGACTACGTCCAAGGATGACTTAATCCTCTACCATACATTTAGGACCACGTCCAAGGATGACTTAATCCTCCACCATACATTTAGGACTACGTCCAAGGATGACTTAATCCTCCACCGTACATTTAGGACTACGTCCAAGGATGACTTAATCCTCCACTGTACATTTAGCACCACGTCTAAGGATGACTTAATCCTCAACCGTACATTTAGGACCACGTCCAAGGATGACTTAATCCTCCATCGTACATTTAGGACTACGTCCAAGGATGACTTAATCCTCAACTGTACATTTAGGATCACGTCCAAGGATGAATTAATCCTCAACCGTACATTTAGGACCACGTCCAAGGATGACTTAATCCTCAACCATACATTTAGGACCACGTCCAAGGATGACTTAATCCTCAACCATACATTTAGGACCACGTCCAAGGATGACTTAATCCTCAACCGTACATTTAGGACCACGTCCAAGGATGACTTAATCCTCAACCGTACATTTAGGACTACATCCAAGGATGACTTAATCCTCAACTTTCCACCAAGGACTTCATTCTCGAAGACATACGTCTACGGCTCTTCTTTTGGACTGAAGTCCAGGGATGATCCAATCCACTCACATGTTCACCAAGAACTTCATTCTTGAAGACATACATCTACGACTCTTCTTTCGGACTGAAGTCCAGGGATGATCCAATCCCCTCACATCTTCACCAAGAACTTCATTCTCGAAGACATATGTCTACGGTTCTTCTTTCGGACTGAAGTCCAGGGATGATCCAATCCCCTCACATGTTCACCAAGAACTTCATTCTCGAAGACATACGTCTACGGCTCTTCTTTCGGACTGAAGTCCAGGGATGATCCAATCCCCTCACATGTTCACCAAGAACTTCATTCTCAAAGACATACGTCTACGGTTCTTCTTTCGGACTGAAGTCCAGGGATGATCCAATCCCCTTACATGTTCACCAAGAACTTCATTCTCGAAGACATACATCTACGGCTCTTCTTTCGGACTGAAGTCCAGGGATGATCCAATACCCTCACATGTTCACCAAGAACTTCATCAAAACATGTGTCAATCATGTATCCTCATCATCAAAACATGTATAACAAAGCATGTATCCTCATCATCAAAACATGTATAACGAAACATGTATCCTCATCATCAAAACATGTATCCTCATCATCAAAACATGTATAACGAAACATGTATCCTCATCATAACATCTACCATCAAAAGCATGTATATCTATCATCAAAAGCATGTATGCATCTATCATCAAAGGAAAAAATATAAGATTCCTAAATCTAAATAATTCTAAGTAACTAGGTGCAGTAAATAGGTAACCTCATCATTGATGAGACAGACTTGTTATCAGATACTATGCTACTCCCCCTTTCGAGGAGGGTCCTTTTGAACTATATCAAGCTTGTCTCAAAAGTATTCAAACTTTACTCGAGACAGAGGTTTAGTCAAGATATCAGCAATATGATCCTCAGTGCTTATATATTTGAGCTTGATATCTCCTCTTTGCACCATATCTCGTATATAGAAGTATCGGATCTCTATGTGTTTTGACTTATCGTGGAACACAGGATTTTCAATCATCTTAATGCAGCTTTGATTGTCACACATAATTACAATGGGATCCATTTCTAAGTCAAACACTCCATATAATAGCTTCTGAAGCCACACTGCTTCACAGCTGGCATAGCAGATAGCCATATATTCTGCTTCAGCAGTACTGAGAGCCACACTAGATTGTTTCTTGCTGAACCATGAGATCATGGCAGATTCAAGACTATAACATCCACCTGATGTACTCTTTCTGTCTGAGACACTTCCTACCCAATCAGAATCTAAGTAACCATGTAAACGGAGTTCATGACCTCCAAGATAATATAGACCAAAAAATCTAATGTACCTTTTAGGTACCTCACTACATGCTTTGTAGCTATTAAGTGAACCTTTCTAAGTTCTACTAGATACTAACTTAGGGTATTTGCAACAAAGCATATATCTGGCCTAGTATGACCCAATGATTTGTCTATATAGGGTTAGGTCCACTAAATACGATGAGTCATTAACTAATAACTTCAAGTTGGAGTCCATGGGAGTGGCCATGGCTTTATACTCCAACATATCAATTTTTTTTAGAAACTTTACAGCATACTTACCTTGATTTAAAAGATTCCTTTTGGATCTTGCCATACTTCTAGACCTAAGAAGTAGTGCATTAATCCGAGATCTTTCATTTTCATTTCTGCAGCCATTTTCATGACCTGTTTCTCATTCCTTGTCAGAAAGAGATCATTGTCATACAATAATGGTATGATAGGTTCATCATCCACAACCTTAAGGTAAAGGTTAGGAACAACTTTACTTCTGGTAAAGCCCAAGCTTTGTCATGAAGCTGTCAATTGTCCATTATTCACACTCAGCATTGAGTGATCTTCTGCATATCTATATGTTCCATCTCTTGTCAGATGGGTCTACTAATATGAGCGTCAAAATCATTCGAACTCTGTGGTGAGTTCCTTCTTGCATCCATGTCATATTTGTATAGAATCCATATTCAACCTTGTAGCAAAGGTTGAGATCCACATCACCCATGATGATCATTAAGCTCATCAATTGACTACCGATCCTGGGTACCCATACAGAACATGATTACATTATTAAGAGAATGGTCTTATCTAGTCCCTTGGAGCAAAACATCTCATCATGATTCTCTTCCTCTTTCTAAGAGAATCACTTAACCACAAGCTTTCTATAGTGTGTTTGATTTGTAAATCTTTTTTTGAACATCCATCGCTTGTTCAGAGTTCATCATTCATGATGATATTTCCTACAAATCTAAATTAAGTACATGATTAGTAATACTTCACAATCATCAAATCATATTGACATGATAACCTATTATGCATACATATATCATTTACATAGTTATGCAACTATTTTGACCAATACTTTGGCACAACACTTTCCCATATCCTGTATGCATACAGTGGCGATCTAGATTCCTTCCATCTCTACCAGAACATACTATCGAGAGTGTGCACAGCTCTCAGCATGTCAGCAAAGAGGTTTCATTCTAGACAAGCAACAATGGAATGTTTGTCCAACTTACCAATCATATGCATATTAGTAGTATACTGTTCAATGCTTTATGAATGTTTACACTCAGCATGATATATTCTAGGAATACAAATATGCATACAAGCAATATCATTTACTATTTCTAATAACAACTCAAATACTTATCTTTTATGTTTGTGTGGTTGCCTCCCGCTTGATCTTCTGTATGTCTTCTGAACTTCTATTCATTCTGTACCACTGTGCATGCTCAAGTGTACACTAGTGTCATCCTCATGATCTCATACACAAACATACATTTATTAGTATATTCTCAATATTATCAAAACACTCTAATACTAAATAATCTTGAATATGTACAGTCATGATCATTAGTATTCAGGGTTTCAAGGAAGTCTTCTTTTACTCATGCATATTCTTGTTTGATCTAGTTAGTTAAATCATTAACAAAGATAAGAGACATAATATGCATAAACCCTTGATTACTAACCAATCATACCAAGTATACTTACACAAGGTAAGATTCTAACATGACATAGGAAAACATACCTGGATTAGTATACCTGCTTAGTTATGTACAACATACCTAAACAATCTCTTCAATGATTTAGAGATCCTGAGCTAGAACCTGCATGTCTCATAGGTTAAACATAATATAACAAAGTCATACATACCTCGTGAGTCTTTGTCTTCATGTTGTCATGGTCATGGAACTTGATTTGTCTTTTGGTGATGTACCTGTATCTTGTTAGCAGACAACATCAACCTCACACAACACCATAATGCATAAGTACAATCATATAGCCCTAATCAATGAATGTCTTCGATCATTCACATGCATTCATATTGTTACTAGGGCGATAAGACAATTAATAACATTAATTAAGATTGTACTAATAAATAACATGAAGACAAACACATTATGAACTTAATCAAGAATCAGATTTCAAGGCATACGTGAACCTCCTTAAGTCATACCTGTCGAGACTTTTTGTAGTCTTCTTATGTAAGGCCTTAGCCTCAACTCCCCCTGAAACTTGATTAGGAGCTTGATTAGGGTTTACTAGAGAAACCCTAAAAATTCAATCTTTGACTTTCACACTTATGAATGGATGGAAGAATGTGTCTTGCTGAGCTGATCAAACTAGCATTCTTCAATTTTGAAATCTCCAAAATTTGACCCCTCAAAATTGCCTTCGAAACTTTTAGATCTTCTGGACAGGAACCCGAACTAGGGTTTGATGAAGCCCGGTCTTCTACCCAACCAAAAGTTTGATCTTGGTCTCTAAATTTTGATTTTCCTGAGTAGCATTCATCCGTGGACTCCGATTCCAAAAATTCTAACTTTCTCCGAAACCCTAAATTCCGGAAGCCATGAATAAAGGTGCTCCAAAAATAATTCTGTTTTGACAGAAATATGTACCTGATTGTTTCTGCTGTAACTCTGAAATTTTCACTCCACAAGGTTTGAAAACATTTTCTGCAGTAGCCTGACCTGTCATCTTTCCATACTGATAGGTCTGACCTCAATTGGATTTTTTGAGAGAGAGTTATGCCAAGTGTCGCAACGTGACCTGTTTATGGGATAATACAAGAGAGCAAACTTTTACGGCTTGCCACATGTCACTGTTTGAACATCAGCCTCTAAAAACTTTTCTTGAGATAGTTCGCTCTGTTATCTTTCCATCCTGATAGGTCTGACATCAATTGGACTCTCTGAGAGATAGTTATGCCAAGTGTCGTAATGCGACCTGTTTATGGGATAAAACAGGAGAGCAAACTTGTATGGCGTGCCACGTGTCACTGGTTCAGCTTCGGCCTCTGAAAAAGTTTCCTGAGATAGCACAGTCTGTTTAATACCTGTCACTTTTTAAGAAATTTTATTTGGAGCTTCCTAGTCCAAGTTATGACCTTTTTTCCTAGGTCACCTGATTTTGACTGAGATCTGGAAGAGGCAGAAACCCTAACTTGTACTGATCATAACTTACAAAGCACAACGAATCTGAGGGTGCCCTTTGGACACAAGATAACTAGAGATGTTATCTATGACTTGTAAAGGTTTCATATCCTGAACATTCGCCAAAATGGATTTATAGCGAAAGTTCCACGATGACTGGTTTTTGCTATATAAAACCCTAACCTTCAAATTGTCGTAAGTAAAGCAAGTGTCATAAGTGCCATACCTTGCCTTCCTTCAGTTTAGCTCTGATACCATGTTAAAATTTAATATGCTAAGATAGAAAATAGCAGCATTACATTCCATTTCACAATAATAGCATATACAGGATCACTGAAGAAACAACAAGCATAGCATAAACACAAGAGACACAGATTTATCCTGGGAAACCCTCATGGGGTAGAAAACCCAGTAAAGCTTCCTCAATATAGATGACCAGCAATATACAAATATGCAAACCAAAGACATGATCTCCTCCTCCACCATAGCAGACCTCTCCTCCACAAGTGCGCCTCTCTCAAGTGAGTGAGTGTATGAAATGAGGAATACACCTCCTCTATTTATACACTACTCTGACATATCTTTTACACAAGTACATGTAGGCTCGTATTTAACCAATGGGTTAAATACCCCACTACAACTGACTGGGCTGACCCCTCTAGGGTGGTCTAATAACCCTTTGACCCACATAACACATACAGGGCCGACCTCCACTAGGGAAGTCTAATAACCCGAGTTACCACATTCCAACGGAGGAATAAACATCTCTGGATTTACAATAAGATCTTTACGGAGGAATGAAACATCTCCGGAATAATAAAGTACAATTATAATATTCTTTGAAGTTACAATATCTCAACACATCATCCTCTGCAGCATGAGCATGATGTCTTCTTTTGAATTTCTTCTTCTTGTGAGAGCCATCTTTCTTATTTATGGGACAATCTCTAGAATAGTGTCCCTTCTCATCACATGTATAGAAACGGACATAGGACATGTTCCTTCGAGGTTTGGGACTACCTCTCTAATGGTGATGTCTTTCTTTCTTACCATGATGGTGAGTCTTTTTGTCACCATGACTTTTGGAGTGTGCTGTGATAGCTTGGTCTTCATTCCCCATCTTTTCTTCTCGAGCTACAATTAGAGCTTCTTCCTGTGAGCATTCTTCCCACAACCTACTGAAGGAATCCCTTGGATGAAGGAATCCCATGATCTAGGGAGGCCATTACGAGTGGTCATTACCACTTCTCCATTTTCTATATCTTCTCCCACAACTTCAAGTTGTTCTTTTATCTGGGAGACGCTTGAGAAATAAGACTGCATAGTCTCTACATTTTGGATCTTGATATTCTTCAATTGATTCCTCAAGGTCATCTTTCGCTTTATGTTCTTCCCTTCGAATAGCTTGGTCAGGGAATCAAACATCTCCTTTGGTGTCTTTAGGGATGACACATGGGGTATGAGATGATCTTTGATAGAATCGGCAATGATCCTCTTTGCCTTGACCAAGTTCTTCTTGTGAAGAGCCTTAGCCTCTTCTTCCTCTCGGACGGGGACCACTTAATTTATATAAGTGTCCAACTCATTTTTCCAAGATTAACCCAATCCTATACTTCCATGCTCGAAAGTTATCAGCCCCTTCAAGCTTATCCTCAAGCTTGGTGTGGTGAGACATCTTAAAGAGTACTTCAAATGGAAATATAAAAGATTTAGGTCTTATCACTTGTCTTGCTGAAAACTGGATCTCATCCTGGATTAGGGTTTGTTAGAGAAACTCTAAAATTTCAAAATGTGAATTTCAAATTTCTAAAATGATAGAAAGATGTGCCTTGATGAGATGATCAGCCTAGTATATTCAACATTTGAGATCTGCAAAGATTCACTCTTCAGAAATGCCTTTTAGTTTTCCCGGATTCACTAGGGACGACCCTGAATTAGGGTTTGAGTTTCCCAGAGTTTACCCAACCAAAAATATCGATCCAAATCTATAAACTTCGATTTTTCCAAGGAGCTTCCAGCTATGTCTTCAAATTTCAGAAATTCCTATTTTTGTGGAAACCCTAATTTTTAGGGCCAAAACTAAAAGTGCTTAGAATTGAATTCTTATTGGATAGATAGATTCTCCTTGATGAGTAGAGTCAATCTACCTTAATTCTTTTTCAAAATCTGTAGAGAGAAACCCAATAAACAAGAAACCCTAGTTTTCACCACTGCACAATGTCTTCTTCTCAGGGAGGCTCTGATACCATGCTAGATTTTGAGCATTAATTCAGCACACTCTAGGATCTTTACTGAGAGAATAACATGTACAGCATATCAAGCATATCAAGCAATCACATAAGACAATGGACACAAAGCATTTCACTGGGGAAAACCATAAAGGTGAAAAACCCCACAACTTCCTCAGAGATAGAATGAGCAATGATACAACCAAAGTACAAGAGATAGTCTTCTCCTAACAGTTGATCCTCCTCCTCACATGTGCGCCACTTTCCAAGTGATGGAAGAGTGAGTAATGAGATGAATGAAATAGAGATCTCCCGATCTCTATTTATACTTTTCCTATCCTTCCTAATAGACCTATGGGGCCGACTTGTCTAACTCATCCTAATAACCCCAAGTTACATTAATCCGGTTCGTCCCCTCAATAGGTGGTTTAATAACTCATCAACAAGTTACAACACTTGCGACACTTGTCAATACAAATGACGACACTTCCGTATAGAGGAATAATACATCTCTATAGGAGTACAATAATACATAGATGAAATACATTCTGAAGTTACATATACATCAACAATCTAAACCATTTAGACTAGGGAGATCTATTTGAGTCCACTCATACAGATTGTCCGTAAACACTAGCAAGAGCAATAGCTATAGGACTATTGTTACTCTGCAATTATCAATCAACAAAGAGATGAAAACTTAATAATTAACTTACAGTTCTATGAATCAAGTTCTATTTCAAATTATCAAAACCGATGCATAATTTAAACATCAATTTAAAACAAGTTTTCTAACCTACTTAACATATATTGAACTTAATAAACCAACTATTTCCAACTAGTCCCAAGTTTGGTTAAATTTGGAAATAATCATCTGGAAAATTTCCCCATTAATGATAAGGCTCGGAGAATAACACTTCCAACCATTTCTATACATTCCCTTATACTTGAAGACTTAAATTTCATAAATCTTCTTATATATAAATTTCATTTATTAAAACTGGAAACAATATTCTAGCTTTATCATATTCTCCTATTTTTTTCAACTACCAAAGCACATTCCTAATACATAAATTGCAATGGTAATTTTCTTCATAAAACCAACCCATGGTTTTACTTACAACTTAACAATTTCAATTCTTGAAATTTAAATGAAAATGACAGCTATACCAAACACATAGTATTTGTAAACCATACAAACCAATTCAGCCCATGGTTTATAAATACACATTATCATTGAATACAAGCATAGTAATTATGCCTCAGCCCATGGTATTTGTGATTAAAACAACCCATTTAGGGTGTGGTTTAAAAATGAACCATACCATTTTTATCCTCTTTCACAATTTTGGCAATAATTCTAATAAAACAAATCAATAACAACAAGGGCATTTTCAGCCATGCTTAAAACTTCCAAAATATTTAATTTTAAAATTTTAACCTTTCCTAGAATTTATTAAGTAAATAGCTACATGTAACTAATACCAAATTCTATTAAATTTGGAATTTATACCTTCATTCCAGGACTGTATTAAAATTGGGAAATTACCATCAATTCCACAAATTACTAAACCAATAGCTACAATAAGCTAATATCAAATTTCATTCAAATTTGGAAATTAAACTCTTAACTAATTTCTCAACAAATATATGGAGAAATTATAACAAAGAAACTTTTCATTCAAACCCAGAAAATCTAATTCCTAAATTTTCCTAATAGATAATGCACAAGTAAATTTATAGCATTTGGGTGATTAAAAGCAAGCTTGAAGTGAATTGACATAACTGGGTAAAGGGAAAACAACCTAGGGCGAATTTATGCTTATCCAGAAATCATTAATTCCTAGAATTTATTTATGCAGAATTTATATCTGTATGCCCATAAATGCCAAAAACATGAATTTCCATAATGCTCTTATAGAAAATTAACATATAACCACATATATATTTATAAACCTTGAAATTTTCACCATTAATTTCTCCTAACTATCAGCTAATAGGAGAATTTACAGAGAAATAAAATTCTACATAATACTTATCTAAAGATTTCTATTAAGATAGGAAACAGATTGCAAGTGAGGCATGATCCATTGAACCACGGGACTCATCCAACCTGTATTATTTCAGCTCCCAAGTCCACCCCTGAGCCGAGATCCAAACATTAACCATATATATCTCAATAACCCCCTCAGCTTACTCAGGGGGATAAAACATGGGTAAATGGATGTTTTAAGTAATTATAACCATGCAATAAGAAACATTAGCTTCAAGCCAATTTCATGCCAATTTCACATTCAACCTACATATTTTCCTTCACAGACGCACAGCGATACTCTTCCCTGCAAGTGTTAGAATTCTACTCGATGTTTCATGCACAAACCACCATGTAACTGGTCAATTCAAACAATTGGGCTACAATGGAAAACACAGAACTTACAAAACAAAATTTCATCCACCACAGAGAATCCAATTATACTCAGCAGAGAAATCCCATAGTTGTATTCAATAATTGATAGCAGAGAAATGCTCACCTACATTATACAATTCACATTTTGCACAGAGTTCTCGGATTCAAGGTTCTTAAAAACAACTGGTAACACCGGCTAATGGTTACACTCCACCCTCTGTCCAACCTTCCTTTCCCATGAATTCCTATCCCTTTTTTCTCAGCTTCTCATGGGATATGGGTGCCATGCCCTGGTTTCCTACATGGCTATCCCAAGAGGACCATGTTTCCATCATCCAGGAATCACAACTTAATTAAAACTAATTAATTTCACCCAAAACTTTAACTAATAATATTTAATTCTTAATCACTCCACATTTGAGTTTTGCTTAGGAACATGGGTTTTGGAATTTTAACATAAGGCTTAGATTTCTAAACAATTGATCAAGGTAAACAAGGAACATGGGTAAACCTGACCACCTCACCAACCTTCATTAATGTTTGGATCTCCTCTTCATCATTTTTCCTCCTCACACATCTAGCTATAATTTTATATTAACATAATAAACATGCTATGTTTTTAATATCCAAGTGCAACATCCCTCAATTTCGACGCCTATTGTTATTATATTTGTAAAATTAATTATGAATTTGTCTAAGGAGCCCTGGTGAGGAGCTCAAGGCCAAGGCCCCACCAGTAGACTTTGGAAAGTTTTATTTTGCTAATCTTTCCTAGGTAGTAAACGCTATTAGGTTGTGTCACAACTAAATCTTTTAGGAAAGCAAGAGAAGTAGTCGCAACCTTATAGATACATTATAAGGCCACATCTTTTTAGCTACAAACTAAATAATCCTAAGTAAAACTAAGAGATCTTGAATTATTATCCTAGTTTTTAAATCATACGTATTTTTTTGGTAAAAAATTGACTAACCTTAAGTAAACGAGAACAAGTTTGAACACTCAAGATCTAGGATGATTCCTATTAAAACAAATTATGAGCTTAGGATGAAGTTAAAGGATACTATTAAGATACCTATTAAATATATATATATATATATAGAGAGAGAGAGAGAGAGAGTATTGCCATAATTAGTAAGATGGCATCTTGAACCCTTATGAGTTATTTTACTACAGAAGTGTAGGTTAAACAAAGTTAGTAAGATTAGGGGGAAACTTCCTAAATTTATAGTATTAAAAATACTTACTCTAATTGTTGGAAAGATTTCTCAAAGAATATTCTTAATGATCCTTAGAGTTTAAGGTAATCCTTGTTTCCACCTTAATTGAAAGACTAAAAGATTCTTTTTCATAACTATTCAGTATATATATTCAGTGGATATTATATACATACAAATATGTAAATTGATTGTGATAACTATATATATATGTCTTATAATGGTGATAACTAATGAATAGATTTTAGGCACACTTACATGTATAAAAATTATATGAAAAGTTTACTAGGTAATTACTGGATCTTAAATAATATTTGTCTATATATATATTTACAAAGGACGAACAAATAAAGTAACCTAGTTAATAAGGTTATTAATTCTGCTATCCTTAAGGATCCTAAAACAAAGGTTGTCAAATCCATGATGAACTCCATAAATGGAGAAAGTCTCGTAATTTTTAATATTGACCATGTGGAGGGGAACACTGTTTCCTTAAGTATCATTCCTTTGTTTAATATGCATAAACACTAAATGGCAATGCCATCTGTCAACTGGAAGAAAGAACCAAGGTTACTCTCCTCATGGTGAACAACACAAGGTGAAAAGTCTTTCTGAAGCACAAACTTTGCACGATCACTTCTCAACGGGTAGTAGGATGGTCATTAAAGTTTACCTCAATGAATATTTATATATTTTAAACATAAGCGTTTTCTCAGGTAAAATATATATATATATATATATATATATATATATATATATATTATAAGAGAAGTTATCGGTAGTAGAGATTTTTGTAGGGAATTTTGTCCCCTTAAACAAATATGAAATGCCCTTTCCATGCTGCCACCACTTGCCCCCTCATTAGTTTAAGATATCGCCTCACCCTCGAGTATGATATTTTAGTAACCATTACTCGTTTCTTGTTCGAAGCAGTCTAGATTGCCAACTGACAGGTATAGAGGGAAATTGATCATGTGAGTGGATGTGATGGAAGAAGTTACCCACGATCCTCCACCACCATGAAGTATGAGCGGGAGCTCTAACGTTTTTTGTGGAGAGGTGGCAGTGCAGGAGTTTGCACCTTGTTTATATTTATATACAATAATACTTCTGGAAAAAAGAGAGGGGAGTACGGAGGGGTTCCTTATCATGAATGGGCGTATTATTTTAGAGGGGATTAGAGGGGAAAATAACAAGTTAGGGGAAAAAAAGAAGATTGGGAGAGACCACAGTACTGTTTGATTATATGAATGTATTATACGAAGCTCTTATAGATAGCATTAAACTTAGAATGGGAGGAAAAGGAGAGGGCGATCTCGACGAAGGAGGTTCAGAGCTACAAATATTTAGTATTTATGCTTGGAATATCAACTCTGCTTGGAGGAGTTGTAGGATGGACTGGGAATTGGAAAATCGAAAATCTCAAACCAACCACTGAAATCCAGAGTTAGGTACGCTCCTAGTTTTCTGTTGTCTGACGGGATTTTATTTTTATGCCTTGCTAAAATCTACATGTCGATGGTGATTTATTTACTCTTTGGTAACTGTGTTGATTGCTTTTAGTTGCCTCTGCATTTGGTATTGAATTGGGTACTCGATCCCAACCCACTGGGCTCTAGTGATTTCGTTGGCAGCCAATAACCAGGAGATCATTGTTGTCTTTTTATCTTTATATATATTTAGATGTAAACGTTATTATTTCCTCGATGCCCAGCTTAGAGATATGCTCTATATTTCCATACCTCTGCATTGATTAAATCCGATCTTCATTACAGTAGGATCACCCACCCTGTATGGTTGCGTTATCATCTGATGCATCGTTTTTAATTTCATTAATTGTTATGGCCCTGTTGCACGACTAATGTTCCATTGGGTATGGATACCCTAGAACTATTTACCAACTGAATTGGATGACATCACTTAGATACCTCTATTTCTTGTCCTTGAACCAATTATGCTTTATATTTGCGAATGCCTGTATTATAAGGTTAAACCTTTTCTTTCGCTTTATAAAAAACTAGCCTATCAATATGGGTGATGGCGTCTACTTTATGTTGGTTGAAAGTATAGTTATTTTAGTTCTTTTTTATTTCCATTTTGTTTGGTGTATAAAAATAACACAAATTAAAAGGATTTCTGCGATCCCTAGCAAGCCTTTTTGTTTTTAATTGATCTCCATTTCTGTAACAAGTTCTTTTTTTAGGTTTTTATTTAGGGTTTCACAATAATGTTTACTCTACATTAACAACTATTAGAATGTCTTCAAAAGTTGTAATGGTTACTTAACCCTTTTCTTTATTCAATAATTTAGTATTTCATTTTCTATCAAAGTACGTTGGGTCAGACATTAGCATTTGATACGGATAATAAAAACATGTACATTTTATTTATTTATTCTTTTACGGATAACATGTGTTGCTTGACCTTCACTTTCTTGTTTAATTTTATCATGGAATTTAGGTTGTCGATTGCTGAGTAGAGGGTTCGCAATTACTAAATATTAATACTAATCGGTCTAGGTGATGTTATATCATAATAATCCAAAGCTTTGGTGATGTGTAAAGATTTCGAGTGTTGACCTCTTTATAATGTCATGCCTATATATATATATATATATATAAGTATGGATTGGTTTGTATATAAACCTTTCTTTCTATAAGAAATCGCTAGTAGCCATTATATATATATAAGTATGTATGTTAGATGGTAATTGTATTACTTTGACCACCGAAACAGAACCGAAGTATTATACTTGATATATTAAAATCTGAAGTATTATATTGAAGTCCTTGGTATTGTTCTCGCTATAATTAGAAATAACTCCGATGCTTATAAATAAGATATCCTAAATCATTGTAATCACATTTTTTAAGGGACTTATTGGCTATTAGTTACTTAAGACAGATCCTTATAACCATTGGTTCAACTATTATTATATTTTTGGGAATCACCTTGTAAAAGATTCTCTCGATGAATGAAGAGAATTATGGCAACGGCTAAGTTGCAGATTGTAACCTCTATATTTTGGAATAAATAGATTACACACACACACTTTGTGGACGTAGCCCGAGTTTGGGTGAACCACGTTACTTTGGTCTCTTGTGTAAGTCTTTGGTCTCTTGTGGGTGTTTATACTTATGAGGGGATTGATTTATTTTATATGCATACTTTGTAGATCATTTGTTCATATAGCTTATTCTTGGATGTTTATGTACATTAAATGATTTTCTTTAAATTATCTTAATAGTTGATGTTTTATCACATTGTAGAATGTACCTTGGCAAAGGGTCTTCCTTGTTAAATATGTTAAAGGATAGTTCATATTAAAAGTTGTTCAAATGAGGATCACAAAAAAAGTAAGTATTATTTTAATCCAAAGTTGTAAACATTAAATTTAGAATAGTAGTATTAAATTATGTGCTAGTAAGTTATCAATGATTGGAGAATCTTTTTAGTTGAAGTTATATATTCTTTTTAAAATATAGTATAAAATCATTTTGGCCCTTTGCAAAGCACAATAAGTTACATAAGAATTTACTCAATTATAAAAGGTAAATTTCACGTGTTGTAATTATATATACTAATACATTCTTGCATCAATGGTCAATGAAAATTTTATAAAGTGTTGAATGTCGCATTTTGGAAAATTAGATACTGATTATGCATTTATATTTCTCCGCAAAGCATTTTAAGAGGAGATTGGAAGGAAAGAAGACCACTTAATTTTTTTTTAAATGTTTACAAATTTTGGGTTCGTGACAAATGGTATGAGAGCACTAGGTTAAAACACTCGGACCTATAGGGCTCCACATGGATTGAGTAAAACATGAAAGTTGATAAACTAATCTCTTAGTTGTTTTTGTCTTATTTGAATGCATGGACTAGAGTGAACGAGGAGTAATATTATTCGAAGTACCACTTCAAGTTTCTCTGAAAGCGTAAAGATAAGTATTTTTGTATTTCTTACAAAAGTTTGAATGAGGTATGTTTCCCTGTATTATGAGTTTTTCTTTTGCTATATATTGTTGTATGGTATTATTATAAGAAGTGGAAACTAGTTGAAATGATTTCAGTAGTTGTGCAAAATTATGTAGGAACATCATTTGATTCCGCATTTTAGTTGTCCAAATTTTGTTACCTATGGACATCATTAAGTAAAAAGTGTAGTTTTTACACTATGAAGAAGTAAAATTGTTCGATTTAGCAAAAGTCACTTGAAACACCTTCAGTGTCTATACATAGTGGTTACGACAAGATTCATATAATGTTTAGAAGATGATCAGATAGAGCAATTGTTGGTAGAAGTTATAATTATTTAGCTATTTTCTTTGAAATAAAAGTTAGTTCTCAAACATCAAAAGTTAGAAGGTGCATCCTTGTATTTAGGATTATGATAGCATGCTGAAGAACACAAAGGTGTATATGGTCATTCTTTCATTAGTTTCATAAGATCCAATAGGATGGAGTTCATATATAATATAGCCTAAAGGAAAATTTATTTGTCCCAAGTATTGATAGCTAGAAAGGATGTAACATACTAGGTTACACGATAAATATAAAATACATGTAATAATTCCTATGATAAAAATGACCGATATGTTTTGAATATTATTCTTGTTTATGAAAAATCATCATTTGTATTGCATTTCAGAACTTCTTACCCTTATTAGAATTTTAAGGAATGCATTGTATAGCAGTGTTTCCTAGAATTTTAAGTGAACTTATTTTAGAATGCATCTGAAATTCAGTTATTTTCCTTATAAATAGACTATTGATAGGGACTATATTCTAATCAAAGATTGATGTGAATTGAATTAAAGGGATCTTATTAAGTAGTACGAGTTTGATTATTGGGAATGAAGAATCCTAACCTTGTTGTGATTAATTGAACACATGATCTTTTTTAAAGTTATTAGAATCCTTGGATGATTGTCTACCCTTGCAGGTTCTACTTATTTAATCTCTTAAGTAATTATCATTTAAATGTTGAGTTAGTATCCTTTAGTTAAAAATTGTTAATGCAGAAGAAAAAGTTTGAATTTCCGATATGTTATGATTCTGTATAATGTTGAAAAAGTGTTTACTGACCCACTAAGTGGAATGGAATCTGGGGTAGAAGGCAATGGACATGTGGCAGCATCATGCCCCTATTATGTTGTAAATATAAATGAGTACTGTAATGGTCCTTGGTGAGGTGCTCAAGGCCAAGTCCCCACCAGTGAACCTTGAATACGTATATGGTTTAAATTGTAAGTTATAAAATATAAACTTGGGGCAGTGACGCAATTAACCAAGGGAACTGCAATCCACTAGGGGAGAGGTTAGAGGTAGGAGACGTCTTGCGAAACTAATAAATAATGACTGGGTGTCATTGTTGGTATATGAGATACCAAAAGAATGAGTTACAAATTACAACCTTTTGGTTGAACGTCAAAAGAGGTAGCAACACACTAATTAATGACCATAAGAGCTTTGCACAATAAAATCCTACTCACCTACAAATGCGAGTAGGATATTCACTAATTAACTTAATATAATTATTTCTCATTTTGTGATGAGAAAAATGAGTAGTACCCCTCAAGCCTAACGAGTACACACTAGTGACACTAGAAAGGGTTTTGAAATGAAGAAAGAGAAGACCCTATCTCTATATCTATTAAGGTATGAGGATAAGGGATGAAACATAAAACATTTTGTTTTGAGCCTACTAAAGTATTAAATAAACTTTTTAGATTTATGCAAATAGCCTATCATCATTACATGACGGCCGCACAAAAATGTAATGAATTAAAGTAAAGGGATATCTTATATCTACGTTAGAAGATAAAAGACAAACTTGATTGTTTGGGCATATTAAGCAAGGTCACGCATAAGTGTATTTGCAAGAGTATGGTTTGTTGAACCTAAAGACCAGCGTATAATTACCCACACCATGCACGAGTATATCCTGCATATTTTGGCATCCCGCTTAACTCGCTTATAAATATATGTTGCAATATATATATATTTTAGCTCAGCGTGGGAGCACAGTTTTCAAGGAGAGATTTCTGCTAATTTGTCTCCCACATGAGTGCCCAACTCTGGTAGTCCGCCATTATTCCATGTAGCGCCACATGCCCTTGAATTCTGCCACTTGTTCCATATTGAAACATGGGGAATACACGTCTACACAATAGAGATACGATCTGGGTATGGGAGGAGAGCAACGGCTTTTCTTTTCTTGTTCATATATAATGTTTGGATTAGCGATGGCTAGGGAGGAGGAATGCTGACAAGCACAATCCCAAGCCTGGGACTATCCGTGAGAGGTCTTTTCACGAACCTACTGGATCTGATCGGTGGATGTAGAACGGATCTGCTCTGGAAGTTGGATATAACACCAGCATAATTTGTGTGTTGTAAGTTTTTCCTTTTCCCTACTTGAATAGCGTTAGAGTCCTGGTCTCTGGGGGTTACAGAGATAGAACCAGCATTGCATAGAGTCAAGTATTGGAGATAGTAGATCCCGAAAAGAACAAAGAACTCCCAAATCGTGATTGTTCTCTGTATCGATTTAATTGATGTTATATCCTTTTGTTTATTAAACCGATGGCTGGGTTGCAGACCGTTGCAGGTCCATTTAATTGCAACAGATCAGGCCCAAATCGTGATCATGGCATGAGCTGCTTAGATTTATCTGCATCGATTAAATAGGGATTATTGATTAAGTCTGTCGCTGGGGTTTTTTCTTAACATCTCGTTTTCTGCATCATATGTCTGAATGCGTTCGAAAGGAACAGAAATACCTGTTTAGTCTTACTGCTGGAAAGTTATTCTTAATTTCCATCTTTATGCCTTGTATCCATTTTCGGATAATAGTGTGGATCCCTGCGTCCTAGGTATTTCCGGTGGCGTCGAACCATATAAGTTTTTGTTATGCTTGATGGAAAGTTGTATCTATGTTTTCTTTGTTAAATCATTCCTCATTGCATGTAAATGATAGATATGTTCCATATGATGGTAGTCGTGGATCTCTGTTTTTAGATCTTGGTTTGTACGCTCCTATCGACTGGTCAGATCACTGTTTTGATGATGTTGCCATCGTTGAATACTCGATAAGCTGCCATCGTGTTGGATGAACCTATGTTGTTGAATAACAGAAATGCTAAATCCCTATTTGCTTCTCAGTGATTTATATAGAGGTTAATATATATAATAGGTCCTTGTACATAAATCTGTGGATGGGGAAAATGTATGGCTTGTTTCCCAGGTTAATTCTGTTAGTAGTTGTTAGGATGAATAGATTGACTTGCTGCGCAAAATGGGGAACTATTGATTCCCATTTCTATTTATGAATTTCCTCTGGTATCTTATGTATTAGCATCTGGTGGATATCTGGATTATATGCTAGTATACTATTTGATATACTGTTATCAAAGAATCCTTGCGATAAATATTTGCTTTTATCAATCTCTGTTTGGGAATTAACTTTTGTATGTATGTGGGTATGCCTTCCTTTGTTCAGTTGGACCTCTATTTTAAGGTACGTGAAAACTATATTTTGTCTTTTTCCCCGACCTCCGATTCAGATCTGAATCCTTTCTTTTATTGATCATTGCTAAATTTTGATCCTGAGTTTTTAATCTCTGTCCTGAACACGTTTGCGGTGTTTGTCCCTTCCGATCTTGTGTTAAGATCTTATTTAGATGGGTGGAGTACTTTAGGGGCACTTCGATGCCTTATCTCTGTTGGTTAGACGGGTCTTTGTTTAGAGATCTTTATCTCCGTGTCACTAGAAGAAATCAAATATGGATCTCTACTTGCCCATTGAAGGATGGATCTATTTGATATACTGTTATCAAAGAATTTATTAAACCCTGTGATTTCTTCTTAACTTTACATGCTGCCACGATCCCTGGATTTTTGTAGTAGTTCAAATTGTGTAGCTGTTATTTTTATACAGCACCAATTATCTCTATGCTCGTATAATTACCCTGCTATCAAGATTATTTGAATCCATGCGGTCTCGTTGTCTCAGTAATCTCTTGTATAAAGCGTTGCCATTAAATGCGAGAGTCTCGGTGATCGGTGCATTTGTTTATATAGATGAACTTTATGTTGGGTAGAAGCTCGTTTAATGTGTTAAGAGAATGGCTATTATATCGGTATATTATATGATAGATAGGAGTTGTGTCTAAATCCTTACGTAGTCATAGGGCAATATATAGGATAGTGAATATTATGGAAAGCTTTAGAAGATACGTGTTTTTAGTCCTTATCTAAATTTAGAAATTGTATCTTATATATGGTCGAGTATCATTATGTATGGTGCTGTCCAATGATGGCAGCCATGAATGTAAGAGATCCAGGTTTTGGAGTCTTTGTGACATTGTTGTATTTCTCCTTTTGGAAAATAAATTTAAGATACGAACTTTGTGGACGTAGCCCAAGAGTGGGTGAACCACCTGAAAATAGTCTCTCTCTATGGGTTGTTTAAATGGCTTGTTGTTTCTCTTTTTTTGTCAAATGTGTTTGTGGTTCATCCCGTATGTGTTATGTTACCTTTTATACGTGCTTCAGTGATTATCTCTTGAGGAAATTAAATAGTACACTATTGAATCTTTGTATCTTCTACCAATGCAAGCACAACAATTCTTATTACGCCTAAATTTCAGATGAGAATATATTTAATGTTTTAATAAAAATCCGAAAAATTTACCCAATCTACTAACTCTGAAATATTGGGTTTGTTACATAATTAGAGTGTTTCTCTCAGGGACATTACACAATCCTTTTAAGAGCCATCGAATTGTGGATTGAGGTTCATCACTTTTCCTGACAAGGAAATATACCTTGGGGTTTTGCTGTGCTTGCACCCAAGAGATTCGATGAGGGGATATGCTAAGTTTTTTATCATGGTGTAAGTCTGCCTATTTTACTACTGAGTGTAGAAGTTATATTACTGAGTGCAAAATTTGTAATATTGAGTGCATAAGTTATACTACCGAGTGCATAAGTTATACTATTGAGTGCCTTACTTCTACACAGAATTTTCTACCTAGTGGTTCAGTAAACAGGTCTCCTTGGGTGTTTTGTTTCCTATTTAAATTTATTTAATATTGTACAAATTACAGACATCCTTGGACAGTTGTCTAAATATAAAACCTTACAATAAAAATTAATATAATGTTTTCTTCCAACATAAAATGTTTTAGCAAAAGGGAAGCTATGTTATGAGTTGTATTGTAAGACTGTCATGCTTTGCAGAAGTATTCCTGTAGAGTTGCAGAAAACTCATGTTTGTACGCAAGTCTGTATGATTGCTAAAGTACAAAAGAGTGTTATGTATGTGAGTCTTCATGATTGCAGGAAATACATAAGAGTTTTGTATGCAAGTCTCCATGATTGCTGAAGTACAAAGAGGTTTTGGTGATTACAAAGTTCGGTTAAATAAATAAATTTGTTTTATGATATGAGCTAATGATAATGATTGTCTTGTAGCTAGACTATCACATATATTTATGTGTGAATGTTATGAATGCTGGAATAAGCAAAATATTTCCTCAAGGAAAGGGAAGAATGATGAATATTTACTGTTTTGGAATTTTGTATACTCATGATATACTAAAGAAGGTTGGGATATCTTGTATGATCTGTGTAATCTGCAGGATATAAATGATGAGGGCTTGTTGAAAAATCGCAAAAATGTGAAGAGAACAAAAGAATAAGAACGAAAGTAAGCAAAAGATGGGAAAGGATGAAAAAGAAAAACCATTGAACACTGAGGATGGTGTTATCTTTAAGGGGTGGAGTGTGGAACATCCCTCAATTTCGATGCCTATTGTTATTATATTTGTAAAAGTAATTATGAATTTGTGTAAGGAGCCCTGGTGAGGAGCTCAAGGCCAAGGCCCCACCTGTGGACTTTGGAAAGTTTTATTTTGTTATTCTTTCTAGGTAGTAAATGCTATTAGGTTGTGTCGCAACTAAATATTTTAGGAAAGCAAGAGAAGTAGTCGCAACCTTCTAGATACATTATTAGGCCACATATTTTTAGCTGGAAACTAAATAATCCTAAGTAAAACTAAGAGATCTTGAACTATTATCCTAGTTTTTAAATCATACGTATTTTTTTGGTAAAAAATTGACTAGCCTTAAGTAAACGAGAACAAGTTTGAACACTCAAGATCTAGGATGATTCCTATTAAAACAAATTATGAGCTTAGGATAAAGTTAAAGGATACTATAAAGATACCTATTAAATATATATATATATATATATATATATATATATATATATATAGTATTGCCATAATTAGTAAGCTGGCATCTTGAACTCTTATGAGTTATTTTACTACATAAGTCCAGGTTAAACAAAGTTAGTAAGATTAGGGGGAAACTTCCTAAATTTATAGTATTAAAAATACTTACTCTAATTGTTGGAAAGATTTCTCAAAGAATATTCTTAATGATCCTTAGAGTTTAAGGTAATCCTTGTTTCCACCTTAATTGAAAGACTAAAAGATTCTTTTTCATAACTATTCAGTATATATATTCAGTGGATATTATATGCATAAAAATATGTAAATTTATTGTGATAACTATATATATATATATATATGTCTTATTGTGGTGATAGCTAATGAATAGATTTTAGGCACACTTACATGTATAAAAATTATATGAAAAGTTTACTAGGTAATTACTGGATCTTAAATAATATTTGTCTATATATATATTTACAAAGGACGAACAAATAAAGTAACCTAGTTAATAAGGTTATTAATTCTGCTATCCTTAAGGATACTAAAACAAAGGTTGTCAAATCCATGATGGACTCCATAAATGGAGAAAGTCTTGTAATTTTTAATATTGACCATGTGGAGGGGAACATTGTTTCCTTAAGTATCGTTCCTTTGTTTAAGATGCTTAAATAGTAAATGGCAATGGCATCTGTTAACCGAAAGAAAGAACCAAGGTCACTCTCCTCATGGCGAACAACACGAGGCAAAAACTCTTTTTGAAGCACAAACTTTGCACGATCACTCCTCAATGGGTAGCAGGATGGTCATTAAAGTTTACATCAATGAACATTTATATATTTTAAATGTAAGCGTTTTCTCAGGTAAAATATATATATATATATATATATATATATATAATTTGTAAGAGAAGTTATCGGTAGTGGAGATTTTTGTAGGGAAGTTTGTCCCCTGAAGCAAATATGAAATGCCCTTGCCATGATGCCACCACTTTCCCCCTCAATAGTTTAAGACATCACCTCACCCTCGAGTACGATATTTTAGTAACCACTACTCGTTTCTTGTTCAAAGCATTCCATATTGCCAACTGACAGGTATGGAGGGAAATTGATCATATGAGTGGATGCGATGGCAGAAGTTACCCACGATCCTCCACCACCATGAAGTATGAGTGGGAGCTCTGATTTTTTTGTGTACAGGTGGCAGTGCAGGAGCTTACGCCTTGTTTATATTTATATACAATAATACTTTTGGAAAAAAGAGAGGGGAGAACAGAGGGGTTCCTTAGCACAACTGCGCGTATTATTAGAGGGGATTAGAGGGAAAAAACAAAAGATTGGGAGCGACCGCAGTACTGTTTGATTATATGATGTATTATATGAAGCTCTTATAGATAGCATTAAACTCAGAATGGGAGGAAAATGAGAGGGAGATCTCGACGAAGGAGATTCAGAGCTGCAAATATTTAGTATGTATGCTTGGAATATCAACTTGTCTTGGAGGAGTTGTAGGATGGACTGGGAATTAGAAAATCAAAAATCTCAAACCAACCGCTGAAATCCAGAGTTAGGTATGCTCCTAGTTTTCTGTTGTCTGACGGGATTTTATTTTTATGCCTTGCTAAAATCTGCATGTCAATGGCGATTTATATACTCTTTGGTAACTGTGTTGATTGCTTTTATTGTCCTCTGCATTTGGTATTGAATCGGGTACTCGATCCCAACCCACTGGGCTCTAGTGATTTCTTTGGCAGCCAATAACCAGGAGATCGTTGTTGTCTTTTTATCTTTATATATATTTAGATGTAAATGCTATTATTTCCTCAAGGCCCAGTTTGACAGAGATATGCTCTATATTTCCATACCTCTGCTTTGATTAAATTTGATCTTCATTACAGTAGGATCACCCACCCTGTATGGTTGTGTTATCATCTAATGCATCATTTTTAATTTCATTAATTGTTATGGCCCTGTTGCACGACTAATGTTCCATTGGGTATGGATACCCTAGAACCATTTACCGGCTGAATTGGATGACTTCGCTTAGATACCTCTGTTTCTTGTCCTTAAACCAATCATGCTTTATATTTGTGAATACCTGTATTATGAGGTTAAACCTTTTCATTCGCTTTATAAAAACTTCGCCTATAAATATGGGTGACGTCGTCTACTTTCTGTTGGTTGAAAGTATAGTTATTTTAGTTCTTTTTTAATTCCGTTCTGTTTGGTGTATAAAAATAAGACCAATTAAAAGGCATTTTCGTGATCCCTAGCAAGCCTTTTTGTTTTTAATTGATCTCCGTTTCTATAACAAGTTATTTTTTTTAGGTTTTTATTTAGGGTTTCACAATAATGTTTACTCTACATTAACAGCTATTAGAATGTCTTCAAAAGTTGTAATGGTTACTTAACCCTTTTCTTTATTCAATAATTCAGTATTTCAATTTCTAGTAGAGTACGTTGGGTCAGACATTAGCATCTAATACAGATAATAAAAACATGTACATTTTCATTATTTATTCTTTTATGGTTAACATCTTGTTGCTTGACCTTCACTTTCTTGTTTAATTTTATCATGGAATTTAGGTCGTCGATTGCTGAGTAGAGGGTTTGCAATTACTAAATATTAATGCTAATCGGTATAGTAGATGTTATATTATAATAATCCAAAGCTGCGGTGATGCCGAAATATTTGGGGTGTTGACCTCTTTATAATGTCATGCCTATATATATATATATATATATATATATATATATTTATATATATATATAAGTATGGATTGGTTTGTATATAAACCTTTCTTTCTATAAGAAATTGCTAGTAGCCATTATATATATATAAGTATGTATATTAGATGGTAATTTTATTACTTTGACCACCAAAATAGAACCGAAGTATTATATTTGATATATTAAAATCTGAAGTATTATATTGAAGTCCTTGGTATTGTTCTCACTATAATTATAAATAACTTTGATGCTTATAAATAAGATATCATAAATCATTGTAATCACATTTATTAAGGGACTTATTGGCTATTAGTTACTTAAGACAGATCCTTATAACCATTGGTTCAGCTATTATTATATTTTTGTGAATCACCTTGTAAAAGATTCTCTTGATGAATGAAGAGAATTATGGAAACAACTAAGTTGCAGATTGTAACCCCTATATTTTGGAATAAATAGATGACGCACACAGACTTTGTGGATGTAGCCTGAGTTTGAGTGAACCACGTTACTTTGGTCTCTTGTGTAAGTCTTTGGTCTCTTGTGGGTGCTTATACTTGTGAAGGGATTGATTTATTTTATATGCATACTTTGTAGATCATTTGTTCATATAGCTTATTCTTGGATGTGTATGTACATTAAATGAATTTCTTTAAATTATCTTAACAATTGATGTTTTATCACATTGTAGAATGTACCTTGGCAAAGGGCCTTCCTTGTTAAATATGTTAAAGGATAGTTGATATTAAAAGTTGTTCAAATGAGGATCACAAAAAAGTAAGTATTATTTTAATACAAAGTTGTAAACATTAAATTTAGAATAGTAGTATTAAATTATGTGCTAGTACGTTATCAATTATTGGAGAATCTTTTTAGTTGAAGTTATATATTCTTTTTAAAATATAGTATAAAATCATTTTGGCCCTTTGCAAAGCACAATAAGTTACATAAGAATTTATGCAATTATAAAAGGTAAATTTCACCTGTTGTAATTATATACTAATACATTCTTGCATCAATGGTCAAGAAAATTTTATAAAGTGTTGAATGTCGTATTTTAGAAAATTAGATACTGATTATGCATTTATATTTCTCCGCAAAGCATTTTAAGAGGAGATTGGAAGGAAAGAAGACCACTTAATTTTTTTTTAAAATTTTACAAATTTTGTGTTTGTGAGACCAGGCCAAGGGTATTACAATCCCCTCCCCCTTAGAGTTTACACGGTCCTCAGGGATTTTCTTTGTATGAAAAATATACATATACACAAATTATTGTAGGAATATTACATTGTTTATATGCACATCTCAAAATAGATGCGAGTACTCTTCTCGCATTATATATTCCATTTCCCACATAGCCTTCTCAGGGATTTAATGGTTCCATTGGACTTTTACCTATTAGGTGACCCTATTACTAAGTATCTTGTTTCTGTGATGCAATATGCCAAGTGGCTAAATCTGTATTTCCCCTTCGAGTTCCACCTAAAGCACAAACCAATCAAGCACGTGATTAATATCATAAACATACTTTTCCAGCAATGAAACATGAAATACATTGTGTATTTTGATCATGGGAGGTAGTGGTAGCTTGTAAGCTACTGATCCAACTCTACATAGGACCTCAAATGGCCCACAAATCTGACAATTAGTTTCTTGCAGTTTCCCAACTGTAATGAAATTATCCTTCCTTTGACTTTTAGGGACACCATGTCCCCAACTTGGAATTATCTATGAGTTCTTTTTTTATCTGTGTAACTCTTTTCATGGTCTTGTGCCATCTTTAAATTTTGTTTTATCTTTACTACTTGCTGTTCAATATCTTGAAGCATTTCAAGCCCAATTATTAGCCTGTCCACTGGCTTGTCGCAATTGACTGAAAATTTACATTTTATGTCTTATAAAGCTTCAAACGGACTCATTTTCAAAGTTTCTTGGTAACCATTATTATAAGCGAATTCAACCAAATAAAAGTATTCTTCCCATTTTCTTGGTTTGTCCATGACATACATCCTGGGCATGTCTTCAATAATTTGATTTACACGTTTGGTTTGTCCATCCATTTGGGGATGATAAGTTGTGCTAAATTTAAGCTTAGTCCCAAACTCCTTAAACAAGCCTTTCCAAAAATTAGAGGTGAATTTCATATGTTTATCCAACACAATGACTTTCAGAATGCCTTGCAACCTAGTAATTTATTTCATGTGTATTTTTACAATTTTGGTTTCCTTGAAAGTCTATTGAACTAGAATAAAATGGGATGATTTGGTTAACTTATCTAACACTACCATGATAGAATCATGCTACCTCGTGGTTCTCAAAAAACTTGTAATAAAATCAATAGTTACTGTGCCTCATTTCTATTCTGGAATAGGTAAAGGCTGAATCAAACCGGCTAGGTATTGATGCTCTGCCTTGAATCTTTGGCACTCTAAACAATGCGAAATGTAATTATCCACTTAATTTTTCTTGTTTGGCTAATAATAACTTTTATTTACTGTAGATTGAGTTTTCTGATATCTAGAATTCCCTGCATATGGTACACTATGCATTTCATTCATTATTATTTTCATCAACCCTTCATTAGCAGGTACATAAATTATATCTTTAAAGTGAAGAATACCATCCTCTGTCAATGCATAATCACATAAATTTAATGATTTTTTGCTTTCGTGCGATGGTGCTATCACCTGTAGATAAATTTTGTCACTCTTCAATGCTTCTTGCAATCTGATTTTTAAATCAGAATTCCTAGTATTGATGGCTAAAACATGCATTAGTTGACCCCTTCTGTTGAGTGCATCTGCTACTTGATTTTCTTTTCATTTTAAATACTTGATTTCGAAATTGAACTCACTTAATAATTCAACCCATCTTACTTGCTGGGCATTTAGCTGAGGTTGATAAAATAAATATTTTAAACTATTGTGATCAGTTCTCAACTCAAACTTACTTCCCGGAAGGTAGTGCCTCCACATGCAAAGAGCGTGAACAATAGATGCTAGCTCCAAGTCATGGGTAGCGTAGTTTTTCTCATTCTCTAGTAACTTTCATGACTCATAGAAAATCACATGTCCTTCCTGCATTAGAACTCCACCTAGTCCTTCAAGTGATGCATCGGTATATACCAAATACTCTTTATTTGGGTCCGAAATTTTCAATATAGGTGCACATGTGAGCAATTTCTTTAGAAGTTTGAAACTATACTCACATTTATGACTCTAGATGAAAGGTACACCTTTATTTTGTAAAGATGTAATTGGATGGGTTATTCCTGAAAAGTATTTTATAAACTTTCTATAATAAACTGCCAATCCCATGAATGATCTTACCTCAGAAACACTACGGGGAGTAGGCCATTCCATAATAGCCTTTACCTTAACTGGTTCCATTTCCACACCTTCTTCAAAGATGATATGGCCCAAGTATAACAATTTTCTCTGGTAGAAGGTGCATTTACTGAGCTTAGCATACAACTGATTTTCTCTCAAGATTTGCAAAGTAATCATGAGATTGTCTTCATGCTACTCGGTTTTGGAACATACAAGTATATCATCAAGAAATACTACAATGAAATTATCCAAAAAATTCGTGAATAAACCATTCATTAAGCACATGAATGTAGTTGGGGCATTTGTCAATCCAAATGGAAGCATTGTGTACTCATAATGCCCATATATGGTTCTAAAAGTGGTTTTACCGATGTCTTCATCTTTAATGTCTAGTGATATCCAGATCTCAAATCTATCTTAGAAAATATTCATGCACCCATCAACTGATCGAAGAGAACATCAATTCTTGGTATAGGGTACTTGTTCTTAATTGTTTCCTTGTCTAACTGTCTATAGTCCACACATAATCTAACTGTGCCATCCTTCTTGCAGTGCCCCTCTAACCGGAAGGCCACCGAAGTTCTAGATTTTGAAATCAAGTCTTGTAACCAGCTCCTAGCAGTTGTTTTTCCTTCTTTTTCTTTCAATAATAAATAAGTATCATTATGCTTTCGTTATGCTAATTTTCTGCATAATTTTAGTGATTAGAAAAATGTCTAGTAGCATACAGTGCACCTACATATAGGAATTTTAACAACATACATAAAATTGTAATTTCTTGCATAATACTCAGTATATTGAAATATAAATCATTTTTCTAACTACCAGTAGAATACCTGGACCGATGTAGGTTGTAGATTTCCCCTATCCACTTCGTAGCTCCTTTGGTCCAAGCCTTAGTAACCAAAAAAAATAGATGATCCACCCTGCCGACCAGCTCTTATCATGCTGGCCCTAGGAAACCGACGGGTTTCCTAGCCCCCGAGCCCACAAACCAATAATCCTGACAGCACCTTTCCTTAGTGCCTTTCCATAGCTCAATAGAAATTTTTTTTCCTTGACTTAACCCCACCTCGTTCTTTTGAGTTTCCCACCTCCTCAAAGCTTCGAGTTATCCCCCTCCTCGGCATTCCTCCTTTTCATCAAAATACTAATTTTTCTTCTCCCCAAAACCCACACCCCTCATCTTCGTGAACCATTGCTTTATAGATCCATTTTCCTCCTCCAAACTTCATTCTCACTCCACCGCCTTAGCCCTCCAGGTTTTCTTTTGGGATTCTTAAACCATTAATACCATCACACTCATCAAGGATAAAATAATATTTAAATATGCTTGTCAGATTTCTTGTTTTTCTCGAGCAGTGGAATAATTCAATTCTAAGAATAAAATAATATTTAAATATGCTTGTCAGATTTCTTGTTTTTCTCGAGCAGTGAAATAATTCAATTCTAATTAAGGTTGTCCTTTTGTGTAGATTTCCTATTGTTCAAAAAAAAAAAAATTAAATAAATAAGCATGACTTGCCTTATCTAAACATATGGGACAAGTTAAATTGTATCGAATTTACCCCACCGCTTGATCTTTAAATGCAGATAGGATAATATAATAAATGCAAAACTTGAATTTACACATGGAGGACATTCATGTCTTTATTACTCAACTAAATCTTGATTCGAAATGTTGTTTGATTTATAATTAAAGTTTAAATAACAATATAATATGGAATATAATAATATGACTCACTTTCAATTGTTTTTAATAATTTTGGTTCCTTTTTATTATTCACATAAAACAATCGTGATAAATTCATCCATTTATGCAAAACATTAAGCTATGTTTATTTGACAACGATTATAATAACAAATACGATTATGCATGTTAATAACAACATTAATAATACTAATAACAATAATAATATTAATATTAAAATATTTAATGATAATTATTTTATAACACTATGACCTTAAAGGTTATAAACATAACATTGAATTACTTCTAACCAACATAATTTGACTGTTCAAAGAGAAGTACAATTATGCTAGAACAAACAACGCTAATTGTGTAAGCTAAACAGGGACTATGTTAAATACAACACTATCCCCAACGCATCATAAATGATGTTAAGCACAACACTATTTCCAACAATTAGTTACTAATGCATGTAATTAACAACTAACAGACTGATCCATTTATGCATTTTTACATTATTAACAACCATCATTTGGACTTCACTAATTCACGACTGAGTCTTATCTAGAATTCAATCACAACCAATAGTTATCACATTAATACTAGTGTACATGTACAAGGTGTGCATCCGTGGCCAGCATATGCATAGACTGTACTCGTACTATAAGAAAACATAATTTCCCCTATGCATATATATTAACTTCAGCAAAACAATGATTTGTACTGACATAACAATCATACATACAAACAATCACAAATACTTAACCCATTCAACATGCATAAATCATAATCATTTCAGCATCATTAAGCATTGATAATTATCCAATTAAGTTGTAACATTTATGTTTTCCAGATTCACCATAATTAATCAATCAATTATTTTTAAGGAAGAGGCACCTACTACCACTAAATCAGGATCAAGGGATACCCAACCCTCAATAGTACTAACTAACATATCCCCCCACCCTAACCTACGTCCGCATCCTCCCTATCCTTCCTCTGCTAGTACAAAAGTGGATGTCAGCTATACTGACCTAGCCACGTAGAACGTGAGAGCGGTAGCGTCGGCTAACTAGCGGACCTAACCTCTCCTAGCAGGCATCCGACCATCGTCATCACAACAACTTGGGGAGCGTGTCTCAGCACGGCCCTCCCACGACCTCGGGTATCATATAAACATAGGGTGGGAAATACATCCATCCCTCTCAACATACTGGGTCTACGCCCTTATCAACTCATACTTTGTTGCTCTCGAGATTATTGGTTTGTGTCATCGTATCATCAACTTTGGTAACCAAGGCTCTCTGCAAAATAGGTACTATACCATACTTCGTATCAGGTATCCGACTATTACATAGCCCCGGTGTTCTGCAGATTAGTACTTTGCAGCAATAGATTTATAACAATATTTCCATTCTATCATCGTTTGATCCATATTGTGAACATCATTTATTTCATCACATAAAATCATTAAATCGATCACAGCATAAATACCACATCATATATATCACATTTCATCCAGGACGATTATTAAACATATACTATCATTATGAAATAAAAGAATCTCGTGATAACTACAACATAGTAACCACATAAACCAAATAACATCATGAGGATGGTAACATCATAACATCATAACCGTAGTATCAGCATGGGCACAGTAACATCCTAAACATAATAGCAACACATCATCATGTCTAACATGCCGAGAATATAGTTCACTCTGTCTAGCTGAGTCGAACAGATAATAAGAAAATAAAGTGAAAGGTGTCTAACTCATAAACACGCCTAGTCAAAATATGGGGCGTTACATACACCCACCCTTCAGGAAACTTCGTCCCGAAGTTATGGTCATAATAATGCAGGAAAAATCTTGATGCCTAACCTCTTCATTCTTGCAAGTAGAAGGTGTTGGCCATACTTGTCCTACTTGGCTTTGACATGACCAACTATGCCGATATTATCTTATGTTTCTATATCTTTAATACCGTAATATGTATTCTAATAATTAAAGAGACCTTTAGATTCATCCTTCTGTAGAATCTCAATATTATATTTAGAATTATTAAAGGTTATAATCAGGTGCTATCCTCCTTGGCTTTGTTCTCCTTACCCTTTTTTTAAAAATATCCCTTTGGTTATGCCATCACGTGAGGTTTACTCGTCACACTACCACGTTTTCATCACACGCATGTATTTAGCATGAAGTAATCATTAAGGTTATCATATCTCTTGTAGGGAAAGAATATCCACATTAACAAATCCTAATGCCATACATTATTATTACCCTAGCGGAAATAAGCAATTTGTATCTATGATAACCAAAAGTAATATAACATTAACTTAGGAGAACTATCATTGTTTACAAGGTTTTTGTGACAATATCCTATCAGAATGAAAATGTTACCAACTTTGTTTATTGTTCTCTTCTTTTATATGCGATATTATTGGAAGGGGAACCATTACTTCCAATAAATTTATAGCTAATTTGTTCTCGTAATCTAAGTTTCCTATACATACGCTTATTAATCTACATGGATCTTATTGATACTTACACACATTATGCATTATGACTACTTCATATGATACTAATGTGAATCCAACCTATTTATGTGGCATCAAGCCTTGTTCCTATTTTGCGAGACGTTGATGTCAACGGAGACATATTCTCCTTTCTTCATAATGTTATAATTCTTACCTTGTTAACTCTCTGTAAAGAAGTATTATTATTATTTTTCTTCTTCTTCTTCTTTTTTTTTTTTTTCTTTTCTGAGGTGACGATTGATTTCCTCCATCCTATAATAGGGGTTTAAACATCGTAACTTTATTTATTGTGATGCACATCGGTTACTATTTTTCCTCCATCATTATTCCATTTATTATCATTACTTCTCTTAACCTCGTATATGCTTACTGAGGCTAACTTATTAGTTCCCCACCCATCTCCATACTTTTTATATTGTATCGCTTGTTCGCTTTGTAATTTTTAAATCCTAGTTGTTTCCCAATAATATTTTCCTTCAAAACATGCCAATTTTGCATAAGCAAGACTAGCGACATATAGCCTCTACCCCTTTCGCACACCTACTTAGTTCGCACAAACTCTTTCCACTTACTATACTGTCACATGGCTATTTGCACACGATGTGGAAAAATACATCATACCCAAATCCCAATTCTCGATAGTGTCTCGTTGGGCAATATTAATTCATCATTGACCCTCATTTCTCTATCGCTCAGGTATCATCCTATAACAACCTATGATCTTTCAGGCCAATATGAAGTCTCTAGGACATACCAACTTCCTCATCAAGTTGTTTTTAAGGTAGCAAGGAAATAACAACTTCGCTAATTTAATGTAATTTATAAACAATAGTATGGTATCACTTTATACTTATCAATATCATATTAACCTTATAATATTAATATTATATAATCAAAATAATATCAAATAATTTTAATAATTACTTCACATCATTACTATATTATATTTTAAGGTTTCTACGGGCAATTTTCCATATTTCAAAAGACTAATATTTCTCTATATTCATTGAATTAATCCTTGAAATTTCCATTTCTAATATGGTGATGTGTTAAAAATTTCTTCCTTTAGATCTATTTATATACATGCATAATTAAAATCTAGATATGCATACCCTTATACTTACGTGTACTTCATCATGAAACAACAATTTGTTAGGATTGGCGTGTTAAATTCTAAGGTCGTTTTCATTAACAATTTGTCATGTGGTGAGATTAGCGTCTTAGCATTCAGCTCGCCATGCTCGTTTCAACGGTTCCTTGTTTTCAGATTATGTGTTTGTTTCGTCTCTTCGACTATACGTTGAAGTCTCGACAGGGCTTTTCTAAGTTTCAAATAAATAATTTAATGTTTGATCTAGGTTTATATATTAAACCCATACATTAAATTCCACTATCAATATCTTTATTTCACATTCTAGTTCAATTTAAACCTAAAATTTAAATTTAAATAAACACATTTCATCATTAATTAAAATCTGATATTAATTTAGACATTAATCAAACATTTAATCAACCTCAATTTTCTGTTTTCTATCTTTTTTCTTTTTTTATTTTAATAATTTTTTTATTTTTATTTTTAAATTAAAATTATCATCATTTTTATTTTTAATTATTATTTTTTTTTAATTTCAAAAAAGAAATCTCCGTTCATTTTGAGACTTAATGGAAACTAAAATTTTGAATTTTTAAACATTTTATAATAATAATTTTAAACATTTGTTTTTTTTTTTATTATTATTATTATTATTTTTTAAGAATATTAACCTAACCTTAGCTTAAACCCTAGCTAGCAAGTGGCTCTCTCCACACAGCATGCAGCCCTTCTCTCCCACGCGTCCCTGACTTGCCCCGGGATCCCCATCCCTTCACCTCCACGGCAGCCTAAGGTTCAAGGGCGCCCACGTGAGGGTCTCCTGCATGCTTGCCACGCGCCGGTGTGCATGCTACCAGGCGGACTCCGGTGGGGAGCCCCAGCTGAAGGCGATCTTCTTTATATCCAATCTCCACCTACCTCGCGCGCGCGTGAACTCTCATTTCTTCTCCTGCTTTACTGGGTTCTGTTCTGCGTTACAAGCATGGTCATGAGGATCGACACATGAAGAGTAAATCAAAAAGCTCAAGCACTGGGATTAAGATATCAGTTGGGCGGTTGGTAGGTTGTTCTTTCGATTCATCTGCAGTGGTAAATGATTAAATTTCTGTCATGAGGTTTAATGCATGTCTAGGTTTATAGAGTGTATCCAGGCTTCATGGTAGCCGAAGTGTTTATGAAAACAACTAAAAATACAGACCTGCATTTTGTTGAATAAGCTGAACACGAGATCTACATTCTTCATTGGCCAGAATGCCAAGAACCTCTCGGTGCAATTATCTCTATGCAAATCCACGCCCGTGGCAATGTTACATCACTAAGGAATCTAAAGAAGAAAACGATATCATTGGCAGAGCTAACGCCGTGGCTCCACCGCAGAAACTCTCAGTCATTTGAAGGGGTACAGATTCAATCATTTCAGACTTCTGCTCAGGTCTCATCACTTCTGAAGTATTTCAGAGAGAACTCCAGGTCAACAGCTCCAAAAGTGATTGGGGAGTTATTGATAGACAAATGTCGGTGCTGGAGTTTCTTTGATGGTGCATGTCAAGGCCCTGATCAAGCAAGTGGTATTGGAGGTATATTGTATTTCTCTGATGTATATTATATTTCATACGAGGCTAACTGTTCTCAAGGCACCAACAATTTAGCAGTTCTGGCTTGGAGAACATTACTAAAGCTGGCTTTGGATGAGGGGCTCTGTGATTTACACGTGTATGGGTATTCTTCATCGGTGGTCAACTGGATGCTGGGTACTCAGGCATTGAACAATACATCGCTTCAAAATATAGGTTCTCATGTAAAGGAGATCGCTGATGCTTTCAATACCCTTCAGGATCTGCCATGTTTTTCACAAATTAAATCAAACTGCAGACACACTTTCAAAGAAAGGTATACATTTACGTCCAGGCACTATTCACTTTCAGAATTTCAAGGAGGGGGCAAATCAGGAGAGCAGGTACATTCTGGATTTTATGTGATGATCTTGTTTATCTCACTTATGGATGAAAGAAACAGTAGCTTTATAGAATTTTTTGAAGTATAAAGTCAATCTTTAGTTTATGAAAACAAATTCAACCGAGCAGAGCGAACTGTATTATTAAAAAAAAATAAAAATGGTAGAAGTTTCCAGTTATTGTTCGAATATAAAAACTCTTCTCCAGAATAGAAGGCCTTTAGATATGCGAATACTTTCTATACTGTGAGTGCCTCTGATATTTTGCTTATCTACTTGAAATGTTGAAGAATAGGGGCAAATATGTTTGACTAATCCTAATTTGAAATCACTTGAACTTTTTTGAAAAGCTTTGATTCCAAGGACCAATGTACTAATGTTGAAGAATAGTGCAGTCTTAAAAACTAAAACGAAATTGGTTGGGAAGGATATTGCAAGGAAACCGATCATGTGTGGTGTAGAAGAAGCCAAACAACGAGCTATGGTAACGTACGGATGATAGACAGAAGACAGGAAAGAATTTTCATCCAGGCAAAGCGAAATGTAAAATTTTTTTTATCGAGACAAAGCAAAATGTATATTGAACGCTAGTTATAAAATGCTTGAGAATGAGAAAGGCGCAGAAAGTGGACAAGACTATGAGAATGTGGAAAGGGAGGAACACTTATTTTAGATTGGTGAATCAACTTCAAAGATGTACAAAATGGTCATTTTTATTATATAAAAGATATTTATGGAGGTAATATTAAATTGCAAACAACTAGTAGAACAAAGGCAATATCGAGGAAAAAGTCAGCCAACCTACTGGTATTTTCAGGTTCTACGTGAGTTTCACTGCCCAGTTATATTCTAGAAAACTGTAAATAAAAGTGCATTAACCAGGTCAAAGAAGAAGATAAGGACTGGCATGCACACAAAATGACTTATTAACAGAGGTAGGAGTCATGCCGATGAGAAACGTAAGTTTGTAACTTTATTTAATTCCTATGCATGATCAAGAGAATCATTTTGTTGCAGATTCACGGTGTCTCAAAACAATCCGGGGGTTATGTGTTCAATTCATTACGGAGAACTCAAATTAATGCACAATCCTAAATCATTGCCAAGAAAGAGAGGCAGAGCTTAATGAGAAAACAATTTTCTTATCACAGTAGGGTGAGGGAGAGAGGCAAGGGACGTAGTTCAAAGCCCATCAGGAGCTTTGGTGTTGCTCGGAATAGAGTATATGGAAGCTTTGACTAGTTTCAGGTTAGAAAAATTTATAGATTAAGATCTCTCTAGGGAGGAAGCTTGTAGACAACATAAAGAGGACCTCTAGCAGACTCAAGGGTGGTAGGGAATGGGCTTCCAAACTTTTGCTGTCAAAACCAACCCCTTTGTGGAGTGGACAGGCAGATGATTTGAATAAAACATTAGTGGAGTCGCTTACTATTGAAGAGGTAAAATAATAAAATGCTGCTGTTCCATGTGCTAACGATAAAATGTTCTAATATTTTCGAAATATTAAGTAAAAGAGGAGATCGTTTTCAAGGAGCGTGTGATGCATTCCTGGCCCCCCAGCTGTTAGGAATTAATTATAGATTTAGTCCAGCCACCTGGCTTTTATTTAGTTTTGGGTAGGTTAGATATGACCAAACTTTTGCTTAGCTGCTAGGATATGTTTGTTGAATTTCCCTCTATGGACAGTTGAGATATTTATGAAATGGATAGTGCAGATAGGGAAGTCATCCAATTTATGAATTTTATTGTATTCTATCGTTTTGTTTTTAGTTTATGCCACCATTCCTCCCTGTGCATAGCCATGGGACCATGGACATAGCCATTGTTCACTGCGCATAGTGCCGTCCCGGGGTATGTGTAACTTCTCCTCTCGGCCATTTATGGGTAATTTCTCTGCGGTAAGAGTAATTCTGGGTGGATTAAGTTATGGGAATGGTTACTAATAAGTGTATAACCTACCTCAGGGAGGGAATAACCAATTTACAGAAGCCTTTTTCCTTTATAATATATAATATCACCTGTAACCTTTGAACCTTCTGGTCTTACCCTGTAATTTAGCCTCATCTTTCATCACCCAAATAAAATAACTTCCCACAGAAGGAAGAAATTAACCCTCTTTTGCCAAACCTATGAGCCAACCACTTCGCCAAACCAAGACACCGAGAGAGCCAATTTATGAATTTTATTGTATTCTATCGTTTTGTTTTTAGTTTATGAGTGTCTGGAGATGGGGAGAGTTTCAGGGTGTCAGTATTAGTGGCTGGTCTGGAACTGAAGGTTTTGCTAGGAAGGAAAAAAAAAAGCAGGTTCTGTCTATTTTTTTTTTCTTTGTGCTTCTTAACTTGCAATGCTATAATTGTCTTCATTATACTGGCATCTGTTATGAGTGCTTTCAACAGGCCTAATACCACATTCTGGAGGGTTTTATGTTGCTGGAACAGAGGTTTGACACAGAATTTAGTTCAACAGAAGGTTGAAATATATGCTGCAGACTGTGAGTGTCTGCGTCAGATTTTTTTTTTTGCGCTAAATATGAAATTTGTGTTTGTTTTCTTATAAAAATTTTCAAAATTCCAACTCTACTACTATATGCTTATATATTTGTATGTGCAATCAATAGTTATTTAGAAAAAAAAGAATGAAAATATAAATATTTATTGATTTTCTAAATGTTAATCCTATTGTGGTTCTACAGGTACCTGGGAGGCTCACCATGGCTGTAAGTTAAGTGGGTAAGACTCACTATGGCTGCGCATTCCAGTTGACTTACATTAACATAGCTCACGCTAGAAAATAACACTAAAACTTTATATATACAATTTGTATCTTTTATCTTGCTTCAACCTGCAAATAATTATACTATTTTTTTTTTTCCAAAAAAATGGGTGTGATTGGATTCACTTTGTTATATTAGGTAAATATTTTTTTTCCCAAGAACATTGCTGGAGATTAAATTTCATTCCTAATGAGTAATCGATTTTGATGACAAAATGTTTTTAATTTCTTAAATATATTTGCAATATGTATCTATTTTGAAATACAAACACACATATATTTACATATATGCAGTTTTTCTAACATATCTAACTTTCTAATGGTGTTTGTGTTCGTGCAGGTATTTCTATGAAGGTTCATGTTCTAAGTGGTTCTAAGTTATTGTAGGCTTTAACATGGTGAAAAGTCGAGGTAGTTTAGGTATGTGCAGGCCCTAAAGGTCTAAGTGTTCGAGCCTTAAGCTCTGATACCAAGTGCAGTGCCCCTCTAACCGGAAGGCCACCGAAGTTCTAGATTTTGAAATCAAGTCTTGTAACCAGCTCCTAGCAGTTGTTTTTCCTTCTTTTTCTTTCAATAATAAATAAGTATCATTATGCTTTCGTTATGCTAATTTTCTCCATAATTTTAGTGATTAGAAAAATGTCTAGTAGCATACAGTGCACCTACATATAGGAATTTTAACAACATACATAAAATTGTAATTTCTTGCATAATACTCAGTATATTGAAATATAAATCATTTTTCTAACTACCAGTAGAATACCTGGACCGATGTAGGTTGTAGATTGCCCCTATCCACTTCGTAGCTCCTTTGGTCCAAGCCTTAGTAACCAAAAAAAATAGATGATCCACCCTGCCGACCAGCTCTTATCATGCTGGCCCTAGGAAACCGACGGGTTTCCTAGCCCCCGAGCCCACAAACCAATAATCCTGACAGCACCTTTCCTTAGTGCCTTTCCATAGCTCAATAGAAATTTTTTTTTCCTTGACTTAACCCCACCTCGTTCTTTTGAGTTTCCCACCTCCTCAAAGCTTCGAGTTATCCCCCTCCTCGGCATTCCTCCTTTTCATCAAAATACTAAGTTTTCTTCTCCCCAAAACCCACACCCCTCATCTTCGTGAACCATTGCTTTATAGATCCATTTTCCTCCTCCAAACTTCATTCTCACTCCACCGCCTTAGCCCTCCAGGTTTTCTTTTGGGATTCTTAAACCATTAATACCATCACACTCATCAAGGATAAAATAATATTTAAATATGCTTGTCAGATTTCTTGTTTTTCTCGAGTAGTGGAATAATTCAATTCTAAGAATAAAATAATATTTAAATATGCTTGTCAGATTTCTTGTTTTTCTCGAGCAGTGAAATAATTCAATTCTAATTAAGGTTGTCCTTTTGTGTAGATTTCCTATTGTTCAAAAAAAAAATAATTAAATAAATAAGCATGACTTGCCTTATATAAACATATGGGACAAGTTAAATTATATCGAATTTACCCCACCGCTTGATCTTTAAATGCAGATAGGATAATATAATAAATGCAAAACTTGAATTTACACATGGAGGACATTCATGTCTTTATTACTCAACTAAATCTTGATTCGAAATGTTGTTTGATTTATAATTAAAGTTTAAATAACAATATAATATGGAATATAATAATATGACTCACTTTCAATTGTTTTTAATAATTTTGGTTCCTTTTTATTATTCACATAAAACAATCGTGATAAATTCATCCATTTATGCAAAACATTAAGCTATGTTTATTTGACAACGATTATAATAACAAATAAGAATATGCATGTTAATAACAACATTAATAATACTAATAACAATAATAATATTAATATTAAAATATTTAATGATAATTATTTTATAACACTATGACCTTAAAGGTTATAAACATAACATTGAATTACTTCTAACCAACATAATTTGACTGTTCAAAGAGAAGTACAATTATGCTAGAACAAACAACGCTAATTGTGTAAGCTAAACAGGGACTATGTTAAATACAACACTATCCCCAACGCATCATAAATTATGTTAAGCACAACACTATTTCCAACAATTAGTTACTAATGCATGTAATTAACAACTAACAGACTGATCCATTTATGCATTTTTACATTATTAACAACCATCATTTGGACTTCACTAATTCACGACTGAGTCTTATCTAGAATTCAATCACAACCAATAGTTATCACATTAATACTAGTGTACATGTACAAGGTGTGCATCCGTGGCCAGCGTATGCATAGACTGTACTCGTACTATAAGAAAACATAATTTCCCCTATGCATATATATTAACTTCAGCAAAACAATGATTTGTACTGACATAACAATCATACATACAAACAATCACAAATACTTAACCCATTCAACATGCATAAATCATAATCATTTTAGCATCATTAAGCATTGATAATTATCCAATTAAGTTGTAACATTTATGTTTTCCAGATTCACCATAATTAATCAATCAATTATTTTTAAGGAAGAGGCACCTACTACCACTAAATCAGGATCAAGGGATACCCAACCCTCAATAGTACTAACTAACATATCCCCCCACCCTAACCTACGTCCGCATCCTCCCTATCCTTCCTCTGCTAGTACAAAAGTGGATGTCAGCTATACTGACCTAGCCACGTAGAACGTGAGAGCGGTAGCGTCGGCTAACTAGCGGACCTAACCTCTCATAGCAGGCATCCGACCATCGTCATCACCACAACTTGGGGAGCGTGTCTCAGCACGGCCCTCCCACGACCTCGGGTATCATAGAAACATAGGGTGGGAAATACATCCATCCCTCTCAACATACTGGGTCTACGCCCTTATCAACTCATACTTTGTTGCTCTCGAGATTATTGGTTTGTGTCATCGTATCATCAACTTTGGTAACCAAGGCTCTCTGCAAAATAGGTACTATACCATACTTCGTATCAGGTATCCGACTATTACATAGCCCCGGTGTTCTGCAGATTAGTACTTTGCAGCAATAGATTTATAACAATATTTCCATTCTATCATCGTTTGATCCATATTGTGAACATCATTTATTTCATCACATAAAATCATTAAATCGATCACAGCATAAATACCACATCATATATATCACATTTCATCCAGGACGATTATTAAACATATACTATCTTTATGAAATAAAAGAATCTCGTGATAACTACAACATAGTAACCACATAAACCAAATAACATCATGAGGATGGTAACATCATAACATCATAACCTTAGTATCAGCATGGGCACAGTAACATCCTAAACATAATAGCAACACATCATCATGTCTAACATGCCGAGAATATAGTTCACTCTGTCTAGCTGAGTCGAACAGATAATAAGAAAATAAAGTGAAAGGTGTCTAACTCATAAACACGCCTAGTCAAAATATGGGGCGTTACACTTCTTTCTTGCAAAAAGAGTTGGAGCACCCCAAGGTGATATACTAGGTTGTATATACCCCTTCTTAAGTAATTCCTCAAGCTGCATTTGCAATTATTTTAATTGTGGAGTACCCATTCTATATGGTTCTTTTGATGCTGGTACAGCTCCAGGAACCAAATCGATTGTGAATTCAATATATCTCTTGGGTGGTAACCGAGGAAATTCTTGAAATACATCTTTAAATTATTCCAACACTAGATATTAATCCAAAAACGATTCTTTGTCATTAGGAAAATATTCTACATGAATCACATATAGTTGGAACCCTTTTATGATGCACTTCTTCATTTGTAAGGTTTAAATATGTCTTAAGAATATAGGTCTCAGAATGCCTTTTATTTGTATATTACTACTACCATCATCATTCAAACATGTAATAAATTTTTTATGGAAGTCCAACATAGCAAGTTGTTTCTATAACCAATCCATTCTGATCAGCACATCATAGGATCCAGGAGGAATGATGTCCAAATATTCAATATCGATCATAGAAGATTGATGACCAGCCTGGCTATTATCCAATGTTGCATATATGTGAGGAACACTTATAGCAATATCGCCAACAATATAAGTTTCTTGCATATTATACACACCAATCCCCTTATTTCTCCTCTCAGGACATTTGTTTATGAGATGGTCACCACCACATCCCCAACATTTCCCTTGGCTTGATTTATTTTTCCCCAAAGATTCAACCACCATGAATTCTCCTTTTGGT
This sequence comes from Larix kaempferi, assembly GCA_027924585.1. Taxonomy (NCBI): domain Eukaryota; kingdom Viridiplantae; phylum Streptophyta; class Pinopsida; order Pinales; family Pinaceae; genus Larix; species Larix kaempferi. Next base: position 7,716,031 of record BSBM01000206.1, read on the forward strand.
ATCGGTGGTTTGAAAAAATTGTTCAAGAGGCTCAAGAGGCTTAAGCCCCTACTTCCTCTAATCTTGTTTCACTTTCATCTACCTTTCCAAACCTTTTTCACCTACTACTTGTTTTTTCCTTGCTCATACAAGCGTCTAGCTTTCCTGAAACAATCTTTCAAAGTGTGAGGTTTATCATAAGTCACTCTATCTCTATAGTACATAGGAAATCCATTGATAAAGCATTGTACTTTCACCTTTTCATCCTTAATAAATTCAACATATCCTAGCAGCTCCAAGAATCTCTTTTCATAGTCCTCCATGGACATATCTCCCAATTTGTGTTCAAAGAATTCTTGTACTTTTTTGTCATAAAATTGTTGTGAGAGATATTATTTCTTAAAATGTCTTTGGAATCTCGTCCAAGAAATTTTATTCTCATCTAAAATTTGAACTTGTTTGATATTCCTCCACCCTTTATAAGCCTTTCCTTGCAAATTATATATTGCAATCTGCGCTTCTTGGTTTTTTGAGTAATTATGCAATTGTAAATACTTATCCATATCCATAAGCGATAATTCTGCAGCGTCACCTGACTTCTCTCCATCAAAGGTGAGAGGTTTTAATTTTCTGAGTTCACCTTCAAACATCACATCATGCTTTCTCTTTCATTGCTTTCTAGGATAATTATCTTGCTGGTTGTTCTTACTTCCATGAGGACTTTCATTGGACTTACGGTGGGAATATAATTTCCTTCTATTGTCATCTTTTCCTTGAGAAAACTAATACCTTTCAGGGGTATTTCTATTCATGGACTCTTCTTCTTTTTCCACATTAGAAGTTACTTTATGCATTTGATTTTGTAGCTGAACCAAACTTTGCATTACATGTTAATTGATTTGGTTATGTTGTTCCAAACTTAGCAAAATTTTGTTGTTCCCAATTTGTAAATCTTTCAAAGTTTGTATTATATCCATGGTCCCTGTCCCACTTTGTTTACCATTGGATTCGTTATCTTGTAATTCCTTACCGAATTCTTCAGCAAAATTAGACAATACGGGATCCGCTTCCATCTCTTTAATTATGTTTGCATGTCTTCACTAACATCCTGCAATTTAAATGGCTGAAATTCCTATGTAACACTAGCAATCTATAACCAACAATTATTATTAGTCCCCAAAATAATTTCATCATGCATTTTTATACACCTATATACTTCATTTCTATACAAAAACATTCATTTTAAGAAATTAAATTTGACTCCATAGGTTCGAGAGCTGCAACCTTCACTCTGATACCAATTTGTAATGCATCCTTACGTTACACCGAATTAAAAGAAAAACAAACCAATTTTTTTGTGTGTGCGTAAATTAATTACATACATAAATACCATATGTGCACTTTTGTGGAAGTATAAGCCTTTAATGAGACCCATAATTTGTCCATATTTATTTAGAAAATTATTAAATGCATGCTACATATCTACCAAACATAGATTAAAAATAACTTGAACTTTATTTACAAAATATATTATTTAAAAACCACTCGAGGTACAGGACTGTGATGCATAGTTTAAACATCAATTTAAAATAAGTTTTCTAACTTGCTTAACATATATTGAACTTAATAAACCAACTATTTCCAACTAATCCCAAGTTTGGTTAAATTTGGAAATAATCATCCGAAAAATTTCCCCATTAATGATAAGGCTCAGATAATAACACTTCTATCCATTTCTATAAATTCCCTTACACGTGGAGAATTAAATTTCATAAATGTTCTTATATATAAATTTCATTTATTAAAACTTGAAACAACATTCCAACTTTAATTACCTAATACATAAATTGTAATGGTAATTTTCCTCATCAAACCAACCCATGGTTTTACTTACAACTTAACAATTTCAATTCTTGAAATGTAAATGAAAATGACACCTATACTAAACTCATGGTATTTGTAAACCATATAAACCAATTCAGCCCATGGTTTATAAATACACAATACCATTAAAACAACCAATTCTTGTGGTTTTTAAATGAACCATACCATTTTTATCCTCTTTCGCAATTTTCGCAATAATTATAATTAAACAAAAATTCAAACAAATCAATAACAGCAAGGGCATTTTCAACCATGCGTAAAGCTTCCAAAATATCTAATTGAAATTTTTTAACCTTTCCTAGAATTTATCAAGTAAATTGCTACATGAAACTAATAACAAATTCTATTGAATTTGGAGTTTATGCCTTCATTTGAGGACAGTGTTAAAATTGCGAAATTACTACCAATTCCAGAAATTACTAAACCCTTAACTACAAGAAGTTAATATCAAATTTCATTCAAATTTTGAAATTAAACTCTTAACAACTAATTTCTCAATAAATATATGGAGAAATTATAAAAAAACAAGATTGAAGTGAATTTATGGCAACTGGGTAAAGGGGAAACAAACTAGGGTGAATTTATGCTTACCCAAAAATCATTAATTCCTAGAATTTATTTACACATAATTTATATTTTATGCACATAAATGCTATAAACATGAATTTCCATAATGCTCTTATAGAAAATTAACATATACCCACATATGCATTTATAAACCTTGAAATTTTCACCATTAATTTCTCCTAACTATGAGTTAACACGATAATTTACATAGAAATAAAATTCTACGGAATACTTATCTGAAGATTTCTCTTAAGATAGGAAACTGACTGCCTATGGGGAACGCTCCACCCAACCGTAGGACTCATCCATCCTGTATTATTTCAGCTCACAAGTCCACCCCAGAGACTAGATCCAAACATTGACCATAGATATCTCACCAACCCCCTCGGATTACTCACAAGGATAAAACATGGGTAAATGACAATTTAAGTCATTATAACCAAACAACAAGAAACATTAGCTTCAATCCAATTTCATGCCAATTTCACATTCAACCTACATAGTTTCCTTCACAAACACATAGTGATACTCTTCACTGCAAGTGTCAGAATTTTACTCAAGGTTTCATGCACAAACCACCATGTAACTAGTCAATTCAAACAATTGGGCTACAATGGAAAACAAAAAACTTACAAAACATAATTTAATCCACCACAGAGAATCCAATTATACTCAGTAGAGAAATCCCATAGCTGTATTCAATAATTAACAGCAAATAAATGCTCACTTGCATTATACAATTGACATTTTCCACAGATTTCTTAGATGTAGGGTTCTTCATAACAAATGGTACCATCGGCTAATGGTTACACTCCACCCTCTGTCCATCCTTCCTTCCCATGAATTCACAACCTGTTTTCCTCAACTACTCATGGGAGACGGGTCTCATGCCCTGGGTTCCTATGTGGTTGTCCCAAGAGGACCATGTTTCCCTCATCAATGACTAATCACAACTTAATTAAAACTAATTAAGTTCACCCAAAAATTTAATTAATAATATTTAATTGTTAATCACTCCCCATTTGAGTTTGGCTTAGGAATGTGGGTTTGGGAATTTTAACATAAGGTTTAGATTTCTAAACATCTGATCAAGGTAAACATGGTACATGGGTAAACCTTAACCCATCACCAACCTAGATTAATGTTTGGATCTCCTCTTCATTGTTTTTCCTCATCACACATATAGCTATAGTTTTATATTAAAATAATAAACATGTTATGCTTTTAATATCCTGGTCAGGGGTAGTACAACCCCTAAATATATTTTTCAAGGAATCGTTTTGAAAACCCCACCAAAATTCACAACAATTGGACTTTTGGGGGCATTTTTTTGGCAACCCCCCACCAAAAAAAAGGTCATGAAAATTTATCACTTAGAGGTGGTTTTTTAACAACCGCCTCTAAAAATTCAATTATGATGATGATGATGATGATGATGATAATGACAATGATGATGACACAAACAACAACAATGACAATGGTGACTATGATGATGATGATGATGATGATGGTGATGATGACAACGATGAATACAAAACTGATGATGATAATTATGATGATGTTATTATGTGATGATGATGGAAATGATGAGGAGGAGGATGAGGATAAGGATGCTAATAATGACAATTCCAATGATAGTGTCGATTATCATGATGATGAAAATATGATTATATGATGGTGATGATGAAAATTATTATGATTATATGATGACAACAATGATGATGATGAGAATACCGATAATGATGATAATGACAATGATGTAGTCCTTAACAATTTCTTTGAGGAGTCATGGTTATGCCTGAGGTTCTATACTACTACACATGCCATCGATATTAAATATTTAGTCTATGCATGGGTTGTAGGAACCATTTTAAGGTTTGGAATAACATGAATGTGTATTTGGTATTGTTCCATTGCTTGGGGCCACAAACATATTCTTATACCCCAACACTTTCTTATAAGGCTCATGGGCCATGACTGTACTAATGACAGTGATGATGCCAATGACAATGATGAAAATGATGATGACTATACTAATCATTGCAATGATGATGATAACAATGATGATGATCATCATCATCATCATGGAAATCATCATGATCATCATCGTCATTGTATCCATCATCATCATTGTCATCTATTCCATCATCATCGTCATTATCGTCTAGGTCATCATCGTCGTCATTGTTGTCATTGTCATCGTTTTCATTTACATCATCATCATCATCATAATCATTCATTTCATTACCATTGTCCACTTTTATTGGAAGTATCATTCATCTCGTTCATTTTACACTAAATTATGAGAGGTTGATAGCATTAATAAAAAATAATCTCCCAAAGATACAATAAAAACTAGATTCAATATTATTGAAAAAAGGTTAAAAACATATTGCAAATATAATGTCTATAATGGTGGAAATTACAATATCTAAGAAGATATGTGGTTGCTACACATATTTACAAAATGCCATAACAATTACATTTGATAAAATTGTCAAAACCCTAAGTGATCTAGTAAGAACCCTAGCATGAATTTTTGGTTGATTGAAGTCTATGGGGTGGAATTATGGTATTGGAATAGGGTGCCACATGGTTACACATGGTGCCTTATCTTACATACCATTCATGTCTTGTGATTTTTATTTACATTAGATATATAATAATTACCTACCCATAAATAGCCAGTACATTCTAGCTATATTAAAAACTAAAAAAAAGGCAGCACAATAAATTAAAAAACAAATCCCAAAATTTACACGGTCACCAAATTTTATGAAAACCTCCTAGCTAGTTTCATTTTCAAGGAATAAGCACTAGTACAAAATGAGAAATTAATGACTAAAAAAATGACTAAAATTCGGCTATAAACGACTATTTTTGAGTCTGTGACTAACAGTATCCGATTTCCACTATCTTATCTCTAGTCGTATTTCACTAGTCATTATATGGTTGACTTATTAGTCATTGATTTAGTCATTGATAGTCATTGATTTAGTCATTGATACTCACTGATTTAGTCATTGATTTAGTCATTGATACTCACTATTTTAGTCACTGATTTAGTCATTGATTGCCAAAATTAATGACCAAATATACTACTAAATAAACTACTAGATGATAACATATTAATGACTAATCTAAATACGACTAAACGTTAGTCGCGCTATAAGACACTGGAAATTAGCTACTAATAGTCATATATATGCGAATTTAGTCATTTTCTTAGTCACTAATTTATGATAGGGTACGGAAGAATCGAACCACCAATCTCCTGCCTATAATTAGGCAGGTGCTCTACCATTGAGCTAGCACCCTTTCAAAAGTTGTTATTGCTTGACAATGATGATATTCAAACAAATTTTGCATGGGAAAAAATGAATGTCAAACATATTCAAGAATAATAGAATATAGATGAAGGTTCGATACATATGCAACAAAATTTTCAAATAAATACATGATAGGCATGAGTATTTATATGTTTGCAAAATACAAACTTCTATATACAATTCACTTGGCCATAAAAATTTGCGAGTTCATCTACAGTGTTGATTTCAAAGCAATGAATGGACAAGGTATATAGTTACAACACTCTATCACGACCTAAAAAAAACAGTATTTTCCCAATGTTATATCAGTTATGCCCAATAAAATGGACAATAGGAACATTTCTCAAACCAACAAGATTACCAATAGTCACGACATGTAATTTGAATTATGTATCACCACTTAAATTTATCATAAAATAACAAGATCATAGAAAAAGTAGAATCTCAATCAGATTCATTAGGATTTGCCGGCACTGGTTTACACCATTACACACAATTAAAATTAGGGAGTCAAACAAACATTTAATATCATAATTGTATATATAGGTTCTTGTTAGAGGTTGGAAAACATCATAACAAAAAAATGCACCTATTCTTTATCTCAGCAGCCATGGTCATGAAATCCTGCTCCACATTTGTTGCATTCTTCACACTTGTCTCCAAAAATGGAATGCCAATCTCATCAGCAAATGCCTTAAAGGAAAAAATACATGAAGCATGTCAAGAAAAATGTAGATTTAAAAGTGACAAAAAAAACTAATCCTTGAGATTAATAAAAAAAAGAATCTACAAGCCAATTCAACAAACTTAAGACCACAAACTGCCATAGTGTTGCAATTAACAAAAAATAGAGCACCAACAACTTCAAGGCACACTCATTTTTAAATCCTCATCAATTCAAAGACGGTGGTGCATACAGTGAAACACATAGCAGTGCACATGATGCCAAAGCTACTCAGCATTTAACATTACCTTGGTTGTATCATAATCAACAACTTTATTAGCAGTCAAATCACATTTGTTTCCAACAAACAACTTGTTGACATTCTCACTCACATAGCAATCAATCTTATTCAACCATTGTTTCACATTATTGAAACTCTCCTGATCAGTACATCATAAACAACCTACCAACAGAAGAAAAATATCATTATAAAGCCATAAATTTAAACAAATAATGGAGTATACCAAGGATACCAACAATCAACAGCTACTCAACATTTAACACTACCTTGGTTGTATCATAATCAACAACTTTATTAGCAGTCAAATCACATTTGTTTCCAACAAGCAACTTGTTGACATTCTCACTCGCATAGTGATCAATCTCATTCAACCATTGCTTATATCTTACTGAATATTGTTTGCAATATTTCATTTCATATATGTCAGTTGCTTTCCATCATATGTGTTATATTGTCCCTGTTTGTTGCTTTTATGGGTCATTGTTGAACTGATAAAGTTGCAAGCTTGCTTGATGAGTCCTTTACTAGGGGTTCTGTTAATTTCAATGCCTGCAATTCTGTCTACATTTCGCATGCAATAGCCTATTGAAAAATACCATGTATCTAGATGATAACCAGGAAATGCAACAATAGGCAGTTCCTTTAGCAACAGAATCAAAGCATAATTTAGCACGATTTCCTACTGAAATTGAAGGTATGTTTTGTTGGGCAACAATAATATCGATCTCGGTAAAATTAATAAAATGCTTCCTCTCTAAGTAACAGGTCAACCGGGATTTTGAACAGTTTAAATGCACTGTAGTCATTAACTTATCAATTTAGGTAAAACTAATGAATCTTTTTCCATCCAATGTTCTTTTTTCTGAGAGCCCAACTGTTGATTATGAGATTCTACAAAGGTTGTCCAATCTTTCGAACCTAGATCATAACCACTTATACTGGGGGCGGGCGGAAGGGGAAGAGAAAGGGAGGAGGAGGTGGAGCGGGAAGGAGGAGGTGGAGGGAAAGGGAGGAGGGAAGGGAAGGGCAGTGGAGGAGAGGGGAGGGGAGGGTGGAGCGGGCTGGGGGAGAGGGAACTTTGTTTTTTTTTTGTATTTTTATTTATTTTTTAAGTTTAGTTTTGTTTAATTTTTAATTTTTTCTTTTAAAGTTTGGTTTTTTTTTTTTTTGTAAAGTTTAGTTTTTTTTTAATTTTTAATTTATTTTTTTTGTAAAGTTTTTTTTTAAATTTTTTTTTTAAATTTTTAATTTGTGTTTTTGTAAAGTCTAGTTTTTTTTTGTAAAGTTTAGGTTTTTATTTTAATTGTTTAATTTTTTTAAGTTGGGTTTTAATTTTTTTTAGTTAAAACAATGTGTGAGGGGCAATGGGGTAACATTGGGGGGTTAACGTAGTGGGTAGGACATTAGGAAATGTAATTTTGGGGCGGTTAAGATAGGGGTTAAGGTAGGGGGTAATGTAGGGGGCTAGGGAATTAGGAAATATACTTTGTTTTTTAAAATGTATTTTTTTCAAACATTTATTAATGGTTCGTTGGGGGGTTAGGGTCAGACATGTAATTATTTTTTTAAATGTAAATTTTAAAAAAAATTATTAATAGTTTGTTAGGGGGGTTAGGGTAGGAGGGGCGCATTATAATTTTTTTTAAACTTTTGTAATAGATTGTTTGGGGTTAGGGTTAGGAATTTATTTGTTGAAAACAGAAAATTTCAATTTGGGGGTTGATTTTAAGGCTTTCGTAAACAATAGTATGAGATTTTTAAGCCATGGCTATATTTTTAACCCGGAGAAAAAAAACGTTGATACTAGTATCAACACTTTTCGATTTGGGGGTTGTTTTTGGTGTTTTTTATGAAAACATGATACTGGTATCAACACTTTTTGATTTGGGGGTTGTTTTCGATGTTTTTTATGCAAAAATATGAGTTTTTATGGCTAGAGTTCTCGTTCTTAGTATATAGTTCTCGTTTCATAGTATAAGTGGTTTCATCTCTTTCAAAAAAAATCATGTCTTCCTACATTACATTCTTTTGGTGTCCTGCCTATTCTACTATGTGTGCCTCTCCATTATGGTCATTCTCAATATTATTTCGAGCGGATTTATCATCTCTCAACAATTTTTTTGGAAAATGCTCCAACTTTCACTGTCAGCATCTCTTCAACCTCTGTGCTTGGATCATTTCTGGCACTCTTCCCTTCATTATCCCCCACATTCCAACTATTAGTGGAATTCCTATAACATTCCTTTTTTGTTTGAAGATTCCTCAATTCTTTGGCCTTCTTCTCAAAGAGACCAATCACTTCTTGAACAGGTAAGTGCACATCTTCAACTTTCTTCTTCAAGTAATATTCAACATCACTATCTTCCTTTGAGTGGAATCTTATGAAATGTCCTCTGTGCTTGTTTGATCATGCCTTTTTTATTTGATGTAGTTTATATTACAAATAGCCACCATGCCAGAGTGCTTATTTCCTAACCGCCCAATCTAAACCTTTCTCTGTGGAGAAGGGGATCCTCTACGTGCTGATATGGACCTTCTTTGCAGATGTCTATGTGATTCTTGCTTTGTTATATCTTCTTTATCTATCTCAAACTAAATGTTTGGCTCTACAAGGTCCAGTGATCTTGAGAGAGATTTCAAACTTCACATTTCTGAAGCTTCTAATTTTACATTTCCATCCCTCTCATCCATGGCACTACATTTGATGTTTGTAGATATATCAGAATGTGGTTCTTCCCTTTGGGTTATGCCAAATATAGCATCTGCTGCATATAGTATCCAATATGATGATAAATGTGTATATGTATATGTAACTTCGGAATGTATTTCATATATGTATATTGTATTCCTATAGAGATGGTATTATTCCTCTATACGGAAGTGTTTGTATTCCTATAGAGACGTTATTATTCCTTTATACAAAAGTGACATCATTTATATTGTAAGTGTCGTAACTTATACTTGATGGGTTATTAGACGACCTTGTTGGGGTCGGTCCCGTATAAGTCATGTGGGTCAAAGGGTTATCAAACCACCCTATTGGGGGTCGTCCATGCGGGTCAAAGGGTTATTAGACCACCCTATTGGGTGTCGGCCCAATCAACATTGTGTTATGTGGTTAAGTTGAGGCCGACCTAGTAAAGGTTATTAGGCAAGCCAAGTCAAGTATAAATAGAGTGCGAGAGGCACTCTATTTCATCATTCTATTCTCACACACACTCTTTGGAGAGTGGCGCACTTATGGAGGAGGAGAATCTTCTGCTAGGAAATGTCTATCTCTTATGATTGGGTTGTATAATTGCTCTATCTATCTTTGAGGAAGTTATTGGGGTTTTTCACCTTTATGGTTTTCCCCAACTAAACTCTGTGTCGCTTGTGTGCTTGCGTTATTATGTCCATGATTGATATGCTGTACATATTGTTCTCTCAGTTAAGATCCTAGATCAGATTGAAGTAAATTCATAAAAACTAACATGGTATCAGAGCTAGCCTGAAAGAAGGCATGGTATGGCATGTACGACACTTGTTACACTTGCGATGTTAGTGCTTGATATAGAAAAAACCAGTCATCGTAGCACGTTCGCTATAAATCCATTTTGGCGAAGTTTTCGGATCTGAAAATTTTACAGGTCAAAGATCAGATCCCCATGTACCTTGTGTCCAAAGGACAACTTCTAATTCACTGTACTTTGTGTTTTATGATCTGTACAATCTAGGGTTTCTGCCTCTTCCAGATTTGAGTCATAAATAGGTGACCTAGGAAAAAAGGTCATAACTTGGGATAGGAAGCTCCAAATGAAATTTTGTAAAAAGTGACATGTATTTCACGGACTGTACTTTCTCAGGAAACACTTTTAGAGGCCGAAACTGAACCAGTGACATGTGGCATGTTGTACAAGTTCGCTCTCATTTTTTATCCCATAAACAGGTCATGTTGCGACACTTGGCATAATTCTCTCTTAGAGAATCCATTTGAGGTCAGACCTGTGGGGTTGGAAAGATGACAGGTCAGGATATCACAGGAAACATTTTCAAGCCCTGTGGATTGGAAAGTTTATATTTACATCAGAAACAGTCAGGTGCATATTTCTGTCAAAACATAATTGGATTTTAAGCACCTTCATTAATGGCTCCGAGAATTAGGGTTTCGAAGAAAGTTGGTATTTTTGTAATTGGAGATCACGGCTGAATGCTACTCATCAAAATCAAAATTTAGAGACCAAGATCATTTTTTTTGGTTGGGAAGAAGGCCAGGCTATTAGGATATTTAGACACTTAGGAGTTAGTTAAGATCAACTTGTGTAATATATTCGTTAGGGATAGTTTGTTTCTTTAGTATGCATTAGTATGCATTTGTAAATACTTAATCCGACGGTCACGATATGTTTCTGACATAGAGTGATCTGACGGCTCAACTTCCCTAGATCAAACCTAACCTTGATCCGTGGCTTAACACATGATTGGTCCATGATCTCTATTTAAAGAGCATGGAGGGTCATTGTTTAGTTGATCGATTATGAGAAGCTCATTTGTAACTTTCTTTCTTTGCATAATAAATTGTCCTGTAGAAACTATTTGGCCGGGGCCGTGGAGTGTTTCCGTCAAGAGGGTTTAAACCACATCAAAACATCGATGTGTTGATCTGTGATCTATTTGTGTGAAGTGGTTGCTCTTGGTGTTCGGTCCTTTGGTAGCACCCTGTGTACCCGAACATGGTATCAGAGCTTTTATGAAGTGTCGCTTCCGGTTATAATCTAGATCTTGAACTATTGTTTCCGAAACTCGAAAGGGTCTCTAGTTCTGGTGTTTATGTGCATTTATGGGCTGTGAGAGGTGGTCCATTGCGTTCGAAGCATCATTTCCATTAGGAAATAGTTTTCGTTTGATCGAAAACGGTTCCTGGTTGCTTCAGAAACGCGTATTTCATCAGATCTGAAGGTATAATGTTACATTGACGCATTTTTTTTATTTTCTTTTTTTAAAAGGAAAAAAATCTCATATTTCATCATTTTTTACTGTTAGATTTTTTTGGGTTTGGATTGTTGCTTTCCCGTCTGCGTATGCTCTTTTCCGTGCACCTTGAGGGATCTCAGCAAATCAGAAACAGAAAGGGAAAGGGTTTTTCTCGGCTGCGTATGCTCTTTGCCGTGCACCTTGTGTGATCTCGGCAAATCAGAAACAGAGAGAAAACGTAGACTTTCCGGGAAACCTAACAAGATCTAACTCCACAAGTGTGAAAAAAGTTTTTTTTGTTTCGATTTGTGGTTTGTTTTGTAGGAAAAAGGGCAAGCACACAAACCGAGCAAGAAGAGTAAAAAAAAAAAACCCTTCCTCATTCCCATATTTTACATACATTTTAATCTAGCTCACTTGGTTCAAAGTTGCTTTATTCCTTAATAGGTCTTGATTTCAAGTCTTAGGAAGTTACTTTTAAAAGAAAAAGTGCGTGCAATTTCTATTTTCAAGTTATTTTATTGTAAAAGTGCATCTCACTTAAATAATAAGAAAATAAAAATACAAGTGAGTCACTTAAGTTTTTTTTATTGTTGCACTATTTAAAAGTAATATCATTGTAAAAGTGAAATCACTTATTTTACAAAAGTGGTTCACTTAAAACAACTTTCATGTAAAGTGATTGTCAAAAGGTTCATCTTGGGAAGAGGGGGGTTCTTTTTTTTGCTGAACATTCTCTAGCCGCCACGTCACTATTGGGAACATCTTCAACAGTTTCTTTGTTCAAGCATAACTTTATCATACAGAGTCAGTTTTCAGTGCCATTTTTTTTTAAATCGTCTATTTTTTCAAGCTCTTCACATCCAGACTATTGGTTTCTGCTTTTATAGCCATTAATTTACAAATATGGCCGCCCCTTGTGATATTCTACTTAATAGTTTCAACTATTTCTCATGGAAATCTCGTATGGAGTATGTTCTACGAAGTAGGGGACTTTTCAAAATTACATCAGGGAAAGAAAAAGAACCCACTGATAATGATAAGAAAATAAAATGGACAAATAGATGTGATGAAGCTCGTGGATTGATTGGGATGTCAATCTCCACTGATTTGCGATTCCACATATCTGGAATTGATGAACCTAATGTTGCTTGGGACAAGTTGGAATCTATGTTTAGTAAACACAATGAAATTCGAGGTCAATAACTTGAAAATGAGTTGATTTCTTTAAATCCAAGTGACTTTTCATGCATTCAAGATTATTTATCTAAGTACAAAACTCTTAAACTCTTATGTGCAGAATGTAAGAATGAGAGGGAAGACAAACAATGCATTTATCATATTCTTTCCAAACTTGGACCTGCATATTTTGTTTTTGTATCTACATTTTACGCCATGAAAGCATCCTTGAATGCAACCAGCTATCAAGAGCCTAGTCTTGAATCCTTTTGTGATTCCTTGATTAGAGAACAAGATAAACTCATTCATCTTGGAATAATCAACAATGCAAATACATCTGGGAAAGCCTTATTGTCCCAATAGAAAGAAAAGTCCAAGCCTCCCAAGAAACAAAATTTTTGCAATAATAAGTCAAATAAGGGTCCAAAACCCTCTCAGTCGGCTCCTTCTTTAAAAAATGACAAAGGATCCAAGCCAAAAGGCAAGAAGACTGAGCGTCATTGGAACTATTGCGAGAAATATAATCATGATGAATCTAAGTGTTTCAAGAAGATGCCATCCTTGGAAGCAACAACGAAGAAGCACCACATCAGCCTAGATTCGTCTTCAGAATCTGCCTCTCATGGACATGCACTTTGTGATTTTATTTATTCTTATAATGCATCTTCTTCTTCTACTTCAAATGAATGGCTCATTGATTCTGGAGCATCTTATCATATGGCTAAGGATAAAGCCACCTTTTCTACTATGCATGAATGTAACAACAAACAAATATTTGTTGGTGATGATAGATCTCTAAGTGTTGTAGGAGCTGGAACAGTTCCAGTAGATAATGGTCATTTTAGTGATGTACTATGTGTTCCAAGAATTTTCTGCAATTTGTTATCAAGGATTTTAAGGATCCTCAATAGGTCCTAGCTACCGGAATTGTTGATGATATTACCAGGTTGTACAAGTTTAACAACTTTGGGTCATCACCTTTCTCTTCAGTTTTTGTTGCTCATAGTGATAACTTGAGCAAACTTTGGCATGAGCGATTTGGCCACTTAAATTATCACTCATTGCAACAACTATGTAAAGAAAATATGGTAACAGGTCTTCCAATGGTATCTTGCAGGGATGGTGTTTAGTCCGTTTGTGTACTCGGAAAACATCATCGGGATAGTTTTGACAAACATGCCTCTTGGCATGCCTTGGTTCCCTTGGAGCTTGTGCATAGTGACTTGTGTGGTCCTCTTCCATCTGCTTCATTTTCTGGTTTCAAATATTTCTTAACTTTCATTAATGATTACACCAGATGCACTTGGGTTTATTTCCTAAAACTTAAGAGCAAAGTATTTAACATGTTCTTGGCCTACACGGCCCTTGTTGAAAAACAATCTGGTCATCAAATTATTAAGTTAAGATCTGACAATGGAGGAGAATATGTTAACAATAAGTTCACTACTTTCTGCACTGAACAAGGCATCCAACAACAGCACACTGTTCCATATACACCACAACAAAATGGTGTAGCTGAGCATAAGAACCGCACTTTAAAAGAAATGGTTAATTGTATGATCCAATCTAAGGAACTAAGTCTTCAATTTTGGGCTGAAGCCATTAATTGTGCAAATTAAATAGTTAATCGCACCCCCACTAAAGCATTACAAGGTATAACACTGGAAGAAGCATGGAGTAAAACTAAACCTGATGTAAGTCACTTCCGTGTGTTTGGTAGTGAAGCATGGGCTCACATTCCAGATGAAAAACGGAAAGCATTGCAGCCTAAAAGTGAAAAGTGCATATTTGTTGGATATTCTGAAGATGTAAAAGGTTATAGACTTCTTCAACCACATTCTCATGATATAATCATTAGAAGAGATGTTAAATTTGATGAAAATATCTTTGCCTGCGATCCTAACTCGGCGATTGTGCCATCTTTGGTCTGTGAGCCTGATTCGGCATTTGTGCCTTCTTCTTCTTCTTCCAACTTCCTTGACAGGTTTCCAACTCCAGTTTTTGATAATGAAAGTGAGGATGAAAATCCACCTCTTCCTGCTCAAGTTCCTCCAGTTGCACCAGCACAAGTGCTTCCTCGATGGGTCCGTTCAACATGTGAAGCAGCTGGTGATCTTGCCGGTGATCCTAGAGATCAACGTCGAACACGTTCTCAGTTTCAGTGAGCCTCTTCTCTTTTGGCTCAAGTTTTCGAGAATCATGATCCAGAAACTTTTGCAGAAGCTTCAGGAAATCCAGATTGGGATGCAGCCATGGATGAAGAATATCGTTCCTTAATGGCGAATGATACTTGAGATCTTATACCTCTTCCAAAAGGAAGAAAACTTGTCAGATGTAAATGAGTCTATAGAACTAAGTATGCATTAGATGGAATTGTTGAAAGACTTAAGGCAAGGTTAGTTGCCAAAGGTTTTTCCCAAGTTGAAGGGATTGACTACAATGAAACCTTTGCTCCCATCGCAAAAATGAACTCCATTCGCCTTGTTCTTTCCCTTGCAGCCTTACACAACTGGAAAGTCCATCAAATGGATGTCAAGTCTGCCTTCTTACATGGTGATTTGTAGGAGGAAATTTACATGGAACAACCTCCTGGCTATGTTTAGAATAACTCTAGCCTTGTCTGCCGCCTTAAGAAATCCTTATATGGCCTTAAGCAAGCTCCTAGAGCTTGGTATGCCAAAATGGATAACTTTCTCCTTGACACTGGTTTTTCTAGATGCCATTCTGACCCTAATGTCTATACCAAGAAAGTAGGACACCATCTCATCATACTTGTTCTATATGTTGATGACCTTATTCTTACTGGTAGTGACCCTAAACTTATAACCCATGTGAAATCCAGTCTTAAACAAAATTTTGAAATGTTAGACTTAGGACATTTGCATTATTTTCTTGGTCTCCAAGTCCTGCAAACCAAAGAAGGAATCTTTCTTTCTCAGTCTAAGTATGCTTGTGACCTTCTTCGTCGCTTTCACATGGAAGATTGTACACCAGCACCTTCTCCCTTCCAGTCTAGAGTCAAACTTTCTGCCACTTGTACTTCACCTGAAGTCGATGCCACCTTGTATCGTCAGCTTGTTGGTAGTCTCTTATACTTGACTCATTCCCGTCCTGACCTTTCCTTTCCCGTTGGTCGTGTTGCCTGTTATATGCAGACACCTCATGAAAGTCACTAGAAAGCAGCTAAAAGAATACTTCAATATATTCGAGGTACAGTTCAGTTTGGGATTCATTACAGTACAAGGGGGAAACCTTTGTTGGTTGGTTTCACTGATTCAGATTGGGTCGGCGATCCTGATGATCGAAAGTCTACTGCAAGTGATGTTTTCAGTCTGGGATCTGGACCTATTACTTGGGATTGTAAGAAACAACAAGCTCTTGCTCTTTCTTCAGCAGAGGCAGAATATCGAGCAATAGTTAATGCCAGTCAGGAAGCTTTATGTCTTCGACAGATCCTTTCAGAGTTTGGATTCGAGCAGTAGTAGCCTACTCCACTTTGGTGCGACAATCAAAGTGCCATCAAGCTTGCCAAAGATCCATTTCTACATCAACGCATCAAACACATTGAGCTACATATGCACTTCATCAGAAATCTTATTCATAATCGTGTTCTTGAAGTGCTCTTTTTCCCTATAGATGATCAAGTTGCAGACATCTTCACCAAGTCTCTTACAGAAGCAAATTTTTCTAAACTTCAATCTATGTTAGGATTTCAGGAACTTGTCATTAAGGGGGGATAAGCTCTAATGCCTCCTTCCTTCTCTTAATAGTGTCACTTTTGTAAATCCTTCAATCCTATCCCAAGTTGTTCTTAAGGGGGGATGTTAGGATATTTAGACACTTAGGAGTTAGTTAAGATCAACTTGTGTAATATATCCGTTAGGGATAGTGTGTTTCTTTTATATGCATTAGTATGCATTTGTAAATACTTAATCCAACGGTCACGATATGTTTCCGACATAGAGTGATACGACGGCTCAACTTCTCTTAGATCAAACCTAACCTTGATCCGTGGCTTAGCACCCGATTGGTCCATGATCTCTATTTAAAGAGCATGGAGGGTCATTTTCTAGTTGATCGATTATGAGAGGCTCATTTGTAACTTTCTTTCTTTGCATAATAAATTGTCCCGTAGAAGCTATTTGGCCGGGGCCGTGGAGTGTTTCCCTCAAGAGGGTTTAAACCATGTCAAAACATCGGTGTGTTGATCTGCGATCTATTTGTGTGAAGTGGTTGCTCTTGGTGTTCGGTCCTTTAGTAGTACCCTGTGTACCCGAACACAGGCTTGATCAAACCCTAGTTTGGGACTTTGATCGGAAAAGTGGAAAATTAGGACTTCTGCAAAAGTTAAAATTTTTTAAGTCTGTGAGCACGGCTGGAAGCTCCTCAGAAAAATCAAAGTTTAGAGCTTTGGATCGAACCTTTTGGTTAGGAAAAAGGGTGGGCTTTATCAAACACTAGTTCAGGATCCTATCCAGAAGATATGGAAGCCTCGAAGGCAATTTTAAGGGGTGAAACTTTGCATTTTTTAAATTCTGAGTATACCAGGTTGATCAGCTCATCAAGGCGCTTCTTTCTATCCTTTCAGAAGTTTGAAATTCAAAGTTTGAATTTGTAGGGTTTCCCTGACAAACCCCAATCCAGCTCCAGATCCAGTTTTTGCAAATCAAATGGATTGGGTTAATCCTAGAAGAAAATGGATTGGTCACCTGCATAAGTGAAGAAGTTTATATTTCAGAGGGAGATGAGGCTAAGGCCTTACATAAGAAGATTACAAGCAATCTCAATCGGTATGTTTCGAATTTTGTTCATGGTTAAGTTTATGATATGTTTGTCTTCATATCATTACGGTTAGTACAATCTTGATTAATTACTAGACTTTGCATATCACCTTAATAAAATTATGAATACATGATAGAAGATATTCATTGATTAAAGTTTTGACACTTATGATTGTACTAATGCATTGTGATGTTGTATGAGGTTTATGTTGTTCACTAACATGAAAGGTACACCAAGAAAGACAAATCATGTTCTACTTCAAGAACATATGATCATGGTGACATGAAAACAAAGATTCATCCATTGTCATGGATCACATAGAAGATCTACTTATGAGGTATGTATAACTTGGTTCTACAATGGTTAACTTATGATACATGCAGGTTACTAGCACAAGTCATTGAAGAGAACAAGAAGACATCATGCGGGTATGTTAGACATAACTAGCTAACATAGTAATCCAGGTATGTTTTTCTTATATCAAGTTAGAATATTACCTTGTGTTAGGATCCCTTATAAAAGTATACTTGGTATGATTGGTTATGTTTATTCATAAAGTTAGAAATGTAAGAAATCAAAGGTTTATGCATATTATGTCTCTTATCTTGGTTGATGATTTGACTAACCAGAAGAGTCCTATGATCAAATAAGAATATGCATCAGTAAAAAAAGTCTTCCCTGAAACCTTGAATACTAATGTTTATTATTTGTGTTTAAAATGATCATGACTATACATGTTTAAGATTATTGTGTTTTGATAGTATTAAGATTATACTAATGAATGTGTAATTATGTATGAGACCTTGAGGATAACACAATGATGATACTAATAAGCATGCATAGTGATTAAGGATGGATATAAGTTCAAGGACAGATAATCCAGGAAGCAAAGATCAAGATGGAGCACACTTCAGTAGTTTCTACAAGGATGCAGATATTCAGAGGGAGTTGACCACTTCTCACAATTCACATCAGAATGGAGTTACAAAAAGGAAGAAAAGACTGAGAGGGAGTCAACCCTACAACCAAACAAAGATAAGTATTTTAATTGTCATTTCTTGCATATTTGTTGGTTTAAAAAATATTGTTCAATGATGTATATGCTTATGTTCCTAGACTTAGGGTGTGTATTATGCATATTAGAATAATTGCATTAATGAACAGTATACTACTAATTTGCATATGATGGGTAAGTGGCCTATGGCACTGTACAACATTCCAATGCTACTTATCTAGAATGAAACCTCTTTACTGACATATTGGGAGTTGTGCACACTCTTAACAATGTTTTGGTAGAGATTGGAAGGCATCTAGAAAGTTACAGGATATGGATAAATGTTGTATTGAAGCATTGGCTAAATATAATTGCATGACTGTATGACATATTTCTTTAGATGTAAGAATTTGTTCTAAAAACTATGAGATGTTTCTAATCATGCAATTTAACTTGTTTTGTAGGAAAGATCGTATACCATCACCTACAAAAGAAGGACTACAACATTTGTTCATCAACAAATTTATCTATGGAAGATATTGAAGTTCCTAGGATCTGGGAAGAATGCCATGATCGAGGAGTACCAGTTGATCATGAAGATGTTTGGGATGTAGTCCCAAGACCTGAAGAGAAGTCTGTAGTGACTTCCAAGTGGATCTACAAGATCAAGCATGCTGCAGATGGCAGCATAAAGAAATACAAAGAAAGATTTGTAGCTCGTGGAAAGAAGGAATAGACTATGAAGAAACTTTTGCTCCTGTAGCCAGGTACACTTCCATCAGATCAGTACTTGCTCTGGCTGCAGTGATGAAATGGAAGATACACCAGATGGATGTCAAGACAGCCTTCTTGAATGGTGTAGTTGAAGAGGAAGTGTATGTGGAGCAGCCACTTAGTTTTGAGACACATGACAAAAAGTCATATGTATGCAGGTTGAAGAAAGCCTTGTATGGCTTGAAGCAAGATCCTAGGACTTGGTATGGTAGGATAGACATATTTCTATATAGTTTGGGCTTTACCAAGAGAAAAGCGGATCCCAACCTTTACTCCAAGGTTGAGGAAGGAAATCCAGTGATACTACTCCTGTATGTGAATGACCTGTTTGTTACAGGTAATGATAGTTTGATTATTGATACCAAGAGGAAGCTTGCTGCCGAGTTCGAGATGAAGGACTTGGGAATGATGCACTATTTACTAGGCATGGAGGTGTGGTAGAGTGCATATGGGATCTTCCTTGGATAAGGGAAATATGCAGTAGAGATCCTAAAGAAGTTCAGGATGATAAACTGCAAGGCCATGGCCACACCTATGGAATTGAACCTGAAGCTTCTGTGTGATGCTTCATCTAATCCGGTTGATGTCACTGTGTATCATCAGATGATTGGGTCCTTGATGTACCTGACGAACACTAGACCAGATATTTGCTTTGCGGTGAACACATTGAGCCAGTTCCTAACAGATCCCAGAGGTGATCACCTGGTTGCTATAAAGCATATTCTGAGGTACCTGAAGGGTACGGTTGACTATGGGCTCAAGTATGATGCAAATCAAAAGTTTAACCTACAGGGTTATGTTGATTCGAACTGGGTAGGCAGTGCTGCAGATAGGAAGAGCACATCTGGGTGCTACTTCAATATGGGACTAGGTGTGATATCTTGGTTGAGTAGGAAGTAGTCATGTGTAGCATTGAGTACAGTCGAGGCAAAGTATGTTGCAGCGTGTTCAACTATTTGTGGGGCAGTATGGCTCCAAAAGATACTATCTGAGTTATTTGATCTCCCGTTGGAGGCTACTGGTATCTTTTGTGACAACTAAAATTGTGTGAAGCTGTCTGAGACTTTGGTGTTCCATGATAGGTCGAAACACATAGAGATCAAATATCACTATATCAAGGATATGGTGTGGAGAGGAGCAATGAAGCTCCTGTATGTTGCGACAAATGAGTAGGTTGCAGATGTATTGGCGAAGCTACTAGCCAGAGTGAAGTTCAAGTACTTTAGAGAGAGGCTTGGTGTTCTTCAAATTGATGACACTTCGAGGAAGAAGTGATGGACACATTTGTAGGAGCCATTTCGAGCATGGTGAGAAGAGGATCCTTCCATGGCTTTGGATGTAAGCGTTGGATGATGAGCATCAAGACGATGATCCAGTTACTACTTTGTATATGCATCATGTTGGATGCTTGTTATGATCAATTGGATCATGTATTTGTATATGCATCATGTTGGATGCTAGATATGATCGGTTGGATCATTTATATGTATATGTATGTACGCATCATGTTGCATGTTGGATATGATCGGTTGGATCATTTATATGTATATGTATGTACGCATCATGTTGGATGCTAGATATGATCAGCTGGATCATTTATATGAATACATGCATCATGTTGGATGTTGGATATGATCAGTTAGATCATGTGTATGTATCTGTAGATGTATCAGGTGAATACATTGTATGATCAGGTAGATCATGTATGAAGACATGTATCAGGAAGATACTATGTATGCATAAGGTGGATGCATTGCATGATCAGTATGATCATGGATGATGAGCTTCAGGATGTTGCCCCAGATGATATGCATCAGGACGATGCAGTGACGATGATTAAGATGATCATGTGATGATGACATGCATCATGACGATGCAGTGATGATGATCAGGATGATCATGTACATCAGGATGATGAATGGTGAGTATCGGGATGATGCTTTATGGCTGTGGACAGGTTGTGCTTGAGAGGACTTGTAAGACCTAGGATAGCCGAGAGGTTGGGTTGTGTGCCCATAATAAGTCCTAGGATGCTCTTTTGAGGGTTTGTCCTGTGACCACATGTAAGACCTGGGAGATCTGAGAGGTTGGGTTGTGTGCCTATAATAAGTCGTGGGATGCTCTTTCGAGGGTTTATGGTGGTGACTACATGTAAGACCTAGGAGATCTGATAGGTTGGGCTATGTGCCCGTAATAAGTCTTGGGATTCTCTTTCAAGGCTTTGTAGTGGAGATCACATGTAAGACCTGGGAGATCCGATAGGTTGGGTTGTGTTCCTGTAATAAGTCTTGGGATGCTCTTGCAAGGGTTTGTGATGAGGGTCACATATAAGACCTAGGAGATCCGATAGGTTGGGCTTTGTGCCTGTAATAAGTCTTGGGATGCTCTTGCGAGGGTTTGTGACGCACGTAATAATTCTTGAGAATTCCACAGTATGTCCAGTGATGATGAAGATCTATAGGTGGTGGGCCTACATCCAGTATGAAAAATGACTGGCACTATAAAACTTCCTATGACGAGTAGATTCAAATATTGATTGAGATAGCAGCAGCGATGACGATGACGATGATCTAGAGAAGAAGACTTGTACTAGCAGATCTGTGTCAAGAAATACCTTCCTAGTTAAGAGGGAGTGTTGATGTATATGTAACTTCGGAATGTATTTCATATATGTATATTGTACTCCTATAGAGATGGTATTATTCCTCTATACGGAAGTGTTTGTATTCCTATAGAGATGTTATTATTCCTCTATACGGAGGTGTTGTCATTTATATTGTGAGTGTCGTAACTTATACTTGATGGGTTATTAGACCACCTTGTTGGGGTCGGCCTTGTATAAGTCATGTGGGTCAAAGGGTTATTAGACCACCCTATTGGGGGTCGGCCATGTGGGTCAAAGGGTTATTAGACCACCCTATTGGGTGTCGACCCAGTCAACGTTGTGTTATGTGGTTAAGTTGAGGGCGACCTAGTAAAGGTTATTAGGAAAGTCAAGTAAAGTATAAATAGAGTGTGGGAGGCACTCTATTTCATCATTCTATTCTCACACACACTCTTTGGAGAGTGGCGCACTTGTGGAGGAGGAGAAGCTACTGCTAGGAGATGTCTATCTCTTATGTTTGGGTTGTATCATTTCTCTATCTATCTCTGAGGAAGTTATTGGGATTTTTCGCCTTTATGGTTTTCCCCAAGTAAACTCTGTGTCTCTTGTGTGCTTGCATTATTGTGTCCATGATTGACATGATGTAGATATGTTGTACATGTTGTTCTCTCAGTTAAGATCCTAGATCATATTGAAGTAAATTCTAAAAAACTAACAAAATGGGGTGAAGGCATTGCTAAACCTAGATGCTCATCTCCTTAAGGATATATCCCCTAGTAAAAAAGAGGATTTGGAGGATAACTCTGATAATATGGGACACCTTGAATTGGAAACCCATGAATCCCTTGCATTGTATGTCCCTATCCAACACCATGATATTGAAAACCTTGCAAGTGTTGTGGAGCATGCCCTTTCCAAACAAGAATCATGGGTTGTTTGAAATGGTCTCGGGGTTAATCATTACTTCTAGCTAGAACTGGGAATACTAGTCCATCAACTGGATATCCAACCATCATTAAAATTTGACATCAGTAACCATTCTGGGAGTCTATCACAATGCAACCTATTAATTGCTCATAATCTTAGCATGTATATTTCAATTAAAAAATAAAAAAATAAAAAAAATACAGTAGAACTACCTCCATAATGACTTGCACAGGAATTCTCCCCATCAACATCTATTATGGTTTCAACCCCATTAGAATTTCCAAGGTTGCTAATACCATGCAAAGAAGAGACCTCTGAATCACCAACTTCACTAGGAACATTAGACCATGCATCAGATAAGTCCTTTAGATTTAAAAACCAAACAACAGAGACATTATTAAATATTTAATGTAATCCCAAAAGCATTTATCAAACCTATCTCAGATCGAGTTGAAGAAGATTCCATAGTTTCTAATTCCATTTCTTCAAAATTTTCTAGCATATGGTAACCAGATTCTGCACCTACAGGAAACTAACGCAGTCAGATTTTAAGGACTAATAAAAAATGCTATCTAAATATGCTAGAATCTAGAAACTAGACACGGATACAAAATAACTAATGGAACACGTAGACCACTTTCAAAACCTTTGTCATTGCTATTCCATTACTACTAAACAAAATTGCTGCTATAGGAAGAGGAATCCGCTAAAGAACAAGAAAAAATGCTAGGTCACTTATTATTTTCTTTTATAGGGCCAGCTAAAAAATTGCTAAAGAACAATAAAAAATTGTTAGGTTAGATAAAGTTCCAAACCTTTACATATCCAATGAAATTCTATGATGTTTTTGGTGATTCCCTTGTGTCAATGAAAATTTGGCAACATGTGCTCCTTTATATAATTTGACATACAACCTTGTTTCTATCTTGTGTTTCCCCTTGTTTTTGAAGGATGTGAGCTTGTATGGTTGTAGCCTATAGGTGAAAGTACACCTAGTCCACTAGTTGGAACTTGTTCACATTATCCTTGTCAGCTTGTTGCTTCATCTTGCCCTCTGATGAATACAATTTTCTTTTAGGATTTCAGGGATCTCTTGTGTTTGTTGTATATGCAACTTTCGATGCCTTTGAGCTCTCCTAGTAAGTAGCTTTTGATCTTTGGAGGTTTGTGCCCATATAGGGATTGAAATGGGGCCATCTTCGTGGTTGTGTGATAGGTAATATTGAATGATTTTCTAGCTGGGGGAAGCCATTTGCACATTTGCGCATGGTTCCTAGTGTTAAAGTAGCATAAGTATCCTCCCAAATATTTATTGAGGAATTCCCTAATGCAAGTCAAGTTTCTTTTGGATGTTTTATGTGGAGATACAATGGGAATACAATGAAAATTAAATTGACATGGTAAGTTATTTTCTGTTGGCAATTCTTCATTTTTGCATTCATCAAGCACCAATTTGTCATGCTTATTTAACATATAAATGGTATTTAATTTGAATATTATCATCACTTTTTCTTTTACCCTTACATACAATCTTTGCACAAGCGAGAGCACCCTCTTTCTCCAACTTTTAATGACTTTTACATTGTTGAAACGATTCTTTAGGTTCTTTAGCATGAAAAAAGTTCCTTAATATTGGCCTTCACCTTTTCAACAATATATTTCAGTCGGAGGTAATGATGAACTAGTGAATACTTGGGAGTGATCCCATAGCTTCCACCCAACTATTTAAAAGTTTGTTGGTCACTATCTTTGATTGTATATGGAGGGTTTTGCTTCTAATGCAAAGGAAGGGTTAGCATTATCTTCTATTGTTGATCGGTCTTCTGCTATGATCCCTCTAGCCATTATAAGCGGTTGTCACGTAAATAAATAGTATCTTCACCTAGAACTGGTCCCACATGTGTAAGGAGTGAGAACTACTAGATATAAGAGATTATTAGTCATTCACACACAAATTTATATGGTTCTATGATGTTATCACCTTTTGAGGTCGCTAGGAGATATTCTCCTATTTCTTAGGAGTTTTTTTTTAATTCCAAACACTGCTTATTGATGTCTTGTTTACGTATATATAGGTATTAGGTTTAATACATTTGTGCATGAGTTGTTCTAACAAATATTACATCTCCATTTAATATGCATTGTTTATAAAATTCTTTCGAATTTGAAATTTTAATTCGAAACACAATGGGTTGCAGAGCTATTGAAGCAGCAGGACAACTTAAGGGACATGTTAATGAAAATATATGGGTGAAGCTGAATATTGCAAAAATACTGGTGTTCTTATATGTTGTAGATTATTGTTCATAGGCTCCTGTAGCTTCATGTAGCTGACTATAACTTCCTGTAGGTTGACATTTGCAAATAATTCTTCAAACTGGCACAGTTCAACCAAGCAACCTCGGTGTGACATCAATGCCAACTCAGATTTCCAACACCACCATCTTCTCAGTGACTCATTATACTTTCATCCTTTTCCTAATTTTGTCATGAATTTTTGCATCTTACCATTACCTTTCCATCTATCCATTAGATTTATTTTTGAAAATTCCCAAGGCCCCAGAATCTGAATGTGCTTGGTTTATTGCTTGGATCTGGTCATACACTGAATCTGGTAAATTGATCCAGTTTATCAAAGATTTATTTATTGGCTCGAGTTTTGTTTGCTTCAAGTTGGACCTTAACCGTAGACTAATGGTTAAATAAATACTTCGTCAGTCGGAGATAACATATGGTTTGTCTGATTTTTCATAAAATGACACTGTCAAGCAAGGATTTTTTCAATTGCAGATTTGCCAAAACATTCTCAGAATGCGTTATCATTGATGTGCCATTCCCTTTGTCATCCATTTTCACTGGAATGAGGCCCGTTTTGGGGACATATGGATGATCCAAGTTCAAACAACAAGGTAGGGGAATATGGAACACCATAAGATTGGCAAGTATCTCTTTTCTATGAAAATGGAAATGTCATTCAACATTTAATGGGGATGCATCTTCTTTCATTTGGGTGAGATAAGAGCATTTAGAGTAGAATTGGAAGCCCATATTTAAGCCAGAATTAGCACTTTCCATAAGGATGTATACCTTATTGAGATTATGGCCAGGGAAGATATGCTGGCTCTCCTTAATCACAAGCTTTCCTGGCGATGTAGATGACTTGATGTATTCTTTGTTGTTCAGTAACATAGTATAAGATGCATCTTCCAGAAAGAAAAGTAGAAACATTTCCAGAGACAATGGGGATTTTTCACCTATAAGTGGGAGTGTATTTCCTTTCGTAAGAGGCTAATGTGATATGAGCAATTAAACAATTTATCTTTTACACAAGCAATACTAGAGAAAAAGAGCTTATTTGTTTGTAATGGCCCTTGCTTAGTGGGGAGAAAATGATAGGCTAAGAACTAAATCAGCATGACCATCTTAAATATCTTAATGGCTCCAATACTCCTCAGTGTTAACTAATATTCACAAGACAATTGAATTACCTTTAATGGCCATGAATAATTCATGACACAGTAACTTCTAGGGACAAAAATACTATGTTAAATATTTAACGAGTCATTTAAACTTATAAAGAGCACTACACATGATTTATAAGACTCGCCTGGTATAGTCCTCAACTTTGACTTTTAGATCTTTCGTAAAGGTTTTTAGTAAATGATTTCTGGAGGAATTCTATAACACTTGGTCTCTTACAAGTCTTGACTACAATTCTGTTGGTTTAGCAAGGCACTAAAACAAGAAGGTAATAGAGAAGCACGTGACAACGAACAAGGCAGGTTATGTCAATCTCTGTTGTAGAACCAGAAGGAGAGAGCCCAATCATGACAGCTTTTCCACCATCCCTTACATTGAGCATAGTTTGCATAAAAGTTTGTGGCTTTACTAATTCCTCCACAACAATATCAACACCCCTACCCCCATAATTTCCTGCATAAACAAAGACAATATCAGTAATGAATTTTGACATGTCCAAAGAAATTATGTATTTTATTATTTTATCACTAAATATGAAGACAGTAGGTACCATCCAGACTGTATGATGTATCCTCACCACATACGTAACCTCCACTACCTCATATACCCATGTTTCATTTCATGTAAGTTTGTAACCATATGGGAAGTATGTTTAATTTTAATCCTGACCTGCTATAGTTATACTATTATGTTTCTAGTACTTGTTTAGTATTTTTTATTTTTGCATTATAGTATATAAAATTTGAATTGTCTGCATCAAAACCTAACCTAACCCAAAATTTAACACTTTCGTCTAGTCTTTGATTACGAGGCAGGCATCCTAGATGTCATTTTCTAGGCGAACTAACCTCCATTCTAAAGAGATTATGCTTCCTTGACCATCTATTTAATTATCTTCCATGTTGAATTGCATCTTCAAGCTCATCTCTCGGTTACTCCAACATCATCTAATTGTTATCCCTTACCTTGTACTGACTTCTCGTAGAGACCATCCACCAGCTTTATTGTTGACTTTTATTTGCAAAAAGATAGTTCTCAAGAAGCTTGAACCTCCTGTGGCCTTCAATGATACCACAACTTAAGGACTTTCAATTCTTGTGGGTCTCTACAAACTCACAATCAAACTTAACCATTTCACTGAGATCATAGATTTTCTGTAAAACACATCATGGATTTTAATGAACTGTGATTTAACAATATTTAGCGTAGCTCAATGGCTCTGTAATCAAACAAAAGTTATTGCTTTGACAAGGATTATAGAGGACAATCAAATGGAAGAAAACCAACACAATAAAATCATGTACAAGTAACCATGAGATTTTACTTAGGATTCTATGACTTTATAAGTCATTTGCTGAGCCGAATCTCCCACCTATTACTTTATGAAACTTAACAGAGCAGGTTCTAGCACTCAGTGAAAATTGGTATGTTTGACCCTCAAAAATTAAACATGAGCAATAAATAGTACATGGAAATTCAAGATACGATTAATACAAATTTAAAAACAATGCTTATTGTGGATCATTACGCGAAAGGAGAATCTTCAGTTGACATGTATAAGGAAGCAATCACGTTGAAATCCACCTTTTACACTATTCTAACCAATAGGAATGGTTCATGGAATAGAAATAGAATTCCCCAATGGCCAAAGTAATCAGAAAGTTGTGCCTGATTGGAAGAAATATTCAAAAACTGTAAGCAACAATGATACTGAGAGGGAATATATATACCACTAAAAGCAAGCAGTGGCAACCAAGTAGCAATGCTTGGAGAGGCTCTTGAAAGAGATTTCAGCCATCCTAGGGGCAGAGGAGAATGTGAAGAATCAAAACATAAGAAAACAGTAGGCTGTTGGCATGCCAAGAAGATAAATATTTTGGTATCAATAGCAACAGTTGAGTTGTTTTTCATTTAGTGTTTGAGTAATGTTAGGCTCTGTATGGAGATATTCCTTGCTGTACTTGCACATATCTGAGAAAGGAGCTTCTTGAAATGAAAAGGATATTGAAAAGTAACTAAATGGCTAGGAAGTAACATGCACGCCAAGCTAGGTGCGTGTGGTCTCCAACCTAGTTGACAATAATTTCAACTCAAACCTGCTCAGGGACATGCTTCAACTCTTTCCCAATCTATGCATGATGTTTCTGAATGGAGTAGGCTAGTTGGAAGGTAAGTTCGAAGAAACCTATGGGTGAGATGCTAAAAAGTAAATAGCATGTACCCTTCCCACATCCTGATTCCAGTTGTGCCTTTATGTTCTTATCTGTTTGTTCATATTTATTCAAGTTTATCCTTTGATTTCTACAGCATTTTGTTGATATGAAATTACTAAAACTTAAATAGCACCAAGGAAGCAAAAATGCATTTTTTGGCCATGAAAGGCTCGCTAACAATACAACGTACATCAAGATAATTCGAAGTTTTTATATGTCAGGTATACTAAGATAACTTGGAGTTACTTCAAATATTTTGAAAGTATATCATGTGGACTTTTGTAGCAGTCTCGGGAAACAAAGAATCAATTTTTTTATTAAGCCTATGTTAAGCAGAATTTTTTTCATCATACCCAAATAAAATAGGAGCCATTAACTCATTACAAGTTGATAGTCAAAATTTACAATATTTGGGATCATAAAAACAAAGAATGGCTCAGAATGCATGATATTATAACCAATTCCCATGTACTCACCTCAATAAATCTAATCTCCACAACCCAACTATCAAGCTACTATAGAATTTATTTAAATAAAGATGTCTAGGAAAATAAGACCTTGACAGTTGTTACCAATGCTTGATTTAAAATCAAGATTATCTAGAATCTGGAACTAAATATCCAACCCAAAAGAAGACAAATAAGTACTGAGCTTGCATTGGCCCTCTCTCAAACAAACCATGTCAAGATGATTATTCAAGTGACTGGGGAGCTTTTTCATGAGCCTCATATGCCTCTGATTATAGTAATTTTGTATAGTTTGAAAGAAGAAAACATTTTCCCAATTATAGATTAAAATAGACATCATGAAAATATGAATTAAGATATTTGAAATGGTCCACCTTTTTCCCTTACTATATAGCATAAATGATATAAACTTGCCTGTCTGATGTCTTGAATCTAAAAGGAGGTCCTTCATAAAAGTTCACCAAGAAGTCCTCCCCACAAGTTGCAACATGGAATGGTCGCATTGGTTTAAAGGAACAACTTAGAACACGCCTTGAATGCCCATCAAAATCACCAACATTTGTGCCAGAGTCCCACCTGCAACACTGGAGCTGAAAGCCATCATAAGTAATGGAAAACCTACTATTGCAATGCCATACATAGGAGAAACAAGATGCTTGTCTAAAGGCCTAAGATGAAAACTTAGGAACCTAAATAAACTCCATGTTTACTATCATTTCCAAGCACTGCCATATGACATTAAATTGAGGTGCACACAGTAACAAAATGTAAGGGAAATACAACACAAAATAGAGATGATAAAAAAAAATTTAAAATAGCAGAAATGTGGGTAGAAATATAACTGGTCACCATACTACACAAATTATGAGAAAGTTTAGAAAGTACTAGCTAATTAACCCTAAAGCAAATCGATAACAATTCCTATGTCTGTGGGAACATACACAAGATATCAAGAAAAGCAAAAAATATAGTCAATTAAAGACCAAAGAGACGCATCCTAAGCTCCCAAGTGAACAAATTGAAAACATCATACGAATTGCCAAAGGGACCTTGGTTCACTGATGAGGATGATGAAGCATTAAGCTGTCCAAACACAAGACATCTTTTAGAAAGTATTTCAAAGAATATAGCAGAAATGTGGATAGAAATATAACTGGGCACCATCATTCACAAATTAAGAGATAAGTTCAGAAAGTATAGGCTAGTTAACCCTAAAGCGAATCAATAACATTTCCTGTCTCTCGGCACGTATGTCAGATATCAAGATTCAGGACAAGCAAAAAATATGGTCAATTAAAGAACAAAGAGATGCATCCTAAGGTTACAAGTGAAGAAATTGACTACATCATAAGAAATGCCAAAAGGGCCTCGGTTCACTGAGGAGCTTGACAAAGTGTTAAGCTATCCACCAGCATTCCATTCTTGTTGTGGTCTATCCCACCCAAATGACATTGTTAAAATGGGATATGCACAGGTGCACATCCAAATCAAATTTGGTTGAATAGATACCCCTTAGACCTAGCATTTAAGCCAAAGGAAGTCCATGTTATGCAGTGCAGCCCCTCTGGGTGTGTTTCTGAATGCATTTCTAACCAAAAAAATATATTATACAAAATTTCAGTGACTCTAATTAGCATATGCCCTGTTAAAATTGCATGTCCAAAGTCTGGACAGACTAGAAGGCTCACCAGCCATGATGGTTACTACCAGACTGTTGTCGAAAAGTATCTTTTTTTTTTTTTTTAATGCTTTTGGTCAGCGGCAGGAATTTCACCTGCAGACCTGGTTTTACCTTACTGACTTACAATCCCCCTTAATGACTATTTAGCTAAATCAATCAATGTCTTTGATCTTCAATTTCATTGTCTCTAGCTACTTCATCTCAGCGCCAAAATTTGTGCTAAACTCTACTCAAACTCTGATCTCTGTCTCTGGTTTCTTTTGACCCAAATAAATGTGCTCATAAAACCCCTAATATCTACCAATCTAAAACCTAAATTGCTGATACAATTCAGATCTGACTTCAGATCTGCAATATAAAGTTGTAAACCCCAAATCTGCAAAGCTAAAAACCTATCATCTCATAATATTTGGGTCAAAATCTTGATGTCCATTTCTTTCTCAATAAAACATCAAATATTCAAATTCCTGAAACCCTATGTACTGAGAATTGATCACAAGTGATTGTTTCCTTAATCTCGAGCGACAATGGAGTCATTAATGCAAATATCTTCTTCAAGTGGGAATTTTTTACCAAGGTTGAATAAGTAAGATACAAATCAGAGCATAACAATGAGTGCAAACTGAACTTACACAACCAAAAAAATATAACATTGAGAGCAAGGGAATAGAAACATTGGATTGAACTACTTTTGGTTACACTACAAAGAGACCGTAAATAACCATGTCTACAATGTAACAATGGGGATAGTACAACTCGCCAGCACATTATTACTATTGATATTGATAAGGGAAAACATAGGAATCAATGGAGCCAAATCCCTCACAAATTCTGAAAAAACATCCTCACAAGTGCTCCAGAGATAGATTTGTCTATAGAGAGAGAGTGCAAAAGCCAAGCACATGTGCTGAAAATAGAAATACAAGTGTGCCAATAGAAAATTGTCAATCACAACAAAAAACACCAAAATGGAATTCACTTTGGCCTATAACACTTGGTCAAACCCTACTAGCTCATGCCTCACAAACAGTGCCATTCGCAACAAACAGTATCCAAAACTATTTCAATTGAGAGATTTTCATTGCAGAGGACACCATAGCGAAATTTGACAGAGGAGTAATACAACAAGAGAAATCTGAAAGCAAATAAAAACCCCATTGAAAATTTAATCCAACAAGCTCGAACCCATCGCCATCATGTTGAAGAAGCGTGGTTGAATTTCAAGGGGATGGTGCTAAGATAATTTTAGCGTGGTTGAATTTATAACAAATTGGATTGAATATTTGAGATGCATATATTTTTATAATAAGTAAAAGAAAAAATTATTGGAGAAGATGGAGAAAATACCGTAAAACATTCATCCTCGCCAGAATGCAACACAGACTTAGCAGTGAAAAGACGTTGACAAAAAATGACGAAATCGATCCTAGAGGAGATGCAGGTCGATCCCTACAAATAGTGGATTTTTCCAGCATTGGACTGAAATTTGGGACGGATCGGAATTCGGCAGAGAAATTCTGGCCTAAATTGCAATTTGGAGGGTTTAAATCACCTAAATCATAATTTGGTGATCTGGGTAGTTTTAATTGGTAATCTATCTTGTTTTAAAATTGGATAATTACTCTATAACAAACAATTCCAATTACTAAAATCCCCAAAATACAAAAATAACAATTAAATAACAATTGCTAAAATCCTTTGCGCCCAAGCAAGGACACTTATCTTCCCAACAAATGAACAAAATCGTTGACACTCACTCGATTTTAGATTTCATTGTCAGTGGTGGTAAACTCAATGATACATTAGCCACCAAATTTTAAAATTTTATAAATATATTTGATTCAACTATGAAAAGTTAACATTAATATAGTTGGTAACAAAGTTATTTTTTTATTTATAAGTTTGTTTAGATTGAGTTATGTTTGAGTGATATTGTAGAAAGAAAGGGCTATAAATTATTTTTGGATGCAAAGTTTCATGGGATACCTTTTTGTTCTTCAAAAGGAATTTTTTGTATTTTTTCACTCATGTTTGTTGTTGAGGGGATGTAAATTTTGAAGAAAAAAATGTAAAATAAATTTTGGATAAGAATAATATTTTTCAAAATGTTTTGGGGATGCTACTCTCTTCACTCATTAGAGTATTGTGGTGCCCCATTTGTTATAATGATGTCTTCACTAGTTAGGTTTTCTTCTTAGTTAGGTGCATGCATAGTTGGAAGACACCTTGTTTGGATTGTTGGCAATGTGTTGGATATTGGTCTAGCTAAGGGTTCATCGGTAAAGTTCTGCAGAAAACATTATTAACCAATAGAGATGGTCAAATTCCATTGCCACCTTAATAACTTTGTCCCATATTATATGCAATGACATTTGTAGAAATATATTTGTCAATCAATGTATTTATCATAACTTATTTTAAATAAAATAAAATTGTGGCAATTTTTATATGATAAAATAAAATTTTGACTTTAAACGCATATTATGGTATGTAGTGTTGAAATCCATTATTGAAGATATTGTTTCACAAATAATTATAGATTTCTCTTGAAAACATGGATAGTGAGAGGCGACCACAAAATGTAGTCCAATCTTAGGTTTTTCCTGGGTGTTTGACAAAACCAAAAGGTTGTTTCAAGCTCGAGACTAAGAGTTGTGTAATAAATAAATGTTGTTATCAGTGATTATTGAGGAATACCAAATGTAATGATCACTCAATAATATATTGAACTTGAAATGGTCCCTAAGATAAATCACACAAAACTAAGAATTAATTGGTTGTTACACATTCCAAACACTACATTAACCTATGAAGGATCCTAACAATAATTTTAACAAGAGCTAGGCGACAATGAGAAGGTCTTGTGTATTGAGTCCCCTCCATATTTTTTTTCCATATGATCTTCTTGAACTAATATAATTTTCTAGTAGAAATAGACCTCAATAGTTCCCAAATACATTCAAATTATCCATTTAGCACAAAGTACGAGCCCTTGAGTGTGAAAATGAATGATTATCATACCCCCCCCAACTTTAAGTGTCCAGCAAATTCCCTAATTAACTAATTGGAATCCTCATACATTAAATGAATCCCATGTTGATGTGCAAATAGTAGCACACGGAATGCTCAAAAGCCATTTATATGGAATTGGGGCAGGAGGTGATTCCAACAACCTTTTTTCTACCCCATTTAGACTAGTGTTTCATGTAGTCCCTTCTCTTTCTCATTATTGTCAAATCTTCTAAGCCTCCAAACCTTTCATCAAATCCATACTAAATGGATTTTACAACTGTCAATCTCTCGATTCCCATAGACAATAATTTTCCTTCTCCATTCTTTCTTCTGAAACTTTAAGAGAGAAGCATTTAGCAAATTCCCATAAGTATGCAATGTGAACACGACCTAGTTTATGGGATTTCTACATATTAATCCAATAATTGCACTGGAGATTATGGAATGAAGGCCGAAAACATGCAAAAGTCACTACTACTTGAAAGAGGACTAGACTCTAGACAGATCATCAATTGGTGTCTTGCTAGGATGTCATCATGATCAATAGCACTAAATTGATCTATATGTATTTAGACCCCCTTGACCATGTGGGTGTAGAACTTATGAAGAATTTGGTACAGTCTTCAATGCATATCCATTGAAGGTTCGTGTGAAGTATCTACAACTAAACTTGTGAAGATTTCAAGAGCTATCCTATGCATATTTTAGAATAGAGCTTGAGAAGAATTTATGGTGTAAGTCGTGTTTAGAACCTTGGCATAGAACCGTTGACAAAAATGAAAAATTGAAGTTTTGAAGCCTAGACATGTGATACAAGCTAGAATGATTAAATTGTCACAATGAATCCTGATGACGTGAAGACAAGTGATCATATTAAAAAGAGGAAAGATGAAAAACCTCTTTTCACAACATTTGAAGCCAAAAGTGTGACATACCCAATTTTTATGAGTTAGAAAAGTTTGGTAAATCCTCAAAAATAATTAATATTTTAACAAAAATTATTCCAAATAAAATTTCGATATACACTGCCCTTAAAGTATTATGTGACTATACAGAACTTTACAAAATCATTTTTCCATCTTACTTAGCTAATGTAAGGTTAGTCCATTGTTCCAATTACTGGACTTTATAACTATAATTCATCTCTTAAAATCCTTTTATGATACATTATTCAAATCAATAATGTAAACTATAAGAATGAGACTCATGTAATAATAAGCATCTTCATAAAGCAATCATCAACTGGATCAATGTATAACATGAATATCATTAAGCAAAAATCATGAAACAATCATCCATTATAACACCACATGAAGGAGACCATATTCAGGTGGTTCACCCGCATCTTGGGCTACGTCCACAAAAGTCGCAATATATATTATTTGCCAAAATCAAGGATTACATCAGTAACCAACGTTTTCTAAAAAATCAATCTTGCCCTTTCTAATAGCTTCTCTCCTCGAGAGTAAATTTCTGCCATATTAATGTTACATCGACTAAAATTGAGATCAAATCTCAGGTAAATATAACTTAGCCTAGTCCTTCACTTTTAAATGCTTTCACGATGGCAGAGTTGCACTAAAATAAAATATATCCTCTATGTACAAACACAATAATGTAAAGACGATTTTAAACCAACAATAATGATCTAGAGACACCAGGATCTAAGGATCAATCAACGTACAGCTGAGCCAACATAGCACGATTTTATATGAATATAGGATAGAGGTCTACGATCTCCTATTCACCATAGAAATCGAACTATCTACTTAAGGTAATATGTTTTTAGCATAGCCATACAAATTTAGAGAATAGATCTACCATTCATCCTAACGCACAACCAAAGAGCTCGACTTCATTTAAAAATACAACTGAGATCTACGACTTTCATGAAGGCAAATCAGGTGTAGCAAGAAGAAAAGAAACCGATTTCAATGTCAAAATAAAACTTATGACTGAGTCTCCATATACATATCCATAGATCTATTAATTCAAATGCATAACAACATAGCAATGAGATAAACCCAAATTCCTTCAGCATACTAATAAAACCAAGGGATCTGCGAATTTCCCAATGAGAATGAGGGATAGATATGCAGCATATTAATAACGCTAATCATCTTCCCTCCAAGCATATGCAATCAGCAATGTATAAAAATAATAATAACGTGAATGCAACAATCTCGCTATCCACAAAGATTATGCACAATCGATCACCTGAAACGAATTACAAATCAGATCTGTATTTATTTATGGATTTACAACCACGACTATGTAGTAATATAAAAACGGATTGTCTATGAGTAAAACTCATAACAGGGTGCAATTGATGGTGAAGATCGATCCCATCGATCAGAGCAGAGATCCAACTTTGGCATTGGGTCTGGGTAATACGCATCAACATGATGCAATAAAATAGTGCTAGTAAATTTCATATATAAACACATAATTATAGAATGGAAATACCCATGGCGTCTCTGTCAACGAGAGATGGAATTTGCATTAATAAAGTGCAATACCAGGTAAAGGATTGAATACCTGTACCGCAAAGATGACCTATTATGAAGAGGTATATATAACCAGATGATACATGCATGGATTAGCCTACGGCTTCCTCCCAAACATTCCCATGGCAGTTGTCTGGAACCGCCGAACTTCTTTTGCAGAGAACTTTACTGATCCACAACGGGATCTTCTTCCTGTCCATCGCCTACGTGTAACGACTTCCTCCAGAAAACTTTAGCCAAGGTAGCGGGGTTTCTCCTGCACAC
The DNA here is from genome assembly GCA_027924585.1 of Larix kaempferi. Classification (NCBI taxonomy): domain Eukaryota; kingdom Viridiplantae; phylum Streptophyta; class Pinopsida; order Pinales; family Pinaceae; genus Larix; species Larix kaempferi. Next base: position 7,752,593 of record BSBM01000206.1, read on the forward strand.
GCCAGATCAAGACGGAGTTTGCTAATCTCCTTCCCAGATCTTCCGTTGATGTCCTCCATATCTCGTGCACCTCCCCCTTCCTATCACCTAACTTCCTTGCTTACCTTGGTAAGTCCGCCTAGCTTCCAGCGGATTCTCTTCACCAAGTGGCAGATAGGAAACAGTTTCCTTTCCGAAATGGTGGTTAAAGTTCACCAAGTGGTGGATGGAGTATCCCCTCAATGTACGTGGTAAGAGTCTTATTTATAAAAGATACATGATATAATTTTATTCAAACGGAAGGCTAATATATCATGACTCGATGGTTTAAATATTATTTTTTTATTCACCAATAGTGTATAGGTTTGTAAACAAGAACACCTAGTATGTATTACCTCCTATTAAACTATAGTCCTCTTTTTGAAGGACATATACACAAGTCCTTGTCCCCAACTAGGGTTTTTTTTTTCCTTTTTTCTTAAATACTTCTCATCAAACTATAATAATAATTCCTTCTACTCTTTGGATTATCATCGCCTATTATCCTTTCATTTTCAAGAAAAAATATCTAAATTGTTTCTGTAACATACCCTTATAGGTACCAATATTATAAATTAAACTTAACCCACCTTTATGGTAGGATGCGATACAAAAAGCCCTAAGTCATGGCACGCCAAACTATTTAATATTAGGTACTGGTTTGCATCCCGAGTAATATAATATTTTCAGGTGTTTTCTCCATATAATTTTTTATAAACTTTTGAGCATATCTCACACATATATATATAATATATTCGAGTAGAATTGCTTTGGCTATAATATCTCCCTTCTTACTACTTCGGCAGTCTCTAGAAGTATAAATACTTCATATATAATATGCTTTAAATATATATAGCAACATATAGTATTTAGGATGTTTCTCCCTTTTATTTTAAGGTGACTATTACATATAGCACCTTTAAAATTTAATTCCATAGAGCTCCTTGGCATTTATGCCAAGACTTATGATATTCAGTTTTTATGACTTAACCATAAAAACAACTAGACGTTAGTATCATAGTTCACAATATACATTTACAATTCTAATAGGGATACAAGGAGGGATATTACAAAAAGTAAAGAAGTATTAGATAAGTCCCATGATCCTCAGTAGATGCCTAAGCATAAGCTTAGGGGAAGTAGATTAATCTTCTTGACAAATTGCATCAGTAAACTCGAAAGTTTCAAATATATGTATGAAACAAATGATTGAGGGAAGATCAAACTAACATATTGCTTCAAACTAGCATAAATCAAGGTTCAATGGGAGGCCATCCGCCATCCTATTGAGGAAACTATGGAAATTGAGACTAAAACGTACAAGATACAATTATAGTAATGTGTTGAGGATTCAACATGCCCATGTTAAATGATTTTGGTATTTGGCCTCCTCCTCCTCCTTTATCTGGCTGCAAGGCCTTTTTCAATGAGGATTCTCAAGAACATGGTTTTTTTGTGGTGTTGGGTCTCTCATTATTTAATATGGAGTTGGATCGTCACTTTATATATTTATGGTTAAATTGTGGTTGATCGGGACCAATACGACAGGAGAGCTATTGGCACTCTCGCCTATCCTCTACTTTTTTTCCAAATCTCAACATCTTTCTTTACACCATATTGTTGGTATCTCTAAACTTGTAGTTGATTGGGTGAAAGGTTTGTGCTCTTTAAAGGTGATGGATCTCTCATCTTGGATGGCTCATGTTAATATTCTGCTCAAATCCTTTCCTGATGTCTCTATCATGCATATCTTCAGGGATTTCAACACACACGCAGATGCTTTATCTAGACGTGGTCTTCTGGCCTCATAGGGGTTTATTCATTTTGACGAGTGATGCAGGGGTCTACTTTTTTCCACAGGCAGTTTTCATGGTTTTGGCTCATAGATGGAGACCTTTCTCTTCGTTTCTATTTTTTGTACTTAGCTGTTATATGTACCTTTCCTCTTTTCTTTTTGGTTTGTTTCTCCATTGATGACTTTTCCATCCATCCACATTGTTAAAATTTAGTAAAATATTGTACAAATTCATTATCAAAATTGTAGTTTTCCATTCTCAATGTGACACAACTAAAAATTACTAACATAAACAACTAATTCAAATTAATCATTGTTAGCTAGTCATATTTATATTCTCGCGACTAATTTAGTCATTTATGCTAATCATTTTTATTTTAGTCACTTGTTATCTAGTCATATATTTTATCTTGTGGCTAAATTAGTCGTTTATCTTAGTCATTTTTTGTTGGCTTATTAAAAATTGCTCAATTTTAGTCGTTTATCCCTTGAAAAAGCAATGGTGACCAACTTTTTTAGTCGCCTAGTCACTTATCTCTCATTTTGTACTAGTGAAGGTAGCAAGTTCGATAGTTTACGGATTGAAGTAGATTGATGGTAGGGAAACTATTTTAATTTTCAACATGCAATAATGTTTGAGTGCTAAATTCCATAGAAAAAAGAATTTATTTATGGAAAGAGGGTTTTGGTTAGGAAAGAGCCTTCCATAGAAAAAAGGTAAGGGACATACCTTCCATAGTCATTGTAACCATTATCATCATCATCATAGTCATCGTCACCATGATCATTATCATTATCATTATTTCCATCATTGTTATCATCATCATTGTCATCATCATTATCATATACACTACATAATCTTCATCATCATCATCGTCATCACCAACATCAACACCATTGTCATCATCATCAACATCAACATATTTGTCAACATCATAATCATCATTCATGTCATTTTAAATTTCTTCATCATCATCATCATCATTATCAACATCCCCATCCTCATCATAATATAATCACATCATTGTGATTCTCATCATCCTTGTTCTCATCATCATCATCATTATCATCATCATCATCGCCATTATCGATCTTGATTTGTCCATGGTTTCGTAACCAATAAACCAACCATGGTTTGATATTTATAGGATATGTAAACCATTAATGGTTCTCATAACCTAAATAATGTTCCATGGTTAACTTTAATGTATGACGCATACTACATGTGTAGGGCCCACACATAATTACTTTACATTACAAGCACAATATGGTAGTCTTTTCAATATTTGTAACATTGAGGATGGTTATTGTGACCTAGACCATGCCTTGTGAAATAAATTTAGGGTCTAACGCTATATTAATTTTCTATGGGGTTGTTGGTCCATGCATGTTAACCTAGACTATCACATAATACCTACATATGGAATCTTTAGCCTACATGTGAGATATGCCCACCATTTCGAGGAGAGGCACATTAGAGATGGTTTGTGAGACCCATGACATCCTAAAGGTAAAACCCAATGTTTTAGTTCATATTTAAATTTTTTGAAGACCATGCCATTTTTCAAGGTCAAAATACATTTCCCTTTGTGGCTCACGAGTGATGCGCAAGGCCTTGAAACATCACATAATCTCTATAGAGGTAATATTTTCTACAAGAGGGATATGCTGGTAATTTTGAGATATGTAACACCAATAATGGATCTCTTAGACCAAACCATGGTTTAGGGTTAAAATTTATGGCCTAAGCTCATAGCAATTTCTTATGGGTTCATGGACCATTACAATTCCATAGACCATCACATAGCATATAGTCTAGATTGACTTCCTACAAATATCTTGGGATTTATATCCATCACAAGATAATTAATTGGAACTTCAACATCGAGAAAAGGATCAATTGACGAAATAAATCTTATTTTGGTCTTGAAAACAATTGTAAGTCATCAAAAATTGTGATGTGGAATAAAAATAAATTCCTCTTTGAAACTCTCATCACTCACATTCTTTTGTATGGGTGTGAAGTTTGAGGTTGAAAACTCTCTAGAGAATCTTGGAGAAGAATTGAAAAAATCCATAAGCATTTTATAACTTACAATATTCAAATTAAAATCAATACGCCATATCATATTCTCCTCATTGAAGTGGTTTTTTTCCCCATTGAGCGCATAACTATGACTAGGTACCTAATGTACAAGAAAAAAATAAATAACTTGGGAGACCAAAGACTTTAAAAAATTGCTTTAAATTCTAGTCAAAACGACATAAGGCTCAAGTGAGGTTGGCATAAAGATGCCATGTCTTGGTTAAATATGTGGGGGATTGATGAAAAATTCACTTTGCGAAATATAGATGATATTAAAAATATTACTACTTCGAAGTTCAAAGAGAAGATGTGGTGCGATGAAAATTTAGAGGATAAAATAAAATGAAGATATTACAAGGAGGTCATTAACCCTAATATTTAATATCAAAATTATCTCCATGTTTTAACTAGCATAAATGAGAAAATCCAAATAGATAAAATAAGAATGAACCCTAATGAGCTGCATAGTGAAACGGGGCATTGGACATTTCCTAAAACTCTATGGGATGAAAGGATTTTCATCATCTTTGTAAGACTATGAGTGTTGATGATGAAAAAGACTTCCTCTTAGATCTCCTTATATCTACCCACATAAGATCTCAATTTCAATTTTTTTGTTATAATACAAGCCTACTTAACCTTCTATCTTATCAAAATTATAGTAATTTAGGTATACTCATTTCCAAGCTCTTTGAGCACATAAATAAAAATCTAAAGCAAGCTAAATAGTTCCCTAATTTTATTTCTTAAGCTCTATGGAACAAAATTGATATAAGTGGACATTAAATATCATCATCATTATAAAAAAAGTCAAATAATAATAATTAAAATTTGTAAATTACTATAATTATAATAAATATAGTTATATGTCATTATTATTATTTTTTCATATTAATTTGTTATATAAAAATAATATTCCACTTTTAGATATTTCATTAATAATTATTAATTATCTTTTAAATATTATTAAAAATATAAATTAATAATACTTAATTATCTTTTAAATAATATTAAAAAATATAAATTAATAAATTAAATAATATTTAAATAAATAATTTGAATGCCTAACTCTTTAAAAAGACCTCATATGTATTTTTTTCCCATATCTATTAGATTGGTGACTAACCAATGATTTTAACATTTTTTTTAAAATTTGTTAGATGGACAACTTTTCAACCAACATCCTATATTTGCCATACTTCTAAACAATAAGGTTAATCATTATTTTACATATTTCATATTTTAAAATTATGATTGAAATTATATATTAAATTGGTGGCTTTTCATAGCAATGCAATAAGGTTAACCCTTATTAGTCTCTGCCCGCAGGGAGTGCACAGGGACTATAGAAATCGATTTTCTCCTATGCTATGCTATTATCCTGGCACGTGTCCCAAAATGTTTTAATCAAAGTTTTAAGTGGTTTTTTTGTCTTTTGGCTAATAGTTTGTTTGGAGACCTTATGTGGCCTCCGGTAGAGGCACTCCGGTATGGCAAGATACGTATAGTTGACAACCTGATCGTCCGTATGGCAAGATACGTATAGTAGACAACCTGCTCGCTCGACGAGACAACACATGGTCGCTTGACAACCCCCGCACTGCATGTAGAGAGCGTGGCATGCATACCGTGACAGTGCATAGATTGAGCGTGGCATGTATAGTAATGGCAGCTGTGATGTATACAGCTTATTCTCACTTGCAACAACAAACAAAAATTATAGAGCGCAGACAGGAAATGCTTGCAACATATATCTATACCATACACTCAGTATAATCATTATACCTACTATTTATCCGTAATAAATAATCTTAGCTGAGTCCAGCAAAAATAAACTCATTTAAATTATAAGAAAGACAATTAGGGAGAACAAGAGATCTTGGGAAGGTTATAATCTCCAGTTTGTGCTATGGACTCATCGTTTCACTAGGGAGTGCTCAACCCGTAAGAACCCTTCGAGCTAGTGTATGGCTTAAACGTGAGCGCTTAACCAGTAAGAGCCCTTCAACTAGTGTATGGCTAGTTTTGTGGGTGAATAGCAGCGTACAAGTTATCATGAGGCTCGTCCAGTTACCCTAGGGTTTTTGGAAAACCCATACAAAATTCAAACAGAAACAAATTTTAAGACCGAGGGCCAAGTAATCTGCAGAGTACTTAGAGATTTGCATCGACATACCTTTCCTTTGCGCACAAGGTGAAAAACAGGGAGAACGCCTTCAAATTGAGATAGAGTTTGTTGTAAATACAAAACATAACTGTTACCATTCTTTGTTATTATTAAGACAATAAATGATTATACACAAAATACAAATCATGGTATAGTGTGACTTACTAAGATCCGCGTTGAAATAATTTTAATTAATATCACTCTGGCAATTGGGTGGACCGTGGGGAGGCTCCTTAGCAGAAATCATGGTCACAGTTGTGTGGGATTTACAACTCAGAACGTGCTCTGGGAGCAAATAATTTATAAATTACTGAAAAGAAATAGACGACAAACATAAATGGGGTTGCCCTTCAAAGAGGACCGAAATCATTAAAGAGAACTGTGATTCATTCACCCATTGAGTTTGTTAAAAAAAATGTTAAGGAGGTTACCTTCATAACAATATTAACCCTTTAATCGTCTGTAGATTGCTGATTGTTTTCTGAGAAGCCAGCAAAAACTCAATCCCTTTGCTTATAATATCCTTAATGTCGAAGCCTGGTAAGGTTGGTCGTCAACAAAGGAGGAAGTATGACTAAAACCCTCTTTTTCCTCTGCTTATAATATCCTTAATGTCGAAGCCTGGTAAGGTTGGTCCTCAACCAAGGTGGAGGTATGACTAAAACCCTCTGGAAAAAGAGTAGAAATCCTTCGGGAGGGAGCAAACCCAAAGACATGAAGGAAGGAATGACGGAAGATGTGCCAATTTCAATTCCAGCCAGCCTTATCTCTCTACTTACAGCGGCAAACCATATTTTGTCCTCTCCCGCCATGACAGTGATTGTAGTTGATAAATGCATTCGGTTGGTCCTTAGGTGAATCAATGCAGCCAGATGATTTTGCAGTCGGAAGTTAAAGAAGAAAGAGGAAAGGATTTTAACTTTTGTCTTTATTTAAGACATTTTGAAAACATTTAAAAGTAATTTATAAATAAAATATATATTTTAAGACAAAAAGGAGCTTTTGTCCTAAATTTTCGTGTCAATTACCCCCTTAGTGTAGTAGTGAACAAACAAAAAACCACAGAGCACAGAAAAGAAATGCTTATGGTTTGAACAGTATCGGTCATTAGATAACATGGAAGGCCATGCGAAGGAGCTCATCAACAATCTCCATCAACAACCTGTGTGCTGCACCGTGGGCGACAATTACCTCGGTTGGGCCAGGACTGCAACTGGAGAATCTACACCCATATGCACTGCTATTTTCGCTACTAATTTTGCAGAAATCAGTTGGGAGGCACGGAACTGGAACAACCTCATATGGATCTAGAACTGTGCATCATATATCACTAATTGTTTCTTCTTTGTCTCAGATGCTACTACTTCCTTTAGTGGATAATTTCTAGTCATTCAAGGCCACTGCACGGACTTCCTGAATGCTGGACATCCATTCTGATAGTACCGCCGTTAGAACCGCCTCCTGCACTACTGGGCTTCGTATTGGCACCCATGAAGCTCCACCAGGAGCATATCGATATCTAGATCCGGACCCCTATCTACCACCACCTGCACCAGCAACATAGATCCACCGATGGGGAAGTAAGAAACACCAGTCGAAGCTGAATCATAGAGGCCATTGTATATTATATTTGTGTTTGGTAGGCTGCGCTTTCTAGTGTGAGGTGATGATATAGTTTCAGTGTTCATTTTTTTAATTTTAGCCATCGTTTTTCTTATCCATTGTATCAAATTATCAAATGAGTCCTAGCATGACATCTAAAATTTACAATGTGAACTAGTTAACATACATAGGTACAGAAGGCTATTATTTGAATGATTTCTCATTCAATTTCGTTTCACTTTGTCAGCTCTTTGCTTCAGTCAAGTGTAAGATGTGCTATTTTAGTTTGCTAAAATATGACTATTTTCTTCTATATGCTCAATAGCAATAAGGCATGGAGGAGAATGAATGTAAGAACATATTTCTAAATGCTCCTGAATTACCTGCTAGTCGCACTCCTCGTGGAGATACAGTACAGCCGAGGCGATGCCCGATACAATTTTGTATCTCTGCTCCCAATCCAGAAACCCTTCAGCAATATCCTCATTAAAAATATGCCTGTCCAGGCTACAGTTGGGCATGAATTCATAAACCATAATCAATTGTCCCTTCTTATAGCACCACCCCAATAGAGGCACCATGTTTTGATGACGAAGGCAGTTGATAACACTGACCTCTGTTATAAATTCTTCTTTACCTTGTTTGGAGTCTCTGGTCATGCGTTTTACGGCAATCGTTTTTTACCTTTGGAAGAATTCCTTTGTAAACAGTTCCTTTGACTGAAGTTGTTGGTTGCTTTCTTCAGGTCTTTGTATCTGAATTCCCGCAGCTGGCCTCGAATTTTCTCTAATTCTTCAAATATCTTGTTCTGTTCCTCTACCTGAGCCCTATAATCTATATCGTTGTGCCTAGTGCCAAAGGAAGGCAGATAGAAAGAGAAATAATTAATCCCTAATTCTGCAAAGAAACGGGTTAGATTGTGAAATTCCATGAGTTCACACAGTTGAGCTCCGTCCCAATACCCGTGGAAGCAGAAAAGACGAAATAATCCTTCGAGTCTAGGGTTTTGGACATATCGATGATGGAGGAGACTAGGGGCTCCGAGGGCATCCGCTCAGAGACGTTTGCGAGGTACACGTGCAACTTCTTAGTATTGCCATCGTTCAGGGTTAAATTTGACGGGCACCCTTATCCATCAACAAATTTGTTTTTTAGGGTTTTGTTCCCAAAACTGCCCTGACAACTAAGAAGAAGTTGTGAAATTGGAAACTTCTATTAAGAATTTTGTCGAAATTTCCAAATCAAATCCTTTGATCTAAATAAATTTTAATATTGCAGAGAGCCCAATTGGATTCATTAAATTAGTTGTTCTAGCACATTTGCAATCTCCATGCTGATATAAACTGCAATGAATGTTTCAAATTGTTCAAGTAATCTAACTTAGATATGAGGAATATTTATTCATATGAAGTTGCCTCTTGTTTTGTATTTTTTTTTCCACTAAGTCCATGGAATTCATACCATGACTACGCAGGAATTCATAAAAAAAAAACAAAACCTACAACTGTAAGCTCAAGTTTCTACACACAACGTCAAAGTTACAAAAGTTCTATGCTATCCATGAACTAGTTTCATCTAAACCTGTCAAGGAGTGCTGGTATATGCACCTTGGCAAAACAGAAAACAGTATGGTCATTTTTCAAGTTAAACTTCAACATGGAAAAGTTTATGGAGAAAGCACCAAGAATGAAGAATGACTCAGAAAGCAACATTTCACAATAAAAAAGAAGAATTAATGTTTAACAGCTACCAAGTTAATGACATTGAGAAATTAATGGGAAACAATAACTAGATTGATTATGATAACTTGGACTTTTGAAGTAGAGGTTCCCTAACAGTTGCATCATTTAATAAGGTTTACTTGTTTATTTCAGAAAAAAAATGATAACCCTCTTCAAATCAGATACCAAGCAGATATGTTAACCTTCGTCGGTAAATCAAAATTTAAAAAATTGTCAAATAGATTGATCGATTCTAAGAGAGTAATCTCAAGGTTATGAGTTAATTTAAAGACCTCAGAAACCCTAAATGAGATTATAATTAGGTTATTGAAATTGTAAACTCAATCACATTGATTGAATGTAGGGTAATTTTAAGGTTAAAAGATAACTGAAACCCTAAATGCTTATAATGAGATATTAGAATTAGGTTATTAGTACCCGTCACTACCCAGTACCCACTAACATAAAAACTAAGTAGTTTGACGAGTAGACATTGAAATTGTTTTATTTCCAGTAACGTTTTTCAGTAAATCAAAATTTAAAAAATCCTCAAATAGATTGATGATCTATTCTGAGAGAGAAATTGTAATGTTTTGAGTTAATTTAAAGACCTCTGAAACCCTAAATACTTATAATTCAAGAGAATAGAATTAGGTTATTGAAAGTGTAACTAGATTAAAATAGATTGATGGATTCTTAGAGCATAATTTTAAGATTACGAGTTAATTTAAAGACCACTGAAACCCTAAATGCTTATAATGAGAGAGATCGGAATTAGGTTAAAACTAAGGAATTTGACCGATGGACATTGAAATTGTTCTATTTCCAGTAACCGTATAAGTTGAATGGTGTACATTTTCGACTCATCTCCATTTCCCTGACAGTCACACCTCACTGTGACCTCACTTCTAGACCATTTCCCTGACAGTCACACCTCACTTCTAGTCCACTTGCTCCCCCTTTGATTTGTATAGGTAATTTTTCTTCGTTCTCTGCCCCCATCGTGGGTAATTGAATTTGCCCCATCGCGGGTAATTGAATCTAGCAGTATACAATAGTTCTTCCGCCTTGCAGCCAACATCTTGCATAGAGCTAGCAATATCTTGTCTCTAGGTTTTTCCATGGCCCGCTATATTTTGTTTGTTTCAAAAGGGTTTATTTAGATATAAAAAAGTTGGATTATTAAGATAATAAAGCTTCTGTGATCTCTTCCTTCAATACAACTTTTGATAGATGGGAGTGTACCTGCAGCAGCAGCACAGCAGAGGAGCACAATCCTCTTACCCCCTTTCTCTGTGTGAATGCTTATCTTTTGGTGGTGGAAACTGTTTGAAACAGAGACTGGTGATGGATTAGTGGCCCAGAGAGGCAAGGTATGGGAGGATATTGGGTGTGCGCAGGGCCAAGTTGGGATCTGGGAGGTGATTGTTTTGTAAGATGAGAAGCTTGTGGCTTACAGATTTGTGCAAAGACAACCAAGTTAATGCACTCAACCCCATTGAAAGGAATCCGCAGTCCTCGCTCCAAATCGAAAGAGGAAGATTGGGAGAATGTCTTGCTCCGATCCTTCCTCCTTTATATTCTAATCTCTGTCTTGAGGAGCCTTGTCAAGACACTGAGCTTTTTCTGGCTTGCTCATATTTATGCTGTGCAGAGTTGTGGCTAGTGTGAGATTTCATTTTGAGGGTGTGCATGATCCCCTGAAATACAAAGTAAAAAACATTTGTGTTTGGAGGTAGATTTTTCCTTGATCCATGGTAAAGAAACATAGCAGGGAGAGTGGAGATGAAACTCTCTAGAGATAGTATAAACGTTAAATTTAGCCGCTAATCCAAGAGCTTTACCAGTATATATCTTGATAAAATGCTTTCTTTGATTATTAATATAGGTAACAACCTACACAGGCACTTTTTAACAAAGACCATCGTTGTCTTCACAAGCACTAGCTAAGCTCAAAATTCGGCTGGTTAAATTCCCACTAAAGTACTATCAGCCCCTTGGGAATACAATAAAAATGAATAAAATCCATAGAGTGACCAAGTAGAAGCATAATCAAACGGCCCAAGGCCCAAGGATCTTGTAAGTCCATTATCATCAAGCAGCAACGAGGAAGGGGTCTACCGTATACTAACCTTGCAATGTTCGGTGAAGCCTGAAGGAAGTTCCAGAGACTCGAGTAAGTGCACACGCCCCCTGCAGTCTTCCGCCTGAGGCAGAACGTTCTAAACTTGCTATTTGAAGGTTGGACGCAGAAATAAAACAAAGGTAATGCGGAATGAGCTATGGCTCTTCAATCTTTATTCATAAATGGAGATCAACTGATATACTACATCAAGAACGTAATGTGTATTTAAACCCTTATGGAAAATCCTAAAAGCTTTAACCTAGCTTTTGCATGCATGCAAAGCACATGCAAAAGCATGCTGTTGCATTTATTGATTGAACCTTAAGAATAGAAACTAATGTTAAGTGAAGTAAATACTAATTCTAACACTCCCTCTTAATTAATACTGCTGACTACTGCAGCTTTTATAATGCCTAAATTATTTCTATGAATTTCAAAAATATATTTTGCCAATGGCTTTGTGAAGATGTTAGCCAATTGGTCAATCGATTTACAGTGCTCAACACAAACTTCACCATTGTTCACAAGTTCTCTTATGTAGTGATATCTGGTATCAATGTGCTTGCTTTTCTCGTGAAAAACATGGTTCTTGGATAAAGCGATTTCTGAATTGTTGTCACAATAAACTGTGGTTGGTCCTTCTTGTTTCTCTTGAAGACCTTCTAAAACCTTGACATGCTGCTGATGTCGCTACCACATACTCTGCTTTTGCCGATGAAAGTGTCACAATGGGATGCTTCTTGGATTCCCATGAAATCACCCCTCATCCAAGATGAAAAACATGACCAGAAGTGCTCTTCCTGTCATCCAAACTTCCTGCAAAATCACTGTCACTGAAACCTGTCAAAACATCATACTTAGTGCTTGAGTATAAAATTCCATAGCTTGAAGTCCCTGCAACATATCGTAAGATCCTTTTTCCAACTTGCCAATGCGAGTCTTTAGGACACTCTATGAACCTCGAAATCAAGCTGACAGCAAACATAATATCAGGACTCAGGACTCGTAGCTGTGAGATACATCAGACTTCCTACAAGTCTCTTATACAATGTTGGATCTACATTGGGACTACCATCTTCTTTGCTCAACTTAGTACCTGTTGCCACTAGTGTAGGTGCTGTTTTGCAATTAAGCATTCTGAATCACTTAAGAACTTTATTAGCGTATTTATTTTGAGAGATAAATATACCTTTTTTCTGACTGTTCTACTTCTATGCTAAGAAAGAACCTCATCAATCCAAGGTCTGTCATCTCGAACTCTTTCTTCATAGCTTCCTTGAACTCATCTACTAAGAGGTCACCTGTAAAAATCATATCATCAACATAGAAGCAAACTATTAGATGTTGCTTCTGCTAAAACCATTTTTGATGAGATAAGAATCAATTCTACTGTACCAAGCTCTTGAAGATTGCTTGAGACCATATAGAGCTTTCTTCAACTTGTAAACTTTCTCTTCATGTTCTTTTATTTCATACCCATGTGGGTGCTCCACATAAATTTCTTCTTCAAGAATTCCATTCAAGAATGCCGACTTAACATCCATCTGATACACTTTCCATTTTTTCTGTGCTACAATTGCTAGGACTGCTCTTACTGTGTCCAATCTTGCCATTGGTGCAAAATTTTCTCCGAAATCAATTCCTGGTTGTTGCGAGAAACCTTTTGTTACTAACCTTGCCTTGTACCTATCAATCTCACCTTTTTCATTGAGTTTGGTTTTATAAACCCACATCACACCAATGGGTTTCTTATTCTTTGGTAGGTCAACTAGATCCCATGTATCATTTCTCTCAATGGAATCTATCTCTTCATCCATAGCATTTACCCAATGCTCTTGTTTTACAGCCTCTTCATAAAACATAGGTTCACTAGCAATAAAAACATAATTGGTATTTGCATCCAATTCATCATAAATATTTGTCAATCTTCTAGTCTTTTTATTACTGTGATCAGATTCATTACCTGATTGAGGACTTGATGCTTCACCTCGAATTGAGTTTCTAGGTGTTCTTTCTTGAGTATTTACTACTCTTGAAGATGCTACTGGATCTTGTTGTCCAATCAGCTCCTCATCTTCTCCATCTTCTGGTTGGGGTATTGCAACTCCCATACCCTTGTCTATGGTTCCATTCCATGACTTTTCCTCCTTGAACAAAACATCTATGTTGAGAATAACCTTTTTGGTAATAGGGTTATACAGCTTGTAGGCTTTAGTTTGTTCACTGTATCCAAGAAATATACATTTCTCACGCCTATCGTCTAGCTTTTTTCTTAGCTGTTTAGGAACATGAGCATAAGCAACACAACCAAATACTCTAAAATGAGAAACATTACAAGTCATACCTGACCATGCTTTCTCTGGTACTCTGTTCTTCACAATTTTGGTGGGAAATCTGTTCATCACATGAACAACACAAGCCACTGCGTCTCCCTAAAATTCATGGGACAAATTTCTTCCTTTCAGCATGCTCCTTGCCATATTCATGATGGTTCTATTCTTGCGTTCTACAATACCATTCTACTGAGGTGTATATTTTGTAGTGAACTGCCTCTTGATTCCATGATGTTTGCAGTAATCATGAAATTCCTTTAACTCATACTCTCCCCCTCCATGAGATCTCAATACTTTGAGTTGATAACCACTTTGTTTTTCAACTAGAGCCCTAAATTCCTTGAACTTGCCAAAAGTTTAAGACTTCTGTCGAAGGAAATACACCCATGTTTTTCTACTGAAATCATCAATAAATGTAAGGAAATAATAGCTTCCACCAATTGATCGAGTTTGCATTGGTCCAACCAGATCAGTATGAATAAGTTCTAGAGGTGCATGTGCCCTTTGACACATACCTTTAGGAAATCTATCCCTGTGCTGCTTTGCAATGATGCAACACTCACAACTATTTTCTGGCTCCTTCATAGGGGGTAATTTCTTTACCATCTCTTTCTGCTACAAAAACTTGAGACCACCAAAGTGAAGATGTCCATATATAAAATGCCATAACCAATAACAATCCATGCAAGTGGCTTTTTAAGCAAAAGAGGTTACCTTGCTGCTACAATTCATGACAAGTGGATACATCCTGTTCCTAGTCACTTGTATTTTGATGATCAACTGTCGATTTAGCTGTTTGTCATAAATTTCACAGTCTGATCCATCAAAGACAAGTCTGTACTTCTTTTCAGTGAGTTGCCCAATGCTAAGTAGATTATGTTTCAATCCTAGAGCATAATAGACATCTGAGATTGTCTTTTGTTGTGCTTGTTTGGTCAGAATGTTGACCACTCCTTTTCCAAGAACTGGAACTACCTCATTTGTGCCAACTTTGGCCTCTGTCCTCACTGATTCTTCTAGGTCTGCAATTAGACCTCTATCACCTGTCATATGGTTATTGCAGCCACTATCTAAAAGCCAAAGTCCCTTTGGGCTTTCGTGTGCAGCATGTCATGTAAGGAATAACATATTATCTTTATCCTCAGAGGTATTAGTCTCATTAGCATTATGATTTGCTTGATCAGCCTTTTTCTTTTTGCATTCATGAGCATAATGCCCAAATGTATTGCAATAATAACATTGAATATTAGATTTATTTGACCTTTTTTGTCGCAGTTTCCACCTTCATGGTTATGCTGGTGATCTTGATCACCATTGCCATTACTTCGGCCACTTTTGCCTCGTCCTCTTGATCCTCCTCTGCCTCTGGCTCTTCCTCTGCCACTTAAGAATGAGACATCTGCTTTGAAATCATTCTCCAGAGAGGATTCTTCATTCCTGTTGAGTCTGGATTCGAATGAAAGTAAATATCCGGTCAACTCATCTATAGAGAGAGTACTTAGATCCTTTTTCTTCTTGAATCGTTTAAACTTTCGACTCGAATTTGTGGGGTAGGGATCTCAGAACCCTTTCAATCACCCTTTTATCTTCCATCTTTTCACCATAGATATTAAGATGATCAACAATACTCATGACTTTGGTCATGAACGAATATACTGAGTCTGATTCTTTCATCTTTAGATCTTCAAAATCTCTTCTCAGATTTTGGAGTGTAGCTGTCTGTACCTTACCCGCACCCTGATAACTGGTCTCGAAGGTATCCCATGTTTCTTTGGCATGAAAGGACACTGATGTCTTTAGAAATATGTTGTTATCCAAAGCGTTCATTATGAGATGCAGTGCCTTTGCATCCTTCTTCCTGTGTGCTCGCAAGACATCCTTTTCTATGTTTGAAAGGGCTTGAAAAGCTGCATCATCTGCAGGTTCGGAATAACCATTTACGACATATTCCCATGCATCCTCTGACCTGAGATAAACCACCATCCTCATGGCCCAGACATCATAGTCCTTTTTCCATGTAAGAGGAGAAATATGAGATTGATTGCTACTAGAAGCCATAGACGATGCGGTGTCCTTTATTGGATTTTTCAAAATAATCCCCTTCCTCTTTTTTCAAAATAATGTCTCCCTCTTAAACAAGATTTGAAAAAAAATATCTTCTTCTTTTGTAAAAGAAAAAATTCTTACTCAAAGAATCTCGTAAAAGAAAACAACTTGGTGAAAGTAAAAAATTTCAGTGTCATGAAATAACAAAAAAAATATCTTTCTAAAAAAAAATCTTCTCTTGCCCTAAGTGCCGCGAGTCTTCACAGACTACCATGATTTGGCCTATAGGAAGGGTGCGGTAATCCCCAATTTTTTTTACCTCGTATCTCTCGAAACTACCGCGCTTTTGCCTATAGGAAGGGAGCGGTAATTCCAAAAAAATTTGTTTTTTATAATTTCTCAAAAAAAAAGAATTGTGTGAAACATCTTCAAAAAAATTACAAATTCTTCAAAGCTATGGCTTTGGCTTCTCCATAAATTTATGCTACCAATTTGATCTTCTCCTAAGCTCTGATACGAAACTGAAGGTTGGAGGCAGAAATAAAACAAAGATAATGCGGAATGAGCTACGGCTCTTCAATCTTTATTCATAAACAGAGATCAACTGATATACTACAATCAAGAATGTAATGTGTATTTAAACACTTATGGAA
This sequence comes from Larix kaempferi, assembly GCA_027924585.1. Taxonomy (NCBI): domain Eukaryota; kingdom Viridiplantae; phylum Streptophyta; class Pinopsida; order Pinales; family Pinaceae; genus Larix; species Larix kaempferi. The sequence continues at coordinate 7,769,139 of BSBM01000206.1, forward strand.
AACCATAAAAGATTTAACCTAGCTTTTGCATGCATGCAAAGCATGCTATTGCATTTATTGACTGGACGTTAAGAATAGAAACTAATGTTAACTAAAGTCATTACTAATTCTAACACTCCTTCTTAATTACTACTACTGACTATTGTGGCTTTTACAATGCCTAAATTATTTCTATGAATTTCAAAAATATCTTTTGCCTATGGCGTTGTGAAGATGTCAGCCAATTGGTTAATCGATTTACAATGCTCAACACGAACTTTACCATTGTTCACACGTTCTCTTATGTAGTGATATCTGGTATCAATGTGCTTTCTTTTCTGGTGAAAAACATGGTTCTTGGATAGAGCGATTGCTAAATTGTTGTCACAATAAACTGTGGTTGGTCCTTCTTGTTTCTATTGAAGACCTTCTAAAACTTTCCATAACCAGACTGCTTGACATGTTGTTGATGTTGCTGCTACATACTCTGCTTCTACCAATGAAAGTGTCACAATGGGCTACTTCTTGGATGCCCATGAAATCACCCCTGATCCAAGATGAAAAACATGACCGGAAGTGCTCTTCCTGTCATCCAAACTTCCTGCAAAATCACTGCCAATGAAGCCTGTCAAAACATCATATTCAGTGCTTGAGTATAAAATTCCATAGCTTGAAGTCCCTGCAACATATCGTAAGAGAGTCCATGAACCTCGAAATCAAGATGACAACAAACATAATATCAGGTCTCGTAGCTGTGAGATACATGAGACTTCCTACAAGTCTCTTATACAATGTTGGATCTACATTGGGACTTCCATCTTCTTTGCTCAACTTAGTACTTGTTGCCATTGGTGTAGGTGTTGTTTTGCAATTAAACATTCTGAATCGCTTAAGAACTTCATTAGCATATTTATTTTGAGAGATAAATATACCTTTTTCTCACTGTTCTACTTCTATGCCAAGAAAGAACCTCATCAATCCAAGGTCTGTCATCTCAAACTCTTTCTTCATAGCTTCCTTGAACTCATCTACTGAGAGGTCACCTGTAAAAATCATATCATCAACATACAAACAAACTATTAAAATTTGTCCTTGTTGATTAACCTTTGTGTAAAGTGTTGGTTCGCTGTTGCTTCTGCTAAAACCGTTTTTGATGAGATAAGAATCAATTCTGCTTTACCAAGCTCTTGGAGCTTGCTTGAGCCCATATAGAGCTTTCTTCAACTTGTAAACTTTCTCTTCATGTTCTTTTATTTCATACCCATGTGGTTGCTCCACATAAATTTATTCTTCAAGAATTCCATTCAAGAATGCCGACTTGACATCCATGTGATACACTTTCCAATTTTTCTGTGCTGCAATTGCTAGGACTGCTCTTACTGTGTCCAATCTTGCCACTGGTGCAAAAGTTTCTCCAAAATCAATTCCTGCTTGTTGCGAGAAACCTTTTGCTACTAACCTTCCTTTGTACCTATCAATCTCACCTTTTTCATTGAGTTTGGTTTTATAAACCCACTTCACACCAATGGGTTTCTTATTCTTTGGTAGGTCAACTAGATCCAATGTATCATTTCTCACAATCGAATCTATCTCTTCGTCCATAGCATTTACCCAATGCTCTTGTTTTACAGCCTCTTCATACAACACAGGTTCACTAGCAATAAAAACATAATTGGTATTTGCATCCAATTCATCATAAATATCTGTCAATCTTTTAGTCTTTTTATTACTGTGATCAGATTCATTACCTGATTGTGGACTTGATGCTTCACCTCGAACTAAGTTTCTAGGTGTTGTTTCTTGAGTATTTTCTACTGGTGAAGATGCTGCTAGATCTTGTTGTCCAATCAACTCCTCATCTTCTCCATCTTTTCGTTGGGGTATTGCAGCTCCCATACCCTTGTCTATGGTTCCATTCCATGACTCTTCCTCCTTGAACAAAACATCTCTGCTGAGAATAACCTTTTTGGTAATAGGGTTATACAAGTAGGCTTTAGTTTGTTCACTGTATCAAAGAAATATACATTTCTCACTACTATCGTCTAGCTTTTTTCTTAGCTGTTTAGCAACATGAGCATAAGCAACACAACCAAATACTCTGAAATGAGAAACATTACAAGTCATACCTGACCATGCTTTATCTCGTACTCTGTTGTTCACAAGTTTCGCGGGAGATCTGTTCATCACATGAACAACACAAGCCACTGCGTCTCCCTAAAATTCATGGGACAAATTTCTTCCTTTCAGCATGCTCCTTGCCATATTCATGATGGTTCTATTCTTGCGTTCTGCAATACCATTCTACTGAGGTGTATATCTTGTAGTGAATTACCTCTTGATTCCATGATGTTTGGAGTAATCATGAAACACCTTTAACTCATACTCTCCCCCTCCATCAAATCTCAATACTTTGAGTTGATAACCACTATGTTTTTCAACTAGAGCCCTAAATTCCTTTAACTTGCCAAAAGTTTTAGACTTCTGTCGAAGGAAATACACCCATGTTTTTCTACCGAAATCATCAATAAATGTAAGGAAATAATAGCTTCCACCAATCCATTGTGTTTTCATTGGTTCAACCAGATCAATATGAATAAGTTCTAGAGGTGCATGTGCCCTTCGAGACATACATTTAGGAAAGCTATCCATGTGCTGCTTTGCAATGATGCAACACTCACAACTGCTTTCTGGCTCCTTCATAGGGGGTAATCCCTTTACCATCTCTTTCTGCTACAAAAACTTGAGACGACCAAAGTGAAGATGTCCATATCTAAAATGCCATAACCAATAATCATCAATGCAAGTGGCTTTTTGAGCAAAAGAGGTTACCTTTCTACTACAATTCATGACTAGTGGATACATTGTGTTCCTAGTCACTTGTATTTTGATCATCAACTATCGATTTGGGGGTTTGTCATAAATTTCACAATCTGATCCATCAAAGACAAGTCTGTACTTCTTTTCAGTGAGTTGCCCAATGCTAAGCAGATTATGCTTCAATCCTGGAGCATAATAGACATCTGAGATTGTCTTTTGTTGGCCTTGTTTGGTCAGAATGTTGACCACTCCTTTGCCAAGAACTGGAACTACCTCATCTATGCCAACTTTTGACCTCTGTCCTCACTGATTCATCTCAGGTCTGCAATTAGACCTCTATCACCTATCATATGGTTACTGCAACCACTATCTAAGAGCCAAATTCCGTTTGCCCTTTCGTGTGTAGCATGACATGTAAGGAATAACATATCATCTTTATCCTCAGAGGTATTAGTCACATTAACATTATGATTTGCTTGACCATACTTTTTCTTTTTGCATTCATGAGCATAATGCCCAAATTTATTGCAATAATAACACTAAATATTAGATTTATCTCACCAATTTTTTTTTGTAGTTTCCACCTTAATGGTTATGCTGGTGATCTTGATCTACATTGCCATTACTTCGGCCACTTATGCCTCGTCCTCTTGATCCTCCTCTACCTTTGCCTCTTCCTCTGCCACTTGAGAATGAGACATGTGCTTTGAAAGCATTCTCCAGAGAGGATTCTTCATTATTGTTGAGTCTGGATCTGAATGAATGTAAATATTTGGTCAACTTGCCTATAGAGAGAGTACTCAGATCCTTTGCTTCTTCAATCGCTAAAAATTTCCACTCAAATTTGTGGGGTAGGGATATCAGAACCCTTTCAATCACCCTTTGATCTTCCATCTTTTCACCATAGATAACAAGCTGATTAACAATACCCATGACTTTGGTCATGAACGAATATACTGAGTCTGATTCTTTCATCTTTAGATCTTCAAAATCTTTTCTAACTTTTTGGAGTGTAGCTGTCTGTACCTTACCAGCACCCTGATAACTGGTTGCCAAGGTATCCCATGCGGCTTTGGCATGAAATGATGCTGATGTATTTGGAAATACGCTGTTATCCAAAGCGTTCATTATGAGATGCAGTGCCTTTGCATCCTTCTTCCTGTGCGCTCGCAACACATCCTTTTCTGTGTTTGAAAGTACTTGAAAAGCTGCATCATCTGCAGGTTTGGAATAGCCATTCACGACATATTCCCATGCATCTTTTGACCTGAAATAAACCACCATCCTTGTGACCTAGACATGATAGTCCTTTTTCCTTGCTAGAGGCGAAATCTGAGATTGATTGCTGCTAGAAGCCATAAACGCTACGGTGTCCTTTACTGGATTTTTCAAAATAATCTCCTTCCTCTTTTTTCAAAATAATGTCTCCCTCTTAAACAAGATTTGAAAAAAAAATATCTTCTTCTTTTGTAAAAAAAAAACTTCTTACTCAAAGAATCTTGTAAAAGAAAACAACTTGGTGAAAGTAAAAAATTTCACTCTCATGAAATAACAAAAAAAATATCTTTCTCAAAAAAAATCTTCTGTTGCCCTAAGTGCCGCGAGTCTTCACTGACTACCGCTCTTTGGCCTATAGGAAGGGCATGGTAATACCCAATTTTTTTTACCTCATATCTCTTGAAACTACCATGCTTTGGCCTATAGGAAAGGCATGGTAATTCCAAAAAATTTTGTTTTTTATAATTTCTCAAAAAAACATTTGTGTGAAACTTCTTCAAAAAACTTACAAATTCTTCAAAGCTACGGCTTTGGCTTCTCCGGAAATTTATGCTACCAATTTCATCTTCTCCTAAGATCTGATACCAAACTGAAGGTTGGAGGCAGAAATAAAACAAAGATAATGTGGAATGAGCTATGGCTCTTCAATCTTTATTCATAAACGGAGATCAACTGATATACTACAATCAAGAACGTAATGTGTATTTAAACACTTATGGAAAACCCTAAAACCTTTAACCTAGCTTTTGCATGCATGCAAATCATGCTGTTGCATTTATTGATTGAACGTTAAGAATAGAAACTAATGTTAACTAAAGTAATTACTAATTCTAACACTCCCTCTTAATTACTACTGCTGACTACTGCAGCTTTTACAATGCCTCAATTATTTCTATGAATTTCAAAAATATCTTTTGCCAATGGCTTTGTGAAGATGTCAGCCAATTCGTCAATCGATTTACAATGCTCAACACGAACTTCACCATTGTTCACAAGTTCTCTTATGTAGTGATATTTGGTATCAATGTGCTTGCTTTTCTAGTGAAAAACATGGTTCTTGGATAAAGCGATTGCTGAATTGTTGTCACAATAAACTGTGGTTGGTCCTTCTTGTTTCTGTTGAAGACCTTCTAAAACTTTGCGCAACCAGACTGCTTGACATGCTGCTGATCTCGCTGCTACATACTTTACTTCTGCCGATGAAAGTGTCACAATGGGCTGCTTCTTGGATGCCCATGAAATCACCCCTAATCCAAGATGAAAAACATGACCAGAAGTGCTCTTCCTGTCATCCAAACTTTCTGCAAAATCACTATCAATGAAACCTGTCAAAACATCATACTCAATGCTTGAGTATAAAATTCCATAGCTTGAAGTCCCTACAACATATCATAAGATCCTTTTTCCAACTTGCCAATGCGAGTCTTTGGGAGACTCCATGAACCTCAAAATCAAGCTAACAACAAACATAATATCAGGTCTCATAGCTATGAGATACATGAGACTTCCTACAAATCTCTTATACAATGTTGTATCTACATTGGGACTTCCATCTTCTTTGCTCAACTTAGTACCTGTTGCCATTGGTGTATGTGTTGTTTTGCAATTAAGCATTCTAAATTGCTTAAGAAATTCATTAGCATATTTATTTTGAGAGATAAATATACCTTTTTCTAACTGTTCTGCTTCTATGCCAAGAAAGAACCTCATCAATCCAAGGTCTGTCATCTCAAACTCTTTCTTCATAGCTTCCTTGAACTCATCTACTGAGAGGTTACCTGTAAAAATCATATCATCAACATACAAACAAACTATTAAAATCTGTCCTTGTTGATTTACCTTTGTGTAAAGTGTTGGTTCGCTACTGCTTCTGCTAAAACCATTTTTGATGAGATAAGAATCAATTCTACTGTACCAAGCTCTTGGAGCTTGCTTGAGCCCATATAGAGCTTTCTTCCACTTGTAAACTTCCTCTTCATGTTCTTTTATTTCATACCCATGTGGGTGCTCCACATAAATTTCTTCTTCAAGAATTCCATTCAAGAATGTCGACTTGACATCCATCTGATACACTTTCCATTCAAGAATTACCGCGCTTTGGCCTATAGGAAGGGCATGGTAATTCCAAAAAAATTTGTTTTTTATAATTTCTCAAAAAAAAAAAATTGTGTGAAACTTCTTCAAAAAACTTACAAATTCTTCAAAGCTATGGCTTTGGCTTCTTCAGAAATTTATGCTACCAATTTGATCTTCTCTTAAGCTCTAATACCAAACTCAAGGTTCGAGGCAGAAATAAAACAAAGATAATGCAGAATGAGCTACGGCTCTTCAATCTTTTTTCATAAACGGAGATCAACTGATATACTACAATCAAGAACGTAGTGTGTATTTAAACACTTATGGAAAACCCTAAAAGATTTAACCTAGATTTTGCATGCATGCAAAGCATGCTGTTGCATTTATTGACTGAACATTAAGAATAGAAACTAATGTTAACTGAAGTAATTACTAATTCTAACACTATTTCCAACGATGGATTTACTGTCTGCACCACCTGCTCCTGAAGGCTGGAACTACTACATGAATCTACTTCTGGTTAGTGGTCACTGGCACTCACTGCTAACTGGGTATCAAACTGGAAGTCTCGAATCCTTCAAAGTTTGGCTTCATCCTATACTTAGTGACACTGAATTCGCCTTCCTAATACGGTAATACCTATAGGTTGTGGGCCGGTGCTAGTGGCTATACTTTGAAGTTGGTGTGCACTTACGGTGACACCTGCAGGCTGCCATCTTGGGCATTAAATGACACCAACAACTCTGTACTATAGCCAAGCTGTCGGAGCCTAGGTTGGCATCCTTCCCACTGCCCAGTGCCGAGGCTTTCAGGATTCAAGCCTTGACATCTTTAAGTTTAAAAATTAAGTTCATGCTTGATGCTATATACCATATAGTGTGATATCCCCCCTTACCTTCCCTTTATTATTATGTAAAATATGCTTGGAATGACTCCGACACACGACGCCAAACGATTCACAGTGTTAAAACAAAACCCCACTGTCTAGAAAATGTCATAAGCTAACCATTTACACTAGGTTAGTACTATGAAATCTTTTATTACTTTTGGTCGAGTGGACACCTCCAAGATATATATTTGGTACCCTTAAGAAGAGAAAAAGATATACAAATATATAAGATATTATGTCTTGTAGGCAAATTTATATACATCTTTAAGTTATTAACTTAATGGAATAACACATATGGAAGTGTTATAACACAAACCAATATATATAAGGAGTAATTTAAAATAAAGAAGATGCAACTACTTTAGTAGATTTATCTTCCTCCTCAAATGGCGCGCTCCATTCACTAGAATATTAGTATTAATGGGCAAATGACACCTCGTCACTACGATTTTCTACTAACCATCGTGGAGCCTCCTTATCATTGCCATTTGTCTTCTCCTTCTTGAGAACTAGAACTCCCCGAGGACGCGATATGCCCGAGGAAAGGGGTTATCATCTATTTTAAGAAACAGGACTCAAAAGAGTGGGAGGGGGAAACGGAGTAGGGGGAAGGATCGACATTGTTAAGGATAGGTGAAGTTTCGTTATAGTGGGGAATTACACAGCCATGGAAGGGGAAAACCCTGGAGATCGCTATTTTCTGCAGTATCGGTCTACCAAACGCAGTAACCTCTAACTCATACCTACGCTGTCATTTCCAATTTATTAAAGATTTCAATATTTGCATTGTCAATATGTTTCAAACTCTGCTTGCATGTCAATATTTTGATAGAGTGTTAGGGCACCGTGGACGAACATAATTGGAAGGGGCGGCCTTGGGTGCCGATCCCAGTATTGTTTGTTGTATGTCGAACTTAGTGTTGATGTTCATGTTTGACTAAAAACGTGTTTTAAAAGCTCTGCCTAAACTCTCTGTAAAATTTTAATCACTCTTTTATCCCCTGTCAGATTTTTATTACATTATTCCGATGAAAAATCTTGACGTCTACCTACCACGAAATCGTGGAGACAATTCGCTAGTTTGCTGGGCATAGATCTTTGGTTGTATGCGGAATTGAAATTGTAGATCTATGTTCTACAGGATCTCGATTGTTATTTTGAAATTGTGGCTACATTCTCTGCTTATTCTTGGAGGAAAACGTTATTTCTATTTTATATGCTGAATGGTAGTCATAGATCTCTGGTTGTATGCTGAATTGAAATTGTAGATCTATGTTCTACAGGATCTCGATTGTTATTTTGAAATCGTGGCTACATTCTCTGCTTATTCTTGGAGGAAAATGTTATTTCTATTTTATATGCTGAATGGTAGTCATAGATCTCTGGTTGTATGCTAAATTGAAATTGTAGATCTATGTTCTATAGGATCTCGATTGTTATTTTGAAATTGTGGCTACATTCTCTGCTTATTCTTGGAGGAAAACATTATTTCTATTTTATATGCTGAATGGAAGTCATCAATCTCTGGTTGTATGCTGAACTGAAATTGTAGATCTATGTTCTACAGGATCTCGATTGTTATTTTGAAATCGTGGCTACATTTCTCTGCTTATTCTCGGAGGAAAACGCTAGTTTTGTTTTATACGCTAAATGGAAGTCATAGATCTATGGCTGTATGCTGAATTGAAATCGCAGATCTCTGTTGTTATATTGAAATCGTGGTTACGATTCTTTGCTTATTCTTTTCGGATGAAAAATATATATATATCTCAACTAGGTTGAGCTTCCACAGCATGACTTATTCCTAGTGAATATGATACAGGCGTGGTCATAATGTCCTCTTGAAGATTGTGGAGATGTTCATATCCAAAGAGGTTAAAATGTGGTTTTAGTACTCTGCCTTTTATGAGTTCGTGATTGGGGAATCTATCTACTTTAATATATTTTTCTTACTGTATATTGAGATTGATTGGTGACTTTTTCTGCATATGTCTGAGTATTGGTTCGATGGGAAGCTGAGCAATCTCAGCGATCTCTCTAAATACAGAGAACCATTTTTTCAGCTGGACATGACCGTTCTTCCTATTAATTTCTGGAAATGGTGGTTGCTTGCACTACTCTGTATCCCGGAGAATCTTAGGGGTGCAAGCATTGGAGACATCAATACGAGGATTGAGTCACTCAACGCATTGGACAGAGAACATGACCTTGGTTGAATATTCAGCAGATAGCACGAAATCTATGCAGGTGTTTCCTTTCAAGGGTTTAGGAAACCACCTTCTGTAAGTATGGGGCTTCTCCCTTTCTGCTAGATTGATCCGTTGTTAAGCGACTATTGTTTTATATCTGGATGTTTGAAGATAGACATCTGCTGCTAAGCGATTTCCCATTTATAGTTTTGATTGTTGAAAGTAGAGCTAATAGATATCTGCTGCTAAGTGATACTTTTCTCTTAGACCTGAATGGGTAGACATCTGCGGCTAAGTGATAATGTTTTTGATATTCGAAAGTAGAACCTGTAGATATCTATGCTGGTTGTAGTTATAAACTGTACTAATGGTGTGGGATTTGTATTATGGCCAGAGCTTGTGGGACATAATAAATACAGAGAAAGTTCTCTATGAGGGTGTAAGTTACATCGACGAATGTCGCAAAAGAAAAAGATCTCAGTGAGATAAGCTGTAAGAGCAGCAGTGAAGTTGCCAGGATGTAATTCTTTGGATAAATATTACATGATGCAACAACGGTTGGTGGACGTAGCCCAAAGAGTTGGGTGAACCACGTGAAATTGGTGTCTCTTTCTAATGTGTCCTTACTTGATTAAATTGTCCTAAGATATTGTGATGGTGTTGTCGTTACATTAATAATTGACTAGGTGATTGGTAAGACATGAGTTATAGATAATCTTTGTATTGATCATGAAATTTATGTTGTAGTATATTCATGTTTACAATTAATGTGTTGAATGATTCAAATAAACTAGTGTGCCTATACAGTATGGGTTTATTAAAGAGATTTTCTATAGAAGCATATCACTATTATGAAGTTCACTTATATGTAATCGTTCGAAGGAGATAAAGGGATTGTGAAAACTTGACTTGTTTACATTGGTAGCTGGCTATCGATGGAATGTGGACTAAGATTTAGTAGGAGTAAGCATAATAAAGTGTTATAGGGGTAATTTAAATTTTGAGCAAAGAAATGAAACAAACTCTCAAAGTTTCTTATGAGTATAGCCAAAAATCTAAGTAGTACTTTTGACGAAAATTTTAAAACTTCGATAAATACTGACTGAATTGTATTAGGGGATGTTACAAATGGTATCAGAGCACAGGTTGCAAACACTCGGGCTTAGTTGGGCTCGGTTGAGGAAATAATATAAGCTGGTCAAGGGAACTCCATCGACAAGACGCAAACAAAGGATTTATGTTCCAAAGAATCAGCAAGAGGTAATCGACAAGATGTCTTTTAAATCGCAAGTAAGTATACTCCACTTATTGAAGCATTCTAAAGGAAAAGCATTGTCGATATGTGAGCATTTATATGTTTCCTCCCGAAGTTGAATGATCTGCTATTTATAAATACTAGAGGATGAGTATCTCCTCATGCCCTACAATTAGTTTCATTAAATGGTAAGAAAGTATTCTTTATAAAAAATTATTAAAATAGTTGGATTATGTTCCTATCTTTATCTTGGTGATCTTGTTAAATATTTTCATATACATTGATCATAATGATAGTAATGAGAATCATAGGAGCATTTGCATGTTCAAAAGTTCATAAGGGTTGTATAAACATAATTAGGATTATGTATCTAATGAAAGATGTACATTCATATCTGGTCGATTGATGCCATTGGTAGGGTTTTAGTACATATATAAGTCAAGTCATAGACATTCATCATAGGTACTTGATTGCTTCAATTATATTTTATGAGGATTAGAAAAGTTCTAGGCTTGGAAAGGTGACTATACAAATGAAGACAGGATAGCAAACATATTGAATCATAAGGATTGAATGAATGATGGTTAGGTCATATAAAGATATGTATATATAGGTTGAAGTTGAAGCACTCCGAAAGGTTTATATAGTATGTGAATTATGAAGGGGTGTAAGGTACAATTAGGTCATTATGAGAAGGATTGGAAAAATTGTCGTGAATTACCTAGTTATTGATTTCACGCACTTATGTTGGGATGATTGTATTAAGTATGTGCACGAGATTGTAGGGTGGAGGGATCCTTATCATGTTAGAAAATACATAAATTATACTAAGGGAGTAAGCCCTGAAATTCTCTATGTAGGCTATCTATTATGTAGAAAGAAAATTTTCATTTTATTAACGATCTCGGAATTGGAATAATAGACGTCTTACAGTGGAGGATTGATCGAAAGACGAATATAAGAATTGACAAAATGTTATTGAGGGAGCTATATTGATCTTAGCCCTTGATAAGTAGAAGATATGGAAGATGTTTGTACATTATATTGGATGTTATAGGCGATGGTTCCAATATAAAATGTTAGTTATGTGTTCTTACTTCTATGCTTTATTTTACGTACGAAACAGATGATATGGTAGATAAGATGGTTAATATTGAATACGCACTAGATCTTCAAAGTTATTGTAAGTGATGATCTCACATCCAAGAGGAATACTATACAAACAATAGATGGTTAGAAGAGTTGTATGAATGATTAGTAAAGGGTCATCCTTAGGGTAAAAGGGTGAAAGGTAGAGGAATTAACTTTAATTGGATAAATAGACATTCTACTGTGTGAAATTTTCTATGACTAGGAAATTGTTGTACTTATTATCTCTTTGGGGCATGGGATTGTATAGAATAAGGAAGTATAAATCTGTGACATGTGAACGCGCTTGTACCCTTGCTTGTAGTTTTAGAAGGGATGATGGTTATAATAGAAGTATACATGTGTATGCTAAATAGTCAATACGATGCATATGATGAAATTGTAGGATTCTATTTTTATATATATTCTATCTCGGCGATCCTTACTAAGAATGTTGGGATACTGGGAGTGGTTGACAGAAGGATTATACTTTTATGTGATTAAGATTTATGTTATATGCATGGATACCTTGATAATATGTATCATTTTGATGTATATGTTCTTATGATGTTGAGGGGATTACTAATGTGTGTTAATACAAGTACAACCTACACCTTGGCATATGAGTCCATACAATAAAGTGATATGCAGTCTCCTTCATAAAGGTATGTGACTATCCTTATGAAACTATACAAGTATTTATGAAGACGATTTATTGTTACTTACATGATGTTGGCATGTGCAAGAAAAATCGTATAATTAAATGGGTGCTTGACACAGTTTAAGTTAAGTATTGAGGTGAACTGAATGTAATGTCCATAAGAAGAATGCATTTCAAGACATTATGTAATTCTATTAATTAAGCCAGTGGTGTTCACTTTAGATGATGACCTTCTTAATTTTATGCATAGGGGAAAGATCTTCTTACAAATATTTTATCTTGTTACTAACAGGGAATTTGGCTCATGGTCAAAATTTTGTGCAGCTTGTGGAAAGACAAGAGCATGAATATTATCCAAGGTAAAATAAGGGGGTGAGGATTTAAAACCCACATCACAACCGTTATTTATTCTTTTAAACGTTGATAATTATTGTTGAACAAAGCACTCGACCCAGATTGGTCAGAGTAATCGTATGGGTACACAACGTAATGTGACGAAATAAATTGTTTAAATTGAAAGAGATTTTTCTAGACTCAAGCAAGGCAGCTTGGGGAAAATAAATTCCGGGACTCAAGCGAGAAGGCTTGAGGGGAATTGTGTAAAGAATGTTATAATGGCATTGAAATACTCCCTAAAATCAGGGATTGAATAGCCACTAGGATTCTCGGAGAATCGGTTGGCTGTAAGACCTAGGCAAGCTATAAGAAAATGTATATGTGGGAGGCAGGACGCTTCTTAGTATGCATGAAAGAAATGTTTGCTGCGTGAGCACTAAGGTGTTAGGCAAGACATGAAAGAAATGTTTGCTGCGTGAGCACTAAGGTGTTAGGAAAGACATGAATGAAATGTTTTCCGCGTGAGCACTAAGGTGTTAAGCAAGGCATGAGAAAAAGGGATTGCTGTGTGAGCACTAAGGTGTTAGGCAAGAATTTCCTGGATCAAATGAATGTTGTTTGTTGTTGATTTTGTCAACAGTATACAATCAGGGAACACTAGATTTATTCCATATGTTGCAAGTGATATATGCAATAAAGAACTCATGATTTATGTTCCTAAGTTTGATTATGAAGTCGATGACAGGTTATTACTAAACATTGTTTCTTTTGAATTCCAGTTTTGTGATACAAATGATTGCTGCAAGAAAAGAGCGAACACCGAGGACGGTGTTATTTTTAAAGGGGATGAGGATGTGATATCCCCCCTTACCTTCCCTTTATTATTATGTAAAATATGCTTGGAATGACTCCGGCACACGACGCCAAACAATTCACAGTGTTAAAACAAAACCCCACCGTCTAGCAAATGTCATAAGCTAACCATTTACATTAGGTTAGTACTATGAAATCTTTTATTACTTTTGGTCGGGTGGACACCTCCAAGATATATATTTGGTACCCTTAAGAAGAGAAAAAGATATACAAATATATAAGATATTATGTCTTGTAGGCAAATTTATATACATCTTTAAGTTATTAACTTAATGGAATAACACATATGGAAGTGTTATAACACAAACCAATATATATAAGGAGTAATTTAAAATAAAGAAGATGCAACTACTTTAGTAGATTTATCTTCCTCTACAAATGGCGCGCTCCATTCACTAGAATATTAGTATTAATGGGAAAATGACACCTCGTCACTACGGTTTTCTACTAACCATCGTGGAGCCTCCTTATCATTGCCATTTGTCTTCTCCTTCTTGAGAACTAGAACTCCCCGAGGACGCGATATGCCCGAGGAAAGGGGTTATCATCTATTTTAAGAAACAGGACTCAAAAGAGTGGGAGGGGGGAACGGAGTAGGGGGAAGGATCGACATTGTTAAGGATAGGTGAAGTTTCATTATAGTGGGTAATTACACAGCCATGGAAGGGGAAAACCCTGGAGATCGCTATTTTCTGCAGTATCGGTCTACCAAACGCAGTAACCTCTAACTCATACCTACGCTGTCATTTCAAATTTATTAAAGATTTCAATATCTGCATTGTCAATACGTTTCAAACTCTGCCTGCATGTCAATATTTTGATAGAGTGTTAGGGCACCGTGGACGAACATAATTGGAAGGGGCGGCCTTGGGTGCCGATCCCAGTATTGTTTGTTGTATGTCGAACTTAGTGTTGATGTTCATGTTTGACTGAAAACGTGTTTTAAAAGCTCTGCCTAAACTCTCTGTAAAATTTTAATCACTCTTTTATCCCGTGTCAGATTTTTATTACATTATTCCGATGAAAAATCTTGACGTCTACCTACCACGAAATCGTGGAGACAATTCGCTAGTTTGCTGGGCATAGATCTCTGGTTGTATGCTGAATTGAAATTGTAGATCTATGTTCTACAGGATCTCGATTGTTATTTTGAAATCATGGCTACATTCTCTGCTTATTCTTGGAGGAAAACGTTATTTCTATTTTATATGCTGAATGGTAGTCATAGATCTCTCGTTGTATGCTGAATTGAAATTGTAGATCTATGTTCTACACGATCTCGATTGCTATTTTGAAATCGTGGCTACATTCTCTGCTTATTCTTGGAGGAAAACGTTATTTCTATTTTATATGCAGAATGGTAGTCATAGATCTCTGGTTGTATGCTAAATTGAAATTGTAGATCTATGTTCTATACGATCTCGATTGTTATTTTGAAATCGTGGCTACATTCTCTGCTTATTCTTGGAGGAAAACGTTATTTCTATTTTATATGCTGAATGGAAGTCATCAATCTCTGGTTGTATGCTGAATTGAAATTGTAGATCTATGTTCTACAGGATCTCGATTGTTATTTTGAAATCGTGGCTACATTTCTCTGCTTATTCTCGGAGGAAAACGCTAGTTTTGTTTTATACGCTGAATGGAAGTCATAGATCTATGGCTGTATGCTGAATTGAAATCGCAGATCTCTGTTCTTCAAGATCTCTGTTGTTATATTGAAATCGTGGTTACGATTCTTTGCTTATTCTTTTCGGATGAAAAATATATATATATCTCAACTAGGTTGAGCTTCCACAGCATGACTTATTCCTAGTGAATATGATACAGCCGTGGTCATAATGTCCTCTTGAAGATTGTGGAGATGTTCATATCCAAAGAGGTTAAAATGTGGTTTTAGTACTCTGCCTTTTATGAGTTCGTGATTGGGGAATCTATCTACTTTAATATATTTTTCTTACTGTATATTGAGATTGATTGGTGACTTTTTCTGCATATGTCTGAGTATTGGTTCGATGGGAAGCTGAGCAGTCTCAGCGATCTCTCTAAATACAGAGAACCATTTTTCAGCTTGACATTACCGTTCTTCCCATTAATTTCTGGAAATGGTGGTTGCTTGCACTACTCTGTATCCCGGAGAATCTTAGGGGTGCGAGCGTTGGAGACATC
The DNA here is from genome assembly GCA_027924585.1 of Larix kaempferi. Lineage (NCBI taxonomy): Eukaryota > Viridiplantae > Streptophyta > Pinopsida > Pinales > Pinaceae > Larix > Larix kaempferi. Next base: position 7,784,789 of record BSBM01000206.1, read on the forward strand.
AATACAAGGATTGAGTCACTCAACGCATTGGACAGAGAACATGACCTTGGTTGAATATTCAACAGATAGCACGGAATCTATCCAGGTGTTTCCTTTCAAGGGTTTAGGAAACCACCTTATGTAAGTATGGGGATTCTCCCTTTCTGCTAGATTGATTCGTTGTTAAGCGACTATCGTTTTAGATCTGGATGTTTGAAGATAGACATCTGCTGCTAAGCGATTTCCCATTTATAGTTTTGATTGTTGAAAGTAGAGCTGATAGATATCTGCTGCTAAGTGATACTTTTCTCTTAGACCTGAATGGGTAGAACATCTGCGGCTAAGTGATAATGTTTTTGATATTCGAAAGTAGAACCTGTAGATATCTATGCTGGCTGTAGTTATAAACTGCACTAATGGTGTGGGATTTGTATTATGGCTAGAGCTTGTGGGACATAATAAATACAGAGAAAGTTCTCTGTGAGGGTGTAAGTTACATCGACGAATGTCGCAAAAGAAAAAGATCTCAGTGAGATAAGCTGTAAGAGCAGCAGTGAAGTTCTCAGTGAGATAAGCTGTAAGAGCAGCAGTGAAGTTGCCAGGATGTAATTCTTTGGATAAATATTACATGATGCAACAACGGTTGGTGGACGTAGCCCAAAGAGTTGGGTGAACCACGTGAAATTGGTGTCTCTTTCTAATGTGTCCTTACTTGATTAAATTGTCCTAAGATATTGTGATGGTGTTGTCGTTACATTAATACTTGACTAGGTGATTGGTAAGACATGAGTTATAGATAATCTTTGTATTGATCATGAAAGTTATGTTGTAGTATATTCATGTTTACAATTAATGTGTTGAATGATTCAAATAAACTAGTGTGCCTATACACTATGGGTTTATTAAAGAGATTTTCTATAGAAGCATATCACTATTATGAAGTTCACTTATATGTAATCGTTCGAAGGAAATAATGGGATTGTGAAAACTTTACTTGTTTACATTGGTAGCTGGCTATCGATGGAATGTGGACTAAGAGTTAGTAGGAGTAAGCATAATAAAGTGTTATAGGGGTAATTTAAATTTTGAGCAAAGCAATGAAACAAACTCTCAAATTTTCTTATGAGTATAGCCAAAAATCTAAGTAATACTGTTGACGAAAATTTTAAAACTTCGATAAATACTGACTGAATTGTATTAGGGGATGTTACATATAGTATAATATATATAATATAAACAGACATCACAGATTAATATAGGTTGCATTAATTTCCATGTACCGTCGGAGTTGGTGGGAAATTTAATCGAACGTTGTGTGCGCGTTTTCCATAGAGATCACAAATTCGTTGTTGACCCTCGAGTTGAGCCTACACCGTATATTTATTTGTGTAAAATATAAAACATATATAATATAACATATAATTTCTAATATATATATATATAATTTATATAGGGGGCATTTTTTTTTACAGTTCCATCAAATTGACGGTTTTTAAAACTCAATAGACTTCATTTTTTACGTGTATAATCTACGCAGACCAATAATTTACGGGTAAAAAGCTAAAAAATGGGTATAAAGGTGTAAAATTTAACCCCTGGATTGAATCGTACTGAATCCACCCCTTGATGTCCTCACTGCCCGTCAAATTGATCCGGTCTGCAGGAAAATGTGTCAAATTTGTGGAATTTATGTTATTAATATTAACACCCACATGGTTGCCATCGGGATCATTATTCCCGACAAGCAATATGCACCCCGCAACAGACTAATTAAATCGTTGTGGGGGCTCTGATAGACTATGACTCTTAGTGAGCATCTCATTTATCAGCGAGAGCTTTCCAGCTACATACACTATCGGGTGAGCAAGCAATATCATGCATGCCATATACTTGTCCATGTATATCATGCATCACATATATCACGTGGCTTCACTTTTTCCAAGAGCCAATTTGAATTTTGAATTTGAAATGCCCGTGCAATGCGCACCATGAAAGTAAAATCTATGAAAGCATGTAGTCGGAGGTTCTGTTGGGTTGCTGGGTTCCTTGTCCTCTCACCACAGCGCTCTGCAACATTGCTTAGAAAAGAGAACACTGAGAACAATGGAATAGTGATGACTTTTATCACATGATAAACGAGAAAGAATTATGGCGAGGGAAGTTGGTTCTACCCATGGCAACTGAGCATTCAAATGACACGCCAAGATGGTGCAGGCCTCCAAGGATCCTGCTTCAGCTTTGAAGCTAGGGATGCATACGAATATTAAGAAAAAGCCTATCACTGGGGAGTGGTGGCTTCACGCTCACAGACACCCTTACCATTATCTCATGAAGTTATCGGTGGGCACTCCACCACAAGATGTATTTCCCTCATGGACATGGGCAGTGATATTGTGTGGGTACCCTGCACCCAAAAATATACATGTAATGATGACCGTCGGCCTGAATACAGGAGGGTTTTTCTTCCAATAAATTCATCTTCTGTTGTGCCTGTAAAATGTGCAGATCAAAAGTGCAATGACCTATGTCAGAATGAGGATTGCGTTCAAACCATCCAAAACTGTTTAGTTCATTGTTGTTGGTATTGCAGGATTTGACAGAGGACTGTCTATGGCTTCCCAGCTTAGTCCTATTTTTGGCAATAGATTTGCATATTGCATTCAGAGCCACAAAAAGAAGAGCAGCAAGATGGTGCTCGGTGAGTCGGTGACAAGGCGGTCCCAATGATATCCCTCTGAATTATAGTGCCTTTCTAACTAATTTTAGAACAACCTTTTATCAATATAGCTTATACTATTACATTGGTCTAACAGAGATCAGTATTGATGGAAAGTGCTTAAATCTATACTCCAAGCCATTGACGTTTGACAGCGATGGCGATGGTGAAACCATAATGGATTTGGGTACTTCTTTCACTGAATTTCCAAGTGAAATCTATAACCAAATTAAAGATGAGTTTGCTTCTCGAATTGGAAAGAGACATAGAAGAGCTTATAAAGTTGAAGTTGTCTGTTTGGATTGTGTTACACTGTTTCTGGTGTGGAGAATATTAATTTTCCTGAGTTTGCATTCCATTTCAAGGGTGGCTCAGATATGATTCTGCCTTCTGAGAAAAATTTCAACCCTTGGGATTTTCATACAAATTCTCATGCATATTCTCATACATACTGCTTGGCAATGATCAACTCAAGTGATTCAACAGGACAGGCTATGACCTTAAGGAGCTATCAATAGCAGAAATTTCATATATTATATCACTCAGATAAGAATCGTCTGGGCTTCAATCCGAAGACCTGCCAGACATTCAGCTAATTCATATGTCCTTTTCAGTACTATGTATTATGCATGTTGTTGAACCAAGTTAATGGTTTAAACATTATCGCTGCAGCTAAATGAAGTATATAATAGTTATTATAATTAAAGTATCAATTGCTAAATTTACATTGATTTGCTTACACAAAAATTCCATGCAGCTACAGCTAAATGAAGTATATAATAGTTATTATAATTAAAGTATCAATTGTTGAATTTACATTGATTTGTTTACACAAAAATTCCACAACAGAATGGATTGCTTTTGAGTGATAAAATGCTTTCCCCAATTTGGAGAGTTAATATACAGTGTGAACATTTAATTTACATTTATTTATTTATGTATTAAATAAATACGAGTTTATTTTCTATGAGTTAATTCAGCAACTCTTTGACTTTTTGTCTTTGTCTCGTAAAAAAAAGGAAAGTTATTTTTAAGATTTCTACAAAATATTAACTTGTTACATAGTGATTTCATATTGTTCCATAGTGATTTCATACTGTTCACAAATCATAAAATCATTATGAAGTTTTAACAGTCATTTCCTATACAAATCATAAAATAGTTATGAAGTTTTAACTAACGAGTTTATTTTCTACTCTTTCACTTATTTTCAACTCATTTAGGAGATGTAAAAATAATGGATATCTATTCTCATTTCATCTAGTTTGGGAGATGCAAAAATTCGAAGTCCATTTTGTACAAGAAGATTTGGAGTTGTTTATATAGATTATGTTTGGGTAGGTAAAACGAGTTTATTTTCTACTCTTTCACTTATTTTCAACTCATTTAGGAGATGTAAAAATAATGGATATCCATTCTCATTCCATCTAGTTTAGGAGATGCAAAAATTAGAAGTCCATTTTGTACAAGAAGATTTGGAGTTGTTTATATAGCTTATGTTTAGATATCCATTTGTACACATAAGATGTGGAGTTATTTACATAGTTTATGGTTTTATAGTATTTGGTGGAATACATATGTAGGTATTTGTTGCAAAGAGATGTTATGGTTTTATAGTATTTGGTGGAATACATATGTAGGTATTTCTGTCAAAGCACAAAAATCTCTAGCATATACAAAAGTGCTTCTATATATGCACCCTCAGTATATGCACACATATGGAAGCACTTTTATATGCCATATGTGCACACACATATATGGAAGTTGCGCATATGCTGCGTATATACGAAAACTTCTGTATATGCGCTGCGCATATATGGAAGCTTCTGTATATGTGCATATACGGAAGCTTCCGTATATGCATATACGAAATCTTCCATATATGCACAGTGCATATACAGACGCTGGGCATATATGAAAGCTTCCGTATATTTGCTGTGCATATACGGAAGCTTCCGCATATGGACAACTTCAAAGAGAAAATTGCATACATTCAGAAGTTGAGATCGAGATCTTGATTGGATGCAAGTCATTAATGATTAGTAAGTTGCATCTAGCCCATGATTATCAGACTAACACCAAATGGAGAAAATATTGGTCAACATATGCGCAACCGCTTCCGTATATGCCTTGCGCATATACAGAAGTTGTTGCGCATATATGGAAGCAGCTGTGTAAATGCACAACTTCCGTATATGCACAGATTTCGTATATGCATTGCGCATATACAGAAGCTTCCGTATATGCACTGCAAAATTTACAAAAACTTCCATATATGCGCAACAACTTTCGTATATGAAACTTACTAATCATGGGCTAGATGCAAATTACTAATCATTAATGACTTGTAGCCAATCAAGATTTGGATCTCAACCTTTGAATATATGGGATTTTCTCTCTAAATCTATGCATATACGAAAGCTTCTGTAAATGCGCAGCACATATATGGAAGCTTCTGTATATGCCCAACGTCTGTATATGTGCTGCGCATATATAGAAGCTTTTGTATATGCATATACGAAAGCTTCTATATATGCACTGGTTTCGTATATGTGCATATACAAAAATTTATGTATATGCGCTGCGCATATATGAAAGCTTTTGTATATATGCAGCTGCTTTCATATATGCGCAACAGCTTCCGTATATATGGAATTTGTTGAGCATATACATATATGGAAGCTATTGCACATATCCGCAAGCTTCCTTATATATGCAGCACATATACTAAAGTTGTGCATATACGAAAACTTCCGTATATACAGAGCACATATACGGAAGTTGTTTTCCGTATATGCGCAACGCATATACAAAAGCTTCTGTATATGTATATACGAAAGCTTTCGTATATGCGCATCACATATACAGACGCTGGGAATATACAGAAGCTTCCGTATATGTGTTGTGCATATATAGAAGCTTCCGTACATGTGCTGCGCATATACAGAAGCTTTTGTATATGCACAACTTTAGAGAGAAAATCGCATACATTCATAGCTTGAGATCCAGATCTTGATTGGCTACAAGTCATTAATGGTTAGTAAGTTGCATCTAGCCCATGGTTATCTACAAGTCATTAATGAATGCCTTTGTAAAATTTGACATGGATAACATAGGCATAGTGCACATAACATCCTTTAGGGAGGAGAATTCCTTCTCTGATGCCTTATTCCATCAGAAAACATTCTTGTTTAGTAGTGTTGTAAGAGGAGTTGCAATCTTGTGACAAGTGTACCAGTTAGTATGTAACTAGAATATATACCAGTATATACACCAGTGTATATACTGGTATATAGTGTATATTAGTAGTGTATAACATTCAGTGTGTACACTAGTGTATAGAATAACATATACACCAGTGACATTGGTATATACACTAGTGTATATACCAGTTTATATACTATACACTGGTGTATACACTAGTATAAACACTAATGTATACACTGGAGTATATACTGATATATACACTGGTGTATACACTCGTATATACATTGGTGTATACACTAGTAATATACAATGGTGTATATACTGTATATACTGGTGTATATACTGGTATATACACTAGTGTAGATTACTAGTGTACTAGTATGTAACTAGTGTATATACCAGTATAACTTGAATCATCGACTAGGCCCATCATGTGGGATAACTTGAATCCCCTAGATACCGACTGGTACCGTAAATACCATATGGTTTATACATTAGTGTATATAGTGTATATACTAGACGGTACTAGTCAGTATATACACTAGTGCATATACCATTCAAGTTAGTATATTGATTGGTGTATATACTAGTTAGTAACACTAGTGTATATACCAGTTTGTATATATATTATATACTGATTGGTGTATATGCTAGTTAGTATATACACCGGTGTATATACCAGTCAATATATACATTAATATATAAACCAGTCAATATACACTATATATTGTTGGTGTTAATATTATTCAGTATATACAATGGCCAGTCAATATATATGCTAGTATATAAACCAGTAGTATACACTATATATTGATTGATGTCTATATTAGTGAATATATACACTAGTGTATATATTCTTAGCATAAGCTCTCTCCTGGATCAAAACCCCCCACTGCAATCTTTTGGGTCGCCAAAATCTTGGAATCATTCAGTAAGTAGGTCAGGGTATAGCTCCCTCACCTTTATAGTCTCTATACAATAGAAGTGGGTAACCTATAGTGGACCCAAACATACTGGAAGAACAACCAAGCAATCAAATCTGCGGTGACTTGCTTCTTACAAAACATTAAGATGCACATTTTAGTGAACCTATCCACAACCACATACAAGTAATCACGACCTTTCCTAGACATAGCCAAAACCTCCTACAAAATCCATTGACATACTTTCCCATGGACAATAAGGTATAGGGAGTGGAGTCTACAAGCCCAATTTTTTGTTACTTGGCTTACTTGCAGCACACATAACACATCCCTTCACATATTTATATACACTCTCAATCATCCAAGGCCAATAACAATACCTCTGCAACTCATCCATTGTCTTTCCTACACCAAAATGACCAGATACAAGAGAAGTATGAGTTTCTCTGATTACATGAACTCTTTCAATATGTGGATTACAAATTTTTCCAAGATGATACAAGAAGTTATCATGAACATGATAGTCCAATTCTTTAGTCTGAGTGCCATGCATTAGAGATTCATACACATCTTTAAATTCTTCATCCTAAGCATATTGTTCAATGTAACTTTCATGATCCAGTGGACTATTTTGGAAGACGACCGTTGCATTGATTGGAGGTCTTGGTAACATGTCTAAAATGTCTTCATTGTTGTAGCTTAGTTTGTGATTGAAGATATTGTAATGGTTGATGATCAATGTGTATTATTGTTTCTTTACCCATTAGATCAATGTGTTGATGATATATATATATATATATATACACTAGCGTATATACTTACTATATACTAGTATATACAGTAGTGTATATAATTACTATACCAGTATATACATTATATACACTAGAATAGTACATACACTAGTGTATACACTATCAGTACTAGTACTAACGCATATTCTAGAAGGATGTTACTAGGCCCTTCCAAAACGAGAGAGTAGGGAGGAGCCCCTGCTCCTCACCTTCAAACCCCAAACAACAAATGACATTCAAACTGCGTTTTTTTCTTAGGTTAATTTAGCTCACACTATTTAGGGGACACTTTGGCCAGCGTAGACATCTCCCACAAGCTTGCCACATGGCTCCCATTTATTGTCGCATCTGCCTCTACTATCATTTCAATCTTTGTGACTTTGTTACATAAATTTATATATAAGTAATTTAGTCATCAAAGATATTGGGTATTGTATATTTATGTAATCAAAATACCTAAATCTTATTCATGTTTGGTGGTAATATGTTTTTATGCTCATTAGTTTGTGGAGCCAAATATTAGGTGGTTTTTATTCATTGCATCATAAATTAAAATTTGAAAGTTTGAATCATTTAGAGTCATAAAATAACATTATGAAACCACCATATTGTATATAAATATGTCTTAAAAAACCCACCATGGAGTAGTGGTGTTTAGAAACATGAATATGAAATTACACAACACAAGAACATTATTCAAATAGTTTCTCTTTATCATAAATTAATCCATAGACTATCCATTTATGTACTTGAGTGTATAACCAATATCTTTAAAACAAGCTTGATTCAATGAACTTTGATAACTTAGAGTAACTCCAAATGGTTAGGTAAATATGCATTTCATACACCCAACTTAAGAATCTATTGTCCACTAGTTAAAGCATTTGTATAGAACACAAGAACATTATTCACATAGTTTCTCTTTATCATAAATTAATCCATAAACCATTAATTTATGCACTTGAATACATAACCAATATCCTTAAACAATGTTGATTCAATGAACTTTGATAACTTAGAGTGACTCCAAATTATTAGGTAAATATGCATTTCATACACGAAACTTTGAAATCCATTGTCTAGTAGTTAAAGCACTAACAATGGATGAACATGCTAACTATCACATTATCCACCAACTTGCTAATGAAAGTGCCAACAATAAATGAATGTGTTAGCCACACAATGTGCTCTCTACTTAAAGTTGGTTTTGCATATCAAAAGATTTTGATAGATATTTTAAAATACTTCACATACATTGACTATAGAAACTTTCACAAATTTTTTTACATAATTACATATTTGCATGCACCTAACTTCTTCTATATGTATAAATCTTTGATAGTATTTTGTATTTTTGATCTCATATAATTATTTAATATTGTTTTAATCATGTTTTTGTTAGGATAGGTTTATTGTGCATTATATTTTTTTCTTTTTTAAAATGTTTTATAATATTAAGAACTAATTTCTTCTTTTTGTTTATTCATTTTTTTCCATATTAAAAATCTATTTATTTATTTATTTATTATAGTAATTCATGTAATTTTAAGAAATATTAATATTTTTTAAACCAATTCATCAAATTATATAATATATTCAAATTTAAAACTCTATATAAATATAATGGTAAATAATCTTTACAAATATAAAAATTAATTTTACAAAATAAATAATTGTAAATATATATTTACAAATATAAAAATTAATTTTACAAAATAAATAAATGATTAACCAAACTTAACCTGCATAAATAAATAACATTTTACAAAATAAATAACTGGAAAAACTTTTTTAAATTAGCATAGCTTAACCTAAGTTATTATTTTCTTGCACATAACTAACGTTATTATTTTCTTGCACATAACTAATCCTTAAAATTTCGTTTTAGACTCTCAACTATTAACCAAATAAGCTACAGTTTTTAGCATAATTAAAAAGGAAAAAGAAGAAGAATTATCATTACAACATTTTGAAAAACCAAATAAGTTACAGTTTTAGCATACTTAAAAAGGAAAAAAGAAGAAGTATCAGTACAACTTTTTGAAAGGTATCGATTATTTTATAAAAATAAACAAATCAATAATTATATAATAAAAGTATTGAAGAAGTATGAGTAAATGAATCGGTATTAAAGATTAAAGTTAAACGAATCAATAGTTATATAGAAATATAGAAGAAGTATAAGTAAACGAATCGGTATTGAAGATTAAAGTTAAGTTTATTGAAATTTGTATTTTTTAATTATAAAATAAATTCCAATCTTTCAACATCTTCCATATTTTTTTAATAACTTTTATTTATAGTTTTTCCGGCGAACTTTTACTTAGAGTCATATTATAAAAGGTATCATTACAATTCGATATTTTTTTAATAACTTGTTATATTATGAAAGGTATCATTACAATTCAAGTATCATTTATTTGTAACGCTTTATTTTTATGAAATCCATACTCATACTTATATTCGTAACAACATACAGATCAATCAACTATTTGGAATGTTTTATTTTTGTGAAATCAATACTCATAGCAGTAACGACATACAGGTTAATCAAAATTTATAAGTTGGATACATTGTAAAAGTTAAATAAAAGCAATTAATAGTAGGGAAGATTCAACGAACAGTCCAACCTGTCACATATCAAAAGCATTCGAATGGCCAAACGCAGAAACAGCCAAAGCCAAGTTAAGAGCCAGCCACCAGCCACCTCTATCTTGTTTGCAATATCCTCATCACTCATCATTACATTGCATCTTTCACTGATACTGCTGGCCTTAAAATGGAGGAGGAGGTCTTAAGATCCTATGCACTCACAATTCCATCTCCGCCTTTGTCCATCACATTAAACGCACTACAAGAAAAAGGGCATTTTAGCCTCACATTAGCACCACTATTTGTAAAGGATTTGGGAAATCCTCAATTTTCAAATAGTGGTGCAAAAGTGGTGATAATGTGGGGATACGCAAGTGGTGCTAAAATTTATGGTGCAAAAATGGTGTTTGTAAAAAAGTTAATTTTGGTGTTAAATGAATATGTGGCATAACATGGTGTATGGTGCAAACCACCAAAAGCCAATATTACGTGGATTGAAATTTTGTGGTGCAAAACACCAAAACCAATCCAACATGGATTAATACCTTTTGGTGCGAAACACGAAAATTATTATTATTATACTCAAACTTGTATATGGTGCAAAGCACCATAAAATAACAAGTGGTGCAAAGCACCATAAAATAATAAATGGTGCAAAAAAAATAAAACGCATGATTAATATATATATATATATATATGGTGCAAAGCACCATAAAATAATAAATGGTACAAAAAAAATAAAACGCATAATATATATATATATATATATATATATATATATATATATATATGGTGCAAAGCACCATAAAATAATAAAGGGTGAAAAAAATATAAATCACACACGCACGTGTGTGATTTATATTTTTTTACACCATAAGCTCTTATATATATATATATATATATTATTTGGTTTATTTAATTTTAATCCATCATCTAAAACACAATAATTCAATACATTAAATAGACATAATGAAAACCATAATGCTATTTCAGCAAAATTTATAATTTATAATTACAAAACAATTATTCTCATAATATTAATATAATGGAAGACTGTGTTTTGAAATTTGTTTTTAAAGAAAAATTATAATATATGTGATTTATATTGTTTTGCATCATATATATATAAACAAGGATAAAATATGTTTATTAAGACATCTCATTATAGTTTATCTGGTTTAATCCATCATTTAAAAAATCAATAATTCAATACAATGAAAAAACATAATAAAAACTATAATACCATTCCAAAAAAATTATAATTGATAATCATAAAACAATAATTTTCATAATATTAATATAATGGAAGACTATGTTTTTGAAATTTGTTTTTACAGAAAAATGAAAGAGAGAATATTAATAATTCATTTGAAGAGTTGCTAATATTGTTCATCCTTGATTTTTCCAGGGAACTTGCCATCACCTGCATGGCCAAAATGGTAAAAGAAAATTATAAACATGATGACTTCTCTTTGTAAACAATAAAAATACAAAAAATGATGGAGAAAAAAACACAAACAATAGCTTTAACTGAATTGCAAAAACAATAAAAAGGTTATGCATTTAGTGACATTTCATAACTAAAATATGCTATTGATTGCAAAAATAATTGAAGTGAACTAACCTTTGAAGCCATGTAGATTCAACATGTCAGCATATGATAATGTTGAAGCATGAGTCAAAATTCATTTTCCTCTTCTCTTTCATCCTCTGAAACAATTACCTAAGAAGCATACAAGATAAGATGAACATACCTACAAATTGTACTCATTGAAACTTTCATTTACATATATATGTTTCATATCATGAACATTTATTTAGAACAAAGAATTTGTAGGTGGAAAATTACCCCATAACCAGTGATAGGATGAAGCCCTTCTTTAACCTTTTGATGGATGAGAGAAGATATACCATAGCATGAAGCAAAATCTTTATCATCTTCAGACATTTTAGTATTGAATACCTGCAACTACAATTTTAAAAAAATAACAAAATAGTTAGAAAAGATGTTTATAAGAAAAATAAAGTTTACTTGAGAAGCATAGTAGTGTATTAAACTTACAAATTTTGCCTCTGCAGACAACATGCCACCTTTCCCCAAACGATGGCGTGTGGCCAACCTAGAGGCTTGCACGGTATGTGCATATTTGTCCTTTCCAACCAAGGTTCCACATTTCCTCTTTTTTTTAATATCCACTTGTTCCAATATTTTTTTCCACTCTACTTCTCCTATGAAATGTGGTTTGACTATATTTTTGTTTTTAACCAATTCCCCTCTCAAAGCATTTCTAGTATTTTTCATATATTCAGCAACACTGTGGAGAATTTGCTTGGGAAGTACAATTGCAGAAACTTTATGCATATGAGATACTAACTCATCCTTCTTAGATTTGTCTGCAAAATAAATATAAAAATTTTAATCTATATGAGATATTTTAAGGTTTCTAGTATCATGGTAATAACATGAAATCTTGTATATGAAGTATAGGGAATGCAACAATGAGTAGAATATATAAATTTTTGAATATGAAACATGAACTATTTAGTCAAGTATATAAATTTATACTACCTAAATTAAGCATGCATTTTATGAAAAAATATATAATATTCATGTTTTACCTTGATGACGAAAATCTCTAGTAATTGTAGGACCAAATAATCTCAATGATTCGCGATGAAGTATGTCTCTCCATGTTCTCCCAGCTTCATCATTTAACACTTGCCCTTTTTCATTTAAAGTGATTGTAAATGGCATACCATTGGTTGCCTCTGCTCTAACATATTCACTTGGATGTTTCAAAGGAGGTGCAAGAGATGCACCAATAGATTCTCTAACTGGTTCATCTACGGGAGGAGATTGATTTTGCACTCCATCAACATTGGTGCCTTCTTCTGGAACAATGGTATTACTGCTAAGAAACAAGGTAGAATATATTATTATGTTGATATTATATGTAATTACAAACCTAAAATTAATAAGTATAAAATAAATGATGATTTACCTTGGCATATCATCAACAACTATTTCTGTATCTGCTGCATTATCTCTATCAAATATGGTTGTGTTGTATGCTATTTGAATTGCATCTCTTATGAATGGGTTGACATCATCCCTAGTCAACCACTCTTTATACAATCGTAACTTATCCATTTCAAATCCAGTATCTAATGTTCGCTCCACATTATAGCAAGGATCAGTTAATACCGGTATGTATACATCATGTATAAAATTTGAATGTGAAGATGGTGTTGTAGATAAACTACTTCCATTCAAAGGTATTTCAGTAATATCTGTTCCTATAGAAGGCGTGTTTCTCATAACATCATTTACACTCTTTGTACGAATAGTACACATTGCTTGTTTTTTTGTTCTCATATTGAAGCAAGAGACCTAATTCAATGTTAACACATTTCCCAAAAGTCAGAACTAGTATTATACACTTCATTGCACTAGTATGAAACCAACAATAATCTAACTATATGAAATAGAGTAAAAGTATTATAAAACAAAAATTATGCAAATGAACTAAAATACTTATTAGAACCATTAAGCTTTCTACATATAATAAAAATAAAAATGTTTTGTGAATCAATATATAACAATACATCTAACATTTAGTAATTTTGAAATGGCATCATTTATAAGTTTATAGAAATTTTTTTCCAAGTGTCTTCTTCCTAAATGAATATGAGACATTAAAATCATGAAATGCTTTTATTATATTTTTATATTTCAATTAATAAACATTTCATCATAATTAAATATGAGAATTGTTTCCTAATTTATGTACTTTTAAAATATTAATTATGAAATATGAAAAATTGTATCTTATATGCTAAATACATATCTTAAAATGAAAATGTACAAGATTTTGAACCTAATCAATTCTCTAGATTATCTTTAGAAGACAAATTAAAAAAAAATGTTTTGCAACTTTTGGATGTTAGAAGAACTCTCAATGAGTTTCCTAGACATATCCATGCAATAGATTTAAATGAAAAAACAACCCTAATTCAAAACCAATGGACATTTTTTTCAAATAGGAATATTCATAAAATTTGTCATTAATCATCAAAATAAGTTGAATATACATTGTAAGGTCCAATCATGTCTTCTTATCCATTAACCTCATCATCTGAGCTATCATCAGATGACATTTGCTCCAGGATAGGTTGGTCTTCATGTAAATGTTGAAAGGATCTTATTGATCTAGGATTATACTCAATAACAAATGACTTTGAGCATTTTGTAGGATGGCGGCATAAAAATATCTGCTCACACTGGTCAGGGAAAACATATGGTTCATCTGTTTGCTCAAACCTAGTATGGTTGATGAGGAAAAATCCATTCTCATGCATATATGTTGTTGGATGATTTCCAACCACAATATTTCTAAACCACTTAGCATTAAATAGAACCACCTTGAAAGATCTGAAGTTAAGCTCTAAGATATCTTCAACTAATCCATAGTATCGCAAGGTGTCTGTTTTTAAGTTTCCATCATGAACATGTGACTGGCAATCTACTGTAAAATATGCAGCAATGCCACAGTCAAATGTTTGTCGATTTTCATCTACCTTTTGAACACGGTAATGACGACCCTTGTACCACATCCCCTTGTAATGTGTCACCTTATTCTCTTCTGGCCCCTTTAGAATGTCCAATGCATATGTAGTAACCCTTTCATCATTATCTCTGCATGCCCTTGCTACTCTATCCCTGAAATATTTTAAACTAATAGCTGGTGGCCAATCCTTTTCAAATTTTTTCATTATTGTTGAGTATGCCGATGAATTATGACCACCTCGAGATACATATGACAAACAACGTCTCTGCTCGGCATCACGATGCCTTTGATAGTCCTCCCTCCAAACATTTGTGTGCTCATTGTTTCTTGCAACATATAGTAATAAAGCCTCCATTTCAGTAGCATCTACAATCACAAACATAAAACACATTAAATACCATCATAATAAAAATTTAGACACTTGTACCATATATGGATATGAGTTTAATCACCTTTAATTTTCCTAGTTTTTGCTCGTCCTGTGAATACATGCCCTTCAACTTTTTCACTTTGTTTTGAGTCCCATAGTTGTGGCCCTTCAATATTTAATTCTTTGCACAATTCGGTGAGATAAACTGTTGATTTGAACAACATGTACCCTTGAAGCATGGAACCTTCAGGACGAGCCTTTTGCTTTACAAACTTTTTCAAAACCTTTAAATAACGCTCAACGGGAAACATTGTTCTTGTTTGAACTGGTCCACACATCTCTATTTCATGTAATAGATGCACAATGTAGTGTTCTTGTGCATTGAAGAAACTTGTTGGGAAATATTTTTGCATGTCACACATTAGAATGGGGACTTCTTTCTTCCACATCTTTAGGTCTTTGTTGTGTATCTCTGTTGAAGTGACCCACCTAAAATAGAAATAACTAATATAAACCCACATTTGTGTAAATGAAGAAAATATTTTAGATGACCAACTTCCTATTGTATTGCATTATACATGAAGATACACTTTTTCTTATATTGACCATGCATTATACCTAAAAAATTTACTCAGCTTGTAGATTGTCCTCCTAATGTTGTCATCCATATTATTTGGAAGGCAGGCGGGTAATAGGTACTGCATATAGAATGTTCAAGTTGATTAATAACACATGAAATAAAAAATTAAATTAAAGGCAGATAACATATAATATAAATAACTTCAATGAGTGTGCACATACGTACCCTAAGGAAATTATGCCAATCATGGGTCTTCATTCCAGTAAGTTCATTTCCTTTTGTGAATGCCTTCTTAAAATTAACTCCAAAACCTGTTGGGAATCTTAATGATTTTATGGATTTAATCATTTGCCCTTTACCCTCCTTTGTGAGAGACCATGGATCATCTACAAAATTACCATCATCATCTGGCCAAAGATGAGGCATTCTTCCTACCTCTTTGAGGTCCATCCTCACTTGTAGCTTATTTAGTTGTCTCCCATGTATTGAACTCTTCTCAAATAACATATTATATAAGCAAGAAGATACATTCTTCCCTATATGCATTGTGTCAAACATGTGAACAATAGGTAGGTCTTCATAGTATGGCAACTGTGAAAATATTGTCTTTCGAGTCATTCCTGGAGGAAGGGATCCTATCACAAAGAAAAATCATAATAAATTTACCAAATCCATTATTTTCAGATGTTATTTTATAACATTTCAACTATGGACATGAGAATTACCATTTGTGTTTCTATATGCATGCATCCATCTCTTGGGATTCATCTTCAAAGGTGCTCTGATAAGGCACTCCTTCCCACCAAATTCATCCTTATCTCGTACACGATATGGGTGATTAATCTTTAGAAACATTCTATACTCATCATATATTGTCTTTCCCAAATGTCGCGATCTTCTAGATGAGGTGCAAGGCCCACATGTTGGGCATCCATAAGATCCCTTAGTCTGAAGGCCTTTTATTTTTATATGCAAGATCAGTAATAATTTAAGGTGTTATTATGAAATAAATAAAATCAATAAATACAACATGAGGTGATTAACACCAACTATAACTCACCACAACACATTGATAGACCCGGGGCATCATGAATTGTGAAGAGAAGCATTGCATGAAATTGAAATATCCTTGAACCAATAGGACGCGATACGTCCTTCATATGCATTCCTTGCCAAAGCATCAATAACTCATCTATTAGAGGTTCGAAGTATGTGTCCATGCATTTAGGTTGATTTGGACCTGTAAAAAAATTAACTTCAATTTGTCATTTGCATCATTAATTACTCTCCATTACCATATGGACTAATTACTATGCATTTCCATAAAGTATAACCTGGTATGATCAATGTCAACATAGCATGTTCCTTTTTTGTTGACAACCATGGGGGTATGTTGTTGTTGATAGCAATTACTGGACATGTAGACCATTGTGTTGATTGATTTCCATAAGGATTCACACCATCCAATGCTAATGATATTCTTGCATTTCTCGGTTCATCTTTGAAAATTGGCCACTTCTCCTCAATCTTACGCCATACAACTCCATCAGCTGGCATCCTCATAACACTATCTGTGCTCCTTCCCCTCACATGATAATCCATGAGCTCTGACATTCCCTTGCATCCAAATAACCTCTCAAATTGTGGGGCTAAAGGTATATGGCGAAGTACCTTCCGTCCTACCTTTTTTGATGATGCACTTGTATGGTACCTCTGCTCACCGCATTCTGGGCACTGATCTAAGGAATCCTTTCCATCTCCATAATATAGCATGCAGTCATTGGGACATGCATCATAAGACTTGGCAACATCCATGCCTAAATCCTTTGTTAATGACATGATCTCATATTTTGATTTAGGCAATTTGTTATTAATTGGAAGGTGCATGCCTGATAACAACCTATAACAATGCCATCAACAATGATAAGATAAAGTTTAGAGTGGCATTAAAGTTCTAGAAATATTTATTGAGAATAAACTTGAAATTTCCTTTCAACAAAAAACACACTTACTGTAGAAGGTCAGTGAAACTATTGTTTGTCCATCCATGGACAACTTTTAAGTTAAGAAGGGATAACACAGCTTGCAATATAGAGCATCGTGCACCTAGGTAAAGTGGTGTCCTTGCCATATGTAGAATGTTGTTATCATGAGGTTCTCCATTAGTGTCTAGATTAATTGAATTTAGAATCTCTCTTGCATTGGGTTCAATATTTATTTGTTCTTGTCCATCCCGGTGGTCATCATTAGAACCATCGTTTTCCATACAATCATCTTGTATACTCTCATTGTTGGGATTATGATCAATCCTTCCTTCACCAACCATATTGGGTAAACTATTGTTGCTTCCAATAGTTTCATCATTATTTTGAATTCTAGTGGGGATTTCTATATTCATTTCTTCACCACCCTCCAAAAATCCTTCCATAGGACCATTTATCTTTAAATGGTTACTCTCAACATGTCGTTTTTGACGTCTTCTACCATAGCAACGGTTGCATGAGCAAAAAACATCCATTTGCCACCATTCATATGTGCCATATTCAGGATTGTTCATGTCTGACATTGGAACCTAAAAAATTCAACAAAGAAGTTTACTCATATTGATCTAGTGCAATGAAAAATATAAATATGTAGTCTCAAAGGATTTCAAGTAAAGAAAATAGTGCAATAAATAACAAAAACTAAAATTACCTACAAAAAAATTAGACTACATAGAACCTTAAATATTAATTGGAATTTGTAAGGTTTGGGTTAAGGCTTCTTAATCTGCCCTTTCATTTTTGGACAGAAGATATACTAGCAGCAATAGGAAACTCTAATGGGAGTTTTCTCTTCTTTTACAGTTAACAAGACAATGACTTTTCCACTAGAATCTGTGCTGGGCTCAATCCTGGTATGGGTCCTCTGGAGGACGAGGGAGTTTCAAGGAAAACTATGGAGGTAAGTTTTGGATTATGAAGAACATCATTTTCCATTGTCTTTGTCAGCCTTCCAAAGGAGAGAAAAATCTTGCTCAAAAATAAAGATGATCAAGGGAGCCAACTAAGATGGTGTCAAGAATCTTAAAAGAAATAAAACAAGTTTATATTTACACCAGAATTTGGATCTATATTTATATTCTTAATATTCACAAACAAAAATGTTGTGCCTGCGTCATTTCCACAGAGATCATGCACCAAATTTTTTTGGGGGGGGGGGGATTTAAGGGACATTACAAGCTCCTACACTAGAATTTGGATTTCTATATATATTCTTAATATTTACAAAAAAAATTATTGGGCCTGCGCCCTTCAAATCGAGCTCCTGCACAAGACTTTGGCTGTCTCTATATATTCTTAATACTTACAAACAAAAATATTGGGCATGCGCCCTTCCAACCGAGCTCACACACCAGAATTGGGCTCTATATATATACTTAATACTTGCAAACAAAGGAATGGGCATGTGCCCTTCCCACCGAGCTCCTACACCAGAATTTGGATCTATATTTATATTCTTAATATTCACAAACAAAAATGTTGTGCCTGCCTCATTTCCACAGAGATCATGCACCAAACTTGGGCTTTATATATGTAATACTAGGATTGAACAAGGGAGTGGTCACGATTACTGTGGCAGGTAAAATTATCTTGGAAAACTCAAACAAGTTTACACCATCGATCTGATTGAAAGCTACCAGTCTCGCCATAACCTCAGACTTTAGATTCTATTTCTATCACTAGTTTAGAAATCTGCTGCCTAGAGACACTGGGAAGCACTTGAGCTAAACCAAATAGCTTGGCCAATTCGTTACTTGCCGGTACTGGCTGATTATAAACCTGCTCGCTGGAACAATAAAAAGGGCTGGTCGATGTGAAATCCCGGCTGGGATAATAAACTGGCTTGCTAACTTGCTCAAACTTAGATATATATGCCTCTCATAGCTGCTGGTAATTGCCGGGAGGTTCATCAGACTAGCTGATAAAAAAAAGAGGTAAGACGATGGTCTCTCTGGCTCAAGCAGTATGGAAAATGGAATACGGTGAACAGGGGGGGTTTAGTTTATCCTGGGGCCCTCTCTATTTACTAGCCCAAGTTAGAGACCAAGCCAAGCAGCAATGACTGGCTCTATATTTTCTGGCGAAATCAACATAGCCTATGAATGTATGCTTGTAAGTAACAAACATGGCTCCAACCAATGTTGTTTTCTGGTAAAAACAATGGGATGTAAACTACTTTTATTATCCTTCCTCTCGGCTATGAAAGTAGTTGGCCTTTGAAGGGTGCAAGGGCATCCTGGTTATCAGAGAGAAACAATATGGTCCACACTATCTATACAGCACAGTCATTCCAGAACTACACCTAATTAGAATTAGAACTACAGAGGTTCACTATGCTTTGCTCAGCGTTGAACGAGGCAGCTTCGCCAACAAATAGAAATATAGAGAGTCAACTAGCCAAATAGAAAGGAACCACTAGGTAAGAGTGGCAAGAGAAGAGGCATTCAGTATAAAAAAAAACTAGTATAAATAGAGTTTATAGATAGACTAATCAACTACTTATGCACAGAGAGAAAGGCAAATGGACACAACTCAAGAGATATAAGTCGTTAGAAGACGGACACAACCTTATTATTCTTCGCTAGAGGGGGACACATCCAGCTCGACTTCAGATTGTTTGTTGACTCATGCATGGATAAGAAGTTGTTTGGTTGGTACATATAACACTGAAGATTCATCTCTCTATAAGTGTTCCGAAAAGTGCATAGACTAAAACCTGGAATTTATACTAAACAAGGAGGACAGTATCTTCAGAACTACTTGTAAGTCTCCATTTGCCTGTTGAGACTGGTGGCTTACCAGCTAGCAAATCACACAAATATGGGCACTTTCCTATGCTATGTAACCAAAATGTATTCTGGTTTAACCAACGGGGTAACCTTTATTTATCCATCCTCTTGGCTATGGAAAAGTTACACGTATATATCGAGTTTAATATAAGCTCTGGATATATCTATAGTATAGGGGTTTAGTGACCGCCTCATTATGGGTGACCTCCTCCTTATAGGTTCCAAAACATCCAAGAAGACCTTGCCTCAGTTTGCTTGCTTTCCCATTGCCCTCATCATACGCGGGAGAGAAAGCCCCCGAATACGAGGCACGAGTATTAGGACCTACGGGTCATCGATTCAATGTCCGGTAGAATGAAAATATGAATAAAAAAAAATGAAAGTAACAAAAACTTAGCTGTGGTTGCGTTTTAAGGTTTGAAATGATTACCAATTTACCATCTTGATATGCCACCTTTCAGTACTGAATTTACACTATTGAATGCAGTTCAGTGCTGATTACCTCTTCTTTATTAAAATTTGCTGGGCTTGGGTCTCTTGTTTTGCGAAGCATAATCGCCGGGTCTAGCCTCACGTTCTAGCGTCAGGGTCTAGCCAGGCGGCAAGCCGTCCATCCGTGTAAAGTTCATTGTCTCCAGTTAGCAAGAGAAACAGATATCAATCAATAGACATACAGGTATCATCTTACAGGATAGGCATTTATTTATTAATTGTATAAACTGAGGAGTGGGGAGGCCAGTTACCAAATAGATTGGATTCTCTACACTGATGATGAGTATTCCCGGGAAGCAAATTACAACTGAATCTTCTGCCACTAGCACGTACCTATAATTCCCCAGATCATGGCCCCAGCATTACCAGCCCTCGTACCCAGCATTTCCCATATAATCCATTCAGTTCAATATGCAGTCCGCTTTCCGTCCAATCTGCAAATGCCCACATCTTACGGTAGGGGCGCACCAGGACTTAGTCACCCAAGGCTCAGGAAGTATTAAGTCCGCATTCCCCAGCATTACACAGTCCGCCTTCTGTCTGCCTTCAGGTCAATCCGCACCAGACAATTTTGGGGTGATACTAGGGACAAAACATACAATCATACTAGGAGGCCGCTTCGCAAGCAACTGATATATTTGTGAATCCAAGTGACCAAGAGACAAGGACGCTGACGCTATTAATGGAACAAAGAATGAGACAAGGAATGAGAAGATAATACTAAAATTGGTCTATCTTCGTATGTAACAACATGATGTCTATTATTTTTTGTGTGATGGCTTGTTATAGGTTAGATCTGGTGTGCGGTGGGGTTGGTGGTGAAGGCTTACGACTTATGGTTCGTGTAGTCCCTGGTGGTGGTTTCACTATATGCCGAGAAAGAGGCGATCACTTACTGAAGGATGCCATTTCATAACGTTTCACTTTGATGGCGCGGGATGGAAAAGATAGAAGAATTCAATTTTATTACAGGCTGGTGGGATAGCTAGTTAACTGGACGGGGTTAGAGCTGGAGAAGCTGTATGGAGCTGGGGTACTTATTGAGGGATCTAGGTGGGGTTCATGCATGGATGAATAGATGGCTGGGATTGCTGGTCTGGGCTGGATGGTAAATAAAAAAGTTATAACCTTGCCCCCTTAGATCGAGTAGCTGGTAATTTGACTACTTAAGAGGGAGGTAGGTGGCCATTGGGATTAGATAGAGTGCAAACGTTGAAACAGATAGTCGATTTTTAAGTAAAAACATTACCTTTTTATAGTGAAGGCCCCATGCTGCTGGATTACCAGCGGTTCATGCAGATAAATCTCCCATTGGCTAATAAATAGTAACTCCTCTTATATCGAGCGAGGGCTAATCTAAATTGACTGATGATCAACTCCGCTAATACACTTGACTACCCAGCTGATCGAACTCCTCACTAATTTGGCTTCTTGCTGGCTTGGTCTTGGGGTTTTACACAGATTCATTGAGAGATATAACTGCCTGGCCGGTACTGAGCGGCCAGATGCAGGAGGTGATACTTAGTAATTATTACCCTAAATACACTAATAGCATAGGACAAATTCCTAGACCGAGGCTACTCAGTTATGGCATGGAAATCCAGCCTCTTTATACCCTGGGCACTGTAAATTGTTATTTTCTTATTGGGGACCGCTTAATATGCAGAAATAGAAACCATAGCGAATATGGTTATCCACTTTTACTAATAAAAAATAAAAATCTTCCTTCCAGATTTCCTATATGCACTGTAAATTGCTATTTTCTTATTGGGGACTGCTTAATATGCATAAATAGAAACCACAGCGAATATGGTCATCCACTTTTACTAATCAAAACTAAAAATCTTCCTTGCAAAGTTCCTATAGGTGTGACAAGGAAACAAAATCTTCATTTCTTAATTTGCCTAAACTAGGGCCAATGCAAAGCTCCTTTCCAAATCAGATCTTCACTGTATTCGTTAGTCGATGTTTTTCAAAAACACAGTATATTCTTCAATATATTGGATTTTATGCAATTAATTTATAATATAGGTAAGAAATTAACATACCTGTGATCAGCAAAGTTGCCGAGATCAATTGAGAAAGCCGAACAGACCAGCAAGCTACAAAACGGATCAGACCAGTTGAGAAAGCACATAACAGACCAACAAAGCAAGATGCATGCACTTAAATTGGGGAAAAATGGAGTAACCAACCTCAACAAGCAAGCATCCAAGCATCCAGGATTAAGTAAACTGGGTAAAATGGAGTAACCAGCGCTTAACAAGGCAGCATTCAGCATTCAAGAGTAAATTGGGGAAAAATGTATAGCCCACATGTACGAGTAAATTGGGGGAAAATGCATAGCTTTGGAGGGAAATTTTTAGATTCACCCGCGATCTGAGTGACTTTCCATTCGGCTCACGCCAACTGAAATCTTAAATGCGGTTCAATTATTTAGGAGGCACCTCCTACCTGACTGGCTGTTCATTCGGTTGTCCATCACGCCAACTCAATGCAGTTTATTGAGCTATTGATAATAATAGTGGTTGTTGAGATTTGCAAATCACTTTGCATTTTGACCGTTAGTCGAAATAGATTTGTGTTCATCCAAGTGAGATATGCATAGTTTTTTTTTTCAACAGAAGTTATATATCCATAGTTATATAGCACTAGCCTTTAAGTTTAAATATGAATTATAATGGCAATTACAATGGTTATAATTCCTCGAATGTAATGTTTAATTTTATTTTTATGTAATTTTTAATATTCTTTTCATTGTAATTTTTCTAATAATAATTTGTTTTTAAATAATGAAAAAATTAGAATTATTATATCATTTCTAAAATTAATATAAATTTTTTAATTTTATACTTCAAAGTTAAATTTTAATTAACTTTTATATAAAATTTATGAATTTTTAAATGTACTTTGTCTTTAAAAAATTATAGAAAAATAAAACTATTGTATCATTTTAAAATTATATGATTCTTTAAATTTTGTAATATTAAGTTAAATTTTAAATAAGATCAAATTTGATTTTTAGAATTGATATATTTTTTAAATTTTGTAATATTAAGTTGAATTTTAAATAAGATAAAATTTGAGCTCATATTTTTTGTCTATAAAAAAACTTCTAACTATTTTTATTTGAAAAAAAATATAATATATATATGAAAAATTGAATGAAAATATTATATCATTTCTAAAGTTAAACTATTTTTTAAATTTTGTAATATCAAGTTAAATTTTAAATAACTTTTATAAGGTTAGAATATGAAGGTAAAAGTTGAGCTTGTAATTTTTTGGTGTAAATTTTTTTCTTAAATATAATTGTTTGAAAAAAATTATATATATAGAAAATTTGAGAACTATTATGTAATTTTTGAAAGAACATAATAAATAAATTTAAGAAAAAAAACATAAAATATTAAAGTAAAAAAATTGTTAGATCTACTTCTCATAAATGAATAATTTTTCACCCTTACCACAATTTAATTTTTAAAGTTGTTTTGGGAATAGAATTTTTCACCCATTACCACAATTTAATTCTTAAAGTTGTTATGGATTATTCATACATAGTGGTTAATTGTGTAGGGCTTGCATTACATCCCCCGTGCACACATAAGTGCATTACACTAAAGTTATGGCCATAATTTGGGGTGGTAAGAGACTAAGTGAAAAAAAGAAAATGAATAAAAAGAAAAAGCGTATCATTACATTCCCCCTTGCACACATAGGTGGATCACACTAAAGTTATGGCCATAATTTGGAGTAGTAAGAGATAAAGTGAAAAAATAAAATGAATAAAAAGAAAAAGCATATATCATTTTGTTGTGTAAGTTTGCACATGTGATTTCCATGGTTTCCATCTCAAAGTTGTTGGGCTTTAATAGAGAGTTTCTCGATTAAAATATTTTCAAGCTTATTTATTTTTTGGTGTTTTTGGACCCTCTATGCTAAGTGTTTTTCTTTATGGATGACCATACTATCAAGTGTTGAGTGTATTGTCTCTTCCCTAGGTATTGTAAAAGGGCCATACACATTCTATGGGAGAAACATTTTCACATTAAGGCCCAAGTTTCCCACTCCAACCATGTCAAGGTACTCAACTTCCATCAACCGAAACCCTCTACAGAAGAAATAGTAGATCCAAGTTTGTGGACGAGCAGCAAACTCAATGGATCTCCCAAACCGGCGAAATCAGCCAGCATCTCCTGATGAAGAAAACGGCCAGACAAAAACCAGAGCACCGCCGTAGATGTGCTCCGCTTGTGATCTATGCATCCAGCCGCATAGAACCGCCATTAGCCTGCCGAGAGCCCTGAAGCTTCTTGGCGATTTAAAAGATGGGTCAAGAAAACCGAAATATAGGTGCACGGCACCAGGTGCCAAGAAACTCCGAAAGAGTTCTCTGCGGCCTGCGTCTTTTTCGGGAGTTCTTTAACAAGAAATCTCTGAAGTTTTTGATACGCCCGAAATTCACCACGTAACCGGCTAATGGTCGAGTTCTTCACAGAAACCCTCTAAATGTCTAGCAGACAAGACAGGAGCCTCTTACAGAGTAGTCGAGAGCACCACCGGAGGACTGTTACAGGGCCACCATGGCCGCCATGGCTGCCGAGCGAGAGCTTGGCTTCCTTTCTTCCAATCCCTGGTCAGATCTGGACGAAGGAAGATCGTCGCCGCCATCGAGTAGCAGCCGCCGTCAGGTTAGCATCCGCCGTCGAAGAAGATTATTGCCGCCGAGAAAGAAGATCCGCCATCCTCCAAGCCCTAGGCAGCAACAGGTGAATAGGGCTCAGATCTGGACGAAGGAAACCAAGATCGCCGCCGCCATCGAGTATCAGCCGCCGTCAGGGGTCCGCCGTCGAAGAAGATTAGCTTGCCGCCGAGAAAGATGATCCGCCGTCCTGAGGGGCGGCTGGGCCAAGCCCTGGCCGCCCAAGCTACAACAAAGCTTCGCTCCAAGAACCCTGCAAAATTCAAAGTTCATGTCTCCTCCATTGACCATGTACAAAGCCCCAAGACCACAAGAACTATAAACATAACACTATGGACACCCATGCGAAGTAATGTATAATGCTTTGAGGCATTTCCCATGGATTTGGATGCCTATATGGTTTCTTTCAGGCCAAATTTATGATCTTCTTCCCAAAAATGTCATTCCCAAGGCCCCAGGGAATCTACATAATGCTCAAAACCACCTAATGGCACCAACATCCTCAATCATAGGCCAATGACACCCTCAGTAGGCCATGTGTTGTTCCAGGAGGAAACCTACTTAGCCCTAGATGACTAGAAGATTCCTTTAGATCCCGAGGTTTAGGTTTCCTCCACTAACCATGTCAAAGGCCCTAAGGCCACACGATCAAGATATATAGTTCTATAGATACCCCTACAAAGTCATGCATGGTGCTTTGAGGTAGTGTTCTTGGATTTGGATGCCTCAATGATTTATTTAGGGATAAAGGCATGGTATTGTTCCTTGGAACACAATTCACAACACTATAAGACACCTACTTCCTGGTCAAAACAACCTAATGGAACCAACATCCCAAATAATAGGCCAGTGATACACTCAGGAGATCATGTGTGGTTGGTGGAGGCAACCTACTTAGCCTTGGATGGATAGAAGATTCCTTTAGGGACCAAGGATTATGTTTCCTCCACTGACCACGTCTAAGGCCCCATGACTAGAAACCTAGATACATAGTTCCATGGGAACCCCTATGAAGCTATGCATGTATCCTTGAGTTATTTTTCATAGCTATGGATACCACACCAATTTATTCAGTTCAAAAAAATGGTCTTATTCTTTATAGCATTATTCTCAAGACCCCTAGACACATAAATACTACTCAAAACCACCTAATGACACTATCAACCTCACTGATAAGCCAATGATACCCTCAAGAAACCATGTGTGGATGGTGGAGGGAATGTTCCTAGCCCTAGATTGATATATGATTCCTTTAGGATCCAAGGTTCAAGTCTCCTCCCTTGACCATAGCCAAGGCCCTAAGTCCCAAATACTTCGATACATAGTGCCATGGATACGTTACGAAGTGAAGTGTGGTGCTTTGTGGAATTATTAATGGATTTGGATGCCAAAATGGTTTCTTAAGGATTAAAGGCATGGTATTCTTCCATATAATTGTATTCCCAAGGCCTTGAGACATGTGCATATTTCTCAAAACCACCTAATGTCAATGTCATCCACAATCATAGGCCAATGATACCCTTAGGAGGCCATGTGTTGTTGGTAGGGGCAACCTTAATAACCATGGATAGATAGAAGCTTCCTTTATGGACCTAGGTTTAGATATCCTCCATTATTCATGTTGAAGGAATCAAGGAAATAAGACCTAGATGCATAGCACCATGGATACCCTTTGAAGCCATATGTGGCACTTCAAGAAATTGTTGATGGATTTGGATACCTCAACAATTTATTGATGGCTAAAGGCATGGTTTGATTCCCTATAATATCATTCTCAAGGCCTAGAGACATGTATATAATACTAAAAAATACCTAATAGCACGAGCATTCACAATCATAAGCTAATGGTAATCTCAAGATTCCATGTGTGGTTAGTGAAGGAAACCTTCTTATCCCTTGATGGCTAGAAGATTCCTTTAGTTCTAAAGTTGTAGATCTCCTCCCACGATCATTTCCAAGCCCCCAAATCCCCAAGACATGGATACCCCTATGAAGTCGTGCATGGTGCATTAAGCCATTGTTCATGGCTCTGGATGATTCAATGGTTTCTTTAGGGATAAAGACATGGTTTTTTCCCTAGAATTCCATTCCCAAGGCCATGTGTGGTTGGTGGAGACCATCTCCTTAACCTTAGATGGCTAAAATATTCATTTAGGGATTGAGGATCAAGTGTCCTCTACTGACCATGTCCAATGCCCAAAGGAAAAAAAACCTAGATACATAGTGCCATGGATACCCCTACGAAGTTATGCATGATTCCTTGACACATTGTTCATGGCTCTAAATTCCATAAGAATTAATTTAGGGCCAAACACATAGTCTTCTTCCTTAGAATATCATTCCCAAGGCCTTGAAACAAGTAGATATTACTCAAAATATATAATTGTACTAAGATCCCCAATCATAATCCAATGCTTCCTTTAAGAGGCTATGTGTGGTTGGTTGAGGTATCCTTCTTATCCTTCGATGGATAGAATATTTCTTTAGAGACCGAGGTTTAGGTCCCATCCCTTGACCATGTTCAATGCCCCAAGTCCTAATGACCTGGATGCATAGTGCCATGGATACCTATTGAAGCCATGTGTGGTGATTTCTAGCATTATTTATGGCTTTGTATGCCTAAATGGTTTCTTTAGGGCCAAAGGCATGGTCCTCTTCTATAGAGTGTCATTCCCAAGGCCCCGAGACATGTGTCTAACGCTCAAAACCAACTATTGGTGTTAAAATAACTAATCATAGATCAATGATACCCTCAAGAGACCCTCTGTGGTTGGTGCAAGAATCCTTCTTTGACACAGATGGCAGGAAGATTCCTTTAGGGCCCTATTTTTAAGTCTCTTTCATTGACCATGTTGAATTCCCTAATGCCACAAGACCTAGATACATAATACCATGGATATCCCTACAAAGTCATGTGTGGTTCTTTGAGGCATTGTTCATGGCTCTGGAATCCTCAATTATTTCGTTAGGGATAAAAGTATGTTATTCCTCCCTTGAAATCCATTCCCAACACCCTGAGACATGTACATATTCCTAAAAACACCCTAATGTCACTAACATCCTCAATCATAAGCCAATGACCCTTGAAAGGCGATGTGTTGTTGGTGGATAGAACCTTCTTATCTCTAGATGGATAGAAGATTCCATTAGAGCTTGAGCTTCATGCCTCCTCCCATGACCATTTCCAATCCCCCAAGTCCCCAAGACTTGGATACATAGTGCCATGGATACCCTTGCAAAGTCACACATGGTGCTTTAAGGCGTTGTTCATGGTTTGGGATGCCTTAATGGTCTTTAAGGATAAATGAATGGTATTTCCCCTAGAATGTCATTCCCAAGGAATTGAGACACATACATATTTTCAAACCCGCCTACTGGAATTGTCATCCTTAATCATAGGCCAATGATACCTTTAGGAGGCCATGTTTGGCTGGTGGAGGAAACCTTCTTATCCTTGGATGGATAAAATATTTCTATAAGGCCCAAGGTTCAAATTTCTTCCACTGACCATGCCCAAGACCTCAAGAACATAACACCTAGATACAAAGCTCAATGGATACCCTTGCAAAGGCATGCATGGTGCTTTGAGGCATTGTTTAGGGCTCTAGATTCCTTAGTTGTTTATTTAGCGCCAAAGGCATGGTATTATTCTCTATAGCATCATTCCTGAGGTTCTAAGACACCTACATACTTCTCAAAATCACATAATGGTGTTAATATCCTCAATCATATGACAATGATACCCTCAAGAGGTCATTTGTGGTTGGTTGAGGAGATCTTATTAGACTTGGATGGCTATAAGATTCCTTTATGGATATAGATTCAAGTCTCCTCCCTTGACCATGTCCAAGTCTCCAAGGCTCCAAGAAATGGATACATAGTGGTATGGATATCCATGCAAGGTCATGCATGGTGCTCTAGGCATCGTTCATCACTATAGATTCCCCAATTGTTTCTTTAAAGAAAAAGGCATGGTTGTTTTCCCTATAACATCATTCCCAAGGCCCCGAGACATGTAGATACTACTCAAAACCACCTAATGGCAATTACATAATCAATCATAGGCGAATGATACCCTCAGAGGCCATGTGTCTTTAGTAGATGAAATCTTCTTACCCTTAGATGGATGGAAGAATCATTTAGAGCTCAAGATTTATTAATATTTTATAATAGTAATAAATCAAAAATGTTTGTATTTAATTATTTGTCAAATTTAAGAATCATGGGTATTTGTTTGCCTGAATAATATTAAAAAATGAATACTCGACTTGAGCTATTTAGAAAATAATTATTTGTGAACTTGTTGTGTTTGTGGTGCAACACCTCATAAATGAATCATGTGAGCTTGTTGGTTTAAATAGTGATAAAAGCAAATAATTGAATTTGTTGTGATTGTGGTTTAAAACCTCATAAATTAATCATGGGCATTTATTTGAAAGAAAAAAATTGAATTAAGTTATTAAAAAATAATTATTTGTGATATTGTTGTGTTTATGGTGCAAATCATCATAATTAAATCATTTTTGTACATGTCCATGAGACAAATATGAGCTTAGCCCCACTATATGGTACTTGACAACATGACATTTCTTTATGCTTAGGATTCCTTTAGGCTAAGGCCTATGATTGTTCGTTCAACAATGTTGAGGGCCATTGGACCTATCCCTGGTGATTAAAAACTTATAATAGTGTGAATGCCCACACTTAGAGGCTAAGAATACTCTTAGGAATATGTGTGGAGACCTTTGTGGTGTCTTTCTTGGTCCTAGATTCCTAAAAGCTTCTTTTAGGGCCTTAGCTAGAGGTTTTCTCCATTGATCATATAGATGGATCTAAGACCCATGTCTTGTATTAACACCTAATAACAATACTAATTTCCATCAAAAAAATTTAAGAAGATAAAAATATCTCAAAGGAATAATCAAATTTAAATTCAAATAATTTTATTACTAATTTACAATAGTAATAAATTAAAAATAGTTGTTTTTATTTATTTGTTAATTGTATTTATATGTTTAATAATATAAAAAATGAATAAATGAATTGAGCTATTTTCCAAATATGTTTTTTGAACTTGTTGTACTTGTGGTGTAAACTTCATAAATGAATCACTAGAATTTATTTGCTTAATATTTGAACTTTTTGTAAGTATGGTGCAAAAACTCATAAATTAATTTTTGATCATTTATTTTAATTGATATGAAAAAATAAATAAATATTGAATTGAGTTATTTTCAAAATAATTATTTGTGAATTTGTTTTGGTGCAAATCCACATAATTAAATCCTACGTGTACATGTCCATGTGGAAAATAATAGCTTAGCACCACTTTATGGTACTTGCCAACATGGCATTTCTCATAAAGGTAAAACTAATATAACACCATATTAACACCACAAAATATAAGTGGTGCTAATACCACCACTTTAACACCACAAAATATAAATGGTGCTAATAACACCACTTTAACACCACATAAATGTAAGTGGTGCCAATACCACCACATTAGCACCACAAACTATAAGTGGTGCTAACTTGTGGTGCTAAAAGATGGCTTTTCTTGTTGTGACGCCTCCTTCAACACCCACATCTGAGCATCACCAGTATGTGATCTGCTCTCATTTATTTCATCAATTTATGGAATGTGTGAAAATCCTCAATTCCACAGAGTCGCTGTGTTGTGAGTGTCCGCAATGGATATCATGCTCTCTATTTTCTCTCTTCTCAGCCCCTTACCCACGCTGAAGCAGATGCTGCTGAAGAATCCTGGAGATCCGAGAGACTGATTTTCCCGTCGCCATATTTGTCTAGTACTTTGAACACCTCCACCGCAATTTTAATTCGAATGGCAGCCTGTTTCTATTTTTGCTGGGATGACACATGATTGGCTATATCGATCAAACAACAAATAGTATTGAACTCCTGCCGAGATTAATTAAAAGGCCAAGATCAAGAAGATCGTTGTTCGCTCTATATAAATATCGTTAGTCGAGAATAAAGTGAAACTTGGGGATAAGGGTCCATCTGGTGATAACAGTTGCTGTAGGAAACTTGGGATCAAGCAGGCCGCACAGGTGGAATGTCATGGATTTGGTCATACCAAACAACAAAGGCTCATCTATTTCCACAACCTTATAACGACAAGCAGGTCGCATGAAGCCTGTTGAGACGACCCTTGATTTCCTTCGCAAAAATTA
Source organism: Larix kaempferi (assembly GCA_027924585.1). Taxonomy (NCBI): domain Eukaryota; kingdom Viridiplantae; phylum Streptophyta; class Pinopsida; order Pinales; family Pinaceae; genus Larix; species Larix kaempferi. Next base: position 7,816,737 of record BSBM01000206.1, read on the forward strand.
TGTACAAGTTCTTGGCTCTGTGTTATCTGGACAGTTTACAGTTGCTGCCACTGGAAAACCCTTCGAGTGACATCTTGAACTTGTTCCCCGTGCTACCTCCACATTCTCTCTTCGACATGTCTTCTCACTTTTTTAAATCCACTAAATTCTGGTCGGGCAAAAAAAATACAAATTTAAATCCATGGCGTGTGAAGCAATTCAAATTCAAATTTAAATCAGTGCCGCCTTTACAAGATTCAAATTTTAAACTTGCGATGATTGTATTCATTGATGCCACATTGGGTCATTGGTAATTTGGTATCCATCCAATCTAACTGGGTCATGGGCAGGGATCAAATTTGAAGGGTGGGGTCCCATTTCACTTTGAAGGGCTATGAGATATTGAACCCTTCAATGCTGCCATGTAAAAATAAGTTATTCTTTTCATTTGAAAATGTAATAGTACATCAAAATTTCAATGTTTACTGACGTAGTAAAGTCGAGAGGCTTTATTTTGCAGTGGATATAGTAGCACTGAACATTATATATGTCATATAACACAACCATATTTTGCCTCGATCTAGTGGCTCAGTCTCTAGGCCACTATGCCACCTTTGCCATCTTAGCAGTTTCCCAAATTGAGCAAAGAGAACTATCCAACTCCACGCAACTTTTGTTCTCAATAGCTAATTATGGACCCTGCATGCTTCTTCTTTATAACCCCCCCCTAGATCTCGTTATACAGACTAAATCTGTGGTATGATGGAGTAGATGATGGGTTGTGAAGCATAAGTAAAACGTAGGTGGACCAAGTAGAGAGGAGATACATAGATGGTTGAATTTCTTGTTATATGGTTGAAGTTCATGTTTTTTTCCAGACCAACCGATAAGGGCAACAAAATCAAAAGGTAAAGTAGCACTGTCATTCTAAAAATCAAGATTACAAAAACATTTTTGTCCCAGTTCATACAGTCGAACACGGATTGTAAGTGTAGTAGCATCGATGTTCTTCATATTAATAAATACCAAGAATCTTAAACCGTGTACTAGAGGAAGGTGTCGATTCGATGATTAAGCAATTGGGGAAAATAGCTCATGTAATACAGTTTTAGATACAAAGTATGGATTCTTGATCTGACTCATTAACTCGATGCATGGAGTTTGGAAGAGTGGGAACTTCCCCAAATCCCCGATATTTTTGGTAAAGTTGGGGGGAACATTGCACACACTTGTTTCCCGTAGGGATGCAACCATGTCCAGTAGCAGCTAAACGGGGAAACACTCGGTTTCAGAGTGAAAACAATGGTCTTCCTTGTCCCCTCCATTTCACGAAAGTTAAAGGGTAGCTAAATTCTCAAGAGCTTCGATCGGGAGACAATGGAAAATAGGGAAAGGCAAGGAGCACATGGAATCATATATATGCGTATACACAGGACATATGAATAAATAAGCAATTGTTGTTGTTGCTACAATTGGGAATTGATAAATGTTGTTCTAAACAGCCTCTGACGGAGATTTGTGACAAACCCACTCTCAGGTCCAGGCTTCAAATTTGAATCCTTCAAGGCCCATTTGAAGTAACAAAATTTCATTCAAATAATAATATTGTGTTTGAACTTTGAAGTTACATAATTTTAATCAAATAATTTTTTTTTAAAATAATTAATGGGATCATGAATGGATAAAATGATGTACATACCTGTAAATTCATAGGATGCCAGCAATCTAGTCAGCCTTGAAGTTGAGCTCCTCAAAGAAAACGAATTTCTTTAAATATTTTTATGGCAGGCTGGCATTGCCAGCTTCGCTCCACAAACTCTCTTGGAGGACTGGAGGAGATAGGGTAGGTGGAACTTGGAAGTAGCTCAACCAGAGTGGAGTAGGGGTATAAGAAAAAGCTTGTTTGTATTCCTGTAATATTATATATTGATGGTCGGAGCCATGGAAGCATGGAATTCGAGCATTGACTTGATACAACAAAGAAAACACAGGGTGTGAGGGTGGGAGCCGTAGACGGTAGGATTAACTTGATATAACAAAGAAAACATAGGGCTATAGGTAGGGGCTACAGGCGGGAGCAGCAACGTGCAACATTACAAGAAGTTTCTGGATTGTGGATTTTGTCTGATATGCCAAATTTGGGGCACATTAACATAATATATTATACATTGAATACTCAATTAACTCACGGAGTTAGCATTCACGAATTGGTATGTGATAATTGATAACTTGGTAAGCCCACTGCCAACAACACGTATGAGCCACCAACGAGGTTTAATAAATTTGTTGATGCCATTAAATGTGTTAAACACGTAAGCAATCGCTACAAACACGAGAACTTGGAAGCATTCAAGCCATGGGCTGCTCAGTGTAAGCCCGTCCACGTAAGTTGGTCAATGATATTATTAGAGGCCCAATGGTCCATGATCCATGGATGATTGAACACGTGGATATTGGAGAGTAACCAAGTACCACTCCCAAGTCACCTAGCTAGTAGCCGCATTCCCAATTTCCCATTGAAAACTGTTGATGGGTGAAATTTGAAGCTACCCTTCTGTTGCAATTTTAAACAGTAGTGGTTAATTTAATTATTGAAGGGCTTACCATGAAATTAAATTTATTTTGCATGGTAAAATTTGAAGTGGCCTTCTATGACGTGTAAAATGGCCTCTGAAGGGCCCTGAAGGCTTCAAATTTGAAGCCTGGTCATGGGTCATGCGCGATGGTATGAGCATCCTGCATTGAGCATAGAGATGGTCTATTGCATGTATGATAGAGGATAGATATGTAGATGTGCCGGTATCTCTAGCCGGAAAGTTCTGACTGTGCACTGAACGTGAAGTCACATCAAAACCCCTGGGTTCTGACTCGTATCAAACTCGACTGCCACTACCTTAGTACTGTTTATGATTCTTTTTGGTTTACTCTACTCGGTAAGCCGAATAAAGCTAAACAATTTCATTCATGTTTTCTTTCAGCTGTTTTTTTACTCTACTTCGCAAGCCTTTCGGTTTTCCTACAAAGATTTGATTCCCTTTCACATTTGTATTTAGTATTGAGGGACATGAACACTATTCAATGCATTCCATACACAGAAAAAAAGCATATTTATGTTGGGTTTAATGGAGGAGTTGTCATCCAATTTAGGATCTCCATCAAATCTTATAATTGCAGACGCGAACTGGAAGTCCAATTATGTTTCAGATTGCATGGCTCAAAATCGTAGCAACTACTTACAAAAAGACATTAAAGAATAAGCCATCTTAGTGTCAACACTAATTGATTCCAATTGCATGGCTTAACAACGTGTCAATTGAAGAAGAAACAATTCTGCATGGCTTAACAACGTTTCAATTGAAGAAGAAACAATTCTGCCTTGAAAATGATTTTTGCCTTTCCACGAAGCCTTACTAAAGGCCAACTTATCCCCTGGAAAGGTAAGGACTTCCCACATTCTGCAGCATCATGGGATTGAATTTTTTTTATTAGTAATTACCAATTAAGTGCTAAAATTAATTTTCACCATACCCTGTGTGAAAAATAAATGTGACGAAGAAACAATACAAGATATTTACCTTGATTTTCCATATCCTTTATATATCTATAAAGAACAAACATAGGCCGAACAATAAAATTAGTTCTTTACATATTTTTGGTAAAGAGAAAGAGCTCTACAGGCCGAGTTGGGGGAGAAAACAAAAATAAACAAAGAACACATAGATTATTCCCCATCTTAGCTTGGATTACAGGCATATTATTTAGAATCTAAACTTTGGATTTTTTACACTATAAAGGATAATAACAAAATTATTTACACTCTTTTTCCCTTGGAACATTACAGTAAAAAGAACATTATAGTATTAGACACTGAGCTATACTCGTTATGATCTGTGTGATTGCCTCTGCAGAGAATAATTGACGTGTTTATGTTCATCATCTTCTTATATAGAAAAATCATGAGCTATGCCATTTCTTCATCTTCGTATATAGAAAAATCATGAGCTATGCCATTTCCCATCTTCGTATATAGAAAAATCGTATCTTGAAAACTTACTTCGATTAATAATATTTCTTAGCGATTTGTCTTGTAATACAAGAGAGCATCACTACCGTCCTTTCTCTGAATCCATTGCTTGCACTTGCAAAACTGACAGATCCAAAAGAACTTTCTCCAGATCAATAGCTAGAATATAATTACTCGTATATCTCCAACCAATCTGACTTTGCATCTGAATTGACTTTAGATATCACTTAATTTATAGAGCTGTTTTTTGTTCCAATTTAATCTGATTATAAGGTAATTACTTATGTCAATGGCCCAAGCAGATAAGTTGTTTTCACATGCTTTGGGTTTCTGCCTGCTTTCATTTTTCCCCATTCCACGCATAATACTTATGTTGATTACAAATGCCATTCCATCATATCCCTACGTGGAAACCAACAGTTCGAACCCATTTTAGTGTGCCAAACACCACTGCAAAAATCTCACATTAAAACGCATCTACGTTTTAATCCACTCACATGAACCAAAGCACTTTTCCCAATGTCTTCGATTTGTCTGCATTATCGACATCATTGACTATTGCTTACAACTGTGTTAGATTCAAAGGATGAAAATAAAAGCAAAACAAATTTTAAACAAATTTTCTTTCTACCTTCGTAGAGAGCTTCATCGGATAGATAATCCCCTACACTTTGGAAATTGGCCACATTATGACTGAGTATGAATTCTTCAATGTCACCGAGCCTATGGATTTTGGCATATGCATATATAAACTAGATACCATATTTTTCCTCTCTAGCTTTTTGGCTATTTTGTTTGTAGCATTCTCCTTCCTTGTTGAATCCAATGAAGTCAATTGCAAATAGCTTTTGGAAAGCTAGTGTTATTTACTGATTGGAAAGCTAAGAGAAAAGAAACACTTTGACAAAACTGAAATATATATATCCGCTTAATGCTTAGTTATAAGCATTGTAGAATTTATATTTGAACTTATGCTTCTTTTGATTTTGCATTTAGATTGAATAATTAGACAAAAGAAGTAAAGTTCAAAGTTCAAACATAAATTCTACCATGCTTATAACAAAGCATATATATAATTTTTTATCTTTCAAATGCATATGAAAGGGCTATAACCCTGATATCACCTCTTGGCTAAACAATTATGTTGGCTAGTTGTAAAATCAATCTAACCTGAAACTAAGCTAACATGTTATATAGTTTAGGTTGTCACTACCATGGTAAATAAAGAAATTTAAATCAATCTTTTTATTTTAAATATTAATATGTTTACCATGAAAAACAAAGAACTTTAAATCAATCTTTTTATTTTAAATATTAATATGTTTTTTATAGAAACCCTTTCTCATTGACTTAAATGAGAATTCTATATATAAAAATTTAATTGAGAATTCCATATATAAAAATATAAAACTTTATACCTAATATTACTTAAATGAAATTTTCATATATAAAAGTGTAAACTTAATATATTATTAGTAAGTAATTTTCTCATTTTATCCATCTACTTACTATGCCTTACTATGCATGGACGAGTGTATTTTTTTATGATTTTTTGTATAATATTTTTCTATCAAAAGTTGTTGTCCTCTATTAATTAGGTTAACTGTGTTTGCATTTTCTGATTTAATTTTGGCATGGACTAGAAGCTTTGCTTCCATCTACCTTGTTTTACATATATCATATTTAAAAATTATGAATCATAATTATATATTAAATTGGTGACTTTTCAAAGAAATGATTATTTTTATGTTTTTCTCCACTAAAAGGAGGGTAACTTTTCAGCCCAACACCAACTTCGATTTTGACCTACTTTAAACAATAAGGTTAACCATTATTTATATATATTCTATTATTTAAAAATGATGAACTATAAATAACCAAAATGTCTTAATGCATGACATCATACTTTTATGTTTTAAAGTAAAGTTAATCATTATTACTCCCTCTCTATGGTAGAGATTATATGTTCCGCTTTGTAGTATTAATTTACTCCATACAAAAATATTTTTAAAACTTGACTATATTTTATCTAATGTTGAATGAATTTTTTTATTTACTTGTATTTATTTAATAAAATAAATTAACAAGTATACATCTTTTATTGGTGGAAAGTGCTTAAAAATACTATTTTTATCATTGTCACGAATTAAAATAAATAAAAATAGAACATAACTTTAATCTTCCTAATGTAATATATAAATATTTGTTTTCTAGTGGAGTGACACATTCTTACAGGTTGACCAGTCTTACAGGAGGTCAGGTGACACGCATCCATGGACAGGTTGTGAGACAATCAAAACACACTAGAAGACTTGAATTCTTAAATCATTTCAAGTATGTTTACAAAAGGGGCACACATATGCGAGAGATATTAAGTTTCATAAGAAGAAGCTCGACAAAAAATTGAAACACGTTAGGGTTAGGGTATGGAGAAAGGTTTGGAGAGTCTAGTTCAATGTTGGAGAGATATATCCATCACGGAATGCAGATCTTGTTTGGGGTTAGCAATGACTACTTCTCGGGATGCTGTAATGGGAAGAGAGGAGGTCAAGCATTATTGGGAAGCTGCAGAACCCGATTTGAAATATTCGCCATTTTTTAAACTTGTACAGCTTCCCAACTTCCTTTGGTGAAAGGAATCTCCTTCTGTTGCATTTAGTTTTATGAATTGGCCCTTTCTGCATTATAAGGTTTGATTGTAATTTAAATTTATATAAATAATAATGTACAACGTATATTGCATGATATACTCACAGATGGTTCCTCTTCAAAAACATTACTCATGATAGTGGGGATTGTGGGAGGTGTGGTTCCAATGGTAGTGGAATGTTTGTTTTCTAAGTGGGGAAAACTGAAATCTGGGATCTCATAGAGGTGAGTAACCTATGCTTGGAATAAAGGTAGAATCTGTAGTTTTCGCCTATGTTTCCCACAACCAAATTATGCACAGAATGAAATTAGATTCATAATCACTTTTTTCTCTTATACACAGAAAAACATGATAATGATTCAGAATCGATGATACCGAAGGAAGAGCAAATTCTCTTTACCTTAGAAGAACTCGTAAAATCCACAGAGAATTTTGATGAAAAGAAGAAGCTTGGAGAGGGAGGCTTTGGATCTATATACAAGGTATGTATGAAATTATATGAATTACATCATCTTTCAGATAGACCTAGATGAAGACAAAGAGGGGTTTTTGCATGGGTTGTTGATGGGGTTGATTCTTTCAGTGATTAACCAGAGATGGAAAAGAAATAGAAATGAAGAACTTGTCAGTAAGGTTTGGACAGGGAAAACAAGAGTTTATTAATAAAGTGAACTTTGTGGAGAATGTTCAACAATGAAATATGTTGAAAGTTGATTGGGTGTTGTGTCAAGGGACCAGAAAGACTATTCGTTTATGAGTATTTTCCAAGACATATCCTTAACACCTTCTTGTTTGGTGGGTCATTTTGATGTTCTTTTGTTACGAAATATGGTAAATCTTTCATTAATTTATTGAGATGGATCAATTGAAAGTTTTAACACTTGCTATTCTGGAATGCACATTGGTAGTTTCAATGCTTTCAAAGTTCTGTATACCATTAGGGTTCTTGTGGACAACCTAGAAAAAATTACCAATTCCATTCTCACAAATATCAATTTTTGCTCAGGAGGACAAGATGCCATTGGACTTAGAATCTAGAGAATCGAATGAACGAAAGAGATATTTATGCAAGGCATAAAAAATATGGCACAGAACGTTGATCATTGTAGCCAAGACATACGCCAGGCCGCCACGTCTAATACCCTGATGCCGCTATGGCCTTTACAGAAAGATCCATTTATATCCTTCTGAGTAAAACGCAGATCTTTGGGATTGGCGGAACTAGAACTTCCATGGGAACTGGAACTCCCCAAAGAGATTTCACTAGATGTCGAATTTCCCATTAGATATACCAGATAAGACTATTGCTTAGATTCACTGAAAATTATATACAATGTTTCCCCAAACTGGATATAAATCAAATGTCTAGGAAGTGCATTTTATAGAGATGGAGGAGATTAATGAAATGATGAAATGCCCCGCTGGAACTCGTTGTGAAAAGTGTCACGATATTCCAGCAAAATCCTCCTCACACAAACTGTAAAATTCTCTGTAAATCCTGTTCAATTTAGATTTGCATAGCTTCGAACAAAATGTTAAAGTTAAATAATTTAATGCCCGCGATTTTAAAAATACACCATATTCGATGGTGATCAATATCCAGTCAGGAACGTCTAAAGTATCGTCACCGTGTCACCATACCCTAATCTGCATCATGCTCTTTTGCATGCTCTTGTTGGACATTTTGTATACATCCTCTATTTGCGGCATTATTGTCTGTGTTGGCTTGACACAGCTGGGGTTTTTTTTTTTGGATATTTGTCAGTCAGGACTGATGTTTTTTATGGTGAACTTTATTATATGATGGGACTCTCAGATGGTTTATTGTGTTTGATGAACCTGTTTCTCCTCCGGGAGGGGTTCATGTTATTTATGTGTGAACATATGGCTCCTTTATGATTTCCGCGGTTGATGTTGATGGCATTGTGGCCATTGTTTTTAGACATGACACATATGCTTTACAGGACAGCGATGTGATGTATGTTTTTTCTGACAGTTGGCACTATTTACTATTTCGTATATTAATAGTAAGTTATATTTTTCTGTGAAAAAAAAAAAGTTATGGGACACATTTTATCAGTATCGTGCATTGGCATTTATTTGTCTGTTGCAGACGAGGATAAAGATGGTTTAATTAGCCCAGAAAATGACTGTTATATATATATATATATTATCTAATCCATTCCTTAATGCCACACTGTAATAAACCTAACCTAATCATGATGGATTTTATATTTATCGTGACTCAATTGAATGTCGAGGAGATCAATGTTGTCCTAAAATATTCCTTCGTCCATTTAATTACACATAGATTCCAATAAAATGATAATTAATTTATAGCCCGGGATTTTAAAATATATCCGATCGTGTAGTCAGGAACGTGTAAAGTACTGTCACCTACCACACCCTAATCTACATCAACGTTATTACCTGGATAGGTGGAGTTATGTTGAATACCATAAATCAATGTTTGGATCTTAAACTGTACGTTCACATCTTATCGGTCTCGTACATGGCATGAGATGTATGATAAAGCTGATTGATTCACACAAAATTTAGGGTTTCATAATCATACATGCATAAGGTTAAATTATTCATGAAAACATCATGCCACACGTTGAGATTTTTGCAAATATTGTTGACGTTTAGGGAAGAGACACTAATTAATTTAGTGGTTAATCTTTTTTTTGTTAACTTAATTCTTCATTATCATCTTTTTCCCCACTCAACTTTGGCATGTTCTTTATCTAACTATATTTTTTCTAGGTGTGATCAATTCAAAATGATGTGTGTAATTAAGTTTCAAGTTGTCTAGTCTTAGTATATTTAAGGCAAATTGGTGTATTGGTTGCTTTGGTGATGGGGCTTGTGAGTTAGTGGATAATGGTAAGCAAGTGTGTTTCTTAGTGAGTCAATGGTAAGGGTCTTAGTATGGAGTGGTTGGGACTATTTTGGGTTGATTTTTTAAGTGATAATCGGTTAGGTATTAGGAGGTTCATGGTAGTGGGTTAGTGATCCATGTTTGACTTAAATTTAGGGGGTTAGGGTATTAAGAATTTAATGGATTAATAGTTAAATATGATAAATGAATTAGGAGGTTAGCAAGTTGAGGGTTAGGATCCAATGAGATAATGGGTTAGAAATTTGAGGTTAGTGTTGTATGTAAATTGATCCTAATGAGTAGGGATGGTCACCAACATACTATGATAAATATGACACTCATCTCAAGATTCTTCAAACCAACAATGGAGACATCATGGGATGTTTTATTACTCACACAAGTAAGCAAAGTTCAAACAAGCAATTAGGAAAATAAACTGGAAGAAAAGAGGAACCAGAGGAACATGTTTTCGAAGTTCGATCCTCACAAATCTTGCTTTCCAGTTCCAATCGACTTCACTCTGAACAACTTGAAACATGCAACAAGTACCACTAACTCTCTTCACAAGCCTTATGGAAGCAACATAAATATCAACCAAAGCAAGAACATGTAATAATCACCACTACAATTAGTAATGCACTTAAAGGACCAACACATTTCAATCTACCAACAAGGTACATATCAAATGTTACATATGTATCTAGGGGAGGGAACGATCATAAATTTCTATTGAGATGCAACAAGTTCAATAACATAATTGTTACCTTCCTCGGGCTAGGGAACCTTTTGAATCCAGTGTATGGGTTCCTCTTCGTTTTGAAGATTCACATGCAATCCCTCTTCCACACACTTGATCTTCCACATATGTATAAGGTAGAATTCATATGAAATGGATGACTTCACCAAATTAGGAAAGCAGTGCTCAGGGATAGGGGTCACTAAGGGGGAATTCAGTGAATTGACCCAAGAAATGTAGAAGAAGTCCTCCCACATAACAATAATATGAGTGTCCTCCATTTTCTTGGCCCCTCCTATCCATTTTCAATGATCATTTAGGATAGTTAGAGAGGCTTCCAATTAGTTTGGTAAGTTACAGTTGAGACCAATCACCATATAACTTCAAAAACTTCCCAAATTTCAAGAAAAAATTTATATTTTTTGGTGATTCTCAAGGTTGTGTAGAGGATGATCAGGCCGATGTAGGAAAAGATATTTCAGTTTTTGAAGCCTATAACACCCAAATGATTATCATACAGGGCTGTTGGATCATCTCAACAAGTAGCCCTCTTTATGCTCACAAGTTTTTAGGATTGGGATCATTTTCATGGAATAAAAAGTGTGTATAAACTGAATTGTAGAGTGAAATAGATCTACAATATTTGTTGATAGATCTATCATTTAGTGTTTTCCACATATCATTGTTATTATTTGGTGAGAAATAAGGTGTACAAAATCTTCAATAAGTGCCATTACTATTTATAAAAAAAAATAGAAGATTAAGAAGATTGAGTTAATTAAGATGGTGTATGGATTTAAAAGAATTTTATTAATGCTTGTCTTCATAGTTTTATTCAAAAATTTATATTTGTAAGTGATAAAAATTCCTATATGTATATGTATAGTGAGACTTTTAGATTTTTTTCATTAAAAGAAAACAGACTCTGTGATTGAAGGATGGGTTGGGTGCACTTGTGTGTCTAATCTTGTTATGCCACTTTCATTGTAGAAAAATTTTTGTGTGCATATACAACTTTTGTAGCCATGGCATTATGTGGCTACAAAGTAAATATCAACTATGAACTGGCTCGCAAAAATTTCATATTTTATATTGTAGTTGTCATGGGATATACTTATTCTTGCAACCAATGCACATTCTATGCTATCAATTATTGTATAAGAAAGAGTCAACAACTTCATTAGTTTCAAATAATTTCTTCAGATATTTACAACATCTAAATTGGCTTCTGCCATGTCATATGAAACACTAAATTCATTGACTTAGGAAGAATTTTCATATTATGGTTGCATCCCTACTTCATATACTATTTAGTTTGACATTGTGATCTTATAATAGAATAGAATATAATATGCATTTCTTGCAAGGCATATGCAAGTCTCTTCTCACAATGTTGAGTATTTGTTTTAAATTTTGTTTGATGCTTATTTGATTTTTCCCCTTTAGCTTTAATTGGATCCATTTGAAGAAGCAATGGTCATTGAAAAGAATGAAGACTGCCATCGAGGAACTGTAGAGGAAAGAGAGGTGATAACATGTTTCATGTTTGATTCATCTTTCTTAATTAGAGATTTATTTTTTCAATTATCTTTCTTAATTATGTCAGCATGTAGTTTGTACAATGTAGAGTTTGTTATTAAATGATCACATGTGATTTTTAAACTTTTTAAGGAGAATTGAATCATTGAACTATTGGCGACCTTGTATGAGTGCAACTTTCATTTTCCTCTAGTCGATAATTATGTAGTTCAAATTTTTTAAGACTAGTTTTTGAAACTTTTAACATCACAACCTATGGCTATATACCATGATTTTGAAATAGACCAATGTTTTCTTTGTAGTCAACCTATTTACCTGTGATATGGGATCTACCTTGGAGGCAATTTGGATCTACAGATCCATATCTGGAAGATCTACTTGGATGTGCATATCAAATTTGGAGAATGGTAAAATTCCCCAAGGAAACATATCCTAGAAAATGAATTGCCTCGCACACACAATGGAAAAAATACAATTTAAAGAAAAAGGATAATTCCCACTTATGTATAATTGATGAAGCAATAAAAAGGATAATTCCCTTATCCATTAATCAAAATAGTCACAAGTATGTTGTTGTTCTGTGTATAAATGGACTATATCTGATTATCCTTTCAACTAACTCATGGAATCTCATAAATGTTGTTGTTTTGCACACAAATGCTCTTGTGGTTTTTATAGAATCTTATTATCCTCTTAGCTCGTATATAGCTTGAATCTCAACTATAAGCTTATTATGACTTTAAACACAGAATATGCATACAAATTGATCTTTTGCGCATAAAATATGAAGCTATTATGTTATCTACTGTGAACCTAAACTGAGAATATGCAAACAATTTATTGTGTTATGTGCATACAAATTGTTGTATCTTTTATGTCTAATAGCTGATATAAAATATACTAAAATATTTAGGATTTTTCAAATAAAATGTCTAAGGTCAATGAGTCTCCCGGTAATTTTCAATAGTCCAAAGTCCTTACTAATACCCTGCCAACTATATTGCCTAACTAGCTGCTAAAGGAAAGTTATAACTCAAAATGAAGTTGTAATCAAAACATTTTAGAAGGCCAATCCACAAAAGAAGCCCTCTTTACAAAGTCTTCATATCTAGCCCAAGGGGCTAACTGAACCTGTTATTGGATATTTAACTAGTTTCGTGTTGGCAGCTACCCAATTCAAATCAACTAAATTAAATGTACTAGTCTATACATAATTACAAGAGATTTCAGGCCCAACATAAAGGGGGGATTCGGAGGCTTTGTAAAAACAAAAAAAGTTCAGTTTCCTTTAAGAATAATGGCGTTTTACTTAGTTTAAACCTATTGCTGCAACCATGTTTGCTTGGTTAGACTTACTTGGGCTAGCTGGGATGGCTGGTACGGACGCCTAGAATAATGAACCAAAGACCTTAACTGCTTCGACCTTCCTTTACTGCTTTCCTTCCTGCTTTTCTCTTGACAGCCTTCCAACGAATAACTTGATACAAGAGATTTCAGCTACAAATGTGGGCATCATCATGTTTAATTGATTAGAAAAGATACTCGCATATCCCATCTAAATGAGTGGGTTCGGGTTACAATTACACAAGCCATGAACTAAGCTAAGGGAAACACCAAGAGACCTTTTACAGTCTTTCAAAGAAAAACACAATCGTTGGAGTTGAGTTTATTTAAGCAGCTTAGGATTTCTAGCATATTGTTGGCCTCCATAGATAGGATATTTCATGGTGGATAGGATAGCCATAAAAATATTACAACCATCATCTAGCATAAAATTAAACTAACCACAAAGCCAAAACGATTCACTTTTAACATGAAGGACAATGCTTCTGGGATGGCTTTGGATTCACTTTTAACATGCAAGACAATACTTCGGGGCTGGTAAAGCTTTCGAAAATATTTGTGCCTTGTGAACCTGTTTTTATGACAAAGAAGAGAGCCATTCTGGCCTATAAATCCTAGAGGCATTAAAAATACAAAATTCTCCATGAAATTCATTAAAAATAGACTTAAAAGTAGATGATTTTTTACCTCGTTCTTTTGGTCCTCCAAATTCAGTCACTGTACGAAAAAAAATTGCTATGAGACAATAACAAAAATTGAAATCCTACCACGTTCTTGATTCTAACACAGTGATAACCCATGCACTAATGTAACGATGCAAAACAACAAGTGGGATTCAAAAAATTGAATCCTACCACGTTCTTGGTTCTAACGCAGTGATAACCCATGCACTAATGTAACAATGCAAAAAAACAAGTGGGATTCACAGAACTTCGAACAGAATCAGAAACCTAATCCCACAGATTATAAAAACAGATCCATTTATGAAATGAAGGATGAGATTGTAAACAACTAATACCGAATTATGAACCCATTGTTGTATATAATACACTAAGATAAGATTATTATCATCATCATCATTGCTAGGAGGAGCAGGCTTCTCTCTTTCTAAGAACCCATTTTGCTTGCTCAGAAGAAAACAACAAAGCTATGGGTTTTATGCAACCAAGATTTCTCCAACTTGCAGAGAGCTTAAAATGAAAATGAGAAAGAGGAAACATACAAAATATTTTGTTTAGTGAAAGACGAAACGTGAGCACATCTTCCAACTAACTTGGGAGGAGGTATATATAGACCTTGTTTTCCACCATTTCAAACTCATATTTAGAAACCCAATTAACAATTCCACAATAAATAAAATTTTACAAAGTAAAGGGATTTTTGGGGACCTACTCTAGAGCACAATCTAGAAAAAAAGGGGCGACCAATTTTCTATGTGGCATTGAATTGATACTTTACAGACGATAAAAAAAGGAAATTTTTGCCCCCTAAGTGGAGACTGAGGAGTATTTGTTTCTGTGTGTTTTTCATGCTTGTGTTTTGGTCTATCATGATTTTATTGTTTGTGGTAGGTGTTGTTGGCCTGTTGGTGCCACTCTCTATTCACAATCCCTAGTGTGGAAAGGGCTTGATTGATGTATGCTGCACAGAGACAAAAAAATTGGTGACCTGTGAAAAAAAAAATATAAACACATGATATATATTAGTGGAGAATTCCACCAGGGCTAAGACGTGATGGCCATTGACTAAAATGGACTATTTATATCCCCAGCTGAATCATGAGATCATTGTATTGTTCCAATACAGAGAAGTATGATGACAATTCACTTAATTGAACTGTGCATAGCTTTTCCATTGTTCCACATGCTTCAGGATATATGATTGAAGTGTGGGAATAATGGTATCCTACTATATGTCCATTCTCATGTTTTTGGATATCAGTTGTTCATGTTTTTGGATATCAAATGTTCTTTGTATCGATTCATTTAAAATAATTTTTACCATTTTAATTTATTCATGATATAATCATACACTTATGGTCAATTTTGTCCTCCTCCATTAATGGATCTTGGCTTTCTGGCAATGATACTTTTAAGGACCCGTACTTGTTTAAAAGTGTATAAACCTTGGCGAATCTTATCAATTCTGAAAATGTCAACTAGAAAATATTTGGCGATATTTTTCTAAAATTATTTCAATTTCTAAGGATTTTATATAGTTTATATAATAATTTGATGAATTTTAAAGTGAAAACGTTTTACCCCATCAAAATTGGACGAAATGGGGCTTCAAAAAATGCAAATTGGCGAATCGTTTTTTGGAAAAAAAAAACATGGAAAAATAGCCCATGGGCTAAATTTCGCCCCTAAAATTACCCTTGATTTATGGTATCCATGGATTCATACGAATTGAATTCTACTCAATTCTACTTTAATAAACCACTGTAATCATAGTGCACACTTTTCTGGTTGCAGATGGATACATCAATCAACATTTTATAGTAGTTTTACTCTACATGTCCTCTACATGTGGAAATGACTTTTTAAGTATTTATGGTTGCAGAGGGACACATCAATCAACATTTTATAGTAGTTTTACTCTACATGTCCTCTACATGTGGAAATGACTTTTTAAGTGGGAGAATTCCTAGTACATAATATTGACTGGAGAATTTAAACCAAATGTTCAAAGCATTTTATTGAAAAACTGTGGCGTTTACTGTCTAATGTTAAGCTAATTTGATGGGAAAATTCCATGACAAGGAACAACAAATTCCATTGTTGGTACATATGATGAATTCAAGTCTATTTGATGAAGTGAATCATATCATTTCAATGGATTGATAAAGTTGCTTTAAACAAAAAAAAAAATGTTTTTAAAATATATTTTCTTTTAATTTTTTAAATAGTGATAGATATTGTTTTTGTTTTCGATTATAATTATGATTAGAATGTTAAACTAATTTTATTTATCATTTCAGAATTCATCTTTTTCAAAAAATAACTTAATATTTAAAGAATTCATCTTTTTCAAAATACAATTCAATATTTAGATATAATTATAATTGAAAATTTATCAAGAATTATTTAAGATGGTCAGATTTTATCTATAGAAGATGATACTTTTTACTTGTAAACTATTGCTTTGTATATTACAACTTTTTCTGCTTTAATGTGAATATTTCAATCCAATTACCATAATAAGACATGATTTCTTCCATTGAAAAATTATTTCAATATATTTATATATCTAATTTTAATAAATAATTTTTCAATAAATTATGTTATTGAAAGGATAATTTTATGAATTAAGTTTAATATTTAAGTTTTGAGGTTCTATATATAATTTTTAATTCATTTTTTAAAGTTTATATAATTAATCACAATTATGGTTAGTTAGGTTAATATTTTTATTACTTGTGAGCTAGATAGAAATATATATTCAAAATACAAAGAATTACATTGTATAACATTTGCGTTGGTTGGTCTATCTCATGGGAAACCAAACCATTTTAAATAAAAGAGTTTGTAATGCATCCTCGTAGCACTTAATAGTTCGAAATGATCCCATAAGTAACCTTTTCCAAGATGTTCAAATTTGCATCCAATGTTTGAAGCTTGAATTTCATTTAGTTGGAGCATTGTCGAGGAGGTTGATACCGGTTCCCCCCTATGAGACTACACATTTTTTTCCACTCCTTGTCACCCTTCGTGCCCCCTTTTGGTTCTCCTAGCGATTAAAACATAGAAGTGAACCAAAGAACCTTTGTTTCTCTCCTTTTCAATCTTATTAGGACAATACCAATGTCAATTGAAGCCATTTGGGCCAAGGAAGAAAGCCTCAAACTTACTATCTCCATCATAGTCAATCACAACCATACTCTGACTTCAATGTCCACCTTTCCTTCCTATCCTTTTTCTACCTGAGGCCTTCACTATCCTTGCTCTCCATTAAAATTACCATCATTTCCTACATGTAGACTTTGATTTCCTTGCTTGCTAGTTATCCATTTGTAATTTGTGCTTGGATTCAACTACATCGGTTCAAAGATATGCCTCAGCTTTGTACAAGCCCTATCATTCCTCCCTATCACCCCTCCTAAGGGTTAGTTAAGTTTATGTTACAACTTCTCCTTGTACATTTTCTGAAGAGAGGTGTTTTGTTGTTATCTTTTCAAATTGAAACTTTTTATACTTACATGTCGAGGGTCACATTCTTCATTTTTGTTATGTTTCCTTTGATTTCACTTAACTTTAATCCAAACAACTTCTTGATGGGAGATATTTAGAGTTTCTATCACCAATTATCCATTGGCCTTGTTTAAATGTAACCATAGCCAAGCTCTTTATTGGAGAAATTTAGAGTTTCTATCACCAATTATTTATTTACCTTGTTTAAATGTAACCATAAGGTTTGTTTGTCTTCATCTTCTGAGATGAAACATAACATACTCTACGGTTAAAATAAATATCTTTATAATATATATTCACCTTGCTTATATATAATCATAATACTCACTTGTCTTCATCTTCTTAGAGATGAAACATATCATCTTCTATTGTTAAAAAAGTAAATATCTTTATCATAATTATTTACCTTGCTTAAATATAATCATAAGACTTGTTTGGTCTTCATCTTTTGCCAGATGAAACATAACATCCTTTATCTTTAAAAAGATAAATATTTTTCCTTAAAATATTTCATCATTAAATATTTTATTTTATAGACCTTTTTTTCATTAAATAAGTTATAAATTTTTGCATTCAAGACAAAATTTATATCAAAACATAATGTGTAAACATGTATCATCATAAATACAATTCCCAACAATTAACATAAATACTAGAAATCAATTTCTAAACCCCATATAACAAGAGTTGCCACTACTTTTTAGATTTAAAAATATAAGAAAATATGTCGTTCACCTTCTATACAAGAAAATACAAGAATATTAAAAAATTATAAATAATGTACATGTACCAAACAATTAGAGAAATTGAAACTTCACAGAAGATAATGTACATACAAAAATAACTAGAGAGCAATACCACCACCCACTTAGTTGGCCACAAAGATATCAAGTGTAGCAGCTATCCCAACTAGCTTTCAAGCAACAAATCCGTCATCTACAACAAAAATTGAGAACAAATTTCTATAATCAAAGAGGAAATGAAAATGCCTAGTCATATAAAAAAATTCCAAACTTTCAATCAACAATTTCCTCATATACAATAGAAATTGAGAACAATTTTCCATAAACAAAGAGTAAATGACAATAGTTAATCATAAAAAAGTAAATGATGAATTATATTTATGTTTTACATGTTGCACATCTCATTTACCTCACCTTAATTACCAATTGTAAACGATTCACCTAACTTTTCAGAAGAAACTTAGTCAGATCTGATGTCTAATCTAACTCCATAAAATATATTGTCATTCCCATTTTTCATTCCCATTATATCTGATGAAAAAATATATTTCCATACCCATTTTTCATTCCTATTATATATAATGAATATTGATCTTTGATGCCTGAGGTAACTCTGTAAGATATATTGTCATACCCTTTTTTGATTCCTATATATCTAATGAATATTGAGATTTTGTATGTGGATATTTATTCACTTTTGTACACTTATACTACATATCACAAAAACAATTAGATCTCTCAATGGAAGAAATGTGAAGTCCAATTTCCAATGGTGCAAGGAAGATAGATATTCTAGGACATAGATCGCAAGGGACCATGGACCTAGATATATTTTGTTGTTTTCATTATCATTGATTACAACCAACTAGAAAGAATCTAATAATGGCATCTCCCATACATATGAGAAAAATTTTCAAGTCAAAACAATGCTACCTACCCACATAATAACCAATTTTGTTATCAAAGGGGATAAATAAGCCCTTCCACAATCTTAAACAAAAGTACATGAAAGAATGTATTATTTTCATTATAATAGCAATTAAAAGAATACTAAATATTTGATATGATTACATTGAAATACTCAATAGCATACATAAGTTTAAGGCCCACATTAAAAGTATTGTAGTAAAGGTGATTTCATCTCAAAACTTGATTTTCACGCACACCATTACATATCGATTTGTTTTTACTTAGAAGAATTTCATGCCTAAGTAATACAAACATGTAAATAAAAAATAATTTTTCCTCATGTCACATAGAAAAATCAATTCACATTGTCTTTAAATACATGTTGAGCTAGCTTTGAAGTTGAATTAAAGCTTCAAGTATTCAAATACTCTTTAGCATATTCAACACAACAATCAATGGATCAAAAGCATATTGATAAGAACAAACATATAGGCACATGTGCGAGTGTGTTTGTGCTTGTTTAAGAATCCTTGAATTGGGAATATTTTGGGAAGATATTTATTTATTGCAATTAATAAATGTTTCAACACATTTTCAATTTATATTGTGAGGTTGCAATTGCATATGTTGGCAATGCATCAATTAGCTATGTTGGAGTATCACAATATACTTCATTGCAATGCCCATCCCATAAGCAAGTAGATCCTTGTGCATAGATGAGTACTGATAGTTTCAGTGAGAGGAGCTATTGATACCTTTTTTTTACATAGAAATCAAAATGCCAATGGTCATTTTTAAGGTAAAAGTTGTAAAGATATATTAGTACCAGCCTCATTTATATTTGTTTCTCAAATAAATGTAAATTTTTCTAACTCAATAATATTGTATTTTCATTTTTGTTAACTCAATAATATTGTTTTTTTTTTTTTAATAGATAGCTATTGGTTGATATTTAATATTGACTCTTCCTCTTTTACATTAAAGCAGGGTGTAAGCTGTATGCAACTCTTGGTTATATATATCCTATTATTTAAAAACTATGAACTATAAATAACCGAAATGTCCTTTTATGTTATAATATGTTTTTCTATCTAATTGTGATTTTTGTCCTCATTTTTTAAGTTACATATAAATTATTAAAACAATAACCAAAACCTAGAATAATATTTTTCTTTATAAATATTACAATTTTTACATTTTATAAAATCAATTTATAAATAATATTTTAAATCTATGTAAATTTAATATTATGTATATATAATATAAGCAAAATACAAAAAAGAGGGGTGAAAATGAAATGATCCTAGGAAACCCTAGCAAAGACCTGTGCCGCCACTGGTCCCTACGGCTACTTGGCCGCTTCATGGAAGCCGTTGCCTTTTCCTGAGAGGCCTCTCATGGCCCATGCAAGGCATGCTCCTTGCCGAGAGCTGTCCCTGGTCCCTGCCGAGATCTGCTAAGACAACAGGGAAGAGATTGAGACTGCGGGGTCAACCCTTGCGATTGAAGCTTCTTTGGCCCTTCGGGGTTTCAATAGGGACGGGAGTGCTATGACCTGCATTAAAGACGGATTCATTCCGATGGTTCTCTCAATGTTCTCACCGTCGCCTTCCTGGCTAATGCAACCTCTTGCTCAAATGGAGTTCTCGAAGGAGGGAGATCATGGTTTCATTATAATCGTGCTCTTTCAGACTTGACTGCTGCCACGGATCCCGCAACAGTGAGATGAGCCAAAGCCATCAGGATTACTCTAGATCGTGCTTCTTTTTTTATTTTTGTAAGATCTCTGAAGGGGGTATCTCTTTGCTTGCGAGTGACCCACCTTCACTCTATTCTGGAGCTGAAATCATTGATTCAACAGGTTGAAGGAACCCCTCTGGAGCTGCAGAGGCTTGTCTATGCACGACGGCAACTCTCTTACCACCGGATAATTCATAGCCTTGGGATCTCAAAGGACGCTTGCATTTCCATGGTGGCAAGCCTGCGAGGAGGTAAGAGCAAACCATCGGCCTCTCCGTACAAGACTTTCAAGGAGGCAATGCAGGTGGGGCTCTCTCCCATGCAAGG
The DNA here is from genome assembly GCA_027924585.1 of Larix kaempferi. NCBI lineage: Eukaryota > Viridiplantae > Streptophyta > Pinopsida > Pinales > Pinaceae > Larix > Larix kaempferi. The sequence continues at coordinate 7,837,799 of BSBM01000206.1, forward strand.
TCCAACCCAGACCTCTCACCCTGTCTACATAGTGGACAAAACTGATTTGGTTCCCTCTGTGGAAATCTCTCAACCGAAAGTCATCGAACAAATTACCCTGTTCAAGGAGCTTACCCTCATCTGTAGGTTCAATGGGTTTTGGCCAAAAACTAAGGATCTCCTTGGGTGGATCCAGTCAAATTGGATAGGGAATCCTTAGGTATTGCTGTGCTCGAAAGGTTTCTTTTTAGCAATGTTTTCCTATCGAGATGACCTTCTTACTGTTATGATAGAGGGGCCTTGTTTCTGGGGGTCTACAAGACTCTTCTTAACCCCCTGGTTCCCTGAGTTCGACCCTTCAACCATGGTAGTGACCAAAGTGCCCATCTAGGTTTGTTTGCCAAACTTAACTATCCATTTCTAGACTCATTCAGTCTTCGAAGGGATTGGTAATGATCTGGGTTGCTTCTTATCCTCCGATGAAACTTGCTCAGCACAGGGTCTGTTCACCTATGCCTGCATATGCGCCTCCATTGACATCAGTTGAGGCGTTCCCGACAAGATCAACCTGAATATTGGCAGCTCCACCTAGTCTCAAACCTTGGACTATGAAAACACGGCCTTCAGGTATCAGATTTGCAGACAAACGGGACACGTCCATAATGCTTTCCCGCAAAGGGAGCCCCAACACCACAAGACTATGAAGGCTCACAAAGCCAAACGTTGGCAACCAAATATGCCCTTGCAGGATGATGATGACCAAAGTGACTAGTTGGAGGAAGAAACACCTACAACCAACCAGGAGAAGAGTTCCTCTCCACCTCCGCTCGAGGTGAACATGCCTCTTCAAGAAGACCAAAGCACAAAAGGTGGCCCTCCACAAGGGCAGAAAAGATATCATGATTTTTCCTCTTCAGACTCTTATAAGGATCTCCATTGTGAGACCAATGACATGATGCAACTGGCCTTAGTGGCCCTAGATTTAGGGGACTGGATACAAGTCAATAAAAAACAAGGAAAAAAGGGTAAATCTGAGAATCAACCCATCTCAGGGCATTGATTTTCTTCTTTGTTATCTCTTTGTCATAGTTTTCTGTTTCTCCTTGTCAATTCGACTGTGTGTTCTAAGCTCTTCTTTTGGCTGTTAGCCTCTCTTTTCTGCCTCACTTGGCCTTCGGGCACGTAGTAGTGTATAGTATTGTATCTTTATTCTCCTTTAAGGAAATTCAAGGTTCCTATCTTACTTACAAAAAAAAAAAATATTACGTATATATAATATTTAATAAAATATAATTTAAATTTGAATATTTAAATACTAAAATCAAATTTGTTTATTGAATTGAATTTAGATGTTTTTTGTTGGTAAGTGGTACCCCTTACTTGCAAGGTTTTCCTTTGGATAAGAAACCACAAACCAATGATATCTAAGTGGTCAAAATCACCCAAGGATTGCACCCAACCTTCACTGCACCAACCCTTAACATGGTTGTAGTTTTGGTATCCTTTAACATGGTTGTAGTTTTGGTATCCGCGGGGTTTCAAATCGGTGACCATTCAACTTAGGGGTGTCTTATCTCATCACCCGCCATCCACTATTCTACATATCGTAGATAAATTGAAAGGAACTCTTTTTAATATTTTCGTTTAAATTTAAAATTTAAAAGAAATTTATAAATAATTTTTTTTCTTTTTTCCAACATTTCAAGATCCAAAAGGATTCAGATTCTATTTGATATAGTTTTTCAAAGGTTTAATAGTTTTATAGTTTTTAATATTTTTTTTAATTTCTTATTTCAATGTTATTGAAATTTGTAACTGGAAATTTTTAAATCTTCAACTCATATTTATAATTAAAAATAATAATATATTTTATTATTGTTATTTTTGGTAATCTAGTACCTATGAAGTTACACTACACTTATTCACCATCTATTTTAAACCATATGGAAAATATATTTTATTACTTATTTAATTTTTTATATGTTAATTTTAAATATCTACATCACTCTTTATGTAATTTAAAATTATTAAAATATTTTTTATTTTTTATAAATAAAACTATAAAATTATATACCAAAATAAAACTAAAAAATTATATTAAAAAGTATTAAAATTATTTATTAAACAATTAAATTTGTATATAAAATAAAAATGTTATGAAGTTTGTTAATTTAATTTTTAATATATATTTTTATGATTTTTTTTACATTAAACTATATTTAGTAAATCACAATCAACGGCTTTCAATTTTTATAATTTACAATTTATTTTTTGTTAATCTTGTTATTTAACATATTTTTTTCATTAACATTTTTGGTTTGCATTCCAATTATTTTTATAATGTGTTTTGTACTTAATAAGAAGTAATACTATAATAGTTATATCATTGTGTATATGGTGAATCTTAGACTATAATAGTTATATCATTATGTATATGGTGAATCTTAGAGTCTCATATTTGTTTAAAAGTTTAGATTAACCCATTTCAAGAAAAGAAAAAAATCACGCGTTATTGAATATTTGATTAGGAAACATTAGATAGCCTTAAGTGTTTTATTATTTAGATAGTTTTATGTGTTTTATTACTTAAAAGTCTAGAAAAGCATCATTGTTCTAGTTTGGTTATACATTAGTGTGTTATGGATAGAACAAATATGGTATAGAGTTTCTATTGGTCAATTCATTTTATAAAAGTTTTGAGGATTTCAATTTACACCTATAACATCCTTAATGCTTTATTAATAGTTGTTAACATATATATCTCTCTATATTTATTGAACAACTTTTAAGAATATAAAGTAGCAAGTGTCACTTCTCTCTTTTTTATAGACTATATAAAAATAATATATTATTACAAATTTCAAATGTTTTAAATAATTAATTTAACCTTTAACTTTATAATATGTACAATTACTAAATTAAAACATATCTAAAAATAAAAAATAATCACTTATTTTTAATTATTTTTTAAAATTGTAAGCAATCATTCACAAATTTAGATAATATGATTTGTATTCACTCAAAACAATTATTATTATTATTTTAGTTTATTCTTGAACATAATATATAATTCTATATAATTAGTTTTTAATAATATTAATGAAAGTTGTTTTCCTTAATTATTTTATATTTAGAATCTTAATAAATTTTTATTCAAAATAAAATTAAAAATTTCATCGTTTTTCAAGTTTTTTAATTAATAATAATTCAAATTATTATAATAAGAAGAAAATCTACAAAATTAACACCAAATATTCATTGCATTTTGTTTTTATCATATTTCAAACACGAATCATTATTTTTCAAATTTTTTAATTAATAATAATTCAAATTATTATAGTAGGATGAAAATGTACAAAATTAAAATTAAACATTGATTGCATTTTGCTTTTATTATATTTTAAACATGAAATTATGTTCATATTTTATTTTCATCGTGCTTTAAACCTAAATGGAATCACCCTCTTAATGTATTCAAATATGTTTATCGTGAGGGATGTGTGCTTTAATATCATTAGGGAGTGAAAGTGATAAAAAAAACCCTTAAATTAGGAAAATATAATTTCTTAAGTATTTTATATCATATGAAATGAAATGATAAAACTTATATTAATACAAAAGAAATTAAGTTTATTATTATTATATTTCAAACATGAATACTAAAATTATGTTTATATTTTATTTTCATCATATTTTAAGTATAAATGGAATCACCCTCTTAATGTATTGAAATATGTTAATGTTGAGAGATGTGTGCTTTAATACCATTAAGGAATGAAAGTGATAAAATTTATATTAACACGTCAAAAAAACCTTAATCCTAAATTGGGAAAATATAATTGTTAAGTATTTTTTATCATATGAAATGAAATAATAAAAACTTATATTAATACAATAGAATTTAAGTTCACTATTTTATATGTTACGAAACTTCATGATATTTATTGTGAACAAAAACTTATTACTTTATTTAATACTAACATATCTTTAAAGCTAATTATAATGTTTATATCTTTTAATTGTTGAAAAGGGTTTATGACTATCTAAGTAAAGGAGTGGTCAACCCGTTCAATGGACAGATAGGAGAAATTATAAGAAAAATGGAAATCAACAAATTATAGCTTTTAGTAAAGAGGAAATGAAACGAATTAATAATAACAATTTTACAATATAAAAAATAAATAAACATTATTATTTATAAATTTTAAAAATATTATATGATTTTATTATTATTTATAAATTTTAAAAATAATATATGATTTTAAAAGAAAAAAATAAAATTATAAACTCAGAAATTCAATGTAACTTCATGTTTTTTTAAGCTCGTATAGACTATCCTTTCTTTATTGAACCATCACAATTAGAAATAACAAAAAATAAGATTTTTTTATGAATAAAATATTTGATTTGTTGATGTTAAAATGTACATAATATCAAAGATAAAAAATAATAATGTCAATATAGAATAAGAGAGAATAACTTTCATTGAATTTTAATAATATAATTTATGAATTCTTTTATGTCGTGAGATTAAAGAAATTAGCAATCAAAAAGAAATAACAAAAAATAAAAATTTTAAAAATATTTAAAAATAATGAATCAAATGTGAAAGTTTTTATTGAATAAAGAAAAAAAAACAAAAAAACAACAACATAAAATAAAAAATCTAATCAAATAAAAACAAGAAAACGAAATTTCAATAATACCTAAAATGAACCAAATGTCAAAGTTTACAAAGGAAAAACATAAAAGAATATGTAGTTGTATTGGTGCCCATATAAGACCTCTAGGAGTCAAGATAAATATTATTTATTGAAATTTGTAATAAATTAAATTACAAAACTTTGAATAAGAACATGTAAGGATAATAAATGGTCAGCACTACACACTCATTTTTATTACACACTCATTTCTATTACACACTCATCACACTCATCTCTACCTTTAGAGGGATACCAATCCAAATTAAAAATAAAAATAATGTTATATATATTTGATAAGAAATATATTAATTTGAGAGAAATAAGATAAGTGTACTATTGATTTTATGAGTATCATTCAAAATTTGAAATAAACAATTACAAAATAAAAATAAATTAAAGAGTAATATATAGATTGATTTTATGGCACTTGTTCAAAATTCAAATAAACAATTACAAAATAAAAATAAATTAAAGAGTGAATTTAACTAAAGTAGAGTTTTAGTGTTTTTTTAAATAGTTGAAGGTTATAAAGGACAGATATTTAAATTATTTAATAATAAAGAATGAGTTCAATATTTTTTAAATAATTGAAGATTAAAAGAGCAAGTTATTTTAATTATTTAATAATAAAGAGTAAGTTCAAGGAGGAGCTAAAAAGCAATTCAGAATTGATTTCAATTATTTAATAAAAAAGAATGAGTTCAACCATTAGAATTCGAGAATCTAATGTGTAATGAATCTATGCTCAGCCGTCAGTGCTTTCAATGCAACATGTGAATAAGAAAGTGTGAAAATTGAGATTTTGTTTGGTTTGGTTCTGTAAGGGTTTTTGTTGATATATGTGTATTAGGCTTTGATCTGCGACGGTTCTATAACTGCTTTAAGTAATGGAAGATCATTGCAGGAAAAATGCTCACAGAGATGAATGCCAAATATGGCTTAAGTCATTCAGAGCTCCACATGTTACATAAAAATGGCTCAATTTCCAAGCAAAGGGAATCGAGGGGGTGTCTGTGGATACGTGGATCCATGGCTTGATTTCCACGCAGAGTTCAGCAAGGTGTTCCTGGCATGTGACGACACCCACTAAGTGACTGCGAATGCTTTCCAATGGAAGGAATTGGGATGGCCTGTGTTTCCAAGGGGTGATTTTGATGACTTATTAAAACCATGACCTCTCGTCCCACTTCACATCCAATTCATTCTTCTCCGTCAATTGGGATAGTTCACGTAATAGATTGCATCTAAAAATTTGAAATAGATAGAATCTAATTTTCAAACTTGACGTATTTCACAGCACGTACGTCTTGTAAGAAATCAGCGACGTCGAGTGTTATTCGCCGGAGGGTTTTACTGTTTCTGAGGAGGGAACATATATATATGCTATTATGTTCAAATTATTATTTCCCTTCAAATAACGGTTTTTGAAGCTTCTGATGGCTATTCCCGTTGCAAATAATTAGCAGATTCAAGCAATATTCACAACGAATTATAGAGCAAAATCATTACAGTGTTGACATATTCTCTAAATCCTAATTAATCTGAGATGTCAATGTATGAAATGGTCGATGTGCATAATTTGATGAGGAGATGCATTGTGATCCCTCATAAAGGGTCGATGTGCATAATTTGACGAGGAGATCCATTGTGATCCCTAATAAAGGGTCTATGTGCATAATTTGACAACGAGATGCATTGTGATCCCTCATAAAGCTCATTCTAAGGGTTCATGTTGTGTCAAGCTTGGTCCATCCACAATTCAGAGTCTTTCTTTGTAGCCATATTCATTTTTAACCAAAAAAAAAAAAAAAAAAAAAAAATCTCGTATAATCTTTTTAAAAATTTATTTCATACCAATAACTCTAAATTTCAAATAAATTTAACATACTAAATTGAAACCCCTATTGAAAGGATGTTACAAAAGAAGATGGTTGGCTTCCACATCATTAGCTTCTCAAGATTTTGATTTGGATGATAAAAAGAGTTCAAACTCTCTCTCACAATTTTTTTAAGTGTCATTAATGATCCCAAATATCTTTACAGTTAATAAACTTGATTATATATAGAAATCAATTCTACATTTGTTGAGTTCGCTAGTGTCTAAAGAGGAAAGGAAAGAAATCATTATAATAAGTAAATTGTGGCTGCAATGTGAGATCCCTAAGCTATTTCTATTTATTCTAAAGAGGAAAGGAAAGAAATCATTATAATAAGTAAATTGTGGCTGCAATGTGAGATCCCTAAGCTATTTCTATTTATTTTGATCAAGTATTATTTCAAAAACAATTATTATTTGTAAAAGAGTTATAAAACTCAAAAATACTCACCTGTGTTGTCAGTGGATATTTTAGATAACAATTATTATTTTTATTATTAATAAAGAAGAAATACACTTGAAACAATGAGTTGAAAGAGGGGACACCACCATGAGACAAAGAACAAGTGTAAGTCAAACAAAAGATATTATATATCAATTAAATCCAATCTAAAATCTAGCGTAGCAAGTGTCAATGAGTATAATTATCTAGCGTCAATGGCTTAAGTCTAAGATCGGATTTCCGATTGGTAAAGAACTTAAGTTCTGTCAAGTCATACAATGTAATCAATTTAACACAAGAGATTCAAGTTAGAAATCGTTTAGAACACATACATCGAATCTATGCATTAGTTGTTAAATCCCGAGATCATAATTATTGAATGGTAGCGATTATGGATACAGTCGAATTATTCGATATATTTTCGTGGAATCGATTTCATACCAGAATTAACCGTGGTTTAATATCATGTAATGTTATTGTCGAATTCTGAGGCAGAGCATAACCGAACAGAGTATGAGATAGCGGCAAAACAAAACAGGGTAAAACTTCTCAATGGAGCTCTGCGGCTCTTCTACAACATTCCAAAACTAAAATGAACACCCAAAAATACATTGAACATACCGATGCCTCTTCACCCGAGGCACATTAACTTCTACACCTAATTGTATTAACTTCTTGTACGGTGGTTGGTGGATTTAGATAGATGGCGGGAGGAATTATCTCCAACACTCCCCCATAATTCCGACCATAAACAAACTACTAACATCTAAAGCATACATGCAATGCCTTCATGGGATTTCAACAAAAAAACATAAAACATTAATGCCTGTTGGTCTAAGTCTCAGCAAGGCTTACATTAGTTCATGTCAAAGCTCAAAATTATCTTATCATTCTTGTCTGCTGCATGCTGATGCAGCGGCTTCTTTTTCTTTCGTTTGCTCCAGACCTTGAACTCTGCGTTCTTCTTCACCTTCTTCTTCATTCTCACCTTCTTCTTGATGTTTTCTTTAAGCTCCTTGGGCTTGAATATTCCATCAATGTCTGCAAGTTCTTCAATGGCTTGCTGCTTTGTGTTTTCATCTTCAAATTCTGATTTCAGCATCCTTAGTTCGTATGTTGTGGGAATTTCAAGATCCCACATGCTGTTCACATCCTTCATTCTGTTTTCATCCTCTTCATTGGCATGCTGCCATGACATCAGCTGATAATAGTGTCTGATTTCTTTAAGACTCCATTTCATAAGAATGTTTTCAGCTGGTTTATCTTCATCATCTGCATCTTCAATGCAGATTTCTTCATGGATGGTGCTGCTAAGCACTCTTGGCATGTCACAATGCCCATCATTACTGAATTCAAATGCTTCATCTTTCATGCAGCTTTCGATAATCTTGTCAAACTCTTCAATAAAATTACAATCTTCATGGTCTTCATTATACTTATCAGCTTCAATGCTGCCTTCTTTTCCATTTTCTGCTTCAAACAAGGACATCACATTGTCCACATTCTTTAAAAACTCTTGAATGATTTCATCATCATATTCATTTACATTTTGCTCAATTGCAAGTTGATTTCTATATGCACCTGCACATGCACAAACATCTAACCTGTTAGGAAAAACTTCTACCCTCATGGGCATGCTCTTCATGAGCTCATCTTCTTCTTCACATTCAGCCTTCACTGGCTGTCCTGCAACTACTTGAGTTGCTAATTCACCATTTTCTGTTGCTGCTATGGCAGCTTCATCTTCAAGAACATATGGGTTGGCAGCTTCCTCATCTTCAACACCATCTTTGTCATCTTCATCCACTTGTGACTCTGCACAGTGAGCTTCATTGTTCTCAAACATATCTGGCTCTGCTTGGCTGACAGAGTCCTCAACCATTTCATGCGAACATTCAACTTCTACTTCATATGTGTTTGGGGAAAGTGCTTCTGCTAGTATAGCAGGTTCTTCAACTTCATTATCCACAATTGTGTGGGGTTCACCGAATTTCTCAACAGCTTCTACGGATGGAGTTTCTATTGCTGCAATGGCAGTTCCATATTCATATTCATCCACAAGTGCCTCTACACCGTGGGATTCATTAACAACTTGGCTGTCTTCTGCTTCAACTGTAGAATTCTCTTCTGCTACTTCTTCAACAGGCTGTGACACTGTTGGCTGCTTGCACATGTCACTCCCCCTTTCGCTGAACTCCTCTTCCAAGATTCTCCATGCTTCCTTGGAAGTCTTTGCTGCTGCAATCTTGTGGAAAATACTTTCATCCACAGCTTGTTGGATGAGATGCAAGGCTAATTCATGCTTCTGCAATTTTTGGTCTTCTGGTAGGGCCTCAAAAGCCTCTAGATATAGGGGATGCACACATTCATTTTGAACTAAATACCACAAATCCTCTACTCTAAGAAAATTTCTCATCTTAATAGCCCAAAACTCATAATTTTTACCTGAAAAATGTGGGGGTACAAAGAGAACTCTGCTGCTCCAATTATACTGGTTCTCCTCTTGGACTTCAACTGTGTTAATAAGCTCTTCTGCAATGGGAACTTCTCCATATCTATGTGCAAAATACTTTGCCTATGCCCTTGCATTTCTTCTTCTGATTTGCTTGAGTCTACTTTGGTAACCCATTTCTTCTCTTCTTTGTTGCAGGCATTCTGTGATGGCACTTGTCTTCTTCTTGCAAGTCTCCTACTTGCTTCTCCTTCCCTATCACCCCCTAAAAAAAATATAAAATTGCTTGCTGGCTGCAAGACCTGTCAAAAATGCCCCCTTAATGCAAAAACACTCTGTTTTTTTTTATTTAATTTTCTTGGATTATCAATGCTCGGGGCATTTTCATTTCAATTTATCGTTCTCTGACAGAAAGAGACAGAGCAAGAGAGATTCGGCTCACCAATAGCTACATAAAGACGAATTAATTATTAACTTTGAATAGGCGGCTTTATCTCCCAAAATTCCAGTTTATTTCGGTGGTTTGAATTCTTCAGCTCTTTGGCTCGGCTCCTTCAGATCGACAGGCCAAATGTGAACTCTGAATTCAGCGCTTCCTTCTTAGGGGCCTTGGTTTGGAACCCCAGATCTTCGAGAAAACCTTCAATGGCGTCCATGGCATTAGCAGGTGTGGCTACCTTCGTTATATCTTAGTCAGTCTTATATCATGTCAAACCAAGCTAAATCCCTGTTTGCAACTCCGCATTTCTGTTAAAAGCAGTGGTCATTTTACCAATAGAGTTTCCGTCGGATTTGCGCCGTTAATTCCCGTCAACAGATGGCATTTGACGTTCATTGTGTACCAAAAGGTTGCAGAAACCGAGTCCAAGCAGGTGGAGGAAGAAAGTGATGACGAGTTGGAGGAAAGTGATACAAAAGACTCTAAAGATGCTACTTCAGAGCAAAAACCCACATCTCTTGTTCTTACTTTGCTGCAGGCTTTGGCTTTGTGACTTTCGAAGCCTTGGCTACTTTAGCAGGGGCTTTAACAGGCTTGGAAACGTTCTCCAGAGTAGGTGGGTCCTCCGAACAAAATCAAACAGGGACAAATATATCCAGCAGTTCCCTCTTCCCTGACGGCGTCTATCCTTCAAATCTGCTACTCTTCACACGGACTCGACTCCTCTTCTTCACACGCTATACAGGAGACTTCATGGAAAACAAACACAGCTGCGGCACCAAAGCTTGTCCCGCTGATCTTGTTGTCAATCCTATCTATTTAACGTGCCCTTTGCTGCCCTCCTCACGATTACTGTGTCCTACTGGCCGAAATGAAGCAGGATGTCTGAGGATGTCTGATGCCAAAGAAAATCATCATCATCAGGACGTCTCGAGTTCGAATCCCACGATGGCGAACAACAAGCAGGATCTGAGGTTCTTTTTCTTTGTGTCTTTAGTGGTGCTTCTTGGGGATTTTGTCCACATAGATCCAGAGGACGAGGCCTATCTCTCAGGCATCAAGGTTTTGATCCAGGATCCCGGCAACAAGCTATCGCAGTCTCTCGACTATGGCTCTTGGTGATGCCAAGACTCTTGGCAAAACGCAGGTTCAGCTGGGTGCAAATATTGTGTATGCGGCTGTAAACTAGCTATCAACTCTAGTCAGCTCGACTTCACGGACAATGTCTCAGCACTCAGCAGGCTGAAGATTAAATGCCATACAGCCTTTACAGGCTGACTCCTTCACGCGGACTGCCTGGCTTCTTTCGAACTTGACTGGCTCACTACTAGTGTCTTTCTGCTCTCCTCCTTCATGACCGGTGGCACTTCACCACAAGTCTGCTCTCTCTACAACGGCAGTGCCGGCTTCACCTTAAGGCTGGTGACTCATTTGTTCTGTGAACTCTGCCTTCGGCTGAGGCTAGCTTTCTGAAAAGCTCTTCCAGCGACTGTGGTTGGGGTTTACTTGAAACATCTACTCCTACTCCTTTCTCTGCAACAGGTTGGCTTGGCTGACCAACTCTGTGTGTAACCTGACAACACTCAGATCCTTCACATGGCTGGTGAAGGAGGATTCGTCACTACTGCTCTGATACCATGTCGAATTCTGAGGCAGAGCATAACTGAACAGAGTATGAGACAGAGGCAAAACAAAACAGGGTAAAACTTCTCTATGGAGCTCTGCGGCTCTTCTACAACATTCCAGAACTAAAATGAACACCCAAAAATACATTGAACATACCGATGCCTCTTCATCCGAGGCACATTAACTTCTACACCTAATCGTATTAACTTCTTGTACGGTGGTTGGTGGATTTAGATAGATGGTGGGAGGAATTATCTCCAACAGTTATTGCATTATAAGAAAAAAACTCGGATCGTTATCATGACAATTTGTCATCAAATATTTTAGGTTTCCGTGGTTTGCAATTTTATGATGTGTTTTCGGATAATCAAGGGTCAGTATTTTAGTTGTAGACACTTGGATTCATCATCAGGACACGTTATGGATAGATAAGTTGCTGGTCAGGTGTATAAGTAGTCGGATAAAGATGCCCAACCTTCCTCTTCATCTTCCAAAGGTTCTCCTTCTTCCAACGGTTCTCCTTCATATTCCAACGGTTCTCCAAAACCTGGTTATTAAAACCCTCCAATAATGGGTTAAAATAATGTAAATAATGTAAAATCATTTAAAGTAGAATAATATAAAATCATTGTGCCGAGTAACAAAATAATACAAAGTAAACAAAGAAAAGAATAATACAAAGTAAAAAGTAATAAATATTATGTCTGCCATAAACAAAAAGGAATAATACAAAGTAAAAAGTAAATATGAGACTTAAACTAGAGACTTTAGAGCTTAGGGTTAGGTAGTAAATATTATGTTGGCGATAAACAAAAAAGAATAATACAAAGTAAAAAGTAAATGTGAGACTTAAACTAGAGAATTTAGAACTTAGGGTTAGGTGGTAAATATTATGTCCTCGATAAACAAAAAAGAATAATACAAAGTAAAAAGTAAATATGAGACTTAAACTAGAGACTTTATTTTTTACTTTTAATACAAAGTAAAAAGTAAATATGAGACTTTAGAGTGTTTGTCGAGTAACAAAATAATACAAAGTAAACAAAAAATAATAATACAAGTAAAAACTAATAAATATTATGTTGGCCATAAACAAAAAAGAATAATACAAAGTAAAAAGTAAATATGAGACTTAAACTAGAGACTTTAGAGCTTAGGATTAGGTGGCTGAGGTATTGCACTCAAGGAGTTATTCAAGGAGAGGTTTGCACCTCGGGAGATTTGATCCCTTTCGGCGTTTGATAAAATATAGGATTTGGATCTAGGCTGGTTTAAAATCATTTGATATAAAAATCATAAAAGGGTTAAAATCATTTAAAATCATTTAATATAAAAATAAAGAAAGGGTTACATTATTAAAATAATGTAAATACATTATTAAAATAATGTAAATACATTATTAATATAATGTAAATACATTTAATATAAAATAAAATAATGTAAATGCATTTAATATAAAATAATGTAAATAGTAAATAAAGGAAACCGTTGTTAATTGAGATAAACCAAGTCTAGCTATAAAGGAGACCTTATTTAACTTAAATAAAACATAAAATAATAATTACTAATAATTATTAGTAGTCTAAATCAAACCAAGCTAATAATTCTTATAATTATAGTGCAACTTATGAATGAAAATTAACATTACAAATTATATTCATGAAATACTAATAATTATTAATATGTTATAATTCATATTAGTTCATATTAATGAACAATGCTCGTAATTATAATCCTTTAATTATAACCCTTTAATCAAAAGATTTTAAGGACGTGAGGCTATCAGTACACAGATCAGAAAGTTTGATATCCTGGCAAACCAACGTGATGGTGAGGAGGTCGACCGTAACCATAGTAATAACAAATTGGTGGTCAATCTATCAAACGAAGAACTTGACGAAGGCGCCATGAATCTCTTGAAGAAAGGTCTAGGGTTTTCCCGAGCCCCCAAACATGTTCCTCTTGAAAGCATCATCTGCAGCATTGAGGATAGCATCCAAATGCTATCAGAGGAAGACAAGGAGGATGTGAGATTAGACTGTGCCATAATCATGAAAAAAGCCAAACTTCCAAAAGATAACCTAAGCAAGAATGAGCGTGCAACTCTAAAAAACCTAAGGAATAACGAAGAGATCGTAGTCTTCAAGGTGGATAAAGGAGGGGCCACAGTGGTGATGGACCGAGAAGACTACACTAAGAAGATGATAGAACACCTCAAAACTAGTGGGAGCTATAAGAAACTACCTCGCAATCCAATTTCTAGGGTTACGAAAGAGGTGAAAAAAGCCATCACAGAATCCAACATAGATGAAAGGATCAAGAAACGCCTCATGCCTTGCAACCAGATCACGCCCAGGATTTATGGCCTACCAAAGATTCACAAGGAGTGGATTCTTCTCAGACCAATTGTGAACACAATTGGTTCCCCAACCTACCACCTCGCCAAATATGTAGCTAGTCTATTAAGCCCACTAGTGGGGAAAACAAACTCTTTTATCAAAGACTCCAGGGATTTCATTAAGATCATCAAGGAGGAAAAGTTAGATGCACATGAATTGCTTACAAGATTTGATGTTGTGGGCCTATTTACTAAAATCCCCCTCGATGAAGCAGTGCAGGTATTATTTGAAGCCGCGGACCCAGAAACTGCGAAGCTAGCAGAAGTTTGCCTCTGATCCACCTTCTTCAGCTTCAGACGTGATTTCTATGAGCAGACAAGTGGAGTGGTAATGGGATCCCCATTGTCCCCAATTGTGGCTAATCTCTTTATGGAAGATTTCGAAAAGAAGGCCCTTCACTCATTCCCCTTACAACCCACAAGATGGAAAACATATGTGGATGATACCAATGTGAGATGGCCACATGGACTCAATGAGTGGAACAAATTTCATGAGAATCTTAACCAGCTCTCGGAAGACATAAAGTTTACCATGGAAGTTGAAGAGAATGGTAGCATTCCTTTTCTCGATGTGCTAATAAATAAAAAGAATGATGGTACCCTCAGTCATGAGGTATACAGAAAGAAAACCCACTCGGAGAAATACCTTCACGCTCACTCCCACCACCACCCATCTCAGAAAATTGGGGTAATCAACACCTTGGCCATGAGAGCTTTCCACATATCTGATAAAGACCACATAGAAAAAGGGAAAGAACACTTAACCTATGTCTTCAGGAGCCTGGGATATAAGAATAGGCACATCTATAAGGCAATGAAAAAAGCAAAAAATTGGACTCAACGCACAAAGGAGAGAAAGACTATCAAGGCCTTCCTCCCCTACATTCAAGGAATAACGGACAAAATTGCAAGGGTATTGGAGAAAAAAGAAGTATGGACAGCTGTTGGGTCCATGAAATGCCCATTTTTGGCCATCCTCATTACATCATTTTGTCATGCTTACATCCTATTTTCATAAGCTATACCCATGCCTTTTCTCCAGTTCAACCAATAATATTGACAGGTATAATTTGTTATTGAATTATTTGTTTTATGCCTAAGATTGTTAAGGCTATGGATCCTAGTCCTTGATTTATGATAATCTGTGTGATTTCATTTAGTCAAGGTCTAAAGCGCAGTTGTATTAGCCAAATGGTGCCAGCTGTTACTCTTCAAATCCCAATTCCTCATAACTCCAAGGGACAACACGTTCCTCCATGAGAATCTGTAACAGGCCTCCATTGAAACAGAACCTAGCTGCAACAGACAGGTCTCATTCCAGCTTGCCAAATCCGTTGATCCATTGATTACTGGAGTAACAGCTCCTTCATGAGTAACAACCTTGTTTAATACGGTTGTAATAGTTAGCTGTAACTCCACAGCATGAAGATCAGAGATCTTCATTGCTGCACGATTTTAGTGGATCGATATCTGTATTTTCAATGTATAAATATGAGAAGGCTCTCGTAGCCTGAGGTTAGACAATTACCATTTTGCATAAGCTGTAACAGAGCACTGAGACTGTCAATTTCCATCATCAATATAAGAGCAGAGTTATTCATTTCTGTGTCTTAATTTGTTGTGATTCTCGGCGTCTCTGTTAGAAGGCCAGGGCCCGCCTTCTCATAGAGATAGCCGGCTTAAGTAGGTAGGTTAATTTCGCTTTCTTTTTGTTGTGTGGTGTGGAACCATTGTAGATGTTACTGTTAGCTACAACAGAGGTTAGCTTTCCTTTTGGTAGTTCACGATTGCATCTTGAATAGCTATAACACAGTGGTGTGACAGTCGACTGTGTAGGGTAGTTCAGTTTAATGCATGTGTATTCGAATCAGCTGTAACAACCAATCTCAATTCCAATATCTTTCAGCTGTTTATGCTTTTTAGGATTTCCAGTAATTATCAGTTAGAGTTCAAGCTTATGTTTAGATTCTGGTTGCTGTTGTATATTCAAATGGTTTATTAGAATAGGCAGATTGTGATTGAGTAATAGTAGCTACTAGATGGATCATTTTGGTGAAGATTGAATATTGCAGTTTGATAATTATAGGATTTAACTTCTTGCAAAAGTAATCTAGTTTATTTTCATTCTTAATTTATAACTACTGGGTTGATTTCTGTAGGAAGGTAACTGCAATTGAATTCCTAGATGTATGAGTTAGATTAGTTTTCTTTATGGAATGAGTTTGGCTAGACATACTGGTAGGATCGTTATCTTCATTTAGTTAAACAATTGCTTGACATGTTTATGCATAGATTGTGCTTATTGCCATTGAAATAAAAAGACCTCCCTGGGTTTGACAATTTATATTGAGCATCCTATGTGTTAGTTTTAATTAATTGGCATATAGGGTGACCAACATTTTGGCGTCGTTTCCGGGGATGGTAATAGGTATACAGAGTTAGTAGTTTCTTTCATTTGATTTCATTTTGGTTTAATTATTTACAGCATGCATGAATACAAGAAAAACAAATTAGGAACCCACTTGAATACTAACATTGCAGGTGGAAGAGGTCGAGGTCGTAATGCAGGTCAGGGAAGACATACATACATTGATGGAATAATTGCTAGAGCTGATTCTTCCACTAGACCACCGTGGACATCTATAGGTAGGGAAAATTATGTTCCTCCCAATCTTGAGAATTCAGCATCAACAGTGGAGAATACAATAGGGCCTTCAACTCTTGTTGAAGAAAATAAACCTCCTGAAGATAAGGGAAGTGTTGTGGGTGCACCAAATAGAGAGGAGATATATCATATCAACGGAACTAGAGTTACTAAAGAAGTGTTGTTGGAGACTCACCGAGTAGCAGAGGAAAAGAGGAGGAGAGAAGAAGAGAGGAGAAGAGAAGAAGAAGCCAAAGCAGAGGAAGAACGCATAAAGGAAGCTGTTGAATTTTGGACTAGAACCATAGCTGGTAGAGAACAGGAAGGGGAGAATGAACATGGGGTGAACCGGGAAGAAGAAGGGGAAAACAATCAGCCTGGAAATACTATGGCTACATTAGAATTCCCTATCCTCCAGACACCTGGAGCATCTCCCATGAAAAATATCTCACCATTAGTTCTCCTGAATTTTCATGGTAAGCCTTCTGAGGATATCGATGAGTTTCTTCTTGAGTTTGATATCCTATGTCGTAGTTATGATTACACCTCTAGTGCTTAGAAGATAAATTTATTCCCAGCCACCTTGAAAGGAAATGCTCTTTGTTGGTTCATGAGTCTGGGTCGTGAGACCATTACTACTTGGGACCAAATGAAAAACACCTTCATTTACAAGTACCAGGAGTATTGTAGAACTAGGGATAGAAAGGAGGAGTTGTTTAAAATGGTTCAGAAGGATGAAGAAAGCTTGGAAGACTTTGTGGAAAGATTGCTATACAATTTACAAAGATCTGGTCACGCTAAGATTGGAAAGGATGTGCTCAAGATCATTTTACTACGAGGAATCAGAGAAGACTGCCTTGATATGTTGAATTTGCTGGGAAAAGGGGACATCTTGAAGGATCCTTTCGAAAAGATTGTTGAATTATGTCGAAGGTACTCCAGGGGATCCTCTAGAACCAACAAACGAGACAAAGATTGAGACCAGGATGTCTTCACTAGGACTCAGAAGTCAGCTAGTGGAGGGGCCACTCGAGCAGAAATGGGCAACTTACTGGAGAATTTTAAAACAGACATGATGAGCTCCATTTCTTCAGAGTTAGATGTCCTGAGAGCAAAGTAGAAGCAAGTAGTAGAAGACCTTACACTTGGTGTATTCTGTCCTAAATGTAGAAAAAAGCACCCATTTAAAGAATTCCCGCTGGACAAAGCAGAGATATGTAGGATATGTGAACTGGAGCATGATACCAAGGAATGTCCTTGATTACCTAAGGTCAAAGCAGTCCTGCAGGCATCCATTTCGGATATGGAGCCATCTTACTTCATTGCACAGAAGAAACCATGGCAACCTCGCAATCAAGGTATGAATCCAGACCCATCATTTTTTCTTAATAATATGAATGGAATGAACAATATGCATAATATGAATACAAAATTCCCTTCACATTATTCTAACAATCAGTGGCATCCATCTCAGAACCCAATGTAAAATCCTAACTCATGGACACCATGGTCACAACAGTCAAACAATCAAGCTCCTTGGAATTCCAACTGGACAAATTCTTTCCAAGGAAATAACTTTTCCCATCACCAGACTCAGTATCAATAGTATCCTCCTCAACCGTATCAGCACCAACATTATTAGCAACCACAGCTCCCATTCCAAAATAATGCCGCACCTATAAATGCACTGCTTCGACCACAACTACCTGCACAACCTAACCCGAACCCAAACAATAAAGCAGTCCATCATTTTGAGACTACCAACATGCCTGCGTATTCCATCACCCAGATTCCCTGCAACGATATACAATTAAAATTAGGGAGGGTGGTGGAACCTATTATCATTGAGGATGTTTCATCCCCAGTGATTGAAACTGGAGTGAATCAGCGCTACGAGAATATGGTTAATTCAGCAAGCCCCATAAGTGAGGATGCTAATACTCCTACCGAAACAGTAGCTGAAACTCAGAGAGTAACACACGATGTATCACAGCCTACACAGTTGATGAGAGAACCGCCATACCCTGAATGATTGTCCCTGCAGAAAACAGTGGAACAACCTCGATTCGATCTCTTGGGAGAATTGAAAATTTTGTATGTTAAAATTCCACTTTTACAATCCCTTCATGATGTGCCCATTTATGCTAAGACTGTTAGAGATTTGTGTGTCAAGAAACCAAGAAGAAGACCCAAGGACCCCCCCACTATCCATGTATTGGAAAAACTTTCAGAATTAATAATGGGGAAGGCCCCTGGGGCAAAGTACGCTGACCCTGGAAATACGATGACACACAAATCCCCAATGTCTTGGTAGATTTAGGCACAACTATTAATGTTATGACCATAGAGACTGTGAAGAAATTGGGACTCACTAACCTTTGGCTGACTCCTATTGTTTTGGAGCTTGCTGACAGATCAATAATCAAGCTTGAGGGGATCCTATATGACCTCGTGATCTTAGTTGACTCATGGGAATACCCTGCGGATTTCTTGGTGTTACAGCCAAAATCCCAGTTGGGGGGACACCCACTGATCCTAGGAATACTGTGGTTGGCCACAGCAGATTCCTGTATCAGTTGTCGGTCAAGATCTATGACCATTTCAGACGAGACTGAGATCAAGAGCTTAACTTTGTACCCTCCAGCTCGACCAAGCACGGAGGCTAAAACTCCATTGTGGGCAGATTTGGAGGAGGAAGAAGGTGTGCAGCCGCTATTAACATTAGGGAGAGCCTTAACATTTAAAGATGAAACAGAGGATGATGCCATTAATAGTTTCATCAGTGAGCCCATGCCAATCAATAAAAATGTCTATCAAATATTGGACAGTGCTTTAGCTGCAACAGAATAAGAAAATCTTACAGAAGAAGCTCTAGTCAGTGATGCCAGTATAATTCTAGTACTCAAAAATTCGAAGAGTGTTCCAATAGAAATCGGGACAGAGAAAACATTGAATATCAATCCAAATCATGCGCCTAGCGAGTTGGAATAGCTAGTCACTCTACTGAAACAACGTAGGGGAGATTTCACTTGGGAGTGCACATACATGAAAGGGATTCCTTCCAATCTGTGAACCCATCACATTTATATTAAGAGCGACTCCAGGCCTGTGTGTCAACCACAGTGAAGGATGCACCCGAAGCTAAGAGACATAGTGAAAGAGAATATCCAAAAACTTTTGGAAGCAGGATTTATATACCCGATTTTAGACAATGAGTGGGTTTCTCCACTTGTGATTGTGCCAAAGAAGAATGGGAAATGGAGGGTCTGCGTGGATTACAGAGAATTGAACAAAGCAACACAGAAGGACCACTTCCCCTTACCTTTCATCGATTAGGTCCTTGATACCTTGTCTGGGAAAAAGTATTTCTCCTTTCTGGATGGCTTTAATGGCTACAACCAAATCCAGATTGCTCCAGAAGACCAGGACAAAACCACTTTCACCTATCCCTGTGGAACTTTTGCATACCAAGTACTTCCTTTTGGGTTGTGCAACGCATCAACCACATTTCAGAGAGCAGTGATTGGAATCTTTTCGGAAATGGTAAATGATTGTATGGAGATTTTTATGAATGACTTTACTTCATATGGTAATAGTTATGAAGAAGCACTGAAAAATTTAGAAAAGGTCTTGAAATGCTATGAGCAATGCCAGCTCTCTTTAAGCACTGAAAATTTCCATATGATGATAAGTGAGGGCATAATGTTGGGGCACTTCATCTCTTCTGAGGGTATCTAGGTAGATCCATCCAAAATCAAGGTAATTGAAAATATACCAACTCCTGGAACATAGAAGGATGTACGTAGCTTCTTGGGGCATGCTGACTATTACAGAAGATTCATAGAAATTTTTTCCAAACTAGCTTCTCCTTTGTTCACTCTGTTGATGAAGGATGCATAGTTTGTCTGGAATGATGCATGCCAAATAGTGTTTAATGAGCTAAAGAAAAGTCTATCTACAACACCCATCTTATGAGGGCCCAACTGGGATCTGCCTTTTCATATTTCTTCAGATGCTTCAGACATTGGCATTGGAGCAGTTTTGGGACAGCAGGAAGGTATTGCTCCTTATGCAATTTATTACATTAGTAAGAACTTATCTCCTACTGAACTAAACTATACTGTCAAAGAAAATGAATTCCTTTCCATTGTTTATGCCATCAAAAAATTTAGACATTATATTACTGGATATTCTACTTTTGTGCACACTCATCATTCTGCTATCAAGTATTTAATGAATAAACCAATCACGAATACTAGAGTTACTAGATGGCTGTTACTATTATAGGAATTTGATATTACAATTATTGATAGACCAGGGAAGGAAAATGTTGTTGCATATTTTTTTATCTTACTAACAGTGATGACAATTTACCAGTCGAAGATTCCTTCCCTGATGAACATTTGTTTGCAGTATCATCTCATTCCCCATGGTATGCAGATATTGCTAACTTTTTGGCTGCAGGTAAGCTTCCAGCACATCTGTCGAAGAGAGAAAAAAATAAGATCATACAACAAAGTTCTAGGTACTACTGGATTGATGGTCATCTTTTCTACACAGGGCTTGATTTAGAAATCAGAAGATGTGTTAGAGAAGATGAGATCTTTAGCATTCTTAAAGCTTTCCATGATGACCCCTGTGGGGGAAATTTTGTTGACAAAATGACAGGTCATAAAATTTTGAGAATGGGCTATTTCTGGCCCACATTGTTCAGGGACACAAAGAAGTATGTTCAGGCATGTGATAGCTACCAAAGGATGGGCCAACCCAACAGATTAGATGAAATTCCTTTGCAACCACAGCTTGTGGTTGAACCATTTGACAGGTGGGATATAGATTTTGTAGGGCCTATCAACCCTCCCTCAAAACAGAAAGTTCACATCTTGGTTTGCACAGATTACATGACCAAATGGGTAGAAGTCGTAGCCTTGGTTAAGGCCAATGATCAGGCTGTGATTGATTTTCTATATGAAGAAATTTTTACTCGGTTTGGAGTACCTAAGGATATCGTTACAGATGGTGGACCACAGTTTGTGTCTCACAAGCTGGAAGCACTGTTACAGAAATTCTATATTCAGCACAAAATAACCTCGCCATATCATCCACAGGCCAATGGCCAAGTGGAGAGCACCAACAAGGTCATCGAGGCTATTTTGACAAAAACAATGAAGAGCCATCGTAAGGATTGGGATGAAAGACTTCCAGAGGCACTATGGGCCTATCGTACTACATGGCGTAACACCACTGGTTTTTCTCCATATGAGTTAGTGTACAGTAAAAATGTTGTTTTTCCAATTGAATTTGAAATCAGGACTTTGAAAACAGTTATGGAAGCAAACCTTGATTTATCAGAGGCATAGAGGGACCGACTGAATCAACTCAATGAGTTGGATGAGAAGCCCACAACTGGAGTACATCATACAGCTCTAATTCAACAACAACGCTCTAAGTGGCATGATCGATTTATAAAGAAGAAAGTCTTCCAAGAAGGAGACTAGGCTTTGTTGTATGATTCACGGTTTAAGAGGGACTTTAAAGGCAAGTTGTGTACCTGTTGGTTGGGCCCATATCAGATAGATCGGGTATTTGATAATGGAATAGTTTGGTTGATCACCATTGATGAAGAAAAAATACCATTATTCGCAAATGGTCATCGGCTGCGACTGTATCGCAAGCCGATCTCAAGGGAATCTTTCGTTTCACATGTTGCAGATGATCCAGACTATCAGTTAACGCCGGGATAGGGATTTTTCTCAACCCCTGTCAATTTTTAAGAACTGCAATATCCACATGATTTGTACATAAATAATTCATTTTCTTTTTCATTCTGTATTTTATCTATTTTTCATTTTGCATTTGATCGGGTTTGTTTTGAAGAATTATGTGCAGGAATTAATTGGAGGAATGACAGTCATGATGGACCAGACGATTGCAGGCGCCTTGCATTGTTCCTGATCTAATAAAGCTCTTTTAAGAAGATGAATGATTTTTTACCTTTCAGCAGTCAGCTAAAAATTTGCCTGTTACTTCATTATTGCGCAGCTACGACTCCTCACCTCGCTCATTCTTCCTATTCCAGCAGCTGCGACTCCGCTATTTCCACTTCATTTTCGCTCTTTGCCTAGTAGCTGCGACTTCGCTATTCTTGACCATTCCGCCAAATCCAGCAGCTGCGACTCCGCTATTTCCACTTCATTTTCGCTCTTTTCCTAGCAGCTGCGACTCCGCTATTCTTGACTATTCCGCCAAATCTAGCAATTGTGAGTCCACTATTTTCATTTCCATTTCGCTCTTTCCGTACAGCTGTGACTCCACCATTGTTTCCTATTTAGCTAAATCTAGTAGCTGTGACTCCACCATTTTCATTTCCATTTTGCTTTTACCGTACGGTGGTAACCCCACCAGTCTGCCTGCTCTCCAAATGATGATGCCAATAATGATTCAATTGGGCATCAGTTTAGTTGCTTGCTCCACAAGATCCAATCAAAGTTCACAATGAAGGAAACTTTCAGGTGTCTTGGGTATCTGTAAGCTCGGGTGGCGGTGGCCACATCACTTCAGCACATGTGCATTTATGCTCATTTTAATGGAGGAAATGATGAAAGCATACTATGATGATTAATTCACGGCTGAACGCATAACGCAAAGGTATGGATTCAGAACTTTTACATGATTTGGAAAGAAATTAAATATGGTAATAATGATTATGCACTCCCTTAGCCCTCGATTAGAAAACCCATACCATTTAACCACTGGGGAATATGTCAGAATCATGTTTGTATTTATTTCTCGGCACCTTACCTGATTTATACCGAAATACTCCAATTATGCCAACTTTCCATAACTGTCTCATCTTACCGGACTTCACATTTATGCCGACATTCCTAAAATACCCTATTTTTGGACTCCAACTATCCCTTGCATGTTTGTATGCTGCAACTTCCATGTCTAGACCGGTAATTGTTGTATTCATTTTGAATTTTGAGGAGAGATTAAGATGAGTAACCCAGTATGGCATGAACCAGTAAACACGGAAGCTGTACGTGCCAATGCAGAAGTTCTTAACTTTTTCACAGCAGCAGGTTGGATGGAATACTTTGAATGGTTGAACAGTTTCCACATAGTAACCGCATTACAATTTTCCCTTAACCTGACTGATACTCACTCTGAGGTTAGGGGACTACTTGTGGATGTTACAGAAGAGATCATAGCAGAGGTTACTGGCTTACCCCAGGTTGGGAAGAAGTCATTTGGATGGAAGGCACATAATGCAAATACAGTAAGAGAATTTTTGGTAGTCGAAGAGCATGTTAGTCCAAAGCGCTATGGGTTGGAACTAGCATCTTTACCACCACCCTGGAATCAAGTGGCAATCTTCGTGAAAAGATACATCTCTTGTGAAGGTAGGTACCAAAGTGTTTCCTTCTCTGAACTTCCCTTGTTGTCTCATTTACGCCATGGCAATTTGGTAAATATACCATTTTATCTTCTTAAATCCCTACAAACCATGGTTGGATATGCAAAAACTGCCCAACACCCAGTTTCCTCCCTTACTAATCATGGCTTAATCAAATTACTAGCCTTGAGAGCCATTACAAATCGTAATTTAACCTGGGAGCAATTTCTTGCTGGAGATGGACCAATCATAGAACCTGTATTAGAAATGGAGGGTGTTGGCAAAGGTAATGAGGACCGACGTTCCTCAAATCTAGTTGGGGGGGAGATTGGAGCATTAGGAAACCAGAGTAATGATGAAGAGGAGGTAAATATGAGAGAATCAACACCAATAGAAAACCCTATTGCTTAGGAAATTGTGATGGAAACCATGGCGCAAGAGGCAGTGACATCAGAAGCTATAATTGCAGAGGAAGATACTTAGGTGGAGGAAGCTGAAACTAGATCAGCTATTGAAGCCGCGATAGTAGAAGCTGTAACTGCAGAATCAGGAATTCAGGAGGAAGGATATCAGGCAGGAACAGCAGGAGAAGGGACTGTGGAAATTTTGGAGGTTGTGTCCTCTCCTGAGATAAGGGTCAGAAATCCACTACAGCAAAGAAAAGAAAAACCAAAGCTGTCACAGCACCAGTAGCAGTAAGTAGTGAAGAACACCCAGTGGGAATGGTGAGGAAGATAAGGACTTGATCGACTGTAGCAGCAAAAGCAGTTGTAACAGCAATAGCAGTAGTGGTAGGGGAGACAGCAGAAGAAGTAGTGATAGTGGATGCAATTGGGGTTAATAATGAAGCACCCTTAGCAGACATAGCAGGAGCAGTCAGAGAAAATATCAAGTCACCTATGGTAGAAATAGCACCTATAACAACATTAGATATAGAAATTCCCATTTTGAACCTCATGTCATCTTCTATTATGCAGGAACCTTCCATAGAAGAACCTCAAATCGAAAATCTCCTGTATGAAAATGAATTATTAAAGGAGGAGGTGCAGACATTGCGAAATGAGTTAGAAAGATGGAAAGAAGTAGTTGGAAAACAAGCAGAGAAGAATTTGAACACATTATTAGATGCTGCAAATTTATTAGAAAATTCATCTCTTGCATTAGAAAATGAGCAAGGAGAGACTATTTGCCCAGAGTGTGGAGACATATTCTTTGCAGCAGGACACAGAGTTATTGTGTTGGGAGTTGTATCACAAAATCATGCACAGATAGAGCAGGAGGAAGAAAAAATGCCAGAAATAGAATTGATGGGCGAAAATGAGCCAAAAATTGAAGTGATTCCTGATTCGAATCTAGGAGATGAAATAGTGTAGTCCCAACCATTAGGGGATACTGAACTTCTTCAGGACCAGTCTCATTAGTCAGCGGGATTTGATATAACCCAGAAACAATCTCAGCAGTTCAAAGAAATTGAAGGATAGGGGGTTGTTATACAAGAACCAACCCCCTTGAAAATATATAGTGAGGCTGCAACTCAGACAACAACATTTGACATCAAGGATCAAGAAGAGAACAATGTTACATAAGAACCAGTGTTTTCAAAATCATTTGCTGAAGTTGCAACACAAATTGAGATGGCTGAGGTTGAAATAGAAAGAAATGATGCTGTCACACAAGAACCAGCAGTCCTAAGGAAAATTGTTGAGACTGTAACACAAAATGAGAGGGATGAGATTGAAATGGAAAGAAAGGATGTTGTTACACAAGAACCACCATCCCCAAAATCAATGGCTGAGACTGCATTACAGGCACAGACCACTGCAACACCAATGGAGGATGAGACGGTTACACTGCCGAAGCAAAACAAGGAAGTCATTTATCTAGACTCTGATGATGAAAAGTGTTAGGATATTTAGACACTTAGGAGTTAGTTAAGATCAACTTGTGTAATATATCCGTTAGGGATAGTGTGTTTCTTTAGTATGCATTAGTATGCATTTGTAAATACTTAATCTGACAGTCACAATATGTTCCCGACATAGAGTGATCCTACGCCTCAACTTCTCTTAGATCATACCTAACCTTGCTCCGTGGCTTAACACCCGATTGGTCCATGATCTCGATTTAAAGAGCATGGAGGGTCCTTGTTTAGTTGATCGATTATGAGAAGCTCATTTTTAACTTTCTTTCTTTGCATAATAAATTGCCCAGTAGAAGCTATTTGGCCGGGCCCGTGGAGTGTTTCCCTCAAGAGGGTTTAAACCACGTCAAAACATCGGTGTGTTGATCTGTGATCTATTTGTGTGAAGTGGTTGCTCTTGGTGTTTGGTCCTTTAGTAGTACCTTGTTTACCCAAAAATGGTATCAGAGCTTTTATGAAGAGCCGCTTCCGGTTATGATCTAGATCTTGAACTATTGTTGCCGAAACTCGAAAGGATTTTTGGTTCTGATATTTCTGTGCATTTTTGGGCTATGGGAGGTGTTCCATTGCATCTGGAGCATCATTTCCATTGGAAAATAGTTTTCATTTGATCGAAAATGGTTCCCGGTTGCTCCAGAAACACGTATTTCATCAGATCTGAAGGTATAATGCTACAGTGACGCATTTTTTTATTTTCTGTTTTTAAAAGAAAAAATATCATATTTTATCATTTTTTATTGTTAGATTTTTTTTTGGGTTCAGATTGTTGCTTTCCCATCTGCGTATGCTCTTTGCCATGCACCTTGAGCGATCTCGGCAAATCAGAAATAGAAAGGGAAAGGGTTTTTCTCGGCTGCATATGCTCTTTGCCATGCACCTTGCGTGATCTCAGCAAATCAGAAACAGAAATAAAACGTAGACTTTTCAGGCAAGCTAATGAGATCTAACTCCAAAAGTGTGGAATTTTTTTTTTGTTTCGATTTGTGGTGTGTTTTGCAGGAAAAATAGCAAGCACGCAAACCGAGCAAGAAGAGTGAAAAAAAAAGCCCCATTCCTCATTCCCATATTTTACATACCTTTTAATCTAGCTCACTTGGTTCAAAGTTGCTTTATTCCTTATTAGGTCTTGAGTTCAAGTCTTAGGAAGTTACTTTTAAAAGAAAAAATGCATGCAATTTATATTTTCAAGTTACTTTATTGTAAAAGTGCATCTCACTTAAATAATAAAAAATAAAATTACAAGTGAGTCACTTAAGTTCTTTTTTATTGTTGCACTATTTAAAAGTAATATCATTGTAAAAGTGAAATCACTTATTTTACAAAAGTGGTTCACTTAAAGCAACTTTCTTGTAAATTGATTGTCAAAAGGTTCATCTTGGGAAGAGGGGGGTTCTTTTTTTTGTTGGACATTCTCTAGCTGCCACGTCACTATTGGGGACATCTTCAACAATTTCTTTGTTCAAGCATAACTTCATCATATAGAGTCAGTTTTCAGTGCCATTTTTTTTTAAACTGCCTATTTTTTTGAGCTCTTCACATCTAGACTATTGGTTTCTACTTCTACAGTCATTAATTTACAAATATGGCTGCCCCTTGTGATATTCTACTTAACAGTTCCAACTATTTCTCATGGAAATCTCGTATGGAGGATGTTCTACGAAGTAGGAGACTTTTCAGAATTACGTCAGGGAAAGAAACAAAACCCACTGATGATGATAAGAAAATAAAATGGAAAAATAGATGTGACGAAGCTTGTGGATTGATTGGGATGTCAATCTCTACTGATTTGCGATTCCACATATCTGGAATTGATGAATATGATGCTGCTTGGGACAAGTTGGAATCTATGTTTGGTAAACACAATGAAATTCGAGGTCACCAACTCGAAAATGAAGCCATTAATTGTGCAAATTACATAGTTAATCGCACCCCCACTAAAGCATTAAAAGGTATAACACCGAAAGAAGCATGGAGTAAAACTAAACGTGATGTAAGTCACTTCCCTGTGTTTGGTAGTGACGCATGGGCTCACATTCCGGATGAAAAACGGAAAGCATTGCAACTTAAAAGTGAAAAGTGCATATTTGTTGGATATTCTGAAGATGTAAAAAGTTATAGACTTCTTCAACCACATTCTCATGATATAATCATTAGAAGAGATGTTAAATTTGATGAAAATCTCTTGGCCTGTGAGCCTAACTCGGCGATTGTGCCATCTTTGGCCTGCGAGCCTGATTTGGTGTTTGTGCCTTCTTCTTCTTCTTCCAACTTCCTTGACAGATTTCCAACTCTAGTTTTTGATGATGATAGTGAGGATGAAAATCCACCTCCGCCTGCTCATGTTCCTCCAGTTGCACCAGCACAAGTGCTTCCTCGATGGGTCCATTCAACATGTGAAGCAGCTGGTGATCTTACTGGTGATCCTAGAGATCAACGTCGAACACGTTCTCAGTTTCAGTGAGCCTCTTCTCTTTTAGCTCAAGTTTTCGAGAATCATGATCCAGAAACTTTTGCAGAAGCTTCAGGGAATCCAGATTGGGATGCAGCCATGGATGAAGAATATCGTTCCTTAATGGCGAACGATACTTGGGATCTTGTACCTTTTCCAAAAGGAAGAAAACTTGTCAAATTTAAATGGGTCTATAGAACTAAGTATGCATCAGATGGAAGTGTTGAAAGACTTAAGGCAAGGTTAGTTGCTAAAGGTTTTTCCCAAGTTGAAGGGATTGACTACAATGAAATCTTTGCTCCCATCGCAAAAATCAACTCCATCCGCCTTGTTCTTTCCCTTGCAGCCTTACATAATTGGGAAGTCCATCAAATGGATGTCAAGTCTGCCTTCTTACATGGTGATTTACAGGAGAAAATTTACATGGAACAACCTCCTGGATATGTTTAGAATAACTCTAGCCTTGTCTGCCGCCTTAATAAATCCTTATATGGCCTTAAGCAAGCTCCTAGAGCTTGGTATGCCAAAATGGATAGCTTTCTCCTTAACACTGGTTTTTCTAGATGCCATTTTGACCCCAATGTCTATACCAAGAAAGTAGGAAACCATCTCATCATACTTGTTCTATATTTTGATGACCTTATTCTTACTGGTAGTGACCGTAAGCTTATAACCCATGTGAAATCCAGTCCTATACAAAATTTTTAAATGTCAGACTTAGGACATTTGCATTATTTTCTTGGTCTCCAAGTCCTGCAAACCAAAGAAGGAATCTTTCTTTCTCAGTCTAAGTATGCTTGTGACCTTCTTCGTCGCTTTCACATGGAAGATTGTACACCAGCCCCTTCTCCCTTCTAGTCTGGAGTCAAACATTCTACCATTTGTACTTTACCTGAAGTCGATGCCACCTTATATCGTCAGCTTGTTGGTAGGACCTTTCCTTTGCCGTTGGTTGTGTTTCCCATTATATGCAGACACCTCATGAAAGTCACTGGAAAGAAGCTAAAAGAATACTTCGATATATTCGAGGTACAATTCAGTTTGGGATTCATTACAGTACAAGGGGGAAACCTTTGTTGGTTGGTTTCACTGATTCAAATTGGGTCGACGATCCTGATGATCGAAAGTATACTGCAGGTTATGCTTTCAGTCTGGGATCTGGACCTATCACTTGGGCTTGTAAGAAACAACAAGCTCTTGCTCTTTCTTCAGTAGAAACAGAATATCAAGCTGCAGTTAATGCCAGTCAGGAAGCTTTATGGCTTCCACAGATCCTTTCAGAGTTTGGATTCGAGCAGCAACAGCCTACTCCACTTTGGTGTGACAATCAAAGTTCCATCAAGCTTGCCAAAGATCCAGTTATACATCAACGCAACAAACACATTGAGCTACATATGCACTTCATTAGAAATCTTGTTCATGATCGTGTTCTTGAAGTGCTATTTTTCCCTATAGATAATCAAGTTGCAGACATCTTCACCAAGTCTCTTACAGAATCGAAGTTTTCTAAACTTCGATTGATGTTAGGAGTTCAGGAACTTGTCATTAAGGGGGGATAGGCTCTAATGCCTCCTTCCTTCTCCTAATAGAGTCACTTTTGTAAATCCTTCAATCCTATCCCAAGTTGTTCTTAAGGGGGGATGTTAGGATATTTAGACACTTAGGAGTTAGTTAAGATCAACCTGTGTAATATATCCATTAGGGATAGTGTGTTTCTTTTATATGCATTAGTATGCATTTGTAAATACTTAATCCGACGGTCACGATATGTTCCTGACATAGAGTGATCTAATGGCTCAACTTCTCTTAGATCATACCTAACCTTGATCCATGGCTTAACACCCGATTGGTCCATAATCTCTATTTAAAGAGCATGGAGGGTCATTGTTTAGTTGATCGATTATGAGAAGCTCATTTGTAACTTTTTTTCTTTGCATAATAAATTGTCCCGTAGAAGCTATTTGGTCAGGGCCGGGGAGTGTTTCCCTCAAGAGGGTTTAAACCATGTCAAAAAATCAGTGTGTTGATCTGTGGTTTGTTTGTGTGAAGTGGTTTCTCTTGGTGTTCGTTCCTTTGGTAGTACCCTTTGTACTCGAACAGAAAGGATGTGGAGAACAAAAGATTTCAATGGCTAGAGAAAAATATTCTCTAGCTAAATCTCGAGTTGGATAAATGGCACAAATATATTGATCAGTTCAGGACAGATATGATTTCTCTCTAAGAACATAGAAATGTCATTAGGGAGTTGAGAGAAAAGTGGGATGAGGAGTTATTCTTCCAGAAACTCCGGTGGGAGAAACTTCAAGAAAAATTGGAAGGATTGAAGAAACTTAAGTCCCTACAACAAGATAAAGATAAAATGTATACTCTTTCCCTAGAATTATTGATTTGTAGGGCTCCATCCCCCTCTTACCCTATCTTTTTCCATGAGCAGACAACTTTATTTCAATTAAAGGCTCTGAAGGAAGGGAAATCATTTGATTTGGAAATAGCTACCCAGTTTTTGGAAAATTTTTCTGAAAAGTGATTTTGAGTATCAGCATTTGTTATGTGAATTGTATTTACATGATAGGGCTTGTTATATTGACTCTCCATCCAATCCATTTCCTTGTTTAGGGGATTTTCAGCTGAGGGCATTTGCCTCTTTTTTCATTAACCATGTAAAATGGTGAGATGTTTCCCAAACCATCCTCAAGAATGAGGAGAATTCTACTCTCTGGATTAGGGGTGAACCTCGGGATCCAAAAGAACTCATAAAAAACCATGTTGGATCTCTCAGGGTTCCTACAATTTGCCAATACTTTGAAATTTTGCAAGATAAAATCTTCACCACATGTGTCCCAATGATTCTTAATATGCAAAAGAGTGCTCTGGAAGATAGTGAATACATATGGATATATTCTTCTTCATCTCTAAAGGAAGGGGACCCCTACTGCTTTGAGAATTTTAGGCAAGCCTTGACAAGAGTTCCTAAATATGTGCAGTGTATGGAACAATGTGGACCTTGGTGGATTGGATTGAGATTCAAATTCCCTCTCATTTGGCTGCCTGTGAGTCCTTACAGAAATAGCTATGCTTTGACTGAAGAAGAAGAGAAGTTGTGTTGGGATAAATGGACAGCCTGCTATGGGTTTGTGCCTCGAGGGGAAACACCAAACTTTTCCTACAACCTCACAAATCTTCATAGATTCAACTCAGACTCAGATTCAGACTAGTGGAGGTTGTTGCATGAGGACATGGAATCGGATAGTTGGGGGGAGATTGTTATAGCTTGAAATGACACCTCTTCGTCCGTGAGGACACTTGCTTCCCTTGGTCGCATGACGACACTTCTTGAGATCAAGTTCAGTCACAAAACAGGACATTTGTGGATGGAGGAGTCCGTTGGGACACTAAAAATGGTTGAAATTACCTCATTATTGACCCATTTGATGTATATGACCCTTAGGAACATTTTTCCAGACCAAACCATCTCCCGAAAATGAGCAGAAAAGCTTGTTTTTGGCCATTTTTTAACATGAGCGTGACTCCACTGTTAAAATAGTAGCGCTCAAACTCTTCTGAGCGCGACTCCAATGTTGAAATAGTAGCGCTCAATTACATGTGTATGCGACTTTGTCTATTGTAGAGTAGCGTACACCCCTGTTTTTGTCGAAATCTCAAAATTCGAGTAAGTTAAGTTGGTTGGGAAACCTCTTGAGCAGTTATAACTTCTTTTCCTCTTCCTCAATGACTATATAAGGAGGGTAGAAGGGTCATGTGAGGGGACCAAGCCCAATTACAAAGTTATGCTAGAGGAATGGAGACCCTCATCCCCCTCTCTTATGCTTATTTTTGGTAAACCCTAGCACAGTTGATTAGAGGCTGGAATCCTTGGAGAACGGAAGCAGGAGACCTTGAATCTAGGTTTCGTGAAGTGCCAAGCTTGAAGGAAGGTATAACTTTATGTACTTGCTTTCATTCATCAATAAAGATCAGACGTTCTTCTCTTTCCAAATATGACCTATTAATGTGTATTATATTTGATTACAGTTTGTTTATAATCTGATGTCTTCTTCTATTATGAATATCAATCTTATATATGTAGTCAAATGTGTTTGAGAAAGGTATCAAGTTGTTTTGCAGGTCTGGGCATTGCGACACTGGATAAGCATTGAAGAGCGAGGGAGGTAAAGCTAGGATCAACCTTCTGAATAAGGTGACTACATATCTAAACCCTAATCTCTTCATTTATTTATTGTACTTGCAGAATGCTTGTAAGTCTATCTTTATCACCGTAAGTTGGTAGTTTCTCCCCTAAATTATAGGTGCATTTTCTCTACAACAGAATGGCGACTCTGCTGGGGAAAGCATAACTACTTAGGGGTATCCAAGGTCATTTCTTCAGTCTTGTTTGATGGTATTTGTTCATTTTATTGATTAGGATCAGTTAGTATGCTCTGGTTGACCCTCCTGGGCTTTTACAAACCCTTCCCCGCCCTTACAAACCCTTGTGGACCCAGGTGTGGTGGTTTTAACCCCATTTTTCCAACTTTTTCCACCTGTATGCTACTGTTTGTACAACACAGTAGCGCCCATATGCTACTTTTCCTTTGCACAGTAGCGCCCATCCTACTATGGGCACTAGTTTCCTTCATACATAGTAGCGCTCAAAATCTGGGTTTGATTTTTTTGAGTTTTTTGGGTTGTGGACCCAAATCTAGGGGCCGTGGCTACATTTTTGGGGTCCCTGATGACCCTAGGTCTGATTTAAACCACTATAAGTGATCTCCCATCCTTGTACTGATCCTGCATTCATGATTTGAACCTCTTTTGATCAATTTGGGCTTGTTTGGAAAGTTTTGGGGTTTGTTGAACCAAGTTGGGGGGTTGTGGACCTGTTTGGTGTTTTGTACCCTAATTTGAGTCTGACTGAACTTACTTGCCCCATTTCCACTGGATTTGAAACCTCTTGAGTCTTCTTGACCCTGTTTGTATCTATTTGAGTGAAATTTCTCTTTTAGGTTGGTTTCGTATCCTCCCTTATGCTTTTAGTTTTTCTTTTGTAGTGAAAGCTCAAGTGTTTTGGCTATTGTTCAAGACCTTGTTTGCATTGTTTATGTGCAGACCTGACTTTACCAAACCATACTTCTTCGTAGGTCATTTTCTTCGTTTGGGTCTAAAAGTAGTTTTTGTACTCTTTTCCCAATGTTTGGTATGCTTACATCAATAAGAATTTGAAAGTCATACTTGGTAGCTTTTACTGTTTCATAAAGAGAACCTGAAAGTTTCTTTGCTTTGCTTTGATAATAGGTTAGTTTCAGTTTTGTTTCTTGCCTTTGAAAGCATAAAGAATTTTGATTTATTTTCTGAATAGAGTACCTTGCAAGTGGCTTAAAAGATTTTAGAGTGCTTTGCATCAAAAAGAACAAGTTTTCTTTTGCATACCCAGTTGCTTGAGTAGCTGCATTCTTAGGTTTTGAGTTTATTTTTGTACATTTAGACTTTATTTTTACCTTTTTTGCATTCGAAAGTTTAAAAAATTGCATTTTCACATGCATTCTAGATCAGAATTTTAAGACTTGCATTGAAAAGAAAAAGATTTGTTTGGTGGTAAATATTTCATTTTCAGTACTCTATCTCTATTATAACCACTCTCACACACCCACTACCTTTTTGAGTAAGCAAGTAACCTTTAAAATGAACTCTAATAAAATGTACTAGTAACATTTTCTTTTCTAGGTTACACTACACCAACTAGTCTTGGTTAGGATCTTGAGTTTAAATCACCTTAAACCACTCAAGATCACACATTACGCAAAAATCGTAGTTCGACTATCACAGTAAAATCCATTTCACTCAAAGCTTTCCTGGGATCTATGCAGTAGGTCATTGCAAGATTAGATTGTTGGGAATACTCCTCCTACTTTCTGTTTCGAGCATACGCTAGGATTGGATCGCGTTTGGGGACTCTTTCAAGTTTCGGGCTTAGTTACCCTGCCCACGCCTTCTGATTCGACCGGTGACTGTTCCCCCAGGATTTTTCAGTGTTGTGGTATCCTTAGTATCTGACCATAGGTTCATACACAGGTGACAGCGGAGGGTATATCTGCTGTACCTAGGACAGACGTGGGAGGAAATCCCTTGCAGGTCTTTGGGAGGGCGGTTGGGTGATTCCAGTGCTTGCACCCTTAGTCATTGTATTGTGGACCCCGGGTAACTATTCTTCATCCTTCGTTGATCTGTTTTAGTTTGCCTTAGATATTTTCTTGTTCATTTGAGCAGGAAACTATGTCTAGCATTCCGGCGAGTGCCAATCAAGGTACCCCTGTTCCAGGGGATCCTTATGCTATTCCATTCATTGGAAACATTGGTACTCCCTTAATGGCTACTCTGAATCTTCCTGGATTCACTATTGGGCTACCGGTTTGGTTGTTTTCCACTCTGAATTCCTTGCATGCTCCTGACGCTTCTTTTGTGAGCACCTCAAATCAAGAGCATCAGAACCCTGTGCCTCATTTGCCAACAACATCTTCTCCTCCTCCTTCTACCTCATGTGGCGAAAGTAGCAATACTAGTAGCCAGTAGTCTAAAAGGAATAGACAGGGGAAGAATAGGAAGAATATGCCAAAACAAGGGGGTAGCAACCCAGCCTCTGCAAGTCATGCTGGGGGCAAGCACCCTTCCTCTGTAAGTCATGCAGGGGGCACCTACCCAGCCTCTAGAGGTCATGCTGGGAGAAAACTTTTAGTCACTGAAAATAATATTGAAAGTTTGTCTTCAACCACTGTCAGTCATGTTGAGGGAACGTCATTGATCACCGCTAATCATATTAATGACAAGTCACCAGTTCCTATGAGTCATACTGGAGACACCAAATCAGCCACTGCAAGTCATGCTGAGGGAGTTGACATTGTCGACAAACCAAACAAACAGAAGCTTAAGTTCCCTTGTAAGTTTTGCAAGGGAGATCACCTTACTTACTTGTGCCCTGTACTTCCAGAAGTGCAAGAAGTGTGGTCCTTAGTTCAAAAGTCTGATGCTTCTGAGCAACCAGCCTCTATGAGTCATGCTGGGGGCAAGCTGTCAGCCAATGCTAGTCATGCTAAGAGTACTGACGTTGTAAAGGAGTCTAAACCTATAGGATGGAAACCAAAGTTTCCTTGTAAACTTTGTAAGGGAGATCACCTTACTCACCGATGCCCTACCATTCCAGAGGCACGAAGAGTGTGGTCCATGTCTAAAGGAACCTATGTTCCTGAGTTGTCTATAGATTCCCTGTAGTCAGATCAACCTCTGGTTGATAAAGTGGTTGAACCAATGCAATCTTTGGTCGACCCAACTCTTCCTTCGGAGAGTGAAGTGATCGAATCGATGCAATCTTCAATCGATCCCATCAGACCTTCCGAGATTGATGCACCTACTGCTGAAGTCTTCTGCATTACCAGTTTGGATATCCCTGAAAAAGGGGGCACTTCATCTGTGCCATGTGAACCCCTACCAAGCCCTAGGATTGTTTCCTTTGATTTGAATAGTCTAGCCGAGCCTCGTCTTCCTTCTTCGACACCTTTCCAG
This sequence comes from Larix kaempferi, assembly GCA_027924585.1. Classification (NCBI taxonomy): domain Eukaryota; kingdom Viridiplantae; phylum Streptophyta; class Pinopsida; order Pinales; family Pinaceae; genus Larix; species Larix kaempferi. The sequence continues at coordinate 7,873,678 of BSBM01000206.1, forward strand.
ATAAAGGTTGATATCGGGAACCATACGGTTGATCGATGTATTGTTGATGAAGGTGCTTCTGTTAGTATCTTATCCGCTTATGCTTGGAGAGATTTGGGTTTCCCTAATGTTATTCCAGCTACTAATTGGCCATTGACCTTCGATAAAAGACCTAGTGAACCGTTTGGATTCCTCCATCAAGCACCTGTTACTTTGGGTGGAAAAACAGTCTTAGTTGATTTTATGGTTTTAAAGGACCCTGTGGACTTTGATATGATCCTCGGGCGTGATTACATTTATGCTATGCATGCTGTGGTGTCTACTCTTTTTCGTGTGATGCATTTCCCTCATAACAAAAACATTGTCACCATCGAACAACTTGCATTCGTTGATCCTCCTTATTACCCAACTGTAGACCAGTCAGGTCCCTCGTCATTAGGCACTACTATGTCACTTGGGAATTTTGTGGCATATTGTTCTTTGAGTTCAACTACTACTGAGAAGGAGTCTCTCAGTTCATGCTTACCTTCTCGGGAATTGGTCCCATCTTTTGTCCAAGTGACACCTCCATCTGAATGTTTAGATATGTGTTCTATCTGGGATGATATACTTCCTTCCGATGAAGTTTTCCTAGAGTCTATAGTACAGTCTGCCATTCATTTGGATGTTGATCCAGACGCAGTTATGTCCAGCCCCGGTTTGACCTTAAAGTCTGATCTTCCTACTGTTGAGTCTTTGGACTCTCCTATAGATCCGCAAATTGGTGTTCCTACTGAGTTTGATTCTGCTTCTAGAATTTTCAACTCCCATGATGATGAATTTGTTTCTGCAGATTCCATCATGTCCTTCAACTTTGATCTTCATCCTCAAGTTGATCTTGTTGATTGTAAGTCCTCGGGCTTGGGTACCATAGAGTATTCAATTGAAAACTTTGCCTTGTTTATGCCTGCTGTTGATGATAGTGAAGTTGAAAGTATTTCTACCACAGTGACTTGTATTAGGTCTTTCTTTACATATGTTTTAGATATGATCCTGGTACTAATGCTTCTTGGAGACAGGATTCTTAGCTGGATGTATACTTGTTTACTGGTCCTTTTCGACACCTTGTGCAACCATGCCAAGTATATTCGGAACCTTGCATATAGGTTTAGGCTTCCCCGCTGTTATGTTGCATTTGAACCTTTTTCCATCCGAATTCGCCATAGGGTCGAACCTGTTGGATATTGGTGTGTTAGCTATCTCTTTATGCGTCGTGCACCAGTCCGACAGCAGAGCCTACCTAACATGGGTCACCCTAGTTAGCACCCTTATGCCATTCTAGTGCCCATGCTGAGTTTTTCTCATAGGCTCGGGAGCCTTTTTAGATTTACCATGACTTTGAGAAGAAGCCTCATATCTTTCTTCCTCATATATTTCTGGCCATCCCTGATAAGGCTCCCATATTTGTGTTTAAGTTGCATATGCATCTGTTATGATCCCGCTTGCTCTAATTAGCTTGAAGCCAGCTTCCACGCTTTTAGCTCGTTATATAAGCCTCCATCTTTGATCTCATTTCTGCTAAGCCCTGTATCATTTTGCCTTTGCAATTTGACACCTTTTACCTGGAGGAGACACACCCTAAGTGTCCTTATCTTTCTCATGTTCCTTGCATTAAGCATAGCTTTGTTCCATGCGCTTGGAGCTAGTTTTGCATGTCCCTGACACTCGTCTCCTCCCATTTCGAGCATTTCTTCTGCCTTCACTTCGAGCTCATTAAAAACAGGAAGCAGGTTTCAAGCATTCTTCTACCTTTACTTCGAGCTCTTTAAAAATAGTAAGTAGGTTTCGAGCATTCTTCTTTTACTTCGAGCTTGTTAAAAATAGTAAGTAGATTACGAGCATTCTTCTTTTACTTCGAGCTCGTTAAAAACAGTAAGTAGGTTACGAGCAGTATTCCACCTTTCCTTCGAGCTCATTAAAAATAGTAAAGAGGCTACGAGCATTTCTTTCACATTCCCTTCGAGCTTGTTAAAAACAGTAATGAAGTTATGAGCATTTTCCTATCTCCTTTGAGCTTGTTAAAAACAGTAAGGAGGTCGTGAGTTTACTTTTCCGGACTCGTTAAACCTTTACGGAAAAGATCCCTATGGAGTTCGTTTAAGCCCTTTTCAGAATCGTTAAATAGGAAAAGCTTGTCGAGCATAGTTGTCTTTTCGGGCTCGTTAAAATAACTGAACCGACATCCACTTAGGTATAGAATTACCCCTTTTTCGGGCCTTGGTGGATAATTTACGGAAAAGGTATACTCTAGGTATACTCTTGTATGTGCTAGAAGAGTTCTTCTTCCATTATTTTACACTTTTTCGGGGAAGGAGACTAAATTTACGAAAAAGGACCTTTGGAGTCGTCTTTAGGGTTTTTAGACTCTCGAAATGTGAAAACACCAAGCGAGCACATACCAATCCGGGCTCGATATAGAATCCATGGATAGGTGTATAGAGGATTGTTTAAGTTTTTCAACTCTATAAGCAATAAAACACCGCCAAGCACAGACCAATCCGGGCTTGATATAAAATCCATGGATAGGTGTATGGAGTTTTCTTCTAGGTTTTTCAAACTCCTTAAATATGAAAATACCGTTGAGCATGCTTTAGTTCTTTGTCAAGCTCGTTAAAACATGAAAAAGGAAAGGGAAGGGAAGAATGTTAAAATATCTTTCAATATGATGGCAGCAAGTCAACTATCTCCTTGAACAAAGCACCTGTTTTTGAGTCTATCAAACAAGTTGGGTTCTAGCGTTGGCCTTAGGCTAAACTGCAAATCATGTGATGCGGTACCTAAAGGATACAATAAGACTTTGATCTATGTTATCTTGGAGATCATGACTTAAGATGGATACACAGATGTTGATTGGGAAGGAAGTGTATCAGACAAGAAGAGCACATCGAGAGGATGTTATTGTCTGGGATCAGCCATGATCTCGTGAGCACAAGCAGAATATATGGCTGCTTGCTCTGCTAAGTTATGAAGCAATATGGATTCAGGATTGTTTGACTTAGAGATAGACACAACTATGATCCTATGTGACAAGTAGAGTTGTATCAAGATGGCAAAGAATCTAGTGTTCCAAGATATGGTGTAGAAAGGAACCAAAAGTTCGAATTTGTAACAATGTACTAACCAAACCTCTACCGATCCGATGTACTAACCAAACCTCTACCTCAAGTAAATTTTTCTGAGACAAACATGATATAGTTCAGAAGGACCCTCCTCGAAAGGGGGGATTGATGTGATAACTCATGATGAGATTGCCTGCATCGACAGTGAGGTCGATGATGAGGATACCTATATTAGTGATGCCGACAGAGAGGTTGGTGGATGGTCCTTAGATAGGGTCTAAGGTGACAAGAGGATTGCATCATCCTTGAACATATATTCTAAAAGAAGCCGTAGACATGATGTCTCCGAAAATGAAGTCCTTGGTGGACATATAGGATTGCATCATCCTAAAGAGAGCCGTAGACATATGTCTTCGAGAATGAAGTTCTTGGTGGACTCGAGGGGATTGGATCATCCCTGGACTTCAGTCCTAAAGAGAGCCGTAGACGTATGTCTTCGAGAATGAAGTCCTTGGTGGACTTGAGGGGATTGGATCATCCCTGGACTTCAGTCCTAAAGAGAGCCATAGACGTATGTCTTCAAGAATGAAGTCCTTGGTGGACTTGAGGGGATTGGATCATCCCTGGACTTCAGTCCTAAAGAGAGCCGTAGACGTATGTCTTCGAGAACAAAATCTTGAATGAACAGGTGAGGGGATTGGATCATCCCTAGACTTCAGTCCTAAAGAAGAGCCGTAGACATATGTCTTCAAGAATGAAGTTCTTGGTGAACATGTGAGAGGATTGGATCATCCCTAGACTTCAGTCCTAAAGAAGAGCCATAGACGTATGTCTTCGAGAATGAATTTTTTGGTGAACATGTGAGGGGATTGGATCATCCCTGGACTTCAGTCCTAAAGAAGAGCCGTAGACGTATGTCTTCGAGAATGAAGTCCTTGGTGGATGGTTGAGGATTAAGTCATCCTTGGACATAGGTCCTAAATGTACGGTGGAGGATTAAGTCATCCTTGGACGTGGTCCTAAATGTACGGTGGAGGATTAAGTCATCCTTGGACGTAGGTCCTAAATGTACGGTGGAGGATTAAGTCATCCTTGGACGTGGTCCTAAATGTACGGTGGAGGATTAAGTCATCCTTGGACGTAGGTCCTAAATGTACGGTGGAGGATTAAGTCATCCTTGGATGTGGTCCTAAAAGTACGGTGGAGGATAAAGTCATCCTTGGACGTGGTCCTAAATGTACGGTGGAGGATTAAGTCATCCTTGGACGTGGTCCTAAATGTACAGTGGAGGATTAAGTCATCCTTGGACACGGTCCTAAATGTACGGTAAGGATTGGATCATTGTTGGACTTTGGTCCTTTGAACTGAACCGTAGACATGAGGTCTCTGAGAATTGATAGGACTGGATCGTCCCTGGACTTCGGTTCAAAAGGTACATGTTAGGACTGGATCGTCCCTGGGCTTCGGTTCAAAAGGCACATGTTAGGACTGGATCGTCCCTGGAATTCGGTTTAAAAGGTAAATGATAGGACTGGATCGTCCCTGGACTTCGGTTCAAAAGGTACATGACTGGATTGCATCATCCTTGGACATAGGTCCTAAAGAGAACTGGATTGATCGTGTGACGACGATGCTGTTGATCATGTGATAATGATGCTGCTGATCGTATTGATCTAGATGACGATGCTGCTGATCGTATTGATCTAGATGATGATGCTATAGATCGAGATGATCCAGGTACTGTAGATCGTGATGATCCAAATGTTGTAGATTAAGATGATCCAGATGCTGTAGATTGAGATGATCCTGATGCTAATGATTGTATGATGATGATGCTGACAATTGTGAGGGTATAGATGTTGATGTTATTGTAGCTGTTCGAGTGCTGCAGAAGATAAAGACTCAGTACTAAAGATGTTGATGTTCCAGTATTGAATATGTTCCAGTAACTGGTTGAGTTACTGATGATGTTGAGAAAGCTTCCAATGATTTATAGATGTATCATGTATGATGTTGATGACTCCTTGCTCATGCAGATGCTGTTATAATATCCTTTTCGTTAAGGGGGAGTGTTGAGATATTGTAACTTCAAAGAATATTATATTTGTACTTTATTATTCCGGAGATGTTTCATTCCTCCGTGAAGATCTTATTGTATATCCGGAGATGTTTATTCCTCCGTCGAAATGTGGTAACTCGGCTTATTAGACTTCCCTAGTGGGGGTCGGCCCTGTATGTGTTATGTGGGTCAAAGGGTTATTAGACCACCCTAGAGGGGTCAGCCCAGTCAGTTGTAGTGGGGTATTTAACCCATTGGTTAAATAGGAGCCTACGTGTACTTGTGTAAAAGATATGTCAGAGTAGTGTATAAATAGAGGAGGTGTGTTTCTCATTTGACACACACACTCACTTGAGAGAGAGGCGCATTTGTGGAGGAGAGGTCTGCTATGGTGGAAGAGAGGGGCTATTATTGTGAAATGGAATGTAATGCTGCTATTTTCTATCTTAGCATATTAAATCTTAACAATTGTCAAGGCTTTGCAGCTCACGATATACCACAGGGTCCAACAATATGACACGATAAGGAGGATTGGGACCGTACCCTTGCCTGCATACCCGATTACCTAGACGATACTTACGTAGTAGCTCCCCCAGTGTTTTTCTTAGTGTACTGCTCTGCCAAGACGGCCAAAAGGTTAACTCAATTGGTTTCAGGAATCCTAAGGGTGTCTCTCGATATACACAAGATATGTGGGAGCTCAAATCCATAGTGGTGTTGTCTAATGCACAACCGTTCGGCAAGAGACCTTCTGATATACTACCGAGTATGTGATATACCCTTCGATATACACCAAGTACTCAATGTGACTTGGTGGGTATGTGAAGGAGCTCGATATACCGATAAGTACGTGGAATACTACAATATCCCCAAGATACAGTGCTGGCAAATAATGACAACTTCCATGCTTAACGACGCCGGAACACATCTCTAACTTACACACAAGTTTCTAAATATTTTACTCTAGTTCTACTGTTAATTTTATTTGGACGATTAGAACCACTTATACTATGAAACGAGAACTCGACATAGTTCTCGTTTTTCTCTCTCTTAATTTTAGTAGGTATTTTTAGCTCCGTTTCAAAAAGGGGTGATGCCAGTATCACACATTTTCATTTCGAGGCATTTTTTGTGACCTTTGAATTATCTTTATCGTAAAAAAAATTTCGTTTCTATTTTCAGGTGCATTTTTAGAAATTTAGCAAAATAGCATACATTTTTAAGCACTTTATAATGAAAAACATATACATTTTGCAATTTTTTCTATAAAATAAGACATTTTTATGGACAAAATAAGACACTTTTATTGACAAAATTGTAAAAAATTCAAGAAAATATAGACATTTAAAACTATTTTCAATCAATTTTTAGATATGTTTTGTATAAAAATGATACTATTTCATATTATTTTCCGAAAAGTGTTGATTCACATAAATTCAAGAAAAACTATACAAATTATTTGTAAAAAACATATTTCAAACATTATATATAGAAATTTTATTTCTAAAATTAAGTCTGAAAGTCAAAACATTACTAATATATCTTATCAGAATATTGTCAAACTTCGCATTTTTTTCAAAACATGAAACTAATCAACAATATCATGCAGGCCAAATTCATGTCCTCTTCTGCTACATGTTTCCCCTCCCTAACATTATAATAAAATAAATTAAAAAACAAATTAAATTAACCCCTAACAACATTTTAATAAAAAATTCCCAACAATATTATAATAAAAACTTTTAAAAAAAATTAAAAACAAATCAAAGTAACCCCTAACAACATTATAATAAAAAATTTAAAAAAGAATTAAAAACAACTTAGACTAACCTAACAACATTATAAACTAATATTAAAAAAAAATTAAACTAACATTAAAACTAATAGATTTAAACTAATGTTCTTATAATTAAAAATTAAAATTAAAAATAAAAACCCAATAAACTAACCTAACATTATAATTAAAAAATAAAATTAATTCACTATATACTAACATTACACAAAATTTAAAAATACTTAAAAACAAAATAAAAATAACATTATACAAAATTAAAAATTAAAAAAAAACAAACTATATATAATAACAAATCAAACTAGATGACATTTAAAAACAAACTTAAAAAAAAAAAATTAAAAGCAATACAAAAAAACAAAATATAAAACATTAAAACAAAATTTTAAAAACAATTAAAAAACCAAACTATACAAAATCTAAAAAATAATTTTAAAAAAAATTATTCTATACAAAAAAATTAAAAATAAAAAAAAATTAAACACAATTTAAAAACAAAAACAAAACCATGCAATGGTCGGGGAGGTGGGTTGCGGCGAGGGAGGGGGGGAGGTGGGCGACGGCGGTGGCGGGGGAAGGGGAGGGCGGCGGATGGGGAAGGGAAGGAGATGGTGGAGCTGGGCGGGGGAAGGGAGGAGGAGGTGGAAGGGGGGGTGGGCATCGAGCCGCTTGCTTGGGCACCAAAGGGCAGCCCTCATGGCCCCTGTCGATGCCCGGCATCAACGAGGGCCGCCCTTTGGCGCCCAAGCGAGCGACCTCCCTCGCTTGGGCGCCAAAAGGCGGCAAAGTCGATTGCGGGCATCGACGGGGGCCATGAGGGCCGCCCTTTGGTGCCCAAGCGAGGGAGGTCTCTCGCTTGGGCGCCAAAGGGCGGCCCTCACAGCCCCCATCGATGCCCGGCATCGACGTCGATGCCGGGCGTCGACGGGGGCCATGAGGGCCACCTTTTGGTGCCCAAGCGAGGGAGGTTGCTCGCTTCGACGCCAAAGGGCGGTCCTCATGGCCCCCGTCGATGCTCGGCATCGACGTCGATGCCGGGCATCGACGGGGGCCGTGAGGGTCGCCCTTTGGCACCGAAGCAAGCGACCTCGCTTGCTTGGGTGCTAAAGGGTGACCCTCACGGCCCCCGTCGATGCCCGGCATCGACGTCGATGCCGGGCATCGACGGGGGCCATGAGGGCCTCCCTTTGGCGCCCAAGCGAGCGACCTCCCTCGCTTGGGCACCAAAGGGCAGCCCTCACGGCCCCCGTCAATGCCGGGCATCGACGGGGGCCCTCGCTTGGGCGCCAAAGGGCAGCCCCCACGGCCCCCATCGATGCCCAGCATCGACAAGGGCCATGAGGGCCGCCCTTTGGCGCCCAAGCGAGGGCCCCCGTTGATGCCCGGCATCGACGTCGATGTCGGGCATCGATGGGGGCCGTGAGTGCTGCCCTTTGTCACCCAAGCGAGGGAGGTCGCTCGCTTGGGCTCCAAAGGGCAGTCCTCACGGCCCCCGTCGATGCCCGGCATCAACATCGAACCGAGCATCGAAGGGGGCCCTCGCTTGGGCACCAAAGGGCGGCCCTCACAGCCCCCATCGATGCCCGGCATCAACGGGGGCCTTTAGGGCCACCCTTTGGTGCCCAAGCGAGGGAGGTCATGAAAGGGCGGCCCTCACGGCTCCAGTCAATGCCTGGCATCGACGTCGATGCCGGGCATCAACGGGAGCCGTGAGGGCCACCCTTTGGTGCCCAAGCGAGGGAGGTCACTCGCTTGGGCACCAAAGGGCGTCCCTCACGGCCCCCGTCGATGTCCGGCATCGAGGGGGCCATGAGGGCCACCCTTTGGCACCCAAGCGGGTGGTGCCCTCCCCCTCGTTCTTCCTCCCCGCTCCCCTCCACTTCCCCCTCCCCCCTCGTGCACGCCCTCCCTTCCACCTCCCCCCGCCGCCCTCCCTTCCACCGCTGCCACCCACCACCTCCTCCTCCTCCCTTATCCCTCTGTCGCCCTCCCCTTCCCCCTCCTCGCTCCTCCCCCACTGCCCTCCCTTCCACCGCCACCACCCACCTCCCCGCAATTGCATTGTTTCAATTTTTTTAAAATTTTGTTTATTTCTTTTTAATTTTGTTTAATTTTGTATAGTTTATGTTTTTTTAAATTTTGTTTAATTTTTTGTTTAAAGTTTGTTTAATTTTTTTTGAAATTTTGTTTAAAGTTCGTTTAATTTTGTATAGTTTAATTTTTTTTCAATTATTTTGTTTTTTAATTTATTTTAAAATTTTGTATAGCTTGATTTTTTTATTGTTTTTAAATTTTTGTTTTAATTGTTTTTAAGTTTTTGTATAGTTTTAAAAAAAAAAATTATAATGTTAGTTTGGTTAGTATATAGATACTTAGTTTTTTTTTTTAATGTATTTTTAAATTTTAAATTATAATGTTATCTTACTTTAGTTTGTTTTTAATGTTTTTAAAATTTTTAATTATAACATTAGTTAAAATTTGTTAGTTTAATTTGTTTTTTAAAACCCAAAGCTAATATTCGTGGAATAGGGAGCATTCGTGCAAGATGGGAGTGTGTTAAACCAAGCTGTAGATCCCGAAGGAATATGACATCTGGAATGATGGGTATAGATGTAGACTCAGATTGTGCTCCCATTGATAATAGAGAAGAGTATGGGTCATCTACATCTTCATCAAGTCCTTCATCTGCAGAAAATGTAGATTATGATGGGGTGTCAGAATCCATGGATGAATTTGAAGAAGTAGTGTAGATGCTTTTTATTAGTATGATTTTTTTAATTGAAACTCTAGAGGAGTTTTTGATGATGGGGTGTCAGAATCCATGGATGAATTTGAAGAAGCAATTTAGATTCTTTTTACTAGTATGATTTTTGTAATTGAAACTCTAGAGGAGTTTTTGAATATTTATATGAACCATTTGTTCTTATATGGTCTAATATATTATCTCATTATGAATCGCATCATAATTCCTTTGTTTTTATATGGTTATAATGGTGAAATTATTAGAGAAATTTGTTTTTTTGTTTAATATGCAATTTTCCTGAAAGTTGTAATTTATCTCTTCAAGAATTCTTTTTTTTTTCCAATTTAAGGTTGATTTTAAAGTTTTGTTAAACAACAATATGGGATGTTTAGGCCATGGCTCTATTTTTTACCCTAAAAAAAAATACGTGTATACTGGTATCAACACTTTTCTATTTGGGGGGTGTTTTTGGTGTTTTTTGGGCAAAAATCATCGTTTTTATGGGTAGAGTTCTCGTTCATAGTATATAGTTCTCGTTTCATAGTATAAGTGGTTTTAGGTGAATGCATGAGGTGAGTACATAATTGGAAACATAATGCAGGCCCTAACTACATGCAAAAAGTATGCTTTTCTTTCGATGAATGCTACCTATGGGAAGGAGAAGTTTTCTTTTTCTTTCCAACAATTTTACCAAAAACGATGCAATGTAACACAATCCCAAATCTACGAAAAGTGATAATGAAATATTTTTTCCTTTTCAGCGAAACATAAAAACACAACACTACTAAACCAAATCAAAACATGTTTTTCTCTTTTTCTTTTATCGTTTCAAAATGAAAATGATGTTAAGTAATGAAAAGAGAGGATTTCTAAGCAGAGTGTGCAAACTTTTCACTTTCACAATGATGGTCTAAAAGCATAAAAATCAAAAGATACAATGCAACTCTCCAAGCATGGGACTACTTTTGTAAAATTCGAATCCTATCCAAATTTTTTCAAGAAAAATGAGCAACTCATAATTCATGAAAAACACAAATAATGCAATTTTCTTTCATATTTTTCAAAAGATTCATAAATAAGACATTCCAATGCATATGCAATTCTTCAAATGCTCTTGAAAAATAATGGAAGCGATGTACTTCTGATCTTTCAATGAGTGCATCAAAATGACAATTTGATAACAACTATGCTTTTAAACATGGGTGCTTGAATTGAAAGGATGACTTGCAACACTCTAACAACTCAGAAAATTCTCAAGAGAAAGCAAGCACTCAATGAACTGAAAATACATTCAAACACTCAAAGTCAAACAGAAACAAGCAGCACTAAAGCAAGCAAGACTCACAAATGAAAAGCAAAATGAGGTCTGGAACTGATCCAATGCACTTGATCAGATCAAGCTAGGATAGGAGGGAATGCAAGGGTGAGTGGATGCAGGTGGGGGAGACCAAGGTGTCCACCACTACCAAAATCTCAGACTTGTCCAAGATGGAACCCAAAGCAACTCCAACGAAACCAAACAACTCAATCACACAAAGCAAAAGGGATCTCTGACTGGATCATACAGTGCAGAGGGAATCTGCATACAAACCACACTCAAAACAGAAGAGGACAAAAGGTACCGATATGGCAAAAAGAGAAGATAGGTGCACTCTGTGCTTGTACACAGTGCGACATCGTGGTCCACCAATGCGGGGAGTGTGACGGTGTCACAGAAGGACAGTGACAAGGTTGCGACGACAAGCCAACAGACAAAGAACATAGACCAAGAATGACACAGTGTCGCTCCGTGTATATCACCCAGGTGTGACAAGCGAGATCTAAGTTCAAAGATGAGTCAAATCTCCAAGTAAAGAGCAATAAACAGGTTTGGGAATGGGAATGCAGATCCAAAGGAAGTTGATCAGAGTCTTCAAAATGAAGATCTGATGGTGAAACCAACTTAAGAAGCAAATGACAAATAAAAAGACTTGGCAAGAAATCAACATAGAATATCATTCAACTTGACAACTAGAAAGCAATGTCATCCCCAGTATGGTCGCCAGATTTGTTTGACGGATAATCCACTCGAGTGGACGCGAGCCAAATCTCCCTAGCTCAATGTGAGTCTAAAACAAATAAAATATACTACAAATGGATTTCCTAGATCTACTTAAGGATCAAGTGCTAGATGTCTTACCTTTTACATCACAATCCTTTCTCTTGAATGTTGCTCCATGTCTAGCGGTCGTAAGATCTCTGCTGCAAGACCTTTTAAGACACAAAGAACAACACAAAACGAGTAAAGAGCATCTATACAATAAGAGATCTAAGTAAACAGTTAAGCAGGTAAACTACTCAATATTATCACATGGTAACAATATTGGTGGAAAGCATTTGTATTATTGTAAATAGGGAAATACATAGTAGAGACATAGAACTACAACCAAGGCTTAACATTGCAGCCCTTCTCCATCCAAGCCATTTTCCATATCCTCCCAAGGAAGTATGAGTCTCCCAATTGATGAGTAGAGATCTCTTAAGGATGATTTCACCAGCATGTAGAAACTATAGACTTCCTCCCTTTGGAGAGGGGTGGAGATTCACTTATATAGGACTAAGTGGATAGGGTATGGATAGGGTAGGTTGAGATATGGTAGGAGAGAGATAGGGGGTCCTTCCAAGAGGTTAGGAACCGAAAGCCAGCTCCCCCAACAGGTCAGGGATAGGGATCCAAGTCAGCAACCTTCGAGAATGAGCTCGAAGAAGCTATTTTTTTTTCGTTTAACTGACTTCGTCGCACCCTGTAATGGAGCAAGGTGCGACGTCGTAGGTTGCATGAGTGTAGCCTGCGATGACCTCTCAAAACCTAACAGAAGCACAATGATGTCCTTTCCAGGTAAATGACTTAGCCAATTGAACTTCAGGGATGTATACACTGAATCTAATGGTGGTAATATTTTAGGTGTAACAAGCAGATAGGGGGTTAAGGGATTTTATGAGTTATGGGATTTAGGGGTTAAGGAATTTATGGCTCAATGGTTAGGGGGATAGGGTATAAGGGGATAGGGGGATAGGGTTTAAGGGGTTAGGGGTTAATGACCAAGTAGTTAAAGGTTTAATTGTTTATGGGGGTTAAGGGCTTAAGGCTTTAGGGCTTTAGAGATTTGGGCTTTAAGTATTATGGGTTAGGTTGTTTAGGGGTTAAGTGTGGACTAGTTATTAAGGGTTAGGGGTTGTGGGATTAGAGGTAATGTGGTTAAGGGGTTTAATGGGTTAAGGGATTTAGTGCTCTAGGGTTAGGTTCTTAGGTTTTATGAGGTTAGGAATTAATGGTGAAGAGGTTAAAGGGTTAAAGGCTTATAAAGGGTAAACTAGAGCTTAGAAGCTAATGCACAAGCCCAAAAGAGAGAATTCCAAATTCAAGAGAGGAGCGATCAATCCCAAGGGAGAGAGATCAAACAAACATAGATCTCTCATTCAAACAAAGAGAGCACATGCAAACATAGAGTGCACAAGAAAATGCAGGTTGCACTGGCACAAGGGAGGTCGCACATGCAAATGCAGTGTAGAGGTAAACAATCATTTTAACTCTATAGGGTAAACTAGATCTTAGAGGCTAATGGTTAAAGGATTAGAGGTAAATAATTAAAGGAATTAACGGGTTTAGGGGTTGGGGGATTTAGGGGTAAAGGGATTTAGATCTCTGAGGTCAAGGGGTTAGGTTTCAAGTGGTTAAGCATTAAGGGCTTAGGTTCTATAGTGTTAAGGACTTATAAGGGGTTAAGGACTTAAGGTATTATAGGATAAGGACTATGAGGATGGGAGATAAATGGCTAATTAAGGGACAAGGGATTTAAGGATTATGATATTTATAAGTTAAGGGATTTAAGAATCGACTATTAGTGGGGTAAGGTATAAAATGTTAGGATTAAGTGTCAAGGGTTAAAGTGTTAAGGGATTATATGTTAAGGCATTAGGTGCTTAGGAGTTTAGGGATTTAGGTTGTTTGGGCCTTAGGACTTATGGGTTTAGGCTTTTAATTTTCTCCCTCCTCATTCCTCTCTCAACCTCCATAAGTTTATATGTCCCTTCCTCCCCCCTTGTATCCCCTCTCTCTCTCACACCCTTTATCTCCATTCAACACTTAACACATAGTTTATGTGGTTTATAACACTAGAGAATTTTGTAACTCCAAAACGCTAGAGCATTTTTGTTGACACCAAGTGTGGAAATAAAAGTTTGAATTTAAACACAATGCGCGAGTGTTCCTTAGCACCTAAAACATGCCTCCTCACACGCCCGTGTATCATCCACAGTCCTATGTGGTTGGTTCAGACTTACCAAACCTATGCTATGGACTTACATACATAACCATTTTTGACGAAATTTTAGGTATAAATAGAATTTTTTATGCATATTCAAATTATGTAAAAAAAAAAAATTAATATTAATTTTTTTAGATTTTTTTCCTAATTTTCTTGTATCATCACTCCTTAAGTCAAAAATCATGTTGTTAGTGTTTATTCCGTAACTTTTTTATTTCACAACCATTTTAAAAAAAATTATATGATGCACTAGTAGACACCTACCTCTACACTCTATAAAAAATCCAAGTCAAAATGATTGCAGTTAGACATTCAAATGTTGCACCCACATTTGAAGTCCCATTCTCGAGGTTTGGTCAATTAGATAATTAAAAAAAAAAAAAATTTCATTTAATTTTGGAAAAATAGTGTTACACTAGTGCTACGTGTTCTCTACATGTCTACCCATTTTTGTAGCCTGAAACCATCATTTAGGCACTGAAAGGCCGCACCAACAAAAACATATACCTTATCATTTTCCAAAATAATAAAAAATGACTGTTAGAAAATATGAAATTTGACATAGTTATGTAAATTTTCAATACATAAAACTTATATATTTAGAAACGTGATTCAATTTCCTACATTTCATCTTTTTTACTCAATGCAAGATATCTTGTGTAAGTATCTCAAAAAAACCAAGTTGAGGGATTCCTGATTTTACAATTTTATATTGCATCTAACGCACCAAAAGTGACCCTCATTAACTTGCACTCACCCTTGCCTAAAACAATTATGTCACTCCATCAAAACTTCTGAGACAAAAAACCAATCCAAATGCTTAGAAACTCTATCATTACCAGTCCTCTTATTCATCAAAGTAGATTTCAACTTTACTTGTAACCTAACCTCCATCCTCTATTTTCTTCATAAAAAATTATGAAAGGCAATCGCCTTGAGAAGAGAGCCCCCATACCTCCAACAAGCCCAAGGAAAAAATTAAATCACCACCCATAATTAGATTCTGTAAATTAATACACGTTTTGGAGAACATATGATCCCAATACTTTTCTCTATCACTATACTGGCCGTAAATATTCAAAAACAAAAAATGCATACCCAAATCATAAAAAAAATAGTGATAACCCTGCCCAGAATCAAAATCCCAGTCATTAAAAAAAAACAATTTGTCCCTCCTCCACCTAGTAATTAAACCTCGAGATCATCATTTCAGTATCAACAAAATAAAAATCTCGTTGAGTAAACATTTTATTTAATTCCATAACAATACTAGCACCACCACTTATAATCTCCTTGAGAAAAACAACATCTGGATTCTCAGTATCAATTAACCTACGTAAAGATAGTTTTTTGCGGAAATATATAATTTCTTGATATTTGGTTAGTAATTGTTAATTTTCTTCTAGATATTATTAAAAAAATATAAATTAATGATAGTTAATTATCTTTTAAATAGTAAATAATGATAGTTAATTATCTTTTAAATAATATTAGAAAATTGTATAACTAAATAAATTAAAAAATATAAATAAATAATTTGAATTCCTAATCCTTAAAAAAAACTCTATCTATTTTTTTCTTATGCCTATTTATTTTTTTAATTTCCTTTAATTGTACGTATTCTTTTTCTTATAGAGTAGATTGGTGACTTTTCAGCAAATAATTATTTTTTTTAATGTATTTTTATTTGTATGTATCTTTGTTTCATATAGTGGTGACTTTTCAAACAAATGATAATGACTATTATTATTTTTTAATGTTATATTGAAAACTTCTCAACCATCTTTTTTGTTTGCCTACTTCTAAATAAGAGCTACAAGTGGCAATGTCCATGACAAGAGAATTAAGAATTCAGCTAGAGCGTGAACAAATAGAACCAGTCTGCTTGTTCTATGAAAAGTGTTGGAAAATTGCGGGATATTAGGCTTCGCTTGCAAGCAGTGTGGTCTGAAACTAGTGCTAATTTATATGGCGTTATAACATAAGTCCTACATGGTCACCCTAGTTAATTCTTACAATAGCAATTGGTATTTGTTTTTGGATTCATGGACTCGATCTTAGGGTAGCAATGTGTTGAGGGACATTGGTTTACAGTTATCACAAGTAATATGCAATTGACAATATTCATAGGATTCATGAAATTGTATGGTTAAGAGGGCTAACCTTTAGGTTGGTTTGCTTAGGACATCTCTTGCTCCCAAAATGCAGCTCCTTGGCACCTTGGTGGTCAATACCTCTTCTTGGTTTGTAGGCTTCAAAAAACTAAATTGCATTCATTAGTAATGGTCACCTATGTATTTGGATAAGGGAAGTTGGAACATGGCCAACTCCATATATACCCTTGATTTTTCATTTTGAAACCAAAAAGTGATTTTCTTTTAGCTTTGATTATGGATTCTCTAGTATGAACTGAAACAAGTTGAATTCATAACTCTCCAATAGCTCTAACACACAATTTAATTCACTCTTGAATATAATGCATGCATAGATTTTTATATATAAGGTATTAGTGAATTTGGTTTGTGCAGGATGGTCATTCCAAAGTCTTCACTTTCTTGGGAAATGACTAGACGCTAATTATATAAACATTCACCCCGCCATTAAAACAAATCAACCACATTTCAAATGATGCCAATCAAATGCCACAAATAACATATTTACTTGGAATTTGTATGATAGAAATTAAGAGAATCGCCAGATCTCACCAAGAAAGAGGATTATTCTTTAATGGATGATTGATCTCCAACAAGGGTTTGTCATCACAAATTGGCATGAAGAGAAACACTCAATAATCCTTCTATGTGGGCAAAGAAGTGGACCTTCACACTGCTTGGTTATGAGATTGCTTGCAAGATCAACTCATTACGGAATCAATTTTTGAGGAATTGTCATAGGTTTGTTGTTGAATATGTACGTTAAAGTAAGTTATCGAGGTCACTTCATTCCCCAGCTAAGCAAGGAGAATCATCTTATAAAAATTGAATAGAATCTAATCAATGAAAGCCACATAGAAAATAGATTGGTTAGATGTCTCATTCAAAATGTCATGTAAGGGAGATAATTTCCAATAGAGGTTGTTTCACCATACCACAAAGGTTATTAAGGGTTGATTTTTTTTTTCCAAAACGTGGACTTATCGAATGAAATAGCCCGCCACGACCAGGGGAATTACATTAATCCTGCATAGAAATAATAAGATTACCTAATAATGTTGATCATGCCAGCCTGGAGATGAAGAAATATGCCCAACCGAGATTGAAAACACATGTCGTAACAATTAGCTAAAGTCAGGTCGATAAAGGAAATTGCTATCAGTTTTCCAAGTTCACCAAATTGCCAATAGATTCTATTTCAATCAACTTTCGAATTCCAAGAGAATTTTTTTTACCACACTCTACAGCTCAACACTACTGTGAATAGAACAATCTTTAGCTCATTATGAATTTGTTGAAATGTTGCAATTTCAAAGAGAATATTACCATTTTAGAGCCACATTCTGCTCAGAAATCTACAACAGGGATCATTCAATTTTGAACAAGATCGCAGAGAGCACGTTAACAATCAACAAAATATGAGATATGCTAGATTGACGCCTAAAAATGAATCCAGATTGTAATCAAGATCTCGAGGATGAAAATTATGAGCTTTTGATCATTGAAATCAGATGTGGGATCGTCTACTCAGTCAAGTGCTGAGAATATGATACATCCAATAATGTAACATATACCTTAAAGCTATTTTGTTACAAAATGGTACATGGAGTCCACGTAGCTTTCAACATCGCCAAACAAAGCTTTCAACGTTCCAAAGATAGATGCCAAACGTGTCATCTTCTAAAACTAGACTTGGAGGTTTTAAAATATACTGTATCTGAACAATGTTCTCATCACTGCTACGTTCTACAAAATCCTCCCCGTGCTTTATGTTTACACCAGCATTGGAAATGAACATATTCCTCTAGCCCCAAATATCATGTCCCTCTTAGGGGTTTCTCAAAATCCCCGACCTCGTCTTTGTCTGCATCAAGTATATTCCCTCTAGGTCAATATGATTCATGGAATACCTTGAAAACAATTAGGAAGGGTGCAATTGCTAACGGATAGAGGTTCACTGTAGGAATCTTTAAATTTCAAGGTATTATCGAGTGCAGAACACCATTGCAACTTTATTTCTTAGACAAGCTTCAAATTCATCATCAAACTTTAATGGAGTTTGGCATGGAACTACTTTTATGAACCATCTTATTCACTAGTTATTTTTCAATGGTTTGACTTGGTACTACAGTCTAAGGATTTTTATTCTAATTATTGGGGTCATGATGCATCAACGTTTTCATTTCATTCCCACCATAAAAAAATTCTACAAGATCCAGGGAATGAAATGAATATGTTGATCATGTGCGCAGTTGAGATGTATAACCTCCAAATGTTAAGATGAACCCTGAACCCTGTGCATGCAGATGAAAGGTAGGATCACCAATCACAAATATATGTTTCTCTCACACATCAATAAAATCCTACGCATAAGAGAAGAATAAACTCTTGCACACAAGAGGAATTAAAGGGCCACATGCAGAAGGCTGCAAATCCAAACAGATATCCATAGAGTCTTCTATAAGTTCATTTTTTTTGTGAAGAGTAGTCCGCGTGAGAAAATTTTGGTTAAAAGTTGCAATCATGGTTGAGACCAGCTTCTTAAATTCATCCAAAATCAGAAAGTATTGACCAAAATCCATGGGATTCGTAGCTCAATAACGAGGATTGGCTCAATCAGTTATCATGTGGCATGTGTTGTCTGTAGTATAGGCAGTGGTCATGAGGACAGACCTGATAGCATCGGGGATCCAATCGAGATGCATGACTTTCACCAAAACCACAACCCTTGTTGCATGAGGAGAGGCCATAGACGTCCCAGAAGCTAGTTCGTAGTCATATTTTAATGTAGAATCTGAATTTGACAACCAAGCTGCAAGTATGTTCATGCGGGGTGCAATTATGTCATGTTTCATAATACAAGGACTCAACGGATTTGGCCCTCTATCGGATAAAGATGCTAAGACTGATACGGCTTCGATCTCAGCTTAGTTATTCCAAATTTTATGCGAGCTTGCTCATCCTTACGGTAGTGAGCTCTCAATATATTAAATGTATCATTCAATTTCCTGTCAGATATATACCACAGGTGCTTTTCCAATTTCAGTCCATAAATCTTCTTGACGTTATTGATAGATTTCCGTTCAAACTGAGTGAGCTGTTCGAAACACATATTCTTGAGTTCTCTTTTCACCGTGGTGTTTGACACAGTACTTGGACAGAGCCTTATTCAATGCTGAGGATATCCAGAGCAGCGTTCAACCTAGTTTCAAAATTCAAGGCACACAGATGTCAAACAAATTCCCCACTTCAAATTTCAAGGCACAAATTTAAGATTGAAGCATAGTTTCACTTTGTAAAATGCAAAATGCATATACATCGACAAAATAATATGTCCAAAATGACAACAATATGTCATGGATATAATAATAAGATTAACCATTATTTTACATATATCATATTTAAAAATTATGAATAATAATTACATATTAAATTGGTGACTTTTTAATTTTCTATATGTTAGATGAATAACTTTTTAACAGAAGACTAACTTTGTTTTGGCCTACTTTAAACGATAAGGTTAACCATTATTTTATATATATCCTAATTAAAAATGATAAACTAGAAGTAACTACTTTAAATAATAAGGTTAACCATTATTTATATATATCATATTTAAAAAAGATGAATTATAAGTAACTAGAATGTTTTAATGCATACCATCTCACTTTTAAGTATATAATATATATTTCTTTCTAAT
The DNA here is from genome assembly GCA_027924585.1 of Larix kaempferi. Classification (NCBI taxonomy): domain Eukaryota; kingdom Viridiplantae; phylum Streptophyta; class Pinopsida; order Pinales; family Pinaceae; genus Larix; species Larix kaempferi. Next base: position 7,893,509 of record BSBM01000206.1, read on the forward strand.
TGTAAATTTTGTAGAAATTATTAAACATTAATAAAAAATCATTAAACTATAGAATGCTATTTTGGTTTATATGTCTCACAATTTTTACATTTTATAAAATCATTTATAAATAAGATTTTAAATCTATGTAAATTCAAAATTATTTATATAAAATATCTAATAAAGTATAAGTAAAAGGTAAATTTGAATATTTAAATATGTAATTCAAATTTGTTTATTGAATTAAATTTAGATAAATAGAAAAAAAAATTGAGAGCTATCGACTACTCGTGCTAGGGTTTTGGATAGTCATGTGCTAGTTCTGAAGACGGTCATTCTTCCCGTGAGACTGCCATTCGCTGGCCTCCATCAGCCTGGTGCTTTCCACGCAGGAGAATGGCGGCCAGCTATCTCTCAATAGCTCGCGACTCCTATTCGACTCTAGTCGGGGGAGTTCCTTCAATCCCGGTTTCGTTCAAATGGGGAAAGACTATCGGCGGCCTCCCGCCCTTGATTTTTTCGGAAATACTAGCTCCCTCCATTACGGTGGTAGAGGAATCTTTGGTGGAAGAAGTAATTCATAGAGTCATCTCTAGTTTGTCGCTTCAATGGGTTCTGGCCTCACCTGGTCGATCTCCATAAGTGGATTTCTGAGGTATGGAAACCCCTTTTTTCTGAGGAAATTTCTATTTACCCCTTTATGCGGTGCTTTTTTGTTGTGGATTTCGATTCTGCTGAGGAAAAACAGATCATTATAGATTCAGGTTCGTGGTTTTGGGGAAGTGCGAGGCTCTTTATGAAACCCTAGAGCCCTCCTTTTTACCCAACCACTGATTAGATCTCATCTGCTCCAGTTTGGGTTCGACTTCAAAATTTTTCCTTGCATATCTGGAAATCTTCCTCGCTTGAAGTTATTGGCAATGCATTGGGCTCATTCTACGATCGAAGTCCAGAAACAAAGGATTGTATATAAAAACTAGCTTTGCTCGCATATCTGTGGAAATGGATTTTAGCAATGGATTTCCTGCTGAGATCCATTTGAGCAGTAAGGAATATGTGTGGGTGCAAAAGCTAGATTATGAAAATGTGATTTTGAGATGCAGATCTTGCTTTGCAACTGGACATCTTGTCAAAGATTTTCCAAAAGCCTATCAGATCCCCAAATCCAAAAAGTTTGATCGCAAATCTACTTGGTGGGTTGGAGCAAACTCCGAGCATTATACAGTAAGTAGAAATGAAGATCTATCAGAAAAGGAACCATCACAAGATAAGGAATCTCCTCCAGCTAAAAAGGAGGACACTCTAGAAGAACAAAGGGCCCTTTCCATCGATAAGAATCCACCTGCAGCTTCACAGGATAGTGCGATCCAACAAATGGACCCGAAAAATCTAGCCCCACAATATACACCCAAAGATGCAGTGCCCATTCTCGAAGCTTATGTTGAGCCTTCAGATTGGACTAAAGTCGGAAAAAGGAAAAAAGGAGCTTCACCCCCTTTGAATCCAAAAGAAAACTCAATCTCTCCAAGAAAAACAAGAAGCCATCAAACTTCAAATCATTAATCTCTGGATTGCTTCGATATTTGTATGTAAGAAGTAGGACAGCAACAATTTTGGTCTTGCTAGTAGTAGATGTAGCCTAGGAATCCTCCTTGGGCAGTACGTAAAGGAGATATAGTCTCCATAAATTAGGAAAGTATCAAGATAAGTATAGACTAGTTGAAGATGAACAAGGAGTCATGGACGTAGTCCTCTCTTGGGATCAATTTGTATTCAGAACTTTGTAACCTTTGTTTCTCTTTTATCTTTTTTTATAAAAGCTTCTTAACCATTTTTGTTAAAAAAAAAGAAAATAGATAAACAAAAGGAAATGTTTTTAATATTTTTATTTAGATTTAGAATTCAAAATAAATTTAGAATTAAAATATATATATATATATATATATATGATGATGATGATGATTAACGTCCAGTGAGACCAACTTTGGTCTATTGAACCTTAAGAAGGTTATTACTTCGTTTGCTTTAAATTTTTGTTCCTATGCTCAAAAATCTTGGTAAGAAGCTTTCAAAGCTCACTATACTTTTGGAAAATTATGAGGTTAGCAAGGTTTGTATTATAACAAATACTATAAAACTCATATCTAATGTGGGTGTAAGCAGGGCACTCTAAGAGAAAGTGATTTTTATACTCATCGCTCATGACTGACAAAGATGGCAAACCCTTTCCACCCACAGAGTTTTGGGAATAGACCAATGCCCTGTTTCACTATGAAGCTCATGCGAGTTTGTTCTAATCTTGGCTATATTAATTTTCTTCTTTGAACTAGTTACTATTGAGAGATATTTCTGATCTTCGAAATTAGGGTTAATGACCTCCTTATAGTATCTTAATTCTCTTAAACGCTAAATTTTTCTTGCACCACAATTTCTCTTTAAACTTAAAGGTAATAATATTTTTGACATTATCGATATTCTATAAAGTGTCATTTCATCAATGCCCCAATGGTCTAATCAAGCTATCATATCCTTACACGAACTCCGCTTGAGGCGTAGTTGGTTTTGACTTGAATTTAAAGTAGTTTTAGGAAGTCTCTTATTTCCCATGTTATTTATCTTGTACTTGTACATCAAGTACCTAGTCATAGCCATGCTCTCGATAGGGAAAGACCCACTTATATGAGTAGAATAGGATAAGGTGTATTGCTTTTAATTTTGAGGTTGTGTTGTTGCAGCAACATCCCCCCCAAATTTTGAAGATATTGGGGGCCCCTCCTTTCATTTTCCTAGAAAGACTGCCTAAAAAGTTAAGTCTCCTTTGAAAACTTTTGGACTTAGTTTTGTTTCAACTAAGGAATCTGCTTTAAAAAATTGAAGTTTTTCTTCTAAGTCAAAACTCACAACTCTTTCCCAAAACTGCGGAAGAACTCAAATTTCTCTCCCGAAACTGCGGATGAACTTAGGATTCTCTTCCAAAACTACGAAAAAACTTAAAATTGCTTCCCGAAACTATGGCAGAAACTTAAAATTCTCTCTGAAAACTGCGGATGAACTCAGCAAGCTCGCCCGAAACTGCGGAGGAACTTGTGATTCTCTCCCGAAAATGCGGAAGCTTTCTCCAAGTGTTGCCGCAGTAAGTTGGTCTTTTCCCTAGGTTATTCGACCATTCATATTTCGATAAAGACTTAACAAATTCATTCATGAATTTCGAAAGGACTTACTGAGTCTTTCCAAAACTTTGGAACAACTCAGCAAAACTGGCCACGATAAACTTACGGGAAAGTGAATTTCAGAAGAACTCACAAAGTGCTCTCGAAATGTCAGAACGACTCACCAAACGTTTCCGCCACTGCAAAGCATCTTTTCCATTTCTCTCACAAAAAGAAAATGCCTCGCCAAAGTTTCCCACCTTTCGAGAGGAACTCATGAGTTCAGGCCGCAACTATAGATGAAACTTGTGAGTCTGCTCCGCAACAGACGGTCGCGCTTAATTGCCAAGTCGGCTTGAAATGAATGTGTTGTACGAGCATTTAAACTCCGTTTTAAATCATCACCTACCCGTTTAAATGCCCGCATGTGTCAAACCTTATATATAGGCAGTGAATTTTCATTGTTCCCATTGTTAGTTTTTATTCAAATAAAGAAAACCTCATTTGGGAGAAGTGCGTTGCTCCAGCTCAGCGCGTTCACCACCGTATCGACCTCACCCCACCACTGTTTCGTCTCCAGGTAAGCTCACCAACCGTTATCTTTGTCTTACCTTTACATTGAGTTATTTCTTGTTTTTTCTCGTTTAATAACGTGGCCGGTAGGCATTGGTGGTATGTATCATTTTAAAGAACTTATGGTTCCCTTTCCCCAATAAGTTTCTCAATAGTGCCAACTAGGAGTCATAGCCATGACTGAGTTGGTCCCAGTTGGCCCTTTGTCTCTGAGCCGTCCGAGCTTATTTTTCTTTCACTGGATACGTTTCAGTCAAACTCCTACCCAGATTTACTCAAACCCAATTTTATATCGGTTGGATACCGCTTCTCAAGTATTATCAACGTCAGTAGTAGTCGGTTGAGATACTCAACCTCTCGCCTATTTGGCTCAGTTAATGACTGTGGAAAACGGTTTCTTGTTTTCATTTTCCTCATAAGATTTTCCAATCTAAGCCAGCCCACCATTGGCCATTAGAAGTACTATGATGGAGGTCACCTTGTCCCCAAGGACTAGGAAGGAAGTAGGTTTTTCACGTCGTATGCTTAACCTTTTCAGAAGAATTCCAAAAGTTCCTAACCAGGCATTGTCTCCCTAGAATAATCAAGTCTGAGGACCATGTTTTGTTTTCTGGAATGATCTATGTTTAGTTTTCCTCCCCAACATGCAAATTTGTAATTTTGTTTATGTTCATCATTGGCATGCTAAAATTGTCTTACTCTATGTTACACTCTCATAATGTGTTACAATTTTTATAATCATTCACATTTGGTTGTTGACAGGGATAAGCCACGATGCCAAAAGGTGGTAGAAAGAAAGCTAAAGTGATGGAACCAGAACCAATGCAACTAAGGACTGAAACTCTTTTCCAAGACACTAGGTGTACCATCGGCATTCCTCGTGAGGTCCATTGGGGAGATTTCTACTGGATGATCAGGGACCAGGATATCCCAGATGTGTTATTGGAGGAAGAACAAATATATATCAACATCAGATCTTCCGGCACAGCTAGGGCTTCTACTCGCCCCGAATTGTTCCCATGCTTTGAAGTGATCGGATGGATACTAGAACATGCCAACCCACAAACAAGAGTGTTGCATGACAGCAAGGGAGAGCCTTTCGCTTCATTCCATCCAGCTTATATTGTAGCGGCCTACAAATTCTCACGTCCCTAGCAATCTCTAAACGATGAATGGTTGGGACAGATGAATAATATCGAGATGGCTAAAAGGTTGTTGATCACAGGGAAGTAGCTAAGGAAGAGAGATAATGATGAATATGACGTTCAAAGCTTAAGACCTCCTTTTAGATTAATTGCCCTGATGTTATGCAAAATTTTGGCATGCCCGATGGCACTGTATATAGGATACAGTGGACTCCCATCATCCACTTCATAGCATTCAAAGGAACTGTGTTTGATTGGGATACTATTCTTTCAGATAGTTTGGCATCCAGACTGGCTGTAGCTAGAGAAGGTTTGGCCTTAAAAAAGTCAGAATTTTTCGTGCCTTCATATCTTATTGACTTCATTTTGGCCAAGCTCTCTTCCCCCAGGATAGGTTGCACGTGGGATCAGGCCAACACCCCGATCTACACTGCCTATCAAATAATGTGGGATCAAAAATACAAAGCAAACTACAAGCTCATCTGCGAAGAGTTCATCATGCCCCTGTATGAGCAGATGTTCAAGGAAGAGCCCAATTGTCTATCAGAAAATGCTATGGAGGTCCTGGAAAACTATGGCGATTTTTACTTCTCAGAACAGGGCACCTAGATCAAGATGTTTGGAGGTACCAAAGAACCATATATTTTGCTATGATACGCTACTAATTATGTAGTCCTCAAGGAAGCAGTCAGGCAAGTTTTCCTTGATGGAATAGGAGGAGTGCTTAACAAGAAACATAAGGCTTCCTTCTCTCCTTTGCCTTTTTCATAGGAGCCTATAAATTCTCAGGGGTTGCAACATCCAAGGAATACATTCAAGAGCTGAAATCTTTCCACTTCGGTGAGGTGATCTTCCATAGAAATGATAGGCGAAGCAAGGTTTCTGAGCATTGCAAGGAGGTATATGCTCATTACTATGATGCAGAGGAAGAAGTGTTCAGAGGCATCAACAACATGACTGAGTTGCATATTTGTCGTCAAGGCAGTGGAGGTACCTCTAGCTCTGCCACAACCCAAGAAGCCAGTCTGCAGAAAGAAAGGGAAGCAACTGAGGCCTTGGTCCATGAAGAACAAAGATTGAAAGAAGAAGCAAGACTGCAACAGGAAGCTGAGGAGGCAAGGTCGCAGAAGGAAGTTGAGGAGGCAAGGCAACAGAATGAAGAAGAAGAAGCAAGGTTGCATAGAGAAGCTGAAGAAGCAAGGTTACAGAGAGAAGCTGAAGAAGAAGAAGGAAGGCGTAAAATTGAAGAGGAACAAAAGACGGGGGAAGATCTTAACACCAATGAAGATGCCCAAGCAGGTGGCTCCGGCACCCAAGATATGGAAACAGACACATCTCAAGTAGGTGGCTCCAGTACCCAAAATGTGGAAACAGACACATCTGAAGTAGGTTGCTCCGGTACCCAAAATGTGGAAACAGACACATCTCAAGTAGTACAGACCCCACCCAAAGAGACAGAAGCACATGTAATAGACCTCCTGATCATCCCTTACACCCCATCAGAAGATCATATTGTGTCCCGATAGGATGAATTTGTGTATTATAAGAAGAGGAAGGCGGTGGTCTTGAAGTTGGAAGAGAGGCTAAAGAGACTCTTCCAAGAAGATATTATTACCCAGTGGGAGACCACGGTGATGAAAAATACAAATAAGGCTCCCATAGCCATGGCATCCGCCGCTGTGTCAATAGCAAAAGCAACAAAGGACAATGTGGTCGATATGGTCAAAGAATTTGAGTCAACAAAGAGGAGAGCTCGCATGTTGCAACATACTGTGTCTAATGAGCAGGCTTACAGGGATCTTGTAGTGAATAAATATAATTGCCTCTCTGTTGATCACAAGGAGTTGTCAGATAAGTATCACCATTTAGAAGAAGAAAAGGAGCACCTGGCAATCGAGATGATGGTTCTAGAAGTAGAAAAGAACAATTCTAAAGCTAGAGTTTTTCATCTGGAAGCAGATAAGTAGGCAATGGTTGAACAATTAGAGCAGGTAGAAAGCAGAGTGATAGATATGTATCCCTTTCATGAGATTTCCTATGACATTTTGAGGCAAATGCATGCCACACAGGAGCTGATTACTGAGGAAGTGTGCAGGCTCAAAGCCATGATGGTTAGGTTGAAATAAGTTAATACAGAAGCCAATAGGCTTAAGGGAAAATACACTCGGGTTAAAGCAAACATCCTGATCCAGATGGAATGGAGAGAAGGGAAGGCTGATTTACCCAAGCATATCCCATTCAAGTTAGTAGATGATTTTAAAGAAGATGTAGCCCTTATGGAATTCTGCAGGAATTGTGGCCTCACGCTGATCGCTAGGATCCAAGAAACAATTGATAAGAGTAACAGCCTGCATCAAAAGATCCATGAAGTGCATGATAAGTGCGAGCTGATTTTTCCTCAGTCCCTCGATGAGTTTCCAAGCAAAGAGCAACATTTATCAGACTTGAAGGAAGAGCTAGGGATTCAAATAGAATATATAAAGAAGATCAATTTCCTAGCCACTGATGATCTCCATCACTTTTTGGGCTGTCATCAATATACAGTCATTTTCTTAAAGAAATCCACCAAGCAGCAATTGCAGAAATTCATGGTGTTGAAGCAGAGCTTGGTAAGCATGTGACTTCCCAGAAGATCTTGCTCCCTTCACTAGCAAATGTGGTTATCAGAGACACTGGTGTCTGGTTCAGCTACATTGCAGAGGAGGAAAATAAATCAGTAGCAACAGTAGTAGCCAGCACAAGCACCTCACTTCCAGCAAAAGCACCTCCTCAAGGATGAACACACTAGTCCTAATTCGTTGTTCCTATTTTAATATATTCTCCCTGTGCTTAGAGCATAGAGTCACTAGACAGCTGTCCTTTTCTATTTTTGGGATATTTTATGTTTTAAGAAAAGGGCCACGATTTGTTTATTTAGGGGAAAAGTCTTTAGAGAACAAGTGTAAAGAGCAAGGTGGTAGCCCAAGAGGCATTTTGTAAAGATATAAATAGAAGCTTAGGGAATAGTGTAAAGCACTTTTGGCAGGGAAAAGATTTTTCTTAACTTGTATGAGCTATCTTGCAATTGCTCCAAGAAAATGAAATTTGCCTAATAAGAGCCTAGAGAGGACGTCTTTTGCATGGGAATGGATGTTGGATGCATGCTGGATTATTCTTGTGTCTTTCATATTCTACAGTGAGATCTTTCTTTGCTGCCTTGGATTATTTCTATGTATTGAATGATCTTGTTGTTTTCTGTGCAAATGATTTTTTCTCCTACATGAGTAATAGAATGTGTTGTATGTAAATTGGAAGCTATATTTTAATATCGTTTTCCTTTTGCTGTAGTTGTATCTTCATGGTTTAATAGCTATCTGTTGATTTGTAGATGCTTCTTCCAGCACATTACTCATACTTATAATGTTGCTCCTTGCAGGGATAGTTTAGGTTTATTTCAGTTTTTTAGACATAGATTTGTTTCAAGTTCTGCATTTAGATTAAGTTATCTTAGGCACTTACATATCATCTTAAACCTTAAAATCAAAAAAAGAATGGTGGATCGGGCCATAACCGGTGTAATTGAAGAAAATCTCTAAATCTAACGGTTGTCGGAACTGCTAACCGGATGGATTCCCCACCCCAAACGGTGGACAATCTAATTGGGATAGTCTACCGGGGAGAATCCCTTTCTGCTTGATGCTGCGATCTTCAGAGCATCAACAGTTTTTGGCGCTATAAGGAGGGCCTGAAAGTGCATGGCTGATAAAGGAAAATCTCCCACTGTAAAAAATGTCACTAAAAACCCGCTTAAAACAGGAATTTTAGACAGCCCAAATCTTGAAGTAGCAAATCAAGAAAACCTCATCTCTGATTCTGAACCTCAAGACGTATTGTATGTTGTGCCTTTTGCAGAAATAGAAGATCTAAGGAGACATACATGATCTTATGTTAGACAACTATGTGGTTTAAGCGAAGTAAATTTCCTCCCTAGGAAAAGTTCTCCTAGAAAAGAATGATAGTACACCCGTGATTCGATTATTGTGCAGAATTTTGAAGAACTCGTGAATTTAACCTTGGAAGAAATTGTAGAACCCCTGAACAAAGTCAATCTTGAAAACCCAGAAAATATTTTTAATTAAGAAAGTATTGGAGAACTTATTACTCCAAGGAACACTCCATTGAATTCACCACACAATTCTCTACCTGATTCTCCACATGGAGACATGGCTGTACCTTCTTGGAGAGTGAGGGGAGCATTGAATCTAGCTGGGCCATTCCACAATCTTCCTAAAAACCCAGAGAAAGTCTTGCCTAAATTCGACCTAGGGAAAGCCATTTCCGCTGAAGATCATGTCAAGAGCTTTTATTTAGCCCTGAATCTTTTAAATGTACAACATGAAGATGTAGTGTGTAGGCTTTCCCCATACAAATTTGAGCCGAAAGTCTCTTCCTGGTATTTTAGCTTACAACCTAGCTCGATCTCAAGCTGGGATGAATTTGAAAAATGTTTCTTAAAGAAGTATGGAAACCAAAAGACTATAGCTACGCTTATGAAAGAATTATTGTCCATGAGAATGGAAAAGAAAGAAAAGGTTCAAGACTTCAACCAAAGGTTCACAACACTCTTAAATAATTTCAGTGAAGCAAATAAACTAGCAGAGAAATCTCTGGTTGAATATTATACAACTCTTGAAGGGCCCATAGCAATGTTCGTTAAAAGATCTAAGAAAACCACCCTGATAGAAAATTTTGAAGAAGCTAGAAAGGTGGAAGAAGAAGCAGATAGCATTGCTAAACATGGCTTAGATGCAGAGAATAAACCAGCAGCTAGTAATAAAACCTTGTTGCTCACCAGAAATAAAGAAGAGTCATTAGCAGACATGGAGAACGTAGTTAAGATGATGCAGAAGTTGTCCAATAAAATTGTAGATCTCGAGAAAGATAAAGCTGCTAGTATGTCTAGAAAACCTTTCAAGCCATTCTACAAAAAGAGACAAGACAACGATCAACCTCATCCACCTATGAACACTTCTCCTGTGTTAAATCTCAATGAAATAGGGATAGAAAATTTATGCACCTTTCATCAAGAACTGCACTCAGAAAAGAGCTGCCCACAATGGATTAACTCTATGAGTTTAATCATGAACCAGATGTTGGATTCACAGATTCCAGATCAAGACGATCCTCCAGAGGAATTGAGCCTTGAGGTAGAGGAACTGCCTCTAGACACCACTATGGTGCCATGGGATTGGGTACCTTTAACCGAATTGGTAGAAGAAGATCCTGTGGAAAGCTCAGTCTCTGCTGTGAACATTAATACTCACAGTAAAGGTCCCATTACAGATCTTGTGCCAAACTCGACTATTCCCGAGCCTAAAATTTCAAAAGAACTACCTAGAAGACATATAGCAATCATTCCACCGCAACCTAAAGCTAACCCAACAACGGCCAAGCATCCAAGCATTAACACCACAGTTCAACAACCGAAGGTCACAATGAATAAAACAGACCATCCGACTAGAATTGTAAAAGAATCCGATATAGGATATGACATTATTGAGGATATAAAGAAAGTAAAAGAAAATGTATCAATATTCGATATGTGCAGTTTTCCTCAACAATGAGATAAGTTGTTGCATGCTCTGCAATCCCAGCCCAGCACTCCATTAACAGATAGTCAAGAAGATCCTGAAATTAATGAGGCTAGTATCGGTGGGAAATCTAAATCTCAGACGTTGCCATTCCTGTTAACCTTTGAAATTTTTAATCATAATGTTCACAATTGTCTGGTAGATTCCGAAGCATCTTCAAATGTCATGCCACTGTCAACTTGTAAAAAAATTAATGGGAAACCTATTCCATCTCCAACCCAAATTATTCAGTTAGATAGAACTGCTGTCAAAGTTATTGAGGAAATGAAAGATGTCCTCATTAGATTGTAAGCCAACTTTAGGGTCTGTCAGTTTACTGACATAATGGTAGTTGATATTCTTGAGGCCTATGGTTTGATCTTAAGTAGAGATTGGTCCACAAAGCTGAATGGTTACTTTGCAACTGAATGGTCTCATATGTGGTTGCCTTATCAAAATAAACAGAATCAAATCAAGGTCCTGAGAGAATCGCACATGAAACAAAATGTAACTCAACTAGAGGGAAAGAATGAGGTTGTAACCTTCTCATCCTCAGTTCTGGGGAATTATTTCTTAGAAATTGATCCGGGTAATTATCAGTCTGAAACTATCAACCATGAATCAGATGAATAGTTTGATCTCCCTCATTTTTCTCGAACTGATGATATTGACTCTAATATAGTTAGTTTAGTCATTGACTTAGATCATAGAGATACTAACTTAGTTGAATCAAAAGATATGTTTTGGACATTATACTTTGATGGTTCTAAAACTTTGGAAGGAAACAGAGCCGGTTGTGTTCTGATGGATCCGAAAAGAAATAAGTATTTTTTGTCTTGTAGGTTAGAATTTGATTGTACTAACAACACTGCTGAATATGAAGCTTTGGTACACGGATTAAAGAAGGCCATCGGTTTAAATGTTAAATACTTGAAGGTTTTTGGTGACTCAGAAATAGTTGTGAGATAGGTAAGAGATACAATTCACTATCTCTCACCTCATTTGAAAGGTTATCAGGCTGAGGTATGGGACTTAATTATGCATTTTGATGCTTTCAATATAAAGTCTATTCCTAGATTGCAAAATTCTGTAGCTTATTTGTTAGCGACATCCGCTTCTAGATTGGTGCCAACTAATAACAAGTGCTCAATTGAATTAATTTTCAAGCCTTATGTCCTTGACAATGTCACAAAATTCAAGGTATTCGATGATGATGAACAGATTATCAATTTTCTAACAAACGAAGACATTTTCCAAGGAGTTGTGATAGATGAAGAAGAACATGATTCTGATTTACAAAAGAAGGATGCAAATAAAGGCAATTTCATCCCCAAAGGGGTAAGGTCACTCGAAATGTTGTTTGATCTTCAAAATAAGTTCAAAAGGCCAGTGAATACCAAAACCAATAGTTCATCAATGCAGCATGAGTTAGTTAATTTGGGCACCGAGGTTGAACCAAAATTTGTCAACCTTGGCAAATGTTGTTCACCAGGAGAAAGAGATAGCTTCATCAAACTATTTCGACAATATAAGGATGTTTTTGCATGGACTTATGAGGATCTGAAAACTTATGACGTATGCATCATTCATCATGTCATACCAATGAAAGCGGGTGTAAAGCCATTTCAGTAGCAATTAAGAAGGATGCATCCTACTCTGGAACCTCTGATTTAAAAGGAATTGAAGAAGCTACTGGATGCTAAAATAAACTTTAAGGTCCAGAATTCTAAGTGGGTTGCTAACTTAGTTCCCGTGAGAAAGAAGTTAGGAGAGATAAGACTATGTGTTGACTTTAGAAATTTAAACAGAGCTTCAGATAAAGACAACTATCATGTCCCTTCAATGGAACCAATTCTTCAAATGGTGTCAGGATCTGAGTTATTTTCCCTTCTTGATGGTTTCTTTGGCTACAATCAAGTATTAGTAGCCAAGGTAGATTGTCTTAAGACTACTTTACACACTAAGTGGGGAAATTTCGCATATAGAAGAATGCCATTCGGCCTGATAAGCACAGGATCCACATCCCAGCGAGCAATGGATGTGTTGTTGTCTATCTAGATGATGTGACAGTTTTTTCGAAGAAAAAGGAAGACCATGTTGTTCATTTGAAGCATATTTTTTATCGTTGTCGGAAATATGGTATCTCATTGAATCCCAAGAAGAGTGTGTTCGTGGTTCTTGAAGGTAAACTATTGGGCCATATCATCTCCAAAAGAAATCCATGTAGTCCTTTATGGGCACTATCAATTTCATCCAAATATTTCTGCCAGATTTCGCGCAAATTGTTAAACCTTTACAACAAATGGTCAAACAAAGCGCATAGTTCAAGTGGACATATTTAGAAAAGGATGCATTTAGAGACATTAAGGCAGCCATAGCTAAATCTCCTTCCTTAAGAATCCCAGATTTTGACAAGGATTTGATCCCGTATACCTTTTCTTCAGATGACTCTCTCGCGGCTATGCTCACACAAAAGGTGGAACTAGGGGACAAGTACCCAATCTCGTTTATGAGCACTGGTATGCAAGGGGTTGAACTAAATTATCCCGTTGTTGACAAGCATGCATATGTTGTCTTCAAAGCAGTCAAACAGTTCAGACCATATCTTCTTAAGAACAGAACTAAGGTTATAGTTCCCCACCCAGCTGTTAGATCCCTCTTCGTTCAAAAGGAATTAGGAGAAAGGAGGGAAAACTGGGTCAAAGCTCTTCAAGAATATGACTTAGAATTTAAACTGGCCACTATCATCAAAGGAAAAGGCCTGTGCAAATTGCTTACAGAAAATCCGACTGATGAAGAGCAACATTAGAAAAATGAAGCTGAACTGAACTCAATTGAAGTATGTCCTATCTTCACAGCTCCTCAATCTTGGTATAGGGATCTAGTGCATTATTTACAGTAAGGATACCTACCTGAGCACTAGAGCTCTAAGCAAATAAGGGTGCTCCGTTTGAAGTTAGCAGCTTATCAAATCATTGATGGGATACTTTTCAGAAAGAATTACGATAGAATTTTTCTTAGATGTCTAGAAAAGGAAGATGCAAGTAACGTTGTCAAAGAATTACACAATGGTCCCGTTCGTGGACATTATTCAGGAGAGACGACAGCTCACAAGATACTTAGAGCTGGATATTATTGGCCCACTCTATTCCAAGATTCCCATGCATATGCATGGAACTGTGATATATGCCAAAGAAGTGCCGAGAAATTACCTAAGGCAGCAGGACCCTTGCAGCCGGTTATTGTCTCTGAACCTTTTGAACAGTGGGGCATAGATGTTATTGGAGAGATAAATCCAAATTATTCTTTACAACATCGATGCATCCTGATGGCTACCGACTACTTCACCAAATGGACGGATTCTATCCCGTTGCGCAAGATCAATGAAGATGCAGTCATCAGCTTCTTGAAAGAAAACATCATAACCAGGTTTGGGGTTCCAATTTCCCATGTTTTTTATAATACTTCCTATTTATCATCTTTTAAGATAAAGGAATTTGTTTACGAATGGGGAATTAAATTGCATTATTCATCCAATTATTACCCTCAAGGAAACGGATTAGCCGAATTTTCAAACAAAAACCTCATTCGAATTCTCAAGAAGACCGTGATAGAAAATCAGCGAAGCTGGAATATAGCTCTCCCAAATGCCTTATGGGCAGATAGGGTGACTCCAAAGAACGCATTAGGAGTTTCTCCTTACACTCTTGTATATGGAAAGGAAGCCATCCTCCCCCCCAACATCTTGCTTCCATCCTTACAGTTGTCCCAAGCCTCTCGAGGGTCTGGTAGCCAAGTATTACAATCCAGGATCAATACCTTGCTTCAACTTGAAGAAGCCCGACAGAAAGCTAAAGACCAATTCCATCAGCATCAAGACATAGCCAAAAGATGGTTCGATAAGAGGAAGTCCAGTAAAAGGAGTTTTAAAGTTGGGGATTTAGTCCTGAAATGGGATCATAATCATGAAGGCAAAGGGATGCACACGAAATTCCAACATTTATGGATAGGCCCTTACCAAATTTCAGCAAAGCTTGGCCCATCCACTTATGAGTTGATAGACCTCCAGGGAGAGGAAGTAACCCTTCCTCTCAATGGCCTCGCCTTGAAACAATACTTTGCGTAGTCTCACTAAGACTTTCTATACATAAATAAAACTTTTCTTTTATGTTGCTTTAGCCCCTTGTTTTCATTGTTTTTAGCTATGTTGTTTCTTTTCTCAGCATTTGAAACCTTTTGTACAAAGTTTGTTTTCTGAAAGCACCTGCGGTCAGGTTTCTCATCAAGATAGATCTCTTGAAGAAATATCACAACTCATGAAGCCGAAACTACCCTCGAATGAAAGTTTATCTATGTATTTTTCTCTTGCTGAAAGTTCTCTAGAAGGAAGGAATCGTATTCTATTAGTCACACTAACCCTTGTTTAAATATCAGAGATCTATGACTATCATTATTACTATCTTTGGGCTCCATCCACTCTCACACATAAAGGAATCTCAACAAGGGCACCGAAGTTGGACCCATCGAGAGTAGCACATCTCGAGGGCATAGGGTATTGAAATGACTCCATGCTACAAATCTAATGGCCAAAATGGCTTACAATCAAAGGTTTGTTTTCCAGAGATTCTCACCTCAATTGAAGCATGGCTGAGACAAAAGCAAAACGTATAAGTCAAAAAAGTTGTCCAAAAGACTCAGCTCAAGCTAGGCTCCTCTCTGTCCGTGAGGTTTGAGAAAATCAATAAAATATCTCACTCACACAAAAGGACATTATGGATCGAGGAGCCAAAATCAAAGATCATGTTTAAAGAAAATATTTCTGGAAGGCCCAAATAGCAAAGCTGTCAAATGTATAAACATCCAAAAGGGATGCAAGCGGCATGGGAATGAGGAACAAGAGAAATAGTGTCCACGAGAAGGTGTTGCAAATCCTATGGAGGTTGATAGCAGTAGCCTTCTGAAAGATGAATCTTCTAAAAATGAACCCCATATGTTGGCCCTCTGAAATTTTTAAAGATGTCTTCATCAATGCTCCCCTTTCCCCAATGGCTAGAAGATAAAATGACTTCTTCCTTTGCTGAGATTCGAGTGCTCAACTGAATGTTGCATATAAGATGGATGGCTTTTAAGAAGGTTTCGGATTAACGAGAGGGATTTTTTCAGAGATCTGTGTTCACCAGCGACTCGCCAATTGTTGTTGCAGCAACATCCCCCCCCCAATTTTGAAGATATTGGGGGCCCCTCCTTTCATTTTCCTAGAAAGACTGCCTAAAAGGTTAAGTCTCCTTTGAAAACTTTCGAACTTAGTTTTGTTTCAACTGAGGAATTTGCTTTAAAAATTGAAGTTTTATTCTAAGTCAAAACTCACAACTCTTTCCCAAAACTGCGGACGAACTCAAATTTCTCTCCCAAAACTGCGGATGAACTTAGGATTCTCTTCCGAAACTGCGAAAAAACTTAAAATTGCTTCCCGAAACTATGGAAGAAACTTAAAATTCTCTCTCGAAACTCCGGATGAACTCAGCAAGCTCGCCCAAAACTGCGGAGGAACTTGGGATTCTCTCCCAAAATTGTAGAAGCTTTCGCCAAGTGTTGCCGCAGTAAGTTGGTCTTTTCCCTAGGTTATTCGACCGTTCATATTTTGATAAAGAATTAACAAAGTCATTTGTGAATTTCAGAAGGACTTACTTAGTCTTTTCAAAACTTTGGAACAACTCGACAAAACTGGCCGCGATAAACTTATGGGAAAGTGAATTTCGGAAGAACTCACAAAGTGCTCCCGAAACGTCGGAACGACTCACCAAACTTTTTCGCCACTGCGAAGCATCTTTTCCATTTCTCTCGCAAAGAGCAAATGCCTCGCCAAAGTTTCCCGCCTTTTGGGAGGAACTCATGAGTTCTGGCCGCAACTCCAGACGAAACTTGTGAGTCCACTCCGCGATCGACGGCCGCGCTTAAATTCCAAGTCTGCTTGAAATGACCGCACCGTACGAGCATTTAAACTCCATTTTAAATCATCACCTACCTATTGAAATGCCCGCACATGTCAAACCTTATATATAGGCGATGAATTTTCATTGTTCCCATTGCTAGTTTTTATTCAAAAAAAGAAAACGCCATTTGGGATAAGTGCATCGCTCCAGCTTAGCGCGTTCACCACCGTATCGACCTCACCCCACCACTGTTTCATCTCCATGTAAGCTCACCAACCGTTATCTTTGTCTTACCTTTACGTTGAGTTGTTTCTTGGTTTTTCTCGTTTAATAACGTGGCCGGTAGGCATTGGTGGTATGTATCGTTTTAAAGAACTTACGGTCCTCGTGCCTCCATAAGTTTCTCAATACTGCCAACTAGGAGTCATAGCCGTGATCGAGTCGGTCCCAGTTGCCCCTTTGTCTCTGAGCTGTCCGAGCTTATTTTTCTTTCATTGGCTGTGTTTCGGTCGAACTCCTACCCATATTTACTCAAACCCAATTTTATACCGGCTACATACCACTTCTCAAGTATTATCAACGTCACCAATAGTCGGTTGAGATACTCAACCTCTCGGCTATTTGGCTCAGTTAATGATTGTGGAAAACGGTTTCTTGTTTTCATTTTCCTCGTAATATTTTCCACTCCAAGCCATCCCACCATTGGCCATTAGAAGTACTATGATGGAGCTCACCCTATCCCCAAGTACTAGGAAGGAAGTAGGTTTCTCATGTCATATGCTTAACCTTTTCGGAAGCATTCCAAAAGTTCCTAACCAAGCATTGTCTCCCTAGAATAATCAAGTCTGAGGACCATGTTTTGTTTTCTGGAATGATCTATGTTTAGTTTGCCTCCCCATCATGTAACTTTATAATTTTGTCTATGTTCATCATTGGCATGCTAAAATTGTCTTACTCTATGTTACACTCTCATAGCGTGTTACAATTTCTATAATCATTCACATTTGGTTGCTGACAGGGATAAGCCACAATGCCAAAAGGTGGTAGAAAGAAAGCTAAAGTGATGGAACCAAAACCAGTGCAACTAAGGACTGAAACTCTTTTCCAAGACACTAGGTGTAACACTGGCATTCCTCCCAAGGTCCGTTGGGTAGATGTCTACCGGATGATAAGGGACCAGGATATCCCAGATGTGTTATTGGAGGAAGAACAAATCTATCTCAACATCAGATCTTCCGGCATATCTAGGGCTTCTACTTGCCCCGAATTGTTCCCATGCTCTGAAGTGATCGAATGGATACTAGAACATGCCAACCCACAAACAAGAGTGTTGCATGACAGCAAGGGAGAGCCTTTCACTTCATTCCATCCAGCTTATATTGTAGCAACCTACAGATTCTCATGTCCCCAGCAAGCTCTAAACGATGAATGGTTGGGACAGATGAATAATATCAAGATGGATAAAAGGTTGCTGATCACAGGCAAGCAGCTGAGGAAGAGAGATAATGATGAATATGATGTTTAGAGCTTAAGACCTCCTTTTAGATTAATTGCCCTGATGTTATGCAGAATTTTTGGCATGCCCGAAGGCACTGTATATAGGATACAGTGGACTCCCATCATCCACTTCATAGCATTCAAAGGAACTGTGTTTGATTGGGCTACTATTCTTTCAGATAGTTTGGCATCCATAGTGGCCGCAGCTAGAGAAGGTTTGGCCTTAAAAAAGTCAAAATTTTTCATGCCTTCATATCTTATTGACTGCATTTTGGCCAAGCTCTCTTTCCCCAGGATAGGTTGCACGTGGGATCAGGCCAACACCCCGGTCTACACTGCCTATCAAATAATGTGGGCTCAAAACTATAGAGGAAACTACAAGCTCATCTGCGAAGAGATCATCATGCCCCTGTATGAGCAGATGTTCAAGGAAGATTCCAATTGTCTATCAGAAAATGCCATGGAGGTCCTGGAAAACTATGGCGATTTTTACTTCTCAGAACAGGGCACCTACATCAGGATGTTTGGAGGTACCAAAGCACCATATATTTTGCCATGATAAGCTACTAATTATGTAGTCCTCAAGGAATTAGACAAGCAAGTTTTCCTTGATGGAATAGGAGGAGTTCTTAACAAGCAACATAAGGCTTCCTTCCCTCCTTTTCCTTTTTGCATAGGAGCCTATAAATTCTCAGGGGTTGCAACAGTTAAGGAATACATTCAAGAGCTGAAATCTTTCCACTTCAGTGAGGTGATCTTCCATAGAAATGACAGGTAGAGCAAGGTTTCCAAGCATTGCAAGGAGGTATATTCTCATTTTGAATATGCTCATTACTATGATGCAGAGGAAGAAGTGTTCAGAGGCATCAACAACATGACTGAGTTGTAGATTTGTCATCAAGGTAGTGGAGCTAGCTCTAGCTCTTCCACAGCCCGAGAAGCCAATCTACAGAATGAAAGGGAAGCAGTTGAGGCCTTGGCCCATGAAGAACAAAGATTGAAAGAAAAAGCAAGACTACAATAGGAAGCTGAGGAGGCAAGGTTGCGGAAGGAAGCTGAGGAGGCAAGGCAACAGAATGAAGAAGAAGAAGCAAGGTTGCAAAGAGAAGCTGAAGAAGCAAGGTTACAGAGAGAAGCTAAAGAAGAAGAAGGAAGGCGTAAAACTGAAAAGGAACAAAAGATGGAGGAAGAGCTTAAGACCAATGAAGATGCCCAGGTAGGTGGCTCCGGCACCAAAGATATGGAAACAGACACATCTCAAGTAGGTGGCTCCGGTACCCAAAATGTGGAAACAGACACATCTCAAGTAGGTGGCTCCGGTACCCAAAATGTGGAAACAGACACATCTCAAGTAGTACATACCCCACCAATAGAGACAGAAGCACATGTAATAGACCTCCCAATCATCTCTTACAACCCATCAGAAAATCATACTATGTCCCGATGGGATGAATTTGTGTATTATAAGAAGAGGAAGGTGGTGGTCTTGAAGTCGGAAGAGAGGATAAAGAGAATCTTCCAAGAAGATATTGTCACCCAGCGGGAGACCACAGTGATGCAAAATACAAATAAGGTTCCCATATCCATGGCATCCGCCGTTGTGTCGGCAGCAAAAGCAACAAAGGATAATGTGGTCGATATGGTCAGAGAATTTGAGTGAACAAAGAGGAGAGCTCGCATGTTGCAACATACTGTGGCTAATGAGTAGGCTTATAGGGATCTTGTAGTGAATAAATATAATCATCTATCTATTGATCACAAGGAGTTGTCAGATAAGTATCGCCATTTAGAAGAAGAAAAGGAGCACTTGGCAATCCAGATGATGGTTCTAGAAGCAGAAAACAACGATTCTGAAACTAGAGTTTTTCATCTAGAAGCATATAAGTAGGCAATGGTTGAAGGATTAGAGCAGGAACAAAGCAGAGCGATAGATATGTCTCCCTTTCATGAGCTTTCTTGTGACATTTTGAGGCAAATGCACGCCACACAGGAGCTGATTACTGAGGAAGTGTGCAAGCTCAAAGCCATGATGGTTAGGTTGAAAGTAGTTAATATAGAAGCCAATAAGCTTAAGGGAAATTACACTCGGGTTAAAGCAAACATCCTGAGCCAGATGGAATGGAAAGAAGGGAAGGTTGATTTTCCCAAGCATTTCCCATTCAAGTCAGTAGATGATTTTAAAGAAGATGTAGCCCTTATGGAATTCTACAGGAACTATGGCCTCAAGCTGATGGCTAAGATCTAGGGAACAATTGATAAGAGTAACAGCCTGTATTAGAAGATCCATGAAGTGCATGATAAGTGCAAGCTGATTTTTCCTCAGTCCCTCGATGAGATTCCAAGCAAAGAGAAACGTTTATCAGACTTGAAGGAAGAGCTAGGCATTCAAATAGAATATGTAAAGAAGATTGATTTCCTAGCCACTCATGATCTCCATCACTATATTGGGCTGTCATCAATATACAGTCATTTTCTTAAAGAAATCCACCAAGCAGCAATTGCATAAATTCATGGTGTTGAAGCAGAGCTTGGTAAGCATGTGACTTCCCAGAAGATCTTGCTCCCTTCACCAGCAAATGTTGTTATCAAAGACACTAGTGTCTGGTTCAGCTACATTGCAAAGGAGGAAAAGAAAGCAACAACAACAGTAGCAGCCAGCACAAGCACCTCACTTCCAGCAGAAGCACCTCTTCAATTATGAACACGCTAGTCCTAATGCGTTGTTCCTATTTTCATCTGTTCTCCCTGTGCTTAGAGCGTAGAGTCACTAGACAGTTGTCCTTTACTATTTTTGAGAAATTTTATGTTTTAAGAAAAGGGCCACGATTTGTTTATTTAGGGGAAAATTCTTTAGAGGACAAGTGTAAAGAGCCAGGTGGTAGCCCAAGAGGCATTTTGTAAAGACATAAATAGAAGCTTAGGAAATAGTGTAAAGCACTTTTGGCAGGGAAAAGATTTTTCTTAACTTGTACGAGCTATCTTGCACTTGCTCCAAGAAAATGAAATTTTTCTAATAAGAGCCTAGAGAGGACGTCTTTTGCATGGGAATGGATGTTGGATGCATGCTAGATTATTCTTGTGTCTTTCATATTCTACATTGAGATCTTTCTTTGCTGCCTTGGATTATTTCTATGTATTGAATGATCTTGTTGTTTTTTGTGCAAATGATTTTTTCTCCTACATGAGTAATAGAATGCGTTGTATGTAAATTGGAAGCTATCTTTTAATATCTTTTGCCTTTTGTTGTAGTTGTATCTTCATGGTTTAATAGCTATCTCTTGATCTGTAGATGCTTCTTTCAGCACATTACTTATACTTATAATGTTGCTCCTTGTAGGGATAGTTTAGGTTTATTTCAGTTTTTTAGACACAGATTTGTTTCAAGTTTTGCATTTAGATTAAGTTAGCTTAGGCACTTGCATATCATCTTAAACCTTAAAATCAAAAAAAAGAATGGTGGATTGGGCCATAACCGGTGTATTTGAAGCAAATCTCTAAATCTAACAGTTGCCGGAACCACTAACCGAACGGATTCCCCACACCAAACGGTGGACAATGTAATTGGGATAGTCTACCGGGGAGAATCCCTTTTTGCTTGATGCTGCGATCTTTGGGGCATCAACAGGTTGTAAGTTATAAACCGCTTCTGGATTTGCTCAATCGTTCTCCAAGATTCTCTAGAAATGTTGCACCCCCATACTTCACAACTGTATAAGATAACATGGGTGACAAGAGTTTCAAATAGGAACTTATTTTTATCCCACATGACTAGGTTGACTGATTTACAATTATTTTCAAGACCAAAATAAGCTTCCCATTCTCGATTAATCCTTTTCTAAATATTATGGTTCCATTTGAGCTTGTGATGAATATCAATTTAGCTTGTGATGAATATATAATTTTTTTCATTCATTTCAAATGGATTCAAATTTCATTTAATGTAATTTTTAAAAGTTTTAATAATTTTACACTTACTAATATTGTTTTTAAATTAACATTTCCATTTTATTAAAATTTTATTTGGAAATTTTTAAATATTCAACTCACATTTATAATTAAAAAAATATTAATATATTTTTTTAAGTTAGTGTTAAAAAAATTCAAAAAGTTATATTAAAAAGTATTAAAATTATATATTAACAGTTAAATTTGTATATATAAAAAAAGTGTTATGGAGTTTGTTAATCCAATTTTTAATATATATTTTATAATTTTTTTTTCACATTAAAACATATTTAGTAAATCACATTTTTAACATATTTTCAATTTTTACAATTTACATTTTTTTATTAATCATGTTATTTAACATATTTTTTCATTAACATTTTTGTTTTTCATCCCATTGATTTTTATAATGTGTTTCTTATTTAATAAGAAATAATCGTATGATGTGTTTCTTATGTTATGAATATTTGATTAGGAGACATTAGATAACCTTAAGTCTTTTATTATTTAAAAGTCTAAAAGAATATCTTTGTTTTAGTTCCGATATATTTTGATGCATTATGGATAAAACAAATATATTAAAGAGTTTTTATTCATCAATTTATTTTAGAAAGATTTTGAAGATTTAAATATACTTTATTTATCAATTCATTTTAGAAAGATTTGAAGATTTCAATTTACATTATAATATCTTTAATGTTTTATTAATAGTTACTAATACTTATATCTTTCCATATTTATTTCAATTTTTTTAAGGACCTTGAGTAACAAGTGTCACTTCTCTTAAATTTCTTTTTAAACTATGTAAAAATAATATATTATTACAAATATCAAATGTTTTGAATACTTACTTTAATTCTTAAACTTTTTGTATGTATAATTACTAAATTAAAACATCTCTAACAAACAGAAATGATCACTTATTTTAATGATTTTTTTTTAAACAATCTTTAAATATAGTTATTGATTCACAAATTTACATCGTGTATTCACTCTAAATAATTATAATCACTTTTTAATTTATTTTTTGAACATTTTTAATTTATTTATTTTTAACATAGTATATAATTTTACAATTATATATAATTAGCTTTTATTAATATTAATTAAAGTTTTTTTCTTAATTATTTTTATATTTAAATTTTCAATAAAATTTTATCCAAAATTAAAATAAAAAAATTCATTATTTTTCAAATTTTTTAATTAATAATAATTTAAATGATTCATTTTCAAATTTTTTAATTGATAATAATTCAAATGATTCATTTTTCAAATTTTGTAATTAATAATAATTCAAATTATTATAATAAGAAAAAATTGTACAAAATTAACACTAAACTTTGATTACATTTGGGTTTTATTATATTTCAAACACTTACACAACCTACTTATGTTTATATGTTCATCATATCTAAGTATAAATGGAATCATCTTCTTAATGTGTTGAAATATGTATATGTTGAGGGATGTTAATGTGTTGAAATATGTATATGTTGAGGGATGTTAATGTGTTGAAATATGTATATGTTGAGGGATGTATGTTTTAATACCATTAAGGAGTGAAAGTGATCAAACTTATATTAACATACACAAAAACCCTAAATTAGGAGATTTTAATTTCTTTGTTATTTTATATCATACGAAATGAAATGATAAAACTTATATTAATACAAAAGAATTTAAGTTAGGAAAATATTTTTTTTTACTATTTTATTTGGTGAAACTTGATGCCAAATGTTCATTGTGAACAAAAACTTATCACTTTACTTAATACTAACAGATATTTAAAAATAATTATAAACATGTTAGGACATCTATTTTCTTCACTATTTTATATCTTGCGAAACTTGATAACAAGATTTTCATTGTGAACAAAAACTTATCACTTAAATACTTAATACTAGCATATCTTTAAAGATAATTATAATATTTATAGCTTTTCATTGTTGAAAAAGGTTTATGAATATCTTTATTTTATATCTTGTGAAAACTTGATGTCAAGATTTTCATTGTGAACAAAAACTTATCACTTAAATACTTAATATTAGCATATTTTTAAAGATAATTATAAAATTTATAGCTTTTAATTGTTGAAAAAGGTTTATGAATATCTTTAAGTAAAGGGGTGGTCAACATGTTAAAATGGACATAAGGGTGGAGAATTTATAAAAAAGATGGAAATCAACAAATTATAGTTTTTTAGTGGAGGGAGGTGCGGGAGGGGTCATTTATGACCTAGGAGGAAATATTATTAGAACCTATGCGTGGGGCCTCAGAAAGCGATCGAACAATTATGTTAAATGGGTTTCTTTGACGCAAGGAATGGAATGCATGTATGAACTTCACATTGAATATTTTATGTTATTTGGAGACTTCTGGATAGTTATCCAAGGCATAAATGATTTGCAAAGTTCTAAGGAGGAAAAGAATGGTTTTCAAAAAAGAATCACTATTTTTTTTTCCAAGAACCTCTAAGATTTGCTTCTTCCACATTAAAAGGTTCCACAATGTGAAGGCATATCAAATGGTTAACAATAGAACTAGGCTTAAGGAAGGGGATTTATCGTTTAACGAATCCCCCCCATTGTAAAATGGTGTCTTTCGAAACTTGAATTAATGGATGCTCTACCCAAGAGTAGGTGGTTAAATGCTATAGCTCGTCGTCTTTGATGTGGCATGCCATATGGATGGATTGCGCTTCAAGCTGGCATGGGATGGTCTTGTCTCACCTTTCCTTCATTTATTTCACCTTCTCTCATTAGTGTTGAGCATTTAGGAAAGTAGCACGAAGATTTCTAGGGATTAATGGTGAACCCTTCATTCTTTTCGGTGCTAGAAGATATATGAGAGCTACAAATGTTCTTTTCCTATTTGCGATGTTCTCAGAACCCTGCTTATAGTGAGGATTTGTCGGTTCAGAAGGATATTGTTATGGTTTGGATTTGACTTGCTTTGAAAATCGCTTAGAGGATGCCGAGACTGGTTATAGAGTTCAGATCGGTGAATTTGAAGAGATGAAGAAATGTGTCTCTGAAATGGAGCAAGTCCTAACTGTAAAATAGGATGGGGTGTGCGGGATTATGGTGGAGCTATGCTGGATTATCCAGTAGTAAAGCATGAGTTATGTCGAGCACCATGAGAACTATTTTGTCCACTTAAAGGAGACTCTAGAAGCAATGCAAGCTAATGCCAATGGCCTATACCCGTGGAACTACAAGCCATAAAGAGAACATGCAGAGGCCTCTCCCATGGACAAAGCTTATGTTTCATTGCCATAAATAGATGAAGTCATTACACAGGAATGAAGCTTTGTTCTCTATTTATATTTAAATTTATAGATGTTTTTATATTATCTACACTATAAAAAATGAATTAATAATAACAATTCCACACTATAAAAAATAAATTAATAATAACAATTCCACAATATAAAAAATGAATAAGCATTATTATTTATAAATTTTAAGAATAATCTATAATCTCAAAATAAATTAATAATAACAATTCCACAATATAAAAAATGAATAAGCATTATTATTTATAAATTTTAAGAATAATCTATAATCTCAAAGGCAAAAATAGAATTATAAATTAAGGTGTGTAAAGTAACTCCATGATTTTAGCTCGTTGTAGAGTATTCTTTCTTTACTCAACCATATTAGATATTTTTTATGAACAAAATGTTTGACGTGTTAACGTTGTCCTTAAAAAAACAAGATATACAAATTATCAAAGATGCAAAACAATGATGTCAATATGGGATAAGAGGGAGTACCTTTCATTGAATCGTACAATTCATGAATTCTTTTATCTCTTGACTTTAATGAATCAACAATTACGGAAATATATATATATATATATATATATATATATATATATATATATAATGAATTAATGTTAAAGATGAATAAAAACAAAAATGCACTCAAAAGAAAACAACATCAATATTTAAAATAACCAAATGTCAAAGTTTATATAAAAAAGACAAACAAACAAAAATGTAGTTGCATTAGTACCTATAATGCAGTAGGAATCCAGATAAATATTATTTATTAAATATTTTAATAAATTAAATTGCAAAACTTTGAATAATAAAACGTAAGTATAATAAATGGTTATTAGCGAACGACACACTCATCTCTAACTTTGGAGGGATATACGCAATCCAAAATAATCGGGTAGAAAGGTGTTCGAAGGTTATGTTCCAAACTTCGAAGGCAATTTTAGGTTTTTTTGCTTTGGATGTTCAACCTATCACTTCCGGTGTATAACTTTGACGAATCCAAATTCCCCGAAAAATAAATTCCAAACTGTAGCGGTTGCGAAATTAACGCAGCGGTCGAAAAAGAAATTCCAAACTGTGGCGGTTGAGAAATTAACGTAGATTTAATCAATTCCACTAATATGATTTCATGATTCTATAGAAATTAATTATTCATTGATCCAATTAGCAGTTTTTGTTTTATCATGTTGATTTGCAACTCGCATCTTGGATCCATTCAAGGACACGCGTCCAATTATTCCGAGGGGCATAATAGTCAAATTGTGCAATAAAAATGAGTTCCATGTGCTCTTAGAAGTGTGTTTTGGAAAGGTTACATTGATCACACACTCCAAGGGTAGAGTTTCTGAAAATAAACCATGAATGAAAAAAAATTGCATTGACTTTTATTGAGAAAAACACTAGTTCCCATGATTATTGAATGAAATAATATAAAAGCCATGGACTCATAGGATAGGAACACCCCATTCTGTAATGAGATATTACAAACAAGATGTAATTTATTTCTCATTGATCCAAGTCACAATTTTCATTTTATGGTCACTTGCATCTCGCATCTAAGAGCCATTTAAGGACACATGGCCAATTAATCTTGAGGGTATGAAAACCAAAATGTGTATAAAAGGGCATTCTATAAGCTCCTACAAGTGCATTTAAGAATGTATTAGAAGCTAAACACAATGTATACACACTCCCATGGAATACATTTTCAATTTTGACCTTTGATAAGAACTATGTGTTAGTTCAATTATTTTAGGGTAAGACTATTTATAATCCAATGTTAGTTAAGTGTTATCATATTTGGGATGTTGAGGTGGTTACTTTTTGTAATTTTTGTATAAAAGGTCATACCATATTCAAATTATTGGGTCATTCATTGCATAGGGAAGTCAATGGGTGCATTTATGATCATGTAGTATTAAAGATGATTTATTATTTGAAAGTGCGAAGATGAGAAAGTGACAGACAAATTAGTTAAATTATCAAGAAGGAAATTGTTATCATTGGTTGGTGCATGTTAAGGGTATATGAATAATAGAAAAATATATAAATGAGAAGAATGAGGAGATTGGTATGGCTATTGGAGAGTTGAATACTATGTGAAAAATGGTTTGAAAAAAGATGAGTTAAAGGGATACATATGAGAGGAGAGGCCAAGAAAAAAAGCAACTTGAATATGCCATACACCAACAATAATATTATGTATTACATGTAAGCATGCCTTTATTGTTTTTACCATAACTTTTGATCCAGAATTCAGATTTTGATGCTCTTTATATCGTTGGAAAGGTATTTATTAAATCTACAAACCTCTCTCTCTCTCTCTCTCTCTCTCTCTCTCTCTCAACCCCTAACTACCAATATCTCTCCCTCCCTCTCCCTCCCTCCCTCCCCAATATATATATATATATATATATATATATATAAACCCCTAACCACCAATATCTATCTTTCTATCTCCCTCTCTCTCTCTAAACCTCTAACCCCCAATCTCTCTCTGTGTAAACCCCTAACCTCCAATATCTCTCTCTCTCTAAACCACTAACCCCCAATATCTCTCACTCTCTATCTTTGAACTCCTAATCCCTAATATCTCTCTCTCTCTATACCCCTCACCTCCAATATCTCTCTCTTTCTCTCTAAACCCCTAAACCTCCAATCTATTTCTCTCGCTAAACCCCTAACCACCAATCTCTTTCTCTCTCTAAACCCTTAAACCCCAATATATCTCTCTCTAAACCCCTAACTACCAATCTCTCTCTCTCAAATGCTAACCACCAATATTTTTGTCTCTCTCTAAACCCCTAACCTCCAATCGCCCTCTCTCTCTAATCCCCTAACCCTTAACCCTCAATATCTCTCTAAACACCTAACCTCCATTATCTCTCTCTATAAACCCCTAACCCATAATCTATCTCTCTCTCTTTAAACCCCTAGCATCCAATCTCTCTCTCTCTCTCTCTCAACCCCTAACCACCAATCTCTCTTTATCTATCTTTGTTTCTTTGTCTCTCATTCTCTAAACCCCTAACACCCAATCTCTATCTTTATAAAACCCTAACCTCCAATCTCTCTCTCTCTCTCTCTAAATCCCTAACAACCAATATCTCTCCCTCTCTCTCTCTCTCTCTCTCTCTCTAAATCCCTAACTACCAATATCTCTCCCCCCCCCTCTCTCTCTCTCTCTCTCTCTCTCTCTCTCTCTCTCCAAACCCATAAACCCCAATCTCTTTCTCTCTCTCTCAACCCCTAACTACCAATATCCCTCCCTCCCTCTCTCTCCCTCCATCCCTCTGCAATATCTATCTCTCTCTAAACCCCTCACCAGCAATCACTCGCTTTCTATCTCCATCTCTCTCTAAACCCCTAACCCCCAAAATCTCTCTCTAGAAAACCCTAACCTCTAATCTCTCTCTCTCTCTCTCTCTCTCTCTCTCTCTAAACCCATAACCCCTAATATCTTCCCTAACACACATTCTTTCGCTCTCAACCCCGAACCTCTATCTATCTATCTATCTATCTATCTATACCCCAACCCCCAATATCTCTCTATAAACCCCTAACATTCAATCTCTCTCTCTCTCTAGCTAAACCCATAACCCCTAACTTCCCCCAATATCTCTCTCTATCTAAACCCCTAACCCCCAATCTCTCTCTCTCTCTATTTGTTTCTCTCTATGGAGTATTCTTATCCTAGATTATCTTTCCCAAGAAGAGGATAAAGGGAACAACAAGATCAAGTCCCAATCAAATATGAAGAACACATTTCTAGATAATATGAGGATTGAGTACATAAACTCCATCATTCACTAGACCAAGGCCCATGAAATATTTGGGAATGAATGGGAATGAATGGTGACTAAACCATAGTTTTGTACATCAATTGAAAAATCGCTTGGATATTTATTTTGTAATGATCACATAGCACTTGACTTGGGAAACTTAGTCATAGATGGCATATGAAATTTGGTTCATGGAACATGTTTATGGTTTTTTTCTTTGGTGTTACATCCCTTAGGCATTTGTAGACCTTGTGACACATTATCATGGGGATGATCAAATGTTTGGAACAACCAAAAGAAAAGGTATGAAAATGTAACTTTTGGAAATCATGAGGCCATAGTGGCATTGATTTTTTTTTTATATTGAATCACTCCAACACTTGCCACTCATCCTCTGTGTATTGATGATTCACATTGGCATTTAACATTGCATGTGGATAATGGAAAACGTAAGTGGACTTAACTATTATTAACATGTGATTCCCTTTTGGAGGTCACAAGTTTGAAACCAGAGGGAGTATGGTATGTAACCTTCATAGACTAGTACACACCCTTATATATTTTCTTAATGATATTTGGATTTATTTTTCTACTAAACTAGTACTTTTTATGTTTAAAACCAATGTAATATAATTTACTTGCATTATACCTAAATTGATTGGACTATATAGGCACAAAATCTAATAAGCCACCACAAGACCCTACCATGTCTTGAGTTTCAAGAATAACTATGAGTTCTACTAGTTTCAAAAGGGATGGAAACCTTTTAGAAAGTTTGGATGCAAAAATAGCATAAGAATTTGGGGACCCAAGTCCAGATCAAATGGTAAAATAACATGTTAGTAACATAATTAATTCACTTTTGGAAAAAAAATTAGTGCTTTCATAAGCTCAAATTATAAATGGATTTTAAAATATACAAAATTAAAACAAACAAGAAAGTTGTTGGGTTTTCAAGATTATATACACACAAAGACACATGAGAATATATTAAAATAACTATCTTCATTTGGAAAATCAAGAAAACTCGATATCTGAACTACACATAGGGAAACTACAACTGGTGTTGTCATGTTGGGGACTTCAAGAAGACAAATTGTGACAATGATGTAAAAATATCTTCATGTTTCAAGAAGAACACTATGGAGGGAGACTAAATGCGGGCATTGTATAGATGAGAAAAATGAATATGCTTGTTGGGATCTTATTTGCAGGAAGCCCTATTGAGGTAGACTTTCAAAAGGTTTTAGAGATAAAGTTGTAGAGTTTCAGGAAACCCATTTTCATGCTATACAAAATAAAAAGCAGTTTTGTGATGGAACTTATCTAGAGGAATGTATGATGAGCATTGTAAAAACATTATAAATATGAAGCAATTTAAACTATTTTATGTATTTCAAGAAAGAAATCAAGCTGCAAATATTTCCTTTAACAAGTTTCATAAATTGGAATCGTGGCAAATTGGGACAAACATAATCTATGACACTTGTTGTTGTGAGTACCACATTTAATTATAGCTCTATTATGACACATTCATATATTTCTTCAAAATAAAATGGAAATATGATGCTCCTCCTCCCAAAGTCTGTGAATTTATTTCAATGATATAATGCATAAGGAATCCTCAAGATGTGATTTTTAATAAATTATGTGTAGGTAGAAGAAGATGCCCTAAATGTGGTAATCAAACATTGTTCTACATGAATTTTCCTATGGATCGTGCACACACTATATTTCCATATATCACGGTCACAAGGAGGTTATATGAGTAAAGTTACTACAAACTCATCCTCTTTTATTACATTTTACTAAGAAAAACCATTATTCTAGAAATCGTCGAATGAAACAATATTTGATCCATGAAAATTGCTTATCAAGGTACAAACAAGGTGAGAAATGTCAAGCTTCAAAATTTAAGAAGAATTTTTGAAACCCACAAGATGAAAGATTCAGATTCTGTGGATCATTCTATGACGTAGGTCATGAGAATTGTCAATAAACTTTATGCACACCGGGAAGACCTTCAATAACAAAAGGTTGTCGAGAAGGTACTTAGAATCCTTCCTATCAAGTTTGATATGGTACTTACTTCCATATAATAAACCAAAATTATATCCCAGTTATCAGTATATGAACTCACAAGGTCTCTATCATCACACATACCAAAGTCAACCATAGTAATGAAACCCTAGAGAATGCATTTCAGACTTAGGCCTCCACTAGCATAGGTCGAGGTCAACGACATAGATGTAGAGGCAAGTGAGAAAGAGATGATTCTAAAATGGGAGAAAGGTTAGTCCCAAAACATTCACAACAACCACAAGATTACTCTCAGAACTAAAGGGGGAGAATCTAAAGGATTGACAAGTCAAAAATCCAGTGCTTTTAATGCAAGAAGTTTGGCCTCTACAAAAGTGAATGCAAAAGGAAGTAAGTAGATATGAACAAGGGAAAAGAAAATGGAATCAATGATGATGAATGTATGTCTAAATTAGTGTTCCTTTCATGTCACAACATAGAAGAAACCAACAACAAATATATTTGTTTTCTATATAGTCGCTACAACAATCATATGCTAGGTAAGAAAGATTTGTTTTCAAGTTTCAATAGCTCTATCGCATCTGAAATAAAATTAAGAGATGATTATCAAGTAAAATCCCTAGGAAAGGTATAGTTTCTATTTTGGACTAGTAAGAGTAAAAGAAGGATATTTGTGATGTTTACTATGTACCTAGTCTTAAACATAATATGATGATTGTAGGACACATGATTCAACATGGTTATGCGGTCACATTTAAAGGCACCACATGTACAATCTTTGACAAGCCACCAAGTAAGAGATTCATATCACAACTACAAATGAAAAAAATAGAATGTTTCCCTTAAAGTTAAGAATTCTTAAACTATCATAGTCATATCCACATAATGTCTCAAGAACATATGAGACATGGTTTTGGCACCTTGGTTATGGTCATTTACCCTTCAGTAGTCTCATCCTTTTACAGAACAAGTCCATGGTCAAGGGCTTACCCATTATAAATGCACATGACAACTCTTCTAAGAACTGTATCTTATCCAAACATCAATGTGAATCATAACTTTACAACTGCTTCATAAAGAGAAAAGGAACACCTTGAATTGGTGCATACAAATCTTTCCCGCCCTTTGCAAATCCAATTAATAGGAGGAATCTTTTATTTCTAGCATTCATTGATCATTTTAGCAGGTAAGTCTAGGTGTATTTTGTGAAGAATAAATCAGATACATTTGAAAATTTCTAAAATTTCAAAGCCATGGAAGAGAAACATAGTGGAAAGTACTTCATGGTACTCAAATCATATGGATGGGGTGAATATGAATTCAAATACTTCAAATAATTATGCAATCAACAAGGGATTGAAAGGAAATTCACCACAAGGTACACTCCATAATAGAATGGAGTAGCTTGAAGAAAAAATAGAACAATCATGAATATTGATAGGAGTTTGATCAAGGATAAAAATATATCCACGAATACTGAGAATAAGTTATATGTTGCTCATTTTATATTATGAATCGGTGACCATTCAACAATGTGAAAAACAAAGTCCCTCAAGAATCCTAGAGTGGCATGAAGTATAGTGTATCTCATTTCAAAGTTTTTGTCTATGTAGATTATATTCATGTTCCTACATAGTTGAGGAGGAAACTTGATAACAATGAAAAATACATTTTATTGGATACGATGAACAATCCAAATGTTATAGGTTGTATAACCCTATCACCAAGAATTTTATTGGGAGAAGATATGTTAGAATCCTAGAAGATAAATCTTGGGAGGATCAAGCAAATGAAACAGTTGGAAGTTAGAATCCTTTTCTACAAGAAGATAAATGGGTAGAATCTACAGGACAACAAGCCCTTCACCCTAGATATCCAAGGATACAAGTACAAAGACAAGGAGAACAAATAGTGCACAGTCCTTCTTTTATTTGTTCCACGCAAAGGAGTTTTTCATGGCCAGAGTTGTCAATGGGGATAAAACCTTACCATAGTTCTTCATAAGCTTCCTATATTCATCAAAATGTCCTCAAAGTAAACCAGCAAAAAATCATGAATATATGGCCTAAATTTTATTTATGGGTATTTTAAAAGTACAGGGGGAATTATAGAGTCCAAAGGGAAATACCAAAAACTCATAATGGCCTTCATGTGTCCAAAAAGTTGTCTGTGTGATATTGACCTCCATTCTAATTCGGTCGTACCTTGAGAGAAGGTCAAGTTTGGTGAAAAATGTTTCCACATGGATCTCATCCAAAAGATCATCAATGACTGGGATGGTAAATTTATCTTTCATGGTCAACTTATTAAGGGAAATAAAAGTAGGATACATGTGCCAATTTCCTAATTTCTTTAAAACAACGACCACTAGGGAAGAATATGGGATAGCGCTTGGATGAATGACTCCTACCTCTAGTACCTCTAGAATGATATTTCTAAGTTTATTATTTTGTGCAAATGAGTGCCATATTTGGCGTACATTTGGTGTTTGACTTTCCGAAATCAAGGGAATACCATGATCATGCTATTATCTAGATGTGGAGTAAACCCTTTGGTGTCTCAAAGACCTGTTGATGTTTTTCCAAAACCCTTTGCAAGTTTCGATGGATTTCAGGTGTGGTGATATCTATATCATAGATGGCATGGAAGTGAGTAATAATTCCAAAGTGGCCTTTCTTT
Source organism: Larix kaempferi (assembly GCA_027924585.1). Taxonomy (NCBI): domain Eukaryota; kingdom Viridiplantae; phylum Streptophyta; class Pinopsida; order Pinales; family Pinaceae; genus Larix; species Larix kaempferi. The sequence continues at coordinate 7,927,123 of BSBM01000206.1, forward strand.
AATAATTTTTACATCCATTGATAACTTATGATTTCAGGGGATCTTTCCTGAATCCCTTTGACGACGTTAGTATGACAGTCTTTAGTAAAGATAAAGTAATTCCTTAACACATTGCAATGGCATTCTTAAGCCAATCACTGGTGAATAAATATGTGGGTGCTACCACCGTCCACCAAAACTACCACTTTGTTATTCTTGATGTAACCCAAAAGTTTCAAGATTTGTGGGGATGAGATATTAAATAAAGTATGAAGAGAGATGAGTGGTTATTCTTGATGGAATTCAGGTTCCACTTGTTCATGCATGGGAGGACATTGGTTAGTGACCTCAAACTTTGGGGTATATTCCATAATGATTTATTTAGAATGGGTAAGAGTAATCATACCAATTTAAAATAAATTGTTTTCTTTACATTTATGACCTAGAGCATATTTTTCATCAAAATTATAGCAATGTCCCCATATTTAACAATTAGACACTTCTGATGGAGACAATATTTGTACTTTCAAGGGAGGAGAATGAATTGTGATTCAGGAACTTACTTGTGTAGGGCATGAGAGAGAAATGAAAAAGGGTTTATTAGTTTGTGTGTTGATCATTGTCTCTACTTCTAGAACCATCTCCGATGCCTCCAAGTAGATAGCGGGATGTTGCATTATCACTTGTTCTTTAATTGCTTCATTCATGCCACTATTTAAACATTCTTTATAGAAAAGATCAGTTAATTTCTCTTCATGGATGGATAATTGCTCAAAGGCTAAGATAAATTCTACAATTGAGTATGTTTGGTGTAACTTGGTAAGCTTCCCCAAAAAATGAGTATCTTGCTTGTAATGGGTATGGATATATTTAAAAAATATACTCTATTTGATGAATTTCCCATAGGATTTTTCATACCACTACCACCATTACCATCATTCTAGATCTAGGTACAAGATTCCCAACTTAATTTTGATCATGTCATGAATAATGTCATTAAGAGAAAAGTAATGTTCCATTTGGGTGATCCATCCTAATGAGTTAGAACCATCATATTTTTTCAAGTCCACATTAGAAAAATAGTTTCAGGTGTTGTTATCCATGGAGAGTGGTTTATGGATGTGAGGATCTGGAGGGTTTTGGTCATGGATAAATAGTTTCGAGTGAGATGGTTCTTCGTGGTCTGGATCACTTTCTTATATATTCCAAGGGATTTCTTTATGAGGTGATATCCAAGATAGTGTATGATCAAGTTTTTGATCCAAGTTATAGTCTATGTTTCTTATTTCCTCTGGAAGTTTATGAATCTCTCCCATATATCGATCATCATTGTACTATATTTTAGCATGAATATTATTGTATTTTTCATCTAGTGCATCGATATTTGCAACATTTGAGTGAGTATTCATGTTTTCTAGGGCCTTGAAATGTGTTTTATAAGAAGGAGGATTTTCCACCATGGGATGGTTGGTGGAGAGTAAGGTTTATAGGGTCTTGATGATGAGAGAGTGTCAAGTGATATATATCTTTGATATATGTGCAAGGTCCAACAATAGTACTTGAACCAATATCTTAGGAAACTAACTAATGAGGCTAGACAATGCCCTTATCCATACTACTTGACAACCTAGGTACTTGAGAGAGATCTCCCTAAGTGTTGTTCTCGATGTACTATAACTACAAGGGGATCAATTAGTTTATCTAAGGCTAGTTCCAGGTACACATATGGTAATTTTGATATGGATATGTGGAAGTGAAATCCTATATACAATTGTTGTATAATGTGGTGTTACTCGAAGGGGTACCAACAGAGGTTACAAGGGTCAAAATAATGTGTCTTAAGTACCCTTGTATTTTCTGTGTGCATGCTTCCCCAACCATAGTTTTCCCTACTAGATGATATATCTATATGTTATTTAAATATGCTAGCAAACATCTCTAAAAAGATGAAAATTGAGCCTGATAACTCTAGAAATAGCTCTACAATAATTGGAATATAACCCTAGAAAGATCTATACAAGAGCACAGCTACCTTCCATTCTTAGAAATTCTCATCACAAAGAAATAAAAAGGTTATCTTACATTAGGTATATAGAAAGAAAAACCACATAAATAAATACTTGCATATTCATTCTCATCGCCATCCCTCTTAGAATCTACGCATATTTAAAACCCTATCCATCATAACACTCATAGTTGCAAATGCTGAGAATCTTGATGAAGAAATATTAAAACACCTTTCAAGGGTCCTCCAGAGAAATGGCTACAAACTAACAGACTCATTAGGAATTCCTTTAGGAAGCAACAAGATGCATCAATAAGAAACCAGGAGAAGGAAATTGAAAGTAAAAGAATAGCGATCCTCCCATACATACAAGGGACTATTGATAAGATAGCCAAGGTTCTAAGAAACAAGAAAATAAAAAAATATTTCTCCCCGCTAAAATTCTCGAGAAAATTTCTTTATAAAACCAAAGATTCCACTAATCTCATGATGAATAAAGGTGTTTACTCAATTCGTTGTTCATGTGGAGAAGTATTCGTTGGATAAATTGGTCATTTGATAAAATTTAGGAAAAAATACAACACCATGCAAACATCACATATAATAGGGATAAGAAATCGATAGTGGTTGAGCATTCTAAAAAAATAGCCATTATGTGTGTGTAAAATGCAAAGGCGATTTCAATGGAGGAATAGTATAATAAAAGACCCATGTGATAAGCAGTGAAGATAGATAAACATCTACGTAATTTCAACAGAGACAATGGGTTAATCCTGACCAATTCATGGAATCCTTTGATTCATACCCCAAGGAATAACATATTGAACTAGATGTGATTGGTTTGTTATTAAATATTTATTGGTCAATATTTCCCCATAACTCAATGAGATTCACATTCTCCTAATGATGGACTTGGCCATGTAGTCTAAAACGCGTAGAGAAAAGAAGAAGAAAAAAACATGCTTTCCATTCAATTTCCAACAATGGAATATAACTTACTTTTCAAGGTATGCTAAAATTTTAGAAAAAAGCACAACTCCTTTTAAAACATTGTTTGGAGGTGGTCAGGAAGCTTCTATAACTATGAAATGTTCACACTTATGAGACTAAAGGTTTTCTCTTTAATTGTATGATATGTCTACTTTGCAACGTCATAGGTTTTACTAAATTCCGATCTGCCAAGAAAAAAATAGGGTAATCTTCCCAAGACTTGTTGTTTTCATCCTTCTTAGAAGATAGAATTTGTAAGGACTTCAGGTGTCCAATTTTCTAGATACAAACCTAAAAATATTATCCAAAATAATTTGGTATGTCTCCTTTCCTACATAATTGGTTGCACTTAATTTGGAGTTTTAAAACTTCATATATAATAGTTTTTCCCATATCATTTGTTCAAGGCTAGTTTTCAGGCCATTCAAAATGTATAACTTACAAAAAGTGTATGTTTGAAAAAGAAGCAACCTAGAAGCTGAAATTATGACACAAGTTACCTCCCTATGTCCTTTATATACCCTTTGATTTTCATACCTTGAAAATTCAACAAGAAAAAAAATGAAATGTTAAAAATATAAAATAAAATAAAATAAAAAATAGAGAAGAAATTCCAAAATGACTTGTTTGAAAGAGCCAAATTCTAGGAAAAAATACCTTTACCTTCATAGAGTATATCTCCAAAATTATAGCGACTCAGAAACTGAAAATTGGACACAATCTACCTCCATATCTCTTTGTTGTACATTGCCAATTTCAAATACTAACACTGCTAAATTTTTTATCTTAATGCGGAATTATGGTACTACTTGAAATCAATGAATAATCAAAAGCATAATAATTCACATGAGAAATAGGATTTACCCTAAGGAAACCCTATAATACTTGAGGGAGAAAACCCCAATAAAATATTCCTTAGAATATTGATAGATAACAGAGAATGCCTTTACAGTGAGAAGATTACATGAAGCACCCCTGGTGCATTATCAGAGAGAAATACCAAGCACCACTACTGAAATCATAGAGCAAGAGAGAAGATGGAAGAATAGGCCTCAGAATAATATCTTGCACAAACCAATTCATTGATTTTGGTCACATGCACAAAGAAAGCAAATTTCCTGCAAGAGAGAAGAGAATTCACTCTCACATTGAATTCATCAACCCTACATAACATATATATACCATACTTCTCATGCTTTGGATTCTATTTTTATATTCCAACTTTAAGATGAACTCACCCTTTTTCTACATGCTAGATTACTTAATTAGGTGGCTAACTAAAGTGTCATCATGCAAGTGTAATAATTTAAGTGTCATAACTCAAGGGCCGCAACTCAAGTGTTGTAACTCAAGTGATGTATTTTAGTTGAACTTAAGTGTTGACATGCAAAACACTTTAGCTAACTAGATATTTTGTATTAACATTTAGTTAACTCTTTTAACTAAATTCCTTGTTGACAAAATCACTGAAGTGAAGAATTTGATTTCTCCTTTAATTAACTAAATTCTTTCTGGTTAACATTACTGAAGTTTAACAACTCAAGTTCTCTCTTATTTAAGTGAAGTATTTATCATTAATGAAGTGAGAAAATTGATTTCTCCCTTATCTTATCACATATTATCTTTATCTTTTGTCTTATCTGCATAGTCTACATGTGATGACTTTAATTTATCTATCATATCAAATATAATAAGGAGATTTTTCCAATGATGTGAACAAACTTAGTTAACTCTTTTACCTAAAGTCCTTGATAACATCACTGAAGTGAACAATTTGATTTCTCCTTTAATTAACTAAATTCTTTCTGGTTAACATCACTGAAGTTTAACAATTTGATTTCTCTCTTATTTAAGTGAAGTCTTTATCATTCAATCAAGTGCGAAAATCGATTTATCTCTTATCTTATCACATATTATCTTTATCTCTTGCCTTATCTACATGGTCTAGATGTCATGACTTTAATTTATCTATCATATCAAATATACTAAGGAGATTTTTCCAATTATGTGAACATCTTGTTCTATTATCGTTCCAAGTGGTCATAAGTTAAAGTAATTAACTCCAGAGGTAGCCAGTCTCTAGAGGGGATTTGATAGAAAAGCATTACCTCAACACATGAGGATCCATATTGACACACAAGACCTTAGTCCTAACAAACAAGGCTATACATCACCATCACTTTGACATACAAAGCACTTTCCTCAACACATGAGGCTTATTCATTATTTATTCCAACTCAAGATTCTTCTCCAAGTTTCATGAGTCCAAATCAGGATCCTATAAGGCACTACCTCGACAAATGAGGCTCAATCTTGGCACACAAGATTGACTTGGAGAATGACTCATGTTTCTCTAACTTTAACAAAGCAATGTGGACTCAACAAGTTGTAGTGTAAAGCTTGATATGACTCATTTGAAATAGATAATCCCTAGAAAAATATTCCTTTTGGCATAAGAAAGAGATACAATACCACTTGTAATATGATTAAACCTAGAAATTCAAAGAAAATATAAAAAATACAAGAGGAAATATATAAAATAGATGGAAATGTTCACTTGTCTCTTCAAGGGGGAAACCTCAAAGAAAAAAAGGTCCAAATACAATGACAATTCTTGACTCAACATTACATATCTTACTACTCTATATATAGTGCTTCAATAGACAAAGTCCTAACTACTTATGGTCCTACTATTAATGAGGTTCAACCACCCAAGGGAATTTATTTAATACATATTCCCCCTTATATATATATATATATATATATATGGACCTACCCTAACCACCCTACTTTATCAATGTACACGACCATATGGCCCATTAGATATTTAGTGGATAGTGACTTAGTATAAAAGGGCATGATAATAGATTTGTGTGTCTCCATCTATTCATATTCACTATACAATTTGTTTTCCAAATGGGAGAGGAAATAAAAAGTTACACCAAAAATAAAATACTTATGAAAACATGAACCATGCATGCTCAAATACCTATATATTTTAGAGATGTGATATATGTACAAATAAAAATCAATAAAAAAATAGAAGGCAATACTTTTTTCTCTTAAACATGTCTTTAAAACTTGCATACAAATCTCTACAAGTGTGTGTAATTTCATCAACAATGAATTTGTGGTTCATATTGAAAAGCATGCTTGAAAATATCCTTAAGAATAGAGAGGTGAGAAAAAGGATTTGTTTTTGTTTATGCATCTTGAACCACCGAGTTTATTATTCCAAAGCTAAGATCAAGTCATCCAACTCATCCAACATGTAGATGAAAAGAGATAGTCCTTCCAAGTTCTATTGAATTTACATGACAACACACACTTTATTAATGCAAACACACTAAAAACATGAAGACACTAAAAATGTACACACGTTTTGATTCTATATTCTTATTCAAGTCTCTTGATCACAATACATTTCAATAAAATACTAAGACAGTAGTTCTCAATCTTTGATGATGGCCAAATCCCTGTAAACCATCTATGTTCTCATGTCGTGGTCTTAGGACATATTTGTGCTGCTTGAGCCTAACGAGCTCTATTTAGGGCTTGAATATGTTTTATATCCCTACCAACAAATGTTTTGGTATGATGTATGTTGTCTCTCTACCATGACTATGATAAAGGCCTTGAGATCCATCCAATGTGTATGAAATATATTAATTGCACTGATATCCAACTCCCAAGGAAAATCCCCCCTAGTAAGTGTTCATGTCAATTTGCCTAAGTTTTATTCATGGTTCTTGACCTCAAGAAGGTTCAATTAGGGATTAACACCCTTGTTAACTAGTACTCTCGAACATATGGCTTGGCCCATACCCATTTTTAGAGCATAAAACATACCCAAGAAACCTATATCCCACTCAAAGGCATTCAAAGAACCTCTATAAAATATCTTACTCATGGGATATTAAGAGGAATCATTCAAGGATCTTACTTCTAAGAAGATTCAATTATATCTTGAGGGAATTTGTTTCCCTACTTGACCATGTTCAAGGCCTTTTGATCCATCCTTAGTTTTCAAAATCTCTTAATTGCATCCATATCCAACTTTGATTCCAAATATCCATAAGAGAGAGTTTTGTTGCATTTTGTAGGTCCTTTTCATGGTGATTGAGCCTCATAAGTTGAATTTAGGACAGAAGGCCTGTTATTATCCTTATGAAGTTGGATAGACCTATAGACACATTCATAGTGAACAACTATCCTATTGATGACACATAATACCCTTGGAGGTGATTGTTAACCAATATAGATTAGATGTGGAGGTTTTCAGGATTTTGAATGGTGCTTGATCTTGAGAATATCCATTTATGGATTGAGGATAATGCTTCTCCCCAACCAATTTCAAGGGAATGGGGATGTGTTTCACTACCATGACCATGGTTGATTCCTTGAGATCCATCCATGGCATGTGAAACATATTAATAGGACCTATATCGAACTCATAGGGAAAATAATCCTTATTGAGGTCTCATGTGCTGTGTCTAGGGTTTATCCAGGGCACAACTTGAGAAAGTTCATTCAGATATAAAATCCCTTGTTTACTCTCTTCACCATGTAGTATGGTTCAAACATATTTCTAGTGCACAAAAATATACCCACAACACTTATATCCACCTTGAGGGCCTACATAGAAAATTAAAAATTATGGTAAAAAAAATATTTTTCTAATTACTATTATTTTTCTAATAGTAGAATGCATGACATCAAATACAACTAGCAAATTCACCATGTATACCAAAACCATGGGCCATAAATACCTAACAACAAACATTAGTAGTGATTAATGTTTTTGGTTAGTGATTTATGGTCCATTGTTTTGAAATCCCATGGTAAATGTTCCCATGGTATTTTGATGCCATGCATTATATTTATAATTTTGTGTCTATGTCCCAAATAATTTTTTTATTCTTTTTTTGCTCTTAATAAATTATATCTATGTTGTGATATAAGTAAATATATTTTTTAGGTAAGTTATTTTTTATAACAAAAAAACTGTTAATTCAAATACCTCGATCGATATTTTAGCTCGATTGAGATATATACCTCAATGAATATATTTGAATTAATAATTATTTTTCCTATATTTGAATTCATATAGTTTTTAATGGTTAAAAGCTCGATCGAGAGCTTTTCTCAATCGATATTTTGTTTAACCGCTCTTTAACCCTTGATCGGGATGTTTTTAAAACATGCACAAATGCTCGATTGAGGGATTTAAAATAGGCTTTTAGCCCCCTTTTTTAACTTTGTTTTTTCAAGCCCTTTTTGCGAGACCTAAACCCTAGCCTAGGATTCACATTAGATGGTGGACTTCATACCAATGGATCCATCAATGAATCGTCTATACATTGACATATAATTTACAAGCTTATGAGCTCATATGATAATTTTTTATTTTCTTTGGAAACTTACACTCACAAAACCATGTCAACAGCTTCGATAAATCAACAACATAAAATTATAAAACAAAAAAATTTCAAAAAATACATACGGCACATACTAACGCGTGCTCTTCAAAAATGTATTTTTTTATTTTTCTATTTTTGTAACCAGTCAAAAAAATTTTATGCCACTTGTAAACTTTTGTTGAAATTCACAAGAACACACCTATCATTAAATGCAATTTTGGCATATTAAATCATTTTTTAGAAATATTTGTGGAAAGACAACATAATTCTCTACAATTTGTTTTTTGTTGCGCATCGGAATTCACTAGTTATATATGAGTTTTGAGGGTTTCAACTTAATGAATGTGTAAAAAAATTAATTTTCGCCATCACTTTTGGCCAAAACGTGTTACCCATCTTCATGGATTCACCATATCACCTCTCCTTTTTCTTTAAATACTTGTCCGCCATATTACTCTACTTGACATTAATTCTCTACCCTATCTGTTATCAACCTTTCAACTCCTATCCATGTCCTTGCACGAAGTTGAGGAACCTTTTAGATGCAATCCTAGTTTCACAAAACCCATAAGAGTTTAGTAAAACAAAAATGCTCAAGTTTTTATTTGAACTATGCATGGGAGGGCCTGAGCCTGCCATGTCTTTTGACATGCATGATAGATAGGAAACAAAAATGAAAGCGTGTTTTTTAACTACAAAACGCTCACGTTTTTTTAACTACAAAATGCTCTAGCATTTTCTAACTACAAAATGCTCTAGAGTTTTGTATCTACAAAACTCTCTAGTGTTTTGTAACTATTAAATGCTCTATCATTTTGTATATACAAAATTCTTTATCATTTTGTAATTCTCTATCATATTATATTACATATTAAGTTTCCTTTACCTTTTCTTTATCCCCCCGTCCCTAACTCCCTCTTCCCCTCCATATCTCCCTCATTTATCTCTATGTACCTACCAATCCCTCCCTCCATAATTCTCTCTCCCCCTCCATATCTCCCCCCTTTCCCTCCCTCCCTCCCTCCCTCCCTCTTTATATATATGTCCTTCCCCATCCACTCCTCTCTCTCATATCTACATACATCGCTTTCCCTCTCTCCCCCTCCCTTCCTCTCTGTCTCCCCCGCCATCTCTCTCCATAACTCTCTTTTTTATATCCCTCCCTCCATAACTCTCTCTCCCTCTCCCTCCCCCCCCCCTATCTCTATCTCTCTCTCTATGTTTCCCTCCCTATACCCCCCCCCCCACTCCCTCCCTCCATCCCTCTCTCTCTCCCTCTTCACTCTCTCCCTCTCTCTATCCCCTCCATATATCCCCCCATTTGTCTCTATGTGCCAACCCCTCCCTTCCTTTACATCTCTCTCTCTATGTGTCCCCCCCATCCATTCCCCTCTATCATATCTACATACATCTCTTTCCCTCTCTCTTCCCAACCATCTCTCTCCATAACTCTCTCTTTTAATACCTCCCTCCCTAACTCTCTCTCTCTCCCTCCCTTCCCCTCTATCTCCCACGACCCCTACAACTCCATCCCTCACTCTCTCCTTCCCTATTCCTCCCACCTCCATCCATCTATATCATCTCTCCATACATCTTTTTCCGTTTCTCTCCCTTCCTCCCTCTCTCACTCCCCCTTCAAGGGATAATTAGGGATCAATTTATGTTTAGAGCATAGGATTTTATGGGTTAAGAGATTTATGGGTTAAGGAATTTAGGGATCAATTTATGTTTAGAGCATAGGATTTTATGGGTTAGGATATTTAGGGGTTAAGGAATTTAGGGCTCAATTGTTAGGGGGATAAGGTTTAAAAGGTTAGGGGTTGAGGCCTAAGCAGTTAAATATTTAATTGTTTAGGGGTTTAAAAGGGATTAGGGATTTAGGGATTTAAGTATATGGGTTAGGTTGTTTAGTGGTTAGGGGTGGAATAGGTCACTAGTGGTTAGGGGTTGTGGGATTAGAGGTAATGTGGGTAAGGCATTTAGGGGTTATGGGATTTAGGGGTTAATGGATTTAGTGCTGTGGGGTCAGGGGGTTAGGGTTTATGAGGCTATGAATTAAGGGCGCATGGGTTAAAGGGTTAAAGGATTATAAAGGGTAATATAGAGATTAGAGGTTAATGCACAAGCATAAGTGAGAGTGCCCAAGCCGAGAGAGGAGTGATCAAGCCCAAGGGGAATCTCTTAAGCAAATGTAGATCTCTCCTGCAAACAGAGAGCACACATTCAAATGTAGAGTGCACACAAAAAGGTGGGATGCCCTTTCACAATGGAGGTCGCACATGCAAACAGAGATTAGAGGTAAACAATTATTTTACCTCTAGGGGGTAAAATAGAGCTTAAAGGCTAATGGTTAAAGGATCATAGGTAAACAATTAAAGGACTTAATGGGTTTAGGGGTTAGGGATTTAGGCGTAAATGTATTTAGGGATCTTTGGTTAGAGGGTTAGGTTCTAAGAGGTTAGGAATTAAGGGCTTAAGTGTTATACTATTAAGGTATTATAAGGGGTTAAGGGATTAGGGAAATATGGGTAAAAACTAAGGGGATGGGAGCCTTAAGGGGTTAATTAAGGGACAAAGGATTTAAGGATTAGGACTTTTATAGGTTAAGGGATTTATGGGTCGATTGTTAGTGGGGTAAGGTATAAAAGGTTAGGGTTAAGTTTTGATGGGTTAAAGTGGTAAGGATTGTATGTTAAGGGCTTAGGTTCTTAGGAGCTAATGAATTAGGGGTTTAGTGCTTTAGGGGGTTTGGGCCTTAGGGATTATGGGTTTAGTCCTTTAATTTCCTCCCTCCTCATTCCTATCTCCTCATCCCTCGATTTATGTCCTTTTCCACCGACTCTCGTATCCCCTCTCTCTGTCTCACCCCCATTACCTCCATCCATTACTTAGCATATAGTCCCCCCCTCTCATATTCCCTCTCTCTCTCTCTCAACCCCCTTATTCCATCCATTAAATAGCACATAGTTATGTTCTTCATAATGCTAGAGCATTTTGTAAACAAGAAATCCTAGAGAGTTTTGTAACGAAGAAATGCTAGAGGTTTTGTAAATAATAAACTCTCACACATTTTGTAGAGCAAAAATGCTAGAGTATTTATGTTGACACCAAAGGAAAGAATAAAAATTTAAATGTAACGTTAATGTGTGAGTGTTCCTTAATTCCTAAAACATGCCTCCTCACGCACCCCGCATGTCATCCACAGTCCTATGTGTTTGGTTCGGAGTTACCAACCATGTTCTACGGAATATGGTAAGCCATAGCTAATTGGTCATTTCCTCCATTTTCTCAATATGCTTGTATTTTTCCTCTTTAAAATATGATAGACACAATCATTTTGGATAAAATTTTAAATAAAGATAGCATTTTTTTTGCATATTTCGAATATGTAAGAAAAAATAAATATTATTTTTTTCTTTCTATTTTTTTCGTAATTTTCTTGTATCGTGACTCCTTAACTCAAAAAAAACATTGTTAGTGTTTCTTCCATAACTTTTTTCATTTCCCAAGCATTTAAAAAGAAAATGTATGTTGCAGTACTAGACACGGACCTCTACATGCTATAAAAAATCAATTTCATAATCATTTCATTAAGACCTTCAAAAGCTACACCCACACTTGACGTACCGTTTTCAAGGTTTGATTACTTAGATAATTAAAAAAATAAAAAACAAACAATTTAATTTTGGAAAAATAGTTTTGCGCTAGTGCTACTTGTTCTCTACATGTCTACCAATTTTTATAGCATGAAACGATCATTTAGGCACTCAAAGTCCGCACCCACAAAGACATATACCTTATTATTTGCAAAAAAAAAAAAATGTGTCTGTTAGAAAAAATGAAACTTGGCATAGTTATGAAAATTTTCAATACATAAAATTTATATATTCAGAAATGTGATTCAATTTCCTACATCTCATGGTTTTTACTCAATGCAATATATTTTGTGTGAGTATCTCAAAAAATCCATGTAAGTTGAGAGATGCCTTATTTTTCAATTGTCTATTGCATCTAACATGCCAAAAGTGACCCTAATTAGCTTACACTCACCCATACCTTACCTATGCATTCCATGTTTCCCCTATCCTACCGCGTACTCTCTTCCCTCTCTTAGTCCACCTCCTCCTTATCCAAATCCTTCATTCCCCTTCCCCCTCTCCTTATTACTTATACCTCTCCAACCTTCCCCAACATCATCCGTCTATCTAATCCCACTACCTCCCCAAACCACCCTTGATCACACATTGTAGACTCTCATTCAGCCACCCCCTCCATCTCAATCTTGTCTCCTCTTCATCCATTCCTTCCTTATTCAACCCTTTAAACTCATCTTATATCCATAAATTCCCTCTTCACCCTCACCACCTCTCCATTCCTACAACCCATACAATCCTATTCTTTCTATCGCACTCCTTTGCTCTTGTTTCATCTTCATCCCTATGTCCCTTTACATCATAGTTTACCTCCTTTTCCCATTTCCTATCCTCCCTACCCACTGTTAATTACCCTTTTCCACCCTTATTCATTTGCATTACCCTCTACCCCTAATCCTCCTTACTTCCATCTCTTAATACTCTCATCACCTATCCATTTCTACCCCTTGTTGATCAACACCACCTCTATTCCATATTATCACATGCTCTTCCTAGCATGACTCCCCGTTCTACTACCTATCCACCCCCTACACCTCCTCTCTTTCCTCATTTTTTTTCACCACTGCTACCCCTACTCTCTCACCGATCAATCCATACATCCTTTTGGTTCCTTGTCCATCTCTTTCTCCCTCCATCTCTCCATATTTTATGGCCTCCAATATCCCATCATCCCAGCCCCTATTTTTCCACTTTTCTATTTAATCCTTTCTTCACCTAGTCATTTATTCCTTAATATAGTTGACCCTATGATTTATCTTATCCAATCCTACCCTATCCAAGCTTAACCTTTCATAGCCTTGTTGGTGTACATTCTTATTTTTATTATTTTCCCCTCTTTTGGGGGACAAGGGCACTCCTACTATAGGTATCCCCCCTTTTAGGGCCAAGGACACTCGTAACTAGAGTAATCCCAAATTTCCAAGGACACAAGTGCTCCTAACTGGAATAATTCCCTCTTTTTAGGAAGGATGGAATCCTCACTATAGTTTGTCTACTTTTCTAGGGATCCTACTACAATTCTACCCTTATTTAGGATGAGTGCACCCTACTTTACTATGTTGGGATATTTAGACTTTAGTTAACTCATGAATGACCTAGTTAACTATGTATTTCAAGTTCTAGGTCCAATTAACATTGGTTGCTCATATATGATTGATTTAATTACTTCACATGACTATTTTGGACTAGTTAATGCTAATTGCACATGCATATCCTAGTTAAATGCCTAATAAATCCTCACTTGGATATTATGGGATTGCTAACTCATGCATGACTTAGTTTTCTACCTCACATGGGCACACTTTACTATTATGAGCTACTTAACTCTAGAGCAGTCATGCATAGCCTATTTAACTACCTCACATGGGCACACTTGGTTATTATAGTCTAGTTAAACACTAGATCACTCATGTATAGGTCAAGATAACAGCCTCACAAGGGTGCACTTACCTATTAAGGGAAATTTCTCTTGAGTTTTCACTATCTCTTATGCTTGCGCATGTAATGTAGCCTAGCTTGGTTTCCTATATATGAAGGTTTGCATCTCATTGACCAAGGATTATTTAATTCATATATCCTATTGATCATTCAATTTGTTGATAAAGATTACGTTGATGCACAATCATGAGCTCCTTTAAAGACACTTTAGTTGCCACATAAAACTGAAAAAACAGTAATCGCCAACTTCAAGAGGCTATTAGAGGTACTTGCATAACAAATTTTAAGATGATGTAAAAAGAAAAAATATAGTAAATTGAATAAGCTTTCATAATATCTAAATTTTACTTCTAGAAAATTTGTGTAGTTCATAAAATTTGTTTTTCTAAAACTGGATTTTAAAATTTTCAGCACAATATAACATACATGACTATACTATATGAATTAATTGATTGTATTTTTGAATAAATGCTTTTACATATGTAGAGTACATCTTGTACTAGTGCAACACTATTTTCCGAAATTATTCATGTCAAGTCCCTTCCCATCGATCCAACGCAAGGGAGAGAACATGACACTAATAACTAAGCTTCTTCTACTTCCCAGCCCCATGATCATTAACAAAATTCATAGCAAGTAAAAATACATATGAAGATGTGTAAATGAAAGAAACATGCTGGAAATAAATTCTACTACACATGTAGCATTCATTCAACATATTCATAATAGTCATCAAATAAAGAAATTGCAGAATTAACAAAAGAGAGTACTTATCTTGAAATAAAGTAGTCCCGATCAACTCGCTATGCAACTCCAACATTTCACCCAACCATAGGCCAGTTGTGCTCCTCAATCTCTCAACACAACTGCCACCCCCCGAGTTGGGCATGATTTCTACAAGGAAAACGGGAACAACAGACTCACACATAGCCAAATATAAACCAAAAATCAGCCAAGCCAATCTACAGTTGGGTTTATCAGGCTGCCAAGGAAATGGAAGGGAATAAATTGCTAAGCTAGTGAGCTCAACCACAGAGCTATTGGTACCTCTACAAGATTTAACTAGATTGGTACCCACAATACCTACACACCCAACACAAGTAAGTATTCCCTTCACTACTACACAGTCCCTCGGGCCATACCTTCCCTTCTAATGCTCTTCAAGGTGTGCATAGAAAAGTATCCAAGGTCCTTTGATATTTCTGTGAGGTTACCCTCTTCACTAGGTTTATCACGTCAATTCTAATCCTCTTCCACTCTTAGTTTATTACTCACAATTTCAAACCAAAACAGGGATGCACATAATAGAAAAACACAAGTGCGGGGCATGAAGAAAAACGTTTTGACTATGGGATTCCCAAAATGGGGTTTCGATGAGTTTCCAAAATCATGGGCACCCAAAAATGAACTGTTAGAGGGGGAATCGACCCTCAGAGATAAAAATCAATTTCACAACATGTTTATGGGCATTCAAGGGGCATAAACGACCTATATAAACCCCCAAATCCTAACTCTCTTCCTCCCATTAAGTATGCAACACAAAACGACTTCCCAATTGTGGAAAATGATGGAAAACATGAAGGAGAATGGCCTAGCTAGCTCAGACTGCGTGAGGGAGAAAAGACCATGGGTGAATAATGGTTGGGGAAGCAGTTTTGTGGGTGTTTTCTTTCCTAAGGAACCAAAAACAATTTTCCAAATTGATCGCTTTCCCATACACAAAATTGGGCAGCCATACCTCTCCATTCCCAATGCATTAACTACCTCAACCAACTCTTGGAAGAATTAAATGATTGGGTGCATAAGTCGAAATGGGTAGCTGAGGGTTTATGGGTTCTCTCACTGACACTTGGATTAACACTATTGGATCATGGGTTTAAATATTTTCCCTCCATATCCCTTGTAAAAATCATGTCCCCATACTCTTGTTTCATATCATAGCTAATTGTTGGTATTTCATTAAAATGCATATTTACATGATGTTGTAATTTCTATTGTGCCTTGCTAGCATGAGAACCATATGCATCGATTTTCAATTGCCGATACATAAAAGGCTAAATCAATGGAGGACCTTGGCCTTGAGCTCCTCACCACGATTTAATAACGATATTTACATCATTTACAATTTTAATGCAATAGGGTCAAAATCAAGGTATTACAATTCCTGATGTTTTCATTTTTATGATTTATTAAATCTAGAAATCCCTGAAAAAATGGTGTTGTATGTGCGTGTAGGACTTTATGGGCATAACTTAATGAAATTTTGAATTTTTTTATATGAGTGTATAGATATCTCTTTATTCTAGTGCACTATATAATTTGTTTGAGAAATGGTGAATACAGTCAAAAGTTACAGCATAAACAAAAAAGCTTGTATTTGGAATTTTGATATCTGGTGACACAAAAAGTGGACCCAACTTCATGCACCCACCGATAATTATATGGCTTCTCTCTTTACTTGAATTCTCTTCTATTCTATGGATTGTTATTTATACACGCGACACGCCAAGTTTTCCACCATCATGTCAACAAAGCATAGATTAGGTTATTGAAATATTGTGTTCTGAACCACACTTTGAAAAAAAAAAATTTACCATCAACACGAGACATTAAAAACTTTCATTGAAATGTTTATTCAAATTATCTACAAGTTTCTTACGATATTGAAGTTTTTTATCAAAATTATGTTCAAGATGATAGATAGATATTACCATTAAAAACCTTTAGTGTGGCAGTTCCATAACCAAATGATGTCCCCACTGCTATACAAAAGTTTAAACAACTTTTTAAAAAATCTAAAAAAGAAAACAAATGTTAAAATAAATATTTAATTCTTATTAAATTAAGATTTAAAGGTTTATTACCCTCATTAAATGAGTGCTCCAAGCCATGCCAATTTACCTCTTCTCGGTTATGGTTTACCCAAAGGAAATCCTGAAAGAAATAAGAAATATCCAACACTAATAGCTATGGAAAGGATCCTCAGATAAGAATAAATGGGCCTTAATCATCTGGGAGAATCTATGTAAGCCTAAAATGATCAAAGGTTTGGGGATGAGGGATCCAAAAAATAATAGTGAGGTGTTGGGTGCCAAAATATGGTGGAATTGGGTAACCCACACCTCAAAGCCATGGGAAAAACATTGGCATGCTAGATATGCCCAAGACAGACCAAAGCAAGATCTAATACGCTTCAATCAAGAAAAAGTTGGATCTCATATCTGGAAAATTTCTCTTCACAATAAACAGATAATCCAAGATCACAATTTCTGGGAAATTAGAGATGGGGAAGCAACTGACTTTGGTTAGAATTCATGGCAGCAGATGCCAGATCTCTCCATGCAAGTTGATTGTAACAATAAAATAATAAATTAATATTAATATCAATTTATTCTTAATTAAAGACTATTTAAGTCAATAGTCATGCCTTTTTACTAAAAGGTGCATGACGGGCTTATATAGACTCCAAACCTATGTAACTATTAATCATCTATCATACATTCATTTTTACATTACTACTTAGCCATTTATGACTTTCTTATTTTACTTGTATTGGTTATTTACTTAGTAAGGAACTCTTGTTCCTTCAATGGTATCAGAGCCCCTTCTTGGAAAATTCTAGCCATTGCCAAAAAAGTAAAAAAAACAAAAGAGAATAAAGAAAAAGAAAAAAGTAAAAAAATAAAAAGAAGAAAAGAAAAGAAACAAGAAAATAAAAAGAAAAAGAAAAGAAGATAGTGAAAAAAAGAAGTAAAAATAAAAAAGGATAAAAAAGAAGAAGAAGAGAAAATAAGTAAGAACAAGAAGTAAAATAACATTCATGAAACCGCACATGGTTTTATCACAGTGCACATGGTGTTGTGAGCCCTTGGTTTTATAAACCGTTCCTTGGTTTTATCAAACCAACTCTTAGTTTTATATATTATTATAATAATATTAGTATTATTATATAATATTTTAATTTTATTAGAAACTTATTACTCCACCTTTATAATTAAAGTATTTAAATATAATACTCATTATTTTTAGTCAAACAAAAATTACAATATTATTATTATTATTATTTATAATAATATATATTGTATTGTTTCAAAACTCTATACCCCTTCTATTCACAAAAAATTATAATATTTATTTTTATTGTTAGTAATAATTAATATTATTAAATAATTGTAATTAATTACAATTATTTTATAAAAAGAGGAAGGAAGCCAAAAATCAAGGAAAATCGACAATCATCGAAGAGTCAAACATCAAAGGAAGACCAAGTATCATCGGAATTTGAGACCATTCACCTTCGAACGAGTCAAAAAAAAAAATCAAAGTCTCAAAAGATATTAAAGTAGTCACTTACACCAATTTTGGAAGAATTATGGAAGACATATATAAATTCAAATTTTGGACTAAGTGTCCTTATTGCGAAATGGAATTCCAATATCCGAGAGCCTTTAAAAATTACGATCGACCCTGTCCAATATGTGATAAACATTTTATTATGAGGGACGATCCAGGTCATTCACAATCGCAACCATAGTTACGAACAGTTTCGGCCCAGCTAGAAAAGTGTGAACTAGCTAATAGTGTTCTACAAATCTAGTTCAACAATCAGGAACAAATTAATGGTTTTCAAAAAGAACAGATTATTACCTCAGAATTACGAATTCGATCATTGGAAGACAGTAGAGAAAACCTCACAAAAAAATTATCAGATAAGGATGAAAAAATTTCACATCTGGAAGGTATCATTCAAAAACTTGAAGACGAGATAAAAAAACCAAACAAAGTGAAAGAATATCCATATGGAAATAGTGTCGACTTAAAAGAGGAAATTAGTTGTCTTAACAAAATCGTCATGGACAAAGAAGACAAATTGGCGCAAGTACATGAAAAGTTAAAAAATCAGGAAATAGTTACTTCATCATCAACAACAAAAAGAAAAACTCTAGCAGCAATATGACGACAGTAAGAAGCCACATAAGTTGGAACTGACAAAATTCAACAAGGTGTTATCAAGCAATACCGAAGAAAGTTTTTGACTGCGAAATCATAAGAGAACACTGATTACAAAGATAAAAAAATTGAAAAACAGTAGCAAGAGGGAACACTCTGGTGAAGACCTCAAAGGAAGAATACTGGAAAAACAAGAAGAAACCCAGTGTCTAAATAATCGTAATCAGGAATCAGATAATCAAATCAAGAAGTTAGAAATTGACAAAAAGTCGCAAGATGAAAGAATAAAAAAGATTCAAAATTGTAACAATTTACTGGAGAACCAGGAAGCGCGAATCCAGGAAGATGCATCCAAAAGTGAAGTCGAGTAAGTGAAGGTAGTCTTCGCTGCAGTTCAAAAGAAAGAAAAACAAACAACACACATGTCAAAACCCAAAATTTCCGAAAAATTTAAAATTTTTAAAAATAGCATGCAATATGATTAAATGCAGTCATTTAACTGTTTTGATTAGATTAAATGAAAATAAATGTCTCTGACTCATCTGTTATTGTACTTAATTTTTATATGAGTTTCTTTACTGTTGCTGATTGTTTTCTGTTTTTCAACCACAAGGGGGATTTCCATAGCAGACTGGGCTTACTTAGCTTCCGAGCTAATGCAACAGGTTTCTTTCTCTTACAGATATACAGGTAAAGTGCGGGTTGCTACAATTAAATCTTTAAAGTACTTTAAATCCAATTACTGTACCAAAACATCCAGTAGAAGCATAAGCATGCTACCAGGTTTATCAAGTTTTTTTTAAAGGTAGAGTTCTTCCTGCATTATGCCAAATTCAATTTCAGATTATGTTTTGATTTATACTTTAATTGCAAAGGGATTAGGAGTTATAAAATATCACTATGTTTGTACTTTTCTTATCTTCAGCAATTGCAACAGATTACCTGTCAATACATGTCTTCTATTATTAAATTAAGGGTTTGCATTGATTGGAATCTACTTTAGTTTCCATAAATAACACTTGATTAAAATCTATCAGTACTTGTAGAAATAGTACTCAAGTATCATAACTGATTAAACTCATTGGTATTAAGGTCTAGGGTAACCTTAGTCCAAATTTTATGAGTTGTAGAGCTTGGAACCCACGAGTGAATCCACATAACGAAGGAATGACATGTCTTATATGATCTGTACAAGATTATGACAATCGGCAAATTTGAAGTGGAGATGTATCAACTAAACCCTAATATCAATTCATTATCTTACAGGCTTGAAGAATAATCTAAGTCTTGTCACATAAGCAAAATAGGGTAAAAGGCCATATAATGGTAGGTTTTTTTTTTATAAACAACAAAACATACTTGGAACTTACCTCCTTATAATTTTTTATAATAATTTATCATATCTTCTATGTTTAACCAGACTCCAAGTCTTAATCTCGAATGCTATTGACAAGCAAGGTTTCATGGAATATAAGGCAAGGTATTAAGACCATAATCAAATGTTTTGATTATTAGAAGAAGGATATGTGAACCATATATTGCAACCATTATGGATAGCCATGCAATAGTTTTGTTACCCATACTAAGACTTTTATTTAGCAACAATAATGGGAACCTCATCGTAATCCTAAACATTATTGACAAGGTGTCTTTTTATGGATTGTAGGGCGACGTATTATGGTTCACATATGCGAGTTCTAAAGCATTGTTTCAAAATGAAATAGGGCAAGTTTAAAGTATGGTATCACGACCATGGAAGAATATCCATGCTATGATTTTGGGTTACCTTCGTAATGATTTTTAATTGACCAACAAAATAATTGGGAAACTTGTTGTAAAACTATTGAACCTCGACCCACTTGCATGAAATTATTTGGATGTTACGTGGTGGCTTCAGGACCAAGTGTTGGTCATATATAACATTGACTTAACCCTAGCTGGGCACTTCTCCCTCGCCTTCGGGCTCGGTCACCCTGTGAAACCTCCAGGTCTGAGTTTTTTTTTTTGCTGTTACTGTGTGCTAGCAACTTCAATGCTCACTCCAACCTTCGAGTTTGTCTACTGTATCATTTGGGAGTTGTTGTATTCTTGCTGTTGGCAGCTATGAGGTGGTTATGACCTAGGGTTTATCTTTGTGCTTCCATTACTAGTCTGGCCATGGCGTGAGGGTATCGTTCGACTTGTTTTCTGCCATGGCTTCCATCGTGGAAGGTAACCTTTGAGTTTCCCAGCCCGTTTCTTCTGGTGACCAGGGTGGGGTTTTCCACTTAACTCAGCTCGTGGCTACCGGGCCATTCACTGTGTTTGCAACTTCCTCCAAATCGCTGGTAAGCTATAACAATTGCTTCGTTGTTTTCAATTTAAAAGAAATTGTTTATTTTTAAGAAACATTTGTAACTGATTCGAAATTTGTAATGTGCAGGCACTGGTTACTCCTGAAGGTGTACAAGGCACAACCTTCGGCGCTTGGCTCCTACCGGGTGAGCCTGGTTTCACCATGGATTTTCCTCCTTTTGGTGGTTAGGATGGTTAGGGTTTGGTCTTGAAAGACCACCTTTGTGGCTAGCTCCGTGCTGTTCGGTCTTGTAGCTGCTTGTGACCAAAGTTCATGGACATGTTTAACCTTGTGCTGTGTATGAAAGGTTATGGATACAGTCATATGTAATTTAATCATCTTGCTTGAGGTATTTAGGGTTTATAGATGAATTAATGTGTAAAAGAAAGGCTGTGAGCCTGCTCAGAATGATGAGGTTACGGCCTCAAGGTTTTAATACTGTACCCGTAAACTTGCTCAGGGTTTCTACCCAGGGTTTTGGAATTTAACTTATTAAATGTTTCTCCTATAAATTTTGAGCTGGTGTGTAGCGTGTATTTCTAATTCTATGTTTTTTTTTAAAAATCATTTAAACAGTGATCCTTGGTTGCGGTCCTTGGCTGCGGTCGTAGGTGAGATCGTTGTCCTAATTCTTAATGTTTAACTACTTGTAAAGTCTGGAATGATGGGGGGTTCAATCCGAAATGACAGTGGTGATTTTGTTTAAATGCTGATTCTGTAGTTACGATTTTCTTGTGTTGGTAGTTTGAAAAACAAGTGAAAGATATTGTGATGATATTGAAGCTCGACAATGAGCTGGAAAACTATTCTGTCTGTTTCATTTTGTTGTGGAATTAATATCTAGGTTATTTCTCTGCTGATAAATTCTTATTGTGAAGACTCGGATGATAGGGTTACATTCAACACTCCACCATTGTGATTTCATTTAATTACTCATTTTGTTGTTATGATTAAGACTCTGTCGAAATAGAGAGTTTAGTGGAAGTTAATACTATACTGTTTAAGCTCGATACTGAGCTCAAAAGGGTTCTGCTAAATCTTTTGTTTTTAAAACAATGACTAAGTTATTTAACAGAGTTAAATTCTTTATGAAATTCTCTGTTAGGGTTTGGCATATTGATTAGGTTGAAAAGTAAAGATTTGTTTAAATTTAATTAGGGTTTGTGCATTGGTGTAGATAACCTAACCGTGGCTACAATTTCTCTGCAATGTTAATTATCTTGATATCAGTACTGTATCTTCTATTGTTAAAATTATCATTATTGTTTCCTACGATTGTTTATTAAATTTTGTAATATATACAGAGTACAACT
The DNA here is from genome assembly GCA_027924585.1 of Larix kaempferi. Taxonomy (NCBI): domain Eukaryota; kingdom Viridiplantae; phylum Streptophyta; class Pinopsida; order Pinales; family Pinaceae; genus Larix; species Larix kaempferi. The sequence goes on from BSBM01000206.1 coordinate 7,949,706, forward strand.
GTTTATATGTAACCCTTGCTTAAATATTCAATAATTATAATCAAACTAGGTCTATAATTGTATTAAAAAACTAATAATGAAAGTCTTACAGTTGTGTTGAATACTTGATAGATACGTTGTTATAAATGTAATAATAAGTTACTACTTAAGTATTGCTATTATATTGAATACAATATAAATACCTAGTTAGTAATAGTTACTCCTTAGCTGATAAACACAGTAACACTGCCAAATCTGGCTATGGCTATTCTGAGATTTTAACTTTCTAATTAATTACTCCTCGGACATATAGGAATTAAACACAGCCTACATTCATTCATAGTTAATAAACATAAAGGAATAAAATAACCGTCATAAAGCAATAAAATAACAGAACCTATATAAGCTGTAGACAACAACAACAATGGGAGGCTGTTCCTCCCTACCAACTCCTCGAGAGTGCCCAGACAGCACTTCTCAAGACCCCCGAGCTTGCTCTGGTCTCCCTGGATGGAACTAGGTGCAGCAAAGTAATTCTCTCAGCCCAAACAGCTATAATGGAACCAAGTTACTGCAACATTCCTCTCAAACAACTTCCTTACTGTAATTCCCTCTTCCTCAATGGGACTCCTGAATAACATTCACTTGAATGTATTCTCCCTCCAGAACAATTCGAACCCTCAGCTCAGTTCATTGAGTACTATTTAAAAGATTGCCTAGGTCTTTGTTGGGTTAACTGTCATTAATGAGCCACCTGCTCAGATTCCACTTTCTTGGGGAATTATGACCCCAAATATAGGGAAGTTGCCACCTGCAACTTAGGAAGTGTTTGAGGATGCTGCCACTTGTCTTTTTCCTTTCCACCTAGTTCCATCCACCAGTTTGACCAGTAACCTCTTTTAACAGCTCTCCCATGTTGTTGTCTCCATAATTTATTTATTAATAATAAAATATTCTGAATTACATTCCATTTCTAGTGACTCTGCTGAGTCATCCATTCCTACTTAGCATTAAATTTAACATAATGTCTCAGGAATATAATAAAACAAATTACATAATTTTTACAGAATTGGGGTATGTGACATACACAGCCCCTTAAAATGTAACATCATCCTTGATGTTACTTATTCCTCATCCTCAACCACCTACTGGAACAAATTTGGGTATGCTTCCCGCATCTTACTTTCCAGTTCCCAGGTAGCTTCTTCAGGACTAAGGTGCTTCCATTGCACCTTCAGCTATCCAATTGTGTGGTTCCGCAGAGTAATTTCTCTCCGCTCGAGGATACAATCCGGTTCCACCAGAACTTCCCCTTCTGGTTCTACCTGTACAACGTTTCAATCAATTACACGAGTAGCATCATGAACATACTTTTTCAGAACAGAAATATGAAAAACATTGTGCACTTTTAAATTAGGTGGTAATGCTAGCTGATAAGCAACTTGACCAATTCTAGATAAAATTTCAAATGGACCACAGTAACGTGGTGCTAATTTTGCACAACTCCCTAATCTTAGGGAGCTCTTCTTTGGTCTTACCTTTATGAACACATGCTCACCCACCTGGAACTCTTTAGGAGTTCTTTTCAAATCTGCTTGGCTCTTTTGCCGATCCTAGGCAGTCTTCAAATTTTCCTGCACTTGTTTCACAATCTGTTCGATTTCTTTTAATAATTCAGGACCTAACACTAATCTATCTACTGGATTATTCCAAGAGATAGGAGTGTTACATTTACGCCCATATAGAATTTCAAAAGGACTGAACTTAGCTGACGATTGATAGTTGTTATTGTATGCAAATTCTGCTAAATGTAAATAATCCTCCCACTTACCTGGTTGATCTTTAACATACATTCTTAGCAGATCTTCTAATACTTGATTAACCCTTTCAGTTTGTCCGTCCGTCTGAGGATGGAAAGAAGTGCTGAAATTCAGTGTTGTGTTTAATCCCTTAAACAAAGATTTCTAGAAATTCCTTGTGAATTTAGGATCCCTGTCTGAAATAATAACCTTTGGAACACCATGTAACCTAAAAATATGCTTCAAAAATATATCAGCTATGTTTGCAGCCTTGTAAGTGGTTTTAACAGGAATAAAGTGTGCTGATTTACTTAATTTATCTACTACCACCATAATTGAATCATTCTGATTTTGATTTTTGGGTAATCCAGTAATGAAATCTAAGCTGATTATTTCCCACTTCCAACTGGGAATAGGTAAAGGTTGCAGTAAACCAGCTGGATGTTGGTGTTCTGTTTTCACTTGTTGGCAGTCCAAACATCTAGCTATGTACTCAACTGCTTCAGATTTCATATTAGGCCAAAAATAATCTTTTCTTAACATGGTGACAGTCTTCTGGTAGCCTGGATGCCCTGAGTAAGGGGTTTTATGAACCTCATCCAGAATTAACAGTTTAACTTTAGATACATTCGGAACATACAGCCTGTCTTTAAACAATAAAAATCCATCTTTATTTAGACTATAACCCTTTATCAAACTTTCTGTAGGTTCTTCTTTAGTTGTAGCTTGTAAATGATGATAAATTTCATCTGGTTTTATCCCTTCAGACAACTGTTCATTCAAATCAGAGGTATAAGTGATGCTAGCTGATATAAAATTCAGCCTTGCATTTATGCTCAAAGAATCAGCCACCTTATTTTCCTTTCCTTTTATGTGCTGAATTTCGAAATCGTACTCACTTAAGAAGGCCAACCATCTTGCTTGTCTTGCATTTAAGTTAGGATGATCTAAAAGGTATTTTAGACCCTTATTATCAGTCATTAAGGTAAAATTTTTGCCTATTAAGTGGTGTCGCCACATCTTTAAGGCATGAATAACAGCAGCTAGTTCTAAGTCATAAGTGGCATAATTCTTTTCATGAATCTTCAGCTTCCTGGACTCATAGGAAATGACATGCCCATCCTGATTCAACACTCCACCTAGACCGTCATTACAAGCATCGGTGCAAACCATGAAATCCTTATTAGGATCCGCTATTCTTAGAATAGGCACAGTTGTTAATAAAGTATTTAATTTCTTAAAGCTTTCTTCACACTTCAAGTTCCAATCAAACTTCTTGCCTTTCTTTTGCAAGGAAGTGATAGGGTTGGCTATTTTTGAAAATCCTTCAATGAATATCCGGTAATAACCGGTAATTCCCATGAAGGACCTAACATCTGTTACATCTTTTAGTACTGGCCATTCTTCAATTGCACGTATCTTTTCAGGATCAACTGAAATCCCTTCCTTAGTCACTACGTGACCTAAGTACTGGATTTCATCCTTGAATAAATCACACTTACTGAACTTCGCAAAGAGTTGTTGTTCTCGCAGTTCTTGTAAGACTATCCGTAAATGTTCTTTATGTTCCTCTTCATTTTTAGAATAAATTAAATTGTCATCGATGAATACGACAACAAATTTATCTAAGTATTTATGCATTATGTTATTCATTAGGCACATAAAGACGACTGGGGCATTAGTAAGCCCAAATGGCATTACGACAAATTCATAATGTCCATACCTCGTTCTGCAAGATGTCTTGAATATGTCCTCTTCTTTAATTCTCACCTGATGATAGCCTGATCTCAAATCTATCTTAGAGAACACCGTAGCTCCACGTAGCTGATCAAACAGATCATCTATGTGAGGCAACGGATATCTGTTTTTAATTGTCATCTTGTTTAGTTGACGGCAATCTATGCAGAGTTGCATAGTTCCGTCCTTTTTAACAAAGATTACCGGTGCTCCCCAAGGGGAAACACTGGGTCGAATGTAATTCTTATCTATTAATTCCTTTAACTGTGTTTTTAATTCGTTAAGCTCCAGAATGTTCATACGATACGGAGCCTTTGAACTGGGTACAGCACCTGGTACCAGTTCAATTGTGAAATCTAGTTCCCTCTTGGGAGGTAATCCTAGAATTTCCTCCCGAAAAACATCGGTAAATTCGTTTACTACAGGGATATCCTCTACTATTATCTTGTTGATTTCAGACTTATCTGCCTCATCTGTAATAGTTACAGCATAGGCTTTGCACCCTTTTCTGACTACTCTTTTAAGTTGTAAATCAAAAATCTGCCTGATTACTGTTTTCCTAGGAATACCCCTAACAGTTACAGGTTGTTCGTTATTATTTTCACACGTAAAAGTTTTATCAAAATAGTTTAAAACTACCTTATGTTGTTCTAACCAGTCCATACCAATAAGTATGTCATACGGGCCAAGTGGCAGAACATTTAATTTAACAGTAGTTTTAAAATCCTTCATATCTAGAGCACATTCCTTAACATAACAGTTCACTTTCCTTTTTGCCCCAATGGCTAGTTGTACTGCCCAAGAGTTATCAAACCTTTCAACAGTCAAATTACACTTTTCTACTATCTGTGGTGAAATATAACTAAGGCTAGCACCTGGATCTATTAAAATAGTTACAGGGGTTTTGTTAACCATACCTCCTACTTCCACCATGGAAGTTTGATAGTCAGCTTGGCGGTTCTCCAACGCTGCATTGATTCGGGGCATAGTCCTTGCAAAGTCTCCAACAGTCATTTCATCTTGTATAGTATGAATATTGTTGTTTGTTTTCTTTCGATTTGGGCAAACTGAAGCATAGTGTGGGCCATTGCACTCCGAGCACTTAACAGGCTCCTTTCGTTCAAAATTCTTTGTGTAATTTCCATGATTGTTAGAAGCCTCCTTGCTGCCCTTGAAGTTGTTGGAATGATTAGCAGCTCCATTTTTGTTTCCCTGTAAGATTTTACCATTAAAATGGTTTCCATTCTTGTTATTCTTGAAATTTTTCTGGGGTACAAACTCCTTTTTCCTGTACTCTAGCTGATTACTGTTCTTTTTAGCCTTCCAGTTGGCTATTCCTTCTTTCTTTTTATTCTGTTCAAAACAAAAATTAGCCTTTCGCATAGCTTCTTCCAGAGTTTTGGGGTTATCATATTCGATTCTGTCCTTTATATGATATAGTAGGCAGCTGAGAAACCGTTGTATTTTAGATTTCTCTTCAACAAAATATGGCACATATCTTAACCGACTTAAGAACTTACTATTTAAGTCTTTCATAGTCATAGATCCTAGCTTTAATTCATAAAATTCCTTGGCCCTCTCTTCATAGTACTGTTCAGACAGAAATTTCTTTTTGAAGTACCTTTTAAAGGTACTCCAATTGACTTCTTTTTCTTTGATCCCCTTGACCCTTTTCAAGTCTTACCACCATATATCTGCCTTTCCTGAAAGGTTATAGATGGCCATTCTTGCCTTCAGCTGATTTGAGCAGTTGTATATCTGGAAATATTTTCTCATCCTGGATAACCAGGATTCTGCCTCTTCTCCTGTTTCAGATTCTCCATTCAAATTTGGGGGTTTTATTTTCTTGAACTCCCCAGAAATCTCTTCATAAGGCCTGAATTTCTTCTTTCTGTTATACAACTCAGCCTCACTACTGTCACTAGTAGTGTGATAGCTTGGTTGTTCCCTTCTTCCTTCAAAGGATGAACTGCTGTCTGATTTAACTAGTTTCACTCTTTTAGACCCTTTTTGATGACTAGCTTCTTCAGATTCATCTCTTTTGCTTCTTCCTTCAGTCTGAAATTTTTCTATCAAAATTTGATTTAACTGCTCTTGAGTTTTCAAAATACTTTCATTATCCTTCTTGACTGTTTCTATCTCAGTCTTTAAACCCTTTATAGTCTGCATCAGCTCCAAGGAGTGAGCAATTACCTCCTCTATCACAGGTTCTCTAGACATCTGTCTTGTCTCAGTATTTGGAGATTCCTCCTCAGCATATTCTCCTAGCTTCTCCATACCTGTCTGTTAGATTCAGAAAAGGAAATTTTCTGCTCTTTTACATGAAACAAAAATACAAAGTTAGTACATGAATTTTCTTTTCTTTTATGGTTCTGCGGAAACTAGTTGGGCCACATCAAGACCTAGTATTTGAACAATGCTCTGATACCACATGTCAAAACCCAAAATTTCTGAAAAATTTAAAATTTTTAAAAATAGCATGTAATATGATTAAATGCAGTCATTTAACTGTTTTGATTAGATTAAATGAACATAAATGTGTCTGACGTATCTGTTATTGTACTTAATTTTTATATGAGTTTCTTTACTGTTGCTGATTGTTTTCTATTTTTCAACCACATGGGGGATTGCCATAGCAGACTGGGCTTACTTAGCTTCCAAGCTAATGCAATAGGTTTCTTTCTCTTACAGATATACAGGTAAAGTGCGGGTTGCTACAATTAAATCTTTAAAGTACTTTGAATCCAATTACTGTACCAAAACATCCAGTAGAAGCATAAGCATGCTACCAGGTTTATCGAGTTTTTTTTAAAGGTAGAGTTCTTCCTGCATTATGCCAAATTCAATTTCAGAATATGTTTTGATTTATACTTTAATTGCAAAGGGATTGGGAGTTATAAAATATCACTATGTTTGTACTTTTCTTATCTTCGGCAATTGCAACAGATTACGTGTCAATACATGTCTTCTATTATTAAATTAATGGTTTGCATTGATTGGAATCTACTTTAGTTTCCATAAATAACACTTGATTAAAATCTATCAGTACTTGTAGAAATAGTCCTCAAGTATCATAACTGATTAAACTCATTGGTATTAAGGTCTAGGGTAACCTTAGTCCAAATTTTATGAGTTGTAGAGCTTGGAACCCACGAGTGAATCCACATAACGAAGGAATGACATGTCTTATATGATCTGTACAAGATTATGACAATCGGCAAATTTGAAGTGGAGATGTATCAACTAAACCCTAATATAAATTCATTATCTTACGGGCTTGAAGAATAATATAAGTCTTGTCACATAAGCAAAATAGGGTAAAAGGCCATATAGTGGTAGGTTTTTTTTTTATAAACAACAAAACATACTTGGAACTTACCTCCTTATAATTTTTTATAATAATTTATCATATCTTCTATGTTTAACCAGACTCCAAGTCTTAATCTCGAATGCTATTGACAAGCAAGGTTTCATGGAATATAAGGCAAGGTATTAAGACCATAATCAAATGTTTTGATTATTAGAAGAAGGATATGTGAACCATATATTTCAACCATTATGGATAGCCATGCAATAGTTTTGTTACCCATACTAAGACTTTTATTTAGCAACAATAATGGGAACCTCATCGTAATCCTGAACATTATTGATAAGGTGTGTTTTTATGGATTGTAGGGCGATGTATTATGGTTCACATATGCGAGTTCTAAAGCATTGTTTCAAAATGAAATAGGGCAAGTTTAGAGTATGGTATCACGACCATGGAAGAATATCCATGCTATGATTTTGGGTTACCTTCGTAATGATTTTTAATTGACCAACAAAATAATTGGGAAACTTGTTGTAAAACTATTGAACCTCGACCCACTTGCATGAAATTATTTGGATGTTACGTGGTGGCTTCAGGACCAAGTGTTGGTCATATATAACGTTGACTTAACCCTAGCTGGGCACTTCTCCCTCGCCTTCGGGCTCGGTCGCTCTGTGAAACATCCAGGTCTAAGTTTTTTTTTTTTTGTTACTGTGTGCTAGCAACTTCAATGCTCACTCCAACCTTCGAGTTTGTCTACTGTATCGTTTGGGAGTCATTGTATTCTTGCTATTGGCAGCTATGAGGTGGTTATGACCTAGGGTTTATCTTTGTGCTTCCATTACTAGTCTGGCCATGGCGTGAGGGTATCGTTCGACTTGTTTTCTATCACGGCTTCCATCGTGGAAGGTAACCTTTGAGTTTCCCAGCCCATTTCTTCTGGTGACCAGGGTGGGGTTTTCCACTTAACTCAGCTCATGGCTACTGGTTCATTCACTGTGTTTGCAACTTCCTCCAAATCGCTGGTAAGCTATAACAATTGCTTCGTTGTTTTCAGTTTAAAAGAAATTGTTTATTTTTAAGAAACATTTGTAACTGATTCGAAATTTGTAATGTGTAGGCACTAGTTACTCCTGAAGGTGTACAAGGCACAACCTTCGGTGCTTGGATCCTACCAAGTAAGCCTAGTTTCACCATGGCTTTTCCTCGTTTTGGTGGTTAGGATGGTTAGGGTTTGGTCTTGAAAGACCACCTTTTTGGCTAGATCCGTCCTGTTTGGTCTTGTAGCTGCTTGTTACCAAAGTTCATGGACATGTTTAACCCTATGCTATGTATGAAAGGTTATGGTTGCAGTCATATGTAATTTAATCATCTTGCTTGAGGTATTTAGGGTTTATAGATGAATTAATGTGTACAAGAAAGGCTGTGAGCTTGCTCAGAATGATGAGGTTACGACCTCAAGGTTTTAATACTGTGCCCGTAAACTTGCTCAAGGTTTCTACCCAGGGTTTTGGAATTTAATTTATTAAATGTTTCTCCTATAAATTTTGAGCTGGTGTGTAGCATGTATTTCTAATTCTATGTTTTTTTTTTAAATCATTTAAACAGTGATCCTTGGCTGCGGTCGTAGGTGAAATCGTTGTCCTAATTCTAAATGTTTAACTACTTGTAAAGTCTAGAATGATGGGGGGTTCAATCTGAAACGACAGTGGTGATTTTGTTTAAATGTTGATTCTATAGTTACGATTTTCTTCTGTTGGTAGTTTGAGAAACAAGTGAAAGATATTGTGATGATATTGAAGCTAGAGAATCACCTAGAAAACTATTATGTCTGTTTCGTTTTGTTGTGGAATTAATATCTAGGTTATTTCTCTGCTGATAAATTCTTATTGTGAAGACTGGGATGATAGGGTTACATTCAACACTCCACGGTCATGATTTCATTTAATTACTCATTCTGTTCTTATGATTAAGACTCTGTCGAAATAGAGAGCTTAGTGGAAGTTAATACTATACTGTTTAAGCTCGATACTGAGCTCAAAAGGGTTCTGCTAAATCTTTTATTTTTAAAACAATGACTAAGTTATTTAACAGAGTTAAATTCTTTATGAAATTCTCTGTTAGGGTTTGGCATATTGATTAGGTCGAAAAGTAAAGATTTGTTTAAATTTAATTAGGGTTTGTGCATTGGTGTATATAACCTAACCGTGGCTACAATTTCTTTGCAATGTTAATTATCTTGATATCAATACTGTATCTTCTATTGTTAAAATTATCATTATTGTTTCCTACGATTGTTTATTAAATTTTGTAATATATACACAGTACAACTGTTTATATGTAACCCTTGCTTAACTATTCAATAATTATAATCAAACTAGGTCTATAATTGTATTAATAAACTAATAATGAAAGTCTTACAGTTGTGTTGAATACTTGATAGATACGTTGTTATAAATGTAATAATAAGTTACTACTTAAGTATTTCTATTATATTGAATACAATATAAATACCTAGTTAGTAATAGTTACTCCTTAGCTGATAAACAGAGTAACACTGCCAAATCTGGCTATGGCTATTTTGAGATTTTAACTTTCTAATTAATTACTCCTCGGATATATAGGAATGAAACACAGCCGACATTCATTCATAGTTAATAAACATAAAGGAATAAAATAACCATCATAAAGCAATAAAATAACAGAACCTGTATAAGCTGTAGACAACAACAGCAATGGGAGGCTGTTCCTCCCTACCAACTCCTGGAGAGTGCCCAGACAGCACTTCTCAGGACCCCCGAGCTTGCTCTGGTCTCCCTGGCTGGAACTAGGTGCAGCAAAGTAATTCTCTCAGCCCAAACAGCTATAATGGAACCAAGTTACTACAACATTCGTCTCAAACAACTTCCTTACTGTAATTCCCTCTTCCTCAATGGGACTCCTGAATAACATTCACCTGAATGTATTCTCCCTCCAGAACAATTCGAACCCTCAGCTCAGTTCATTGAGTACTATTTAAAAGATTGCCTAGGTCTTTGTTGGGTTAACTGTCATTAATGAGCCACTTGCTCAGATTCCACTTTCTTGGGGAGTCATGACCCCAAATATAGGGAAGTTGGCACCTGCAACTTAGGAAGTGTTTGAGGATGCTGCCACTTGTCTTTTGCCTTTCCACCTAGTTCCATCCACCAGTTTGACCAGTAACCTCTTTTAACAGCTCTCCCATGCTGTTGTCTCCATAATTTATTTATTAATAATAAAATATTCTGAATTACATTCCATTTCTAGTGACTCTGCTGAGTCATCCATTCCTACTTAGCATTAAATTTAACATAATGTCTCAGGAATATAATAAAACAAATTACATAATTTTTACAAAATTGGGGTATGTGACAACACACGCCTTCCATACATCCCAATTATAATTGTCATTTTGACCAATGACAAGGTCAAAATGAGCATTCACAAAAGAGTTATGTTGACAGGCAAACAATTCAACATACTAAGAAACCATTGAGACGACCCATTCCCCAAAATGATCTGATAGGTCTAATCAAAATAGATTTGGGATGGACCACAGCAAAAATGATGCAACAATTCTCCTGGGGGATCCAGAACTTGTATCGTCTTATTTCATCAAGGGTCGCAAAGGATTCCAGAGATGACAGTTCAAACAAAATGAGACATTGTTGTCAATGAAGCTTTGAGGACAAAGCTTCCCTTGAGGGGAAGGCAATGTAACAATAAAATAATAAAATAATATTAATATTAATTTATTATTAATTAAAGACTATTTAAGTCAATAGTCATGCCCTTTTACGAAAAGGTTCATGATGGGTTTATATAAACCCCAAACCTATGTAACTATTAATCATCTATCATACATTCATTTTTACATTACTACTTAGTCATTTATGACTTTCTTATGTTACTTGTACTGGTTATTTACTTAGTAAGGAACTCTTGTTCCTTCATTGATGCCCTGGTAAGTAGGGCCATATTTTTGGAGACAGAACTTTCAAAAGTCAAACAATATTGGAAAGTGGTTACCGGGGAAGACAAGTATTGTAGCTAGAATCTACAGGAATAGTGGTCTCAAAGAACCCTGAAAGATGAATGGCCCAGAATACAGGAAGACTTTCAAGAAAGGTGTATCAGAGCTCAGGGTGGGCCAGAAAAACTTCATTGGGGATATAGGACAAAAGGAGTTTTTAATATCAAAGGGGCCTATCAGATATGGACAAGGAAATAGGAGATCCAATCATAGGAAGTTTGGAAAAAAATATGGAAGAACAACCATTGGCCCAAAGTGGCCATTTTTCTATGGCTAGTGGTGCACAAAATTGTCATCACAGAAAACCTCAAGAAGCAGGGACTGATTGGTCCATCTCAATGCACCTTATTTGTTGTTGTGGAAGAGACAATAGATCACCTATTGGATGGATTCCCCTTTGCATCCTCTCTCTGGGACAAAGGGGAGGAAATATTCAGATGATCGAATAGAATTAGAGGGCATCTGGATCACTCAGTCAGCGAATGAGACATGAAGGAATTCCAAAATCCCATCATTAATCATATCTGGACCCTATTCCTCGAGTTCTTGCTTTGGGGAATGTGGCTGGAATGCAATAAATAAATATTTCAGGATAAAAGTTCAACCTTTGAGATGGTTTGGGCCAAAATTACTCTCCAAATCTAGGAATTAATCAGGATTGGCAATTGGAACGAAAAGTACCGAGACATGGATCACGTAGACAAAAGAATCCTCACTACTTGGGGAATTTCATGGTCAGACCCAACTCCTTCCTTAAGACCCCCCAACTCAAATTCCCATTCTAGCCCTGCTCAATGGTCTCCCCCCCAATGGGTATTCAAGATGAATTTCGACAATGCTTCCAAAGGGAATCTGGGGTCTATAGGTTTCAGAGGGGTCATTAGGGACCACGAGGGACATATCCTAAGCATTTTCCTAGGACACATAGGAAAGAAGACCAACAATGTGGCTAAGTTGGATGGGATGATATACGGTCTAAATTTGGTGGCAAGAGAAGGTTGGGAACTTGTCATAGTGGAGGGGGTCATCATCCATATCGAAAAAAAACTATAGAACAGGAAAATGATATATAAGGTGGCAGCTAGTTGATGGCTAGAATTCAAGATCGAAAAAATCCATTTAGCTCTCACTACGCCCCAGGCATGGACTTTTTCCCATGTTAAGCGAGAAGGTAGTAGTGTGGCGAATTACATGGCAAATGCGGGTGAAAAGGAGAAGTGTCGTGGAAGGGATGGACATGTGGCTTCTTTGAGGATCGGGAATGGTTAACCTAGTGTGCATAGTTGGCGCATGAGGACAGCTGGCTATCAGATGGGGATGGCAGTGACATGTATAATCCCCATGCGAGGACTGCAGCAAACCATGTTCCCAGAGTGGCGGACACACGGAATAATGACAACCCTCCTCTCTCCGGCATCGGGGAATTTTACTGGAGGTGTATGCCATTGAATGCAACCCTTAGCTCCTGTGTGAACCATGAAGAGGGAACGGTACATCCTGGTACGAGGCATGCATAAGGCTGTCCTTGAGATGACCCAAAAGAATTATGAGAAAGCAGGTTGAATCCTGCAATTTAATGGGAATGTTAATGATCTAATATGGGCAATTATGAGGCTGGCGGATGGAAAGACTACATATGCGGAAGGAAATGCCTAGTATTTTCGCATAACGTCCTGGTTTCGCATTACTCTGGAATACTAGTGGGCTATAAACGTCATGTTGCAGAGGTCATCTAAGAAAGCCCCCCCTTGGGATGAGTGCAATGGAAACCGGAGGGAAGCAAGCTAGGAGGAGGGAAAAGGGTAAGAAGGAAGAAACGATTCCCAAAGTTACCCGTGAACAAAAGTGGGTTAGCCAAGCCACGCATTTCTTCTGTGAGAGAATTTGTAGGTTGTCCATGGGGAAATTGAGTAGATTGAGAAGAATCTATGGGAACAAGTCAAGACGCCCAAGATGGAGGAGCCTACAGAATGGGTGCAGGATCCTGGCACCACATTCACCAGAATGCTTGCGGATGATCGGGTTCTTGTCACTTACTGGGTGGTAAAGGGGTTGTTAGCCCACATCTTGATCGAGCGAGCAAACAAAGATGCTAGTGATGAGGAACTGATTCGAGCTTGGAAGGAGCACAATATGGACTGTAGACTAATGCATCGAAAAATTGATATGATTGCAAGAAAAATGGTAATTCAGTTTCTTCCCCCATCTGGTTCTCGCCCGAGCAAAGCGATATCCAAATGGGAGTAATGCGAAGTTGGGGCTAGCCACAGGATGGCACAAAAAAAAAGCACCTACGATCACTATTAAGGGATGATCACGACACGACCATGGAAGCCCGATCTCTCACTCCAAGCATCTGATGGGTGTGAACTCTCTAGTGCAGGCAGGACTAGGTGAGGTGTAGGTGTTTTTGCTCATGGTCTGTATTTAGTTTTTTTGGTCTAGGGTCATATGGTTTCGGAGATGTGTCATTTGTCGACAGTTAGTCTCTTTCTTGTCTTAGTTTTTAGCTGTGTGTTAAAAGTCGATGTTGGATGAATGGGTTTTGATCAAAGGCTTGAATTTTTGTAAGGTGACTTCTTTTTGTTCAGTTAGAAAGAAGTATCAGGATTATAACCATATGTGTTGGTAGTGTCATTATGCTATTCAAAAGCCAAGTAGATGTATAATGATAGATGTCATGTAATCTTTTTTTGCAGTAATATTTAATTTCTTAATTAAAAAAAATATTTAAAAATTTATTTTTCATTAATTCAAAAGTTTAATTTTCATTGTCCATTATATTTTTTAAGTCTTCTATCATCCAATTCTTAATTTTCATTGTCCATTATATTTTTTTAAGTCTTCTATCATCCAATTCCAATTAATTTTCAAACATTTATAGGTCAACCAATTTTTTTGTTATCTCATTTGATTGTTGATTATCCCATTCGAACCTGCAATCGGCATGGCAGAACGATGGGAAAGAACAAACGAGTCGTATGTTTAAATTACTTTATTTTGTTCTTTTCTATTAAAAAGTAATTTAAACATGCTAAGATTTAGATAAGTTTTCAAATTATTTTTCTGTGAAAATTGGTATATTTATTATATATTAAAATTGTATTTATGTAATATGGAGTGTAACATTCAGACTAGTGTAGCATTCAGTTTGAGTGAAGTTTTTTTTCATACAAAAGTTATATTGATTTGATCAGGTGTGGAAGAAGATTCTCCTTGATATTTTGTTAGAGATATATGGTGTTTTTGAGAAGAACTAGAATAATCATGTACTATTTGATTCTTTTGAATAGCAATAATATGCTTTTTTCTGCTGAAAAAAACAACACATTCAAATTAAAGTAGATCAAAAGACATGCCACCTACCATATAAATTGAAAACAATATTTGATTCCTTTGAATAGCAATAATATGCTTTTTTCTGCCCAAAAAAAACAAAACATTCAGACCAGAGTAGATCAAGGGATGTGCATTTGCACGTGCCATATAAATTGAAAACAAATATGGCACTGTTTTCTCCATCAGTACCGACCATTGTTGATAAGGTATCCATATCATCAAATAAATATGTCACTGTTTTCTCTATCACGGACCAATTTCAGATGTTTGGGAGTAGAAGAGACGTGCATTTGCGGGAGAGATTGAAAAGAAATACGGCATGTTTTTTCCCATGTGTGCAATTTTAGGTTTTTTTGCTTTGGATGTTTTTTTGCTTTGGATGTTTTTTTTGCTTGGGAGAGATTGAAAAGAAATACGGCATGTTATTTCGCATGTTGTTTTTGTTGCTTTGGATTTGCAACTTTGACGAATCCAAATTCCACGAAAAGATATTCCAAACTGTAGCGGTTGCGAAATTAACGCAGCGGTCGAAAAAGAAATTATCGCAGCGGTCGATTTAAGATGCTTCGGAGTAGAAGATACGTGCATTTGCGGGAGACTGTTTTTTCCATCACAACTAAACTCTATAAATATATGCGGTGGTACTCCGCAGGAAGTCGGACATGCAAGAAGAGAGAAGCAGAGCATCGTATTGAAGAGAAAAATGGATTCAGAGGAGAACTTGCTCGTGAATCTAGCTGCCACAGCAGATGCAGCTAGAGTAACGATACTCCTTTTGATCATCGTATTGTTCTTGAAATATCGTTTGAAAACGAAGAGATCAAGGAATCCACAGCCGCGGCCTCCGGGGCCATCTCCATGGCCCATAATCGGGAATCTGCATATGTTGGGAGAGTTGCCTCACCGTGCTCTGAAAGACCTTGCACAAAAATATGGTCCCATTATGTTTCTGCGCTTGGGCTCCATCCCTACAGTGGTGGTTTCGGCTCCTGAGATGGCCAAACATTTTCTCAAAACTCATGATCTCATCTTTGCCAGCCGACCCTTAATGGCCGCTGGAAAATACATGGCCTACAATTTCAAGGACGTTGCGTTAGCCCCGTATGGAGATTACTGGAGGCAGATGAGAAAAATATTCGTCTTAGAATTGCTCACTGCCAAAAGAATCGAGTCCTTCCAGTCGGGGCGAGACGAGGAGCTATCTGCAATGATTCACTCCATTTGGAATGAAAGCGAGAACGGGGCGAAGGCTGTCAACCTGAGCAAGGCGTTGTCGTCTCTCATGACAAATATAATATGCAGAATGCTCATGGGCAGAAAATGTTCGACGGACGTGCCCGGTAATTTGGCGACCTATAAAAGATTGGGGAAAATGGTTCGGGATTTGTCGCCTTTATCCGGTGCTTTTGACATTGGAGATTTCATTCCTTGTTTGGCTTGGTTAGATTTGGGGGGAATCAGAAGGCGCATGAAGAAAATGCACCAAGAATTCGATTCCTTGACCGAGAAAATTATCGATGAACACATTGTAAACGAGCGAGCAAACGGCCAGCACGGGAACGATCTTGTAGACGTGCTGCTCGACATCTCTGAGAGGGCGGCCGATGCAACGGACAAAAAATTAAGCAGCAGGAACGACATAAAGGTCCTCATTCTCGACATGTTGATTGGCGGAATTGAATCGTCAACAGTTACTATGGAATGGGCAATGTCGGAGATTTTGATGAATCCTGCTGTGATGAAGACATTGCAGGAAGAGCTCGAGTCGGCTGTCGGCAAAGGTGGCCGAGTAAAGCCGTCTGATCTGCCAAGTCTGGAGTATCTGCAATGCGTGGTGAAGGAAACGCTAAGATTGCATCCGCCTGGTCCACTGCTGGTTCCCCACGAGTCAAGGGAGACGTGCATTGTGGCGGGATACAAGATCCCTGCTAAAACGAGGCTTATAGTCAATGCGTGGGCGATGGCGACAGATCCGGGTGTATGGGGAGAGGACGTTTTGGCCTTCAAGCCGGAGAGGTTTATGCAGGTGGGTGGCAGACACAGAAATATAGATGTGAAAGGTCACGACTTTGAACTCATTCCCTTCGGATCTGGCAGGAGAGGGTGCCCTGGGACGGCTTTGGCTCTTGAATCTGTTAGCCTTGCACTTTCACGTCTGCTGCACTGCTTCGACTGGAGTTTGGAGTGTAAGGATGGAGTCCAGGAGGAACTGAATATGAGTGAATCGTTTGGTCTAACGATGTCACGACGCTTTGATCTCTTTGCTGTTCCAGCCGTGAGGTCGCAGGCAGGAGTTTGAAGGTTAATGTATGGTAACATTTCATGAATTCATAGGTGAGAATAGCTTGTTGGGATATAGATCCTATGGTTTTCAACTCCATCAACTATAGTATCTACAATGATAAGGTTTGTTGGTTATTATACTTATATAGCCCTTCTCTCAATAAGGTTAACGCCCGCCTCCTTGGTGCCTACCTCCTTAGTCCTCGATAAGCAAGGAAGGATAAGGTTTGTTGGTTATTATACTTATATAGCCCTTCTCTCAATAAGGTTAACGCCCACCTTCTTGGTGCCTATCTCCTTAGTCCTTGATAAGGAAGGAAGGATAGTGAGAAGATTGTTTGTTTATTATATTTATAGGCCTGTGTTTATATTTTATAAATTGAGAAGATTGTTTGGTTATTATATTTATATTTATAGGCATGTGTTTATATTTTATAATTTATGGTGAATTAAGAAATTTATGGAAGGAAGATGACACAAATGATTATGGATTTTATTTTAAATTTGAAATAAATAATTACAATTATATATAGTGTTTTAGTATACTAATAGATGTTAGAATAATACCTAGCCACGTAATTAATTTTATGGTTGTGGTTATTCAAAATAAAAATAATAAAAAAGATATAAAAGATAACTCGAAACTTATGCATGGATAAAAGTTGAATTGCTTTGTTTATGGGGTATTCTAAAGGTGGGCATGTGATGTGGTTTAAGTTCATTGAAAAATTTCAGAGATTCTTTAGTTATAATGAACTAGATAACATATACAAAAGGATGAATCCATAGTCTCAAAAGAAGAACAAGAGCAAAATCTCATCTAGAGTAGGCTAAATCACATTAAAAAAGAACATCATAGGTCCATAATGGGTGAGTGAGTCCTCAACACATTTTTCCCAACAAAGACAACTAGCTTCACCGTCAAGTGCTTCTTTGGATAAAGCCTCTACAACATCATTATAATCATGGTAGATGTGATCGATAGAAAGATCAACAAATGAGGACATCATGAAAGTAATCCTATCACACCAATGGCTTAGTTAAATGTTGTTAAGTTGAAATAGCTTCTTATGAGATGCTCGCACGATATGTGTTTTGCTACAGCAATATAGTGACACAAATGATCCAGTCTTTCCGATTTGCTTTTGTATTTTTTATTTCTTCATGAACTAACATTAGTACTACTTTTTTTTTTCTAAAAAAAATAAAATAAGGGACACTTCTTTACTAGAAGAAAGCATTTGATAACAACTAGCTGAGACATAAACAATTAGGTGATTACAACTACATATGGAGAACAAGGTAACATATTTAATTTACTTGCGGCACTTAACGTGGCACTTAACTTGAATTTGAATAGTTATATAATAAAAATTTTAATTATTGAAAAGTGTTTATGAATATCTAAATAAATCAATCATTAAGCATACATGAGTATATAGTGTGAGGAATTAAAAATAATAAAAATTTTAATTACAAATATATATTGATATTATTGTTATTAGTATTACTATTTGAATTTCTTTAAATTTTATTTATTGATTATGTAAAATAATTTATTTTGTAAATCAAAATTTATCAGATTAAATAAGTTCATATATATATACATATATATTGATATTAAGTTAAATATTTTTTTTTATAAATCTTATAACAAATCTATATTTGTGATGTTACATCTTATATATAGAGATTTGGATTGCTCTTTGGATGTAGTGTAGGTGAGTGAAGAGAAGCATGTAATAAAGTTAAACTTATTATGAGAAAATATATAAATATAGTTTATTTAATTTATATTTAAAATTTAAAAATATTTATTTAATTTAATATTTGAAATTTAAAATATATATATTTAAAAAATTATTTAAATAAATGAAAACATTCTAGCATACATTAAAAAATAGAATAAATTTTTATATTAAATGTGAGCATTCGTTTGTCATGTGGTCTATAAAATTTCGGCTCAACTAATTATAGTTTATACCATGACATGATAAACTCCGTAGGGAGTGGCATATGTTATGTTTTGACAGAAAATATGGAAGGATTGTGAAGAGGAGCGATGTGGTGGTTAGCCTAGTGAAACCAAAGGATACAATAGGGACATGCGTCAAGTTAAGATCTTTTATTTTTTTATTAAAATTAAATAATTTTTTATTTCTTATAAATCTTATTAAAAGCAGGTAAAAATTGTAACATGATAGATGTTATTCAATTAGAAAACAACAAATATATATTTATGATGTTATCTAATTAGAAAACAACAAATATATATTTTTTATTTTTAAAAATTATTTTTTAATATTTAAAATATTTAAATTAATATATTATTTTTAGAAAACTTTATATAACGATAACAAAATTTGTAGGTTTTTTTTTTCAATCATGAAAAATAACATACTTAATATTGAAAATAGTATATAAGAATTACAAACCAATGGCAAAAACCATCGAAACTAAAAATACATCCAAAACTAAAAGATACATCCAACTTCCAGAAACCTAAAACAACCCGTCTACCAGAAGCAAACAGTTCATTACAACACAATGATTATGACTAGTTATCACCGATATTCCACAATATCACCGCTGCATAGTAAAAAAAACGAGTGCCACAAAAAACAAGAAGCCACTCCCATCCTAGCCATCGATCGCTATATCTTCGCGGCTTATAAAAAAACAAAAAAATCAACTCATCTTTATGTTTGTTTACAATAAAATTAAAAAACGTCAAATCATAGTTTCAATTAAAATAAGAAATATGATCTTTATGTTTGTTTACATTTTTTAAACAAAATTGAAACATCAAATCATAATTTTGATTAAAAGAGAAAGTATAAAGAATTAGTGTAGGTGAAAACAAAATGAATTATTAGTTGTAAACATAAATCATTATGCGGAAGAAAGTGTTATTTTTAGTTTTTATTATTTAAATTTATTATCAAGTTTCCCTTAAAAGATTATTTTTATTTTTATTATTTAAATTTATTATCATTTGGTTTTAAAAGCTTTCTTATATTTTTGTGAAGGATTTTTTGCGATGAAGGAGCTAGCCATTCACCATTTACCGAATAGAAGAGCATTAAAACTTACATACCTAAGGACATCCAAAAGGCATAGGTAAAAGTGATATGACAACGCATAGGTGGCTTAAATCTGATCCAGTAGTAAACTCACATGGCAACTTAGCCTGCTCTACAACATTTAATGCTATGTCAACAACATTGTGGGTCTTGAGATCCAACGGCCCACAACGCTGATATTGTAGCATTAAACGGCCTGCAGCACCTTAGGTATTGATTGATATTGACGTGACAGAGAAAAAAACGGAATGGATGACTCAATGGGACATAAGACACATGGCATATATTTATATTTCTCTTAATTTTGTTTTTTTATTATGACAATTTGGTTTAAAACCAGGTAATATTTGACATATCAATATGCTCATCCAATCAGAAAATACAAAAATATATATTTCAAAAATTCAAAATTAATTTTTAATTTTACAATATTTAATTTAATATAAAAATATTTACAAAACTTTATAAAATTATAGAAAAAATTGATCGCCATTGGCATGCATAATAAGAATTAGTTGGCATTCACAAATTATATGAACAATCGGCACATCAATGTATATTCAAGGTATCACCACATTTTTACTTTTCATAAACTAATATGTCTTTACTCAACCATTACTATTGGAAATAACAAAAACAAAGAGATTTTTTATTAATCATTATCATATAAACAAACAAACAAACAAAAAATTACTTGGTTTGTTGATGTTATACTACAAAAGAATAAGATGCACACAACATCATAGATGCAAAAGCAATGCTATCAATATGGAATAAGGAATCTTACAATTCATGATTTTGTTTTTGTTTTGATCTTAACATTCAATTAATTAACAATTAAGAAAAAAAACAAAGCAAAATTTCATTAATATCTAAAAATAATTAAAACCAAATACCAAAGTTTATATTAAATGAAAACGAAAAAAATAAAAACAAAAATGTAATTAGGGAAAATAACAAAACAAACTTTCAATAATAGTTATAAAAAAATTAACCACGTGTCAAATTTTACATTAAATAAAGATTAAAAAAATATATAAAAACAAAAATGCAATCAAAGAAAAACAATAAAATTAAATTTCAATAAAACTAAAAATAATAAACTAAGTGTCAAAGATGATATTATATAAAGATAACAAAGAAAAAAAAAGAAAAATGTTGTAAAATATCCAAATCAAAGAACTTAAAAAAAAAAAATTGATATTATATAACAATAAAACTAAAAATAATAAATTAAGTGTCAAAGTTAATATTATATAAAGACAAAAAAGAAAAATGTTGTAAAATATCTAAATCAAAAAATCTAAAAAAATAGTTGACATTATATAAAAATAAGAAAGGAAAAAAAAATGTTGTAACATCCAAAGCAAAGAACCTTAAAAAAAACTAAAACTAAATATGTATATCTAAAATTATTTAAAATCATCATTCAATGTTTACAATAAATAAAGAAAGACACAAAAACAAGATGCACTAACATCCAAAAAAGAGAACCATAAAAAATAATTAAATGCAAAATGCATATTTAAAAGACAAATTTATTACAAATAAGAGCTTGATGTGCATTTAAGTGGAAAAGAAACATACGGAGGTACTTACTTTAAGGTAGGTAAGTTATATATAATATGCATATAGAAGTTTGTTTAGTTTAAAAATTCTAAAGATGATATGTAAAATAATAATTATAAAAAATAAGTAAATGCAAATATATATATATATGTGTAAAAAACTTTTTTTTTTTAAATAGGAAGTACATTTAAGTGAAGAAGAGATATGTAAAGCTACAAGATAATTAAGTTATATATAATAATATATTCATTAGTGAGTTTAGTTTAAATTTTTTTAAAGATTGTATGCATATATAAACTAAGCATGTTGTCTAACATAATTAGACTAATAAGTTTAAGGTTAGTATGTAATAAATTTATAGAAAACATAATTAATATAGCCAAACTATGTTATAAAATCATAATAATTTTTTTATACATATTTATAAAAATGGCATAAGGAAGAACTACATAAGATTGACTAACTCTAACCAACATTCTTT
Organism: Larix kaempferi; assembly: GCA_027924585.1. Classification (NCBI taxonomy): domain Eukaryota; kingdom Viridiplantae; phylum Streptophyta; class Pinopsida; order Pinales; family Pinaceae; genus Larix; species Larix kaempferi. Next base: position 7,971,340 of record BSBM01000206.1, read on the forward strand.
TCTATTTGAAGTTATCAATCACAACAAACTAATCTTGGAAGCTAAGTATAAAATCCTCACGTGATGTGATTTCTTACGTATAAGGATATTTTTCTTAGTATGGGATCTCATGCAATTGCTAAATCATTAAAACAGTTCATTGCAAAGCCAAATGTATAGGGATTAATTGCAAATCCATGAAAATGTTCAAAGTGATGTTTCCTCGACATTAAAACACAAGAGTCCATTTGATAAACAAGAAAGATTAATATAAAAGACTTATCAATAACCAAGACTAGCATGGTGGTTACCTTTGGCATAAGAGTCCATTTGATAAACAAGAAAGATTAATATAAAAGACTTATCAATAACCAATACTAAATGGTGGTTACCTTTGGCACCTAGATGCTAGGCTTGAAAAAGTGGAGTGGATGATAGTAGCCAACATTTGTTGATTGGCCATGCTCACACAGCTAGTACATACAGAGTTACCAACCACCATAGTGCCTACTTTTTAGGGTCAAATCTCAATCGTGCTTCTTTACGAAGCTCTAAATATTTAGGCTAGTTTATCCTTTTCTTTCCATGGCTTTATGATCTTTTTCTAGTGCTTCACTTTTTCCTATTTCCTATCAATAGCCCTCCACAAGTTTCTAATCTTAACCTAATGTTCATGATTTGTCTCCAAAAGGTATGGGATACTTATGGTATTTTATATAATTTTTGCCCAATAAATTACAATAATAGGTCAATTCAATGTTTATTTTATTGAATCGCCTATGCAAGGCCATATGAAAGATTTTCCATAATTATTATGTTTTGCTTAGATTATCTAGATATCTCTACAATTTGTTTATGTTGGTGTTGGCGCAACATTTCTTTTATAAGATATTTATTTCCACTTTGACATTGTTAAGGTGCAGAAAACGTATTTGTATCCTCTAATATATTAGTTTTTATCCTTAAAATGTATACTTTAGTGTCATCCCTACTATGAAAACACCTTCATGAAATTTTGATCTAATCTAAAAAATCTGAGATGTTGAATTCTGGCCACCTAGCTATGAGGTGGAATCGTGGAATCAAACTCTTACTCTAAAGCCAAAGTGGTATATTCAATAGTGATTGACATAACAATGGTTGATGCAATGATGGCAAATGCTATGGTGATGGATTCTACATTGCTAGTTGCTACGGTGGTAGATGTCATGATGGTAGCTACAACACTAGTAGGAGACATCATAGAAAGGGAAATAGTAAATATATGTATAATATGACTAAAAGGATCAACCATGACCTTTTAAAGAATGGTGGTGATTATAAAATATAGAATCTTGTTGGAAATGATTAAAAACGGTTTTGATCTAGAGTTTGAGGCATAAACTCACCATTATAACAAAAACAACCATGTTAATGGATAAATTTAACTTGTTCAATAAATGGGTAATGGTGATAAAAAATCCAATATCAAGGGTTTCACTCAAGTAGGATGGAAGACTAGAAGGCATACAATATGGATGAGGTGGACGTGTATGTATCCCAAATGGAGCTTGGAAACATAAGGTATGAAACTAGTTGAAATTGTTTAAAACAACAATAAATTTAACGATATAGTATATCTATCATATTGTCATTAAACAATTTTTTTTTTTTACAATACCAACATATGGCCCATGCCAACAAAATACGAAATTCCCAAAGCTATAAGAAATAGATGTATCTCGACTAGTAATGTAAGTTAGTTATTAACAACACCTATCATGTATTGCAAATAACATGATCTGGTCCAATGAGAGTGGAATACAACAAAAATAATTACTCAACTTAAACAAAATATACTTGATTGCATGCCATGGTAGTAGGAGATGTAACACTAAAGGAGATAGGTATAAACCTTTCCATGTATTATAAATGTTAAAGCTAAAAATAAATAAAGTATATAAAAGTACAAAGTAAACTATGGGTTATAAAAACTAAATGATGGTTTTGCTTGATTGCGATGTTGCATGATAAAAAATCTATTGTCCAAAATGGTCCTAAATGATAACAATAACACAAACTCAAACCCAAATAAAGAAAATTACTCATAACAACGAACCAACCTTAAAATATTTTTCGTCTATTTCAAGCATAATATTACCCATTTCCTATAGGTTTAACATAATAAACGTTGGGAAAACATGACCACAAGACCCCTTAGTGAATTTAAAACCAAGTAAACAAGAAAAAAGGGAAAATGGAAACATTTGGAATTCGGAAAATTTATTCTAATACACCTTTGTCACCCCCTTCTATGGAATTTGCAAGGATAAGTTTTGTAATTATCTCTCGAATCCAAACCCACATGGCATTTCCTCCTCATTTTTATACAAATATAAACTATAGGGGTGGTAATATAAACACAATTTATGTTGCTCGTTAAGAACCCAATTCACAAGCTAGCTTTGAAAGCACAAAATGGAAAATGAATGTCCACATATGGTTAAGAAATCCATTGCAAACTTTTTGTATTATTTTGCATTCCCGTTCAATGTTATTGATGCCCTTGTTCACAATCTTTGACTGATGCAGTGGTTGGCGTAGGTATGTGTTTCAAATCTCTACATGTGAGAGATATTGCCCAAGTTAAATATAGATTCTAGACTGGTGTTAGGATTTTTCCCTTAAAAGACTGTCTCGGTGTGTCTCTATAAAAAATGTCATGAAATTAGTCAATATTAGAAATTATCCGAATTGGAAAAATATGAAATTTCTTTTTATGGTGATTCCAAGTTGATTAGTTCCTTATCTAAGGGATATTTTGTTGAAAAAATCCTTAAAGATAGGGGTTTAATTGTGAATCATATTTAAACCAACAAGATAATAGGGTTAGGAAGCATACAACCACACTCTCAACACCCTATTATGGAAGAAATATTGTCCTTCTACAAAAAGTAACTTCAATCTAGAAAATATTTGCAATGTTGCATAAATCCAATTATATATGATAAAAAAATATTCCATAATAAAACCATCCAAAAAATTTACCACAAAGAAACTTAAAACCTAAGTAATGAGTAAAAAAGACAAACATTTATTAAATATTGGTCCCAATACATAACATGATTCATATACAAAATTGATGATACTTAAAAAGGACAAATCATCACAATATTTAGCCTCTTTTCTTGTAGGAATAAATAGTATAACACATGTAAAATTATAGTATAAAATATGAGATACAATTGTTATCAATATTGAACAACACCAAGGGTACTCCTTGTCCCTAAAGGAAACATGGAAATAATATTCACATGGAGGCTAGGGAAAATGGTCAATAGAAAAGAAGACATACATAGACTACTTATAGATCGTGATACTTCATTCCCCACAAGACCTTGTAAAAACCTATATGAATTAAGTAGAGGAAAATACCTACTTCAATTCCCTCGAAAGGACCGTGTTCATGTAATTATTGTCAAACTTAAGGTAGCAAACATGCTAGGAAAACATTCCAAGGTGTCATCGATGATAAAAAGATAAAAGAGAAAGTTGGGAATTTGATTTTTCCTTACTTGCACCAAAATTTTCACCATGGGTAATACCCTCCAAAGATATTAATAAACACTCTCTTAATGATATTGGGAAAAAACATGGTAGGAAAATAGAATCTGAAATAAATGGAATGCAAGGTGGATACCAAAGACTTGAAGGAGGAAATTATAACACATCTAGGAAGCATTATCATCCGATATTATCTTCCCTGGGAGGAGGATAAAGGGAACAATAGGATCAAGTCATGATCAAATGTGAAGAGCATATTTATAGAGAACACGATGATTGAGTCCATAGAATTCATCATTCACTACACTTAGGCCCATGAAATATTTGGGAATTGTTGGAGGAGTCTAGTCGACGAGTCGACTAGGTCCTCTACCAACTATGGTCGGCTCGAAGCCGTTAGTTGGTTAGTCGACCGACCGGTAGTTGCAACTGAATAACTATATCTAACTTGTGTAAATAGGATGTAGAGATGACATTGGAATATATCTCTGCACTAGTATTGTACTCTGCTTTGGTCCTATTAATATCAAGCTTGTTGCTGCTATCCCATTTACTCTCATATATGGTTCTATGATGTGTGTATGCATGTGACTCTTTCTCTATATTAGTATAATGTACGACTAGTAACTTATGCAATCCCCTAGACTAAAACATTGGTTCTGTTGTGGGTAGTACACATCCTTAAGAAATGATAAAGATGCATGAATGCTAATAGAGAGAGAAATTTGAGAGTGGTGGGACAAGAAATTAGCGAACTATATCCATAATTATGCAAGACGAAACAAGCTAGCGTTAGCAAAATCAAGGAAGAAGTTCTTCACCGATGCCCATGAGAATGTTTAGAGTTTGTTCCTCATGAAATAAAGAAATTCCTAATAGTTGTTCATGACTAGATTGGATGCCCAAAGTGAAAATTTGTTGATGTGAAATATCCTTAACTGCGGAAGAAAAAATTTGTTTGAATGGTTCAAAAAAACCTGTGAAGAATATTTTGAGGAACAAGCCATTGAGGATAGAGTGTCTGCTGATAAAACCTGACGCAATTTTTATACTGACTTCCACAAAAAAAAATTATGAACTATCCCTAGCCTGCTATATAATTTTTTCATCGAGAACGATGCCAGCCACATCGTCAAACCCCAACCACCCATGGAGGAAAACATGATAATAAAATTGGGAAAATGAACAAAAAGAGTGTGAACGGTTTGTGGCCGAATGACAATGCGAATACTTTTTGAACAAATGATGACCATTGCTGACCTCAAATCCGTCAATCAATAAGATTCAGGTTGGAAATGGGGGGGTACTTAACGATGTGTTCAGCATAAATAATATGGAGGCTAGTTGATGGAAGAATGAAGTCTTGTAAGAAGTCGAGTCTGCTATGATGAAATAAATGTCCAGTCATCCATAAGAAAGCAACAGATATCCAAAAACTAGAGAGAGAAAAAAGATACAGATTACGAGAGCAACTGAGGGAGATTTCCATCCTGTTACATCATAAGAGAGGCTTGAGGAAGTCAGAAGAGATGGCCAAGTGGCCAAAATTCCTACATGAGTCAAGGGAGAGTAGACTAGTTGAAGAAAAAGGTGAGTCACCAATATCTGAAGATCAATCAAACATAATGATTTTGACCCCCCAGAAAATGTGCATAACAATTCTAGATGCTACAAATATCATTAGTTCTGTATGTATGATCATGACGACCAGACCGACTATCAGACAAATCATCGAGTATGACATGGGATTACAACTAGGAAACACTAGTATTTGGAACCAACTAGACCAATGTGGCAAAATTGTAGACAGATTGATGATCTAGCGACCAGAGCGAGGTAATTGGATTACCTTCACACCTGATTTTAGGAGACATTCTTTCAATTTATTTTATTCATAACACATCAAGGTAACCCTTTCCAGAAACATTGTTTATTGAACCTGCTAAATCGATGGAGTCTTGACTAGATAAATAAGAATCTGTAGATGAGATACGTTTGTCTTGCCAGCAGTTTCATTCATCAGAATTCATCAGTAGTCATTTAATAGTAAGTTCTTTCAATAATCAGTCGGTCAGTTCAAAATATCATAGAAGTAGAAATATGGATGTACATCTTCTATTCAATACTCCTATTTTCGAAGGAGATGGAGTGTCACCTACCCAAATTCCTGAACATTATTACTTTTTTGCAAAAATACTTTATGTTAAATTTAATTACAAGTTTGTAATTATGATCGGTTTTGATCATGGATGAATGTAATTAGTAAATATTATTATTTAAATAAATTAATTAGGAGACAAACACTCAAGAGGACTGTTGAATGAGTGTTCACTGACCCACTAGGAGGAATGGAAGCTGTTGGAAGGTATGGGACACATGGGAGCAATTACATCACACCACTAACTGTTGGTTAAGGGACAAATTCCCCTAAAATAGGGCATTATCCCCCAGGTGGAGGGAGTGAGTAGGAAGCTCATTTAATGACCCAATAACAACTGAAAAGGCCTAGGCAGCCTATAAAGGAAAATTTGAATTGGGCAGGCAGCCCTTAATCAATAATTCTGCAGAATATTTTCCTCTTGTAAATCAGGTGATTTCAAGAGAGATTCGAATAAGGGAGGTTAGTGCTGATTGGAAAAATGAGTTTTGCTTATTATTGAGGAGAAACAGAGTTGTAGGAGCAAGTCTTTTGGACTGCTACCTATTGAAGAATTAGAAGATTACTGCTACAACAAGAACAAGTCCTAATTCCTGAAGCTTCTTCCTCTTGGTGGTTCAACGAACAGGCTCGGGGGTCCTAAGAGAGTATTGACTCTCTTTAGGAGTTTGGTTGGGTGGAACAGTCTTCTTGAGTTGTTTGTTTCCCTACAAGATTTATCCAGGTTCTACAAATTTCTTACTTATTCTCAGTAAATAATTTCTGTTATGTTTAAATAGTATTTTCTGTGTTTCTGTTTTTGAAAAAAAAACTAATCCTAGAATTGTTCTAAGTCTGAATGTTTAAGTTTAATGTTGAAGATGAATTGATAAACCAATACCTCCATTTTTTCCACATGTTGTTTAGAAGCATCGTACTCTAGTAGGGATACGCAAATTAAAGATAGATTAAAAGATAGGCAATTGCCATTTTGAATTCGACAGATAAATATAGTAAGTCTTATGTTCATTGTTTTTTTACCTATGATGAACAGATGAAAAAGGTTCTAGATAATAGTTATTTATATACATATGAATCTTTCCTTTATCCCAATGAAATTAATCAATGTTAAATTTCCTGTACATTTTTCTCGTATTATATATAATGTTATAATATGCATAGGAAGTAGAAAAATACAATCTGCATATTGTTTTATGGACTACTGAATTTAAATAAAAATATTCTTTATGTCAAACTGGAAACACAATAAGTTTCACACAGGTATCATAATTTTCTACACTTTATCCACACACTATTCCATCGTAAATACTATATCATTATTTATGTGTTTAGAAATTTAAAATAGACAGAATTGCTTTTATACAGACTTCATAATTTTGCACAATATGCACACAGTAATTTCTTATCTAATTCTATAATGCTTTTTGTACAAAGTTAAACATGAGAAGAACTTTGTATTTACCATTATCACCATTTTTCATCATCCATATAAACTATAGTATTGTTCTTTTCTATTTTTTGAGTTTCCATATCAAAACCCTAGTTAGGTTCGTTTCTTTTCATCATTTAATAAAAAAATACTACACTCTTTACAAATATTGGTTTGAGCCCTACTCGGCTAAGCCCTCTTTGCAAACAGAAGCACGATTTAGGTTTAACCCTACCTATCCTTTTGTTAAATGAAACAAAGATATTTCATTTAAACTTTATACTCTTTTGTTTCCAGTTTTCAAACAAATGAGAAAATCATCATCATTCTACAGTATCGAGACGACAACGAAGAAAAACGACGTGAGAACTATACGTCATGACAGGTTAAGAATAACGTCTTCAACCTTGCTAAGGGCATAAAATCCATTGGCACTCAACACACCTGAACCAGAGACAGTGATCAAGACTAGTAACACCTTACAGGTTTTAAAGATTACAGTATTTAATCAGAGTGGTAGGTCTCACGGTCGAAACCCTGCACTGCATTTCTGCTATGATTTCGGCAGCCACAGGCTGAAAACAATGGTAACACTAAACTACATTTTTCCATGTTCATAAACCAAACATCAACTCAAAACCTAGGGTTACAATCTGACTACTCTTTTTCATCGCCATCAATGATCACTAAAACGCCAGCGTGTTCCACATCGGGGTAAGCAACATAAACATTTATTGCCAACGTCCGGTCCTAGTCTGTAAAACGCCATCTTGGCACTCGGAGGAGAAAACTGGATCGTTACATAGGGTTTGAACTATAAACAATGATGAGTTTCAATGGTAACCTCATCTATGTGGATCGTTGGTAATCACTGGTGGCAAGACCAAAGTACCAAGCTTTTAATGCTTTCGGATACGTAATCTCCACAACAGCTCGAGACTCTTGTCAACGTAATTGATTCAACAACCTGTCAAATATAGATTTTAATGCCCACTCTGCATTACCTTCAGACATTGCCAATATGGCACGCGGTGGAGCAAGCACGATGAACACTTGACATAGGACCCTTACACATCAACAAGTATGGAGGTATCCACGTCTACATCGATTCATGGAGTTACAACTCAGTAGTAATACAGTACCAAAACTTTAATAGTAATATCCTTCCATGATCTTTACCTAGCTCGAGACCGGTGCCAAATTGATGAGCGAGCGACCTGCCAAATCCATTTTAATGCCTGTCAGTACCTCGATGTGATAACAAACATTGCATGATTCATTTGTTAGCATAGTAATATTTAACAAATGTCGTAATTGTAATAGTAGTAACAACGTATATGCATATGTAAGGTTATAAATCCTAATGTTTGCACTTATTACGATCGCTTTCAGATATTTGAATGTTTGTATTAAATTGCAAACACTTCGTATAGTAAAGATTGCGATCCCAATATTGTATACATTGCAAACCTCTACGATATATGTTTAATATGACATTAAATAAAAAATAAGTATAGTCACAGTATTATTTGCATGAGACTTGGGATATGATGTAGGTCGTTATAAATAGGATAACAAATATGTATAGTCCAAAGCTTAATTGCACTATAATTTTTTACATTTAGTTATTTTTATATTGTTGATTCTTTTTATCTATTCATATTGTTGATTATTCACATAATTGTTATATGGTGATCAAATAAGAATTCCATTATACCATAAGTTTGAATGGTATAGAGATAATTAGGAATTGGATTTACAAAGACCTAGTACAGTTACCCAATCGCATATATTGAATATTATTGGTTACAAGAACTTACAAGCTCAAAACCTTTACATACATTTTGGTACTATCATTCTAAATGACGATGACAAGACAACCGTCATTACAACCAGCTAGAACAGTGACGACAATAGCAACAATGATGTTAATAAGATACTTGTTCGACAGTTAACTTGGGTTGAATTTACTCAGTCATAAGATGAACCTTGGAAAGCAAAGGAGTAAGCATGCGAGTCATACCTGTACTTATTTATGGTTGCAACAATCTCTAGACATGCTATTTTTATTTACGACGTTAATTTGAAATTTATATGAAACTGGAATTTATTGCAATTATGAAACTCCTTACCTGTCATGTGCACATCGAATAGGTCTAATGCATTAGCATTGCAGCTAAGTAAGCTTCAGGATCTCCGATAGGGCTCCTTTGGACAGCAAAGAAGCAAAACGTCAGTATCGTCTCAAAGAAAATTACCATATCATATTTCTAACCTGGCATCTCATTATTACATCACTCATACATTTCATTGCATTAAAAAGTGTCGCATCAAAGGTCTGATTTAACCATGCATTTGATTATCTTAATGATAGATGTTACGAATGTAATTAAGTTGTCACTGTTGCATTAGTTTAATCAGAAATATATTTGTGTTTATTACAAGCAATTGTTTAGGTAACGTTGTTACATTCAACAATTATTATTTTTCGAAATTATAAATTATCATAAATTAAGCTATTATTGCCTTTAACAAAAAATTTTAAATTTTACGAAATTATGGGATGTTACATGTGGTATCAGATCATAGATTCAAACTCTAGGCCTGATTTCCAAACACGCAGTAGAAATTTTTATATACAGCAAAAAAATAAAAAATAAAAAATAAAAAAAATAAAATAAAATGTACTAACTTGAAAATTTTATTATTATGTTCTCTTCAGAAATTATTTTCAGTTACAGGTATGGAGAACTCAGCTGAACATTTAAGTGACAGATTTTAGCCTAATAGTCACAGTTCGAGACAGCACTATGTAGAGGAAGGTCACAGGGAAATAAATAACAGTTCGACGGAACTGTTACGTGCCTTTCAAGATTTAAAAGTATAAATCAGATCTGTGAAACTAGATAATGAAAGGATTCTGCAAGCACAAGAACAATTGAATCAAGTGCTGTTTGAACACAGCCAAACAGAGGAACAAGAGAAAAATGATGAGGATATTTCCAAGGTAGAGGACATGCCTCACACTGATAAAAATCAAGACATGAAATACAGTAAAGTAAAAGATAGTTCAACCTCATCTGGAGATGCTATTGCAGAACGCAGAAAGAAATGTAACTACACCAATGACAGCAGTGAAGAAGATTCCAAACCAAGAAAAAAAAATAAAAAAGAATATGAACAGATTTCTAGAGAATTCAAGAAGATAAGACTTCCAACTTTCAATGAAGAAACTGAGAAAGGCGAGACAGCTAAAGCTTGGCTATCAGGGATGAAGAAATACTTCCATATCTACAACTATTCAGAGTTCCTAAAAGAAAAAATGGCTATATACAACTTAACCGAAAAAGCGGATATCTGGTGGCAGGATGTCAAAAGGGTAAAGGGCATCAAAGATAAAGATGTAAGCTAGAGTGCTTTCAAATGATATTTCAGAAAGAAGTATCTATCTGAACAGTACTACAGAGAAAAATGTAAAGAGTTCTATGATTTGAAGTTGGGAGGTATGAACATGAAGGAATTAAATAGTAAGTTTCTAAACTTATTGAGATATGTACCCTACTTCATAGAAGAAAAACCAAAAATTCAAAGGTACTTAAGTTGTTTACCTTTCAGCATTAAAGACAAAATTGAGTATGACAGTCCTAAAACATTAGAGGAGGCTATGGGGAAGGCAGTTTTCTGTTATGATACAAATCGGAAGAGAGAGGGTATGTCTAATTGTAAAAATTAGAAGCCCAACAATTTTGAACATAAGAAGAAAAATTTCAAATTCAGTGGGAATTCTGGATTCCAAAGGAAGAATTTTCAGAATCGAAATTCCCAAGGAAATAATTCCATAAATAATTCACAGCAGAATTCTACAGCACCGAAAAATGCATCTAATACTGTCAAGACCAGTGAGCCAAAGACACATATTAAATGTTTTGAATGTCAGGGTCCTCATTACGCATCAAAATGTCCCTTACAGAAGAGGAAAGCAAACAACATCAACTCTATTCAGACTGAACCTACTGTTGGAGACGTAGCAATGGGGATGCCAAGAATTAACGTAGCACTTGACAATAGGCAAGTAGATCATCAAATCTCCATGGTGGAGATTGAAGGTATGATACATGACCATCCTGTTACTGTTTTAATTGACCCAGGTGCCAGTTTAGGTTTTATATCACCAGATGTTGTAGAAATTCTTAAACTTAAAACTGAAAAGTTTAATAAATCATGGCTAGTTAGACTAGCAACTGGAACAAAGAGGAAAGTGTTAGATTTTATAGAAAACTGTGTTTTATCCATGAACCATTTGCAAACACAAATCAAGCTGAATATTTTACCTTTAGGTTCGTATGATATTATTGTTGGGATGGACTGGTAGGAAGCCCATCATGTCATCCTAGACTGTTATGGAAAAAGTTTTACATGCTTAAATGATGAAGGGAAAACTATAGAAATAAAAGGCATTCCAAGGAAGGTAACCCTTAGACAAATTTCAGCCATGCAAGTTCAGAGAGCAGTTAGGAAGGGATGCCTAATGTTTGCAGTAAATGTGATAAATGATGAGGTTATGGGTAAAGAGGACAAACTGAAATTAGAAGACATACCTGTCCTTAAGGATTTTAAAGATGTATTTCCTGAGGAGATTCCAGGATTACCACCCAAAAGAGATTTAGATTTTACTATAGAGCTAATACCAGGAACAGTACCAAATTCAAAAGCTCCGTACCGAATGAATATACTGGAGTTAAATGAATTAAAATCTCAGTTGAAGGAACTTATTGACAAGAAGTATATTAGACCAAGTGTGTCTCCCTAGGGAGCACCTATCATCTTCGTTAAGAAGAAAGACGGAACATTAAGACTGTGCATAGATTATCGCCAGCTTAATAAGATGATGATCAAGAATAGATACCCGTTGCCCTGCATAGATAATCTATTTGATCAGGTGCGAGGAGAAACAGTATTTTCGAAGATTGATCTAAGATGAGGGTATCATAAAGTAAGGGTTAAAGATGAAGATATTTTCAAAATAGCTTTCCGAACTCGGTATGGACATTACGTGTTCGTAGTCATGCTGTTTGGCTTAACTAATGCCCCGACTATATTTATGTGTTTGATGAATAATATTTTACATAAGTATTTAGACAAGTTCGTTGTTGTGTTTATAGACGATATTTTAGTGTACTCAAAAAGCAAAGAAGAGCATGATGAACATTTATGGATTATCTTACAAGTATTAAGAGATCATCAATTATATGCCAAATTTAGTAAATGTGACTTCCACAAAGACAAAATTCAGTATCTAGGACACATAATTTCAGCAGAAGGAATCTCGGTTGACCCCAACAAGATAAGGGCCATTAATGACTGGCCGGTTCCCAAAGATGTGTCGGATGTAAGATCATTTATGGGCATTACAGGGTATTACAGAAAGTTTATAGAGAATTTCTCAAAAATTGCCAACCCCATAACTTCCTTGCAGAAGAAAGGGAAGAAATTTGTTTGGGATCAGAAATGTGCTGAGAGTTTTAAGAAATTAAAGGAACTATTGACGACAGCACCTGTCTTGAAGATAACTGACCCCAAAAAGGATTTTGTAGTTTGTACAAACGCATGCAATGATGGACTCGGTGGAGTCTTGACACAAGAAGGGCATGCGATAGCATATGAATCTAGAAAGCTGAAAGTACATGAAAATAATTACTCTACATATTATTTAGAGTTATTAGCAGTTATTCATGCCTTAAAAATGTGGTGTCATCACCTTATTGGCAAAAAGTTTACATTATTAACAGATAACATGGGTTTGAAATATTTATTGGATCAAACAAACCTGAACACTAGACAAGCTAGATGGTTGACATTCTTAAGTGAGTATGATTTCGAAATTTAGCATATCAAAGGGAAGGAAAATAAAGTGGCAGATGCCTTAAGTCGCAAGGCAAAACTAAATTTCATTTCAGCAATTAGTAATTATTCAACCGATTTGGAAAATCAGATTTTGGAAAAAGGTGAAACATATGAAGAATACATAAAAATGAAGGAAAAGATAGCCAATAACAGTTTTGAAAATTGTATGACAGATTTCAGAATTAAGGAAAATGGTCTATTACTGTAAAAACAGATTGTATGTACCAAATATACCAGAAATAAAATTTTTGATATTAAATGAGATGCATAAAAGTCACTATTCTGGTCATCCAGGATATCAAAAGACCATCACTATGCTGTGAAAAGAATACTATTGGTCTAGAATGAAAGATGAAGTAGCAGAATACACCGCAAAATGCTTGGATTGTCAAAAAGTGAAGGTTGAACATCAACATCCTGCTAGATTGTTGCAACCACTACCAATACCAAGCTAGAAATGGGAAGTGATCAGCATAGATTTCATTACTGGATTACCTAAAAATCAGAAACAACATGATTCTATCATGGTGGTGACGGACAAACTTAGCAAGGCAGCACATTTCATACCAATGAAGACCACACATAAAGCACCAGACATTGCAGAGATTTTTATGAAACAGAATTTTAGACTACATGGAATACCAAAGGTAATAATTTCAGATCGTGACTCAAAGTTTATAGGAAACTTCTAGAGATCATTGTTTAAGGGATTGAATACAACTCTAAATTTCAGTACATCATTTCATCCACATGGATGGACAAACAGAAAGGGTAAATCAAGTGTTAGAATATTTATTAAGAATGTATGTTAAGGATCAACCTGGTAAGTGGGAAGATTATCTGCACTTAGCATAATTTTGCTTATAATAATCATTATCATGCTTCAGCCAGACTTAGTCCTTTTGAAATTCTTTATGGTAGGAAATGTAATACACCTGTTTCATGGAATGATCCAGTCAATAGAGTTGTTTTAGGACTTGAATTATTGCAAAAATTAGAACTAATTGTGAAATAGGTGCAAGGACATTTAAAAGCTGTCCAAGATAGGCAAAAAAGTCAAGTAGATTCAAAAAGAACTCATAAAGAGTTCCAGGTGGGTGAACATGTGTTTCTCAAGGTAAGACCGAAAAAGGGTTCACTGAAATTGGGGAGCTGTGCCAAGTTGGCACCCAGGTATTGTGGTCCTTTTGAAATATTATCTAAGGTTGGAGCAGTGGCATACCAACTGGCCTTACCACCTAACCTGAAAATACATAATGTTTTTCATATATCATTTTTAAAGAAATATGTGCACGATACTACTCATGTTGTAAACTGGAATGATGTACAGGTGGGACAAGATAGATATTTTCTGGTGGAACCAGATTATATCCTCGGAAGGAGGGAAACTATTCTACGGAATCGCAGCATTGGGCAAGTGAAGGTGCAATGGAAGCACCTTAGCCCAGAAAAGGCAACCTGGGAGTTGGAGAGTAGTATGCGGGAAGCATACCCAACTCTATTTCAAGAACACTCAAGGAGTGACTAGCCAACATCGAGGACGATGTTGAGACTTAAGGGGGGGTGTATGTCACCTACCCAAATTCCTGAACATTATTATTTATTTTCAAAAATACTTTATGTTAAATTTAATTACAAGTTTGTAATTATGATCAGCTTTGATCATGGATGAATGTAATTACTGAATATTATTATTTAAATAAATTAATTAGGAGACAAACACTCAAGAGGAATATTGAATGAGTGTTCACAGACCCACTAGGAGGAATGGAATCTATTGGAAGGTATGGGACACATGGCAGTAGTTACATCACACCACTAACTTTTGGTTATGGGACAACTTCCCCTAAAATAGGGCATTATCCCCCAGGTGGAGGGAGTGAGCAGGCAGCTCATTTAATGGCCCAGTAACAATTGAAAAGGCCTAGGCAACCTATAAAGGCAAATTCGAATTGGGCAGGCAACCCTTAATCAATATTTCTGCAGAATATTTTCCTCTTGTAAATCAGGTGATTTCAAGAGAGATTCAAATAAGGGAGGTTAGTGGTGATTGGAAAATTGAGTTTTGCTTATTATTGAGGAGAAACAGAGTTGTAGGAGCAAGTATTTTGGACTACTACCTATTGAAGAATTAGAAGATTACTACTACAACAAGAAGAAGTCCTAATTACTGAAGCTTCTTCCTCCTGGTGGTTCAGCGAATAGGCTCGGGGATCCTAAGACAGTATTGACTGTTTTCAGGAGTTTGGTTGGGTGGGACAGTCTTCCTGAGTTGTTTGTTTCCCTACAGGATTTATCCAGGTTCTATAAATTTCTTACTTATTCTTAGTAAATAATTTCTGTTATGTTTAAACAGTATTTTCTGTGTTTTTATTTTTGAAAGAAAAACTAATCCTAGAATTGTTCTAAGTCTGAATGTTTAAGTTTAATGTTGAAGATGAATTGATAAACCAATACCTCCATTTTTTCCACATGCTTTTTAGAGGCATCGTACTCTAGTAGAGATACGCAAATTAAAGATAGATTAAAAGATAGGCGATTTCCATTTTGAATTCGACAGATAAATATAGTAAGTCTTATGTTCATTGTTTTCTGACCTATGATGAACAGATGAAAACGGTTCTAGATAATAGTTATTTATATACATATGAATCTTTCCTTTATCCCGATGAAATTAATCAATGTTAAATTTCCTGTACATTTTTCTCGTATTATATATAATGTTATAATATGCACAGGAAGTAGAAAAATACAATCTGCATATTGTTTTATGGACTGCTGAATTTAAATAAAAAGATTCTTTATGTCAAACTGGAAACACAATAAGTTTCACACAGGTATCATAATTTTCTACACTTCATCCATACATCATTCCATCATAAATACTCTATCATTATTTATGTGTTTAGAAATTTAAAATAGACATAATTGCTTTTATACAGACTTCATAATTTTGCACAATATGCACATAGTAATTTCTTATCTAATTCTATAATGCTTTTTGTACAAAGTTAAACATGAGAAGAACTTTGTATTTACCATTATCACCATTTTTCATCATCCATATAAAGTGTAGTATTTTTCTTTTCTATTTTCTAAGTTTCCATATCAAAACCCTAGTTAGGTTCATTTCTTTTCATCATTTAATAAAAAAATACTACACTCTTTACAAATCTTGGTTTGAGCCCTACTTGGCTAAGCCCTCCTTGCAAACAAAAGCATGATTTAGGTTTAACCCTACTTATCCTTTTGTTAAACGAAACAAAGATCTTTCATTTCAACTTTATACTCTTTTGTTTCCAGTTTTCAAACAAACGAGAAAATCATCATCATTCTACAGTATTGAGATGAACGTTACAAGTCATCTATACAGAACTTTTAGCACATCATTTATTTATTTATTTTATTCCGATGAAAGTTTCATGACTTTACAGTTCATACAAAGTCTAGTATGTAGTCATGGAGAGAGAAAAAGAATTAATATACAGAAGACAAGCCTCGGCTCTAATTCTTCTCTCAACCTTCGAAACCATCAAATCATGGTTCCCAAACAAGGTTTACAAACTGTTGTTACAGTAAAAAATAATCAACAAGTTTTGTCCATGTTTCTTCAGCCAAAGAGCCCAAACACTTAAAGCATCGATGAGCTACATTTCAAATCGACAACATTAAAGAAAAGAACAAGTATTACAGTTTATCAAACAAGCTTCAAAGGTTCTCATCATCATCACCAACGAAGCAACAGTAGAGCTGAGCAAGGTAGTTCCTCTTTGTTGAAAAACTATATCAACCACAAACGAAGAAGCACTATGAGGGTATCGAAGACGTGAAGCTTACCGGCATAGAAGCATACGATTGTATTGCCGAGCCCTGGTTCGAAATAACCTTTCAACCCTGCAAACTGACACATTAAAACTAAGTTAGAAGTATAGAATGTTAAAAGATCGATTGTCGTTTTACAAATCAACAGTATTACTAACTTACTCTAAGTGCTTAACTTCTTATCAAATGGCCAAGTCGTGGTGTGCTCTAGGCAGACGACGAAGAAAAACGACGGAAAAATAATACCTCATGATAGCTTAAGAATAACGTCTTCAACCTTGCGAAGGGCGTAAAATCCATCAACACTCAACACACTCAAAATAGAGATAGTGATCACGACCAGTAACACCTTACAGGGTTCAAAGATTACAGTATTTCATCAGAGTGGTAGGTCTCAGGGTCGAAACCCTGCACTACATTTCTGCTATGATTTCGGCAGCCTGTCGGCCACAGATCGAAAACAATTGTAACACTAAACTACATTTTTCCAAGTTCATAAACCAAACATCAACTCAAAACCTAGGGTTACAATCGAACATCTCTTTTTCAGCGCCATCAACGATCATTAAAATGCCAGCGTGTTCCACATCGAGGTAAGCAACATAAATATTTATTGCCAACGTCCAGTGCTACTCTGTAAAACGCCATCCTGGCACTCGGAGGAGAAAATTGGATCGTTACATAGGGTTTGAACTATAAACAACGACAGGTTTCAGTGGTAACCTCATCTATGTAGATCGTTGGTAATCACTCGTGGCAAGACCAAAGTACCGAGCTTTTAATGTTTTTGGATACGTAATCTCCACAACAGATCGAGACTCTTGTCAACTTAATTGATTCAACAACCTGTCACATATAGATTTTAATGCCCACTCTGCATTACCTTCAGACATTGCCACTATGGCAGGCGGTGGAGCAAGCACAATCAACACTTGACGCAAGACCCTTACACATCAACAAGTATGGAGGTATCCACATCTATGTGGATTCCTGGAGTTACAACTCGGCAGTAATATAGTACCAAAACTTTAATTGTAATATCCTTCCGTGATCTTTACCTAGCTCGAGACCGGTGCCAAATTGATGAGCCAGTGACCTACCAAATCCATTTTAATGCCTGTGAGTACCTCGATGTGATAACAAACATTGCATGATTCATTTTTTAGCATAGTAATATTTAAGAAATGTCGTAATTGTAATAGTAGTAACAACGTATATGCATATGTAAGGTTATAAATCCTAATGTTTGCACTTATTACTATCGCTTTCAGATATTTCAATGTTTGTATTAAATTGCAAACACTTATTACATTTAGTTATTTTTATATTGTTGATTCTTTTTATCTATTCATATTGTTGATTATTCACATAATTTTTATATGGTGATCAAATAAGAATTCCATTATACCATAAGTTTGAATGGTATAGAGATAATTAGGAATTTGGATTTACAAAGACCTAATACAGTTACCCAATCACATATATTGAATATTATTGGTTACAAGAAATTACAAGCTCAAAACCTTTACATACATTTTGGTACTATCATTCTAAATGACGACAACAAGACAACCATCATTACAACTAGCTAGAACAATGACGACAATAGTAACAATGATGTTAATAAGATACTTGTTCGACAGTTAACTTGGGTTGAGTTTACTCAGTCATAAGATGAACCTTGTAAAGCAAAGGAGTAAGCATGCGAGCCATACCTGTATGTCTTTACCATTGCAACAATATCTAGACATGCTATTTTTATTTACGACGTTAATTTGAACTTTATACGAAACTAGAATTTATTACAATTATGAAACTCCTTACCTGTCATGTGCACATCGAATAGGTCTAATGCATTAGCATTGCAGCTAAGTAAGCTTCGGGATCCCTTGGACAACAAAGAAGCAAACCGTCAGTATCGTCTCAAAGAAAAGTACCATATCATATTTCTAACTTAGCATCTCATTATTACATCACTCATACATTTCATTGCATTAAAAAGTGTCACATCAACGGTTTGATCTAACCATGCATTTGACTATCTTAATGATAGATGTTACAAATGTAATTAAGTTGTCACTGTCACATTAGTTTAATTAGAAGTATATTTGTGTTTAGTACAAGCAACTGTTTAGTTAACGTTGTTGCATTCAACAATTATTATTTTCCAAAATTATAAATTATCATAAATTAAGCTATTATTGTCTTTAACAAAAAAATTTAAATTTTACGAAATTATGGGATGTTACATGGAGATCTTAAAAAACATTGGTTTGTGTGTGAGGCCCTATCGAAAGATAACCTAATTGATGATGAAAATCAACAAATTGCATAGTTTGTAGGAGGACTCAGAAATCATGCACTCACATGGTACATGAATTTTTGGAGGAAGGTCCAAAAACAAAAAACCAGATCAAAGACACTTTTCTAGACCACTTCAAGGTTGACGATTCAATGCACGTAGAAGGAAATCACTTGAAGCGGGTCAAGCAAAGAGTGGGAGAATTTGTTCGAGAATATGATAGAAGATTCAAAGATCTCCTAAGACAAATGCCCGCCAAAATTGACGCTGCTGTAGTCATTCAATTATTTGTGGATGGTCTTGCTGAAAGAATTAGAACTCCATTGTTGATGCAAAACTACACAACCTATGAAGACACCCTGAAGATAGCATTTTGAATTGAATCAAACTCAAATCATTCTAGTCACACCATCGACTAAGAATTGCAAGACAGAATTGAGCAGATGGAGAAGTCGATGTAGCATTTGACTTTGCAACATAATGACCTATGGTGCAGTAAATGCTCTAATGAAGAGAATACTAAGGATACTTATCCCTATGATGCTGGAAGAACCTATCAAAATAATTACAATGTTCAACAAATACAAATGAGAATGCCAGAAGAACAACTGAATATCTTTCCTAAAGAAAGGAAGCCATAAAATATCCAAACAATGCACACGCCATATTTCTGTGATATATGTGAAATATTTGAGCCCCACACGATGATAGAGTACCCATACAATGCTGATAATGTCAAGCCAAAGTGGTGTGGAATTTGTTGGATGACATAGGACTCGACTGCCGAGTGCATAAAGAATCGAAAAGCTAAAGCAAATCATTACACCGTCTATTAGACGCAGACAGTCGATCAACGAGGACGGGATAATCGCAATACCGACCATCGCAATTATGGAAATAATCGACGATAAGTTTACAATGGTCGAGGAAAAAACTACAATAATCGAGCATACCGACCACTAGGACGGACGTGACCACACTTCTATGTATGCTTCAGTGAAGAAAATTTAAGTCCCAAATGTTCGTGGAAGGACAAGACCGACTTAAAATTTTGTACAAAGTGTGGAGTCGGGGATCACAATATTTAATAGTACCCCATTATGTTAGACACCCTTAATAAAAGAAAAATTGTTAATATTTTATTGTGTCTCGAAAAATGAAGTGTCTAACACTAAAAATATGCATGTAATTACACGACAAGGCACAAATACTATGGGATATAACCCTCATGTCACTCGATTTCAAAATACATAGGAAGATTATCCTAACCCGGCGAAGCAAAAATATATATTCAAAAATGCCTTAGAAATATTCTCATAAATAACATCTCATGAAACTAAAGAAGAAATTAAAAGTAAAATGCTTCATGACTTACTTCATTTATTAACAAAAGAATAAGTTGTGGCAAAGTTAATCGAAGTAATGCATCTTATCATAGATAATGGCCAAAATTAATAAAACATCTTGCAGTCTGAATCATAAAGACAAATCCGACATGGATCCTCTTGTTGACCTGGATGTTGATGGGTTTCGAATTTTACAAGTCGTCCTTGATTTTGGATCACAAGCAAAATCATGAACAGATCGGCATGGGAAATAATTGGTCGACCATGACTTGAATAATTAGGGATGTATCTCAAATTAGTCGACCAAGGACTGATTGAACCCATTTCCATATGGCAGAATGTAAAAAATTCAATCATGGGTATGAGCACCCATATTGACCCCGAAATCATTGATCCAAGAGAAGAAGCCAAATATTTTCCAACATTAGTTGGACGGCCGTGGGGACGTAAAATGAAAGCTTCCATTTCACTGGAGAAAGAATGGATTAAGCTTAAAGGAGATGGGAAAAAAGTAATAGTACCTATCAATCCATCTAAAGGTTAAACCTAGGAAGAACATGATGATCATGATGAAGACATTTATCATCTATATCAAATAGTTCACAACAATGAATATTTCTTCGAACCTAATAATCATGGAGAACTGTGTTTGGGGTCCCCCTTGTCTATTGGATACAACTTTGACTCAAAATTATACGATTGGAAAATTGAGAACTATGAAGCACAAGCTCGGGAATGCTAGTTTATTGAATTCGTACCTAGAAAAATAACATGACAATGTTTTATTGTATTTGTCGTTCCAAAAATATTTGAAAAGAAAATGAGAGAGCATCTGACTATGATTCCAACGAAGAAGGAACCGACGAGTATTCCAACACTCCGCTATAAAGAACGAGAATCTATGTCTGTGCATATTGAATAAGTATCTAAAAATGTTGGTGAACAAGGTCGACTCTAGACATTGGTTGAAACATTCACTATGCAGGCCTCAAGATGGTGGGATACGCATCAATCTCGTCTACAAACTTGGAAAAATGCTTCTACAAACTTTATTAAATAGTTTCGAGGGAAAAATCTTACATAAAAAATTATAATGCCTAAATTCACGCAAGGTCAATACCTAGTCCGACATATCAATCTATGCGAAAGTGAATGGAAACGAGTTGGATACCGAGATGAAAGACTATACCCTCATCTTTTTCCAAATATATCACTTGAAGATCTACCCAAAAAAAGGTATAATATGGAAGAAGCTTGAGGAGACACATTCAACTAGAAAGAACTTAAAGATAACTTCATAAAATATTTTTCTTTCACCCTAGAAGAAGAAAATATACGAGAAGTAGTTGACCAAATTAAAATTTTCACCCAACCGTCGAACGGGACTACTACATTGACTGCGACCGGATGAATTCAGTCGACCTACAATAATATCCCTACAAGAGAAATATGTCGATCAACATGACTTGAGCTTGAAAATGATAAAACGCTAGACAAGAGTTTCAATGGAAAATACAACATCCTCAAGTTCAAAAGCCTATAAATACATCAATGAACATCAATATAGAAGGGAAAGAAGAACCATAATGACTTACTGCAAGCGAATTCCCCCATGATTTTATATAATTTAAAGAAGGGGAGCGAAATATTAATGAATAAAGCACCAGAATGGATGGACACGAAAATCAAAATTCTGTACAGACATTGATGAACATCAATATAGAAGGGAAAGAAGAACCAGAACAGTTGACTGAAAGCGACTTCCCCCAGTATTTTACAGAATTTAGAGAATGGGAGTGAAATATTAATGAATAAAGAACTGGAATGGATGGATGCGAAAATCAAATTAAAAGAAGTCGATATATCGAATGATGACTGACCAAATCTAGCAAAAATTAGAGATTATTGGTTTGATCAACAAATAGATGACATTACCAACCTACTGAAAGAATACCAATATGTTTTCGCATGAGACTACAATAATCTAAAAGGACTTGTCCAAGAAATGGGGGAGATGAAAATTGACATCAAGACAAATGCCAAATTGGTCAAGAAATGGTTGTATAAGTTGGCATACAAATATAAGGATATAGTAAAAAAAGAGATCAAGAATATGCTCGTTGCAAGAATTATCTATCCAGTTGATCATTCTGGATGGGCTATCCCTATGGTCATCTAGCCAAAGAAGCATGACCCTACAAAATTAAGAATATGTGTCGACTTCATAGGATTGAATAAAGTCATGCTAACCGATCCATTTCCCACACCATTTGCAGATGAAATTAGTAATGAAGTTGTAGGACATGAATGTTATTCTTTCATTGATGGATTTTCAGGCTATAATCAAGTGCCTATTGCAAAATAATACCAGCACAAAATGACATTTGTCTACGAATTTCAGATCCTTCGCCTATAAATTCATGCCATTTCGACTCAAGAATGCACCAACAATATTTTCCAGGATAGTGCTAAAATCATTTCAAGAGTATATATATAAAACAATGGCAATTTACTTCGAGGATTGGACAATATATTCACTATTAAAAGATCACATCCAGGATCTTCGACTTATGTTAGAATGCTTCCATCAAATTCAACTATCATTGAAAATTAGAAAGTGCATCTTTGCCACTCCCATTGGTATCTTTCTTGGACATATTGTATGTAAAGAAGGCATTAAAGTCGATTATGCCAAGATTAAAGTCATTCTCGATTTGAAACCTCCAACAAAGCCAAATCAAGTTCACATACTTCTTGGTCATATAGGTTATTACCGAAAGTTCATCAGGCATTACTCTGATATGACTTATCCTTTGGAGGAATTACTAAAATAAAATCAGGACTTCATATGGTCGAAAAAATGTGTAGGGTCGTTTGATCGACTTAAAAGAAAACTCATCGAGGCACCAATATTGAGGTTCTTGAATTGGTCGATTCAATTCCATGTTCATATCGACGCATCAAGCATTTTAGTTGGGAAAATTCTTACCCAACTAGTAGAATACATAATGGACCACCCAAACGCATAATGCTAGTCAAAAACTAAACAAGGATGAGAGAAACTATTCTACGACAGAACGAGAAGCTTTGGGCATGGTTTTTTCACTCCAAAATACAAGCATTACTTCTAGCTAATCCATTTAAATTTTATACAAATCATCAAGAATTAAAGTATCTAGTCAATAAACCCTTGCACCATGGTCGACTATGCAGATGGTTACTCTTCTTTCAAGAGTTTGAGTTTGAAATAATTGTCCGAACGGGGAAAAATAATGTCGGACCCAACCACCTATCCTGAGTTAAAACATGAGAAGATATTGATGGTATCGATGATGAATTTCTCGATGGCCATCTCTTTTGTGTTGAAGCCATCCCAACAAGATTCCAGGATATAGCAGAATTAGTTGAAAAAGGTCAAGCCCCTACTAGGATTTTGGAAAAGAAATGAAAGGTACGTGCGATAAACGTTGCACCTTATACTTTAATAAATGGATTATTGATAAACTTGGAACTGACGACGTACTGAGACGATGTGTACTTGAGCACGAGCAACAAGATATTATTCATGAATCTCATAGTGGACCTGCTGGAGCAAACGATCATTCTGACAAAACTACACGAAAAATTCTTTAGTATGTCTTATGGTGGCCCACATTTCATAAAGATTGCAGAAATCATGTAAATAAATGCGACAAATTCCAAAGACTAGGATGACCTCTACTAAAGAATGAAATGCCATTGATACCTATCAATCCTAGTCTAACATTTTAAATATGGGAAATTGACATCATTGAACCATTCCCTGTACCTAGACGACGGATAAGAGCTAGATATATTATCATCGGAGTGAAATATGTTACTAAATGGGCAGAAGTTGAAGTTGTCGAAGCATGTTCCAGTGAAGTATCTACAAAGTTCATACATGAGAATACTATCGCAAGTTTTGGTTCCCCACTCACTCTTATCAGTGAGAAAGGGACACACTTTCATAATAAGATGATATCGATACTACTAAAGGAATTTATGATTGAGCACCAAAAGAGTTCTTCATATCATCCATAGTCAAATGGAGCGATCAAATCATTTAACATTAACTAAAGGTTTAACGAAGCTTTGTAGTACTGAGAAAGATGATTGGGATAATATGATACCATCTATTTTATGGGAATACAAGACATCATATAAACAATCGATTGGCTAGATGCCATTTAAACTGGTCTATGGGAAATAAGTAGTCATTCCATTACACTTCAAGCAACAGGCACCAATTATTGCAGATATACTCCACTTGGATATTGTTAAAGCTATAAAAAATAGAAAATTTGACTTATCCAAGTTAGAAGATGATCCAGATGGATATAAGTTGCAACCCACCTATTCCACTGACTCAAAACATTTTTTCATCTCAATAGTTTTCTTGTAATTTTTCTATATTTTTTCGAGTCCCAAACTTCTGGGGTCGTTTTGAGGCCCTAAATGACGTTTTTTGTAGATTCAGGTGAGCAGATAGTTTCTAGTGGCAGAGATTCCCCCCCATTAGAAAATTGTATATCTCAGATATACCTTTCCAATAGTCTACAAGCACCCCAAACAGAGATCGTATGCACAAGTTATGACCCGAGGAAGTTGACTATTCACTAACCACCTTGGGGCCACAAACTTTATGATGGTTCATCTTCTAGGGTTAGGTTTTCGGATTTTTAGGGTTCTTAGCCTCATGATTATGATAAATATGCTCTTTCAGCCTCTTCTTGTATTCATCTTGTCATGAATGAGCATAGCTGCCACATCTCTTCTCAGAGATATAGCTACCACCATTCTAGCTTCCTTTAGTTTACAGTTTGTTCTATTTCATTCATTTAATAGAATCTGAGTTTACTGTATCACTATGTTTCTTGCCATATATCTATGTATGTGAATATATATATGCTCTTTCATTTCATTCTCACATAAATCAGGATCAGTGGTATCAGAGCCTTCTGCTCTTGTGATTTCTCAGTGCACATGTCCCCGACAAGATCTGAATATATAGAGTTGGGTTTCGAACTAGTTGAGCTTGGGGAAAAATATCCTCATCGACCCAAGCAGGATCCCATGGTGGGAGAATAAAAGAGATATGACAGAGCAGGAGATCCTATTAAGTTGTTACTCGAGGAAGCCCTCATGTGAAAGAGGAACGAGATGATGGATAATTTCACACATATCCTTCGAAGGATGCCGATGCCAGCGGATGCACCTTCAACGAGGAACCATTTAAGGGGTGCAATTCCTTTCAAGATACAAGTTAACATTGAAATTCTCCTATTTGAAGTAAATATAGATGGATATGCTTTAGAGAAATGGTTGAACCTATTAGAGGGTTACTTCTTTGTTCAAACTTTTTCTGATAGAGAAAATATCACATTCGCGCTCCTTAAGTCCCTTCCCCATATGAAACATTGGTGGGATGGGTACTATGAGAGGCATGCAAGAGACGAGTCTGAGCTATTCAGGACAGACCCCACTTAGGCATCTTTTGTCAATTCTATCAAGGAATAATTCTACCCTGTCGAAAACTATGATGACTAGTACACCAGATGGACGACCTTGCATTAGGAGAGGGACCAAACAGTCCTAGAGTTTACCAACATGTTCCATACCCTATGCTCCAAGCTGGGTATTCGAGACTTTGAACGGCACTTGGTCCTAAAGTACCGCAGTGGCCTGCATAGGTACATTTTAAAAGAGATGGATTTTCTGGACATATCCTCACTAGGAGAAGCTTATAGATATGCCGTCAATATCGAGCATAAGTTTAAGCAAAAGAATAAGCGTGATTTTGGGTTTGCAAATCAGCAGCATAAGCCTGTAAAAGGTGGCCCCAACTCACAAGGAAAAGGACAGAGCAAGGATGGCCAAAGTGCCAACAAGCATCCCAAGACAGAGGCAAAGAAGGGTAATGGGAAATCAAATAAGGAAACTGGAAAGTGGTGTGAATTCCACAAGATCCCTTGGCACAAAACTGATGAGTGTCGCTCAAAACAATCCTTGTTCACTGAGACAAAATCCCCAAATCCAGACTCTAACTTAGAACCTGATGAAGTGATAGAAAATGGAAATCATATCATTGAGATGAAACCTAGTTCCACCATTGCAACTACAAAGATTCAACTAGAAGAGTCAGAAGAGCCAAAGGAAGGGGAGTGCCTCTTCCATTCACAATTGTGGGTGCAAGGAACTCCGCTACACTTCATTGTTGATAGTGGTAGCCAGAAAAACCTCATCTCGACCGAGGTCGTAAAAATATTGAAGCTTCCAACGGTTCCACATCGCCATACATACAACATTGGTTGGATGAGCCAGGGATGATACATCCACGTTAGTCAATAGAACCGCCTTTCCTACGTGATCAAGCCCTTCAAAGATGAGGTAATGTGTGATGTTTCCCCTCTTGAAGTTTGTGATGTTCTTTTAGGACAACCATATATGTGGAAACATCATGTTGTGTATGATTCTAGACTTCATAGTTTCATTATTACTTTGGGAAAGAAGCTCTACAGGATACCATAGACACTTTCCACCACTGCAGTGTCCCTCATCACAACTAAGAAGTGGAGGAAAGTATTCTCCCAAACAG
Organism: Larix kaempferi; assembly: GCA_027924585.1. Taxonomy (NCBI): domain Eukaryota; kingdom Viridiplantae; phylum Streptophyta; class Pinopsida; order Pinales; family Pinaceae; genus Larix; species Larix kaempferi. The sequence continues at coordinate 7,998,439 of BSBM01000206.1, forward strand.
GGAAATTCGTCCTCTTCATGGTTCATTCTGAAGGTGAATGAAATATTACAGTAACATCCAACACCTCCATGTAAAACCCCTCTACGCAGCAGAAATAGGTGGACAAGATCATGGAATCCTACAAATACATCTTCACCACACCCACCGGGGTGCCAATATGTTGTGTGGTCAAGCATTCCATTGATTTGATACCTGGTGCACCTTTACCTAACGGGCCAGTATATAGGTGTTCCCTCATGGAAAATGAAGAAATCAAATGCCAGATTCAAGAATTGATCCAAAAGGGGCATATTTGACCTAGCTCCTCGCCTTTTGGATCCAAATTGTGTTGGTAGAGAAGAAAGATGGGGCATGGGGACTCTGTATTGATTATTGAGCTCTAAAGAATATCACAGTCCAGAATCGTATCCCATTCCTTGTATCAATGACCTTCTTGACTAGCTCAAGGGTGCCAAATATTTCAACAAGATTGATTTGAAGTCTGTCTATCATCAAGTGCCAATTGAGAAGACTGATGTTTGGAAGACTTCAAATATCAGGAAGGCCTTTTTGAGTGCTTGGTCATGCCTTTTGGCTTGAATAATGATCCAAAAAATTTCACGAGGATTATGGATGATATCCTACGACCATTCACTAACTCTTTTATGGTCGTATATCTGGATGATATTCTCATCTACAACAGAATATGGGAAGAGCATTTGCAGCATATCCACCAAGTCCTTAGCACCTTGAGCCAATACAAGTTATATGCTAATTTAGAGAAGTTCTCATTTGGCATGAAGAGGGTTCAATATCTGGGATAGATCGTGGACGAACATGGAGTTCATGTGGATCAAGCCAAGATCCAGGCCATACATGATTTTCCAATCCCGACAACTCTCACAGAGCTTCGTAGCTTCCTAGGACTTGCCAACTTCTATCACATATTTGTGTTGGGATTCTCTAATATTGCTTGGTTCCTTACCTGGGTAACCAATGGGGTATCTAAGGCCAAGTTCAGCTGGTCCAAGCCACAACAACAAGTATTTGAGGATCTAAAGAAATGCTTATGTTCAACACCTGTTTTTGCCTTACCAGATCTAGATCAACCCTTCAAGATTGAAACATATGCTTCAAACTATGTTGTTGGTGCAGTTCTCACTCAACATGGTCATCATATCACAATGATATACTTTTAGATACAGTACACAAGTACCCCACCTACGAAAAGAAAATGTATTCAATTTTCCAATCTTACCGCCAATGGAAGCATTACATCCTTGCAAAATATACCATCGTCCACACTGATGACAAGCCCCTGCAGTTCATGCAAACCCAAGGGAAGTTACAAAATGACCGCCACCAGAATGGGTCCACTTACTACAACAATTCCACCTGAATATTAAATAAAAGAAGGGCAGCACCGACCGAGTCGTTGATTTCCTTAGTCAACCTCTGTTATACCTCAATATCGCACCTAACAACCTCTCAATGTCGCACATGCAAATAGAGATTAGAGGTAAACAATTATTTTACCTCTAAGGGGTAAAATAGAGCTTAAAGGCTAATGGTTAAATGATTAGAGGTAAACAATTAAAGGACTTAATGGGTTTAGGGGTTAGGGCTTTAGGCATCAATGTATTTAGGGATCTCTGGTTAGAGGGTTAGGTTCTAAGAGGTTAGGAATTAAGGGCTTAAGTGTTATACTATTAAGGTCTTATAAGGGGTTAACGGATCAGGGAAATATGGGTAAGAACTAAGGGGATGGGAGCCTTAAGGGGTTAATTAAGGGACTAATGATTTATGGATTAGGACTTTTATAGGTTAAGGGATTTAGGGATCGAATTTTCATGGACTAAGGTATAAAAGGTTAGGGTTAAGTTTTAATGGGTTAAAGTGGTAAGGATTGTATGTTAAGGGCTTAGGTTCTTAGGAGCTAATGAATTAGGGGTTTAGTTCTTTAAGGGGTTTGGGACTTAGGGATTATGGGTTTAGTCCTTTAATTTCCTCCCTCCTCATTCCTTTCTCCTCGTCCCTCGATTTATGTCCCTTTTTGCCAACTCTCATATCCCCTCTCTCTGTCTCACCCCCATTACCTCCATCCATTACTTAGCATATAGTCCGCCCCCTCTCATATTCCCTCTCTCTCTCTCAACCCCATTATTCCATCCATTAAATAGCACATAGTTATGTTCTCCATAATGCTAGAGAATTTTATAAACAAGAAACGCTAGAGAGTTTTGTAACTAAGAAATGCTAGAGGTTTTGTAAATAATAAACTCTCACACATTTTGTAGAGAAAAAATGCTAGAGTATTTATGTTGACACCAAAGGAAAGAATAAAAATTTAAATGTAAAGTTAATGCGTGAGTGTTCCTTAATTCCTAAAACATGCCTCATCATGCACCCACATGTCATCCACATTCCTATGTGTTTGGTTCAGAGTTACCAACCATGTGCTATGGAATATGGTAAGCCATAGCTAATTGGGCATTTCCTCCATTTTCTCAATATGCTTGTATTTTTCCAATCTTTAAAATATGATAGATACAATCATTTTGGATAAAATTTTAAATAAAAATAGCATTTTTTCTGCATATTCCGAATATATAATAAAAATTAAATATTAATTTTTTTTCTATTTTTTTCCTAATTTTCTTGTATCATGACTCCTTAACTCAAAAAAACATTCTTAGTGTTTCTTCCATAACTTTTTTCATTTCCCAAGCATTTTAAAAAAAAATGTATGTTGCAATACTAGACACGGACCTCTACATGCTATAAAAAATCAATTTCATAATCATTTCATTAAGATCTTCAAAAGCTACGCCCACAGTTGATGTACCGTTTTCAAGGTTTGATTACTTAGATAATTAAAAATTAAAAAATAAACAATTTAATTTTGGAAAACTACTGTTGCACTAGTGCTACTTCTTCTGTACATGTCTACCAATTTTTGTAGCATGAAACGATCATTTAGGCACTCAAAGTCTGCAGCCACAAAGACATATATCTTATTATTTGCAAAAAAAATAAAATGTGACTGTTAGAAAAGATGAAACTTGGCATAGTTATGAAAAAATTCAATACATAAAATTTATGTATTAAAAAATGTGATTTAATTTCCTACGTTTCATGTTTTTTACTCAATGCAATATATTCTGTGTGAGTATCTCAAAAAATCCATGTAAGTTGAGAGATGCCTTATTTTTCAATTGTCTATTGCATCTAACATGCCAAAAGTGACCCTCATTAGCTTGCACTCACCCATACCTTACCTCTGCATTCCATGTTTCCCCTATCCTAACGTGTAGTCTCTTCCTTCTCTTAGTCCACACTCATCCTCATCCAAATTCTTTATCCCCCTTCCCACTCTCCTTATTACTTATACCTCTCCAACCTTACCCAACATCATCCCTCTATCTAATCCCACTACCTCCCCAAACCACCCTTGATCACACATTGTAGACACTCTCATTCAGCCACCCCCTCCCACTCAATCCTATCTCCTCTTCATCCATTCCTTCCTTATTCAACCCTTTAAACTCACCTTATATCCATAATTTCCCTCTTCACCCTCACCACCTCTCCATTCCTACAACCCATACAATCCTATCCTTTATATCGCACTCCTTTGATCTTGTTTCATCTTCATCCCTATGTCAATTTACATCATAGTTTACCTCCTTTTCCCATTTCCTATCCTCCCTACCCACCGTTAATTACCCTTTTCCACCCTTATTCATTTACATTACTCTCTACCCCTAATCCTCCTTACTTCCATCTCTTAATACTCTCATCACCTATCCAATCCTACCCCTTGTTGATCATCACCACCTCTATTCCATATTATCCCATGCTCTTCCTAACATGACTTCCCGTTCTACTACCTATCCACCCCCTACACCTCCTCTCTTTCCTCATTTTTTTTCACCACTGCTACCCCTACTCTCTCGCCGATCAATCCATACATCCTTTTGGTTCCTTTTCCATCTCTTTCTCCTTCCATCTCTCCATATTTTATGGCCTCCAATATCCCATCATCCCAACGCCTATTTTTCCACTTTCTATTTAATCCTCTCTTCACCTAGTCATTTATTCCTTAATATAGTTGACCCTATGATTTATCTTATCCAATCCTACCCTATCCAAGCTTAACCTTTCATAACCTTGTTGGTGTACATTCTTATTTTTATTATTTTTCCCTCTTTTGGGGGACAAGGGCACTCCTACTATAGGTATCCCCCCTTTTAGGGCCAAGGACACTCGTAACTAGAATAATCCCAAATTTTCAAGGACACAAGTGCTCCTAATTGGAATAATTCCCCCTTTTTAGGAAGGATGGAACCCTCACTATAGTTTGTCTACTTTTCTAGGGATCCTACTACAATTCTACCCTTATTTAGGATGAGGGCACCCTACTTTACTATGTTGGGATATTTAGAATTTAGTTAACTCATGAATGACCTAGTTAACTATGTATTTCAAGTTCTAGGTCCAATTAACATTGGTTGCTCATATATGATTGATTTAATTACTTCACATGGCTATTTTGGACTAGTTAAAGCTAATTGCACATGCATATCCTAGTTAAATGCCTAATAAATCCTCACTTGGATATTATGGGATTGCTAACTCATGCATGACTTAGTTATCTGCCTCACATGGGCACACTTGACTATTATGAGCTAGTTAACTCTAGAGCACTCATGCATAGCCTATTTAACCACCTCACATGGGCACACTTGGTTATTATAGTCTAGTTAAACACTAGATCACTCATGTATAGGTCAAGATAACAACCTCACAAGGGTGCACTTACCTATTAAGGGAAATTTCTCTTGAGTTTTCACTATCTCTTATGCTTGCGCATGTAATGTAGCCTAGCTTGGTTTCCTATATATGAAGGTTTGCATCTCATTGGCCAAGGATTATTTAATTCATATATCCTATTGATCATTCAATTTGTTGATAAAGATTACGTTGTTGCACAATCATGAGCTCCTTTAAAGACACTTTAGTTGCCACATAAAACTGAAAAAACAGTAATCGCCAACTTCAAGAGGCAATTAGAAGTACTTGCATAACAAATTTTAAGATGATGTAAAAAGAAAAAATATAGTAAATTGAATAAGCTTTCATAATATCCAAATTTTACTTCTAGAAAATTTGTGTAGTTTATAAAATTTGTTTTTCTAAAATTGGATTTTAAGATTTTCAGCACAATATAACATACATGACTATACTATATGAATTAATTGATAGTATTTTTGAATAAAAGCTTTTACATATGTAGAGTACATCTTGTACTAGTGCAACACTATTTTCCAAAATTATTCATGTCAGGTCCCCTCCCATCAATCCAATGCAAGGGAGAGAACATGACACTAATAACTAGGCTTCTTCTACTTCCCAGCCCCATGATCATTAACAAAATTCATAGCAAGTAAAAATACATATGAAGATGTGTAAATGAAAGAAACATGGTGGAAATAAAATTCTACTACACATCTAGCATTCATTCAACATATTCATAATAGTCATCAAATAAAGAAATTCCAGAATTAAAACAAGAGAGTACTTATCTTGAAATAAAGTAGTCCCGAGCAACTGCCTATGCAACTCCAACATTTCACCCAACCATAGGCCAGTTGTGCTGCTCAATCTCTCAACACAACTGCCACCCCCGATTTGGGCATGATTTCTACAAGGAAAAAGGGAACAACAGACTCACACATAGCCAAATATACACCAAAAATCAGCCAAGCCAATCTACAGCTAGGTTTATTAGGCTGCTAAGTTAATGGAAGGGAATGAATTGTTAAGCTAGTGAGCTCAACCATAGAGCTATTGGTACCTCTGCAAGATTTAACTAGATTGGTACCCACAATACCTACACACCCAACACAAGTAAGTATTCCCTTCACTGCTACACAGTCCCTCGGGCCATACCTTCCCTTCTAGTGCTCTTTAGGGTGTGCATAGAAGAGTAGCCAAGGCCGTTTGATCTTTCTGTGAGGTTACCCTCTTCACTAGGTTTATCACGTCAATTCTAATACTCTTCCACTCTTAGTTTATTACTCACAATTTAAAACCAAAACATGGATGCACATAATAGCAAAACACAAGTGCTAGGCATGAAGAAAAACGTTTTGACTGTGGGATGCCCAAAATGGGGTTCCATGAGTTTCCAAAATCATGGGCACCCAAAAATGACCTATTAGAGGGGGAATCAACCCTCGGAGATAAAAATCAATTTCACAACACATTTATGGCCATTCAAGGGGCATAAACGACCTCTATAAACTCCCAAATCCTGACTCTCTTCCTCCCATCCAGTATGCAACACAAAACGACTTCCCAACAGTGGAAAATGATGGAAAACATGAAGGAAAACGCCCCAGCTAGCTCAGACTGCGTGAGGGAGAAAAGACCATGGGTGAATAATGGTTGGGGAAGCAATTTTGTGGGTGTTTTCTTTCCTAAGGAACCAAAAACGATTTTCTAAATTGATGGCTTTCCCATACACAAAATTGGGCAGCCATACCTCTCCATTCCCAATGCATTAACTACCTCAACCAACTCTTGGAAGAATTAAATGATTGGGTGCATAAGTCGAAATGGGTAGTGGAGGGTTTATGGGTTCTCTCACTAACACTTGGATTAACACTATTGGATCATGGGTTTGAATATTTTCCCTCCATATCCCTTGTAAAAATCATGTCCCCATACTCTTGTTGCATTGCATAGCTAATTGTTGGTATTTCATTAAAATGCATATTTACATGATGTTGTAATTTCTATTGTGCCTTGCTAGCACGAGAACCATTTGCATTGATTTTCAATTGCTGATATATGAAACGCTAAATCGATGGACGGCCCTTGGCCTTGAGCTCTTCACCATGATTTAATAACGATATTTACATCATTTACAATTTTAATGCAATAGGGTCAAAATCGGGATATTACAATTCCTGATGTTTTCATTTTTATGATTTATTAAAGCTAGAAATCCCCGAAAAAATGATGTTGTGTGCGCATGTAGGACTTTATGGGCATAACTTAATGAAATTTTGAATTTTTTTATATGAGTGTATAGATATCTCTTTATTCTAGTGCACTATATAATTTGTTTGAGAAATGGTGATTACATTCAAAAGTTACAGCAAAAACAACAAAGCTTGTATTTGGAATTTTGATATCCAGTGACACAAAAAGTGGACCCAACTTCATGCACCCACCGATAATTATATGGCTTCTTTCTTTACTTGAATTCTCTTCTCTTCTATGGATTGTTATTTATACACGTGACACGTCAGGTTTTCCACCATCATGTCAAAAAAGCATAGATTAGGTTATTGAAATATTGTGTTATGAACCACACTTTGAAAAAAAAAGTTTACCATCAACACGAGACATTAAAAACTTTCATTGAAATGTTTATTCAAATTATCTACAAGTTTCTTACGATATTGAATTTTTTTTATCAAAATTATGTTCAAGATGATAGATAGATATTACCATTAAAAACCTTTAGTGTGGCAGTTCCATAACCAAATGATGTCCCTAGCGCTATACAAATGTTTAAACAACTTTTTAAAAAATCTAAAAAAGCAAACAAATGTTAAAATAAATATTTAATTCTTATTAAATTAAGATTTATAGGTTTATTACCCTCATTAAATCTGTGCTCCAAGCCATGCCAATTTACCTCTTCTCGGTTATGGTTTACCCAAAGGCGATCCTGAAAGAAATAAGAAATATCCAACATCAATAGCTATGAAAAGGATCCTCAGATAAGAATAAATGGGCCTTAATCATCTGGGAGAATCTATGTAAGCCTAAAATGATCAAAGGTTTGGGGATGAGGGACCCAAAAAAGAATAGTGAGGTGTTAGGGGCAAAAATATGATGGAATTGGGTAACCCACACCTCAAAGCCATGGGAAAAACGTTGGCATTCTAGATATGCCCAAGAGAGACCAAAGCAGGATCTAATATGCGTCAATCAAGGAAATGTTGGATCTCATATCTGGAAAATTTCTCTTCACAGTAGACAGATAATCCAAGATCACAATTTCTGGGAAATTAGGGATGGGGAAGCAACTGAATTTGGTTAGGATTCATGGCAGTAGATGCCAAATCTCTCCATGCAAGTTGATGCCCTGGTAAGTAGGGCCATATTTTTGGAGACAGGACTTTCAAAAGTCAAACAATATTGGAAAGTAGTTACCGAAGAAGACAAGTTCTGTAGCTGGAATCTATAGGAATTGTGGTCTCAAAGAACCCTAAAAGATGAATGGCCAAGAATAAAGGAAGACATTCAAGAAAGGTGTATCAGAGCTCAGGGTGGGCCATAAAAACTTCATTGGAGATATAGGACAAAAGGAGATTTTAATATCAAAGAGGCCTATGAGATATGGACAAGGAAATAGGAGATCCAGTCGCAGGAAGTCTAGAAAAAAATATGGAAGAACAACCATTGTCCCAAAGTGGCCATTTTTCTATGGCTAGTGGTGTACAAAATTGTCATCGGAAAAAACCTCAAGAAACAGGGATTGATTGGTCCATCTCAATGCACCTTATGTGTTGTTGTGGAAGAGACAATAGATCACCTATTGGATGGATGCCCCTTTGCATCCTCTCTCTTGGACAAAGGGGAGGAAATCTTCAGATGATCGAATAGAATTAGAGGGCATCTAAATCACTCTGTCAACGAATGAGACATGAAGGACTTCCAAAATCCCATCATTAATCATATATGGACCCTATTCCTCAGGTTCCTGCTTTGGGGAATGTGGCTGGAATGCAATAAATAAATATTTCAAGATAAAAGTTCAACCTTTGAGATGGTTTGGGCCAAAATTGCTCTCCAAATCCAGGAATTAATCAGGATTGGCAATTGGAACGAAAAGGACCGAGACATGGATCACACAGAAAAAAGAATCCTCACTACTTGGGGAATTTCATGGTCAGACCCGACTCCTTCCTTAAGAACCCCCAACTCAAATTCCCATTCTAGCCCTGCTCGATGGTCTCCCCCCAGTGGGTATTCAAGATGAATTTCAACAACGCTTCCAAAGGGAGTCTGTGGTCTGCAGGTTTCAGAGGGGTCATTAGGGACCACGAGGGACATATCCTAAGCATTTTCCTAGGACACATAGGAAAGAACACCAACAACGTGGCTAAGTTGGATGGGATGATATACAGTCTAAATTTGGTGGCAAGAGAAGGTTGGGAACCTGTCATAGTGGAGGGGGACTCAAAAGTCATCATCCATATGGCAAAAAAACTGTAGAATAGGAAAATGATATTTAAGGTGGTGGCTAGTTGATGGCTAGAATTCAAGATCGAAAAACTCCATTTAGCTCTCACTAGGCCCCATGCATGGAATTTTTCCCATGTTAAGTGAGAAGGTAGTAGTGTGGCGACTTACGTGGCAAATGCGGGTGAAAAGGAAAAGTGTAGTGGAAGGGATGGACAGGTGGCTTCTTTGAGGATCGGGAATGGTTAACCTAGTGTGCATAGTTAGCGTGTGAGGACATCTAGCTATCAGATGGGGATGGCAGTGACATGTACAATCCCCATGTGAGGACTACAACAAACCATGTTCCCAGAGTGGCAGACACCTGAAATAATGGCAACCCTCCTCTCTCCTGCATCGGGGAATTTTACTAGAGTGTATGCCATTGAATGCAACCCTTAGCCCTTGTGTGAACCATGAAGAGAGAACGGTACATCCTGGTACGAGGCATGCATATGGTTGTCCTTGAGATGACACGAAAGAATGATGAGAAAGAAGGTTGAATCCTGCAATTTAACGGGAATGTTAATGATCTAATATGGGCAATTATGAGGTTGGCAGATGGAAAGACTACATATGCGAAAGAAAATGCCTAGTATTTTCGCATAACGTCCTAGTTTCTCATTACTCTGCAATACTGGTGGGCTATAAACGTCGTGTTGTAGATGTCATCTAAGAAAGCACCCCCTTGTGGATGAGTGCAATGGAAACCAGAGGGAAGCAAGCAAGGAGGAGGGAAAAGGGTAAGTAGGAAGAAATGATTCCCAAAGTTACCCGTGAACAGCAGTGGGTTAGCCAAGCCACACATTTCATCCATGAGAGAATTTGCAGGTTGTCCACAGGGAAATTGAGTAGATTGAGAAGAATCTATGGGAACGAATCAAGGCGCCCAGATGGAGGAGCCAACAGAATGGGTGCAAGATCCTGGCACCACATTCAGCAAAATGTTTGCCTATGATCGGGTTCTTGTCACTTATTGGGTGGTAAAGGGGCTGTTAGCCCACATCTTGATCGAGCGAGCAAACAATGATGCTAGCGATGAGGAACTGATTCAATCTTGGAAGGAGCACAATATGGACTGTAGACTGATGCATCGAAAAATTGATATGATTGCAAGCAAAATGGTAATTCAATTTCTTCCCCCATTTGGTTCTCGGCCGAGCAAAGCGATATCCAAATGGGAGTAATGCAACGTTGGGGCTAGCCATGGGCTAGCATGACAAAAAGGGCACCTGCGATCACTACTGAGGGATGATCAAGACATGGCCGTGGAAGCCCAATCTCTTAGTCCAAGCATCTGATGGGTGCGAACTCTCTAGCTAAGGTAGGACTAGGTGAGGTGTAGGTGTCTTTGCTCATGGTCTGTATTTAGTTTTTTTGGTCTGGGGTCATATGGTTTTGGAGATGTGTCATTTGTCGACAGTTAATCTCTTTCTTGTCTTAGTTTTTAGTTTTCTCTGTTAAAAGTCGATGTTGGATGAATGGGTTTTGATCAAAGGCTTGAACTTTTGTAAGGCGACTTCTTTTTGTTCAGTTAGAAAGAAGTAACAGGATTATAGCAATATAGGTTGGTCGTGTCATTGTGCTATTCAAAGGCCAAGTAGATGTATAGTGATGGATGTCATGTAATATTTTTTTACAGTAATATAATTTCCTTAATTAAAAAAAATATTTAAAGATTTATTTTTCATTAATTCAAAAGTTTAATTTACATTGTTTGAAAAAAAATTAAAGAACCATTATAATTTTTAAGTCTTAATTTTCAAACATTTATAGGTCGACCAATTTTTTTTATCTCATTTGATTGCTGATTATGCCATTCGAACCTGCAATGGGCATGACAGAACGATGGGAAAGAACAAACGAGTCATATGTTTAAATTACTTTATTTTGTTCTTCTCTATTAAAGAGTAATTTAAACATGCTAACATTTAGATAAGTTTTCAAATTATTTTTGTGTGAAAATTGGTATATTTATTATATTAAAATTGTATTTATGTAATATGAAGTGTAACATTAAGTTTGAGTGAAAAAATTTTGTATATAAAAGTTATATTGATCTGATTAGGTGTGGAAGAAGATTCTCTTTGATATTTTGTTAGAGATATATGGTGTCTTTTAGAAGAAATAGAACAATCATGTATTATTTAATTCTTTTGAATAACAATAATATGCTTTTTTCTGCTGAAAAAACAAAATAGCAATAATATGCTTTTTTCTGTTGAAAAAAACAATACATTCAGACTAAGTAGATCAAGAGAGTGCCACCTACCATATAAATTGAAAACCAAACAATATTTGATTCCTTTAAATAGCAATAATATGCTTTTTACTGAGAAAAAAACAAAACATTCAGACCAGAGTGGATCAAGGGACGTGCATTTCCACGGCCATATAAATTGAAAACAAATATGGCACTGTTTTCTCCATCGGTACCTACCATTGTTGATAAGGTATCCATTATCAAAAAATAAATATGTCACTGTTTTCTCTATCACGGTGCAACTTTGACCAATCGAAATTCGACGAAAAGAAATTCCAGACTGTAGCGGTTGCGAAATTAACGCAGCGGTCGAAAAAGAAATTCCAAACTGTGGGGGTTGCGAAATTATCGCAGCGGTCGATTTAAGATGCTGAAGATACGTGCATTTGCGGGAGACTGTTTTTTCCATCACAACTATATCTCTATAAATATATGCGGTGGTACTCGCCAGGAAGTCGGACATGCAAGAAGAGAGAAGCAGAGCATCGTATTGAAGAGAAAAATGGATTCAGAGGAGAACTTGCACGTGAATCTAGCTGCCACAGCAGATGCAGCTAGAGTAACGATACTCCTTTTGATCATCGTATTGTTCTTGAAATATCGTTTGAAAACGAAGAGATCAAGGAATCCAGAGCCGCGGCCTCCGGGGCCATCTCCATGGCCCATAATCGGGAATCTGCATATGTTGGGAGAGTTGCCTCACCGTGCTCTGAAAGACCTTGCACAAAAATATGGTCCCATTATGTTTCTGCGCTTGGGCTCCAGCCCTACAGTGGTGGTTTCGGCTCCTGAGATGGCCAAACATTTTCTCAAAACTCATGATCTCATCTTTGCCAGCCGACCCTTAATGGCCCTTGGAAAATACATGGCCTACAATTTCAAGGACGTCGCGTTAGCCCCGTATGGAGATCACTGGAGGCAGATGAGAAAAATATTCGTCTTAGAATTGCTCACTGCCAAAAGAATCGAGTCCTTCCAGTCGGGGCGAGACGAGGAGCTATCTGCAATGATTCACTCCATTTGGAATGAAAGCGAGAACGGGGCGAAGGCTGTCAACCTGAGCAAGGCGTTGTCCTCTCTCATAACAAATATAATATGCAGAATGCTGATGGGCAGAAAATGTTCGACGGACGTGCCCGATAATTTGGCGACCTATAAAAGATTGGGGAAAATGGTGCGGTTTGACATTGGAGATTTCATTCCTTGTTTGGCTTGGTTAGATTTGGGGGGAATCAGAAGGCGCATGAAGAAAATGCACCAAGAATTCGATTCCTTGACCGAGAAAATTATCGATGAACACATTGTAAACGAGCGAGCAAACGCCCAGCACGGGAACGATCTTGTAGACGTGCTGCTCGACGTCTTTGAGATGGCGGCCGACGCAACGGACAAAAAATTAAGCAGCAGGAACGACATAAAGGTCCTCATTCTCGACATGTTGATTGGCGGAATTGGATCGCCAACAGTTACTCTGGAATGGGCAATGTCGGAGATTTTGATGAATCCTGCTGTGATGAAGACATTGCAGGAAGAGTTCGAGTCGGCTGTCGGCAAAGGTGGCCGAGTAAAGCCGTCTGATCTGCCAAGTCTGGAGTATCTGCAATGCGTGGTGAAGGAAACGCTAAGATTGCATCCGCCTGCTCCACTGCTGGTTCCCCACGAGTCAAGGGAGACGTGCATTGTGGCGGGATACAAGATCCATGCTAAAACGAGACTTATAGTCAATGCGTGGGCGATGGGGACAGATCCGGGTGTATGGGGAGAGGACGTTTTGGCCTTCAAGCCGGAGAGGTTTATGCAGGTGGGTGGCAGACACAGAAATATAGATGTGATAGGTCACGACTTTGAACTCATTCCCTTCGGATCTGGCAGGAGAGGGTGCCCTGGGACGGCTTTGGCTCTTGAATCTGTTAGCCTTGCACTTTCACGTCTGCTGCATTGCTTCGACTGGAGTTTGGAGTGTAAGGATGGAGTCCAGGAGGAACTGAATATGAGTGAATCGTTTGGTCTAACGATGTCACTACGCTTTGATCTCCTTGCTGTTCCAGCCGTGAGGTCGCAGGCAGGAGTTTGAAGGTTAATGTATGGTAACATTTCTGCATTTATACCAATGCCTAGCCACTTGTCTTGTATCCGATTCGCTTTGTTTTGTCTGTAAATTTGTCCAGTTTGTCATGAATTCATAGGTCAGAATAGCTTGTTGGGATATAGATATAGCAATAGATGTGGTTCTCAACTCCATCAACTATAGTATCCACAGTGATTTCATCAACTAGTATCCTCAATGGTAAGGTTTGTTGGTTATTATACTTATAGTGAGAAGGTTGATTGGTTATTATATTTATAGGCATGTGTTTATATTTCACAATAATTTATGTGTTTATATTTTATAATTTATGTTTAATTAATATTTAGTCATGTAATTCTTTCCACTTTTGATTTTTAATGAAGGTTGATTTCGTATGACGATGAAATAAGTGTACTATTCAGATAAATTGGGTTAGCTTAACTGGTTAAGTTGAAATTGGTTGTAAATGGCACGTCACCTGTTTGATTTCCCCCAAACTTTATTGCTATCAATTCCCCTAGACAAAAATAAACGAGGTGGCAATGTCCCCGACATTGATGTTTTGTAAAAAAAAATTGTTTTTAACACATTCCATATTAAAACTTACAAAGACATTGCCACTAACTCTTGTTTAAATAATTATATTTCACTATAATTTAATATTTAAAAAAAATCTTTTTGCTCTTTTAACACATTCAATATTAAAAGTTACAAAGACATTGCTACTAGCTCTTGTTTAAATAATTATAGTTCAGTGTAATAGATTGACATGATAGTAAAAAAAGAAAAAAAAAAGATTCTGTGAAATCCCTAATACATCCAAATTAAACATGGTACAAAACACTGTCTATATTAGAGATTAGAATTTTAACTCGAATGGAACTAAGTACTTCAAATTCGAAGAGAAAGTATAAATGGAGACAAAGAAACAAAAAAGATTCAAGCTCTTCAATTTTTGAAAATATTTGATTATGTTCTCATTTAATTAAAAGTTAATATTTTAATTTATTTTATGTTGGTTGGTTACGGATTTTATACAAAGCCAAAGCTTTTCTTTTCATTTCTATGGTTTAATTTTTTATTATTTTTTTAGTAATGGTGATGTAAATATAAAATTTAAATTATAAATGAAAACTAATTATTATCCAAACTTATTTGTGAAATTGAAGAAAAAAAATTATAGAATAAGAAAGATAATATGTGAGTGACAATATAAAAGATTAGATGGAAAGAATTCACATATTTCATATTAGTGATTATTTAAATTAAATAATAATAATAATAATAAATAAATATTATATAACAATTCAATTTATAATTAATAATGTTACATAGTATCTAGTTAGTTTGTGATTTTTAAAAAATTTCATTAAATTATTAAAGATATTAATTAAATTGATATAACATTAATTCCTAATATGCAATAAAATATCTTAAAATTTTCCAAATTTTTTTCAATAAGGGTGTGTGCAAGAAGATGAGGGTCACTTTAGATGCAATGCTACTTTTTTCAAATCTCGTTCCTGATACCTAAAACATAACGCGTTTCTGATATTTACCACCTGCCATGGTAAGACCCGAGCCTAACATGTCATTGGACATGTAGGCTAGGTAACAATAACGCGTACGCGTTATGTAGTTAAAAAACGCGTACGCGTTATGTAGTTAAAAATCGCGTACGCGATATGTAAAACTAAAAATGAATTTAAAAACACAGTCGGCCGATTGCCGACCACCCGTTACACTCACGCATCAGAAACGTGAATAGAGGCGAAATTGACCCTGGATGAAGACGGTTTGTGGCCCACTCAACTATCCGTGTTGCTCGATTTAGCTGGAGGGGAGACAAATTCACCGGTGCATTCTCATCTAGTCAGGTAATTCATTCACCCAAATCATTTTTTTGTGATTTTTTAATCCAAATTACTATTTTTTTATTGTTTAACCTAGTTTTGTAATATTGATCAAATTGGGAATAACCCAATTTTTAATTAAATTCACACCTCAAAATGAAACCCTTTTCAAAAAACTCAAAACTTCATAATCAAACCAAAAATTGAAAAAATTAAAACTCCCCCCTTTCTACAATGTATTCATCTAAGTCACCCGACACGAGGACACGGGACACGAGTGTCCCCACCAGGCTTCAAATTTGAAGCCTTCAGGCCACTTCAAATTTTACCCACACGTCATAGAAGGCCACTTCAAATTTTACCATGCAAAGAAAATTTAATTTCATGGTAAGCCCTTCAATAATTAAATTAACCACTACTGTTTAAAATTGCAACAGAAGGGTAGCTTCAAATTTCACCCATCAACAATTTTTAGTGGGAAATTGGGAATGCGGCTACTAGCTAGGTCACTTGGGAGTGGGACTCGCTTACTCTCCAATATACACGTGTTCGATCATCCATGGATCATGGACCATTGGGCCTCTAATAATATCATTGAGCAACTTACGTGGACGGGCTTACACTGAGTAGCCCATGGCTTGAACGCTTCGAAGTTCTCGTGTTTGTAGCGAGCGCTTACGTGTTTAACACATTTAATGGCATCAACAAAATTATTAAACCTGGAAGGTGGCTCATATGTGTTGTTGCTAGCGGGCTTACCAAGTTACAAGTTATCACATACCAATTCGTGAATGCTGACTCCGTGAGTTAATTGAGTATTCAATGTATAATATATTATGTTAATATGCCCCCGCGAATTTGGCATTTCAGACAAAATCCACAATCCATAAACTTCTTGTAATGTTGCAGGTTGTTGCTCCTGCCCGTGGCCCCTACCTATAGACCTGTGTTTTCTTTGTTGTATCAAGTTAATCCTACCATCTACGGCTCCCAGCCTCACACCCTGTGTTTTCTTTGTTGTATCAAGTCAATCCTGCAGCTCCCAAGTTCCACCTTTTGTTTTCTTTGTTGTATCAAGTCAATGCTCGAATTGCATGCTTCCATGGCTCCGACTATATTGCATCAATAGAAACAAGCTTTTTCTTATACCCCTATTCCACCTACCCTATCTCCTCCAGTCCTCCAGGATAGTTTGCGGAGCGAAGCTGGCAATGCCAGCCTGCCATAAACATATTTAAAGAAATTCATTTTCTTTGAGGAGCTCAACTTCAAGGATGACTAGATTTTTGACATCCTATGAATTTACAGGTTGCTATATCCACTGAAAAATAAAGCCTCTCAACTTTACTACGTTAGTAAACATTGAAATTTTGATGTACTATTACATTTTCAAATGAAAAGAATAACTTATTATTAATAAAAAAATCAAATCATATTAATATATTAATGAATTTGAATTTAGCTTCCCAATATTAAAATAAATTATACATTTTAAATGATCCACAACCAAATATTATCCTCAGAAGGAAATGGAAAAAAAGGAATTTCCTCAACACAACATGCTATTTCCTTATGATGATGCTTTTACGTTTATGATTACCAACCTTGGAATCAGGTTTGGTTATCCGAAGGTGTAATATCTTCTAAGCTAAGTCAATAGGTAGGGATGTTGGTATTGATATAATTATGACAAAGTTTTATAAAGGATTAGGAACAATTCCGTTGGCTTGTAGATGACATATTTATGGATAAAAAGCTTGTTGTTATGAGATAATGACATCATGCCTCAAAAACATGTCCCATACAATCTAATGTTAATGGGCGCTCTACATAGAAATTGGAATGTCAACATTTGTGAGTACAATAAATATGTGGATGATTTTGGCCTACTACAACTTTAATATATTGAGTGGATTGATAACCTTCACAATTATATAAGAGATTGTAGCTATGACTAGGAGGAGAGTTAACAATGCAAAAAAATCAAGTAATCGAATTTTGTGCATAAAATGAACATAAGACTCCCACCAAATTTCACTGAATCTACGTCTTAACAAAAGAACTCATCGTTTCACGGGATTCCACCCCATCAATCCTTTTAACAGTAATGGCCATAACAGTTGCTACAACCCTAGCGTGAGAAAAATCAATCGAGCTACGCATGACAATACTTGAAACCAGACTTTTTGAACTCCCTATTACGTCAGAGGAATCAATACTACTTTCTCCACAACATGTGGCACCCTCAATATCTTCCATCACCGCAATTTACATTTGATAAAAAACTTGTTCCCAAATAGTAATTACCCCATTCTTTGCTCTAAAAAGGCCTCGGTTAACCTAGAATCCAATCCATACAACATGAACACATCCATATATACACATAGAATAAATATTAATAAATTTCTCATAGCCCTTCAATAGTGTTCAATATCTCATAGCCCTTCATAGTGAAATGGGACCCCACCCTTCAAATTTGATCCCTGGTCCCCACTAGACACGGTGACCCCCGGAATTATGACACGTAGGACACGGTGACCCCCGGAATTAATATATTTTTAAAATATATTAAAATTTAAAAATATAGACATATAGATCATCCAATAAAATTTAACATTTACAATTACAAATATTCAATAGAAATTACATTTACAATTACAAATATGAAATATTCAATAGAAATTAGATCATTCACAAATCACAACACATTTGTCATTCACAATCACAAAACACAATGAGACATTGAGACACATAGATGCAAACTCATCACTGCCTTGATCCTCCTCCTCCATGCCTGAATCAACAAACTCATCACTGCCTTGATCCTCCTCCTCCTCCTTTCTGCCAATCTGACTAACTTACTTTTTAATTGTCAAATGTTTAATTTTAAGTTTTAAATGTATGTAAGTAAATGCCATTAAATTGCTTATGTGAGTTTGATTTAATACATGTTCAATTTTGAAGAGACGTCATTATATACCATGTATATGTTTCTAATGATTTTCGTATTAATGTCTTTATTGCAGTTGCGGCTATGGATGCCAATGCCGAAATATTGATTGAGCTTGCCCAATTGAGGGGCATAAGTGCAGCTTTTAGTGGTGGCGACAGGATTCGCCGTTCACTTGCATCAACCTTGGATGCAATTGTGGACACAATTTCACAATCTACGAATGTCCTATATGATATTGCATCTTACAGAGAAAGAAAAAGACAACAATATGCTGATGGATTAGATTACAATGCAGTAAAAAAGTTGAAAATATCCAAAGAGGTTATATTTGCATTGTTTAGGGACCCTCGGACGGGGGAAATCCCTAATGCAAGCAAGCCGCATATCTCCATTGAGTGGTGCACGTTTCAACCATTTGTTGATAACTGGATGGACAGATGGTACATGGTTTTTGATATGCCACCACACAACAACAGGGAAATTCCCTTATATTTCCTTCGAAAGATGTACGCAGAGTTCGTGTTGCACAAACACGTTAACTATTTTGACATCTTACAGTTCCAGGGGATCGGTGGTGGGATGCCCCAAAACCGACCCAATGCCAGGCTTCGAGACCAGGATCGCCCTATCCCTGCACCTCGCAGGCAGTTGCCTGGGCCAGATGTCCCACCAGCACATCGTATTATTCCGCAGACACGGGATGCATTTTTGAGTTTGGCACGGGCGGTTGTTCGCCATGGCAGGATGGTTCAACATATGGGTGAGGAAGGGACATCTGTCCCTGGTGTGGTACATACACCAGCTCGTCACCATGCAGGACCATCAGCTAGTGCAGGACCATCAGGACCATCCACTAGTGCAGGACCATCAGCTATTCCCCATCCTAGTACTGATCCTCACGAGGTGAACGTCATGTGGTCATCCCTGCTATGGTATTGCCTCAGATGTTTCCTTCAGTGGCTTTTTGAGAGAGGTATCTTGATGGTTAATTGTAATAAATTCTTCATTTATTTTCGTCTTTGTACACATATATATAGTTTGAGCTAATATATTAATTTTGTGAACTTGCAGTTGATGATGATTGCCGGCAGTGACGCCCCAGAGCCGGATGTTCCAGACTCTACAGGGGGGCATGATGCTACCCATTCGGTAGGCCCATCTTATATACCACCTATTGCCGTATCTCACACCGAGGTAAACATTTTAAAATTTCAGTTTTTTAATACTTGTTAATTTGTTAATTTCCACATACTTTACATTTTAGTTCATTAATGCTATATACGGTCTAATATTTACAATTATTAAACTTGCAGATGGCAGATCCTTCACAGGGGCAAGGTAATGTGGAGGTATTACCCATGGTCATACCGTCCCCTGAAACGTCTGGGCTCTAGGTAAACAATTAAAAATGACATTTTTTAAATACATGTTTGTTTGTTGAATCATGCATGTCTAACTACATGAACACTTGCTGACTGTAGGCACCATCTGACACATCTGGCCCATTGCCTGGATTTGCATCTCCCTCCAGGCCATTCGTGAACAAGGGTCGTGTGTATGTGAGGCGTTCTACTCCGAGAAAGAATCCAGCTGCCCACGACCATGGGCTTACTCACACCACGGTAATGTATATCCTTCGATGATATTTGTTGTTTAACTTGAAATCCAGTGCATAAATCGTTTTTGTTAATGTTTGAATTGCATGTTTACTGCAACAGGAACCCGAGTTGTCTGCTGAGAACCTTGCATCGATGGTTGATGCAGCAGTTAGTGCCGCATCTGCAGTGGCGACTGATCACACACAGGTATGTAACTATTTCAACATTATCTTTACATAGTTTATTATTGTTGGACCTATTGTTTATTCATGCATTTCTAACTATTTCAACATTTTTTCATTGTAGCCACCACCAGTAGGAGCAGTGCCTGGCCCCCCTGGATGTTCAACCGACGGCTCCATCTGCTACACAAGCAACGCAATCTCCTTTGTCAGTTGAGGTGAGATGTCCTTCAGTGACCAACTGTTTCATGCACTTTCCATGCACCAGTTGATAATTGTTGAGCTAATGTATTAGTGTACATAGTTAGTTGAATTTAACAATTGATATTTAATTTGCAGGATCCAGGGATGCACATTGATCCTAGGGATGTGCCTAGAGGATCAACCTCGGGAAAGAACAAGAGAAAGCTTGAGTTTTGATAGTTTTGGATAGTTTTGGACACATGTGCTTTTGGATACTTTTGTATATATATGTACTTTTCGATACATTCAGTTTTGGAGACATGTACATTGACTTTATTGTGCATGTACTTTTGGAAACATGTACATTGACTTCATTGGATACATGTACTTTTTGATACTTTTGGATATACATGTACTTTTGGAGACATGCACTTTTGGAGACTTTTGGATATACATGTACTTTTGGAGACATGCACTTTTGGATACTTTTGGATATATATGTACTTTTGGATACATGTACTTGTGTCAATCTAATGTGTTGATGTGTAATTTAATCAAACTAAATGCAATACAATGTTTTCAAGGTTTCAACGAACTCACTCATGCACACCCATTGCCATCAACTACCAATGAAAGTCTAACATTATGAGGTTCTTCTTTAAAAATGGGTAATATTTCCTTGATGATCGTAAATTGAGAACCATTTGTAGCCACTCATATAATACCATCTTCACTTATCTTTGTACATGATAATCCATATAATGTGCTATGTTTTTTAACCTAAACAATCATCAAAAACCTATAATTATAGGGATATGACAAAGAACCTTATGGGGCACCTTATATATTAACCTTGTGTATACATTAGGATCTTTGTCATACCATTGTTTGAAATGTCATTCAATACCTTCAATTTTATCATGTGTTTTTGTCTCTTTAGGAGTTTTGAAATATTATACTCTTTCAAAAATAATATGGAAGTTCAAATATTTAAAAGTGGCTTAAATTATAAAATGGGCGGAAATTCACCAAGTGTCCCTGAACGGCATTTTCATGCGACTTGCAACTCGACATAACTCGGAAACCGGACGTCGGACCGACGAACCGTCGACTCCGTTGGTCTCCTAGCGTGCGATTACCTCTAGGGGCCCTCTCCCTCGTCTCCCCATGGCCCAGCGGCTTTATTGTGCATTCATTTCGTAAACTAGGGTTTTGCTCAGTTTAATTGCATGCAATCTCGCATTGGTGGGTCAACTCTGCAAAAACCCCCCCCGAGCCAGTGTTGGCAGTGTTCCCACGTCGGCATTGCCCACACACACTTGCGGGAGCCAACGGCACGCAATCTTCCTGCTCCGTTTTCTTTTTGGCTCCCGGACGGAAATTCACCAAGTGTCCCTGAACGGCATTTTCATGCGACTTGCAACTCGACATAACTCGGAAACCGGACGTCGGACCGACGAACCGTCAACTCCGTTGGTCTCCTGGCGTGCGATTACCTCTAGGGGGCCCTCTCCCTCGTCTCCCCATGGCCCAGTGGCTTCATTGTGCATTCATTTCGTAAACTAGGGTTTTGCTCAGTGTAATTGCATGCAATCTCGCATTGGTAGGTCAAATCTGCAAAAACCTCCCCCGAGCCAGTGTTGGCAGTGTTCCCACGTCGGCATTGCCCACACACACTTGCGGGAGCCAACGGCACGCAATCTTCCTGCTCCGTTTTCTTTTTGGCTCCCGGACGGAAATTCACCAAGTGTCCCTGAACGACATTTTCATGCGACTTGCAACTCGACATAACTCGGAAACCGGACATCGGACCGATGAACCGTCGACTCCATTGGTCTCCTGGCGTGCGATTACCTCTAGGGGGCCCTCTCCCTCGTCTCCCCATGGCCGAGTGGCTTCATTGTGCATTCATTTCGTAAACTAGGGTTTTGCTCAGTGTAATTGCATGCAATCTCGCATTGGTAGGTCAACTCTGCAAAAACCTCCCCCGAGCCAGTGTTGGCAGTGTTCCCACGTCGGCATTGCCCACACACACTTGCGGGAGCCAACGGCACGCAATCTTCCTACTCCGTTTGCTTTTTGGCTCCCGGACGGAAATTCACCAAGTGTCCCTGAACGGCATTTTCATGCGACTTGCAACTCGACATAACTCGGAAACCGGACGTCGGACCGATGAACCGTCGACTCCATTGGTCTCCTGGCATGCGATTACCTCTAGGGGGCCCTCTCCCTCATCTCCCCATGGCCCAGTGGCTTCATTGTGCATTCATTTCGTAAACTAGGGTTTTGCTCAGTGTGGGAGTGTGCAATTTTTGCACACAGGGGTCAACTTTGGAAAATCATCCACCGGGCAAGTATGGCTAGTGTTCCTAGCCCGAACCTATCTAGACACACCTGTAGGACTCCCCGGAACCCGGTTTTGTTGCATGGTTGGAGTTCTATGCCCCCGGTAGGTATCCAGCAGGTGTCCGTGAAGGCCTTCTGGTAGTGAGACGGGACGAGCCATAGAATGAAGACCGTGGCTCGGATCGACGAACCGTCGACTCTGTTGGATTCAACACACCGGGATAGTGCCAGGGATGCCCCTCCCCTCCTACCCGGTGGCCCATGTGTCACCTTGCAGGTCCATCTTGGAAACTAGGGTTTTGCTCAGTGTGGGAGTGTGCAATTTTTGCACACGGGGGTCAACTTTGGAAAATCATCCACCAGGCAAGTATGGCTAGTGTTCCTAGCCCGAACCTGTCTAGACACACCCGCAGGTCTCCCCGGAACCCGTTTTTGTTGCATGGTTGGAGTTCTATGCCCCCGGTAGGTATCCAGCAGGTGTCCTTGAAGGCCTTCTGGTAGTGAGACGGGACGAGCCATAGAATGAAGACCGTGGCTCGGATCGACGAACCGTCGACTCCGTTGGATTCAGCACACCGGGATAGTGCTAGGGGTGCCCCTCCCCTCCTACCCGGTGGCCCATGTGTCACCTTGCAGGTCCATCTTTGAAACTAGGGTTTTGCTCAGTGTGGGAGTGTGCAATTTTTGCACACGGGGGTCAACTTTGGAAAATCATCCACCGGGCGGGTATGGCTAGTGTTCCTAGCCCGAACCTGCCTAGACACTTTGGAAACTAGGGTTTTGCAGGTCCATGATGATGATGATGGTGATGATGATGAAGATGTTGATGATGATGGCTTGGTCTAAGGTGGTGCTCTCAACTAGCTAATTCATTATGAAATATTTAACAAGACATGAATTAAATTTAATATAAGTGTATTGTTTAATATAGTGAGCATGAATTGAATTAATTTTGTTGGGTGAAGCCAATAACCAACATGATGAACATAATATAATTTTAGGGTTTACTGATCATATGTAAAAAATGGATTAAAAAACACAATTATTATAATTTTAGTTTAATGTTTATCCACTTTAATCCATATATTTTTTAGTTTTGACTATGAATACACAATAATTATTATATATATATGTGTGTGTTTTTGTGTGGATAACTTAGAGATGTATAATAAAAATGGGTAAAAGGTGGTTCTCACTAGAGACTTTCATAGTTGTATAGTGAAAATGTAATAGCTATTAAAATTTGGATTAGAAAATTATTAAAGAAAATAAATTCTATAGAAATGGGTAAAAGGTGGTTGTCGCTAGATTAAGAGAGACTTTCATAGTTGTATAGTGTACAATTGTCTAGTGGTTATGGCAGTGATGTGTAAAATCTTATGATCACATGAAAGAGATCACAAATAGGTTCATAAAACTAAGAACAACAATACTTTGAGCAATTTTTCAAAGGAAACTAGAATAGAGCCAGTAAAGAGAAAAAAATACTAAAAACTTGATTTCATACTAAAATGAATGAAAAATGGTTTTACATAAAGAAATTTGAATTACTCAAGGAACCAATTCGATTGTCTAGTGATTCATAAGGATTTAGTTGGGCTTAACATAGAGCTTAAATGACCTTAAAGTTAGCTAAGCAACCCCTCAAACATGATTAATATATGGTTTACTGATCATATGAACATAATATAATTTTAATCCATCTCTTGTAAATTTGGCATATCAAGAACGCAAAATTGACATATTCATATGAAACATACATGTGAAAATTGAGCATATATCAATATTCAATTACAAATAGTGAAAATAGTATAGTATTAAAAGTATGTAACGTACCTCATCATGCTAGATCCCACCTATTATCATACAACCAAGCCCTCCGGATCATCTCTTATACTGATGGTCTCCATTAGTCTCTCGTGCTCTGTATCCAGTAAGAAGTAGCGTACCTTCGATGTATTTCGACTAGGCATTGTTCGTACCTGAAGGTTTGTGCCAATGATTAAGTTGGTAAAGTGATATACACTTGCACCTGGTTTGTAATCCCTATAAACATATCCACCCTTCTTTCTTCCATTGTTGTCCCGTGTCAAGTATTCACCTTTAACAACCATAGACCCAGTTGGAAAGTGGTTGTTTTCATCGTCAGTCATGGACACAATGAGAGTTTGCTTTCCATCTATACAGCGTGCCAACCAGTATTCATCACCCCATTCAGTATCTTTTGAGGCAACCACTGCGTATATGTGCCCTGCATTATATGATTGTAGGTATATGATCAAAATATTTTTCGTGCGATACAAGGCCATTAATGTGCATTTGAAGACTACATAAACAAACAAAAAATGTTAAGGAAATGCATCATACCGGGTTGTACAAGGTCTGAGACATGATCAAAATCTGCAGAAATAGATGATTGGTCTTCTTCCAACGGAGTTAACTCAACAATTGCACGCTGATCAAGTGGAAGTGATATGCGATCCCATCCATCAACCCAATCCAATGATTCACACCCATCCCAGTCACCATCACAACAAGGCGGGCAAAAACAAGCGAGTTTTCTGGTCCAAATTTCAAATACTGGGTTATGAGAGCTTCGAACCGAATGAAAGCCACGAGTCCCAGGCACAGTCTTGCATTCCCATGCATGTGAACGATCTATGTCTACCACCTCCCAAAAAAATCTCTCCACATGTCTCTTTCTTGTGGATTCTACTCGCATAGTTGATTCCTCTCCCATTACTGACGTGCACCACCTGACTATAGATTGAGCATTTAGAATAGTAGATTCTGTAGATACTTTCAATTCCTCTCTTTGTAGGGCTGTTTTGACACATGCTCCGGCTCCATCATGCTCTCCTTTACCATGCCCAGTCTCAAAATAGTTCCACATATGTGGCACTTTGTAGTTTTTATGCAATGAACACAACCACTGAAATATGCGTGCATTTTTGAACTGACCAGCACACCCATCAGACCAAATCCAGTGTCGGTTCATCTGTATGTTCCTTCCCTTCAAGTGATCATAGAACATGATGAAGCAATGACGTACATAGTGGAAGTTGTGGCACCTATCATCACTTATGTAGAAGTGATATTCCTTCAGAATTTCTCTTTGCTCTTCAGTGCTATTTGGGCCATGCCTATATGTGATATGGACCATCAAGGAAACTTGCTCAGAGTGATAATACTGACTTTGGATCTCATTTTGAGGTTGCAGAGTGTAGTTCTCGGCAAAATCAACAACTGAAAGTATAGTACCAAGGGGAAATGTATCTCTACATATTCTAAACTTCTCATCCTGCCATCGTGCCACATGGACATGCTGAACATATTGATGTGTCTTTTCAATAAATTCCTTGATGAAGTCACTAACTTGTACCTGGTGACACAAAATTATCTCAATGTCAGTTTTTTGTTGTAAGTAAGGATTGAAATGTAACCGTTACAACATAATTTTATAGATATAAATGCATACCTGAGATGTCACCAATTGTATTTTTTTGCTTTCTTTCCCTGGGACTATTTCATAGTTGATATATTTGAAACTTTTCATGTCTGTAACCATTTTCCCAAATTCACTGTCTCCATTCTCATGCATACATTGGCTCAATAATGCCATTCCAGCACAGTTGGAGCATGTTCCATCCAAACAAGATTTTGCATAGTATGTTTGCCCCTCGGGCCTATTGCACATGATGCTATGAATGAATTCTCTTGATGAAGTCGGTGGTATTGTCATGGAGCAATCCTGCACAATGTTAGTATGCAACACACGACGAATGTACAAAAATGTTTCATAGTAATATTCATATTCTACATGGTATCTACAACAACAAGTGTTACGAAGAGTATTTATTCTAACATACCATGGCTTACATTTCTCAAAAGATCTTTGCCCCAAGTTCAATTGTCTATGCTCAATCTTAAATTTCTCGTAAAGCTCTGTCTGTGTTATATCAAGAAGATGCTTAGTATGTGGTTCACGATCCTTTGAACCCCTTCTTAGTTTTAGTACATCCTTTCGGTTTGAAGAAGGCCTTGTGTGATCATGCCAAAAACTGTGCACTAGTCCCTTTACTGCATCAACTAGCTTCATGTCACGACGTGGCAACCGACCAACAAAGGCCCAAAAATCTGTCTGATCGGTTGTGTCAAGATGTTCTCTTCTAATAGAATACCTACGGAGGGTTTTTACATTCAAATTAACTAGTTCGGATGTAGGCCTGAGAATACGAAGGGCCCTAGTGTTCTTATCTGCAATTGATCGTGACAACACACGACGAGCAGCATTGCGGTCCTTTGAACGTGTGTTCTTACCAATTTTACCAAATGCATCTACTAGGCTTTTAACTATATGAGAACTTGGTTCAGAATTCTTTATCATCTTTATCCCTAACTTTTTCCTAACAACATTCATGCTCCTAGATTTTAACAATGATAAAAATAATCTACATTTATCTCCATCACATTTAGAAACAAAATATTTATCAAGTATCTGTTGAGTTTGATAAGCAATACTACATTTAGATAGCGTACCTTCAATGGAATTCATAAGTCTTTCATCAACTTGTATACGCTTCGGAGTTCTTCGACGTGTGCTTGCTAATGGAGGTAAGGGGGTTGGAATTGTACCATGTAGCGCATCACCAAGACGCTCTGGCATTTCAGTAGTAGCTCGGTGTCCTTCATTCTCTTCCTGGTAGTTGGATGGTGGAAGTCCAACATCCTCATCCATGGTCTGTGGAAGTCCAACATCCCCTTGTGGAAGTCCAACATCCTCATCGATGGTGTGGATAACATTCTCTTCTTCAACAGTAGGCAAAATGTCCAACGCCTCTATGACTTCATCGCTTGTATAACCACATCCGGATAGCAAATTGAGTGTTTCTTCATGAGCTTCATCTTGAGATGGTAACTTATCACTTTGACTTGAAGTGGGAATTGAAACATCCCCTAATGAGCACCTACGTTTTGCTTCTTGATTACTTCCATGGGGTGCTTGTTCAACAACTATTGTGGAAATTGAAGGTCCCTCTTGTCGTGGATTAATAGGATGAACCATGGTATCCTCTACAATTGGATTTGGATTAGTTTCCAAAGAAAGCCTCTGATTCATCATGTATATTCTTTTCTTTTCTTTCTCTTCTTCAATGACTTCTTGAGATCTCTTCTTCATTGTTGATTTGTTTACTCGGTTACGTGCATTCCCCATCACCACAATGATCAATTCAATATAGTTTGTTTTTGTTGCTCCTCAATTACAAGCTCTTCAATAATAAGCAAATGGAAGTTCTTCCTTGTTGGTCTTGAAGCTTGATATCTTACCTTGTGTGCTCCTCAAATATAGGCAAAATGAATCTTTCAAAGGCCTTATCTTTGGTGTTCTTCAATTGGAGATTCTTCAAGCTTTCTAATTATTTTCTTCAAATATGGCCATATAACCCAACACCACAGTGAGCAACCATGAAAGATGTCCTCAATGCTGCACCTGCATAAAAAAAAATGATGGAGTTGGTGTAGAATGTGAAAATTTTCAGACGCGGGCTCGTGCTATTCGAAAAATCGCGGGATTGTTGCTTTCGTTCGGACAGAGTGAAGTTGCTCTCGGACAGCAACAGTCCATTATTTCTGGAGTTCCAAAACGTGTACGCGTTATATAAATATAAAACGCGTGCACGATATGTAGTGAAAAAACGCGAACGCGATATAGTCAAGCACAATAAATAGGTTAGGTGCACGGCTAGGGCAACGAACAAAATCAAAGAAAACTAATAATTTATATGATTGCATACAAAACAAATGTTTTGTATGGTTTAATACCCCCTAGCTCTCTCCCAATAATCCCTAGATACCCCCTATCTCTTTCTAAATATCTGTCCCTCATTCTCCCTACATGTTTCTTTCATGTTTCTTTCTCTCCCTTCAGCCATGTCTCTACCACCCCACTCTCCATCTCTCCACCTTCTCTTCATCTTCGTCATTATCCCTCCCTATAGCACTCTCTCCCTTCTTCTCCCTTAATCACTAACCCTCTACGGCTTTATCCCTCCCCCCTGCCCTCTCTGTCTTACCTTGTTCCTAGAGCCCTTCCCCCATAAAGGCCTTTAGACCCTCTTCTAAATATTAATCCCTAAGTGCATAAGTGCACAAGATGATAGGGAGGAGGAGGGTGATGACAATGAAGATGATCATGATGTAGATGAAGATGATAAAGATGATGAGGAGGAGGAGGGTGATGACAATGAAGATGATCATGATGCAGATGAAGATGATAAAGATGATAATGTTGATGAAGATGATGGTGATGATGATGAAGATGTTGATGATGATGGTGATGAAGATGTTGATGATGATGGTGATGATGATGGTGATGAAGATGATGGTGACATGATGGAGATGTTGATCTGATGAGGAAGATGATGATGATGATGGTGATGATGGTGATGATGATGAAGATGTTGATGAGGACGATGATGGAGATGAAGATGATGATGATGAAGAAGATGATGATGATGGAGATGTTGTGTTGATGGGGAACCTAGAGATGACAATGATGATGAAGATGGTGATGGTGATGGTGATGGTGATGGTGATGACGATGAAGATTTTGATGATGATGCTGATGGCGATGATGATGAAGATGTTGACGATGATGGTGATGGTGATGTTGAGATGATGATCATGATGATGTTCAGAAGATCATGATGGTGATGATGGTGATGATGATGGAGATGTTGATGAGGAACCTACAGATGCCAATGATGATGGTGATGACGATGAAGATGTTGATGATGATGGTGCTGGTAATGATGATGATGATGATGATGACGAAGATGATGGTGACATGATGGAGATGTTGATCTGATGAGGAAGATGATGATGATGATGATGGTGATGATGATGAAGATGTTGATGACGATGATGATGGTGATGAAGATGATGATGATGAAGAAGATGATGATGATGGAGATGTGTTGATGGGGAACCTAGAGATGACAATGATGATGAAGATGGTGACGGTGATGACGATGAAGATTTTGATGATGATGCTGATGGCGATGATGATGAAGATGTTGACGATGATGGTGATGGTGATGTTTAGATGATGATCATCATGATGTTCAGAAGATCATGATGGTGATGATGGTGATGATGATGGAGAAAATGACGATGATGGATATGTTGATGAGGAACCTGCAGATGCCAATGATGACGATGATGGAGATGTTGATGAGGAACCTACAGATGCCAATGATGATGGTGATGACGATGAAGATGTTGATGATGATGGTGTTGGTAATGATGATGATGATGATGATGATGATGATGAAGATGAAGATGATGGTGACATGATGGAGATGTTGATCTGATGAGGAAGATGATGATGATGATGATGGTGATGATGATGAAGATGTTGATGACGATGATGATGGTGATGAAGATGATGATGATGAAGAAGATGACGATGATGATGGTGATGAAGATGATGATGATGAAGAAGATGACGATGATGGAGATGTGTTGATGGGGAACCTAGAGATGACAATGATGATGAAGATGGTGATGGTGATGACGATGAAGATTTTGATGATGATGCTGATGCTGCTGATGATGATGATGATGATGATGATGATGATGAAGATGTTGACGATGATGGTGATGTTCATATGGTGATGATGATGATGATGATGATGATGATGGAGATGTTGATGAGGAAGGGGGAGATGACAATGATGATGAAGATGTTTATGGTCATGAAGATGATGATGATGGTGATGGTGATGATGATGGAGATGATGGAGATGATGGAGATGGCGATGAAGATGATGATGATGATGATGATGGTGAAGATGATGAAGAAGATGATGATGATGGAGATGTTGACCTGATGACGATGAAGATGATGATTATGGTGATGATGATGAAGATGTTGATGTTGATGATGATGGTGATGAAGATGATGATGATGGAGAAGATGATAATGATGGAGATGTTGATGAGGAACCTACAAATGCCAATGATGATGATGATGATGATGGTGATGACAATGAAGATGTTGATGATGATGGTGATGGTAATGATGATGAAGATGATGATGATGATGGTGATGGTGATGGTGATGTTTAGATGATGATGTTCAGAAGATGATGGTGACATGATGGATATGTTGATCTGATTCAAGGAAGATAATGATGATGATGATGATGGTGATGATGATGAAGATGTTGATGATGATGATGATGGTGATGAAGATGATGATGATGAAGAAGATGATGATGATGGAGATGTTGATGTTGATGCGGAACCTAGAGATGACAATGATGATGAATATGGTGATGGTGATGGTGATGGTGATGACGATGAAGATTTTGATGATGATGGTGATGGTGATGATGATGAAGATGTTGATGATGATGGTGATGGTGATGTTTAGATGATGATCATGATGATGATAATGATGATGGAGATGTTGATTTGATGAGGAATATGATGATGATGATGATGATGGTGCTGATGATGATGAAGATGTTGATGATGACGATGATGGTCATGAAGATGATGATGATGAAGAATATGATGTTGATGGAGAATATGATGCTCACAACTCCCTCTAGTCTCTCTCTCCCCAACCATCAATCTCTCTCTCTCTCTCTCTCTCTCTCTCTCAAACACACACACATACACACACATTATGTCACTTTCCATTCTCAAACCCATACCCCCTCCATCCATATCTATCTCCAACTTTCTCCCTCCATCCCTCACCCTACCTTCTCTCCCTCCCTCTCTCATCGCCTGTCTCTCACCTTCTATCCCTCCCTCATCTTTCCCTCAACCTATCCCAATCTCTCCATCACTCCCTCTCTCTCCATCGCCACCACTCTCTGCATGTCTCCCACCAACACTTTCTGTCCCTCCCTTCCTATCTCTTATTTCGTTCTATCCCCATCTATCTCTCACTCCCTCCAAATCCATTCCTCCCCATTGTCCCTCTCCCTCCCTCGCTCTATGTCTCTCCCCCCCTTGTATTCTTTATTTCTCTCTCACATCCCCCTTGCCTCCATCCATTCCCCCTTGTCACTCAAGTCTCACTTTCAACTTCTAACCCTATACCTCTTCAGAACCTATTCTACTCCTAATAGTGCTCTCAAGCTCCACTTCCCTTCACCCCCTGTAGCCCATCATGTTCTCATTCCCTTCATCTCTCTCCACTCAAGCTTCCAACATCCTTCTAAGCCCTTGACCCTTTCCCACCCCTATTAAATATTAACCATAGATTCCCTTGACCCTTCCCCACCCCTATTAAATATTAACCATAGATTCCCTTGACCCTTCCCCACCCCTTCTCAAATATTAAACAAAATTTCCCTTGACTTCTACACCCCCTCTTTCTCAAGTATTAAACATGTATTTTATGATTTGAATAACGCGAGCGCGTTTTGTAACTATATCACGCGTACGTGTTATGTAGTTATATAACGCATACGCGTTAATTATTGATATAACGCGCACGCGTTATTTAGTTATATAATGCGTACGCGTTATTTAAATCTAAAAGCGCGGCAATATTTTTGAATTTAAACAGGCCGAGTCACATGCTCACATGTCAACAATAATCCTATGTGTATGCTTTGGAGTTTGCTTCGGTAATTCCAAACCTGTGCTATGTTAATGAAAAACCAAAGCTAATTGGGTATTTCTTCCAGTTTCTGGAGAAGCCTGTGCTTAGCCACTCGTTACAATATGCTACACAGAGTCATTTTTGACGAAATCTTAGACACAAATAGCATTTTTTCTGCAGATTCCAAATATGTAACTTTTATTTTGAAATATTAATTTTTCCTATTTTCTTTCAATTTCTTTTCTGTCCTACCTCCTTAACTCGTGAAACACATTGTTAGTGTTTCTTCCATAACTTTTTCAATTCTCAATCATTTCAAAAAAAAATTGTATGGTGCACAAGAGGACACTAACCTCCACGTTCTATGAAAAACCCATTTCAAGAATTTTGCATTAAGACCTTCAAAGGCTCTACCCACAAAAGATGTACTATTTTTGAGGTTTGATCACTTAGACAATTATAAAAAAATTATAAAATTACTAATTTAATTTTCGAAAAATAATGGCGCACAATTGCTATGTGTTCTCTACATGCATGCCGATTTTTGTAGCTTGATTCCATCATTTAGGCCCTCAAAGGCTCTACCCACAAAAACATATACCTTATCATTTGCCTGAAAAATAAAAAAGTGTCTGTTAGGAAAATGAAACTTGACATAGCTATGCAAATTTTCAATACATAAAAGTTATATATTCAGAAACGTGATTCAATTTCCTACATTTTATCTTTTTTTACTCAATGCAAGATATTTTGCGTAAGTAGATCAAAAAATCCAAGTAAGTTGAGGGATGCCTGCTTTTTCTGTTTTCTATTGCATCTAATGCGCCAAAAGTGACCCTCATTAGCTTGCACTGACCCAACATCATAACATTCAATTTCCAAATGTACAAAATGTCATAACATAATAATAAATTCCAAAATTTTCAAACGTACATTAAATTAGAAAATGTGGCATCATGTCTAGAAGTACATAATGGCAACTCATGCCCAATGTACAAAATCCACATGGTGGAAATGAAAAATGGAAGTAGTCATTGTCCCTTTCCACCCTCAACACTACTATAAGCATCTTGAAAATTGATATTCCACCTCTTTGTCCTTGAGGAACCTCAAGGTTGTCAACGTCAAAGATTAATGTGAATTTCTGGAAACTAGAAATGAAACTACGTTTAATAGTTGTTTTCTAGAATTTCAAATATCAACAAACTTACAAAATAAAACTATAATCCAATAGAGAAAAACTTACCTTATATACAACAAGTATCAAATGTGGTTTCCTCATTTTGGACCGAAGGTTAGCCTTTGTATCTCTAAAAAAGCTACATGCAATTAATTTATGAAAAATTATATGCCTAAAATGAAACCTATATTTGCATGAAAACACCTTCATGAAATTTTGATAGATAACAAAAAACAATTGAGATGTCAAATTCTGGCCACCTAGCTATGAGGTGGAGTCATGGAATCAACCTCCTACTCTAAATCCAAAATGGTATATTCAATAATGATTGACATAACAGTGGTTGATGCAATGATGGAAGATGCTATGGTGATAGATTCTACATCGCTAGTTTCTATGGTGGTAGATGTCATGATGGTAGCTACAACACTAGTAGGAGACATCATAGAAAGGGAAATAATAAATATTGGTATCATATGACTAAAAGGGTCAACCATAACCTTTTCAAGAATAGTGGTGGTTATAAAAGACGGAATCTTGTTGCAAACGATTAAAAAAAATTAATCTAGTTAGAGGCATAAACTCACCATTATAACAAAAAAAACCATGTTAATGGATAAATTTAACTTGTTCAATAAATGGGTAATGGTGATAAAAAATACAATATCAATGGTTTCACTCAAGGAGTATGGAAGACCAGAAGGCGTACAATATGGATGAGGTGGACATGTATGTATCACAAATGGAGCTTGGGAACATAAGGTGTGAAACTACTTTAAATTTTTTAAAACAAGAATAAATTTAATGATATAGTCTATCTATCATATTGTCATCAAACAAATTAAAGTTTTTTGCAATACCTGCATGTGGCCCATGCCAACAAAATATGGAATTCCCAAAGCTATAAGAAATGGATGTATCTCGGCTAGTAATATAAGTTGGCTATTAAAAACACCTATCATGTACTGCAAATAACATGATCTCGTCCAATGAGAGTGGAATACAACAAAAATAATTCATCAACTTAAACAAAATATACTTGAATTTACTACTTGATTGTATTCCATGGTAATAGGAGATGTAACACTAAAGGAGATAGGTACAAACCTTTCCATGTACTACAAATTTGAAAGTTAACAGTTAATAAAGTATATAAAAGTACAAAGTAAAGTATGGGTTATAAAAACTAAATAATGGTTGTGCTCAATTCCAATTCTGCATGATAAAAAAGCTATTGTCCAAGATGGTCCTAAATTATAACAATCACACAAAATCAAAACCAAAGTAATGAAAATTACTCATAACAATGAAACAACCTTAAACCATTTTCCATATATTTCAAGCATGATATTACCGATTTCCTATAGGTTTAACATATTAAACATTGGGAAAACATGACCATAACACCCCTTAGTGAATTCAAAACCAACTAAACAATAAAAACAGGAAAATGGAAACATTTGGAATTGGCAAAATTTCTTCTAATACACCTTTGTCACCCCCTTCTATAGAATTTGCAAGGATACTTTTTCTTATCATCTCTCAAATACAAACCCACATGGCATTGCCTCCTCATTATTTTACAAATATAAACTATGGGGGTGGTAATATAAACACAATTTACGTTGCTCGTTAAGAACCCAATTCACAAGCTAGCTTTGAAAGAACAAAATGGAAAATGAATGTCCACATATGGTTAAGAAAGACACTGTAAACTTTTGGTATTATATGACATTCCCGTTCACTGTTCTCAATGCCCTTGTTCACAATATTTGATTGATGCAGTGGTTGTCATAGGTATGTGTTTCAAATCCTTACATGTGAGAGATAGTGCCCAATTTAAGTTTAGATTCTAGACTGGGGTTAGGATTTTTCCCTAAAAAGAGTGTCTTGGTGCGACTCTCTAGAAAATGTCATGAAATTAGTCAACGTTAGAAATTATCCAACATGGAAAAATATGAAATATCTTTTTATGGTGTTTCCAAGTTTATTAGTGCCTTATCTAAGGGATATGGAGTTGAAAAAATCCTTAGATATAGGGGTTCAATTATGAATCATATTTAAACCATCAAGATAATAGGGTTAGGAAGGGTACAACCACACTCTTAACACCTCATTATGGAAGAAATAATTCCCTTCTACAAAAATTAACTTCAATCTAGAACATATTTGCAATGCTGCATAAAATCCAAGTATATATGATAAAAAAAATTCCATAATAAAACCATCCAATAAAATTACCACAAAGAAACTTAAAACCTAAGTAATGAATAAAAAAGACAAATATTGATTAAATATTGGTCCCAATACATAACATGATTCATATACAAAGCGATGATACTTAAAGAGGATAAAGCATCACAATCTTTAGCCTCTTTTCTTGTAGGAATAAATAGTAGAACACCAATAAAATTATAGGAGAAAATATGAGATACAATTGTTATCAATATCCAACAACACAAAGGGTACTCCTTGGCCCTAAAGCAAACATGGAAATAATATTCACATGAGGCTAGGGAGAATGGTCAATGGCTAGGAAGACATAAATACACTACTTATAGATCATGATACTTCATTCCCCATAAGACCTTCCAAAAACCTATATGAATTAAGTAGAGGAAAATACCTACTTAAATTCTCTCGAAAGGACCATGTTCAGGTAATCATTTTCAAACCTAAGGTGGTAGAAACAATGCTAGGAAAACATTCCACGGTGTCATCAATGATAAAATATAAAAGATAAATTTGGGATTTGTATTTGTCCTTACTAGAATGTATAGTTGCACCAAAATTTTCACCATGGATAATACCCATCAAATATGACAGGTAGAATAGAATCTCAAATTTTTAAGATACTAATAAACACTCAATGATATTGGGAAAAAACATGGTAGGAAAATAGAATCTGAAAGAAATGAAATGCAAGGTGGATACCAAAGACTTGAAGGAGGACATTATAACACATCTATGAAGCATTCTTATCCGATAGTATCCTCCTTGGGAATAGGATAAAGGGAACAATAGGATCAAGTCATGATCAAATGTGAAGAACATATTTCAAGAGAACACGAGGATTGAGTCCATAGACTTCACCACTCACTACACTTAGGCCCATGAAATATTTGGGCATTGTTGGAGGAGCCTAGTCGACGAGTTGACTAGGTCCTCGATCGACTATGGTTGTCCTGAAGCCTTTAGTTGGTTAGTCAACCGATTGATAGTTGTAACTGAATAACTGTATGTAACTTGTATAAATAGGTTGTAGAGACGACATCAGAATATATCTATGCACTGATATTGTACTTTGATTTTGTCCAATTAATATAAAGCTTGTTTCCGTTGTCCCATTTACTCTCATATATGGTTATATGATGTGTGTATGCATGTGAATGTTTCTCTATATGAGTATAATGTACTACTGGTAACCGATGCAATACTCTAGAATACAACATTGGTTATGTTGTTGATAGTACACATCCTTCAGAAATGAGAAATATGCATAGATGATAACAGAGAGAGAAATCCAAGAGTGGTGGGACAAGAAAGCAGTGAACTATATACAAAATTATGCACGATGAAACAAGCTGACGTTAGCACAAGCAAGGAAGAAGTTATTCATCGAGGCCCATGAGAAATTTTTAGAGTCTGTTCCTGGTGAAATAAAGAAATTTGTGATAGTTGTTCATGACCAGATTGGATTCCCAAAGTGAAAATTTGTTGATGCAAAAGATCCTTAACGTCGGAAGAAAATATTTGTTTGAATGGTTCAAAAAAATATGTGAAGAATATTGTGAGGAACAAACCATTAAGGATAGAGTGTCCGCTGATCAAATCCGACACAATTTTTATACTGTCCTCCATGAAAGTTTTTTATGCTTTGTCCCCAACATGCTATATAAATTTTTGTTTGAGAATGATGACACATTATCGAACCTCGACCACCCTTGGAGCAGCACATGGCGACGAATTGAGAAAACAATAAAAAAGAGTGGGAATGGTTCATGACCAAACAACAGTGAGAATAATTTTTGAATAAATGAAAACCATTGTTGACCTCGAATCCGTCAACCAATAAGAGTCGAGTCGACAATGGGGTGGTTGTTGAAGATGTTTTATGAATAAAGAAGATGGAGGCTATTTGACAGAAGAATGAAGGCCTATAAGAAGTCGAGTCCACTGCGACGAAATAAATTTCCATTCGTCCATAAGAAAGCAACAGATATCCAAAAACTAGAGAGAAAAAATATACAGAAAATGAGAGAAATTGAGGGATATTTCCAACCCATTACATCATAAGAGATTCTTGAAGAAGAGATGGTCGAGCGGCCAAAAATAATACCTGATTTGAGGGAGATTCGACTATTTGAAGAATAAGGTGAGTCACCGACATCTGAAGATCGATCAAATCCAAAGGTTTTGACCCCCCATAAAATGTGCATAATAATTCCAGATGCTGCAACTCCCATTAGTTATGTACCTATGATAATGACGACTAGACTAACTATTAGACATATCATCGAGTGTGACATGGGATTACAACTAGGAGACATTAGTTTTTGGAACCAACTAGACCAATGTGGTAGAATTGCAGACATATTGATAATCTAGTGACCAGAGCAAGGTAATTGGATTACCTTCACTCCTGAGTTTGGGAGATATTCTTTCAATTTATTTTATTCAAAACACATCAAGGTATCCCCCTTCCAGAAACATTGTTGATTGAACCTACTAACTTGTCGGAGTCTCGAATAGATAAAGAAGAATCTTTAGAGGAGATACGCTTGTCTTGGAAGTAGTTGCATTCATCAGAAGTCATCAATAATCATTTAATAGTAAGCTCTTTAAATAATCATTCAATCAATTCAAAATATCATAGAAGTAGCAATATGGTTCTACGTCTTCCAGTCAATACTCCTATTTTTGAAGGAGATGGAGATCCTAAAAAGCATTGGTTTGTGCGTGAGGCCCTATGGAAAGTTAACCTAATTGATGATGAAAATTAGTAAATTGCACAGTTTGTAGGAGGACTTAGAAATTGTGCACTCACATGGTACATGAATGTTTTGGAGGAAGGCCCAAAAACAAAAAACCAGATCAAAGACGCTTTTATCGACCACTTCAAGGTCGACGATTCAAAGCACTTGGAAGGCCATCACTTGAAGCATATCAAGCAAAGAGTGGGAGAATTTGTTCGAGAATATGATAGTAGATTCAAAGCCTTCTCCTAAGCCGAATGCCCTCCAAAATCCACCCTGTTGTAGTCATTCAATTCTTTGTGGGCGGTCTAGATGAAAGAACTAGAACTCCATTGTTGATGCACAACTACACCACCTATGAAGACTCCCTAGAGAAAGCATTGTGAATTGAATCAAACTCATATAATTCTAGTTGCACCATCAACCAATAATTGCTAGACAAAATTGAGCGGATGGAAAATTCGATGCAGCATTTGAATCTCCAACATAATGACCTATGGTGCATTAAATGATATAATGAAGTGCATACTAAGGATACTTGTGCCTATTATGCTGAAAGGCCCAGAACAATAATTATAACATTCAATAAAGAGAAATGAGAATGCCAGAAGAACAACTAAATATATTTCCTGAAGAAAGGAAGCCAAAAAATGTCCAAATGATGTAGCTGACATATTTTTGTGATATATATGAAATATTTGAGCCCCACATGATGACAGATTGCCCATACAATGATGATACTGTCAAGCCAAAGTGGTGTGGAATTTGTTGGATGACACAACACTCAACTGTCGAGTGCATAAAGAATATAAAATCTAAATCAAATCACCACATTGTCTATCAGATGTAAAAAAACGATCAACGAGGACGGGATAATCGCAATAGTGACCATGACAATTATGGAAATAACCAACGAGGAGGATACAATGGTTGAGGAAGAAACTAAAATAATCGGGCATACCGACCACCAGTTCGAACACGACCACGCTGCTATGTATGATTCAGTGAAGAACATTTAAGTCCAAACTATCCGTGGAAGGAAAGGACCGACTTAAAATTCTATACAAAGTGTGGAGTTGGGGAGCACAATCTTGAAGAGGGCCCCATTATGTTAGATGCCCTTACTAAAATAAAAATTGTTAATATTTTATCATTTGTCTCTAAAAATTAAGCATGTAGCACTAAAATTCTTCATGTAATTACACGACAAGGCAAAAAGACTGCGGGAGATAACCCTCATGTCACTCGACTACAAAATACGCAGGAAGATGATCCTAACCCGATGAAGCAAAAATATATATTAAAAAATGC
The DNA here is from genome assembly GCA_027924585.1 of Larix kaempferi. NCBI lineage: Eukaryota > Viridiplantae > Streptophyta > Pinopsida > Pinales > Pinaceae > Larix > Larix kaempferi. Next base: position 8,038,259 of record BSBM01000206.1, read on the forward strand.
CTCAGAAATATTCTCAGAAATAACATCTAATGGAACTAAAGAAGAAAATAAAAGTAAAATGCTTCATGAATTACTTCATTTATTAACAAAATAAGAATATGTGGCAAAGTTAATCGATGTAATGCATCTTATAAAAAATAATGGCCAAAATGACAAAATTACTAAAAAACTATGGAGTTTGAATCACAAAGACAAAGACAACATGGATCCTCTCGTTGACTTGGAACTTGACAAGTTTCGAATTTCACAAGTCATCCTCTATTTTGGACCACAATCAAACTTCATGACTATATCAACATGGGAAATAATTGGTCGACCATGAATTGAATAATCGTGGATATATCTCAAATTAGTCGACCATGAATTGAATAATCGTGAATATATCTCAAATTAGTCGACCAAGGACAAATTGAACCCATTGGTGTATGGAGAAATGTCAAAACTTCAATCATGGGTATCAACACCCATATCGACTTCAAAACCATTGATCCAAGAAAAGGATCCAAATATTTCCAGCTTTAGTCGGATGACTGTGGGGATGTAAAATGAAATCTTCCATTTCACTGGAGAAAGACTGAATTAAGCTTAAAGGATATGGGAAAAAAGGAATTGTACCTATCAATTCATTTGAAGGTAAAATCTGGGTAGAACCTGATGATCATAATGAAGACATCCATCATTTGTATCAAATAGTTCACAACAATGAATATTCCGTCAAACCTAATAATCATGGATAAATGTGATTGGGGACCCCCTTTTCTATTGGACACAAATCTGACTCAGAATTATACGATTGGAAAATTGTGAACTATGAGGCACAAGCTTGGGAATGTGGGTCTGTTGAAGTCATACTTAGAAAAACAACACGACAATGTTTTATTTTATTAGGCGTTCCAAAAAAATTTGAAACTAAAATCAGATAGTATCTGACTATGATTCCAACGAATAAGGAACCAACGAGTATTCCACCACTTCGCTATAAAGAACGAGAATCTTTTTCTATGCATATTGAAGAAGTATCTAAAAATGTTGGTGAACAAGGCCGACTTCATACTTTGGTTGAAACATTCACTCGACAAGCTGCAAGATGGTGGGATACACATCAATCTTGTCTACAAACTTTGAAAACAGCTTCTACAAACTTTATTGAATGGTTTGGAGGGAAAAAGATTACATCATAAATTATAATACCTATATTCACGCAAGGTCAAGACCGAGTCCAACATATCGATCTATGGAAAAGTGAATAGAAATGAGATGGATACTTAGATGAAATATTATACCCTCATATTTTTCCAAATACACTTGAAGATATATCCAGCAAATGGTATAATATGGAAGAAGCCAGAGGAGACACATTCAACTGGTAGGAAATTAAAGAAAAATTCATCAAATATTTTTCTTTCACCCCAGAAGAAGAAAACATGCGAGAAGCAGTTGACCAAATTAAAAATTTCATCCAACCGTCGGATGAGACTACTACATTGATTACGACCAAATGAATTCAAATGACCTACAATAATATTACTACAAGATAAATGTGTCGATCAACACGACTTAATCCTGAAAATGATAAAACGCTAGGCATGGGTTTTCATTGGAAAAGAAAACATCCTCAAGTTCAAAATCCTGTAAATACATTGATGAATATTAGTACAGAAGGGAAAGAAGAAACGGAATGACTGACTGCAAGTGACTTACCCCTGGATTTTACAGAATTTAAAGAAGGGGAGTGAAATATTAATGAACAAAGAGCACTGGAATGAATGGATGCGAAAATAAAATTAAAAGAAGTTGACATATCGAATGACGACCGACCAAAGCTAGCAAAAATCAGAGATTATTGGTCTGATCAGCAAATAGCCGACATTACCAACCTACTGAAATAATACCAAGATGTTTTCGCATGAGACTACAAAGATCTAAAAATACATGTCCAATAAATGTGGGACATGAATATTGACATCAATCCAGCTTCCAAACCAGTTAAGAAACGGTCGTATAAGTTGGCACACAAATATAAGGATGTAGTCAAAAAGGAGATCGAGAATATGATCACTGTAGGAATTATCTATCCAGTTGATCAATCGGAATGGGCTATCCCTATGGTCATCCAGACAAAGTATCATGACCCTACAAAATTAAGAATATGTTTTGACTTCAGAGGATTGAATAAAGTCACGCTAACCAATCCATTTCCGACACCATTTTCTGACAAAATTATTAATGAATTCATAGGACACAAATGTTATTCTTTCACTGATGGATTTTTCAGCTATAATCAAGTGCCTATTGCAAAATAATACCAGCACAGAACGACATTTGTCTGCAAATTCAGATCCTTCGCCTATAATTTCATGCCATTTGGACTCAAGAATGCACAGGCAGTATTTTATAGGATGGTGGTAAACACATTTCAAGAGTATATATATAAAACTATGGAAATTTACTTCGATGACTAGACAATATATTCACTATTAAAATATCATATCCAATATCTTTGATTGATTCTAGAACTCTGTCGTCAAATTCAACTATCGTTGAACATTAGAAAGTGCATCTTTTCTAATCCCATTGGTATCTTACTTGGACATATTTTATGTAAAGAAGAGATTAATGTCGATTATGCCAATATTAAAGTCATTCTCTATTTGAAACCAACAGCGAATCCAAATCAAGTTCGCATACTTCTTGGTCATATAGGTTATTACCAAAATTTCAACGGGAATTACTCTGATATGACTTATCCTTTGGAGGAATTACTCAAAGTAAATAAAGACTTCAGATGATCGGAAGAATATGCAGAGTCGTTTGGTCGACTTAAAAGAAAACGCGTCGAGGCACCAATCTTGAGGTTCCCAAATTGGTTGATTCAATTCCATATTCATATCAGCACATCAGGAATTATAGTTGGCGCAATTCTTACCCAACCAGCAGAAGATATAATGGACCATCCGAAATCATATGGTAGTCGCAAACAAAACAAGGCTAAGAGAAACTATTCAACGAAAAAATGGGAAGATTTGGGCATGGTTTTTGCACTCCAAAAATATCAGAATTACCTTATAGCTAATCCATTTAAATTTTATACAGATCATCAAGCACTCAAATATATATTCAGTAAAACCCTTCACCATGGTCGACTATGCAGATGGTTACTCTTGTTTCAAGAGTTCAAGTTTGAAATAATTGTCCGAGCAGGGAAAAATAATGTTTGGCCCAACCACATATCTCAGATTGAAAAAGGAGAAGATCTCGACGGTATCGATGACGAATTTCCTGACTCCCATCTCTTTCATGTTGAATCCATCCCAACAGAATTGCAGGATATAGCGTAATTCATTGAAAAAGGTCAAGCCCCTACTGGAATGCCGAAAAACAAATGAAAGGTACTTGTGATGAAATCCACACCTTATACTTTAATAAATGTATTCTTGTATAAACTTGGAACTAGCGATGTATTGAGACGATGTGTACTTGAGCACGAGCAACAAGATATTATTCATGAAGCTCATAGTGGACCTACTAGAGGACACTATCATGCCAACACAATCGCACGAAAAAATCTTTTGTCTGGCTTATGGTGGCCCAAATTGCATAAATATTGCATAAATCAAGTAAATAAATGCGACCAATTCCAAAGACTAGGCCGACCACTACCAAAGAATGAAATGCCATTGATACATGTCAATCCTAGTCTAACATTTGAAATATGAGCAATTGAATTCATTGGACCATTCCTAGTACCTGGACGATGGAAGGGAGCTAGATATATTATCATCGGAGTCTAATATGTTACTAAATGGGCGGAAGCTGAAGCTGTCGAAGCATGTTCTATTGAAATAGCTGCAAATTTCATATATGAGAATATCGTCACAAGGTTTGGTTTACCCCTCACTCTTATCAGTGACAAAGGGACACACTTTCTTAATAAGACGATATCGGTACTACTAAAGGAACTTATGATTGATCACTAGAATATTTCTTCGTATCATCCACAATCGAATGGAGTGATCGAAACATTGAACAAAACATTAACTAAAGGTTTAACAAAGCTCTATAGTATTGAGAAAGATGATTGGGATGATATGATACCATCTATTTGATGGGCATACAGGAAAACATATAAATGATCAACCAGCCAGATGCCATTTAAATTAGTCTATGGGAAAGAAGAAATTGTTCCATTACACTTCAAGCAGCAGGCACCGCTTATTGCAAATATACTCCACTTGGATATTGTTAAAGCTACATAAAATAGACAATTTGACTTATCCAAGTTAGAAGAACATTGTCAGATCGTCATCTAGCATCAGGAAGTTAAAAAAAACAACAAAAATCATGGCATGATCATAGTATTCAAGACAAAAAAATATCATTCGGTGACCTATCCGTACTCTATGATAGTTGTATTAAAGGAAAACCGAATAAATTGCATACAGCATGGCTTGGTCCATATGTCATCAAAGAAATCAATCATAATGGATCTATTTGACTAATAAAATTACAAGTAAGTTTTTTTTCCAAAGTCATCAATGGTTCCATATTAAAGCATTATAAAGCTTAATTCAGGTATGACGCCGATCAAATGGTTGTATCATCATTCGGTCGATCGTCGTGCCTCAGGTCTGTAAAACTAGTTACTTTTTCTAAGCTTACTTTTATTTTATAAAAAAGAGCTCTAATTCACGGATGGTTGGCAGAAATTAAGTATTGCACAATAACGATAGGCTATATCAGGAAACATGAAGACAAGTCCTAGTTGGAGAAATGAGCTTCTCAACCGACAAAGGGAAGGTACCTAGCACCAACTACCAGGAATATATCAAATAGTTCATAATATCTAGAAGATCAACTGACCGTGTTAGAAATCACACGAAGGATGTCATTTGAAGCATGATTCGAAAAATTCCTTCACACGGATCATAAAATCCATCACATATTTCTAGTTTCGTTGCAGTCATTGACCCTTTAAACACTATCATTTAATTTACCTCCATGTCAGCATACAACTCACCTTTAAGGAACTGATTTGATTGATACACGTATGATCCCTCCAGCAAATCTAAATTTGCTGCATACAAGTCTGTGGCAATCATCCCACCATACTTCGACATTTTTTGTTTCCCCATCCATCCCATCCCTATCAATTCACCACTTCGATGGACACTGCCAACATTCACTATAAAAGGATGTCCATACTCCATATAGCATCATAGTAAAATCCTCAGGAATTCATAACATTCTTTTTTTCCACCCTTGTATCTTTTCCTTTTGTTATTCTATTAGAGATGCTTGCATTTAATGACTGTTCCCTATGACCTCTCGTGATATATGAGCATTTCGATGTCCCCCCAATGGAATCTACAATCCACTCCATGATATATGAGCATTTAGAGAAATCACGATGTTCCAATACCAGGATTTTTCATTATGTTCCTTTCCACCAATCATGTTCTCAAAGCTTCTTTTCCCACAATCGACTTATTTGCAAGCTGGACCGAACATGGAAAGTCTAGTGGGCCAAGTAACTATTTTCTTGGACTCTTTTCTTCTCTGATATAGCAATCGATTGTTTTTTTGGTCAACTACATAATTGTGGAGCTGTTAGATGTTGCTTAGTACAAGACTCAAGGAATATATGTTGTTCAGTCCCAGATCATGCTTTTAGCTAATTCTTCATAGATGGGAACGTTTCCAACCATTGTACTAGTCCATATCAGTCCAGATTCATCACATGTATACATTTAGTTCGCATATACAAGTAGCAATGACCCTCAAATTTTTTATCCAGCTTCAAGTCACTTTTCTGATCTCTTTGGGATGAAGAATTGCTTTGTTGGTGGGGGATATGTTGGAGGAGCCTAGTTGATGAGTCACTAGGTCCTCCACTGACTATGGTCGGCCTGAAGCCATCAATCAGTTAGGCGACTGAACAATAGTTGTAACTGAATAACTGTATGTAACTTGTATAAATAGGTTGTAGATCTGACATCAGAAGATATCCCTGCATGGGTATTGTACTCTGATTTGGTCCTATTAATATAAATCTTGTTGTTGTTGTCCCATTTACTCACATATATGGTTCTATGATGTGTGTATGCACACGACTCTTTATCTATAGTATTATAATGTACTACTAGTAATCGATGCAATCCCTTAGACTACAACAGGAATGAATAGGAATGAATGGTGACTAAACCATAGTTTTGTACATCAATTGAAAAATCACTTGAATATTTTTTTTGTAATGATCACATAGAACTAGACTTGGGAAACTTGCTCATATCTAGCATATGAAATTTGTTTCATAGCACATGTGTATGGTTTTTATTTTTTAGTATATCCCTTAGGAATTTTTCAACCTTGTGAAACATTATCATGGGGATGATTGAAGGTTTGGAACAATAAAAAAGGAAACTATCAAAATGTAACTTTTGACAATCATGAGGCTATAATGGAATTGATCTTTTTTATATATTGAATCACTCCAACACTTGCCACTTGTCCTCTCTGTATTGAGGATTCACAATGGCATTTAACATTGCATGGGGACGATGGAAAACCTAAGTAGACTTAACTCTTAAGAACATGTGTTTCTTCATTGGAGATTACAATTTTGAAACTAGAGGGGGTATGATATGTACACCTCCATAAACTAGTACACACCCTTATATATTTTCTTAACGATATTTGGATGTATTTTTCTACTAGACTAGTACTTTTTATGTTCAAAACCAATGTAATCTAATTTAATTTAATTATAGCTAAACTGAGGGACCATGGTATTTGTGATTTTACAATATGACGATGATAAATTGATTGGAATATGAAGGGAAATAATATAATAAGCCACCACAAGACCCTATCATATCTTGGGTTTCAAGAATAACTATGAGTTTTACTATTTTTTAAAGGAATGGAAACATTATAGAAAGTTTGGATGCAAACATAACATAAGAATTTGGGACCTGAGTCCTTATTGAATAGTCAAAGAACATGTTAGTAACATAATTAATTCCTTTTTGAGAAAAATAGTGATTACAAAATCTCAAATCGTACATGGATTAATAAAACACACAAAATTAAAACATGCAACAAAGTTGTTGGGTTTTCAAGATTCTATACACATGAAGACATGTGAGAATATATCAAAATAATTCTCTTCATTGGGAAAATCAAGAAAACCCGATCTCTGAGATACTTGTAAGGAAAATACAACTGATGTTGTCATGTCGGGGACTTCAAGAAGAAAAATTGTGACAATGATGTCAAAATTGGTTCATGTTTCAAGAAGAACACTATGAAGGCATACTAAATTTGGGGCTTGCATATATGAAAACACTGAAGATGATTGTTGGGATCTTATTTGAAGGAAACCCCATTAAGATAGACTTCAAAAGGTATTAAAGATAAAGTGGTAGAGTTTCAAGAAATCCATTTTCATGCTATACAAAATCAGAAACTTTTTTTGTGATGGCACTTATCTAGAGGTGTGTATGATGAGCATTGTAAAATCATTCTAGAGATGAATAAATTTGAATTATTTGAGGGATTTCAAGAAAGAAATCAAAGTGTAAATATTTCCTTTAACATGTTTGATAAATTGAAACCTTGGTATATTGGGCCAAACATAATCTACGACACTTGTTGTTGTCAGTACCACATTTAATCCCAGCTCTATTATGACATATTCATGTATTTATTAAAAATAAAATGTAAATATTATGCTCCTCCTCCAAAAATGTGTGATTTATTTCAATGATATTATGCGTAAGGAATCCTAAAGATGTGTGTTTTAGTAAAATATGTGTAGGTGGAAGAGGATGCCCTAAATGTGGCAATCAGACATTGTTCCATAGGAATATGTACACCCTATATTTTCAAATATCATGGTCACAAGGACGTGATATGAGTAAAGTTATTATGAACATGTCCTCTTCTTCAAAAATTTACCATATAATGTAATAGTTGCATTGCATGTTATTAAGCAAAACCATAGTTCTAGAAATCGTTGAATGAAACAACATTTGATCCATGAAATCATGCAAGATGGGTTCACGTAGTAGTAATCCAATGGAATAAATGCTTCATCAATTTGAGTCATAAATATCAATTTACGACGAGTTTAAACTTGCTTCCTAAATTCATTCAAAGACACTTGGTAAATTTATACTTGAGACATAAGAACCAATCAAAGTAGCATAATTGAGTGTTGTAAGCTCCTCCAAGCTAGTTTGGGAAAGGTTGGCATGACCATAAGTTTCATAAGCTTCATTGGAAGAGTTTCAAAAGTTTACACTCTAATGCAAAAACTAAATTGCATGTTACTGAGGAAAACCCTAGTTATAGAAATTGTCAAGCAAAATACATCATGACCATGGACTGATAGGAAACATGTGATCCTAATTCTAGTCCAATTACATTAATCCAATAGAAATATTGTTCAACAATTTGAATCCCAATTACATTTTTATGGTGAGTTGTAAATTGATTTCTGAATCCTTTTGGGGACACTTAGTGAATTCATATTGGGGGCATAAAAACCAACCCAAGCAACAAAAATGAGTAACATAACCTAAATGATGTCCACATGCTTGGTTGATAAGGTTTTAAATTTTTTTAACATGTAATCAAAATTGCATTCCATGTTACTAAGGGAAAAAAAATTCCATAAATCATTGAATAAAATAGAATCCAAGCAATGGACTTGTGAGAGAGGGGTACCTAGCTATAATTCAGTTTCATGAGTCTAACATAAATTATTGTTTTTCAATCCAAGTCCCATTTATCATTTTATAGTGATTTCAAACTTGCTTCTTGAAGCCATTAATTGAGAGTTGGTGAATTTATACATAGGGCATCAAAAACAATCTGAGCAACATAATTGAGTGTCATGACCTCCTAAAATTTTTTTTAGGGAAGGATGGAATGAGTACAAGGTTTACAAGCTCCGTTGGCATATTTTTCAAACATATATCTTGAAATGAAAAAATTGCATTCCATGTTACCAAGAAAAACCCTAGTTGCAGAAATCATCGAATAAAACAACATCCAGACCATGGACTCATAGGAGAGGGGTACCCCTACATATAATCCAATGCCACACATCTAACAAAAATAATGGTTAATAGATCAGAATCATGGTTATATTTTTATAGTGAGTTGTAACTTGCTTTTTGAATCCATTCATGGACACTTGAGAAATTTCTATCAAAGGCATAAAAAACAATCCAGGTAGAAAAAATGAATGTTGTATCCTTCTGTAAGTTTTTTTGGGTGATTCTAACATGATAACAATGTTCACAAACTCCATTGGCAATGTTTTCAATCAAATACCCTATAATGCAAAAAATGAATTGCATGTTACAAAGCAAAGCTCTAGCTTTGGAAATAATTAAATAAAACAACATCTAGGCCATAAAATCATGGGAGAGGGATGAACCTAGATGTAATCCAATAATATGAGTTGAACAAATATATGGTTCATTTATTTGAGTCTAATTTACATTTTTATGGTGAGTTTTTTCTCACTTCTTTATGTCATTCAAGGACACTTAACAAATTTATACTAGGGGCATAAAAGAGAATTCAAGTAGTATGATTGCATGTCATAACCTATTGCAATTTTGTTTGGGAAAGGCTGACATGAGAATGGTTTCCACGCAATTTATTGGTAGAATTTTCAAACATTTACTCTGTAATGCAAAAATCACATTACATGTTACTAAGTAAATCCGTGTTTTTGGAACTCATCAAATAAAACAGCATACAAGCCATGCACTCATAGGAGAGAGATATCCTCATTATAATATAATGTCACAAGTCCAAAAAAATTGATGGTTCATTGATTTGAGTCATGGTTATCATTTTATAGTGAGTTCAAACTGTCTTCCTAAATCCATTTAGGGACACTTAGTGAATTTTGATAGAGGGCATAAAACTAATATGAGAAGCATAATTGAGTGCCTAACCTTATACGAGTTTGTTTGAGAAATTCCAACATGAACACAATGTCCACAAGATCCACTGGAAGAGTTTTCAAACCTTTAACCATTAATGAAAAAAATTACCATTTAGGAACATTTTAGAATTGATAATGTGATTCTAGGGTTTGTGTTATTGATCAAAATATTGCAATCTCCTTCAACATATGACTAATATATATATGAACATCCTCAATGAAAAAATGATTAAACACTAAAAGGAAAAGGCCTTTTAGCAGAGTTTATAGCGTATTCTCCTTACAAAAGAGACCAAATATCTATTTCTAGCGGAGGCTAGAGGCCAGAGGTTTTAGCAGAGGTTTTTATTTTGGTGCTCTTTCAACATAATTGCATCAATGCATCTCTAACATAAGTGCATCGGTGCATTCACCGAAGCATCCTAATTTTTCACACCACAAGTCGAAAACGTATTTATGAAACCAAAATAATTTTCAAATAACAATAGCGGTGTGTTACATCACATACACCCGCATTGGTGTGTTTCCTAGAAACCACTGCACCACATACTATTTAAAAAATAAAATATTTAAGTAAAAACTAAACATGATGCATTCATTAACGATAACCACACCGATGTGTTTCACCAAAACCTAATGCACCGAACATTATTTATAATCTATTTTCTTAAAACACATATCTCAAAAGTCTAACAATGGTGCATCCTTATTGAAACGCACAAGGGCGTTCACAAGGCAGTAACGCACCACAATTTGATTTATCGAAATAGTATATATATATATATATATATATAATTTTATAATCGACAAAATATTTTAAAACCATTCTCGGTATGCTAAATGATATTTATGCACTGGTGCGGGTGGATAAACATAACACACCAGAAATCATTTTATGTAAAAAATATATTTTGTTATTTTATTAAAAAAAATATTTTATTTTAATATATATATATATAATTTTATAATCGACAAAATATTTTAAAACCATTCTCGGTATGCTAAATGATATTTATGCACTGGTGCGGGTGGATAAACATAACACACCGGAAATCATTTTATGTAAAAAATATATTTTGTTATTTTATTTTTAAAAAAAATTATTTTAACATCGGCTCATTCTAGTGCTTTCGACTCTAGATCGCATCGATGCATTCTAACGTCGAGCAAATCGATGCAGGGTTTAATAAAAAAATTACCATAGCTGAAAACTCATGTTTACCCCACTTTATTCCATCTAATCCCCTCTGCACCAGTGCTACCATTCACCCACCTGGACGCCCTGACATTCGTGGTCCACGTGGATGCATCGTTGTATTGTACTAGTGGTTCGGTTTGCTTGAATTTTTGCAAACCATTTTGGAAAAATTCAAATTTACCATACATTACCAATATGCCTCCTTGACGCGTTGTTCAATAGGTAAAATGTTTGTTACTTCACAAAATAATTTTTAGTGGTTTATTTTTTAAAATTCAACCTTAAATTTACCTTTTTTTTTAATTTAAAAATTATGTGCAGTGCATTCGAAACATTCAGCTCACATTGATATACCATGCGCCCTGTAAAATTTTACAGGCGCATCGGCAGCTGTGCGATCCGAACAACTTGAACGCACCGCACAACATGGAAAAATGAAAAATAAAACCCACAGATGGTCACCAGTGCGTTACACATTTAAGGGTACCGTCATTCTGGTTCCCTTAAGTGTAATACACACACTGGTAATCACACCTTTTATTAAAAAAATAATAAACATTTAATGGTGCGCTTATGCCACTCATGCACACCGAATATTGGTTCAATGACATGGTGTAAGTGCACCATTGATACACCTACTAAAACATTGAATTATCATAGACACCGGTGCTTTTAGTACAATAAAGGGCACCAGAATTCCAATGCTTGTTATTTTCTAGTGCACCGATATTGGTACAATAAAACCATAATCATTTATACGGTGCGCATACGTCACGTAATTGCACTGGAAATGGTGAAATTATGTGAAATGGGTGCACCAATGACACCTTTGATAAACTTGTGAAAACACAATTAATGGTGCTCCTATGTCACATCAGGGCACCAATGATATGGTGTGATGACATTGCATAGGCACACCGTAAATATCTTTAAAATAATTTATAATTTTTTAAATTCAGTGCATTTGAATAATAGTGCGCTAATAATATTTAGGCACACTGTCCAATTCAATTTAAATTTTTTGATATATAACCAGCGGTGTAGCATATATATTGTAGCCACTACTCGTCGATGCCTCCAGTATATAAGTCCATCGCTTATAAACCCATGAACACATAATTATCGGTGCTCCTATGTCATGTCAAGGCACCAGTTCACAGTGCGTTGATGTGGAACATGTGCACCATGAATATACTTGAAATAAATTATTGTTTTTTAAATTCAGTGTGTTTGAATAACGGTGTGCTAATAATATTTAGGCACACCATCAAAATCAATTTTAAATTTTTTTTATATATAAGTGGTGTGTCATAGATATTGTAGTGTACTACTTGTTGGTGCTTCCAGTATATTAATGCACCGCTAATGGTGCGTTTCTAATATTTATGGCATGCCGGTTTTCTTTTTTTGGAAAAAAATTTAATATTTTATTTTGGTAGATATAATCTTGTTATAATTATTTTATATATATTCTTATGGGATTTATTTATATTATATGTAAACCCAAGACGTGATCACCGTGAGGAGCAGCAGCAACGCGAGGCATAGGTAGATCAGTACAACTTCTGCATAGAGTGGGAGGCTAGGGAGAGGGAGAGAGATTTATACCCTCATCCCATTACACCTCAGACTAGACACCTCTTGAGAGTTTTCAACCTCCTCAAGTTCTATGAGGAGGAGACATCACTCAAGGGAATCAATACATGTCTAACCTAGTTGATTGCACATTGGGATCATTTTAGGCAGGCCTTTCAGTCCCGATGAGTGGTTCCATCCCACTAAGGAGGGAATTTACTTTATCACTTAGCTCTCTAGGAGAGGTGAGGACCTTCCTCATTTCCCTAAGGGTCTAGTTGGAGCTATAGAAATGAATTAGCTAATATATGTTCATAGATATGTTGATCAAAACATCCCGGAGCCTTCTTAGTTCCAAGTCAGCGGTGGGAAGCTTTCCATTGTTTCTTTTGGTAGAGAGGATGTGAGGTGCCTTTCTTTGTTGGTGATGACTATCGCATATTACACCATGGATGGGCAGCGCATTAGCTGTCGTTTATTATATTATTTCGATTCTTTGGTGCAAGCACCTAGATTCATTAGGTGGTCTGCTACTTTTTTACAACAGTTTTGTTATGCTCTTAGTCGATGTTGTGCATGTATTGGCGTGAGGGGGAACTTCCCCTTCAGTTTTAATTTGTTTTGTATTTGTTTGAGATATTTCTGGAAACTAGGACATATTTTGACATGCCCCCTCCTAGGTTGATGAAAGATGTGTGTATGTGCATGTGGGGATAGATGATTCCCAAGAGGGGGCAACCATAGTTTCCTATGAGGATCACTGCCGATGTGCTTGACATGATAGGCGGCGAGGACCAACCTCGATTAGATATGATTTCATATCCATATGTGGGCTTGGATTTGAGAGGGTGTACCAACATCTTCTTCACCTAGGATGAGCCACCTTATCACGCAAGTAAATTTAGCATTATGTTTAATTTAATCTATTTTAATTTTATTCTCGTTATTCTTAATGCAAATGAAATATCTTTTAAATTGTTATATTAAATTCATGTTTAATGAAATTTTCTAATTATTATTGTGTACTATATATTTTACATATATTTTCACATTTGATGGTGATGTGGGGCCTCCTTCGTCACGGGATGATGAGGATGAGGACATACAGATGCAGGATCAGTCAGAGGTGCCTCATCTAGCCAGACCTAGCCTTCGACGGAGGCTTGAGTGTTATATTTTCATACTTTAATTCAATATTATATAGGATATGAACTTAAAGAATAACAAACAAAGCAAAACACAATATCCATAATAGTTTTCCTCGGGGAAACCATAAAGGAGAAAACCCTGCAACTTCCTCAAAGATAGATTCGTCACCAATACAATATCACAAAATGGAAAAAACCAAAACAAGATAGTCTTCTACAACTCTCTCTCTTTCTCCTATGCGAACTTGTCTTCTCTCTCTCACTTATGCGAACTTGAGTGAGTGAGTGTGTGTCCAAATGAGTGATCTCGGCTCTCTATTTATACTTTACTTTTGGGGTGACCTTTTACTTAACTAGGTCATCCTCAACTAAACTGTTTGGGCTGAATTCTCGAGGATGATATTAAATAATACATTTAAATTTGACCTTTTGGGGAACTATTGCCCTGATTTACAACAGAGGATTTTAACTCAGTGACCTCATATGACTAAGCATAATAATGACATCCCCGAATAGAGGAAAAACATCACCATCGGAGGTACAAATAAAATACAATAATAATAACAATATAAAATACAAGGGAATATCTTCTGAAGTTACAATTACAACAACACTCCCTCTTAACTAGGAAGGTATTCTCTTGCAACAGTCATCAACCCCTTGGACACAATTCTGGACAATGTCATCATCACTGGAACATCATCATCAACACTGGAAGATGCTCATGATCACTGGACAATGTCATCATCACTGGAAGATGCTCAAGATAAGTGCATTTGCGGGAGACTGTTTTTTCCATCACAACTGTAACTCTATAAATATATGCGGTGGTACTCGCCAGGAAGTCGGACATGCAAGAAGAGAGAAGCAGAGCATCGTATTGAAGAGAAAAATGGATTCAGAGGAGAACTTGCACGTGAATCTAGCTGCCACAACAGATGCAGCTAGAGTAATGATACTCCTTTTGATCATCGTATTGTTCTTGAAATATAGTTTGAAAACGAAGAGATCAAGGAATCCAGAGCCGTGGCCTCCAGGGCCATCTCCATGGCCCATAATCGGGAATCTGCATATGTTGGGAGAGTTGCCTCACTGTGCTCTGATAGACCTTGCACAAAAATATGGTCCCATTATGTTTCTGCGCTTGGGCTCCATCCCTACAGTGGTGGTTTCGGCTCCTGAGATGGCCAAACATTTTCTCAAAACTCATGATCTCATCTTTTCCAGTCGACCCTTAATGGCCGTTGGAAAATACATGGCCTACAATTTCAAGGACATCGTGTTAGCCCCGTATGGAGTTTACTGGAGGCAGATGAGAAAAATATTCGTCTTAGAATTGCTCACTGCCAAAAGAATCGAGTCCTTCCAGTCGGGGCGAGACGAGGAGCTATCTGCAATGATTCACTCCATTTGGAATGAAAGTGAGAACAGGGCGAAGGCTATCAACCTGAGCAAGGCGTTGTCATCTCTCACGACAAATATAATATGCAGAATGCTGATGGGTAGAAAATGTTCGACGGACGTGCCCGATAATTTGGCGACCTATAAAAGATTGGGGAAAATGGTGCAAGATTTGTCACCTTTATCCGGCGTTTTTGAGATTGGAGATTTTATTCCTTGTTTGGTTTGGTTAGATTTGGGGGGAATCAGAAGGCGAATGAAGAAAATGCACCAAGAATTCGATTCCTTGACAGAGAAAATTATCGATGAACACATTGTAAACGAGCGAGCAAACGGCCAGCACGGGAACGATCTTGTAGACGTGCTGCTCGACATCTCTGAGAGGGCGACCGATGCAATGGAAAAAAAATTAAGCAGCAGGAACGACATAAAGGTCCTCATTCTCGACATGTTTATTGGCGGAATTGAATCGTCGACAGTTACTCTGGAATGGGCAATGCCAGAGATTTTGATGAATCCTGCTGTGATGAAGACATTGCAGGTAGAGCTCGAGTCGGCTGTCGGCAAAGGTGGCCGAGTAAAGCCATCTGCTCTACCAAGTCTGGAGTATCTGCAATGTGTGGTGAAGGAAACGCTAAGATTGCATCCGCCTGCTCCATTGCTGGTTCCCCACGAGTCAAGTGAGACGTGCATTGTGGCGGGATACAAGATCCCTGCTAAAACAAGACTTATAGTCAATGCGTGGGCGATGGCGACAGATCCGGGTGTATGGGGAGAGGATGTTTTGGCCTTCAAGCCGGAGAGGTTTATGTAGGTGGGTGGAAAACACAGAAATATAGATATGAAAGGTCACGACTTTGAACTCATTCCCTTCGGATCTGGCAGGAGAGGGTGCCCTGGGACGGCTTTGGCCTTGGACTTTCACGTCTGCTGCATTGCTTCGACTGGATTTTGGAGTGTAAAGATGGAGTCCAGGAGGAACTGAATATGAGTGAATCGTTTGGTCTAACGATGTCACGATGCTTTGATCTCCTTGCTGTTCCAGCCGTGAGGTCGCACGCAGGAGTTTGAAGGTTAATGTATGGTAACATTTATGCATTTATACCAATGCCTAGCCACTTGTCTTGCATCCGATTCGCTTTGTTTTGTCTGTAAATTTGTCTAGTTTGTCATGAATTCATAGGTCAGAATAGCTTGTTGGGATATAGATATAGCAATAGATGTGGTTCTCAACTCCATCAACTATAGTATCCACAGTGATTTCATCAACTAGTATCCTCAATGGTAAGGTTTGTTGGTTATTATACTCATAGTGAGAAGGTTGATTGGTTATTATATTTATAGGCATGTGTTTATATTTCACAATAATTTATGTGTTTATATTTTATAATTTATGGTGAATTAATATTTAGTCATGTAATTTTTTTTCTTTTTGATTTGCAATGGAGGTTGATTTCTTATGAGGATGAAACAAGTGTACTATCTAGATAAATTGGGGTAGCTCAAGTGGTTAAGTTGAAAATTGGTTGTAAATGGTTCGTATGAGAATGAAACAAGTGTACTATCCAGATAAATTGGGGTAGCTCAAGTGGTTAAGTTGAAATTGGTTGTAAATGGCACATCACCTATTCGATTTCCCCCAAACTCTATTGCTATCGATTCTCCTAAACAAAAATAAATGAGGTGGCAATGTCCCCGATGTTTTGTAAAAAAATAATTGTTATGGTTTAATTTTTTATTATTTTTTTAGTAATCGTGATGTAAATATAAAATTTAAATTATAAATGAAAACTAATTGTTATCCAAACTTATTTGTGAAATTGAAGAAAAACAATTGTAGAATAAGAAAGATAATATGTCAATGAAAATAAAAAAGATTAGATGGAAAGAATTCAGATATTTCATATTACTGATTATTTAAATTAAATAATAATAATAATAATAAATAAATATTATATAACAATTCAACATATAATTAATAATATTACATAGTATCTAGTTAGTTTGTGATTTTTAAAAAAATTCATAAAGTTATTAAAGAGATTAATTAAATTGATATAATAGTAATTCATCTTTATAAATATGCAATAAAATATCTTAAAATTTTCCACAATTTTTTTCAATAATTGAAAAGAAATTAATACTTAGCAGAAAGGTTTTCTAAAAATAAACATTGCTGGAAGTAAACATCCCAGAGCAGTATTATAGTATTATATCTGTAATAATTTGATCTCAAACATCCAGGCCATTTATATTATGTAAGGAAATTAAAATATATGTAGGACGGAAAATTTGTTGTGTAATACCATAAAATCCAGCAGTTATTAATTTATGCATAAATGAGAGAGAAACATGGAGGTGCCATAAATCCAGCATAGATTAATTTATGCATGAATCGGAACGAAGCAGTTATTAATTTATGCATAAATGAGAGCGAAACATGGAGGTGTCATAAATCCAGCATAAATTAATTTATTTATGCATAAATCGGAGCAAAACATGAATTTATGTTGGTCTACTCTAATGAAGCCAAACACCAAAATGATAAGATCATGCTAATATAAAAAAAAATATAGCGACTGTGAAAAACATCCAACCCCCTAAGACAAAGCAAGTGGGCATGAAAACTCTTGAGAAGCGCAGTGCACCAAAAATAGTGAAGTGGGAAACTGTGAACTCTCGAAAGATATGACTAAATATGTCGAATAAAATCAAAATAGATTTGGGATGGACCATAGCAGAAATGATGCAACAATTCTCCTGGGGGATCAAGAACTCGTATCGTCTTATTTCATCAAGGGTCGCAAAGGATTCCAGAGATGACAGTTCAAACAAAATCAGACATTGTTGTCAATGAAGCTTTGAGGACAAAGCTTCCCTTAAGGGGAAGGCAATGTAACAATAAAATAATAAAATAATATTAATATTAATTTATTATTAATTAAAGACTATTTAAGTCAATAGTCATGCCCTTTTACGAAAAGGTGCATGACGGGTTTATATAAACCCCAAACCTATGTAACTATTAATCATCTATCATACATTCATTTTTACATTCCTACTTAGTCATTTATGACTTTCTTATGTTACTTGTATTGGTTATTTACTTAGTAAGGAACTATTGTTCCTTCATTGATGCCCTGGTAAGTAGGGCCATATTTTTGGAGACAAAACTTTCAAAAGTCAAACATTATTGGAAAGTGGTTACCAGGGAAGACAAGTATTGTAGCTAGAATCTACAGGAATAGTGGTCTCAAAGAACCCTGAAAGATGAATGGCCCAGAATACAGGAAGACTTTCAAGAAAGGTGTGTCAGAGCTCAGGGTGGGCCAAAAAAACTTCATTGGGGATATAGGACAAAAGGAGTTTTTAATATCAAAGAGGCCTATCAGATATGGACAAGGAAATAGGAGATCTAGTCACAGGAAGTTTGGAAAAAAATATGGAAGAACAACCATTGGCCCAAAGTGGCCATTTTTCTATGGCTAGTGGTGCACAAAATTGTCATCGCAGAAAACCTCAAGAAGCAGGGACTGATTGGTCCATCTCAATGCACCTTATTTGTTGTTGTGGAAGACACAATATATCACCTATTGGATGGATTCCCCTTTGCATCCTCTCTCTTGGAAAAAGGGGAGGAAATCTTCAGATGATCGAATAGAATTAGAGGGCATCTGGATCACTCAGTCAGCAAATGAGACATGAAGGAATTCCAAAATCCCATCATTAATCATATATGGACCCTATTCCCCGAGTTCTTGCTTTGGGGAATGTGGCTGGAATGAAATAACTAAATATTTCAGGATAAAAGTTCAACCTTTGAGATGGTCTGGGCCAAAATTACTCTCCAAATCTAGGAATTAATCAGGATTGGAAATTGGAACGAAAAGGAATGAGACATGGATCACGTAGACAAAAGAATCCTCACTACTTGGGGAATTTCATGGTCAGACCCGACTCCTTCTTTAAGACCCCTCAACTCAAATTCCCATTCTAGCTTTGCTCAATGGTCTCCCCCCCAATGGGTATTCAAGATGAATTTCGACAATGCTTCCAAAGGGAATTTGGGGTCTACAAGTTTCAGAGGGGTCATTAGGGACCACGAGGGACATATCCTAAGCATTTTCCTAGGACACATAGGAAAGAACACCAACAATGTGGCTAAGTTGGATGGGATGATATACGGTCTAAATTTGGTGGCAAGAGAAGGTTGGGAACTTGTCATAGTGGAGGGGGTCATCATCCATATGGAAAAAAAACTATAGAACAGGAAAATGATATCTAAGGTGGTAGCTAGTTGATGGCTAGAATTCAAGATCGAAAAAATCCATTTAGCTCTCACTATGCCCCACGCATGGACTTTTTCCCATGTTAAGCGAGAAGGTAGTAGTGTGGCGAATTACATGGCAAATGCGGGTGAAAAGGAGAAGTGTCGTGGAAGGGATGGACATGTGGCTTCTTTGAGGATTGGGAATGGTTAACCTAGTGTGCATAGTTGGTGCATGAGGACAGCTGGCTATCAGATGGGGATGGCAGTGACATGTACAATCCCCATGTGAGGACTGCAGCAAACCATGTTCCCAGAGCGGTGGACACACGGAATAATGACAACCCTCCTCTCTCCAGCATCAGGGAATTTTACTGGAGGTGTGTGCCATTGAATGCAACCCTTAGCTCTTGTGTGAACCGTGAAGAGGGAACGGTACATCCTGGTACGAGGCATGCATATGGATGTCCTTGAGATGACGTGAAAGAATGATGAGAAAGCAGTTTGAATCCTACAATTTAATGGGAATGTTAATGATCTAATATGGGCAATTAACCATCTACATACCTCACTCAAAAACCCATTGAAGGCAACATCTGAGGAAAGACCATAGCAGGGACGACCACACGATGTGCACTTGTGAGGCTCAATACTAGGATGGGGATGTGCCGATGGTCCTACGCTAGTGGATGGTCTTGCACTAGACGATGGTCCTGCATGGTGACGACCTGGTGTATGTACCACACCAGGAATAGATGTCCCTTCCTCACCCATATGCTGAACCATAGTGCCATGGTGAACAACCGCCCATGCCAAACTCAAAAATGCATCACGTGTCTGTGGAATAACACGATGTGTAGGTGGGACATCTAGCCCAGGAAACTTCCTGCGAGGTGCAGGGATAGAGCGATCCTGGTCTCGAAGCCTCGCATTGGGTTGGTTTTGGGGAATCCCCCCATCGATCCCCTGAAACTGCAAGATATCAAAATAGTTTACGTGTTTATGTAACACGAACTCTGCATACATATTTCAAAGGAAATATAGGGGAATTTCCCTGTTCTTATGTGGTGGCATATCAAAAACCATGTACCATTTGTCCATCCAGTTATCAACAAATGGTTGAAATGTGCACCACTCAATAAAGATATGAGACCTGTTTGCATTTGGGATTTCCCCAGAACGAGGGTCCCTAAACAATGCAAATATGAGCTCTTTGGATATTTTCAACTTTTTTATTGCATTGTAGTCTAGCCCATCAGCATATTCTTGTCTTTTTCTTTCTCTATATGATGTAATATCATATAGTACATTGCTAGACTGTGAAATGGTGTCAACAATTGCATCCAAGGTTGATGAAAGTGAGCGGAAAATCCTGTCACCACCACTAAAATCTACACTAATGCCCCTCAGGTGGGCAAGCTCAATTAGTATCTCGACTATAGCCACAACTGCAATAAAAACATCAATACGAAAATCATTAGAAACATATACATGGTATATAATGACGTCTCTTCAAAATTGAAAATGTATTAAATCAAACTCAAGTAAGCAATTTAATGGCATTCACTTACATACATTTAAAGCTTGAAATTAAACACTTAACAATTAAAAAGTAAGTTTCTGAAGTTAAGGCACTTCTTAACCCTCATTGGTGACTTTTCCATGCAAAATTGGGTTTAGACTTCTAAGAATTTAGGAGTGTTATTTTGACATGTTTTGGCCTTTACGTCCCTTGCAAAAAATGATATTTCCATCAACTTCATAAGCTAACATTAAATTTATTGATTTCAACATATTATGCCTTGTGGTTGGAGGGGAGGACAAAGTGGCATGGAATGAAATGGATATGTATGAGTTTGTCTTGCCAATATGATTACATATACTGGAGATGAATATCAATGATTAAGATGTTGAATAGTCAACTAGAGATTGTGACTAGAATGACAATAACAACAATGTCAACTTAATAAGATATCACAAGTGGAATATGACAGTGTTATCTCAGAATTATCACATGTATATTTATTAATGATACAAGTATTATGATATGTGATTAATATGACAAGATGGTTGATTAGGAGGATGAAGATTAAGTTGAGATAGAACAACTAAATTTAAATGTCATAGTCCTAGGATTGTGACTACATTCAGTTAATGAATAAGTAAGAATAGGATATGACTTGTTAGGCTTAGAAAGATGGTTAACGTAACATGCCCGAGGGCATGTCAGGTGGTAAAACTCAGACCGGTGTCTTAAACACGGTCTTTAAGAGGGATGGAATTTTAGGATAGATGCAGGGTTAGGACAACATCCAAGGGAAGAAGGGCCGAGATAGGTAAGAATGTTAAAAGGGTTTTAGGATAGGTTTGTAGGAGTAGTTACTAGGTTAGGGCCGCAGGTCTTTCTGAGTGTAGATTAGGATTGTTGGATATGTAAACGATAAGGGTGAGGACCTATTACGATATGTGAGGCAAGAAAAGGGGTGATACAGGGCTGCCACCAATCCTCTAAATATCATTGACTCGATCCTGGTTTGGAACACTCTCACGACACACTCTAGGTAGTTCATGGGTGTTCACCATTTCCATTGTTCTATAAACATGGAAACCAACCAAAAGTGACATGGGAAAATGGGGAAATTGTGGACTGGAATACAATTGGTTGTATATGAGCTTCGAGACTCGACATGTCTTTGAGTTGAATTGACAGTCCCTGAGTGTTGAGTAGATTGATTGAGGGTGTGGATAGGGTAGGCCCAAGAGGCACTTTGTTAATGTGTTTTGGCATTTAGTTAAGGGTGCTTAACTAAGAGGCAATGTATAAATACATACACTTGTGATGAAATTTTGATTATGTTCATGGACAAATGATTGTGATGAAATTTTGAGAAACCAAGTTAATAATTTTTTATGCATTTTTTCTATTCACGCTTGTGCATGCATTTCATCTTGTTATGGCCATTTCTGAGGAAACTTATTCAATTAGTATCATGGGAAATGACCTTTGAGGATTGGAAATTTGGGTTTCATGTGGATGGATACATTGTAGAAAGGGAGGAGTTCTATTTTTTTTTTTTTTTTTTGGTTCCATTAGGAATTTTTGAGTTCTTGAAAAGGGATTCATTGTAATTATTCACTCATCTTGGTTGAGGGAGATGTGAATTTAATTAAAGATTGGGTTATTTCCAATTTGATAAATATTACAAATTTAGGTTGTTTTAAACTATAAAAAAACGGTAATTTAGGTTTAGAATCGACAAATAAATGGTATGGGTGAATGAATTACCTAATTAGATGACAATCCACCAGTGAATTTTCCTCCCCTCCAATGAAATCCAACTCCTCCAACACTCTAGGGCACGCTGCCAAGCTCGAATTCGCATTTCTGATGTGTGAAATGCGCCGTGGGTGGTCGGGGGTGGTCGGGACTGTGTATTTAAATTTATTTTAGATTTACAAAACAAATTTGCATTTTGGAACTACATAACTTGTATGTGTTTCACAGTTATATAACACATACGCGTTATGTTTACCTATCCTACATGTCTAGTGACATGTCAGGCTCGGGTTTTACCTTATCAGGAACGTGTTTTCAAAAACTAGGATTGCATCTAAAAGGTCCCTCATCTTCTTGCACACACCCTTGATCAAAAGCAAGAGCTTTAGAAGAACTAAAAAAAAAAGCTATAAAACTTTACCTACAAAAGAAGAAAAGGATAACTAGTAGTTAATGCTTAGGTATGGATGGATAACACTGAGCTATTAATATCTAGTTAACTAAATATAAATCTAAAGAGATAGTTCAGTGAAGTTACCATTAAGATAATTTATTTATCCTATATCGAACTAAGTTAAAGTTATAACTAATTTAAAAGATAAGTTCACATATCTAGTTATGTTAGATAAGATAATTATCTAAAGTAAATTAATTAAAGTCAGTTAGATATATGTTTACTAATCAACTAAAGATTGTCTGAGTAAGACAATGAGTTAAAATCAATTAAAGATAAATTAAGTCAAGTTCGAACAAGAACTTGTCTTGGTAGTCCAAACCTAAATTCTACTATAAAAAGGACACTAATGTGTTCTTAAAGGGGTTTGAGTTCTTCTTCTTTTTCTTCATCTTGGAAGGCAAAGGAGGAGAGTAAAGATAAATAAAATCAACTAAAAGAAAAGAGTGCATTAAATTGACGCCTTAGTGGATTCGTGCCCAGCTCAGGGGTGGTCTCTCGGTGGAAAACCTAAGCCGGACAGAGATCAATTTGGATGTGAGGAACATTGAGATCGAACTTCGAGTCGCCTATTCTACTTTCTGAAGATAATTGCATTATCTTTTTAATTTCGAGCAAGATATTATGTCTTATTATGTGCCTCTAAGTAATTGTTTAATTTAATGTCCAGTTATTTTCCTAATTAATTGATTTAATTATGTTTTTAGTAAAAAATTAATTATTTGTTGACAATTAAAGGTGGTAATTGTTTAAAGTGAAAGTTTACATTCTTGTTTAATTTAAAGTTTAGGTATTAGTTATTTATATGCCAAAGAGGATTTCTTTTTTAAATTGTTATATACAAGCGTGAAGTTTAGGGGCATCGTAAACAATATGAGGGTTAGAGTTCTGCCATTGAATGCGTACCTTCAGCCGAGACAGGTATGTAATTATTTATCATTTCTATTTTCATTAAGTTATGGTTTCTGCTATCCAGATTTAAGAAGCTAATTAAATGAATGATCACTGGCGATCAGTTCATATATAGGATGTTGAAATTTTAGATTTTAAATTTAGAAAGAAAATCTCATTGAAAACGCAGGTAAAAGGAAACCATTGTTGTGAAGCCCGTATTGTTTTCCCTTATCCTCTACCTGTGCCGAAAGCTTGAATGCTTATTTACCTTATGCCTTCAATAAATGCGTTAACTGTAGTTTCATGATATTTTGTGCCTAACTGGTGTCCCAGTCCCCTGTTTTCGTTTGCCTCACATCTAAAGCGAATTCCATTATATTCACGCGAATTCCATTATATTCTGGAAATTTGATTTGGACTGAGTCAACGTGTATTTGATCAAAGGAGTGTCTACACAGATCTCCGTGTCTCAGAATTCTTTTGCTTATCCCTTCCCACTGTATGTCATGCGTTATACAAGAGTGCAGCTTCGGTAGGAAGTGAAATATTTGTTATATATGTGAATATGTCACTTGAATATGTGAATATATGTATATTTCTTGAAGCAAGGTTATCTCACGTCGTCTTTTGGGTCACATGATAGGATACGGTTATGTGGTGCATTATAATATGTTGATTTTAGTCACGTTGTATTTAGATTATAATTGTATTATGTTAATGAAGCATTACCTTTTCATGCATTACAAAATCATGTTTACGAATATTCATGTATATTTTCCATGTTATGACTTGAAGCTAAAAGGTTATATATTTCCATCTTTATATCTATATATATACTTAGATGATAGTGCTTTGGATCGTAAGGGTATAGATTCATATATGTGTATCTATGTTGAATTATCGAATGTATGGATAAAGGTAGAATTATGAGACTAATTTATGGGTATAATTTGCATACACTTTGATTGAAATAAACACATATAAAAGTTATATGTTGATAGTAGGAATGAGAATTGAATATATATATATATATATGAAGCATTGTAGAGTTATGTGTTCTATCTTTATAAAATATATGATAGGTGTAAGATAACTCAATGTTCTCATATTTTTATGAAATGGGTTGAATAAATTAAGTTTAAGATGTACATTCAATGCATTTTTTATTAGCATACATGGTCAAAGTCATTCAAAATCTATACATTATAGAAAGTGGTTGTATATATGATATCATATATGAACTAGGACATGCATTGTATTTTTTATTAGCATACATGATCAAAGTCATTCAAAATCTATACATTATAGAAAGTGGTTGTATATATGCTATTATATATGAACTAGGACATGTATTGTATTTTGGAGAGTTATGTTTTAAAATAAAACATATTATGAATGTCAGAGTATAGGAAATAGGAGTATGTTATCTATCTATATATATATATATATAGTATTAGGACATTAAAGACCATGCTTGATGTATGGGTAAAAATGCTAAGATTGTAATTAAAATGATGAAGTTATAATTGTAACCATTTCAACATAGTACTATAATTCTAGATGCTTAAGTTTCATATACACTAAGCATTAACGAGAATTATTGTGCATGGGGGATTTATAAAATATACATTATGCATAGAATAAAGGTCTACGTATATGACAATAAAAATTGTACTTGGGTACTCCATAAAAGAGGATTATTTTTGGAGATGTTAAATACTAGAAGGAGAAAGCAATTATAGGTGGTTTCAAA
This sequence comes from Larix kaempferi, assembly GCA_027924585.1. Taxonomy (NCBI): domain Eukaryota; kingdom Viridiplantae; phylum Streptophyta; class Pinopsida; order Pinales; family Pinaceae; genus Larix; species Larix kaempferi. The sequence goes on from BSBM01000206.1 coordinate 8,064,190, forward strand.
AGGAGTAGTTAATTAGATATGAATATGATTTAGTAAAAGGGTACTTATGGTTATCTTCTGATAATAATTGTGTTAGGAGATATTTAACATAATAGGGAGATCATATCTATCACATGATTAAAGAAATTACTACCGGAAGAATTAGTATGATGAAGATCCATTCCATCATGAGGACGCCAAAGAAGTTACTTAGTGAATGAAACCAGAACTATGGTCCTGAAGGTAACTTACGTAAACCAGTGCTTTACGACAAATATGAAGACCCTTAAAGAATTATTTTTTTAGGGCGTATCTTGAGGGATATTACGGAGAATAGCATTCAATGTTAAACAAGTTCATGCACTGTAAAACTACCTCGGTCGGGAGGCATGGTTATGCTATTGTCATAGTAGACTACTTCACCAAGTTGGATGAGGGTATGCCTATGTACAAAGAAGATGGTATGACTGTCGCACTATTTATGTTCAATCACATCATTGCGGGATTCAGAGTCCTTAAAGCCATCGTCACTGAACATGGATCAAATTTCCAAAACAAGATGGTGGATGAACTAAGTGCTAGGTTAGGTTTTCGGCATGAGAAATCAAATCCCTACTACCCTCAGTCAAATGGACAAGTAGAGGCCATTACCAAGGTCTTAAAAACCATGATTCAACATATGGTAGGGACACATAAGTCCAACTAGAATACCATGCTTTTTTCATCCCTATGGGCATATAGGAATTTCGTCAAAACTGCCACTAGTTTTACGCCATTTTAATTGGGATACGGACTAGAGGCAGTACTACCTATTTAGTGCTAGATTCCATCATTGAAACTCATTCTTGAACTCTTACCCAACACCACCATCTAGGAAGAACATTTTCTATACATGGAAAAACTTGATGAATCCTGCCGTGATGCAGCTCTTCCTAACGAAGCTCATAAGAAGCACATCAAGGGCCAGTATGACAAGTTAGTCAAACCTCGTATATTCCACGAGGGAGATTTGGTCCTCACTTACGACCAAAAACATGATAAAATAGGTGCAAGTAAACTTGAGTCCATGTGGCATGTTCCATATGTGGTTAAGCGTGTGTTGAAAAAAGGAGCATATAAACTTGAGGATTATGTCGGAATATCTTTGGGAGAGCCTCGTAATTGGCTCCACCTAAAGCAGTGCTATACCTAAGCCATTTACACATTAGTACTTTGTATATATTGTACATGACGTGTGTTTTGAATGGTGTGACACTTTATTTTTAGTGTGTTAGAATCTTATCATTCTGCTTATACCATGCTCTTCCTAGATGTGCAGATGACAACATCTTTTGGATTTGCAAACGGCGCTAGCTAGCACACCCTTAACCTTGCTTCGGTAGCTTGGGTACTCTATTTACCTACCAGCGAACTGATTAGTTCAGGAGGAACTTTCTTATGGTTTTCCACCAACAATGTCATCGAGTATCATTCGATAATTGGATTATTGAATGACGCATATTGCTTGGGTGTGGAACACCTTGTTATCTATCTTGATTCACAACTAGTGGTCTCCCATATTAACCGAGTCTACACTATCTGCAATCCCATGCTACTCCTCCTATTCCGGGGAGTACGCCTCTTGGAGAGGTCCTTTGAGTCAATTCAATACCAGCACATTCCGAGAGACATGAACACTGTTGTTGATTCCCTAGCAAATTTTATATTAGATTGGTACATTGCACATTCATAAGCATTTCCATCAAAGATGCATAAAACGACACAACACTTAATATAATCATAGTATGTAAGAAAACATCCATAAGATCCTCAATCATCATAGAACACATAATGTATAAAACTGCAAAATAATGTTTATATATATAACCATCATGTACAAAAATGTGGTATTATTACAAAATCTGAAGCACATAGGCTTTCCGTAGGTCCTAGCTGCAAAAATCTAAATCCTATAGATTTCAGTACATATACATCACACATGATTTATCCCAATGGATGCTCATGACAGCAGACGATGGCCCTATCTACTCTATGGAGCAGTGGACCAAAGCATGGAGAGACTCCAATAGTATGACGCTGGTAGTGGTGAGGTAGATAATCTATAGGTACGTCGGGTATTTCCAACATCAATCTCTATAGGTTCTCCTCCATCTCGCTCAACTCCTTTGTTGCATCCTGATGAGAAACCGCTATATCCCGTACCACCCCTCTTCTCTCGATCGGAGAAGCGCCTATCGGGCAAGACAAACCAACATCTGCATCAAACATGTGTGAACCATCAATACTACTCCCAAAAAAATTATAAAATTATAAAATGCAAAAACCCATTAAGATTTTCGTTCTTACCTAGGTCTCCCCACTGCTCACCCTTAGGAAGGGACAAGGTTGGGTCTCCCTTGAAATCTGTACCTGCGTACATATAATACTCAATAATGACGAGATTCTTGTGTAACAACTTGAAGAAGGTGGGACCAAAACTGATGATGTGACCCCCGCCTCCATGGCGGGCCATGACCTTGGACCACCTAACCATGTGAGGATCTTGAAGATCGAGTTCCTTTAGCTCAAACTGTGGCATTAGCAATGGAACCTATTGGAAGAAGAACGATACCATAATGGATCAGTATCCAAACTGTTTCAGCTCACCCCAGTGGAATTTGGTGAGTTTTTCCCTAACATTGGTGAGGATCCCTTCACACCAGTTAAAGGCAGTAGGTGCCATACACTCAATGGAATAGAGCATATGGGCTTTAGTGTCCTGATGAGTAGCCGCGATTCCTGCCACTCGCTCTATGGTGAATAGAACAGTATGCAAGGGTCAATATCTGACATTCTTGATGGGAATTTTCTCAACAACCATTTGTGTCCCCGACGTGCAAAATTGAGCCACCAATCTCTCAATAGATTGGTCACTACCCCGTGGACCAGATAGTGAAGTTGGGGCTCCCCTCCTAGACAACCCCATCAGAAAATAGACATCCTCCACATCCAAAGTAAGAATGTGGGAAGACACACGGAAGTGTTGCTGATTTGGATCCCACAATCCGATCAGGTAATCTAGTAATGGTACTTGGGCCCTCATTCCCTGTATGTGAAATAAATTTAACAAGCCACGTCATTGGAATATATTCATTAAATTTGGGTCATTTTTCGCTTGGGAATATTCCATTTCATGCTCGATTTCCTTCTATTGGACCATGGTACAAGTCAATACTAGCATAAACATTAAATTGATGCATATTATAACCTTTCTCAAGCATTCGATTGGGCTTCTTTGGCCCCATTTTTTATTTTTTCATGTGGATCTGTGCCGATACACCCCGCCTTTGCGGACATTGCGTCAACGACACACTTCCCCCATGCGAGAAGCACATCAGAGAGCCCTTGACACACTTCCCACAAAGGGAAAATGCGTCACCAAGGGTGCACGCAATCCCCTCCTTTAAGATCCAAAAAACCCTAATATTTGACCAAAAAACATAAAACTAATCCACTAGACAGGTAGATAGTAGGGTTAAGGCCTACCTATCGCTAACGTGGTGAGGAATAGATGACAATGGCCTCTGCAATCAACGTTTAAAAATCAGCTCCAAAGTGGTGTTTTTACTATTTCCAACTTGGTAAAAAAACATTGGTAACTATTTCTTACTATTTGACTTTTATATAAAAGAAAATGGAATATTCCCTTTTAAAATTTTCTTTTATGGGTCTTTTTTGCTATAGTTGGTAATCTCTTTACGCCAACACCTTATTGTCATTTCTGACTTAGTTTTTGGAGTTCACAGATGACGTGAAGGGGTGTTCTGACTTTATTGGAGACCATCATTGACATTTCATATTTTTCATCAAGTGTGAGTAAGTCGTTGAGTGTTTTTTATGCTATTATACCACTCATTAAAATCAAATATTAATGGCATCAAGCTTACTTTTGTCCTTTCTCATGCTCATGAAACTATGAGAATAAGTCACCGAGTTATATTTTATCGCTTTTTTGGGCTCATAAAACACCCACGAAAAAGGAACCCCTCAGAGTTCCTCTTTAAGCTCTTTTCAGACTTCCTAAATATGAAAAGATCGCCAAGCAAACTAGATTCTTTCATGCTTGTAAAAGTATTTGAAAGGTCGTCTCTCTGGTGATAATTTACCCCCTTTTCGGACTAGGAGGACTATTTACGAAAAAGGAGCGCTCAGGTTAATCATGATTGGAAGAGGTCTTTTTCATGTTGTTTTATTGTTTTTCGTATGAGGAGACTAAATTTTACGAAAAAGAACCCTTTGGATTCTTCTTTAGTTCTTTTTAGACTCTCTAAACATGAAATGATGTCGAGTTTTCCTTCTCTGGACTCGTTAAAATATGACATTGAAGGGTCCGTTTTGGGACGAACCCCTCCTATCTTAGGTTCATAAAACATATGAGATCAGACTTGTCCGAAGGATGATCTATACCAAGCATATATTACCCTCCTCAAGCTCATTTAAAAAAATAGGTACTCATCGATCATGATGGGGATAAGGAAAGATTTTTTGTTTCATTTTAATTATGATAGTACTTAGTCACTCTTGAACATGGAACTCGTTTGCATATGCATTCAAACACTTGGATAAGATGCTTGTCTTCAAGTCCCACCAATTCCATGAGTATTTTCACTCTTTTTAGTTGTTCAAAGAATGTTTCCATCATCAGTTGCATTAAGGGTTGTTTTCATTCTCGTCATTTCAATGCTACCAAGTCATGCCATTCCCATGTTCAATAGAGGTCTATTCATCGAAGTCAATCTCTATAGTCACTCTACCTTCTATCATGTCGGTCATTCCTGAGGTAATACCAAGTGTCGCTCTATAGTCTTATCTACTCTAAAACATTTTTGATCGCGTTTCGTGTCGATGATGGGGAAGAATCATGGCCCTCCTTCGACTCACTTATCCTTGTCAACTTCAACAAATCATCCGAGGATTAAACCTATAAACTATTCAAGTACCTTGGGCCTTCATGCATGAACGGCAGGTTACCTCACTTTCAACAATGAGTTCACATCATTAGCTTCTAATTAAAAAATTCCACTAATTGTTCAACCTCAAATCATTGATTCACATTCAATGGTATGTACTATGATACCTTGGGGACCATTGACATCAATGGTGATTTTCCTCGCACTTGTTAATGATATACATCATTGACTGGTAATCAAGTGGTTTCTACCATGTTCGACTCCAAGACATTGTAATCACATGGTTAGATTTGTATCATTGCAGGTTCAGCTTGAAGACCCTGGATTAAGTCATGAATCTCACACAGGTTGTGATGGATATTGTTTGAGTCATATTACATAGATCCACTTTTGTATTAGTTGGGGTTGTGTTATCATTTCATCATGGATCTACGATTATGTCTAGTAGCCATGATTATGTTCAGTCAGTCTTTAGTCCCATGGATCTACAATGTATTGGTCAGAAGCCATGTTATGAGTTAGTTTGAGACATGCATCTCAGAGTTTATTATACTATAGAATATATTTGTTCGTCACTCCAACCAACAATCCTTACTTCGATTTTTTCTCTATTACAAACCATTTCACCTACCTTATTTTTCTAGCTTCATGCTTTGGGGGGAATTTTGTTACACCAAAATATCGTCACCATGAGTGATGTGTAATCTGTATGCTCTGATGCCTAAATTCCCTGAGCTAAAACATTGAAATAGAAGTTGTTGTCTTCCCCTTTAACCTTTTGTTATCACTCCGACGCGCCCTATTATCCCGCAAGGTGCGTTAGGTTCAAGGTGACGCACTCTGCAACTTAGTAGAGTGCATCGATGATGTAGTGTGCCTTTGTACAAGGTGTGTTTATCTCTCTCTGCCGCATGTTTCCATTGTGCAAGGTGCATTGCATTTGGTTAAAATGAAAAAAGAGAAGCTCCGAGCGACTTCTCGAAGCTTGGATGGCATAGAGACTTATCCCTAATTACCTGGAAAGGTGGTAGTTGATCCCCTTACCTAGTGGGATGATCCCTTAATCCTCTCCCCTAAATCCTCAACCTATCCTATCCCTTTAGATCTATATATATGAACCCGCTCTCCATTTTCAAGGGAAAAGGGATAGAGTACTCTTATGCTGGTGGAATTTCTCTAGGTGATCTTATTCATCCATTAGGAGGATAGCCATTTAATATTGGAGGCTAGGATTGTTGGAAGGATGTTATGACATCAAAGCTTTGGTCGTAACATCTCCCCCTTTGTATTTCTTATCATTACATTTAATACAACATCTTTCCATAAATGTTATTGTTTTAATGATGTTTAGAATTTTCCTCTTTGACTGTTAATCTAGATCAATTCATATCCATGTGATTTTACTACTTGTTTGGTTTCACATGCTTTGCTTTGTTTTGCAACTAAATATCTGAAGACTAGGAGCTTGGAGTAGCAAGGAGAAAGGAATTGCATAATTGAGGTAAGCCATCTCTTTATTTTTCTTGCATTTCAATTGTTCTAGGAAAGATACTCGTGTTATGTACTCATTTGTTCTAGATCTAAACCATTTAAGCTAGGGAGATCTATTTGAGTTCACTCATACAGATTGTCCGTAAACACTAGCAAGAGCAGTAGCTACAGGACTGTTGTTACTCTGCAATTATCAGTCAACAAAGAGATGAAAACTTAATAATTAAATTACACTTCTATGAATCAGTTAAATTTCAAATTATCAAAACTGATGCATAATTTAAACATCAATTTAAAACAAGTTTTCTAACCTACTTAACATATATTGAACTTAATAAACCAACTATTTCCAACAAGTCCCAAGTTTGGTTAAATTTGGAAATAATCATCTGGAAAATTTCCCCATTAATGATAAGGCTCAGAGAATAACACTTCCAACCATTTCTATAAATTCCCTTATACTTGAAGACTTAAATTTCATTTATTAAAAGTGGAATAAATATTCTAGCTTGATCATATTCTCCTATTTTTTTCAACTACCAAAGCACATTCCTAATACATAAATTGCAATGGTAATTTTCTTCATAAAACCAACCCATGGTTTTACTTACAACTTAACAATTTCAATTCTTGAAATGTAAATGAAAATGACAGCTATACCAAACAAATGGTACTGTAAACCATACAAACCAATTCAGCCCATGGTTTATAAATACATAATATCATTCAAGACAAGCATAGTAATTATGCGTGATTAAAACAACCCATTTAGAGTGTGGTTTATAAATGAACCATACCATTTTTATCCTCTTTCACAATTTTGGCAATAATTCTAATTAAACAAAAATTCAAACAAATCAATAACAACAAGGGCATTTTCAGCCATGCTTAAAACTTCCAAAATATTTAATTGAAAATTTTTAACCTAATATCAAATTTCATTCAAATTTGGAAATTAAACTCTTAACAACTAATTTCTCAATAAATATATGGAGAAATTATAACAAATAAACTTTTTATTCAAACCCAGAAAATCTAATTCCTAAATTTTTCTAAATCATCTTAATAAATGTGCATAAGATAAATTTATAGTGGCTAGATAATGCACAGGTAAATTTATAGCATATGGGTGATTAAAAGCAAGCTTGAAGTGAATTGACATAACTGGGTAAAGGGGAAACAACCTAGGGCGGATTTATGCTTACCCATAAATCATTAATTCCTAGAATTTGTTTATGTAGAATTTATATTTGTATGCCTAGAAATGCCATAAACATGAATTTTTAGAATGCTCTTATAGAAAATTAACATATAACCACATATGTATTTATAAACCTTGAAATTTTCACCATTAATTTCTCCTAACTATCAGCTAACAAGAGAATTTATAGAGAAATAAAATTCTACATAATACTTATCTCAAGATTTCTCTTAAGATAGGAAACTGATTGCATGTGAGGAACGCTCCACCGAACTGCAGGACTCATCCAACCTGTATTATTTCAGCTCCCAAGTCCACCCCGGACATGAGATGTAAACATTAACCATAGATATCTCAACAACCCCCTCATCTTACTCACGGGGATAAAACATGGGTAAATGGACATTTTAAGTAATTATAACCATGCAATAAGAAACATTAGCTTCAAGCCAATTTCATGCCAATTTCACATTCAACCTACATATTTTCCTTCATAGACACACAGTGATACTCTTCCCTGCAAGTGTCAGAATTCTACTGGAGGTTTCATGCACAAACCACCATGTAACTGGTCAATTCAAACAATTGGGCTACAATGGAAAGCAAAGAACTTACAAAACAAAATTTCATCCACCACCGAGAATCCAATTATACTCAGTAGAGAAATCCCATAGTTGTAGTCAATAATTGATAACAGAGAAATGCTCACCTACATTATACAATTCACATTCTGCACAGAGTTCTCGGATTCAAGGTTCTTCACAACACTAGTAACACCAGCTAATGGTTACACTCCACCCTCTGTCCAACCTTCCTTGCCCATGAATTCCTATCCCTTTTTCCTCAAATTCTCATGGGATATGGGTGCCATGCCCTAGTTTCCTACATGGCTATCCCAAGAGGACCATGTTTCCATCATCCAGGAATCACAACTTAATTAAAACAAATTAATTTCACCCAAAACTTTAACTAATAATATTTAATTTTTAATCACTGCCCATTTGAGTTTGGCATAGGAACATGGGTTTTGGAATTTTAACATAAGGTTTAGATTTCTAAACAATTGATCAAGGTAAACAAGGTACATGGGTAAACCTTACCACCACACCAACCTTGGTTAATGTTTGGATCTCCTCTTCAACGTTTTTCCTCCTCAGACATCTAGCTATAATTTTATATTAACATAATAAACATGCTATGTTTTTAATATCTAGGCCAAGGGTGTTACAATCCCCTCCCCCTTAGAGTTTACACGATCCTTAGTGATTGTCATTGTATGAAAAATATACATATACGCAAATTATTGTAGGAATATTACATTGTTTATATGCACATCTCAAAATAGATGCGAGTACTCTTCTCGCATTATATATTCCATATCCCAAGTAACCTTCTCAGGAATTTAATGGTTCCATTGGACTTTTACCTATCCGGTGACCCTGTTCCTAAGTATCTTGTTTCTGTGATCCAATATGCAAAGTGGATAAACCTATATTTCCCCTTCGAGTTCCACCTGAAGCACAAACCAATCAAGCATATGATTAATATCATAAACATACTTTTCCAGCAATGAAACATGAATTTCATTGTGTATTTTTATCATGGGAGGTAGTGCTATCTTGTAAGCTATTGATCCAACTCTGCATAGGACCTCAAATGGCCCACAAAATCCGACAATTAGTTTCTTGCAGTTGCCCAACTCTATTGAAGTTTTCCTTCCTTTGACTTTTAGGGACACCATGTCCCCAACTTGGAATTCTCTGAGTTCTTTTTTTATCTGTGTAACTCTTTTCATGGTCTTGTGCCATATTTAAATTTTGTTTTATCTTTACTACTTGCTGCTCAATATCTTGAAGCATTTCAGGCCCAATTTATTAGCCTGTCCACTGGCTTGTCGAAATTGAATGAAAAATTACATTTTGTCTTATAAAGCTTCAAATGGACTCATTTTCAAAGTTTCTTGGTAACCATTATTATAAGCGAATTCAACCAAATAAAAGTATTCTTCCCATTTTCTTGGTTTGTCCATTACATACATCATGGGCATGTATTCAATAATTTGATTTACACATTTCGTTTGTCCATCCATTTGGGGATAATAAGTTGTGGTAAAGTTAAGGTTAGTCCCAAACTCCTTAAACAAGCCTTTCCAAAAATTAGAGGTGAATTTCATATGTTGATCCAACACAATGACTTTCAGAATGCCTTGCAACCTAGCAATTTCTTTCATGTGTATTTCTACAATTTTGGTTTCCTTGAAATTCTATTGAAATGGAATAAAATAGGATTATTTGGTTAACTTATCTAACACTACCATGATAGAATCATGATACCTCGTGGTTCTCGGAAAACTTGTAATAAAATCAATAGTTACTATGTCTCATTTCCATTCTGCAATAGGTAAAGGATGAATCAAACCGGCTAGGTATTGATGCTCTTCCTTGACTCTTTGGCACTCTAAACAATGCAAAATGTAATTATCCACTTCATTTTTCATGTTTGGCTAATAATAACTTTTATTTATTGTAGTTAGAGTTTTCTGATATCTGGAATTCCCTGCATATGGTACATTATCCATTTCATTCATTATTATTTTCTTCAACCCTTCATTATCAGGTACATAAATTCTATCTTTACAGTGAAGAATACCATCCTCTGTCAATGCATAATCTCAGAAATTTAATGATTGATTGCTTTCTTGCAATGATGCTATGACCTGTAGATAAATTTTGTCACTCTTCAATGCTTCTTGCAATCTGATTTTTAATTCAAAATTCCAAGTATTGATGGCTAAAACATGCATCAGTTGACCCCTTCTGCTGAGTGCATTTGCTACTTGATTTTCTTTTCCTTTTAAATACTTGATTTCAAAATTGAACTCACTTAATACTTCAACCCATCTTGCTTTTTGGGCATTTAGATGAGGACGATCAAATGAATATTTTAAACTATTGTGATCAGTTCTCAACTCAAACTTACTTCCCGGAAGGTAGTGCCTCCAAATGCAAAGTGCGTGAACAATAGATGCCAGCTCCAAGTCATGGGTAGTGTAGTTTTTCTCATGCTCTATTAACTTTCATGACTCATATCAAATCACATGTCCTTCCTGCATTAGAACTCCACCTAGTCCTTCAAGTGATGCATCGGTACATACCAAATACTCTTTATCTGAGTCCAAAATTTTCAATATAGGCGCACATGTGAGCAATTTATTTAGAAGTTTGAAACTGTACTCACATTTATGATTATAGATGAAAGGTACACCTTTATTTTGTAAAGATGTAATTGGATGGGTTATTCATGAAAAGTATTTTATAAACTTTCTATAATAAACTGCCAATCCCATGAATGATCTTACCTCAAAAACACTACAGGGTGTAGGCCATTCCATAATAGCATTTACTTTAACTGGTTTTATTTCCACACCTTCTTCAAAGATGATATGGCCCAAGTATAACAATTGTCTCTGGTAGAAGGTGCATTTACTAAGCTTAGCATACAACTGATTTTCTCTCAAGATTTACAAAGTAATCATGAGATTGTCTTCATGCTCCTCCTCGGTTTTGGAATATATAAGTATATAATCAAGAAATACTACAATGAATTTATCCAAAAAATCCCTGAATACACCATTCATTAAGCACATGAATGTAGTTGGGGCATTCGTCAATCCAAATGGAAGCATTGTGTACTCATAATGCCCATATATGGTTCTAAAAGTGGTTTTACTGAATGCATATCTGGTGATATCCATATCTCAAATCTATCTTAGAAAATATTCTTGCACCCCTCAATTGATCGAAGAGAACATCAATTCTTGGTATAGGGTACTTGTTCTTAATTGTTTCCTTGTCTAATTGCCTATAGTCCACACATAATCTAAGTGTGCTATCCTTCTTTCTTGCAAAAAGACTTGGAGAACCCCAAGGTGATATACTAGGTTGTATATACCCCTTCTTAAGCAATTCCTCAAGCTGCATTTGCAATTCTTTTGGTTGTGGAGTACCCATTCTATATGGATCTTTTGATGCTACTACAACTCCAGGAACCAATTCGATTGTGAATTCAATATATCTCTTGGGTGGTAACCCAGGAACTTCTTGAAATACATCTTTAAATTATTTCAACATTGGATATTCATCCAAAAATGATTCTTTGTCAGTAGGAAACTCTTCACATGAATCACATACAGTTGGAACCCTTTTCTGATGCACTTCTTCATTTGCAAGGTTTAAATATGTCTTAAGGATATAGGTCTCAGAATTCCTTTTATTTGTATATTACTAGTACCATCATCATTCAAACATGTAATAAATTTATTATGGAAGTCCAACACAGCAAGGTGTTTCTATAGCCAATCCATTCTGATCAGCACATCATAGGATCCAAGAGGAATGCTGTCCGAATATTCAATATCGATCATAGAAGATTGATGACTAACCTGGCTATTATCCAATGTTGCATATATGTGAGGAACACTTATAGAAAAATCACCAACAATATAAGATTCTTGCATATTATACACACCAGTCCCCTTATTTCTCCTCTCGGGACATTTGTTTATGAGATGGTCACCACCACATCCCCAACATTTCGCTTGGCTTGATTTATTTTTCCCCAAAGATTCAACCACCATGGATTCTCCTTTCGGTATCGATGGTTTGGAAAAAGTGTAAATGTCCTTCTTGATATGATCAAGAGGCTTAAACCCCCTCTTCCTCTGATCTTGTTTCACTTTCATCTACCTTTCCAAACCTTTTTCACCTATGCGTATTTTTTCCTTGCTCATACAAGCATCTAGCTTTCCTAAAAAAATCTTTCATAGTGTGAGGTTCATCATAAGTCAATCTATCTCTATAGTACATAGGAAAGCCATTGATAAAGCATTGTACTTTCACCTTTTCATCCTTAATAAATTCAACATATCGAAATAGATCCAAGAATCTCTTTTTGTAGTCCTCCATGGACATATCTCCCAATTTGTGCTCAAAGAATTCTTGTACTTTTTTGTCATAAAATTGTTGTAATAGATATTCTTTCTTAAAATGTCTTTGGAATATCCTCCAAGAAATTTTATGCTCATCTAAAATTTCAACTTGTTTGATATTCCTCCACCATTTATAAGCCTTTCCTTGCAAATTATATATTACAATCCGTGCTTCTTGGTTTTTTGATTAATTATGCAATTGTAAATACTTATCGATATCCATAAGCCATACTCTGCAACATCGCCTGACTTATCTCCGTCAAAGGTGAGAGGTTTTAATTTTTTGAATTCACCTTCAAACATCACATCATGCTTTCTCTTTCGTTGCATTCTAGGATAATTATCTTGCTGGTTTTTCTTACTTCCATGAGAACTTTCATGGGACTTATGGTAGGAATATAATTTCCTCCTATTGTCATCTTTTCCTTGAGAAAACTAATACCTTTCAGGGATGTCCCTATTCATGGACTCCTCTTCTTTTTCCACATCAGAAGTTACTTTATGCATTTGATTTTGTAGCTGAACCAAAATTTGCATTACATGTTGATTGGTTTGGTTATGTTGTTCCAAACTTAGCAAAATTTTGTTGTTCCCAATTTTTAAATCTTTCAAAGTTTGTATTATATCCATGGTCCCTGGCAAAATTAGACCATACGGGATCCGCTTCCATCTCTTTGATTATGTTTGCATACTACATATCTACCAAACATCTAGATTAAAAATAACTTGAACTTTATTTACAAAATATATTATTTAAAAACCACTCCTGTGATGCATAATTTAAACATCAATTTGAAACAAGTTTTCTAACTTGCTTAACATATATTGAACTTAATAAACCAACTATTTCAAACTAATCCCAAGTTTGGTTAAATTTGGAAATAATCATGCAGAAAATTTCCCCATTAATGATAAGGCTCAGATAATAACACTTCTATCCATTTCTATAAATTCACTTCTACGTTGAGACTTAAATTTCATAAATGTTCTTATATATAAATTTCATTTATTAAAACTTGAAACAACATTCCAACATTATCATACTCTCTTATTTTATGTTTTTATTTTTATTTTAATTACCAAAGCACATTCCGAATACATAAATTGTAATGGTAATTTTCCTCATCAAACCAACCCATGGTTTTACTTACAACTTCACAATTTCAATTCTTGAAATGTAAATGAAAATGACACCTATACTAAACCCATGGTATTTGTAAACCATATAAACCAATTCAGCCCATGGTTTATATATACGCAATACCATTCAAGACAAGCATAGTAATTATGCCTCGACAAATGAGCCATACCATTTTTATCCTCTTTCACAATTTTCGCAATAATTCGAATTAAACAAAAATTCAAACAAATCAATAACAACAAGTCTTTCACAATATTTCTATCCTCTTTCACAATTTTCGCAATAATTCTAATTAAACAAAAATTCAAACAAATTAATAACAACAAGGGCATTTCGAGCCATGCGTAAAGCTTCCAAAATATCTAATTGAAAATTTTAACTTTTCCGAGAATTTATCCAGTAAATTGGTACATGAAACTAATAACAAATTCTATTGAATTTGGAGTTTATGCCTTGATTTATTTGAGGACACTATTAAAATTGGGAAATTACCACTAATTCCCAAAATTACTAAACCATTAACTACAAGAAACTAATATCAAATTTCATTCAAAAACTTTCTGTCTCTATTCAAACACAGAAAATCTAATTCCCAAATTTTCCCAACCACAAATCATCTTAATAAATGTGCATAATATAAATTTATAGGTAAATTTATAAAATCTAGGTGATTAAAAACAAGCTTGAAGCAAATTTATGGCAACTCGATAAAGGGGAAACAAACTAGGGTGAATTTATGCTTACCCAAAAATCATTAATTCCTAGATTTTATTTACACGGAATTTATATTTTTATGCACAAAAATGCCATAAACATGAATTTCCATAATTCCCTTACAAAAAATTAACATATACCCACATATGCATTTATAAACCTTGAAGTTTTCACCATTAATTTCTCCTAACTATGAGTTAACATGAGAATTTACAGAGAAATAAATTCTACAGAATACTTATCTGGAGATTTCTCTTAAGATAGGCAACTAAGTGCGTGTGAGGAACGCTCCACCCAACCGTAGGACTCATCCATCCTGTATTATTTCAGCTCACAAGTCCACCCCAGAGCCTAGATCCAAGCATTGACCATAGATATCTCACCAACCCCCTCACCTTACTCACAGGGATAAAACATGGGTAAATGACAATTTAAGTAATTATAACCAAACAACAAGAGACACTAGCTTCAATCCAATTTCATGCCAATTTCACATTCAACCTACATAGTTTCCTTCACAGACACACAATGATACTCTTCATTGCAAGTTTCGGAATTCTACTCTAGGTTTCATGCACAAACCGCCATGTAACTAGTCAATTCAAACAATCGGGCTACAATGACAAATACAAAACTTACAAAACAGAATTTAATCCACCACGGAGAATCCAATTATACTCAATAGAGAAATCCCATAGTTGTATTCAATAATTGACAGTAGATAAATGCTCACCTGCATTATACAATTGACATTCTCCACAGATTTCTCAGTTGCAGGGTTCTTCATAACAACTGGTACCACCGGCTAATGGTTACACTCCACCCTCCGTCCATCCTTCCTTCCCACAAATTCACAACCAGTTTTCCTCAACTACTCATGGGAGACAGGTGTCATGCCCTGGGTTCCTATGTGATTGTCCCAAGAGGACCATGTTTCCCTCATCCATGACTAATCACAGATTAATTAAAACTAATTAAGTTCACCCAAAAATTTAACTAATAATATTTAATTGTTAATCATTCCCCATTTGAGTTTGGATTAAGAATATGGGTTTTGGAATTTTAACATAAGGTTTATATTTCTAAACATCTGATCAAGGTAAATAGATCAAGGTAAACAAGGTACATGGGTAAACGTTACCCCCTCACTAGCCTCGATTAATGTTTGGATCTCCTCTTCAGTGTTTTTCCTCGTCATGCATATAGCTGTAATTTTATATTAAAATAATAAACATGTTATGTTTTTAATATCCCGATCAGGGGTATTACAACCCCTAAATATATTTTTCAACGAATCTTTTTGAAAACTCCACCAAAATTCAAAAGAATTGGACTTTTGGGGGCATTTTTTTTATAACCCCCCACCAAAAAAACGGTCATGAAAATTTATCATTTGGAGGTGGCTTTTTAACAACCGCCTCTAAAAATTCAATTATCATGATGATGACACAAACAACAACAATGACAATGGTGACTATGATGATGACAATGATGATGGTGATGGTGGTGATGATGACAACGATGAATATAAAACTGATGATGATAATTATGATGATGTTATTATGTGATGATGATGGTGATGGTGATGATGATGGCAATTATGAGGAGGAGGATGAGGATCAGGATGCTAATGATGACAATGCCAATGATAATGTCGATCATCATGATGATGACAATATGATTATATGATGGTGATGATGAAAATTATTATGATTATATGATGAAAACAATGATGATGATGAAAATATCGATGATGATGATAATGACAATGATGTAGTCCTTAACAATTTCTTTGAGGAGTCATGGTTATTCCTGAGGTTCTATACTACTACACATGCTATCGATATTAAATATTTAGTCTATGCATGGGTTGTAGGAACCATTTTAAGGTTTGGAATAACATGAATTTGTATTTGGTATTGTTCCATTGCTTGGGGCCACAAACGTATTCTTATACCCTAACACTTTCTCATAAGGCCCATGGGCCATGACTGTACTAATGACAGTGATGATGCCAATGACAATGATGAAAATGATGATGACTATACTAATCATTGCGATGAGGATGATAACAATGATGATGATCATCATCATCATCATGGAAATCATCATGATCATCATCATCGTTGTATCCATCATCATCGTTTCCATCATCGTCATCATCATCATCATTGTTCTCTAGTCCATCATCATCGTCATTATCATCTAGGTCATCATCGTCGTCATTGTTGCCTCTGCCATCGTTTTCATTTCCATCATCATCGTCATCGTCATCATCATTCATTTCATTATCATTGTCCACTTTTATTGGAAGTATCATTCATCTCTTGCATTTTACACTACATTATGAGAGGTTGATAGAATTAATAAAAAATAATCTCACAAAGAAACAATAAAAACTAGATTCATTATTGAAAAAAGGTTAAAAACATATTGCAAATATAATGGTGGTAATTACAATCTCTAAGAAGATATGTGGTTGCTACACATATTTACAAATTCCATAACAATTACATTTGTTAAAAATGTCAAAACCCTAAGTGATCTAGTCAGAACCCTACCATGAAGTTTTGGCTGATTCAAGTCTATGGGGTGGAATTATGGTATTGGAATAGGTTGCCACATGGTGCCTTACCTTACATACCATTCATGTCTTGTGATTTTTTTTTACATTAGATATATAATAATTACCTACCCATAAATAGCCAGTACATTTTACCTATATTAAAAACTTAAAAAAAGGAAGCACAATAAATTAAAAAACAAAAAAAACAAATCCCAAACTTTGCACGGTCGCCAAATTTTATGAAAACCTCCTAGCTAGTTTTATTTTCATGGAATAAGGTAGCAAGTTCGATAGTTTACGGATTGAAGTAGATTGATGTAGGGAAACTATTTTAATTTTCAACATGCAATAATGTGTGAGTGCTAAATTCCATAGAAAAAAAAAATTATTTATAGAAGGAGGGTTTTGGTTAGGAAAGAGCCTTCCATAGAAAAACGGTAAGGGACATACCTTCCATAGTCATTGTCACCATTATCATCATCATCATCATATTCATCATCACCGTGATCATTATCATTATCATCATTTCCATCATCATTTTCGTCATCATTATCATATCAACTACATCATCTTCATCATCATCATCGTCATCACCAACATCAACATCATTGTCATCATCATCAACATAATTGTCAACATCATAATCATCATTCATGTCATTTTCATTTTCATCATCATCATCATCATCATTATCAACATCCTCATCCTCATCATAATATAATCACATCATTGTCATTCTCATCATCCTTGTTGTCATCATGACCATCATTATCATCATCATCATCGCCATTATCGTTCTTGATTTGTCCATGGTTCCGTAAACCAATAAACCAACCATGGTTTGTTATTTATAGGATATGTAAACCATTAATGGTTCTCATAACCTAAATATTGTTCCATGGTTAACTTTAATGTATGACAAGTACTCCATGTATAGGGCCCACACATAATTACTTTACATTACAAGCACAATATGGTAGTCTTTTCAATATTTGTAACATTGAGGATGGTTCTTTTGACCTAGACCATGCCTTGTGAAATAATTTTAGGGTCTAACGCTATATTAATTTGCTATGGGGTTGTTGGTCCATGCATGTTAACCTAAACTATCACATGCTACATACGTATGGAATCTTTAGCCTACATGTGAGATATGCCCACCATTTTGAGTAGAGGCACATTAGAGATGGTTTGTGAGACCCATGACATCCTAAAGGTAAAATCCAATGTTTTAGTTCATATTAAAATTTTTTGAACACCATGCCATTTTTCAAGGTCAAAATACAATTCCCTTTGTGGCTTACGAGTGATGCGCAAGGCCTTGAAACATCAAATAATCTCTATAGAGGTAATATTTTCTACAAGAGGATATGCTGGTAATTTTGAGATATGTAACACGAATAATGGATCTCTTAGACCAAACCATGGTTTAGGGTTAAAATTTATGGCCTAAGTTCATAGCAATTTCTTATGGGTTCATGGACCATTACAATTCCATAGACCATCACATAGCATATAGTCTAGATTGACTTCCTACAAATATCTTGGGATTTATATCCATCAAAAGATAATTAATTGGAACTTCAACATCAAGAAAAGGATCAATTGATGAAATAAATCTTATTTTGGTCTTGAAAACAATTGTAAGTCATTAAAAATTGTGATGTGGAATAAAAATAAATTCCTCTTTGAAACTCTCATCACTCACATTCTCTTGTATGGGTGTGAAGTTTGAGGTTGAAAACACTATAGAGAATCTTGGAGAAGAATTGAGAAAATCCATAAGCATTTTATAACTTACAATATTCAAATTAAAATCAATACGCCATATCATATTCTCCTCATTGAAGTGGATTTCTCCCCATTGAGAGCATAACTATGACTAGGTACCTAATGTACAAGAAAATATTAAATAACTTGGGAGACCATAGGCTTTCAAAAATTGCTTTAAATTATAGTCAAAACCACATAAGGCTCAAGTGAGGTTGGCATAAAGATTCCATGTCTTGGTTAAATATGCAGGGGATTGATGAGAAATGTCACTTTGCAAAATATAGATGATATTAAAAATATTACTACTTCGAAGTTCAAAGAGAAGATGTGGTGCGATGCAAATTTAGAGGATAAAATGAAATTAAGATATTACAAGGAGGTCATTAACCCTAATATTTAATATCAAAATTATCTCCATGTTTTAACTAGCATAAAGGAGAAAATCCACATAGCTAAAATAAGAATGAACTCTGATGAGTTGCATAGTGAAACGGGGCATTGGACAATTCCTAAAATTCTATGGGATGAAAGGATTTTCATCATCTTTGTAAGACTATGAGTGTTGAGTATGAAAAGGACTTCCTCTTAGATCTCCCTATATCTACCCACATAAGATCTCAATTTCAATTTTTTTGTTATAATACAAGCCTACCTAACCTTTTATCTCATCAAAATTATAGTAATTTAGGTACACTTATCTCCAAGCTCTTTGAGCACATAAATAAAGCTCTAAAGCAAACCAAATAGTTCCCTACTTTTATTTCTTAAGTAGACATTAAATATCATCATCATTATTAAAAAAATGTCAAATAATAATAATTATAATTTGTAAATTATTGTAATTATAATAAATATAATTATATGTTATTATTATTATTTTTTCATCTTAATTTATTATATAAAAATAATATTCCACTTTTCGATATTTCATTAATGATTATTAATTATCTTTTAAATATTATTAAAAATATAAATTAATAATGGTTAATTATCTTTTAAATAATATTAAAAAATATAAATAAATAAATAAAATAATATTTAAATAAATAATTTTAATACCTAACTCTTCAAAAAAAACCTCATATGTATTTTTTTTCCCATATCTATTAGATTATTAGATTGGTGACTAAGAAATGATTTTAACACTTTTTTTAAATTTGTTAGATGGATAACTTTTCAACCAACTTCCTATATTTGCCATACTTCTAAACAATAAGGTTAACCATTATTTTACATATTTCATATTTTAAAATTGTGAATGAAATTATATATTAAATTGGTGACTTTTCAAAGCAATGTAATAAGGTTAACCCTTATTTTACATATATCATATTTAAAAATTATGAATCATAATTATATATTAAATTGGTTACTTTTCAAAGAAATGATTATGATAATGTTTTTTTTAATAAAAAATAAACTTTTCAGCCCAACACCAACTTCGTTTTTTACCTACTTTAAACAATAAGTTTAACCATTAGTTATATATATATATTATTATTTAAAAATGATGAACTATAAATTATCATAATGTCTTAATGCATGACATCATACTTTTCAGCCCAACACCAACTTCGTTTTTGACCTACTTTAAACAATAAGTTTAACCATTAGTTATATATATATATATTATTATTTAAAAATTATGAACTATAAATTATCATAATGTCAATACATGACATCATATTTTTATGTTTTAAAGTAAAGTTAATCATTATTAGTCCCTTCCTATGGTAAAGACTATATGTTCAGCTTTGTAGTATTAATTTACTCCATACAAAAATATTTTTAAAACTTGACTATATTTTATTTGAATAATTTTTTTTATTTACTTGTATTTATTAAATAAAATAAATTAACAAGTATGTATCTTTTATTGGTGGAAAGTGCTTGAAAAGACTATTTTTATTAAAATAGAACATAACTTTAATCTTCCTAATGTAATATCTAAATATTTGTTTTCTAGTGGATTGACACACAATCTTACAGTCTTACAGGTTGACAAGTCTTACAGGAGGTCAAATGACACGCATCCCTGGATAGGTTGAGAGACATTCAAAACACACTAGAAGCCTTGAATTCTTAAATCATTTCAAGTATGTTTACAAAAGGGGCACACATATGCGAGAGATGATTAAGTTTCATAAGAACAAGCTCGACAAAAAATTGAAACATGTTAGGGTTAGGGTATGGAGAAAGGTTTAGAGTGTCTAGTTCAATGGTGGAGAGACATATCCATCAAAGAATGCATATCTTGTTTGGAGTTAGCAATGACTACTTATGGGGATGCTGTAATGGGAATAAAGGAGGTCAAGCACTATTGGGAAGCTGCAGGGACCGATTTGAAATATTCCCCTTTTTTTAAACTTATACAGCTTCCCAAGTTCCTCTGGTGAAAGGAATCTCCTTCTGTTGCATTTAGTTTTATGATTTGCCCCTTTCTGCATTATAAGGTTTGATTGTACTTTCAATTTCTATAAATAATAATGTACAATGTATATTGCATGATGTACTCACAGATGGTTCCTCTTCAAAAGCATTACCCATGATAGTGGGGCTTTGTGAGAGGTGTGGTTCCAATGGTAGTGGAATGTTTGTTTTCTATGTAGGGAAAACTGAAATCTGTGATTTCACAGAGGTGAGTAACCTGTGCTTGGAATGAAGGTAGAATCTGCAGTTTTCGTTTTTGTTTCCCATGACAAAATTATGCACGGAATGGAGGTAGAATATGCAGTTTTTGCCTATGTTTCCCACAACCAAATTATGCACAGAATGAAATTAGATTCGTAATCACTTTTTTTCTCTTATACACATAAAAACATGATAATGATTCAGAATCGATGATACCCAAGGAGGAGCAAATTCTCTTTACCTTAGAAGAACTCGTAAAATCCACAGACAATTTTGATGAAAAGAAGAAGCTTGGAGAGGGAGGCTTTGGCTCTGCATACAAGGTATGTATGAAATTATATGAATTACATCATCTTTCAGATAGACGTAGATGAAGACGAAGAGGGGTTTTTGCATGGGTTGTTGATGGGGTTGATTCTTTCAGGGATTAACCAGAGATGGAAAAGAAATAGAAATGAAGAACTTGTCAGTAAGGTTTGGACAGGGAAAACAAGAGTTTATTAATGAAGTGAACTTTGTGGAGAATGTTCAACAATGAAATATGTTGAAAGTTGATTAGGTGTTGTGTCAAGGGACCAGAAAGACTGTTCGTTTATGAGTATTTTCCAAAACATATCCTTAACACCTTCTTGTTTGGTGGGTCATTTGATGTTCTTTTGTTACGAAATCTGGTAAATCTTTCATTAATTTATTTAGATGGATCAATTGAAAGTTTTAAAACTTGCTATTCTGGAATGCACATTGGTAGTTTCATTGCTTTCAAAGTTCTGTATACCATTAGGGTTCTTGTGGACAACCTGGAAAAAATTATCAATTCCATTCTCAAAAATATCAATTTTTGCTCAGGAGGACAAGATGCCATTGGACTTGGAATCTAGAGAATCGAATGAACGAAAGATATATTTATGCAAGGCATAAAAAATATGGCACAGAACGTTGATCATTGCAGCCAAGACATACGCCAGGCCGCCACGTCTAATATCCTGATGCCGCTATGGCCTTTACTGAAAGATCCATTTATATCCTTCTGAGTAAAACGCAGATCTTTGGGATTGGCGGAACTAGAACTTCCATGGGAACTGGAACTCCCCAAAGAGATTTCATTAGATGTCGAATTTCCCATTAGATATATTAGATATACCAGATAAGACTATTGCTTAGATTCGCTGAAAATTATATACAATGCTTCCCCAAACTGGATATAAATCAAATGTCTAGGAAGTGCATTTTATAGAGATGGAGGAGATTAATGAAATGATGAAATGCCTCGCTGGAACTCCTTGTGAAAAGTGTCACGATATTTCAGCAAAATCCTCCTCACACAAACTGTAAAATTCGCTGTAAATCCTGTTCAATTTAGATTTGCATAGCTTCGAACAAAAAGTTAAAGTTAAATAATTTAATGCCCGCGATTTTAAAAATATACCATATTCGATGGTGATCAATATCCAGTCAGGAACGTCTAAAGTATCGTCACCGTGTCACCATACCCTAAACTGCATCATGCTCTTTTGCATGCATAGTTGAAGTTATGGGACACATTTTATCAGTATCGTGCATTGGCATTTATTTGTCGGCGAGGATAAAGATGGTTTAATTAGCCCAGAAAATTACTGTTATATATATATATATATATATTATCTAATCCATTCCTTGATGCCACACTGTAATATTGTTGACGTTTAGGGAAGAGACACTAATTAATTTAGTGGTTAATCTTTTTTTTTGTAAACTTAATTCTTCATCATCACCTTTTTCCCCACTCAACTTTGGCATGTTCTTTATCTAACTATATTTTTTTTAGGTGTGATCAATCCAAAATGATGTGTGTAATGAAGTTCCAAGTTGTCTAGTCTTAGTATATTTAAGGCAAATTGGTGTGTTGATTGCTTTGGTTACAGGGCTTGTGAGTTAGTGGATAATGGTAAGCAAGTGTGTTTCTTAGTGAGTCAATGGTAAGGGTCTTAGTATGGAGTGGTTGGGGCTATTTTGGGTTGATTGTTTAAGTGATAATCAGTTAGGTATTAGGAGGTTCATGGTAGTTGGTTAGTGATCCATGTTTGACTTAAATTTAGGGGGTTAGGGTATTAAGAATTTAATGGATTAATAGTTAAATATGATAAATGAATTAGGAGGTTAGCAAGTTGAGGGTTAGGATCCAATGAGATAATGGGTTAGAAATTTGAGGTTAGTGTTGTATGTAAATTGATCCTAATGAGTAGGGATGGTCACCAACATACTACGATAAATAGGACACTCATCTTAAGATTCTTCAAACCAACAATGCAGACATCAGGGAGATGTTTTATTACTCACACAAGTAAGCAAAGGTCAAACAAGCAATTAGGAAAATAAAATGGAAGAAAAGAGGAACGAGAGGAACCTATTTTAGAAGTTCGATCCTCACAAATCTTGCTTTTCAATTCCAATCGACTTCACTCTGAACAACTTGAAACATGCAACAAGTACCACTAACTCTCTTCACAAGCCTTATGGAAGCAACATAAATATCAACCAAAGCAAGAACATGTAATAATTACCACTACAATTAATAATGCACTTAAAGGACCAACACATTTCAATCTACCAACAAGGTACATATGAAATGTTACACATGTATCTAGGGGAGGGAACTATCATAAATTTCTATTGAGATGCAACAAGTTCAATAACATAAATGTTACCTTCCTGGGGCTATGGAACCTTTTGAATCCAGTGTATGGATTCCTCTTCGTTTTGAATATTCACATGGAATCCCTCTTCCACACACTTGATCTTCCACATATGTATAAGGTAGAATTCATATGAAATGGATGACTTCAACAAATTAGGAAAGCAGTGCTCAGGGACAGGGGTCATTAAGGGGGAATTCAGTGAATTGACTCAAGAAATGTAGAAGAAGTCCTCCTACATAACAATAATATGAGTGTCCTCCATTTTCTTGGCCCCTCCTATCCATTTTCAATGATCATTTAGGATAGTTAGAGAGGCTTCCAATTAGTTTGGTAAGTTAGAGCTAAGACCAATCACCATATAACTTCAAAAACTTCCCAAATTTCAAGAAAATTTTTATATTTTTTGGTGATTCTCAAGGTTGTGTAGAGGATGATCAGGCCGATGTAGGAAAAGATATTTCAGTTTCTGAAGCCTATAACATCCAAATGATTATCATACAGGGCTCTTGGATCATCTCAACATGTAGCCCTCTTTATGCTCACAAGTTTTTAGGATTGGGATCATTTTCATGGAATAAAAAGTGTGTCTAAACTGAATTGTAGAGTGAAATAGATCTACAATATTTGTTGATAGATCTATCATTTAGTGTTTTCCACGTATCATTGTTATTATTTGGTGATAAATAAGGTGTACAGAATCTTCAATAA
Organism: Larix kaempferi; assembly: GCA_027924585.1. Classification (NCBI taxonomy): domain Eukaryota; kingdom Viridiplantae; phylum Streptophyta; class Pinopsida; order Pinales; family Pinaceae; genus Larix; species Larix kaempferi. Next base: position 8,089,005 of record BSBM01000206.1, read on the forward strand.
GTGCCATTACTATTTATAAAAAAAATAGAAGATTAAGAAGATTGAGTTAATTAAGATGGTGTATGGATTCAAAAGAATTTTATTAATGCTTGTCTTCATAGTTTTATTCAAAAATTTATATTTCTAAGTGATAAAAATTCCTATATGTATATGTATAGTGAGAGTTTTAGATTTTTTTCATTAAAAGAAAACAGACTCTGTGATTGAAGGATGGGTTGGGTGCAGTTGTGTGTCTAATCTTGTTATGCCACTTTCATTGTAGAAAAAATTTTGTGTGCATATACAACTTCTGTAGCCATGGCATTATGTAGCTACAAAGTAAATATCAGCTATGAACTGGCTTGCAAAAATTTCATATTGTATATTGTAGTTGTCATGGGATATACTTATTCTTGCAACCAATGCACATTCTATGCTATCAATTATTGTATAAGAAAGAGTCAACAACTTCATTAGTTTCAAATCATTTCTTCAGATATTTACAACATCTAAATTGGCTTCTGCCATGTCATATGAAACACTAAATTCATTGACTGAGGAAGAATTTTCATATTATGGTTGCATCCCTACTTCATATACTATTTAGTTTGACGTTGTGATCTTATAATAGAATAGAATATAATATGCATTTCTTGCAAGGCATATGCAAGTCTCTTCTCACAATGTTGAGTGTTCGTTTTAAATTTTGTTTGATGCTTATTTGATTTTTCCCCTTTTAGCTTTAATTGGATCCATTTGAAGAAGCAATGGTCATTGAAAAGAATGGATACCACCATCGAGGAACTATAGAGGAAAGAGAGGTGATAACATGTTTCATGTTTGATTCATCTTTCTTAATTAGAGATTTATTTTTTCAATTATCTTTCTTAATTATGTTAGCATGTAGTTTGTACAATGTAGAGTTTGTTATTAAATGATCACATGTGATTTTTAATTTTTTTTTAAGGAGATTCGAATCATTGAACTATTGGCGACCTTGTATGAGTGCAACTTTCATTTTCCTCTAGTCGATAATTATGTAGTTCAAATTTTTGAAGACTAGTTTTTGAAACTTTTAACATCACAACCTATGGCTATATACCATGATTTTGAAATAGACCAATGTTTTCTTTGTAGTCAACCTATTTACCTGTGATATGGGATCTACCTTCGAGGAAACTTGGATCTACAGATCCAGATCTGGCAGATTTGCTTGGATGCACATACCAAATTTGGAGAATGGTAAAATTCCCCAAGGAAACATATCCTAGAAAATGAATTGCCTGGCACACATAATGGAAAAAATACAATTTAAAGAAAAAGGATAATTCCCACTTATGTATACTTGCTGAAGCAATAAAAAGGATAATTCCCTTATCGCTTAATCAAAATAGTCACAAGTATGTTGATGTTCTGTGTATAAATGGACTATATCTGATTATCCTTTCAACTAACTCATGGAATCTCATAAATGTTGTTGTTTTGCACACAAATGATCTTGTGGTTGTTATAGAATCTTATTATCCTCTCAGCTCGTATATAGATTGAATCTCAACTGTCAGCTTATTGTGACTTTAAACACAGAGTATGCATACAAATTGATCTTTTGTGCCTAAAATATGAAGCTATTATGTTATCGATTGTGAACCTAAACTGAGAATATGCAAAGAATTTATTGTGTTATGTGCATACAAATTGTTGTATCTTTTATGTCTAATAGCTGAAATAAAACATACTAAAATATTCGGGATTTTTCAAATAAAATGTCTCAGGTCAATTAGTCTCCCCATAATTTTCAATAGTCCATAGTCCTTACTAACACCTTGCCAACTATATTGCCTAACTAGCTACTAAAGGAAAGTTATAACTCAAAATGAAGTTGTAATCAAAACATTTTAAAGGACAATCCACAAAAGAAGCCCTCTTTACAGAGTCTTCATATCTAGCCCAAGGGACTAACTGAACCTGTTGTTGGATATTTAACTAGTTTCGTGTTGGCAGGTACCCAATTCAAATCAACTAAATTAAGTGTACTAGTCTATACATAATTACAAGAGATTTCAACTACAAATGTGGGCATCATCATGTTTAATTGATTAGAAAAGACACTCGCATATCCCATCTAAACGATTGGATTCGGGTTCAATTATGCAAGCTAGGAACTAAGCTAAGGGAAACACCAAGAGACCTTTTACAGTCTTTCAAAGCAAAACACAATCGTTGGAGTTGTGTTTATTTAAGCAGCTTAGGATTTCTGCCATATTGTTGGCCTCCATAGATAGGATATTTCATGGTGGATAGGATAGCCATAAAAATATTACAACCATCATCTAGCATAAAATTAAACTAACCACAAAGCCAAAAGGATTCACTTTTAACATGAAGGACAATGCTTATGGGATGGCTTTGGATTCACTTTTAACATGTAGGACAATGCTTCTGGGATGGCTTTGGATTCACTTTTAACATGCAAGACAATACTTCAGGGCTGGTAAAGCTTTCGAAAATGTTTGTGTCTTGTGAACTCGTTTTTATGACAAAGAAGAGAGCCATTCTAGCCTTTAAATCCTAGAGGCATTAAAAATACAAAATTCCCATGAAATTCATTAAAAATAGACTTAAAAGTAGATGATTTTTTACTTGGTTCTTCTGGTCCTCCAAATTCAGAGTCACTGTAAGAAAAAAATTGCTATGAGACAATAACCAAAATTGAAATCCTACCACGTTCTTGATTCTAACACAGTGATAACCCGTGCACTAATGTAACAATGCAAAAGAACAAGTGGGATTCATAGAACTTCGAACAGAATAAGAAACCTAATCCCACAGATTATAAAAACAGATCCATTTATGAAATGAAGGATGAGATTGTAAACAACTAATACCAAATTATGAACCCATTGTTGTATATAATACACTAAGATAAGATTATTATCGTCACCATCATTGCTAGGAGGAGCAGGCTTCTCTTTTGCTAAGAACCCATTTTGCTCGCTCAGAAGAAAACAACAAAGCTATGGGTTTTATGCAACCAAGAGTTCTCCAACCTGCAGAGAGCTTAAATTGAAAATGAGAAAGAGGAAACATACAAAATATTTTGTTTCGTGAAATATGAAACATGAGCACATCTTCCAACTAACTTGGGAGGAGGTATACATAGACCGTGTCTTCCACCATTTCAAGCTCATATTTAGAAACCCAATTAACAATTCCACAATAAATAAAATTTTACAAAGTAAAGGGATTTTTGGGGACCTACTCCCGAGCACAATCTAGAAAAAAAGCGGTGACCAATTTTCTATGTGGCATTGAATTGCTACTTTATAGTCCATAAAAAAAGCAATTTTTGCCCCCTCAATGGAGACTGAGGAGTATTTGTTTCTGTGTGTTTTTCATGCTTGTGTTTTGGTCTATCATGATTTTATTGTTTGTGGTAGGTGTTGTTGGCTTATTGGTGCTACTCTCTATTCACAATCCCTGGTGTGGAAAGGGCTTGATTGATGTATGCTGCAAAAAGACAAAAAAATTGGTGACCTGTGAAAAAAAAATCTAAACACATGATATATATTAGTGGAGAATTCCACCAGGGCTAAGACATGATGGCCATTGACTAAAATGGACTATTTATATCCCCAGCTGAATCATGAGATCATTGTATCATTCCAATACAGAGAAGTATGATGACAATTCACTTAATTGAGCTGTGCATACCTTTTCCATTGTTCCATAGGCTTCAGGATATATGATTGAAGTGTGGGAATAATGGTATCGTACAATATGTCCATTCTCATGTTTTTGGATATCAGTTGTTCATGTTTTTGGATGTCAAATGTTCTTTGTATCGATTCATTTAAAATAATTTTTTCCATTTTAATTTATTCATGATATAACCATACACTTATCGCCAATTTCGTCCTCCTCCTAGTAATGGATCTTGTCTTTCTGGCAAGGATAATTTTAAGGACCTGTACTTGTTTAAAAGTGTATAAACATTGGTGAATCTTATCAATTCTTAAAATGTCAACTATAAAATATTTGGCGATATTTTTCTAAAATTATTTCAATTTCTAAGGATTTTATATAGTTTATATAATAATTTGGTGAATTTTAGAGTGAAAACATTTTACCCCATCAAAATTGGGCGAAATGGGGCTTAAAAAATTGCAAATTGGCGAATCGTTTTTTGGAAGAAAAAAATGGAAAAATAGCCCATGGGCTAAATTTCACCCCTAAAATTATCCTTGATTTCTGGTATCCATGAATTCATATGAATTGAATTCTAGTCAATTCTACTTTAATAAACCACTGTAATCATAGTGCACACTTTTTTGGTTGCAGAGGGACACATCAATCAACATTTTATAGTAGTTTTACTCTACATGTCCTCTACATGTGGAAATGACTTTTTAAGTGTTTCTAATTGCAGAGGGACACATCAATCAACATTTTAGAGTAGTTTTACTCTACATGTCCTCTACATGCGGAAATGACTTTTTAAGTGGGAGAATTCCTAGTACATAATATTGACTGGAGAATTTAAACCAAATGTTCAAAGCATTTTATTGAAAAACTGTGGCGTTTACTGTCGAATGTTAAGCTAATTTGATGGGAAAATCCCATGACAAGGAACAACAAATTCCATTGTTCGTACATATGATGAATTCAATTCCATTCCATGATGTAAATCATATCATTTCAATGGATTGATAAAGTTGCTTTAAAGAAAAAAAAATGTTTTTAAAATATATTTTCTTTTAATTTTTTTTTTTAACAGAAACAGGGAAGGAGTTTGTATTAACAAAGGCTGTGCACAGCCATTCAATACATTGGAAAAAATTCATACTCTGCATCTAACAAGGGAAAATTGCAGAGGTTTTTGAAGTCTGACCTCTGAAATTTTTTACTGTCAAAATTCATAAGAAGACTGCAGTTACTAGTGGGGTAAACCCTCACAAACTGGTTACATAATTTAAGGCAAAAAAACATTCAAATTAAACAGCTGGGAGGAAGCTGCATCAGGTAAATGCCATTATCCATAGTTCTGCTAGTTGACTGAAGCCGCCTCTGCCATTTCCAGGTTTGCCGTTGGAGCCTCCTGTGCATAGCTGCACTGCGTTTTGCAAACAAGAACAGAGATGTCGTTTTTCACACTGTCAACCTTCCCCATGAGTTCTATAACGTTTCTGTCGATATCCTCCATTCGCGATTCCAAGCAGGAAAGCCTGGAGTGGATGTATTTGTCCTCCACCACGAGTTCATCAATTTTATTATCAGTATTGCACACTGCAGAGTAGGTTCTGGACAGATAGACCTTAATGTCGGAGGTGAGACGACTCAAGGTGGCAATCGCCTGCCTGATTCCATCCATTTCGTTATCAGCCAAGAGAATTCCTGTAGATAGCACTGCGGTTTCCTGGAGACTAAGATTTTGCAGAGCAGGGCCGAGGGCGTCGAATGAAGGAATGGCCATATTGCAAATGAAGACAACAACCGTCGCCTGGAGTGTTAAATGCTCGGGCGTGAGAGCAGTACCCGGCACGTGATGTGAGGTACGTGGAGGGAGATGTGGAGCTCGAGCCATGCGATGGCGGTGGAGAGGGTGTGAACCAAAACAAAGGTCGCCGTGGGAGCTTGGTGGAGTTTGTTTAAAACAAATACTATCATGCCTAAAACAATTCCAAGGTGGAGAGGGGTTAGACCAAGAACTGGCATGCCTATAGCCAATCGAAGGTGGAGAGGGATTAAACCATAAGTTCATTAGGGAATAAAATGATAGGATGAGACATTGTTTAGGATAGCATGCCCCAATTCTAACTTGACTCCTTTGTTGGCAAGATTATCGGCATTGCCGTTGAGATCCCTTAGCACATGAAAGTAGAGTGTGTCCTTTGGGAGGGTGAGGCGTTTTATTCTTTTCTGTATTCTCCGGTTTTTGTCTGTCTTTAAGGGTGTGCCATTGTTCATTGCCTGTATAACATGCTTGGAGTCCCCAAAAACTTGAAGGCGATTCATGTTGAAGGTGACTGCTAATTCTAGAGAGTAGAACAAGGCAAGCCATTCTGCTTGATTGTTGGTGCTAATTCCAAGTCCCCAGGAGAAATCCACTAGTTTATTTCCTCCGGGATCAAAGATGACCCCCCCTGCGCCTGCCGCCCCCTTTCTTTTAATTTTTTAAATAGTGATAGATATTGTTTTGGTTTTCGATTATAATTATGATTATAAAGTTAAATTACTTTTATTTATCATTTAAGAATTCATCTTTTTCAAAATATAACTTAATATTTAGAGAATTCATCTTTTTCAAAATACAACTTAATATTTAGATATAATTATAATTGAAAATTTATCAAGAATTATTTAAGATGGTCAGATTTTATCTATAGAAGATGATACTTTTTACTTGTAAACTATTGCTTTGTATATTACAACTTTTTCTGCTTTAATGTGAATATTTCAATCCAATTACCATAATAAGAGATGATTTCTTCCATTGAAAAATTATTTCAATATATTTATATATCTAATTTTAATAAATAATTTTTCAATAAATTATGTTATTGAAAGGATAATTTTATGAATTAAGTTTAATATTTAGGTTTTGAGGTTCTATATATAATTTCAATTCATTTTTTAAAGTTTATATAATTAATCACAATTATGGTTAGTTAGGTTAATATTTTTATTAATTGTGAGCTAGATAGAAATATATATTCAAAATACAAAGAATTACATTGTATAAAATTTGCGTTGGTTGGTCTATATCATGGGAAACCAAACCATTTTAAATAAAAGAGTTTGTATTGCATCCTCATAGCACTTAATAGTTCGAAATGATCCCATAAGTAACCTTTTCCAAGATGTTCAAATTTGCATCCAATGTTTGAAGCTACACTTGAAGTTCATTTAGTTGGAGCATTGTTGGGGAGGTTGATACCGGTTCCCCCCTATGAGACTACACATTTTTTTCTGCTCCTTGTCACCCTTCGTGCACCCTTTTGGTTCTCCTAGCGATTAAAACATAGAAGTGAACCAAAGAACCTTTGTTTCTCTCCTTTTCAATCTTATTAGGACAATACCAATGTCAATTGAAGCCATTTGGGCCAAGGAAGAAAGCCTCAAACTTACTATCTCCATCATAGTCAATCACAACCATACTCTGACTTCAATGTCCACCTTTCCTTCCTATCCTTTTTCCACCCCAGGCCTTCACTATCCTTCCTCTCCCTTAAAAATACCATCATTTCCTACATGTAGACTTTGATTTCCTTGCTTGCTAGTTATCTATTTGTAATTTGTGCTTGGATTCAACTACATCGGTTCAAAGATACACCTCAGCTTTGTACAAGCCCTATCGTTCCTCCCTATCACCCCTCCTAAGGGTTAGTTAAGTTTATGTTACAACTTCTCCTTTGTACATTTTCTGAACAGAGGTGTTTTGTTGTTATCTTTTCAAATTGAAACTTTTTATACTTACATGTAGAGGATCACATTCTTCATTTTTTTTTATGTTTCCTTTGATTTCACTTAACTTTAATCCAAACAACCTCTTGATGGGAGATATTTAGATTTTCTATCACCAATTATTCATCGGCCTTGTTTAAATGTAACCATAACCAAGCTCTTGATTGGAGAAATTTAGAGTTTCTATCACCAATTATTTATTTACCTTGTTTAAATGTAACCATAAGGTTTGTTTGTATTCATCTTCTGAGATGAAACATAACATCTTCTACGGTTAAAATAAATAAGTATCTTTATAATATGTATTCACCTTGCTTATATATAATCATAATACTGACTTGTCTTCATCTTCTTAGAGATGAAACATATCATCTTCTATTGTTAAAAAAGTAAATATCTTTATCATAATTATTTACCTTGCTTAAATATAATCATAAGACTTGTTTGGTCTTCATCTTCTGCAAGATGAAACATAACATCCTTTATCTTTAAAAAGATAAATATTTTTCCTTAAAATAATTCATCATTAAATATTTTATTTTATAGACCTTTTTTTCATTTAATAAGTTATAAATTTTTGCATTCAAGACAAAATTTATATCAAAACATAATGTGTAAACATGTATCATTATAAATACAATTCCCAACAATTAACATAAATACTAGAAATCAATTTCTAAACCTGATATAACAAGAGTTGCACTATTTTTTAGATTTAAAAATATAAGAAAATATGTCGTTTACCTTCTATACAAGAAAATACAAGAATATTAAAAAGTTATAAATAATGTACATGTACCAAACAATTAGAGAAATTGAAACTTCATAGAAGATAATGTACATACAAAAATAACTAGAGAGAAATACCACCACCCACTTAGTTGGCCACAAAGATATCAAGTGTAGCAGCTATCCCAACTAGCTTTCAAGCAACAAATCCCTCATCTACAACAAAAACTGAGAACAAATTTCTATAATCAAAGAGGAAATGAAAATGCCTAGTCATATAAAAAAATTCCAAACTTTCAATCAACAATTTCCTCATATACAATAGAAATTGAGAACAAGTTTCCATAAACAAAGATTAAATGACAATACTTAGTCATAAAAAAGTAAATGATGAATTATATTTATGTTTTACATGTTGCACATCTCATTTACCTCACCTTAATTACCAATTGTAAATGATTCACCTAACTTTTCAGAAGAAACTTGGTCAAATCTGATGTCTAATCTAACTCCATAAAATATATTTCCATTCCCATTTTTCATTCCCATTATATCTGATGAAAAAATATATTTCCATACCCATTTTTCATTCCTATTATATATAATGAATATTGAGCTTTGATGCCTGAGGTAACTCCATAAGATATATTGTCATACCCTTTTTTTATTCCTATATCTCTAATGAATATTGAGATTTTGTATGTGGATATTTATTCACTTTTGTACACTTCTACTACATATCACAAAAGCAATTAGATCTCTCAATGGAAGAAATGTGAAGTCCAATTTCCAATGGTGCAAGGAAGATATATATTCCAGGACATAGATCGCAAGGGACCATGGACCTAGATCTATTTTGTTGTTTTCATTATCATTGATTACAACCAACTAGAAATAATCTAATAATGGCATCTCCCATACATATGAGAAAAAATTTCACAGTCAAAACAATGCTACCTACCCACATAATAGCCAATTTTGTTATCAAAGGGGATAAATAAGCCCTTCCACAATCTTAAAGAAACGTACATGAAAGAGTGTATTATTTTCATTATAATAACAATTAAAAGAATACTAAATATTTGATATGATTACATTGAAATGCTCAATAGCATACATAAGTTTAAGGCCCACATTAAAAGCATTGTAGTAAAGGTGATTTCATCTCAAAACTTGATTTTCATGCACACCATTGCATATCGATTTGTTTTTACTTAGAAGAATTTCATGCCTAAGTAATACAAACATGTAAATAAAAAATATTTTTTCCTCATGTCACATAGAAAAATCAATTCACATTGTCTTTAAATACATGTTGAGCTCGCTTTGAAGTTAAATTAAAGCTTCAAGTATTCAAATACTCTTTACCATATTCAACACAACAATCAATGGATCAAAAGCATATTGATAAGAACAAACATATAGGCACATGTGCGAGTGTGTTTGTGCTTTTTTAAGAATCCTTGAATTGGGAATATTTTGGGAAGATATTTATTTATTGCAATTAATAAATTTTTCAATACATTTTCAATTTATATTGTCAGGTTGCAATTGCATATGTTGGCAATGCATCAATTAGCTATGTTGGAGTACCACAACATACTTCATTGCAATGCCCATCCCATAAGCAAGTAGATCCTTGTGCATAGATGAGTACTGATAGTTTCAGTGAGAGGAGCTACTGATACCTTTTTTTTACATAGAAATCAAAATGCCAATGGTCATTTTTAAGGTAAAAGTTGTAAAGATATATTAGTACCAGCCTCATTTATATTTGTTTCTCAAATGAATATAAATTTTTCTAACTCAATAATATTGTATTTTCATTTTTGTTAACTCAATAATATAGTTTTTTTTTTTTTTAATAGATAGCTATTGGTTGATATTTAATATTGACTCTTCCTCTTTTACATTAAAGCAGGGTGTAAGTTGTATGCAACTCTTGGTTATATATATCCTATTATTTAAAAACTATGAACTATAAGTAACCGAAATGTCCTTTTATGTTATAATATGTTTTTCTATCTAATTGTGAATTTTGTCTTCATTTTTTAAGTTACATATAAATTATTAAAACAATAACCAAAACCTAGAATAATATTTTTCTTTAAAAATATTACAATTTTTACATTTTATAAAATCAATTTATAAATAATATTTTAAATCTATGTAAATTTAATATTATGTATATATAATATAAGCAAAATAGAAAACCTTGGCCGCTTCATGGAAGCCGCCACCTTCACGTGAGAGGCCTCTCATGGCCCATGCAAGGCATGCTCCTTGCTGAGAGTTGCCCTTGGTCCCTGCCGAGATCTGCCAAGATGGCAGTGAAGAGATTGAGACTGCGGGGTCAACCCTTGCGATTGAAGCTTCTTTGGCCCTTTGGGGTTTCAACAGGGATGGGAGTGCTGTGACCTGCATCAAAGACGGATTCATTCCGATGGTGCTCTCAGCATTCTCACCGTCGCCTTCCTGGCTAATGCAACCTCTTGCTCAGACGGAGTTCTCGAAGGAGGGAGATCACGGTTTCACTATAATCATGCTCTTTTAGACCTGACTGCTGCCATGGATCCTGCAACAGTGAGATGAGCCAAAGCCATAAGGATTCCTCTAGATCCTGCTTCTTTTTCTATTTTTGTAAGATCTCTGAAGGGGGTATCTCTTTGCTTGCGAGTGACCCACCTTCACTCTGTTCTAGAGCTGAAATCATTGATTCATCAGGTTGAAGGAACCCCTCCCGGGCTGCAGAGGATTGTCTATGCACGGCAGGAACTCTCTGACCACCGAATAATTCACAGCCTAGGGATCTCAAAGGACACTTGCATTTCCATGGTGGCCAGCGTGCGAGGAGGTAACAGCAAACCCTCGGCTTCTCAGTACAAGACTTTCAAGGAGGCAATGTGGGTGGGGATCTCTCCCACACAAGGTCCGACCCAGACCTCTCACCCTGTCTACATAGTGGACAAAACCAATTTGGTTCCCTCTGTGGAAATCTCTCAACCGGAAGTAATCAAACAAATTACCCTGTTCAAGGAGCTTACCCTCATCTACAGGTTCAATGGGTTTTGGCCAAAAACTAAGGATCTCTTTGGTTGGATCGGGTCAAATTGGACTGGGAATCCTCAGGTATCATTGTGCTCCAAAGGTTTCTTTTTAGCAATGTTTTCCTATCGAGATGACCTTCTTACTATTATGAGAGAGGGGCCTTGGTTCTGGGGGTCTACAGGACTCTTCTTAACCCCCTGGTTCCCTGAGTTCGACCCTTCAACCATGGTAGTGACCAAAGTGCCCATCTAGGTTCATTTGCCAAACTTAACTATCCATTTCTGGACTCATTCGGTCTTCGAAGGGATTGGTAATGCTCTGGGTTGCTTCTTATCCTCTAATGAAACTTTCTCAGCATAGGGTCTGTTCACCGATGCCCGCATATGCGCCTCCATTGACATTGGTTGAGGTGTTCTCGATAAGATCAACCTGAATATTGGTAGCTCCACTTGGTCTCAAACCTTGGACTATGAAAACACAGCCTTCAGGTGTCGGATTTGCAGACAAACGGGACACCTCGATAATGCTTTCCTGCAAAGGAAGCCCCAACACCACAAGACTATGAAGGCTCACAAAGCCAAACGCTAGCAACTAGGGACGCCCTTGCACGATGATGATAACCAAAGTGACCAGCTGGAGGAAGAAACACCTACAGCCAACCAAGAGAAGAGTTCCTCTCCACCTCCGCCCAAGGTGAACATGCCTCTTCAAGAAGACCAAAGCACAAAAGGTGGCCCTCCACAAGGGGAGAAAAGATATCATGATTTTTCCTCTTCAGACTCTCATAAGGATCTCCATCGTGACACCAATGACATGATGCAACTGGCCTTAGTGCCCCTAGCTTCAGGGGACTGGATACAAGTCAAGAAAAAACAACGAAAAAAGGGTAAATCTCAGAATCAACCCATCTCAGGGCATTGATTTTCTTCTATGTTATCTCTTTGTCATAGTTTTCTGTTTCTCCTTGTCAATTCGGTTATGCGTTCTAAGCTCTTCTTTTGGCTGTTAGCCTCTCTTTTCCGCCTCACTTGGCGTTCGGGCAGGTAGCGGTGTATAGTATTGTATCTTTATTCTCCTTTAAGGCAATTCAAGGTTCCTATCTGACTTACAAAAAAAAAAATTATGTATATATAATATTTAATAAAATATAATTTAAATTTGAATATTTAAATACTTAAATCAAATTTGTTTATTGAATTGAATTTAGATGTTTTTTGTTGGTAAGTGGTACCCCTTACTTGCAAGGTTTTCCTTTGGATAAGAAACCACGAACCAATGATATCTAAGTGGTCAAAATCACCCAAGGATTGCACCCAGCCTTCACTGCACTAACCCTTAACATGGTTGTAGTTTTGGTATCTGCGGGGTTTCAAATCGGTGACCATTCAACTTAGGGGTGTCTTATCTCATCACCCGCCATCCAATGTTCTACATATCGTAGATAATTTCTCATTTCAATTTTATTGAAATTTGTAATTGGAAATTTTTAAATCTTCAACTCATATTTATAATTAAAAATAATAATATATTTTATTATTGTTATTTTTGGTAATCTAGTACCTATGAAATTACAGTACACTTATTCACCATCTATTCTAAATTATATGAAAAATATATTTTATTACTTATTTAATTTTTTATATATTAATTTTAAATATCTACATCACTCTTTATGTAATTTAAAATTATTAAAATATTTTTTATTTTTTACAAATAAAACTATAAAATTATATACCAAAATAAAACTCAAAAATTATATTAAAAAGTATTAGAATTATTTATTAAACAATTAAATTTGTATATAAAATAAAAATGTTATGAAGTTTGTTAATTCAATTTTTAATATATATTTTTATGATTTTTTTTACATTAAACTATATTTAGTAAATCACATTCAACGGCTTTCAATTTTTATAATTTACAATTCTTTTTGTTAATCTTGTTATTTAACATATTTTTTTCATTAACATTTTTGGTTTGCATTCCAATTATTTTTATAATGTGTTTCGTACTTAATAAGAAGTAATACTATAATAGTTATATCATTATGTATATGGTGAATCTTAGACTATAAGAGTTATATCATTATGTATATGGTGAATCTTAGAGTCTCATATTTGTTTAAAAGTTTAGATTGACCCACTTCAAGAAAAGAAAAAAATCACGCGTTATTGAATATTTGATTAGGAAACATTAGATAGCCTTAAGTGTTTTATTACTTAGATAGCTTTATGTGTTTTATTACTTAAAAGTTTAGAAGAGCATCATTGTTCTAGTTTGGTTATACACTAGTGTGTTATGAATAGAACAAATATGGTATAGAGTTTATATTCGTCAATTCATTTTATAAAAGTTTTGAGGATTTCAATTTACACTTATAACATCCTTAATGTTTTATTAATAGTTGTTAACATATATATCTTTCCATATTTATTGAACAACTTTTAAGAATATAGAGTAGCAAGTGTCACTTCTCTCTTTTTTTATAGACTATATAAAAATAATATATTATTACAAATTTCAAATGTTTTAAATAATTAATTTAACCTTTAACTTTATAGTATGTACAATTACTAGATTAAAACATATCTAAAAATAAAAAATAATCACTTATTTTTAATTATTTTTTAAAATTGTAAGCAATTATTCACAAATTTAGATAATATGATTTGTATTCACTCTAAACAATTATTATTATTTTTTTAGTTTATTTTTGAACATAGTATATAATTCTATATAATTAGTTTTTAATAATATTAATGAAAGTTGTTTTCCTTAATTATTTTATATTTAAAATCTTAATAAATTTTTATTCAAAATAAAATTTAAAAATTTCATCGTTTTTCAAGTTTTTTAATTAATAATAATTCAAATTATTATAATAAGAAGAAAATCTACAAAATTAACACTAAATATTCATTGCATTTTTTTTTATCATATTTCAAACACGAATCATCATTTTTCAAGTTTTTTAATTAATAATAATTCAAATTATTATAGTAAGATGAAAATGTACAAAATTAACATTAAACATTGATTGCATTTTGCTTTTATTATATTTTAAACATGAAATTATGTTCATATTTTATTTTCATTGTACTTTAAGTCTAAATGGAATCATCCTCTTAATGTATTCAAATATGTTTATGGTGAGGGATGTGTGCTTTAATACCATTAGGGAGTGAAAGTGATAAAATTGGTATTAATACGTAAAAAAACCTTAAATTAGGAAAATATAATTTCTTAAGTATTTTATATCATATGAAATGAAATGATAAAACTTATATTAATACAAAAGAAATTAAGTTTACTATTATTATATTTCAAACATGAACACTAAAATTATGTTCATATTTTATTTTCATCATATTTTAAGTATAAATGGAATCACCCTTTTAATGTATTGAAATATGTTAATGTTGAGGGATGTGTGCTTTAATACCATTAAGGAGTGAAAGTGATAAAACTTATATTAACACGTCAAAAAACCCTAACCTTAAATAACGAAAATATAATTTCTTAAATATTTTTTATCATATGAAATGAAATGATAAAACTTATATTAATACAAAAGAATTTAAATTCACTATTTTATATTTTATATGTTACGAAACTTCATGATATTTATTGTGAACAAACAACTTATCACTTTACTTAATACTAACATATCTTTAAAGCTAATTATAATGTTTATATCTTTTAATTGTTGAAAAGGGTTTATGACTATCTAAGTAAAGGAGTGGTCAACCCGTTCAATGGACATATAGGAGAAATTATAAGAAAGATGGAAATCAACAAATTATAGCTTTTAGTAAAGAGGAAATGAAATGAATTAATAATAACAATTTTACAATATAAAAAATAAATAAACATTATTATTTATATATTTTAAAAATATTATATAATTTCATTATTATTTATAAATTTTAAGAATAATATATGATATTAAAAGGAAAAAATAAAATTATAAACTCAGAGATTCAATGTAACTCCATGTTTTTTTAAGCTCGGTATAGACTATCCTTTCTTTACTGAACCATCACAATTAGAAATAACAAAAAATAAGATTTTTTTATGAACAAAATATTTGATTTGTTGATGTTAAAATGTACATGACATCAAAGATTAAAAAAAAAACAATAATGTCAATATGGAATAAGAGAGAATAACTTTCAATGAATTTTAATAATACAATTTATGAATTCTTTTATGTCTTGAGATTAAAGAAATTAGCAATCAAGAAGAAATAACAAAAGATAATAATTTTAATAATATTTAAAAATAATGAATCAAATGTGAAAGTTTCTATTAAATAAAGAAAAGAAAAAACAACAACATAAAATAAAAATGTAATCAAATAAAAATAAAAACAAGAAAACGAAATTTCAATAATACCTAAAATGAACCAAATGTCAAAGTTTACAAAGGAAAAATGTCAAAGTATACCATCAAGTGACTGCGAATGCTTTCCAATGGAAGGAATTGGGATGGCCTGTGTTTCCAAGGGGTGATTTTGATGACTTATTAAGTGTCATTAATGATCCCAAATATCTTTACAGTTAATGAACTTCCTTATATATAGAAATCAATTCTACATTTGTTGAGTTCGCTAGTGTCTAAAGAGGAAAGGGAAGAAATCATTATAATAAGTAAATTGTGGCTGTAATGTGAGATCCCTAAGCTATTTCTATTTATTTTGATCAAGTATTATTTCAAAAACAATTGTTATTTGTAAAAGAGTTATAAAACTCAAAAATACTCACCTGTGTTGTTATTGGATATTTTACATAACAATTATTATTTTTATTATTAATAAAGAAGAAATACACTTGGAGCAATGAGTTGAAACAGGGGACACCACCATGAGACAGAGAACAAGTGTAAGTGTATGGAGAAATTGTTGCTATGAGGGCATGTTGTTGAGCATTTCCCTTTTGAGTGTAAGTCCATCAATGGGCTTGTTACAGATTCTGAGATAAAGTGTTGCATTCAAGCCTTGCTTTCTCATTTGGTTGTGTATGGTGGTGATTCAGCTCGAGGATGGAGTTGGACTAGTGGTTTTGTTGTCCTCTTATGTGGTTGTGAGGAACTGAATCTCCAAGTGCTTTCTCCCCATTATTTTTCAAAAGTAAGTACCTTGTTATTGTGTACATGTGTGAATCGATCCAGGGATTAAAACGTTTTTATTTTATTTTAGTGATACTTTCTTTTTAATATATGCGATGATCCACGGTGGTGTTAATACGGGTTTACATCTCTGTAATTATATGGAAAAAGAAAGATACATGGTTACCGTTTCCTTTCCTTTATGTAAAGTGATATAGTAGTAATGGTTCATTTTGATAAACCTTGCGCTATTTATAGAGTTTGTGTACCGAATCATAATATATAGCTCATTTTTTCGTAGAATATGAACTAAATATTGTTTTTGAATGCTTGCTTAGCATTATTGATAAAAGTATTATAATGACAGATTGGATTCCCTGTAAAAATGTTGAAACTTTGTTTATATTGATCGAACTCTACGTAGTTTTTATAGGGAATGCATTTTCCAATGGATGGAATCGAATTCCTTTGTGAACCATGTTTATATGATAATGAATATAGGATAGATTTAATCCTATCTAGCGAAAATTAATAGATTCGATCTATAATAAAAATACGTTGCACGTTGTCTCTGCGTATAAGCTAGCGAATGCATGAGATATCATATCCTGGAGATCTTGTGAGTCGAGTGTTTGTCAAGTAACGAAATGATACAAAGTAAACAAAAAAAGAATAATACAAAGTAAAAAGTAATAAATATTATGTCGGCCATAAACAAAAAGAATAATACAAAGTAAAAAATAAATATGAGACTTAAACTAGAGACTTTAGAGCTTAGGGTTAGGTGGTAAATATTATGTGGGAGATAAACAAAAAAGAATAATACAAAGTAAAAAGTAAATATGAGACTTAAACTAGAGACTTTACTTTTTACTTTTAATACAAAGTAAAAAGTAAATATGAGACTTTAGAGTGTTTGTCAAGTAACAAAATAATATAAAGTAAACAAAAAATAATAATACAAAGTAAAAAGTAATAAATATTATGTTGGCCATAAACAGAAAAGAATAATACAAAGTAAAAAGTAAATATGATTGGACAGAAGGGTGGGCTTCATCAAACCCTAGTTCGTATTCGTAGAACAGAATAATACAAAGCAAAAGTTGGAATTTTTGAAGTCACGGCTGGAAGCTCCTCAGAAAAATAAGAGTTTAGAGCCTTGGATCGAACATTTTGATTGGACAGAAGGGTGGGCTTCATCAAACCCTAGTTCGTATTCCTGTCCAGAAGATCCAGAAGTTTCGAAGGCAATTTTGAGGGGTCAAATTTTGGAGATTTCAAAATTGAAGTATGCTAGCAAGACACATCCTTCCATCCATTCAGAAGTGTGAAAGTCAAAGATTGAATTTTTAGGGTTTCTCTAGCAAACCCTAATCAAGCTCAAGATCAAGTTTCAGGGGGAGTTGAGGCTAAGGCCTTACATAAGAAGACTACAAGAAGTCTCGACAGGTATGACTTAAGGAGGTTCAGGTATGTCTTGAAATCTGATTCTTGATTAAGTTCATGATGTGTTTGTCTTCATATTATTTATTAGTACAATCTTGATTAATGTTAGAATTGTCTTATCACCCTAGTAACAGTATGAATGCATGTGAATGATCGAAGACATTCATTGATTAGGGCTATATGATTGTACTAATGCATTATGGTGTTGTGTGAGGTTGATGTTGTCTGCTAACAAGATACAGGTACATCACAAAAGACAAATCAAGTTCCATGACCATGACAACATGAAGACAAAGACTCATCCATAATCTTTGTTCTACTTATGAGGTATGTATGACTTTGTTATATTATGCTTAACCTATGAGACATGCAGGTTCTAGCTCAGGATCTCTAAATCATTGAAGAGATTGTTTAGGTATGTTGTACATAACTAAGCAGGTATACTAATCCAGGTATGTTTTCTTATGTCAAGTTAGAATCTTACCTTGTGTTAGGATCCCTTATATAAGTATACTTGGTATGATTGGTTATGCTTATTCATAAAGTTAGTAATCAAGGGTTTATGCATATTATGTCTCTTGTCTTGATGATTTAATTAACCAGAAGAGTACTATGATCAAACAAGAATATGCATGAGTAAAAGAAGACTTCCTTGTAATCCCGAATACTAATGATCATGACTATACATATTCAAGATTATTTAGAATTAGAATGTTTTGAGAATATACTAATGAATGTATGTTTGTGTATGAGATCATGAGGATGACACTAGTGCACACTTAGCATGCATAGTGGTACAGAATGAATAGAAGTTCAAAAGACATATAGAAGATCAAGCGGGAGGCAACCACACAAACATAAAAGATAAGTATTTGAGTTGTTATTTGAAATAGTAAATGATATTGCTTGTATGCATATTTGTATTCCCAGAATATATCATGCTGAGTGTAAACATTCATAGAGCATTGAACAGTATACTACTAATATGCATATGATTGGTAAGTTGGACAAACATTCCATTGCTGCTTGTCTAGAATGAAACCTCTTTGCTGACATGTTGAGAGTTGTGCACACTCTTGATAGTATGTTCTGGTAGAGATGGAAGGCATCTAGATAGCCACTGTATGCATACAGGATATGGGAAAGTGTTGTGCCAAAGTATTGGTCAAAATAGTTGCATAACTATGTAAATGATATATGTATGCATAATAGGTTATCATGTCAATATGATTTGATGATTATGAAGTATTACTAATCATGTACTTAATTTTGAATTGTAGGAAAGATCATGATGAATGATGAACACTGAACAAGCGATGGATGTTCAACAAAATATTTACAAATCAAACACACTATAGAAGGCTTGTGGCTAGAAGATTCTCTTAGAAAGAGGAAGAGAATCATGATGAGATGTTTGCTTCAAGTGGCTAGATAAGACCATTCTCTTAATGGTGTAATTAAAGAAGAAGTGTGAATCAGGTTCTGTATGGGTTCCCAGGATCGATAATCAATTGATGAGCTTAATGATCACCATGGGTGATATGGATCTCAACCTTTGCTACAAGGTTGAATATGGTTTCTCTACAGAGATGTTGATTGGGCAGAAATTGTATCAGACAGGAAGAGCACATCGAGAGGATGTTACTATCTGGGATCAGCCATGATCTCATGGTTTAGAAGGAAGCAATCTAGTGTGGCTCTCAGCACAAGCGGAATATATGGCTGCTTGCTCTGCTAGTTGTGAAGCGGTATGGATTTAGAATGGACCCAACTGTGATCCTATGTGACAAACAGAGTTGTACCAAAATGGCAGAGAATCCAGTATTCCATGATAAGTCAAAGCACATAGAGATCTGACATTTCTATATACAAGATATGGTGCAGAAAAGAATTAAAGTTCGAATTTGTAACAAGTTACCGATGTACTAACCAAACCCCTACCTCAAGTAAAGTTTTCCGAGACAAACTTAAAATAGTTCAGAAGGACCCTCCTTGAAAGGGGGAGCAATGTGATCACTTATGATGAGATTTCCCACATCGACAGTGAGGTCGATGATGTGGATATCTATATTGGTGATGCCGACAGAGAGGTTGGTGGATGGTCCTTAGACAGGGTCTAAGGTGACAAGGGGATTGCATCATCCTTGAACACATGTTCTAAAAGAGATCCGTAGACGTATGTATTCGAGAATGAAGTCCTTGGTGGACATGAGGGGATTGGATCATCCCTGGACTTCAGTCCTAAAGAGAGCCGTAGACGTATGTCTTCAAGAATAAAGTCCTTGGTGGACATGTGAGGATTGCATCATGCTTGAACACAAGTTCTAAAGTGAGCCGTAGACAAGTGTCTCCGAGAAAGAAGAGGGATTGTATCATCCTTGAACACTTGTGCTAAAGAGAGCCGTAGATGTATGTCTTCGAAAATGAAGTCCTTGGTGGACATGAGAGGATTGGATCATCCCTGGACTTCAGTCCTAAAGAGAGCTATAGACATGATGTCTCCGAGAATGAAGTCCTGAATGAACAGGTAGGGGATTGCATCTTCCCGAGACCTCGATCCCAGAATTGAGCCATAGACTGATGTCTCCGAAAATTGAATATAGGACTGCATCATCCCTAAACTAGGTTCAAAATGTATGTGAGGACTGCACCGTCCATGAACTGGGTTCAAAATGTACGTGAGGACTGCATCGACCATGAACTGGGTTCAAAATGTACGTGAGGACTGCATCATCCATGAACTGGGTTCAAAATGTACGTGAGGACTGCATCGTCCATGAACTGGGTTCAAAATGTACATGAGGACTACATCGTCAATGAACTGGGTTCAAAATGTACGTGAGGACTGCATCGTCCATGAACTGGGTTCAAAATGTACGTGAGGACTACATCATCCATGAACTGGGTTCAAAATGTACGTGAGGACTGCTTCGTCCATGAACTGGGTTCAAAATGTACGTGAGGACTGCATCGTCCATGAACTGGGTTCAAAATGTACGTGAGGACTGCATCGTCCATGAACTGGGTTCAAAATGTACGTGAGGACTGCATCGTCCATGACCTCGGTTCAAAATGTACGTGAGGACTGCATCGTCCATGAACTGGGTTCAAAATGTACATGAGGACTACATCGTCCATGAACTGGGTTCAAAATGTACGTGAGGACTGCATCATCCATGAACTGGGTTCAAAATGTATGTGATGGAATTGCATCATCCCTAGACATGAGACTTGTCTTAAAGTGATAAGGAATAATCATCCTGTAAGTAGATTGGGATTTCATCGTCCCTAGACATGGTGAGGTGTCTTAAAGTGATAAGGACTAATCATCCTGTAAGTAGATTGGGATTTCATCATCCCTAGACATGGTGAGGTGTCTTAAAGTGATAAGGACTAATCATCCTGTAAGTAGATTGGGATTGCATCGTCCCTAGACATGGTGAGGTGTCTTAAAGTGATAAGGACTAATCATCCTGTAAGTAGATTGGGATTGCATCGTCCCTAGACATGGTAAGGTGTCTTAAAGTGATAAGGACTAATCATCGTGTAAGTTGATTCAGGATTGCATCATCCCTAGACATGGTGAGGTGTCTTAAAAGGATAAGGATTGATCATCCTGTAAGTTGATCTGGATTACATCATCCATAAACATGAGAGATGTCTTAAACTGAGAGGGACTGATCATCCCGTAATAGGATCTTGTGTGTTGCAGAGTATGCTGCTATGTTTTGATGATAGATGTATTAGTGAGAATACATGCTTTTGATGATAGATGTATTAGTGAGAATACATGCTTTTGGTGATAGATGTATTAGTGAAAATACATGATTTTGATGATAGATGTATTAGTGAGAATACATGCTTTTGATGATAGATGTATTAGTGAGAATACATGCTTTTGATGATAAATGTATTAGTGAGAACACATGCTTTTGATGATATATGTATTAGTAAGAATACATGTTTTGATGATAGATGTATTGGTGTGGATACTAATACAGATGCTCCAGATGCTGTACATCGTGATGATCCAGATGCTATAGATCGAGATGATCCATATGCTGTAGATCGAGATGATCCATATGCTGTAGATCAAGATGATCTAGATGTTGTAGATCGAGATGATCCAGATGCTGTAGATCGAGATGATCCAGATGCTGTAGGTCGAGATGATCCAGATGCTGTAGATCGAGATGATGACGATGCTGATGATCGTATGATGACGATGCTGATGATCGTGAGGATCCAGATGTTGATGTTGTTGTAGCTATTCGAGTGCTGCAGAAGATAAAGACTCAGTACTAAAGATGTTGATATTCCAGTATTGAATATGTTCCAGTAACCGCTTGAGTTACTGATGATGTTGAGAAAGCTTCCAATGATTTATATATGTATCATGTATGATGTTGATGACTCCTTGCTCGTGCAGATGCTATTATAATATCCTTCTTGTTAAGGGGGAGTGCTGAGATATTGTAACTTCAAAGAATATTATATTTGTACTTTATTATTCCGGAGATGTTTCATTCCTCCGTGAAAATCTTATTGTATATCTGGAGATGTTTATTCCTCCATCGGAATGTGGTAACATGGGTTATTAGACTTCCCTAGTGGGGGTCGGCCCTATGTGTGTTATGTGGGTCAAAGGGTTATTAGACCACCCTAGAGGGGTCGGCCTAGTTAGTTGTAGTGGGGTATTTAACCCATTGGTTAAATACGATCCTACATGTTTTGTGTAAAAGATAAGTCGGAGTAGTGTATAAATAGAGGAGGTGTATTCCTCATTTTACACACTCACTCACTTGAGAGTGGCTCACTTGTGGAGGAGAGGTCTGCTATGGAGAAGGAGGAGCTTATGCTTAGGGTTACATCTTTGTATATTGCTGGTCATCTATATTGAGGAAGCTTTACTGGGTTTTCTACCCCATGAGGGTTTCCGAGGATAAATTTGTGTCTCTTGTGTTTATGCTGTGCTTGTTGTTTCTTCAGTGATCCTGTATATTCTATTATTGTGAAATGGAATGAAATGCTGCTATTTTTTGTCTTAGCATATTGAATCTTAACACTATTCAATTCTTAACTTGCGAAAATTTCTGAAAGAGAAAGATAAGATAGCACAAGAGATTCGATGAGGGGAAGGCTATTAAGTGATTGAGTGAGTTAAGACTGCATTCTGAACTGGTGCAACCACATTGCTGAGTTCAATATGGCTAAAGGAAAAAGTATTACTGTTAAGTACTACTGCTGAGTTGCAAATGAATTTATTCCATTCTCCACACAACATCTTCATCCTGGTGGTTTAGTGAACAGTCTCGGGGGTCCTAAGGCAAGTAACTTGGATGTCTTCAAAAAAAGGTTGGGTGGAACGGGCTCCTTTGTTTGTTTGTCTCTTCTATGGTTACCAAGTTCTAATTGTGTTATCTTATTTACTTTCTGCCCGATTATTTACTAAGGAAATGATTATAATATGTTATCAGCTTTCTATTAAAACTTAGATATCTCTTGAACTGTTAGTAAATGCTTTTAAATTTCTATCATTTTATCTATGCTAAATGTCCATTTATCTACTAGGTATAAAAATGAATGAATAATTCTGAATTTTAAAATGATGAATGATAGAGTAGAAATACTTCTCTGTATTTTTACACATACATTATGTATCATACTCTAGTACAAAGAAGTTAATTTAGGAGTAGATTAGAATGATTATTTATCATAGGATGAAAATGTATCATAAAGATTTGTATCGATAAACTATTCTATATTATGTACATTGAGGTATCTTTCTTTTATAAATAGAACTTATATTATAAGTATATAAGGTAGGTAAAATTTCAGGAATCACCGTATATACCGAACAACATTACTTAGCATTTCATATGTTTCATACAGAATTAACTATCTTAAATCTAGTTTACATTCAAAATAAATTTAACTCTTTTTATAAACAATTGATGTTGCAAAACCCTAGTAGTATCGTAATTCCATAATATAGGTTGGGTATCTTTTAAAACCAAATGGAAAACCATAAATTTATCTTGTACTGAAAGAGTATTATTTTACCTACTTCTCAACTAATTCTAACCATAAGCATCAAGCTTCATTTCACCATATTTATCCACTTAAACATTTACACAGAGATCTTTCCAAACGCACTGAATAATAATGCACTTTAAAAGGAATTACCATTTAATTTAACCATTAAAAATATACTACAATTAACTAAGCAAATATTAACTCTAAAGAGTCTATCGACCATTTGAGGGTTGAAAACGCTGTTCATAATCCACAACTGGTAATACTGTAATAACATTGCATTCTTTTCCAAAACGAGAGTATAATACAACACCAGGGTTTGATACCCGTAAGGGTTCACCCAAACCGGTCCATGCTTTCATAAAATTATAAACATGGCCGTTAAAAGTTTTCTAAAGTGCAGGTGTGCAGGGTTCGAGTCTCGACTCACCCTAATCCACATAATAATTTTATAATCTATAATAATAAATCTTAAATACATAACAAGTTCGGGGTTCGAAACCCTTAGTTTTCCTTAAGTAAACCTTTAACACTATAAACAGTTATGGTAGGGTTTCCAACTCTGCCTTGCGTTTAATGTTTGAAACAACTCTTACAAACGAACATCACAACCATTTTCCAACAGAGACAGGCATTTCCCTAAAACACTGGTAGCTTGTATCAAAATCTATTCATTACAAAAATAACGAAAATGCCAAGAGCAATCTCTCTGAAATTGTATTTCAAACTATACTTTGATCTTTGCAAAACCATTTGTATTATCCATAAAAATTTATACACAAACAATAACGAAAGGAAGCATTGAGAAACCAATGCAAGTCAAGGTCAAGGGTTCAACCCTCTTTGTACTAAATTCCATACAGCTTATAAGATTACGACCAACTGTAAAAACAATCTATAAGTTAAACCGAAGTTTTGGCTAAACCAAAATAAGACCGAGATCAGTGCCAAGATTCACCAAAATCTTTCGAGAGCAAATAGATTCCCATAGGGAGTCACCGAGGCTTACCAGGGCCAAAGAATCTCTTATCCCATTTTGGGAAACCTTAAAACAAATGTCGAGGAAGTGACCTGTCAGGGACATCAACATGACAACTGGTTAAATCTTGAAGTAACTCAGACATTTTAATTTAAACAATTTTAATGTTAAAACACTCGGCAAAACATGTAGGGTCGATTACAACATTACCTACAACTCATCAGCACTTCTGAACATTTTTTTATCAACGTATGCGGTGGTAAAGCTTTCAGCATCAACATTGGTGGTGCAAATATTCACCATCGAACCTAGTAAGGGTATAAAACTCTGTAAAAGACTTGGGTTCATATAGCTTGATGTTGACAACATACAGGATACGAGGTCTCAGTATCGAACCTCAGGAGGAATTCCAATCATTGTTTACGAACGCTAAAAACTCGAGATCCTCTCGGCATCTTCTCCCACCTTGAATGTCAAATGAATGTTCCAGGTTATTGTCTCATCGAGGTAGTTCAAAACTCATCTAGGGTTTAACACAAAACCCAAGAAACCTCATGTGAAGCCTTTCCATGAGGATTTCCAATGGGCATTCCACCCAAAAACACATTTAATAACATTAAGTGTTATAGCTACCGGATGCTTGTATGACTGCCAACGCAGAGACCCACTGAGGTTAACTTGTGTACTTCACTATGCTTATAACGTAAAGTATGTCTATGCTTATAGCCATAGCATATAGTGTATAGTTCCACTTAGAGCAATTCGAGAGCCATATTATGCATATAGTCTATAGTATATTTATAATTGCATTTTGTTTAAAACACATAGCGTATAACATATAGTTAGGTCTTTTTACATGTCTTCACATTACAAGTTGATAATTTATGGTCGTAGCATTACCATTAAAACATACATATATAAAAGCTATAGTTGATAATTGAATACAATTAAACCCTGACTTTAATACAAATAAAACAATTTTGCATAAGAATAATTTGAATGTGAAGTTTAAACTCTATGAAAATCATAGTGATCACATAGGACATTAATAATCTATGTAGAATATATGTAGCTCGAAATTTTATATATATATGACATCTTGATCCTGTAATTAGTGATCATAGCTAGGGTAGGTCTTACCATTGCACAAAATAAGTTTTCTATACTTTTGTAATTAATGTCGGAGGCTAAAGGAAGTATAACAAAGTCATTTTGACATACATCAATAATGCTTCGGTTAGGAATCTCACTCAGGTGTGATTTGTGACATAAGTTTAAGAGTGTTAGCTATAAATAGCTCAGTAAGCCTCGGGGTGTCCATGGGACCCCTTCATCAAATGGGAAAAAAACAAATAGCTAGTATTTATGAACAAAACAGTACCATAGTAAGAGATAAGTTAAATGCCGATGTTTATACATTTAAAGAAGTAACCATAATCATTCAGGAAACAAAAATAGTATTAAACATCCCGCAGTATGTGGCAACATAAATACATGGAATTAATCATTCGCAAGCAGTAAAGACATTATGAAAAACATAGCATGTAATTGACATAACATGATTATAATATTGACGACTAAATGAAGAATGTGTCGTCATAATACAAAATCAGGTTGTCATTTAAAGAAGACAATTATCATTAATTATACTTCCGCGTAACAAATATAAGCATTTAATGTTACTTAGAAAATTTTATATTTTTGTGAATTTTGGGGATGTTACATGTGGTATGAGAGCACATGTTCAAATACTAGGCCTGAAGTGGCTCAACTTGCACATTGAAAATATAAAACAGAATTGCAAATCACTGATTTTTATTTTATTTTGTTTTCAGTTTCAGCACTTTATAAATTTTGTCTGCAGGTATGGAAGGACCAGAAGAGTCAGCTGAGGATAGGTCCCATAATAATGAACAAAATAATAATGAACAAGGACACATTAATGCAGAAAATTTATTTGTGGAATTGAACGATAATTCATCTGAATTGCTAAGGACAATTAAAGATTTAAAATTAGAAATAAAAATTGTTGAGGAAAATGAACAAATCTTAAAAGCTCAAGAGGAGCTGAATCAAATCTTGTTGGCTAAATTTCATAATAACAATAAAAATAAAATAGTTCAGAAAATAATTTTGAATCTGGAACTATGTCCTACCAACGTAAGGATAAAAAATTAAAATTGACTAATTCTGAGAGCATCTCATCTTCTGAATTTTATGAAAAAGCACGCAGGAAAAAGCACAAGTATTCCACTGATAGTAGTGAAAGTGACTGCTGCACTAAAAAGAAGAAGCACAAGCCATACGAAGAAATTTCTAGTGGGTTTAAAAAGATCAAACCACCAACTTTTAATGGAGAAACATAAAAGAGTGAGATAGCTGAAGCATGGCTATCTGGTATGAATAAGTACTTTCAAATTTACAACTACTCAAGTCATTTAAAAACTAAAATGGCAATTTATAATATGACTGGAAAAGCAGACATCTGGTGGCAAGATCTGAAACGAGTAAAAGGTTTAAAAGAGAAAAGTGTAAATTGAAGTTATTTTAAGAAATATTTTAAAACAAAGTTTCTGTCGGAACAGTATTATGAGGAACGAGCTAAAGAGTTTTATGAGTTAAAGTTAGGCTCCATGGATATGAGGGAATTAAGCAGCAAGTTTTTAAGTTTATTAAGGTATGTGCCTTACATCAATGAAGAAAATCCTAAGGTACAAAGATTTATGAGTTGTTTTCCCTCTCATATAAAGGACAGGATTGAGTATGATGGTCCTTGAACTCTTGAAGAGGCCATGAGAAAAGAAAATATATGTTATGAATAGAACAAGAAAACAGAAGGCATACCAAACTGGAAGGTAAAAAGGCCTAATAATTTTGAATAAAGGAAAAAGCACTTTTCTTTTAATCGCAACTTTGGAAATAATAATTCATGTAATTATTCTAACAGAAAATTTCAAGGAAATGATTCAACAGGTAATGTACAGTCAAAATTTATAGTTACAAGAAACAGTGATTCACCTAAAAATTTCGTTAAAAACAATGAACAGAAAGAACCTGTTAAATGTTGGGACTATCAGGGACCTCACTATGCATCAAACTGCCCACTCAGAAAGAGGACTGCCAACAACATACACACGGTATAGGAGGAGACTACTGTTGGTGACTTAGCGAGGGAAATGCCCAGAATCAATGCAGCCTTAGAAAACAGACATGCTGATAATCAAACTTCCATGGTTGAAGTAGAAGGTATGTTGAAAGATAAACCTATTTCTATTTTAATTGATCCAGGAGCAAATCTTAGGTATCTGTCACCTGATTTAGTTAAATGTTGCAATCTGAAAATAGACAAGTTTTAAAAGTCATGGTTGGTTCAATTAGCTATTGGAACTAAAAGAAAAGTGATTGATTATGTAAAAGAGTGTGAATTACTGATGAATTAGTTTAGGACTCATGTTAAGTTGAATGTGTTACATTTAGGCTCTTACGATGTTCTGATTGGAATGGATTGGTTGGAAAATCATAGGGTAATGTTAAATTGTTTTGAAAAGACTTTTACTTGTTTGAATGAAAAATGTGAAACCATAACAGTAAAAGGAATTCCTAGAAAGACTTATGTTAGACAAATTTCTTCCTTGCAAGTTAAAAAGGTTATTCGTAAAGGGTGTAAGTTGTTTGTTGTAAATGTAATTAATGATGAACAATCAACTAAGGAAGATAAGTTAAAGTTGGAAGACATACCCATTCTAAAGGAATTTTCTGATGTATTTCCAGAAGAAATTCCAGGACTACCTCCGAAAAGGGAACTAGATTTCACCAATGAGTTAGTACCAGGAGCAGTACCAAACTCAAAGGATCCTTACAGAATGAACATTCTGGAACTTAATGAACTTAAATCACAGCTTAAGGAACTAATTGATAAAAATTATATAAGGCCCAATGTGTCTCCATGGGGAGCACTTGTAATTTTCGTTAAAAAGAAGGACGGAACTATGTGTTTATGCATAGATTACCATCAATTAAATAAAATGACCATAAAGAACAGATATCCTCTTCCCCGCATTGATGATCCGTTTGATCAACTACGTGGTGCGAAGATATTTTCTAAGATAGACTTGAGGTCGGGGTACCATCAAGTCAGAATTAAAGACGAGGACATCTTTAAGACTTCTTTTAGAACCTGTTACGGGCACTACGAGTTCGTGGTTATGCCTTTTGGGCTAACCAACGCCACAAAAATTTTCATGTGTCTTATGAATAATGTTTTACATCAGTACTTCGATAAGTTTGTAATTGTTTTCATTAACGACATTCTAATTTATTCTAAGACTAAAGAAGAACATGACGAACACTTAAAAATAATTTTACAAGTGTTAAGAGAACACCAAATTTATGCTAAGTTCAACAAATGTGATTTCTTTAAAGATAAAATACAGTACCTAGGGCATGTGATATCCAAGGATGGAATCGCAGTAGACCCGGAAAAGATAAAAGCAATTAATGAATGGCCTACCCCTAAAGACGTAACTGGTGTATGATCTTTTATGGGAATTACAGGTTACTATCGTAAATTTATAGAAGGATTCTCTCGAATAGTGTATCCTATAACTTCTTTACAAAAGAAAGGTAATAAATTTATCTGGGATAAAAAATGGGAGGAAAGTTTTAAGAAATTAAAAGAACTGTTAACAACTGCACCAATCCTAAAAATTGCAAACCCAAACAAGGATTTCATTGTATGCAATGATGGACTTGGCAGAGTCTTAGCACAATAAGGTCATGTGATTGCCTATGACTCTAAAAAGTTAAAGATTCATGAGAATAATTATGCAACTTATGATTTAGAGTTGGCCGTCATGATACATGCATTAAAGACGTGGCGTCATCACTTAATCGGAAGAAAATTTACATTAATGATAAATAGTAAAGGTTTAAAATATTTGTTGGATCAACCAAATCTGAACGCAAGGCAAGCTAGGTGGCTAGCTTTCCTTAGCGAATATGATTTTGAGATTCAACACATTAAAGGTAAGGAGAATAAAGTTGATGATGCATTAAGCAGAAATGCAAGATTAAATTGTGTGGAAGCAATCAACACTTACAAAACAGATTTACAAATTCATATTAGAGAAGGAATCAAAATGGATGAAAAAAATAAAAAATTACATGAAAAGATTGTTGAAAGTAATTCTAAAAATTTAATAACAGATTTCAAAATTGATGAAAGAGGATTAATGTTGTATAAAAACCGACTTTATGTGCCTAATGTTGCTGAAATCGAGTTGTTGATTTTAAATGAAGTACATAAAAGTCCATACTCAGGACATTCTGGTTACCAAAAGATGATAACAATGCTGAGGAAGGATTACTTTTGGTCAGATATGAAAAAAGAAGTAGCTAAATATATTGTTAGGTGTATGGAATGTTAGCAAATAAAGGTTGAACATTAACACCCAGCTGGACTATTGCAACCACTACTTGTTCCAAATTGGAAATGGGAAATAATTAGTATTGATTTTATAACTTGTTTACCTAAAAACCATAAACAAAATGATTCCATAAGGGTAGTTGTGGATAAGCTTAGTAAAGCAGCCCATTTCATACCCATTAAAACAACCTACAAGAATGCTAACATTGCTGAAATTTTTATGAAACAAATTTTTCGTTTCCCTAGGATTCCAAAAGTTATAATTTATGATAGGAACTCTAACTTTACAGGAAATTTCTAGAAGTCTTTATTTAAAGGTTTAGATACTACTTTAAATTTCAGCACATCATTTCATCTGCAAATAGATGGGAAGACAGAAAGAGTCAACCAGATTCTTGAATATATGTTAAGAATGTATGTTAGAGATCAGCGAGGTAAATGGGAGGAATATTTGCATCTTGTTGAGTTTGCTTATAATAACCACTACCAAGCTTCAGCAAATCTCAGTCCATTTGAAATTTTGTATGGCAGAAAGTGTAACACTCCTATTTCTTGGAGTAATCTAGTTGACATGTTAATGTTAGGACCTGAGTTATTAAAAGAACTGGAACTAACCGTGAAATAGGTTCAAGGCAATTTGAAAATTGCACAAGATAGACAGAAAATCCACGCAGATCTCAAAAGAAATAAGAAAGAGTTTCAGGTTGGTGAACATGTTTTCCTCAAGGTAAAACCTAAAAAGAGCTCCTTAAAGATAGGAAGTTGTGCTAAATTAGCACCAAGGTATTGCGGACCTTTTGAAATACTGTCCAGGGTAGGACCAATGGCATATCAGTTGGCTTTACCACCAAAATCTTAAAGTGCATAATGTATTTCAAATCTCTCTTTTAAAAAAGTATGTGCATGATGCTACTCATGTGATTAGTTAGAATGATGTATAGGTGGAACCAGAAGGATATTTTCTGGTGGAACCGGATTGTATCCTCGACAAGAGGGAAATTTTGCTTCGCAATCGTACCATTGGATAGGTAAAGGTGCAATGGAAGGGTGAAAACGTGAAGGTGGGTAACACTTTCGTGAGAAATCAGTGCAAAATCGTCTTAGCGGAAGTTATTCGGCCGAATAAAAATATTATTCGGCCGAATAAAAATCATTGTTCGGACCGAATAATTTACATTATTCGGCCGAATAATTTTGAGGTTATTCGGCCGAATAACCACAAACAGTTCTTCGTCCCGTTTAACGGAGACTCTTGAAATTTGTGCAAACGGTTGCCGGACGGAAAAAAATTTCGGGCAATAGTTTATTCGGCCGAATAATTGTTCGGCCGAAAACTTGTTCGGCCGAATAATTGTTCGGCGGAACAATTATTCGGCCGAACAATTATTCGGCCGAACAAATTTTCTGCATAAAAAGACAGCATCGGCTGCCATTTGGCATTCCTTGTTGGAATTCTTTGGACCCCGCATGGGCCCGCAGTAGACTTTTGCAACCCTGCCGACGCCCCACCCCGCTGCTCGCCACCCCCGCTGCTCGACACCCCGCGCTGCTTGTGTTCCACGGCTCGCTGTTTCTCCGCGACTCGCGTCTGCTCTATTTCTGCTATCGCTTGTCGGCTCTTACGCTTCGTCGGGGTGTGATTTGCGCTCTGTTCGTTCTAACCTGCGTGTTCGTTGGTTTGTTGTTATTTCTGCTCTTGATCGTCGGCTTTAACGTTTTGTCGGGGTGTGATTTGCGCTAGCTGCTGCTCGTTGGAGGTAGTGTGTCGGTTGGTCTGTTGTCGTTGGCAGGTGTGTCTTGGTGGGTTGCTGCTTTGACGGTGCTGCGGTTTTATCTGAACGGTTGAAGGTGCGTTTTCGTTTTGCTTTTGACGTAATGATTGAGTTTATGTATGTTATATGGCTTATCTGATGACGTTAGTTGTTGTTTGTGAAGGAAATAGGTGTTGTTTTGAGCGTTGCTGGGTTGAATAGAGGCGGCGTTGGGATCGACGATTCTTCACTGCATTTTTATATACAGGTATGCATCGTTACGTTAACTTTGTTTTTATGTTGTTGGCAGTCTTAGAATTAAAAAAATCTGTAATGGGTCTTAATATTGGAAGGTTAAATGTTTTAAATGCAAATTTTAATTTAGAGAATCAGTTTTATGTTCAAGAACTCTGTTCATGAACAGTTCATGAACAGAGCTCTGTTCGTGAACTCTGTTCGTGAACTCTGTTCATGAACAGAGCTCTGTTCGTGAACTCTGTTCATGAACAGAGCTCTGTTCGTGAACTCTGTTCATGAACAGAGCTCTGTTCGTGAACTCTGTTCATGAACAGAACTCTGTTCATGAACAGAACTCTGTTCATGAACAGAACTCTGTTCATGAACAGAATACCATGATTTATATTTTAGATGTGAACTGTTATAGTGATTGCAGTCTAATCATACGATGTACAGAAAATATAAGGATTAGCTTTACAATTATTATAGCTTGGTTAGCTTTACTAAGAATACTATAATGCTTTGATTAGGCTTTATATGTGATTTCAGATAAGGGTATTAGTATTACATGATTATTCATGCTTATGAGTGCTTGATAGAAACTATTAGATATGATAGGTCTAAGAATATGATTAATATAATAGTACTAGCTATGATTAGGTAATGATCTTTAGCTGTAATAATGTTGTTATCATTGCTCAAAGGGTATTGGTTCTCTGATTGACGTAGGCAGTACTTTCGATTCAATCTAATCACATGCATTCAACAATGAATCTCCACCTGCTACTTGGAATTGGGTATCTGTATAATATCATGAAAACTATGGACTTACTACTACTCCATCAACCATGAATGTTCGTTTGCTATCATAGAAGTTCTGTTCATGAACAGAGTTCTGTTCATGAACAGAGTTCTGTTCATGATATGCTATGAAATTATAGGGGGGCAGTTATGATATGAAGTAAGGTTTTGAAATATATAAAATGAAAATTAAACATCATAACATGTAGCTGTCTTATTTTTATGAAATGTAACTCTATTGCTTCTTCATATATATGGATATTTAAACCCTAATCCCTGACGAGTTTAAACCCTAATCAATGAAGTGATGATAAAGGATATACTAAACAACTATATAAATGATCAGCATGTGGTGTTACGATGTTAAGTCAGGTACAAGAATGTCAATTGAGTTCATAAACTCAGTTCAAGAACTTTGTTCATGAACAGAGTTAATGTAGAAAGTTACTTAAAAATTCAATATTGTAAGTTATTAAGTATTTTTTTTATAAAAATTAAGGAATGTTTGTTTATTGAGATATAGAATGAAAACATAAGTGATAGTTTAAAAATTAGGAAGGTGATTGAACTATTACAATATAGGATGATTATTGATGTCATGTTTATGCTACAATAGTGTTCTTAGAGTTAGGAGAGGAACTTACAAAAGAAAATAAGTTATAATATTTTAGGTGGCTCTACATTTTTTACGCAGATCTTTAAGAGATATGTTTTTAATTTTGTAGAATGAACATGTACAACTTCAATGTTTGTAAATTGTTTTATCATAGATGTTAACTAGAAGTTTCTTAATAACGGTATATTTATGTTATACTATTTGATGAAGTTCTACATTTTGTATGCAGATCTTTAATAGATATGTTTTGAGTTTGTAGAGTTAACATGTACAACTTAAATGTGTGTAAATTGTAATATCATAAATATAAGTTGGAATTCTTTTAATAAGAATACATATATATGATTAGTGAGATGTTTGTTTGTTGACATATATAATTCAAACATATTTGTTGGATTAAAAGTTTTTAAGGTTATTAAACTATTTCAATTAATTGTGTTTGATAATGAAATGATTATTAGATATGTCCTTTATGTTGCAATATTAGGGAGGGTAAGGAATTTTAGTTAATTAATTAGGGTTAGGAGGGGGACTTAAATTTTGTTGGAGTTTTTAATCAAATATTGGCTTGATGCTTGTAGTGGTAGTTATGTACATTTTCAATATGTTAATGTTTGTGTAAATTTAGAAGTTATATCAAATGGAAAGAGAGTCTGCGAAGGGAAAGCGTAGGAGGTCATCACAATCCTCAGGAATTGGTGTTCCAATTGGTAGTCGAAGGTTGTCAAATTCACCGCAGGGTTCAGGTTTATTGCATGGGTCCCAGTCGTTTGATCACCAACAAGTACGAGGGGGTACAAATGATTCTCCTTTGTCTTCTGTGGGAGAGCGTCGATCCCAACGTTCTGTTGGTATGAACATTAATGTTTAATAATGTATAATTTGTATTTTTTTGTGTTTTGAATTTATGGAAAAAGTTAATTTTTGACTACGGCTATATTTGAAGCAGAGCGATGTTCAGAAGATGTGCGTAATTCGATGGAGCGAGGGGAAGATCAAGATAGGAATATAGATGATGGAATAGGTGTGGGTGGAGAGCAGGGTCCTGAAGTTCCTCCTAGAGCTAGGACGACATATGTTCCACTAGCTGAGGGGTGTACACCCATATCAACTTATCCGTCTGATTTACCTGATGAGCTTCCATGGCGAGGTGTTGTGCAACAAACTATTCTTGAAAGTTGTAAATCCCACTATGACAGGTTGAACAATGATCTTTGTTCTTTGGATCTCCCTCCAGAGAGTCGACAAAGTCTAGAGATTGTTTTGGCATCTTTGCAAAAAATTCATTGATTCATACGATGAACTTGGACCAACTACAAATAGTTTTGTTCATTTGATGCGGATGCGAAAGGAGCAAGTTATGGGTCCAGATAAGTGGGAGGTTGTGAAGGAGAGAGTCAGTAGAGAACAAGCCAATTCAATGTTCAATTTCAAAGAAGGCCTTAAGCGAAAAATGTTGAAAGTGCAATATTTCAAGCATCCTCAAATTGCACATTTCATATATGATCGATTTCTTGCAGCTTATGGTCGATTGCCTTGGAACGATGAGGGTTCCTAATTATTTTGCTAGATTTTTTTATGCGGAGTTTTTTTTAGGTATGAAGCCTAACTATACTGATGTTCCCTCTGACTTTTATGGAGCTGGAAAGGGTAGAATATATAATCGAAAAGGTGCTCTTAGAGACCCTGCCACTATACAACCTCCACCTGAGATACCTCGTCCACCAAGGGTTGTGGCTTTAAGATCAGAGATGGAGACAACATCTCAACTAGGGACAATTGGAAGGGAATCAGTAGGTGATGGTTTAGCTTCAGCTCTTACAGGAGTAGAAGTTGGTTTGGGGCGAGAGAAGGCTCGCGCTATTCTTCGTCAGAGTTTTGTCTACAAGACGAATGACGAGGTAGATGCATTGAGCATTGATGATCTCAGGGCTTATGCTAAGTCTTGTCGAGATATAGCTTCAGATGTGTTATCCAATGACACATCGAGCATGGGAGAGG
This sequence comes from Larix kaempferi, assembly GCA_027924585.1. Classification (NCBI taxonomy): domain Eukaryota; kingdom Viridiplantae; phylum Streptophyta; class Pinopsida; order Pinales; family Pinaceae; genus Larix; species Larix kaempferi. Next base: position 8,124,620 of record BSBM01000206.1, read on the forward strand.
TTTGTTGATTATGCTATGATAATCTATTTGATTTTTTATTAATCATTTTGAATTGAATATTTTGCTACATGGGAATAAGTATATTAAGCAAATGTATTTTGTTTGTAGTTTACGAGAATGTTAAATGCAAATAATTTTCGAGTCTCCAGTAGTCAAAATCAAGAGCATCCTAGTCAAAATGAAGAGCGCTCAGGAGAGGTATTTTAATTATAATATTTGTGATTGAACATGATATTTTTTTTGTTTACTTGAATTTTAATAAATATCAATGTATCTTATTGTTAATTTGACTTATCTATGCAGGTTTCATTAGATTCCAACTTTTTAGATGATTTACCATCTCTTGTGAGCTAATGATTTTAATTTTTTTGTTTTGGTTTTAAGTTAATTGCTTAATTTATTATTTGTATCTACTATGTTTTATTTACTAACAAAATTTAAATTTTAGGGAAGAGACCACTTGGAAATTGGGGGCGAAGATGTGGGGTCTTTAATGAATGCAGATATTGGCACTGAGGTAATTTTGTCGAACTAGAAATGATTTTTGATATAAGTTTAATGTTTTATATTTTCTTGATTTATTTGAAAATTGTTTTTGTACATGTTGCAGCTTGGCTCTTTGAGATCTTTTGGAGCCAAAGGAAAGTCTCTAGGGGAAAAAAGTGGTGGACATGCATCCAAAGAATTTGATGTACGATTTTTTTAATAATTGAATTGTTTTGTAGATGAGTTTAATATCTTAATATTTTGAATTTAGTTTAAAATTGTTTAAATAATTTATGATCTAAATTTATAATTTGTTTTTTTTGTATTGTAGGTGGAGTTGAGTCCCAGGGAAGGTCCTAGTGGAAAATAGTGGAAAGATATTGGTCGAGATGGATAGTGGTTCAGACTTTATAGTTTTTGTTGATATCTATATATTGGTGTTGTTTTGAACATGGAGGGTATTTATTTTTTCATTATATATATATGTACATTGAATTCACAAGTTCATCAACTCTTTTTTGGATTATATACATGAGTACATGTCCATTACTTCTCATTTGGTAAATGTTTAGAATATGTTTTGCATGAGTTTTGATAATATTTATAATATGTTTCGCATGAATGTTTAAAATGTTTTTATAGGTGCAATCCAAGGTTAGGAAATGTTGAATGATGACAATGAATGTTATGAAGTTAGAAAATGGGAAGTGTTAGGAATGTTTGAAATGTTATTTCAAGTTGGGAAATGATGAATGTTGAGAATGAATGTTATGGTAAGAATCAATATTGGAAAAAAATGAATGGGGAGGTGTTAGAGAAAAAGAAATGTTGGGAAAGAATGAATGAGAGGTGTTATGGAAGAATGAATGTTTTCAATTTGTTATGTTGAGAATAAGTGTTATTATAATATGTTTTGCATGAATGTTTAAAATGTCTTGATAGGTGCAACCCAAGGGTAGAAAATGTTGAATGAATGAGAACCCAAGGGTAGGAAATGTTGAATGAATGGGAGGTGTTGGAAATGTTTTTAAAATGATAATCTAAGTTAGGAAATATTCAATGTTGAAAATGAATGTTATGGTAAGAATTAATGTTGGGCAAAATTAATGGATTTTTAATTAATTTAATTTTTATTTTCAATGTTCAGGTACATTTGATGAGGCTGAAATCATGGCAAATGGGGGTAACGGTTTTTTGTTTTTTAATCATAAGCGAAGATTCCAGGATTGTGAAGTTTGTGCTAAATTAGAGCAATGATTTTTAAACAACAATTTGATGAATTTTCATTGATTTGTTGTAAATAATCATTTCTCTAATTTAGCATAAGCTTCACAATCCTGGAATCCTTGCTTGTGATTAAAAATCAAATGATCGTTATCTCCATTTGCCATGATTTCAGTTATGTGAATTTGCACAAGCGATATTTTAAATTAAAGATTTGGGATGGAGAACTTGGTTACAATTTTAAGACATCTATTTAAGATCATATTTATGGTGAAGTATGTATTAAAGAAACATGTTCGATGGATTAATATACTACAAAATTTAATAGGTCTTTTTGTATTTTTTTCGTTAGTATTAATCAACCAAAAGTAAAAATTCGGGGCGGAGTGGGCATAGCCACATCCGTTATCTCATCCCTTAGTGGTCTAATAGACATATGGGGACCCGAATAAAGTACTTTTGAATTTTTAAATTATATTTGAATTCATTTTTAAGCATGTTACAGTACAACCATTTAAGCTTAGTTGTCATTCAAGAAAATATTCATAAAATCTCAATGAAAAAATATACTGGGCACAACAATTTTGATAATTGGACAAAAAATATATTGCACACAACAATTGACATGGACAAAAATATAGATCAATTTATTTTTGATATATAGTTAAAAACATCGTAATGGAATACCATCTTCAACTATCCGTTCATGGTCACATATGGATAGTTTCCATTTTTTGGTTTTCAACTGTTTTTTTGATGGAACTTGTATCAATTTTATTCGAGATGCACATACTAAATGACTATATTGACAACATATAACATCAGGCTCATAATCCTGAAAGTAGACATAATTTTTAGTCATATGCGTCTGCTGAAAAAAGTAGCCTTTTAAAATGATGGATCCTCTTTCGTATGTAAATCCGTTGTCGTTGTAGTCCTCCAATAATTTCATTTTTCCTTCAGTGCATCGCATCAAATAATATTTGACATTTTCGTTGTTGTCTATAGGTGCAATCACAGCGAAAACATCTCCTGTGCAAGTTATGATTGGTTTTAGCGTATTTAAATGAATTGAATTGACCACTTATGGCGAAGGATTAGAATGAACAATTGATTAAAAAGTCAAAAACAAGTTTATTACCTTCTCTTACGAGATCTGAAATTCTATCGCCATCAGACGATATTGCTATTTCTTCTGATTCTAATTCTTCAACACTTGCCAGTGGCATTTTTCCTTTTGGATTAATCTCTGTGTGTCTCCAAGCTTTTACGTAGTTGTTTGTTATGTTTTCACAAACTTCTGTAGACTCGACATTTTCAATGCAAATATGACAAAAGCATGATTGCTTTCTACTGTCAAATGCAAACACGTTGTGAAATGATTTTGTTTGAATAGAGTGAAGATCTCTAGTTCCATGTATGGTGCTAGCGTCATATGGTATTGATCGATTTATATCTTGGACCCCAACAAGCCAAAAAAACCTACACAATAAATAGTGTACATGTGTACTTAAATGTTAGTATATACATTTTTTTTAATTTTAAGAAATAATATAAATTAAAAAAATAGTGGACATACCTGCGCACGTCTTTTGATTGTTGATTATAATCATGGCTTAGATTTAATTGACACCATTGGACAACCTCTGCAGCTGAATGAAACCGTGCTGAAGAATAGTTCATTTGCCATCTTCGAAGTGCTCTTTTCACGCATGCTCCTGCACCATCATGCTCACCTTTTCCATGCCCAGTTTCAAAGAAATTCTAGCGATGTTTGATGTTCAGCGCTTTATGAAGTCGACATAACCAAAAAAATGATCGTGAAGATTTAAATTGACCCGCACATCCATCAGACCATATCCAATGCTCTTTGAATTTGACTTCGCGTTTTTTCAGTGAGTCATAGAAAATATTTTCTATACAATGTTGGACAAAATGTGTGTCGTGTGTACGATCATCGCTGATATAGAAGTGATATTCTTTAATCACATCTCGATTGTCACATGTGCTTTCAATGCCATCGATATCCTGTTGAGAATGTCTATATACAACATGGACAAATATCGAAACTTGGTCAGAGTGATAGTATTCACTCTGTATTTCGTTTTGTGCAGCAAATGTATAGTTTTCAGCAAAATCAACCACCGACAAAATTGTTCCGGGTGGAAAAATTTCACGAGACTGTTTGAATTGAAGATCTTGCCATCGTGCTCTATGTGAATGCTGGGTGTATTTATAAATTTCGTTTTCAAATTTTTTGAGAAAATCTGTGACGCATATCTTGTCTTCTAGCAAATCAATTCTTTTGGAACGTGAATCACTAGAACTTGTATTATAGTTGATGTATTCGTATCTCTTCCAATCAACATTTACATTTGACAACGATTGATCATTATCAATAGGGTATTTATTGTGGAATAACACCAAATTTCCACAATGATGACAATGTTTTCCATTGACACATTTCTTTGAATAAAATACTTCATCGTGATTTCTCTCACATAAAATTTGAGATATGAATTCACGTATCGTCGGCGGAGGTGGTGAATTTGTCCAAAACATTTTACCAAATTCAAGAAACGTGTCATAATATAACTGAAATTGCACATGATAACGGCAACAACATGTATCACGTATAGTTATAGGTCGAACATACCATGGTTTTTGTTGCACAAATGTAGTGACTGATATATTAATTCCACGATGATCTTCCTTGAATTATTGAACAATTGTACTTGTGTCATGTCCATTATATGTTTTGGTTGGCTTTCATATACATTTCGTGATATTCTTTTGCGTATCACATCTCTTGAATTTGGTGAAACTCGAGCATGTTCCAACCAATATTCTCGTACAATATCTTTAACCCCTGCTCCTAATCTATCTTTGTAAGGTTGTCTACAAATAATTGCCCAACAAGCAAGTTCATTATTTTCATCTATTTGCATTCTGAATTTGCTATGTTTGTATAATGTTTTTCTTGATGTTCCAACTGCTTTTGCTAGTTCTGTTGTCAAACGCTTTTGTTTAGTACTAGCTGAAAGAATTGCTGTATGAATTGCTTTACGTGCAGCACTGATATCTTTCTTCCTGGATTTTCCAAATTTTTTTATTGCATCGCCTATATTTTCCATCACATTTTGTTTCAATTTCGACTCTTTTGTTACTTTGTGAATACCCAATAACGATGTAGCACCTTCTAATTTCTTGGACACTAATAAACATCTCAAAAATTGTGCTTGTCCTGCTATTGAGTAATCTTTGAGAACTTCATCATAAAATTTTGTAGCACGATATCGTGCAACATGTATTGGTAGTTTTTCTCCATATTTGTCGCAATCAATGTCTTCTAACATTTCATCATCAATAGTAAAAGTACCTATACATCAAGTTAAATTTAATTTAACATATATCAAAAAATAAAATTCATTATAAAAAATGAATTTGGAAAATATATGATATATACATACCAGGTTCAATTTCTAGATTTTGAACTTGATCTTCAATATTGATTTCATCGACATTAGCATGTAAATCACTATTTACATCTTCTACAATGTTCTTTTCAACTTCAATTTGTTCTTCTTGTACTCTATTTTAAATTTCCATTTCTTCAACATTGTCATGTAAATCTGTATTTATATCTTCAATAGTTCTCTCTTCTGTTTCAGCAACCCTTTGTTTTTTGGCAATATATCTGAGTTTTTGTTTCTCTCTATTATCATCATCATCACGTTTACGATCAGCTTTTCTTTTACGATTTCTCTTATTGCCCATGGTTGTTTAATCTATAGACGATAAATTAAAGAATCATGTTACTTTATAGTAAAAACAAATAAATTAAGATTTAAAAACATTTACGGAATTTATAAAAACATGAACTGAAATTTACTTTACCTTTTAAAAATTTTGTAAGAGTCTTTTGAAGAAGATTTTTTTGGAATTAACTTTCCTTTGAAAAAATTCTCTGAACAAAAATCTTCTTTCAAATAAATAAGAAGTGCAAACTACTTTGGAAAAAAATCATTTGCAAAATACCTTAGCAAAACAACTATTTGAAAAAACCTCTTTCAATTAAATAAAAAGTGCAAAGCTACTTTGAAAAAAAAACATCCTTGCAAAGAACCTCCTTGCAAATATGTCTAAGAAAAGAAATATTTTGAAAAAACTCCTTGCAAATATCCTTAAAAAAAACACTTTCAATGTGTTTTGGAAAAAAGAAGAAGAAACATACTTTGTAAAAATCTCTTTTTCAAAAAAATGTTTTCTTTGCAAATATACAACAAGAAAATAAATATTTGGAAAAAACTTCTTGCAAATATGCCTTAGAAATTTTTTTTTCTTCAATGTGCCTTTGGAAAAAAGAAGAAACATACCTTGTAAAAACCTCCTTTTGCAAAAATGTCTTCTTTGTAAAAATGTAATAAAAAAGAGATATGTTGGAAAAACTCCTTCAATGTGCCTTTTGTTAAAAAGAAGAAGACATAGTTTGTAAAAACCTCCTTTTGCAAAAAATGTCTTCTTTGTAAAAATGCAATAAGAAAAGAGATAGTTTGGAAAAACTCCTTGCAAATATGCCTTGGAAAAAAAAAACTCCTTCAATGTGCCTTTTGTAAAGAAGAAGAAGAAACATAGCTTGTAAAAACCTCATTTTGCAAAAAATGTCTTCTTTGTAAAAATGCAACAAGAAAAGAGATAGTTTGGAAAAAACTCCTTGTAAATATGCCTTAGAAAAAAAACTCCTTCAATGTGCCTTTTGTAGAGAAGAAGAAGAAACATACCTTGTAAAAACCTCCTTTTGCAAAAATTATATCCTCCTTCCGAAATTAGTTTGACAAAAAAATGCGAAGTTCAAACATGCGAAAATAATGAATTAACTTTATGTTTATTTATATGAGTGTAAATTTTTATTTTTATTTTTTTTCCGGCCGACGAAATTTTTTTCCGTTTAGTTATTCGGCCGAATAACCTTTGCCATAAGTTACGGCGCCGTTACGGAAAACAGTTATTCGGCCGAATAATTATTCGGCCGAATAATTATTCGGCCGAATAATTATCGGCCGAATAATTTGTTCGGCCGAATAATCCCTGAAACATGACCGATTCAGAGCTCTGCAAAATTTTCAGGTTTCTCCATTTTCGGAAGGAGAAAACCACCTCTTACACAAACAAAACGAATGTCGGACTTCATACCAGTAGATTCATTATTGAATCTACTTTACGATGGTATAAATTTTGTTGTATATAGATAAGAACTGATATTTTTTAAGTTTTATATTTGTAACATGTGTCGAGTTATGATTCAGCTCTTTAAAAAAACAGCGAAAAGAAAAATCCATAACTTTGTAAATACAACACCAAAAAAAATCGAAGAAAATGTGGGTCGATTCATTGACGTGTCTACTTCAAAAGGGTGGTCGTAGATTTTTTGATTTTATAGCGGGTTGAGAGAAAAGTGGTGCAACAAAAAGGTTGTTGAAAATCGACTGAGTTTCCCCATGGATCGACTTTAAAAAAATATAATAAATAGTATAGAGGTCCATTGGATGCAAACTTATAGTCACGCGTTAGTACATTGTGTGTAGATTGTCGTAGCATTTTCAGTTTTTGCAAAACACAAGTCTAACAACGATTTTAGTGGTGCAACAAATCATAACTCTTTTGTAGTCTTTTCATTTTATAAGAACACACTGTCAAACATTTGTGAAATCGACATATCAAATCTTAATAAAAAAAATTGAAAAAATTATGAGTAGAAAGCTAACATAATTCTACAAAAGTTTTCTTTTTACGGCAAAGTGAAATTTTAAATAAAAATATCACTTTTGTTCGCCCGAAGTTGGAAGACATGAAAAAAACAGAATTATTTTCTCACGAGACCCCCCAAAATAGACACCCATCTTCATTTTTTCACCCGGAAGCACCTTAGTCCAGATGAAGCAACCTGGGAGTTGGAAAGTAATATGCAGGTGGCATATCCAAATCTGTTCCAGGAAGAATTAGAGGATAATGAATAAAGCAACATCGAGGACGATGTTGAAATTAAGAGGGGGTGTTTGTCACATACCCAAATTCTGAACATTTTATGTTGTCAAAAAAACATTATGTTTTATGTTATTGTAAATTTTTATAATTATTGACCAAGTGGGATCAAGAATGACTGTAATTAATTACTCTTAATATTTTATTATTTATAAATAAAAAAGGAAACAGATATCTAAGGGAGACTATTGAATGACTGTTCACTGACCCACTAGGAGGAATGGACTAGGGTGGAGAGAAAACTGACACTTGGCAGCATCCTCAACTCACTTCTAGCTGTTGCACGGGGCAACTTTGTTAGGATAGTCCTATACTCCATCCTAGTCCTATCAGCATTTTCATTATTTGCATTTTCAGTCATGCATGCACTTTTAGGGTTTGCATGCGTTATTTAGGGTTTGCATGCATCCTAGTCATCAGTCCCAGCACCTAGCCCTTAGTTAGCTAACCCCCGGAGCTTCCTTCCACTTAGTTTCAACCCTCCTAGAGCTTAGTGCGCCCTCCTTTCACCTACTGCATGAGAAAGGTGCCCTTCCTTACCTACCATTCAGTTATCTTTAGTTCTCTCCTTGATTTTAGGCTTGACTAACTCTCAACTGACTGTATCACTCCGATAGACCTCCAATGTGACTAGACCACTCATTCTGACTCTAGTTAGCTCCTCATGCTCCCTCCACTAAGCCTCCTTCATTCAATTAGTGCCAGTTACACTCAGTTACACCTACCACACTCAGTTAGACTCAGTTTGACTAATGGTTGACAGTTACTTGAGCATTGAGGACTCCACTGATGATGGGATAGACTTCTAGTTGTGCTCCGATGACACTTCAGTGATCTTTTCATCACTCCATGAAGGATAATTCAAATTTCCACCTTAGGCATTTGAATCCTCATGCATTGTACTATTTATTTGTCCATATTGTGATTAATTAATTAGTGTGTGTGAAGTATTTTTGCTTCTATCCGAGTTCTACTGTATTATTATTCTGTTGTTCATTACATTGTACTGACCACGCTTCTTCTATCTTCCTGCTTAATCATAATTACTCTTGTGAGGTATACATCATCTCTTAGATCTGCTATGAGGATTTTCACATCGTATCAGAGCATGTTGAGAGTATTGTTTATCTCCATTCTTGAGAGTTTTTTGCAAGTTATTATCAAGATTTCGAGTGCAGCAGTTTCTGCATTTTTGCAGCAGTAGCAGTCGCAGATATTTCTATTATTTTTTGTAGGTCTTCTACAGCTTCAATGTATTTATAAGAAATCCCTCCTCTTTCTCCATTCAACTATGATCTTCTTTCTCTATTCAACTATGATGAATGGAAACTGAATATGATAGCACATTTGAAGAGAAATGGTCTCTTCGATTATTGTTTTGAAAGAGAGTTCGAATCCTCTAAAGAAGAGTATGACTGGTTAATTGAAGGTGACAGAGCTTGTGTAGCCATGATATTTTCTATGCCTCTATACATGACACACCAATTCGTTGATATTGAAACTCCAAAAGAGCTATGGATCCATCTGGATGAAATATTTGGCAGACAGAATGAAGGAATTGGTCCAAACCCTTTCGAGAGCAAGAAAAGTGATGCATTCACCCTCCTTGATCATCTCATTGATCATGAACCAGTATCAAACACATCTCATATTGAAGTTGTCCAAAAAGAAGAAGAACTTGCAGATTCTACACTCATGCTCCAAATTTCTTCTATTTCGAATTATGTGCCAGCTCACACTCTAGATATTGCAGAAGGTCCTAAATCCTCTCTTGCACCAGAGTCTATTGGTCTGCATCATGATCTATTGAATGTTTCGGAGGTCAAATCAGCTATTGGTGGTAATGCATTCTCTCTCCTCAAGAAATCACCTCTTATTTACTACTATATGATCATTATTCCATGCTTTCAGAAGGTTATTGAATAATATGTCCATTGTCATCTTCTTGGGATAATTTCTCATGCATCTACTAGTTTTGATCTCACCTCTAATGGTTCAAAGGAGATCTCAATAAACCATGATTCAAGCATTGGATCTGATTTGGATTCCAAGCAATCACCTCTCATTTACTACTGTAAGATCATTCTTTCATGCTCTCATAAGTTTATTGAAGATAATGGCCATTGCCATTCGCTTAGGAAAATTTCTCATGCACTTACTGGTTTAGATCTCACCTCAAATGGTTCAAAGGAGATCTTAAGCAACCATGATTCAAGCCTTGGATCTGATTTGGATTCCAAGCAATTACTGATATTTGATGGTTCTTTTTGGCATAATCTCACCTATGATGGTTCGAAGGAGAAGACAAAAGACTATCTGCATATTCATGGTTTTGATCCTACCTCAACTGATTCGAACCACAGGTTCAAGGATCATCCTCATACTTTTGGATTTGTTCTCATCGCTTTCGATCTGAAGAACAAGTACAAGCACATGCTTTTTGAGCATGATCCACTTTTTCCCAAGAAGAAGATACCTCCTGACATATGACCAAGCATCACACCTGCTTGAGTTTGGAGCATTTATTTTTGTGTGTGCCTTACAGTCTATTTTGAGGGGGGGTATTTTTCCCATGAGGTTTTCCCCATTTCCTCGGTTTATTGAATATTATTATTCATTGTATTGGGTGACCTTTGGTCTTAGTTACCAGGGCCCATGATGGATTAAGGGGGGGTGTTAGGATATTCCTATACTCCATCCTAGTCCTATCATCATTTTCATTATTTGCATTTTCAGTCATGCATGCACTTTTAGGGTTTGCATGCATTATTTAGGATTTGCATGCATCCCAGTCATTAGTCCCATAACCTAGCCCTCAGTTAGCTAGCCCCCGGAGATTCCTTCCACTCAATTTCATCCCTCCTAGAGATTAGTGAGCCCTCCTTTCACCTACTGCATGAGAAAGGCACCCTTCCTTACCTACCATTCAGTTATCTTCAGTTATCTCCTTGATTTTAGGCTTGACTGACTCTAAACTAACTATATCACTCCGATGGACCTCCAATGTGACTAGACTGCTCATTCTTACTCCAGTTAGCTCCTCATGTGCCCTCCACTGAGCGTCCTTCATTCAGTTAGTGTCATTTACACCTACCACACTCAATTAGACTCAATTTGACTGATGGTTGATAGTTACTTGAGCATTGATGACTCCACTGATGATGGGATAGACTTCTAGTTGTGCTCCGATGACACTCCAGTGATATTTTGATCACTCCATGAAGGCTAGTTCGAATTGCCACCTTAGGCATTTGAATCCTCATGCATTGTACTATTTATTTGTCCATATTGTGATTAATTAATTAGTGTGTGTGAAGTATTTTTGCTTCTATCCGAGTTCTACTGTATTATTATTATGTTGCTCATTACACTGCATTGACCACTCTTCTTCTATCTTCCTGCTTAATCATAATTACTCTTGTGAGGTATACATCATCTCTTAGATCTACTGTGAGGATTTTCACAAACTTCCCTATTTTTATGGTCATGTTCCCCAAGAAAGTGGAACTGAGTAGGTGGCTCCTTAACTAAAAGAAACTGACCAAATACCTAGGCATGCTTTATCTACCCATCGAATTCTGCAGGGGTTTGTTGAGTTCTTATCTTATGAAAATTTATGAAAGAGAAAGATAAGAGATCACAAGAGATTTGATGAGGGGAAGGCTAGTAAGTGATTGAGTGAGTTAAGAGTGCATTCTGAACTAGTGCAGCCACATTGCTTAGTTCAATATTGTTAAAGGCAGAAGTATTACTGTTAAGTGCTACTGCTGAGTTGCAAAGGAATTTATTCCATTCTCCACACAGCATCTTCATCCTGGTAGTTCAGTGAATAGGCTCAGGGGTCCTAAGGCAAATAACTTGGCTATCTTCAGGAAAAGGTGGAGTGGAACGGGCTCCTTTGGCTGTTTGTCTCTTCTACAGTTACTAGGTTCTAATTGTCTTATCTTATTTACTTCCTGCCCAATTATTTACTATTAAAACTTAGATATATCTTTAACTGTTAGTAAATGCTTTTAAATTTCTATCATTTTATCTATGCTAAAAGTCCATTTGTCTGCTAGGTATAAAACTGAATGAATAATTCTGAATTTTAAAATGATGAATGATAGAGTAGAAATACTTCTCTGTATCTTTCCACATACATTATGTATCGTACTCTAGTACAGAGAATTTAATTTAGGAGTAGATTAGAATGATTCTTTATCATAGGATAAAAATGTATCATAAAGATCTGTATCAATAAACTATTCTATTTTATGTACATGAAGGTATTTTTCTTTTATAAATAGAACTTATATTATAAGTATATAAGGTAGGTAAAATTTCAATAATCATCGTGTATACCGAACAACATTACTTAGCATTTAAATTGTTTCATAGAAAATTAACAATCTTAAATCTAGTTTACATTCAGAATAAATCTAACTCTTTTTATAAACAATTGATGTTGCAAAACCCTAGTAGTATCGTAATTCCATAATACAAGTTGGGTATATTTTAAAACCAAATGGAAAACCATAAATTTATCTTGTACTGAAAGAGTATTCTTTTACATACTTCTCAACTAATTCTAACCATAAGCATCAAGCTTCATTTCACCATATTTATCCACTTAAACATTTACACAGAGATATTACCAAACACACTCAATAATAATGCACTTTCAAAAGAATTACCATTTAATTTAACCATTAAAAATATACTACGATTAACTAAGCAAATAATAACTCTAATGAGTCTATCAACCATTCCAGGGTTGAAAACCCTATTCATAATCCACAACTAGTAATAATGTAATAACATTGCATTCTTTTCCAAAACGATAGTATAATACAAGACCAGGGTTTGATACCCATAAGGGTTCATCCAAACCAATCCATGCTTTCATAAAATTATAAACACAACCATTACAAGTTTTCTAAAGCGCAGGTGTGCAGGGTTTGAGTCTCGACTCACCCTAATGCACATAATAATTTTATAAGCTATCAAAATAAATATTAAATACATAACAGGTTCGGGGTTTGAAACCCTTAGTTTTCTACAAGTAAACCTTTAACACTATAAACAGTTATGGTAGGGTTTCCAACTCTGCCTTGCGTTTAATGTTTGAAACAACTCTTATAAACAAACATCACAACCATTTTCCAACAGAGACATGCTTTGCCCTAAAACACTGGTAGCTTGTATCAAAATCTATTCATTACAAAACTAACGAAAATGTCGGGAGAAATATCTCTGAAATTGTATTTCAAACTATACTTTGATCTTTGCAAAACATTTATATTATCCATAAAAATTTATACACAAATAGTAACGAAAGGAAGCATTGAGAGACCAACGCAAGTCAAGGTCAAGGGTTCAACCCTCTTTGTACCAAATGCCATACGGCTTATAAGATTACAACCAACTGTAAAAACAATTTATAAGTTAAACCAAAGTTTCGGCTAAACCAAAATAAGACCGGCATCAGTGCCAATATTCACCAAATTCTTTCGAGTGCAAATAGATGTCCATAGGGAGTCACCAAGGCTTACCAGGACCAAAGAAGCTCTTATCCCTTTCTAGCCAATCTTAAAACAAATGCCGAGGAAGTGAGCTGTCAGGGACATCAACATGACAACTGGTTCAATATTGAAGTAACTCAGACATTTTAATTTAAACAATGTTAACGTTAAAACATTCGGTGAAACATGTAGGGTCTATTATGACATTACCTGCAGCTCATCAATACACCTGAGCATTATCAACGTATGCGGTGGTCAAGATTTCAGCATCAACACTCATGGTGCAAAGATTCACCCTCTAACCCAGTAACGGTTTAAAACTCTGTAAAAGACTCGGGTTCATATAGTCTGTTGTTGACAACATACAGGATACGAGGTCTCAGTATCGAACCTTGGGAGGAACTGCAATCATTGCTTACAAACCCTAAAAACTCAAGAGCATGTCAGCCTCTCCTCCCACCTTCAATTTCAAATGAATGTTCCAAGTTATTGTCTCATCGAATTAGTTCAAAACACAGATAGTGTTTAACAAAAAACCCAAGAACCCTCATGTGAATCCTTTCCACGAGGATTGCCAACGGGCATTCCACCAAAAAACACATTTAATAACATTAAGTATTATATCTACCAGATGCTTGTATGTGTGCCAACGTAGAGACCCACTAGGGTTAACTTCTGGACTTCACTATGCTTATAATGTAAAGTATGTCTACGCTTATAGTTATAGCATATAGTGTATAGTTCCACTTAGAGCAATTCGAGATCCATACTATGCATATAGTCTATAGTATATTTATAATTGCATTTTGTTTAAAACACATAGCATATAACATATAATTAGGTCTTGTTACATGTCTTCACATTACAAGTTGATAAGTCATGGTCGTAGCATTACCATTAAAACATACATATATAAAAGCTATAGTTGATAATCGAATACAATTAAACCCTCACTTTAATACAAATAAAACAATTTTGCATAAGAATGATTTGAATGTGAAGTTTAAACTCTATGAAAATCATAGCACGATCACATGGGACATTAATAATCTATGGAGAATATATGCAACTCGAAATTATATATATATATATATATATGACATCGTGATCTTGTAATTAGTGATCATAGCTAGGATAGGTCTTACCAATGCACAAAATAAGTTCTCTACACTTTTGTAATTAAGGTCGGAGGCTAAAGGACGTATAATAAAGTCATTTTGACATACATCGATAATGCTTCGGTTATGAATCTCTCTCTTAGGTCTGTGATCTAAGACAGAAGTTTAAGAGCGTTAGCTATAAATGGCCAAGTAAGCCTCAGGGTGTCCATAGGACCCCTTCATCAAATGGAAAAAAAAAACAAACAGTTAGTATTTATGAACAAAACAGTGCCATAGTAAGAGATAAGTTAATTGATGATGTTTATACATTTAAAGAAGTAACCATAATCATTTAGGAAACAAAAAGAGTATTAAACATCCAACAGTATGTGGCAACATAAATATATGCAATTAATCATTTGCAAGCAGTAAAAACATTATGACAAACATAGCATGTAATTGACATAACATGATTATAATATTGACAACTAATTGAAGAATGTGTTGTCATAATACAAAATCAGGCTATCGTTTAAAGAAGAAAATTATCATTAATTATACTTCCGCGTAACAAATATAAGCATTTAATGCTACTTAGAAAATTTTAAATTTTTGTGACTTTTGGGGATTTTACACCATGGAAAATGACAATGGTTTATATAGCCCCAAAATTCATATCTTATCCCCAAATTGAGTGAGATTTACAAATATTTGATCCCCAAATTTAATGGGATAAAGATACATTACAAATTGATAAAAATATGGTAAATCTCCTTAAATATACATTTTTGTTTAAAGAATAAGCAAAAATAAAAAATATAATATATATATATGGCTAAAGAAAAACCATATAATAGTTTGAACTTGGTTTAAAATAGGCCAAAAGTGGAGTGCGCCCTTTTGGGGGTTAAATCTGATACAAATTCTAACTTAAAAACAACATATACCATATCCCATCAAATGTGGCAGCCTTGGTGCAATGGTTAAGGCATTGGCAAAGTGGGGGGAGTTCATGGGTTCAAACCAGCAGACCTCTCCCCTTGGTCCATTTTTGTTCGCACTAATGTATTATGGTGTTATTTTGTTAGCTCGGCAGTGGTGATTGGTCACGTGGCATATAAAGTGGCATAACAAATGGGGCTGAGGGATTATCCCTCAACCTTCCCCTTTTCCAAAATAGAAACATTTATAACTTTAAATAGTAGCAAAGAACTATATGGATAAGAAACATATAGCAGAGTGGATGGCTAGGTGGATTTGTTGGAGGTTTAGGTGGCGAGGAGGTCGGGGGTTCGATCCTCATTGACTGCAATTATTTTGGTAAGATTTGGACAACTAACTGCCAACAGGGATGCCATGTGGTAGGCCCTGGTTGGTCCACTTCAACTTACCATGTCACCACTCGTCTACCATGTCACCTCCACATGGCCTCCTCTATATCTTCCACATCACCACTCTGCTGACTGTACCTTCCAATTGTACATGCCATGTAGCACTCTATGGTGGTTCCACATTGGCTCTGTACAGGCCACATGTCACCCTTACAGTGGTGCCATGTGGCACCCCTTTTTTCCCAACTTTACATGTTTTGTTGAAAGTTCAGAACATGATATCTTTCACGTCCATAGTTCGTTTTGCACGAAACTACGCAGCCGCAATTTTTTTTTTTCATTTTGAAGACTTTAATTTTGGTCAATATTGGATATCCTCCTCGATCAAATGGATCATCCTCCTGTGCTGTGCTTTGAAAGCATTCTCTAAGGAGGATTCATCATTCCTATTGATTATAGATTCATATGATAGCATTGATCCTGTCAACTTGTCTACACAGAAAGTTCTTAGATATTTTGCTTCCTCAATGGCTACAACTTTCAGATCAAATTTACTATGTAGTGATCTTAGAACCATTTCAACTACCCTTTGATATTCAATATTTTCACCATAGATATTTAGCTGATTAACCATCCCCATGAATTGTGTCATAAAAGAATCCACTATGTATGATTCTTTCATCTTCAGATCTTCAAAATCTCTTCTTCAGTTTTGAAGTTTAGCAATTTGTACCTTACTGGTAACTGATCACCAAGGTTTCCCATGCTCCATTGGTGTGTACTGAAGCCGATACCTTTGGAAAAACGTTGTTATCCAATGCATTCATTATATGATGCAAGCTTTCGCGACCTTAGGATATGGTTTTCACCATTTGATAAGGATTTTTTAGCTCCTTCATTTGCTAGTTCAAAGTAACCATGCACAACATATTCCCACACATCTTGTGATCTTAGATATACCACAATCCTTGTGGCCCATATATCATAGTCATTTTTCGAGACTCTTTCAAAAAAAAATCTCTTTGATTTTCAATCAATTCTCTTCAAAACAAACTCCACTCCACCCCCTTAAAAGTTTTTATATAAAAAAACCTTTAAATTTTTTTTACAAAAAGTTTAAAAAAAAACTCTATTCAACCAAACTTCTTTTTAAAAAATAACATAGGTATATGAACCCTCTCCAAGATTTCAACCACCACATGATGAGGAGGAAACTTTTTTTTTAATATTATAATATAATCTCATAAAACTCAATGCTCATAAGCCATAATATCAAGAAACTTTTGGTAAAGTTTTTGCTAATGTTTTAAGACTCATGGGATTTCAAACTTGCATTTTTGCTCCTCTAGAGGCTTCCGCGCGATGATTCAAAATATTATTACTCCTTGTGTTGTCAATATGGGGGAGTGATAAATCCCAAAATTATCAAATTTTCGTTTCGCATGTTTGTGACTATTGCTCCCTCTTACAAGAGATATGGGCAAAAAAAAATGCTTCCACTCTTTGATACTTTCTTCTTTCGCTTCAATTGCTTTTTCTTTGTTCTCATACAAGTCTGAAAGTTGGATGAAGAGAAATTCCACACAAAGATTATGCAGAATGAGCTATAGCTCTTCAATCTTTATTGATAAACAAAAGATCTAATTGATGAAAATACAATTAAAGTATGAAAATGTATTTAAACACTTATTAGAAAAACTAAAACTCTAACTTAACTCATGCATGCATGCTTTATTCTTTTACATATTTTATTAATTGAATTGAACTTGACTTTTAATAATATAACTAACTTCTAATAATGGAACTAAAGCTAAATCTAAAGTTAATTAGAGTTTCTAACAAAATAGGACACCACATCAACATATTAACAATTAAAGCATGCACATATCAATAATCTTATCCTTCATGAGCACAAACTTATAATGAAACTTCAATGATGTAATTGTTTTCTTATTCATATAATTCAATGCTTTCATGCAACCAATAATGATAATATGAATATAGTTCACAATCCATATCATTATACACTATTCATCCCACATTTTATTCCATCTATCCATCTAAATGCAATTATTGGATCATACTTATCTTCATTCATTCATCCCATAATCATGATGAGTCATGTATAATACTTGTTATTTTTCTAAAACATATAAATAACAAAAACATTGCATAAGTTGAACACCTATCTCAAATGAACTCCCTCTCCCAACTAAATGTAGTTGTAACTTTGCACCAAATCATAGGCAATGTAGTTGTAAGGTTAAGAGCCCTCGGCCCCATTAAGGTCCAAAGCATACATAAGTGAAGAAGGAGAACCAAATCTCCGAGAGGAGTTACCCATGTTTTCTAACAATTAATGATGGATAGAAGGGTCGAACCTCCAAGAGGAGTCTCCCTTCTTTTTTCTGCACGTAAGACGTTACTTATCAGTTAGAGCTTATTTGTTTGGACGTGATGATGATTACAACTAGAGCGCATTAAATGAATCCATCAGTTTGAAACAAAATCATACCGAGGAGAAACGATGCATGTAGTATCATGTTAACAATGTAGTATCAATGAAATGGTAAATGAAGGCCGCTCTTTTTGTTTACTCAACAATATAAAGGTTCAAACAAGAAGCCATATTCCAAATGTTACAGAGTTAGAATTAGAGGTGCACCCTCTCAAATTACCCATGGAAAGTGTTCTCCCCAGACAAGTGAATAACAAAAGGAAGGTCAACGCTCCACACAAAGCATTCTCTCTCTTTTTCTTCTCTCGCAAGATCTCGTACTGCAAGATGCTCGTTTTTGGATGGAAGAAAAATGTTAGCACCCTCTCGCTCTTCCATTCTCTCTTCAAGAAGTAAACCAAAACTAAATATGTCCGTTCAACCGTTTCTTGTGAATGCAAAAACCCGAATTGCTTTGGTTATCATTATGTCATAACAACATGGTTATTGTGTAAGGCGTAACTTATATAAATATATGTAAAGATGATTGAATCGCTCTTTACAAATGGAATTCGGTTTCATTAAGATTGTAGCACAACCCTGAAAATAGGATGATTAATAATCTTTTAAATTATTCATTTATTTAACTAATAATAATTAATTAATAACATCCCTAATTAATTAATCATCAAAACCAAGTAATTTGATCACCACCATAAATCCTATGATAATTTATTCCCACTATAGGATATAAGATCACATAAGAGTTTATTCTTTATAATGATAATAATAATATGTTTTTTCTCTAACTTCGAAACCCAAGTAATAACAACTAGCTCTGGTTTACATCATTGGATCGTAATGAATAATCAAGATAGCTTACTTTACGCTTGTACGTAGACTTGATTCATTCGCTTCTTTATGCTAATGATGGGATCTAAATGTACTCAAAGGTTAAAACTTAGAGTCATACTTACTAACTTAGGATGATAAGCAAGCGTTCTCAACTCATCTCTTTTCTATACTTGTAGGTACCATGATGACGCCTAGTTATCATTAGAATTTTCAATGATTCTCAAGCCTTCAACACCTCCCTTAGTGGATATTGTTGCCCCTCATTTACTTGTTTTGAACTTTCAGTCTCCTAGGTTTATTTTCTTTATTTTGTCATTTCAATTTACATTATACATTACCATGTTTTTATTCACACATGGTTAGGCTTAGGAAATCATAACAATACTTACAACATTCACTAGTGCATCTTTGGCCTTGAACTCCTCGCTAGGAACTATGACATAACTACAATTACATTTTTGTATTTCGGTTGCAAAAAGAATATGGGTAAAGGGGGATATTACAAGGGTGTAAATATTATTTTGGTCATGAAAACAATTGTAAGTTGTCAAAACTTGTGATGTGAGATGAAAATAAATTCCTCTCTGAAACTCTCGTCACTCACATTCTCCTATATGGGTGTGAAGTTTGTGGTTGCAAACTCTCTAGAGAATCTTGGAGAATGATTAAACAAATCCATAAGCATTTTATAACTTACAATCTTAAAATTAAAAGCAATACACTATATCATATTATCTCCATTGAAGTGGTTTTTTCCCCATTGAGAGCATAGCTATGACTAGGTACCTAATGTACAAGAAAAAAAAAACTTGGGAGACTAGAGAATTTTAAAAAGTATTTAAATTCCCTTCAAAACCACCTAAGGCTCAAATGAGGTTGGCATAAAGATGTCATTTCTTAGTTAAAGATGTGGGGGATTGACGAAAATGTCATTTTGCAAAATATAGATGATATTAAAATTATTATTACTTCAAGGGTCAAAGAGAAGATGCAGTGCAATGAAAATTTAGAGGCTAAAATAAAATTAAGATATTACAAAGTGGTCATTAACCCTAATATTTAATATAAAAATTATCTCTATGTTTTAACTAGCATAAAGAAGAAAATCCACATAGCTAAAATAAGAATGAACTCTCATGACCTCCATAGTGAAATCGAGCATTGGATCTTTAGTAAAACTCTATCGGCTAAAAGGATTTTCATCATCTTTGTAAGACTATGAGTGTTGAGGATGAAAAGTTCTTCCTCTTAGATCGTCGTACCTCTACCCACATAAGATTTGAATTTCAAACTTTTCATTACAATACAAACCTACATAACTTTCTATCTCATCAAAATTATAGTAATTTAGGAACACTCATCTCCAAGATTTTTGAGCACTAAAGAAATCCAAGTAATTCCCTACTTGTATTTCTTTAGGTCCGATGGAACAAAATTGGTATAAGTGGACACTAACTATCATCATCACTATAAATAAAATAAAATGAAATAATGATAATTAGAATTTGTATATTAGAATTATAATAAATATAGTTATATGCCATTATTAATTTTGTTTTTCATCTTAATTTGTTATATAAAAATAATATCTTACTTCTTGACTTTTTTATAGAGAAAAAAACATAACTTGTATTTATGAAAAAAAAAACAATTGCATTCTTTATATGCCTTTTTGAAAAATCATGTACATTCAGAGTCATCTAAAAACTAGTCCATAAAAACTTTTCAAAAGGAAAACTCATACTATGAGTTGTTACAGAACTGTAAATATAGAAAAAAATGGGATATTTCCTGTAACATGATTTTGATATAAACAAAAGTATTTCTTCCATCAAAATAACTATCTACAGTAATCGAGCCTCATATCCTTGACCCAAAAAGAAACAATCCATTTCACAGCCAAAACTGTCTTTCTCTATTCAAGAGATCCAAAAAAATTCTAACTTTTCAATGAAAAACCATATCAATCTTATTCCAGACAGATTAGTCCTGAAACACAGATTTCACAAAACGGAGCATGATAATATCCATTTGTTATCTCGTTTTGAATTTCTATAATATGTCAGACACTAGCATGCATAGAAGTACCATATTTTATGAGCTCATCATCCATTGAGTTTCACTCCCTAAAAACATGCTCAATAGTTACTTCTCCAAACATAGATTTGAGTTTTAAAGTATCCTCCAGAAGGGGTCCCAACAACAATTTTTGAATATTATTTTTCTCGTTTACCCACTTCACTACAATTTTAGAATGACTAAATATCTAAATGTTTCCAACATCTTTTTCCACTACCAAACAAAGTAATAATCCTAGAGCACTAAGCTCTCCAAAATTATTTGATCCATTACCAAGATTAGCTTTGAATTTGGGACAATGCTTTTCAAAAATATAAAGCAAACCCCCAACACCACAAACCCAAGGCTCCCCCTGTGCTAAGCCATCAAAATAAGCTTACAAACTATTAAAATCAATTTATTCATTTAACACATGCCTAACTCTTATGTTTGTTTTGTCCTGAGGAAAAAAACTAAGGATGCCCAAGCTTTGTGAAGCACGTTGAAAAGGAGGAATATGTTTATCCTCAAAACAAGAGGCATTTATCGCTAACCATATTCCCCAAGAAGTAATTAGAGGAAGGGCTCTATAATCTTCATAAGATGGATTGGAAAACCATAATTTTAAACAATCCTCAACTATATCCCCATTCCAAAGAAATCGAATTTGTATTCTCATCTCAATCTCTTTCCAAACTACTATAGAATGCGGACAACTAACAAACTAATGAAATTTTGATTCTTCTGCCTCCTTACATAAGTAACATCTCCCAGGACCAAAATGAATTTTCCATTGAAGGACATCCCAAGTCAATGTATTGTTCTTAAGTAAACACCACATAAACATCTTTTCTTTTGTAGGACAATTTAACCTCCAAATTGCCTTCCACGACCAACAAATTACAGCTAACCCTTCATCCCAAATCAAATAATTATAGCATGTCTTTGGAGTATAAACCCTTGAGGGAAAAAAACACCAAGCGATTGTATCGGGAATATAATGAATTCTGACATTACTAAAAGATAGATTTGATAAAAAGACTTTCCATATTCTACTATCTTCCCCATGAAAACCAAAATGTTCAGCAGCTAACCAACCTTGTCCAAAAAGTGAAAAAAAATTGTTGTATAGAATAGAATTTAGACAATAGTATCATTTGTAACTTAGAAGGTGAATCATGTCATCTAGAATTTTATGGCCATGATCACTTCCCACCCAAGGATCTTTTCCATATCATACATTGGAGCAATTTCCCACCTTCTATATTAACCCTGGGCCAATCAGATCAAAAGAAAGAACAATAGCCTTCAAGCTTAAAGAGTTGTTTTGAATTGATTTATTCATGTTGCGTATCTAATCCACAATTGAGACGGGGGGATATATTTTTGAAACACAATTTTTACCCATAAACCAGATCCCTTGATCAAATGCGAAATATTTTTGGTTGCTAGTGCTTTTGCAAACAAAATTGGAATTTTGAAACCCTTTCCTTTCAAGCATTTAGGCAAGTCTAGATATTTCTAATTGATCCATCCTATGCCATGCTGCTCCAATCTCCCTGCCCACAAGAACATATAACAAATATTTCCAATTTTTTCAAGAACTCCATCCGGTATCCATGTATTCATCTAGTATACTGGAATCGCTTCTAGGATAGCCTTCCCCAAATCCATTCTTCCTCTTTTGAATATCCATTTGTGACTCCAATTTGATATACGATTCTCACATTTGGAAATTAACCAATCCCAATCCCTAGTGAGATGTGAATTCATCTTTAAAATATATCCCAAATACTTTAATCCACCATCAAAAGAAGTAACGGAGGAAGGAAACACAGTTTTGATCAAATCCACCTCCTGATCCTGAAAACCATTACCAAAGAGAGAATATTTTCCATTGTTTACCTCCATTCCTGAAGTTGAAAATAAAAGACATAGAATATCATGCAACTTCATCAAGTCCCACCTTGATCCATCAGTAGAAATTCTCCAATTTGAGATACAATTCTTACATTTGGAAATTAACCAATCCCAATCCCTAGTGAGATCTTAATTCATCTTTAAATGATAGCACAAATACTTTAATCCACCATCAAAAGAAGTAACAAAGAAAGGAAACATAGTTTTGATAAAATCCAGATTTTGATCCTGAAAACCATTACTAGAGAGAGAATATTTTCCATTGTTTACCTCCATTCTTGTGGCTGAAAAGAAAAGAAGTATAATATCATGAAACTTCATCAAGTCCTGCCTTGAGCTATCAGTAAATATTAGGATATCATCTACAAATAGTATCTGAGATAAACTCAAATTGTCCCCAAAGCACATAGCTTTGAAAGCACTAGATTGTTTGGACTCCAACATTTCCCTACTGAAACCTTCTACAAAAATAAGAAACAAAAAGAAAGCTAAAGGGAAACCTTGCCTTAATCCTTAGCTAGGCCTAAAAAAGGCAATTGCAGAACCATTAATTAAAATAGCAAAGGATATTGAGGATAAACATACCATCACCCAAGATATGAAAGGCACATCAAAACCCATCGTAAAAAGAATAATCCTCAAGTACATGCAATTGATCCTATCATAGGCCTTTGATAGGTCTAGTCTTATCATTGTGGACTTTAAGTTTCTAGTTTTTATTGACTACAAACCCTCCTGAGAAATACCAATCACCTCATGTATCTGTCTTCTCAGAAGGAAACCAAACCACTCTTTAGAAATGACCTTACTCAGCACATTTTTAATCTTAGTTGAAATGTTTTCTTCAATAATCTTATATATGCAATTGCACAAAGAAATTGGCCAAAAATACTCGAAGCTAGATAGAGAATCAGACTTCAAAATAACTGCAATAAAGATTGAATTGAAAATAGATAAAAATTTAACAGTTCTTCTAGATTCTTCAATAACCTGTAATAAGTCCTGAGCCAAAACATCAAAAAGACCAAGAAAGAATTCCACTGGGAACCCATCAAGTCCTAAACTTTTGTCATTTTTAAACAGTTGAAAATTTTCTTTTAGATCATTTAAAGATACCTCCTCCATCAACATTTTAGTATCTTCTTCATAAATAGATGAAGGAAAAAATTGTGTTATCTTCACCACATCATCTGGAGGAACATTGTCATCCACCTAGAAAAGTGACTCAAAATTATTTATACCAGCATTTGATATTTCCTCAAATCCTTCAGCCTCATTCCCAAAATATGAGGAAATATTCCACAGTGTTTGAGTTTTTTTTATGGTTTTCATAATGGTGGAAGAATCTCCATTTTACAACCAGAGCGCTTTTCTTTTTAATCCTAGTTCAATTTCTTTGTCGGCCAAAATCTTCCTTCTCTTTTTTTCCATGGATACCACTACAGCCTTTGATTCCTCATATAGGTAACCAAAACCATCTTCATCATACATATCACCCAAATCCAATTATATATGTTTTAGAATTCTATCATCCTACAATTTCTTGTTTATAGGCCACTTAATTGAAACCTATTTAGCACTTTTTAAATTATTTGCAAAATGGTAGGAGGTTGAAACTGAAGAAGAATCATCAAAAGGAACCCGACTTTCTTGTAATAATTTTACAAAATATTCATCAGACAGTCAATTTGAATTGAACTTGAAGGGACATGGAGGTTTCTTACTTACACAGGCTATTTCAAGAAAGACAGGAAGATGGTTTGACTTGCTAGCAACCTGTATCCATTGTGGTCCCTCGCACGAAGTTGAGGGACCTTTTAGATGCAATCTTAGTTTCTTGAAATGCACAAAATTTTAGTGAAACCAAAAGGCTCAAGCGTTTCTTTGAACTAGGCATGGGCGGACCCGAGCCTGCCATGTCATTTAACACGCAGGACAGGAAACGAAAACGCTCGAGCGTTATGGAAATACATAACATTCTAGCATTATGTGTTTCTATAATGCTCGACCATTATAGAAACACATAATGCTAGAGTGTTATAGAAACACATAACACTATAGCGTTATGTATTTCTATAACGCTAGAGAGTTATAGAAAGACATAATGCTCTAGCTTTATGTATTTCTATAATGCTCGAGCGTTATAGAAATACATAACGCTTTAGCATTATGTTTAATGTCTATACACAAAACATTATCCTTGAAACCTTATTTAATATTTCCTTACCAAGAAAATATTTCCTCTATTTCCCTATCCCTCCTTATCTTTAAGGGTTTTGGGCTTCATGTTGTATGGGTTAGAAGGTTAAATAGGGATTTGGTGTCAGGTGTTAAGGGCTTAGAGTTAAATGGATAAAGGAGTTTACGTGTTTAGTGACTATGGGGTTGGAGGGCTAAGGAGCTAAGAGGTTATGGGGTTTAAACTCGGGGTTAGTGGTTAGTGGTTGAGGCATTAAAGGTAAACAGGTAAAGGGGTCAAGGTGTTAGCGATCAAGGGGCTTAGGGGTTAAGGATGGCTCTAGGTTTAGGGGGTTAGAGATTGAAAGGTTAGATATTAAGGGCTTAAGTGTTTGTGGATAAACTAGGGATTAGGTGTTAGGTGTTAAGTGATTAGAGATAAAGGGGTTCAGGGGTCAGGGGCTTTAGGGGTTAAGCGATTGAGGACACCAATGTTAGGGGATTAGGGTTCAAGAGGTTAAGTGTTAAAGGTGAAGGGTTTAATTGTTAAGGGCTTAGGGGCTTAGGGGCTTAGGGGCTTAGTGGTTAAAGACATAAGGGTAAGGGGATTGGTGGTTATTTAAGAGGTGAGGCCTTTACGGGTTAGCGGATTTATGGGCTAAGGGATTTATGGATCTAGGGTCAGGATGTTAGGTTTGATTTGGTTAAGGGTTAAATGTCAAGGGCTTAAAGTATCAAAGGATAGGGGGTTAAGGGCTTAATGGATTCTAGGAGATGAGGGATTAGGAATTTATAAGGATTTATGGGTTTTGAGGTTTAGGGATTTATGGGTTTTGGGTTGTAGGGATTTATGGGTTTTGGATTTAAGGATTATGGGTTATGGGTTTTATGGTTAGCGAATTAACTAGGACTTAGGGGTTATGGGTTAAAATTTAAGAGGTAAAGGTAAAAAGTGGTTAGCAAGTTTAAAGATTTATGGGTTAGGGAGTTAAGCAGTGTTTGACGGGCAATCCACTCGAGCGGATGCAAGCCGGATCTCCCTAGCTTAATGTGAGTCTAGAACAAATAGAACAGACTACAATTGGATTTCCTAGATCTACTTAAGGATCAAGTGCTAGATGTCTTACGTTTTAATTTGCAATCCTTTCTCCTGAATGTTGCTCCACGTCCAATGGTCGTCAGATCTCAGTTGCAAGACCTATTAAGACACAAAGAACAACACAAAATGAGTAAAGAGCATCTATACAAAAAGAGATCTAAGTAAACATTTAAGCAAGTAAACTACTCAATATCATCACATGATAACAATATTGGTGGAAAGCATTTGTATTACTGTAAATAGGGAAATACATAGTAGAGACATAGAACTACAACCAAGGCTTAACGTTGCAACCCTTCTCCATCCAAGCCATTTTCCATATCCTCCCCAGGAAGTATAAGTCTCCCAATAGATGAGTAGAGATCTCTCAAGGATTATTTCACCAGCATGTAGACACTATAGACTTCCTCCCTTTGGAGAGAGGTATAGCTTCACTTATATAGGACTAAGTGGATAGGGTATGGATAGGGTAGGTTGAGATATGGTAGGAGAAAGATAGGGAATCCTTCCAAGAGGTTAGGAACCGAAGGCCATCTCCCCCAACAGGTCAGGGATAGGGATCCAAGTCAGCAACCTTCGAGAATGAGCTCGAAGAAGCTATTTTTTCCATTTAGCTAACTTCGTCACACCCTGTAATGGAGCAAGGTGCGACGTCGCAGGTTGCATGAGTGCAGCCTGCAATGAACTCTCAAAACCTAGCAGAAGCACACTGATGTCCCTTACAGGTAAATGACTTAGCCAATTGAACTTCAGGGATGTATACACTAAATCTAATGGTGGTAAGATTTTAGGTGTAACAGAATGCCCCCCAAAGCATGAAGCTGTTTAAAGATTGGACAGGTGAAATGCTTTGATTGAAAGAATGGCAAAATGGACTTGTCGGATGAAGGACGCCGTTGCAGTACAACTGACTCTGAACTGACAATCTCATATGATGTACAACATGGCTGCCGACCAATACAATGCAGATCCATGGTAGTAATGACCGACTGAACATAATCATGGCTACTAGACACAAGCGTATATCCATGATGAGATGGTAACACAACCACGACCAATACAAATGTGGATCCGTGTAATATCACTCAATACAAACTCCATCACAACATGGGTAAAACATAACTCCCCAGGGGCTTTAAGCGAACCCACAACGATACGAATCTATCCATATGATTACAAATGTCTTGACGTCGAACATGGTAGAAACCACTTGATTACCGGTCATTGATGTATACCGTTAACAAGTGCGAGGGAAATCACCATTAATGTCAATGATCCCCAAGGTATCACAGTACATATCATCGAGCATGAATTAATGAGTTGAAGTCGAACGCAAGATGAAATATTTCGATCAAGAGTCAATGATGTGAACTCATGTCGAAAGCAAAGTAACCTGCCATTGAGGCATGCAGGGCCAAGGTACTTGGTTGGTTTCTAGATTCAATCCTTGGATGATGTGTTGAAGTCGACAAGGATGAATCCGTCGAAGGAGGGCCATGATGAATCTCCCATCATCGACATGAAACACGACAAAGGATGTGTAGAGTGGATCGGATGGTACAATCATATGTAAGACTAACTCAGAGTAGACCGACATGATTGAAGGTGTACTGACTGCAAATAGATGAATAATGAAAATATTCTTGAACATGGGCATGGCATGACTTGGCAGTATTGACATGATGAGTATGACACAAATTCCTAATGCAACTGATGATGGAAGCTTTCTTTGAATGACTCAAAGGAGTAACAAGACTCAAGAAGTAAGCAGAACTCGTGGACAAACAGATCGTCCAAGTGCTGTATGCAAATGCAGATGAGTGCCACGTTCAAGAATGACTAGGTACTACCACTAATAAAGGTGTAATACAAAAGCTTTCCTTTTTCCCCATCGTGAATGATGAGTGCCTCATTTTTTTTTTACGAGCTTGATGAGGGTAACCAGATGCTCGGTATAGCTCATCTCATAGATGAGTCCAATCCCAAATATTTTCCAAACCTGGGATAGAAGGGGTTCGTCCCATGGAGGTTCCTTCAATGTAAGAATTTAACGAGTCCATAGAAGGTAAACTCGGTCGTCATTTCATGTTTAGAGAGTTTGAAAATAACTAAAGAAGACTCCAACGATCCTTTTTTGTAAAGTTAGCCTCATTGCCCGAAAAAGGGTAAAACAACGCGGGAGAGGACTCTTTCAGTCATGATTGGCTGGAGTATGCCTTTTTCGTAACTAGTGCCCTCTGGTCCGAAAAGGGGTAAACTATCACTAGGAAGACGACCATTCAAATTCTTTTACAAGCGTGAATGCGACAAGTTTGCTTGGCAATATTTTCGTATTTTGAGAGCCTGAAAAGAGCTTAAATATAGACTACGGGGGGTTCATTTTCCGTAGGATTTTAACGAGCCCGAAAAAGTGATAAATCATAACTTGGTAACGTATTCTCATAGTTTCAAGAGCACGAGAAAGAACAAAGAGTAAGCTCATAATAATTAAATAATTACAAGATAATCAAATAGAAAGATACACGATAAAATACACAAGGGGTGTTCATACCTGAGATGACCGTTTCAATATGAAAATGGCGTAGAAAGACACTTCACAACTCCTGCACACTCTAGAATTAGGTCAAATAGTCAATCGAACATTCAAAAATAATAAAATTGATCCAAACTATAGAAAATGGCATAACGACATCAAATATTTGAAAAAGGAATATTCCATTTTGTTTATAAATAGAAATAAAAATCAAATATAGTCACCATTGTTCTATTTTCCAAATTTGGGAGGAGTAGTGCCATTTGGAGCCAAATCTTCACTCATCGATTCCGGGAGCTACGAGCAGCCGTTTCACTTGCCATCAGGAGCAGGTAACCCTAAACTTCATCCAGCATGATTGTAGTGGTTTACATTTTTGAATTTCAGTCATTTTTTGGGGGTTTTAGCTTGATTTGGGAAGGGCCATTGCGCCCTCGGCTCATCACAGTTTTCCCTTTCGGGAACTAGTGTGACGAGACCGAGTCAGCACTAAGGTCTCACAACTGGACTACAACGACATCGCTCTATTTGTAAAAATGAGGTGCGACACGATGGTGACGTCTATCCCCAAACTCAAGCTAAGCTCAAAAGAAGGACTCTCAGTGTTTGAAGTAAGTTCTAACATTGTTAAAACTCTCCTATTAACAGGTTCCAAGCATACAAAATGGTTTTGGAATGGCAGGAAAGGGAGCATGAAATAGATGACATGCATCCTGCAAATGATCCAGGATGCATAGAAGCATTGAGGAACTGTGGGATCCTCAAGTTCTTTCACATCCAGGGGATGAGATCCCAAATTCCACTATTGACTCATATGCTCCGATGTTGGGACGTGGCCCAGCAGTAATTCATGGTCGATGAACACGATCTTACCATAGATGTCAAGGAAATCTACTTTCTAACTGGATTGTCCGAAAGAGGGGACAATGTGCTAATTATAGGATCACACGGGAGTGATTGGACCATGGATGATATGATCCAACAGCATTGTAGTCCCAACACCCATGCATCTAGTGGGAAGATTCCCATCAAATATGTACAAGGATGTCCATTACGCGCCATACTATTCACCATACGAGGATGACGGGGAGCCAAGCTCCTCACTTAGCCACCAGGGCACAGATGCTTTATGCGGAGGACTGTATGTCTCCAAAGATCTTTAATTGGTGTGTGGGAGTCCTCACAAACATGCAAGCTCAACTGACAAAGTGTCGATGGGGAGAGCTCAAACAACTTGGATATGGATCAATAGTGATCTTGTTCTTACTAGAATGGGTTCCCGTTTTGCGTGCTCAGGTACCACTGGAGGATAGGGATCCTATAGATCCTCACATGGCTAGGTGGACCGATGTGATGGCCCAACATGGTGGGGCCCCATTATTGGATACCCTCCTAAGTTCTCACTTGGTTGGAGGGCCAACTATTGATGGTGGAGGACTTCCCCTACAGTGGTACGGACTTTAGAGATGATCCTGACTTGCCACTGCCAGAAGGAGCAGCATGGGGAGACCTTGGTAAGAAAAATGAACCCTTGTAATTTTTAAGTTTTTTGCATTTATGATTTTTTTTATATAGTGCTAACAGGTGAACAACATGTGTGTGCAGATGTGGGGCCTGTATGACCAGTGGGGACCTCTCTTCTTGCTAGGAGAGAGAGAGGAGAGGGATCAGTTATTGGTCCAGCTGTGCACGCCACCATCATGGAGATGGATAGAGTCTATGCCAACCTAAGTGGGTTGACACTAGACGTTCCTAAGCCGACGGTAGATGAGGTTCCGCAGCCCATGCAGGTACACACAGTTGGAGTGACTGCACTCTTCAACGTACTACCCCACAGGGTTGCAAGAGCAGTAGACTGTTTCCACACTCAGTAGGCTCGAGTTGTTAGACCACCTAGGGTTGTATGGGCCAGGCAATAGGCCATATGTTGTTATTGTGTGTGTACTTAGAGCTTAGAAGCCTCAGATTTTTGTACCACTGAAAGCTACGAGGCTTCAAATTTTGTAGAGACTCACTGAAAGTCGTGGTGCTTCAGACTTTTGTACCAACACTACCTTTTGAGATTATATATATATACATACATTTCGGCAATTTATACATTATGTGTTTCAAATGAGTGAATGATGTGGTCTTGGTTATGTGTTTGCTTATAAAATGAATTAATTACATGTTATGTCTACTTTTAATAGTTCATGAAATATGCTTATGTGTGTGCAATGTACCAATCTAAGATGAAATTGGCCATAGAGTCGGCAACTATGTTAACGTCTCGTGGAATGTGTAGGTACTGGATGGACTCGAAGGACCTTTCCAGAAGATGGACTCGTCGATACAGACGGAGTAAAAAGGGGTTGCGGATGGCGTAAACTCGGTTAAGATGAGAGACCACTAGTTGAGTGTCCAAATGGATAACAACGGGGTCCATACCCAAAGAAATGGCGTCAGTTAGGGTTCCAATGACTGCTTGATATTCTGCAGCATTATTAGTCGTGAAACCTAGACACATTCCCCTTGAGCTAATGAGCTCGCCAGTAGGTGAATAGAGTACCTAGGCTACCGAAGCAAGGTTACGGGTATACCGGCTAGTGCCGTCCGTGAATCCGTAGCACATTGCCATCTGCACATGCAGACAGAACATGGTATAAGAAATGAAACAAAACCTATAACACGCAAGAAATCAAAGTGTCACATCACACAAAAATAGACACACACGCCATGTATAGTATATACAAAAGTACTTATGTGTGAAAGACTCAAGCATAGTACCTCTTCAGGTAAAGCCCATTGTAGGGTTCACCCAAAGATATCCCATCATAATCTTCAAGCTTGTAAGCTTCCTTCTCTAGGGTGCGTTTCACTATATAAGGTTCATGCCACATGGACTCAAACTTGCCTTCCCCCAGCTTATCATGTTTTTTGTCGTAAGTGAGGACCAAATCCCCTTTGCTATAAATGTGAGGTTCTACTGACTTGTTGTACTGCGCTTTGATGCATTTCTTATGGGTCTCGTTGGCAAGAGCGGCATCTCGGTGAGTCTTGTCGAGCTTAGCTACGTAGAGGAAGCATTCTTCCTTGGCAGTAGTGTTTGGGAGAAGTTCGATGGTGAGCTTGAGACATGGAATCTCGCACTCTATAGGAAGGACCACCTCCAATCTATACACTAGTTGAAAATGAGTGAATCCAGTGGCGGTTTTAATGGAAGTCCTATAAGCCCAAAGTGCAAAGAAGAGCATGGTGTGCCAATTTTCCTTATGCGTACCTACCATTCATTGGACCATGGTTTTCAAGACCTTGTTGATGGCCTCAACCTGTCCATTCGACTGTGGGTAGTATGGTATTGAATTTTCATGGCGAAAAACCAATCTATCACTCAACTCGTCAACCATATGGTTCATGAAGTGGGAATCATGGTTGGTAACTATTGCTTGAGGAACTCCAAACCGCACTATTACATGGTTGAACATGAAGAGTGCAGTGGTCTTGCCGTCATTCGTGTATGTAGGCATTGCCTCGGCCCACTTTGTAAAGTAGTCCACAGCTACAATGACGTAACTATGCCCCCTGGCTGAGGTAAGCTTACAGTGCATGAAATCGATGCCCCATTTAGCAAAGGGGCCAACGACAATAACCGGGTGTAAGGGGTAGGGTGGGTGCACTTCTTAGTATGAAAACGCTGACATGGAGGATACTGTTTTATGGAATCAATACAATATTTAAAGATAGTCGGCCAAAAATATCCTGCGCGCAAAATCTTCTAGGCTGTAGCCATCCCAGAGAGGTGACCGCCACATTCCCCTGCATGGTAGTCATTTAGAACGTGTTCAGCCTCTTCATGAGTCAGACAATGTCGAAGGATAGAGTCGATACCATGATGGTACAAAGTATCTATGATGATCAGATAATACTTTGTGTGGTGGCGTATACGACGATGGTCATCGCGAATCAATTCGGGAATAAATCGTTGGGTTTGGAGATACAATGTGATATCTCCATACCATGGATCAGACGTACTGATAAGAAACAATGACTCGTCTGGAAAGGAGTCATTAGGATCAGACTGTACATCAGTATGGGGGAGGTCGCAAATAAGCTCAACAAACACCAAAGACTTTTTAGACTTAGCTTTTTCGAAAAGAAGATCAAATTCCTGTAGTATCACGATCCAGCGTGAATACTTTCCCCCAAGCACCTAATGTGTCAGAACGTGGTACATGGGGTTCGAATTGGCAATGATGGTGGTGGTGTGAAGCAAAATATAGTGTTAGAACTTCTGCACAGCTATGATTGCAGCAAGAGCGAGCTCCTCAACATGTGAATAGCGAGTTTTAGTGTCAATGAGACCTTTACTAGCATACTATATCACATGTTCCCGGGCGTCTTGGTCTTCCTGAACCAAAACCATGGCGATAGTGGTGTCGGAAGCAGAGAGATATAGAATGTAATCTCGATAGTATTTCGACAACTGGATCACAGGGGCATGCGTGATGGCATGCTTCAAACTATCAAAAGATCTTTGAGCCTAGTCATTCCAAATGAATGGGACATCCTTTTTCATTAATCTCATGTAACCTTGCATCTTCTATGCGAAATTACAAACAAAGCATCGTAGCTAAGTTGCTCTGCCTTGGAGACTCTGAAGTTCCGTAATATTGGTTGGAGGTGGAGCGACGATGGATTCCACCTTCGAGGGATCAATACGGATCCCATCTTTTGAGACAATAAAGCCAAAGAGGCGTCCAGACTCGACACAAAAAATGATTTTGTGAGGATTCATGTGGATGTTATATTGCCTGCATCTAAGGAAAATGGCTGTCAGATGATCAAAGTGGAACTCCTGCTGCTTCGAATGGGAGGGAGATCGTCCAAGTAGGGTTCCACAAAGTCCTTTACATCGTGGAAGGCATACGACATGGCCCGCTGGAATGTGGCGCCAGCGTTTTTAAGGCCAAACAGAAGTTTGTGGTATGCAAACATTCCCCAAGGGCAGATGAATGCAGTTTTTTGTTGGTCGGCCGAGTGGATCTCAATTTGGTTATATCCGGAAAAGCCATCCATGAATGAGAAAATGACACTTCCAGCACAATTCTCGATGATCTGGTCGATGAAGGGAGTTAGGCAGTTGTCCTTGGGACAGGCTTTGTTAAGGTCTTGATAATCAACACAGACATGGATGGTCCCCTGCTTTTTGTCCATAGGGATGACGTTTGAGACCCATTTTGTCAATGGGACAGGGTAAATGAAACCGGCTTTCAAAAGTTTCTCATTCTCTACCTTGATGGCCGTAGTCTTCTGAGGGTGTACCGGTAGCAACTTTTGGCGGACAGGTTTGACATTGAGATAGGTTTTAATCTCATGTAAAACAATGGAGGGGTCTATCCTAGGAATCTCCTCGTAAGTCCAAGCGAATACATCTCGAAATTGCTTAAACAAGGCTGTAGCAATGATGATTTCTTCAGGGGAACACTTCCGGCCTAACTTAATGTGTTCCACTACACCAGGTTTAACTAAGATGTCGATCCAAGTGGTAGGCTCAATGTTGGCTAAGTTGCCTTCAGAATTTGTTTGACACGTGAGTATCAAAGACTGAGAGCCAGAAAGGACATCCGGTGTAGAGATGGTGCGAATGTTGTTCTCTGGAGTAGCCAAACTGGGAAGGGAAGAAGAACAATGATGGAGTCTTCCCACGGAGGATCATCCACACTCATGATTTCCATGATGGACTCATCAGAATGAAAAGTCTGTAGGAAGGGACTGGATGATGTCCGCTATAGAGAACCAAAGGTGGAGGTCACGGCTAAATGATCCTCTAGGGCTGACTGGATAGCCTTGTACATAAGTTCGGCGGGTGACAAAGGCATAATGTCTCCAATCAGGTGTGTGGTGGATTCATCAGGTACAATCCATGAATCAGTAGAGTTGGGAATGGACGAAATTTGCAAGGCGATCATGTTCACCGTGGCAACATGGTTTGGGGGATCCGAAGTAGGAAAGACTCCCATAAGGGATGAATCCTTAAGGAGGACAACCCCCACACTCTCATACTTCTACGAAGATTGTCGAATGGAAGGAACATTATCGTCTAGGTGAGAAGTGGTGTCAGGTGAGCAGAAGTCTAGTTGGTCGACCATGACAATTCGGCCTTGATGGGGGAATTTCACTATGAGGAAGACTGATGAGGCAACCGCAGTCATGGCATAAAACCAATTATGACCAAGAATAATGTTATACCTAACGGGGCAGTGACCACTTCCACGTTAAGGTTTATGGTCTTGCCCCCCATTTTGACTAATAAGGCTTGTAATAGCCCATGAGGTTGAAAGTCGCGTCCATCAAAGGATTTCAAAGTGGTAGGAGAACGATTCAACATGGGAGAGTCGATGGCTCTTCCTAGCGATGTTTGTGGCAACTTGAAATTCCAATTGATGGGAGAGCCTTGGTTTGAAGTATTCTAGCCGGAACATGATGGTATTCGATGAATTCAGGTCAACTCCACTGATGGTAGCAAGGAGAGTCTTACACTGATTTGGACAGTTTTGCAAGACTTCAAGCATCGACATAGCACAAGGAGCTTCTGCTAGGTCCTCTACAATGCTGTAGTTTTGAGCAGCCCGAGCATTGGGATTAAAAACTGATTTTCTAATCGTGCTCTTGGGTGGACACAACACTGACTCGAGGGAAGGATTCTCAATGGTGAGAGGTGCAACCGGTACAGTGACATCAGGCATCAAAGTGGAAGCTTTTTTAGTATTACTTCCAACGGGTTCTTTGGTTGGAACGGAGTCATACGAACGAGAATGGGTGTTCAAGTTGATAGTCTCATTACGTACCATGAGAACATGTGTGGTGGTGGAAGCTTCTCCTTGTGAAGAAGTGTCAACGATCGACTGTTGATTTTGAGCAGGGAAAGGATCGTAAAGAACTGCAGGTGTGGGATCGCCCTTAAGAAACTTTTGAACTTCGTCTCTATGCGGGCACTCCTTAGAAAAATGATCATCACCACACAGTAGACAAAGAAACTTTAACTTCCTTTTCTATTTGGTATCATTAGGGATGCTCTTTTGTTCCTACGGGGTGGAAGATTTCTTATGTTTCCCCTTGTTTTTAGTCTTACCACCAGACTTTTGAGGTGAAGCTGATGAAACAGAATTCACCACTTCAGTAAGAGCAAGGGTGCATGATTTGGTAGTGCTGAGACCAGCCTGTGTTGGTGATGGGGATGAACCCTAGGGGTTTGAAGAACCAACAGTGTGAGGAGGAGGCTGGGTGTGAAGGGATCCAATGATGCCATCAGCTTGGGGTCCCTTGGGTGGTTAGCGTCGTGGGGTGCGTCAGGAAGAATATCAAACAATGTGCCAGATTGAGTATAAACTAAGTCTAGCACATCGGAATGAGCAATGGCTTGTTATTCAGTGACAACACCTCCCATGGAAACATCTCGTGATATGGTAGGAATGAGGGACTTTGTAAACTAGTCTGCTAGGAGTTGATCTGGAATTGGAGCTTTAATGAGACGATGTCTCCTTCACCATTCATGTATATGATCTGAAATGTGAGTGGCGGTATTATGACGGAGCGAGGTTAAAATCCCGGTACCATTTTCATACCATATAGGCAGCTGGAAGTGAGTCAAAAAATTCATTGCAAGACAACCAAAATCAGGAAAAGAGTGGGGTGGTAATTCGATATACCACTTGG
This sequence comes from Larix kaempferi, assembly GCA_027924585.1. Lineage (NCBI taxonomy): Eukaryota > Viridiplantae > Streptophyta > Pinopsida > Pinales > Pinaceae > Larix > Larix kaempferi. The sequence continues at coordinate 8,161,082 of BSBM01000206.1, forward strand.
AAGCCGAACCGGTGAGAGTCCTTTGAAACAATCTAAGACGTATCTTCACCTGGCTTACCATCACGTGATTTTTGGGATCTTCACTTGGCTTACCATCAAATTTTGGGATATCTGAAGGAAGTTTCACCAGAATAGGTGGCCAATTAGTTCCGTGGTAGATGGGGTCATTTGTCAAACGAGATAGATTAGGTAGGTCCAAAGTAGCCAAAAAGGGCAGTTGCGGATTAGGCTAAGAGTATTGATAGTACGGATAAGGCGTGTAAGGACTAGTATGACCATAAGGTGTACCAGGAGGAAACTGGCCATAGGGGAACGGGTCGCCCAGACCAAAAGGAGGTCCACCGCCATAGTAAGTTGGTCCATTACCATAATAGGGTGGCCCATTACCGTAAGGTGGGGTAGCTCCTCCGTCGTCGAGAGGAGGTGGGCCACCTCCGAAAGGTGGGGGTCCACCGCCACTGCTAGGGTAGGATGGTCTGCCACCGCCTCCACCAGGATAGGATGGGCCTCCAACAGCTCTGCCAGGAGGGGCTAGTGGACCACCTCCACCGCTAGAAGGGTAAAAGCCTCCTCCACCACCTCCACCATAGTAGGGTGGTGGTCCATCACCACTGCCACTGGGATAAGAAGGTCCTCCACCACCGCCACTGTTAGGAGGTGGTGGTGGTCCTCCGCCAACACCACCAAGGGGAGGTGGGCCATGATGACCGAAATGAGGTGGTCCTCCGCCAGAACGTAGAGGTCCGCCTCCTCCAAAGCTATGTGGGGGCCTGTCACCTCCAATGGGAGGTGGGGGTGGATTAATGGGAGGTGGAGGGACTGTAAGTGGGGGTCCATGTTGTAAAGCATTTTTTTATCCCCATAGAGTGTAAGGATTACCGGGGTAGGGTACCCCATAGAGTGCATTTTCGGGATTAAGTTGACCCAGCATAAGGTCAGGATGACCTGGATATGCTTGACTCGATGGAGGTTGAATTACGTTGGATGGTCCTCCGACATGGGATAGTCCTGTAGTGGAAGGTCCAGGAGGTACGGAATTACCAATGGAAGGTTCGATGGAAACTCCAACTACAATATTATTGTTAAGAGACGGGGGTTTACCCTCAGCAACAACATGGTGACCACTAGGTAAATGTTGACCCAACATGGGTTGTTGATTGTTCACCGTAGGATTAACATTACTTGTAGAAAGGGTAGGGGGTAAAGAGTATCTCCCCTCAAATTTTTGGGTAGGGGAGGAATAGGTAACATAACCGCGGTGGTCACAGGTGTGTTGGACTGTTGCTATTCAATAGGTTGGGCAGTAGGAAGTACTGAACCGGTCTCCTGTCTAGGAGATGGATGTGCACGAATGGATGGATGACCTGTTTCAAAAGTGGTCACGTGTTGTGTGGATGATTCCGATGACTCGAAAGATAAAGAGCAACCTGGGATTGGTCAGTCATCAAACCTTATTTGAAATTTTTGATTTCTAAACTCCTCACCCATAGTGCATAAACGAGCCAATTGTTCGCGATAAGGTGCTAATCAATCGTCGAGACTATTCCAACTAGGTGGGGGTGCAACAGCAAAATGAGCCACTGGGTGATCGGTAGAAGATGTCCAATAAGCTGCTGAAGGACCAAAAGCCACTGTGGGGTCATCCTAGGGTTGATTTATCCATTCCAATGAACCGGGCTCTCCCAACGCAATGGGAGGAAAGTCTTGTGAAGTGGGGAGTTGTGCTTCTTCACACTGTGGGGGATGAGAAGCAGGTGAATTTGGAGGAGTATGAGGAAACAATAGTCCTCCAACATTCAAAGTGGGGTTTTCCACTTCATGTGACCCGACCCTGGCATGTGGATCCATCCTTGCCCTAAAAACTACCTCCTGATTAAGGGGATATTCAGGTGGTAAGTTTTTAATTCTATGGGACCTTTTCCAAGGAAAGTCAGCCAGAGTGACTGAAACAAAGGTTTCTCCAAAGGCAAGCTAAAAGAAAAGCAGACCATACAAAACCCTACACAAACCAAGGCCACAAGCAAACTTATGTTATAAGAGTGGATTCAATGGTCTGGAGCCTCATAGGATTGTCAAGGCTTCGGAACTCACGATATACCACAGGGTCCAACAATATGACGCGACAAGGAGGATTGGGACCATACCCTTTCCTGCATACCCGGTTACCTGGATGGTACGTGTGTAGTAGCTCCCCGAGTGTTTTTCTTGGTGTATTGCTCCACCAAGAATACCAAAAGGTTAACTCAATTGGTTTCAGGAATCCTAAGGGTGTCTCTCAATATACACAAGGTACATGGGAGCTCAAATCCATAGTGGTGTTGTCTAATGCACAACCGTTCGGCAAGAGACATTCTGATATACTATCGAGTACGTGATACACCCTTCGATATACACCAAGTACTCAATGTGACTTGGTGGGTATGTGAAGAAGCTCGATATACCAATAAGTACGTGGAAGACTACAATATCCCCGAGATACAGTGATGGAAAATAACGACAGTTTCCACGGTTAACGACGTCGGAACATGTCTCTAACTTAGACACAAGTTTCTAAATATTTTACCCTAGATCTACCGTTAATTTTATTTGGACGATAAGGTGAATGCATGAGGTGAATACATAATAGGAAACATAATGCAGGCCCTAACTACATGCAAAAAGTATGCTATTCTTTTGATGAATGCTACGTATGGGAAGGAGAAGTTTTCTTTTTCTTTCCAACAATTTTACCAAAAACGATGCAATGTAACACAATCCCAAATCTACGAAAAGTGATAATGAAATATTCTTTTCCTTTTCAGTGAAACATAAAAACAAAACACGACTAAACCAAATCAAAACAAGTTTTTCTCTTTTTCTTTTATCTTTTCAAAATGAAAATGTTGTTAAGTAATGAAAAGAGAGGATTTCTAAGCAGAGTGTGCAAACTTTTCACTTTCACTATGATGGTCTAAAAGCATAAAAATCAAAAGATACAATGCAACTCTCTAAGCATGGGACTACTTTTGTAAAATTCGAAGCCTATCCAAATTTTTTCAAGAAAAATGAGCAACTCATAATTCATGAAAAACACAAATAATGCAATTTTCTTTCATCTTTTCCAAAAGATTCATAAATAAGACATTCCAATGCATACGCAATTCTTCAAATGCTCTTGAAAAACAATGGAAGCGAAGTACTTTTGATCTTTCAATGAGTGTATCAAAATGACAATTTGATAACAACTATGCTTTTAAACATGGGTACTTGAATTGAAAATATGACTTGCAACACTCTAACAACTCAGAAAATTCTCAAGAGAAAGCAACCACTCAATGAACTGAAAATACATTCAAACACTCAAAGTCAAACATAAACAAGTAGCACTAAAGCAAGCAAGACTCATAAATGAAAAGCAAAATGAGGTCTGGAACTGATCCAATGCACTTGATCAGATCAAGCTAGGAGAGGAGGGAATGCAAGGGTGAGTGGATGCAGGTGGGGGAGACCAAGGTGTCCACCACTACCAAAATCTCAGACTTGTCCAAGATGAAACGCAAAGAAACTCCAACAAAACCAAACAACTCAATCACACAAAGCAAAAGGGATCTCTGACGGGATCATACAGTGCAGAGGGAATCTACATACAAACCACACTCAAAACAAAAGAGGAGAAAAGGTACCGGTATGGAAAAAAGAGAAGATCGATGCACTCTGTGCTTGTACACAGTGCGATGTCGTGGTCCACCAATGCGGGGGGTGTGACGGTGTCGCAGAAGGACAGTGACAGGGTTGCGACGACAAGCCAACAGACAAAGAACATAGACCAAGAATGACACAGTGGCGCTCTTTGTATATCACCCAGGTGCGACAAGCGATATCTAAGTTCAAAGATGAGTCAAATCTCTAAGTAAAGAGCAATAAATAGGTTTGGGAATGGGAATGCAGATACAAAGGAAGTTTATCAGAGTCTTCAAAAAGAATATCTGATGGCGAAACCAACTTAAGAAGCAAATGACAAATAAAAAGACTTGGCAAGAAATCAACTGAAAATATCATTCAACTTAACAACTAGAAAGCAATGTCATCCCCAGTATGGTTTCCAGATTTGTTTGACGGACAATCCACTCAAGTGGATGCGAGCCGAATCTCCCTAGCTCAATGTGAGTCTAAAACAAATAAAATAGACTACAAATGGATTTCCTAGATCTACTTAAGGATCAAGTGCTATATGTCTTACCTTTTACTTCGTAATCCTTTCTCCTGAATGTTGCTCCATGTCTAGTGGTCGTCAGATCTCAGCTGCAAGACCTGTTAAGACACAAAGAACAACACAAAATGAGTAAAGAGCATCTATACAATAAGAGATCTAAGTAAACAATTAAGCAAATAAACTACTCAATATCATCACATGGTAACAATATTGGTGGAAAGCATTTGTATTACTGTAAATAGGGAAATACATAGTAGAGACATAGAACTACAACCAAGGCTTAACGTTGCAGCCCTTCTCCATCCAAGCCATTTTCCATATCCTCCCAAGGATGTATGAGTCTCCCAATAGATGAGTAGAGATCGCTTAAGGATGATTTCACCAGCATGTAGACACTATAGACTTCCTCCCTTTGGAGAGGGGTAGAGCTTCACTTATATAAAACTAAGTGGATAGGGTATGGATAGGGTAGGTTGAGATATGGTAGGAGAGAGATAGGGGGTCCTTCCAAGAGGTTAGGAACCGAAAGCCAGCTCCCGCAACAGGTCAGGGATAGGGATCCAAGTCAGCAACCTTCGAGAATGAGGTCGAAGAAGCTATTTTTTCCATTTAACTGACTTCGTCGCACCCTGTAATGGAGCAACGTGCAACGTCGTAGGTTGCATGAGTGCAGCCTGCGATGACCTCTCAAAACCTAACAGAAGCACAATAATGTCCCTTCCAGGTAAATGACTTAGCCAATGGAACTTCAGGGATGTATACACTGAATCTAATGGTGGTAAGATTTTAGGTGTAACAAGCAAATAGGGGGTTAAGGGGTTTTATGGGTTATGGGATTTAGGGCTCAATGGTTAGGGGAATAGGGTATAAGGGTTTAGGGGGATAGGATTTAAGGAGTTAGGGGTTAATGACTAAGTAGTTAAAGGTTTAATTGTGTCTGGGGGTTAAGGGCTTAAGACTTTAGGGCTTTAAAGATTTGAGCTTTAAGTATTATGGGTTAGGTTGTTTAGGAGTTAAGTGTAGACTAGTTCTTAAGGGTTAGTGGTTGTGGGATTAGAGGTAATGTGGTTAAGGGGTTTAATGGGTTAAGGAATTTAGTGCTCTAGGGTTAGGTTCTTACGGTTTATGAGGTTAGGAATTAATGGTGAAGGGGTTAAAGGATTAAAGGATTATAAGGGGTAAACTAGAGATTAGAGGCTAATGCACAAGCCCAAGAGAGAATTCCAAATTCAAGAGAGGAGTGATCAATCCCAAGGGAGAGAGATCAAACAAACATAGATCTCTCATTCAAACAAAGAGAGCACATGCAAACATAGAGTGCACAAGAAAATGCAGGTTGCACTGGCACAAGGGAGGCCGCACATGCAAACGCAGTGCAGAGGTAAACAATTATTTTAACTCTATATGGTAAACTAGATCTTAGAGGCTAATGGTTAAAGGATTAGAGGTAAATAATTAAAGGAATTAAGGAGTTTAGGGGTTGGGGGCTTTAGGGGTAAAGGGATTTAGATCTCTGGGGTTAAGGGGTTAGGTTTCAAGTGGTTAAGCATTAAGGGCTTAGGTTCTATAGTGTTAAGGGCTTATAAGGGGTTAAGGCCTTAAGGTATTATAGGATAAGGACTATGAGGATGGGAGATAAATGGCTAATTAAGGGACAAGGGATTTAAGGATTATGATATTTATAAGTTAATGGATTTAAGAATGGACTATTAGTGGGGTAAGGTATAAAATGTTAGGATTAAGTGTCAAGGGGTTAAAGTGTTAAGGGATTATGTGTTAAGGCATTAGGTGCTTAGGGGTTTAGGGATTTAGGTTGTTTGGGCCTTAGGACTTATGGGTTTAGGAATTTAATTTTCTCCCTCCTCATTCCTCTCTCAACCTCCATAAGTTTATATGTCCCTTCCTCCCCCCTTGTATCCCCTCTCTCTCTCTCACCCTTTATCTCCATTCAATACTTAACACATATATTATGTGGTTTATAACACTAGAGAATTTTGTAACTCCAAAACGCTAGAGCATTTTTGTTGACACCAAGCGCGGGAATAAAAGTTTGAATTTAAACACAACGCGCGAGTGTTCCTTAGCACCTAAAACATGCCTCCTCACATGCCTGTGTATCATCCACAGTCTTATGTGGTTGGTTCGGACTTACCAAACCTGTGCTATGGACTTACATATATAACCATTTTTGACGAAATTTTAGGTATAAATAGAATTTTTTATGCATATTCCATATATGTAAAAAAATATATATATATATTAATTTTTTTAGATTTTTTTCCTAATTTTCTTATATCATCACTCCTTAAGTCAAAAAACATGTTGTTATTGTTATTCTGTGACTTTTTTATTTCACAACCATTTTAAAAAAAAATTATATGATGCACTAGTAGACACCTACCTCTATGCTCTATAAAAAATCCAAGTCAAAATGATTGCATTTAGACCTTCAAATGTTGCACCCACATTTGATATCCCATTCTCGAGGTTTGGTCAATTAGATAATTAAAAAAAAATTAAACATTTAATTTTGGAAAAATAGTGTTATACTAGTGCTACGTGTTCTCTACATGTCTACCCATTTTTGTAGCCTGAAACCATCTTTTAGGCACTCAAAGGCTGCACCAACAAAAACATAGACCTTATTATTTTCCAAAATAATAAAAAATGACTGCTAGAAAATATGAAATTTGACATAGTTATGTAAATTTTAAATACATAAAACTTATATATTCAGAAACGTGATTCAATTTCCTACATTTCATCTTTTTTACTTAATGCAAGATATCTTGTGTAAGTATCTCAAAAAATCCAAGTTGAGGGATTCCTAATTTTACAATTTTATATTGCATCTAACACACCAAAAGTGACCCTCATTAACTTGCACTCACCCTTGCCTAAAACAATTATGTGACTCCATCAAAGCTTCTGAGACAAAAAACCAATCCAAATGCTTGGAAACTCTATCATTACCAGTCCTCTTATTCATCAAAGTAGATTTCAACTTTACTTGTAACCTAACCTCCATCCTCTATTTTCTTCATAAAAAATTATGAAAGGCAATCCCCTTGAGAAGAGGGCCCCCATACCTCCAACAAGCCCAAGGAAAAAATTAAATCACCACCCATAATTAGATTATGTAAATTAATACAATTTTTGGAGAACATATGATCCCAATACTTTTCTCTATCACTATACTGGCCGTAAATATTCACAAACAAAAAATGCATACCCAAATCATAAAAAAAAGAGTTTAAAAAAAAACAATTTGTCCCTCCTCCACCTAGTAATTAAACCTCGAGATCGTCATTTGAGCATCAACAAAATAAAAATCTCGTTGAGTAAACATTTTATTTAATTCCATAACAATACTAGCACCACCACTTATAATGTCCTGAAGAAAAACAACATCTGAGTATCAATTAACCTACATAAAGATAGTTTTTTGCGGAAATATATAATTTCTTGATATTTGGTTAGTAATTGTTAATTTTCTTATAGATATTATTAAAAAACTATAAATTAATGATAGTTAATTATCTTTTAAATAGTATTAGAAAATTATATAACTAAATAAATTAAAAAATATAAATAAATAATATGAACCCCTAATCCTTAAAAAAAAACTCTCTTTATTTTTTCTTATGCCTATCTATTTTTTTCTTATTCCTTTATTTGTACGTATTCTTTTTCTTATAGAGTAGATTGGTGACTTTTTCAAATAAATTATTTTTTTAATGTATTTTTATTTGTATGTATCTTTGTTTCATATAGTGGTGACTTTTCAAACAAATGATAAGGATTATTATTATTTTTTGATGTTATATTGAAAACTTCTCAACCACCTTTTTTTGTTTGCCTACTTCTAAATAAGAGCCACAAGTGGCAATGTCCATGACAAGAGAATTGAGAATTCAGCTAGAGCGTGAACAAATAGAACCAGCCTACTTGTTCTATGAAAAGTGTTGGAAAATTGTGGGATATTAGGCTTCGCTTGCAAGCAATGTGGTCTGAAACTAGTGCTAATTTATATGGCGTTATAACGTAAGTCCTACATGGTCACCCTAGTTAATTCTTACAATAGCAATTGGTATTTGTTTTTGGATTCATGGACTCGATCTTAGGGTAGCAATGTGCTATGGGACATTGGTTTACAGTTATCACGGGTAATATGCAATTGACAATATTCATAGGATTCATGAAACTGTATGGTTAATTGACAATATTCATAGGATTCATGAAATTGTATGGTTAAGAGGGCTAGCCTTTAGGTTGGTTTGCTTAGGACATCTCTTGCCCCCAAAATGTAGCTCCTTGGCACCTTGGTGGTCAATACCTCTTCTTGGTTTGTAGGCTTCAAAAAACTAAATTGCATTCATTAGTAATGGTCACCTATGTCTTTGGATAAGGGAAGTTGGAACATGGCCAACTCCATACCCTTGATTTTTCATTGTGAAACCAAAAAGTGATTTTCTTTTAGCTTTGATTATGGATTCTCTAGTATGAACTGAAACAAGTTGAATTCATAACTCTCCAATAGCTCTAACACACAATTTAATTCACTCTTGAATATAATGCATGCATAGATTTTTATATATAAGGTATTAGTGAATTTGGTTTATGCAGGATGGTCATTGCAAAGTCTTCACTTTCTTGGGAAATGACTAGACGCTAGCTATATAAACATTCACCCCACCATTAAAACAAATCAACCACATTTCAAATGATGCCAATCAAATGCCACAAATAACATATTTACTTGGAATTTGTATGATAGAAATTAAGAGAATCGCCATATCTCACCAAGAAAGAGGATTATTCTTTAAAGGATGATTGATCTCCAACAAGGGTTTGTCATCACAAATTGGCATGAAGAGAAACACTCAATAATCCTTCTATGTGGGCGAAGAAGTGGACCTTCACACTGCTTGGTTATGAGATTGCTTGCAAGATCAGCTCATTACGGAATCAAATTTTGAGGAATTGTCATAGGTTTGTTGTTGAATATGTACGTTAAAGTAAGTTATCGAGGTCACTTCATTCCCCAGCTAAGCGAGGAGAATCATCTTATAAAAATTGAATAGAATCTAATCAATGAAAGCCACATAGAAAAATAGATTGGTTAGAGGTCTCATTCAAAATGTCATGTAAGGGAGATAATTTCCAATAGAGGTTGTTTCACCATACCACAAAGGTTATTAAGGGTTGATTTTTTTTTTCCAAAACATGGACTTATCGAATGAAATAGCCCGCCACGACCAGGGGAATTACATTAATCCTGCATAGAAATAATAAGATTGCCTAATAATGTTGATCATGCCATCCTGGAGATGAAGAAATATGCCCAACCGAGATTGAAGACACATGTCGTAACAATTAGCTAAAGTCAAGTCGATAAAGGAAATTGCTATTAGTCTGCCAAGTTCACCAAACTGCCAATAGATTCTATTTCAATCAACTTTCAAATTCCAAGAGAATTTTTTTTATCACACTCTACAGCTCAACACTACTGTGAATAGAACAATCTTTAGCTCATTACGAATTTGTTGATATGTTGCAATTTCAAAGAGAAGATTACCGTTTTAGAGCCACATTCTGCTCATAAATCTACGACAGGGATCATTCAATTTTGAACAAGATCACAGAGAGCACATTAACAATCAACAAAATATGAGATATGCTAGATTGACGCCTAAAAAAGAATCCAGATTGTAATCAAGATCCCGAGGCTGAAAATTATGAGCTTTTGATCATTGAAATCAGATGTGGGATTGTCTACTCAGTCAAGTGCTGAGAATATGATACATCCAATAATGTAACATATACCTTAAAGCTATTTTGTTACAAAATGGTACATGGAGTCCACATAGCTTTCAACGTCCCCAAACAAAGCTTTCAACGTTCCAAAGAAAGATGCCAAACGTGTCATCTTCTAAAACTAGACTTGGCGGTTTTAAAATATACTGTATCTGAACAATGTTCTCATCACTGCTACGTTCTACAAAATCCTCCCCGTGCTTTATGTTTACACCAGCATTGGAAAGGAACATATTCCTCTAACCCCAAATATCATGTCCCTCTTAGGGGTTTCTCAAAATCCCCGACCTCGTCTTTGTCCGCGTCAAGTATATTCCCTCTAGGTCAATATGATTCATGGAATACCTTGAAAACAATTAGGAAGGGTGCAATTGCTAACTGATAGAGGTTCACTGTAGGGATCTTTAAATTTCAAGGTATTACCGAGTGCAGAACACCATTGCAACTTTATTTCTTAGACAAGCTTCAAATTCATCATCAAACTTTAATGGAGTTTGGCATGGAACTACTTTTATGAACCATCTTATTCACTCATTATTTTTCAATGGTTTGACTTGGTACTACAGTCTCAGGATTTTTATTCTAACTATTGGGGTCATGATGCATCAACATTTTCATTTCATTCCCACCATAAAAAAGTCTACAGGATCCAGGGAATGAAAAGAATATGTTGATCATGTGCGCAGTTGAGATGTATAACCTCCAAATGTTAAGATGAACCCTGAACCCTGTGCATGTAGATGAAAGGTAGGACCACCAATCACAAATATATGTTTCTCTCACACATAAATAAAATCCTACACATAAGAGAAGAATAAAATCTTGCACACAAGAGGAATTAAAGGGCCGCATGCAGAAGGCTGCCAATCCAAACAAATATCCATATAGTCTTCCATAAGTTCATTTTTTTGTGAAGAGTAGTCCGCGTGAGAAAATTTTGGTTAAAAGTTGCAATCATGGTTGAGACCAGCTTCTTAAATTAATCCAAAATCAGAAAGTATTGACCAAAATCCATGGGATTCGTAGCTCGATAACGAGGATTGGCTCGATCAGTTATCATGTGGCCTGTGTTGTTCGTAGTATAGGTAGTGGTCATGAGGGCAGACCTGATAGCATCGGGGCTCCAATCGAGATGCATGACTTTCACCAAAGCCACAACCCTTGCTGCATGAGGAGAGGCCATAGACGTCCCAGAAGCTGGTTCATAGTCATATTTTAATGTAGAATCTGAATTTGACAACCAGGCTGCAAGTATGTTCATGCGGGGTGCAATTACGTCATGTTTCATAATACAAGGACTCAACGGATTTGGCCCTCTATTGGATAAAGATGCTAAGACCGAGACGGCTTCCATCTCAGCTTAGTTATTCCAAATTTTATGCGAGATTTCTCATCCTTACGGTAGTGAGCTCTCAATATATTAAACGTATCATTCAATTTCCTGTCAGATATATACCACAGGTGCTTTTCCAATTTCAGTCCATAAATCTTCTTGACGTTATTGATAGATTTCCATTCAAACTGAGTGAGTTGTTCGAAACAGATATTCTTGAGTTCTCTTTTCACCGTGGCATTTGACACAGTACCTGGATAGAGCCTTATTCAATGCCAAGGATATCCAGAGCAGCGTACAACCTAGTTTCAAAATTCGAGGCAGACAGATCTCAAACAAATTCCCCGCTTCAAATTTCAAGGCACAAATTTAAGATTTAAGCATAGTTTCACTTTATAAAATACAAAATGCATATACACCGACAAAATAATATGTCCAAAATGACAACAATATGTCATGGACATAATAATAGGATTAACCATTATTTTACATATATCATATTTAAAAATTATGAATAATAATTACATATTAAATTGGTGTCTTTTTAATTTTCTTATATGTTAGATGAATAACTTTTTAACAAAACACTAACTTTGTTTTGGCCTACTTTAAACGATAAGGTTAACCATTATTTTATATATATCCAAATTAAAAATGATAAACTAGAAGTAACTACTTTAAATGATAAGGTTAACCATTATTTATATATATCATATTTAAAAAAGATGAATTATAAGTAACTAGAATGTTTTAATGCATACCATCTCACTTTTAAGTTATAATATATTTTTCTTTCTAATTGTAAATTTTGTAGAAATTATTAAAACATTAATAAAAAATCATTAAACTATAGAATGCTATTTTGGTTTATAAGTCTGACAATTTTTACATTTTATAAAATCATTTATAAATAAGATTTTAAATCTATGTAAATTCAAAATTATTTATATAAAATATCTAATAAAGTATAAGTAAAAGGTAAATTTGAATATTTAAATATGTAATTCAAATTTGTTTATTGAATTAAATTTAGATAAATAGAAAAAAAAATTGAGAGCTGTCGACTGCTCGCACTAGAGTTCTGGACAGTCATGTGCTAGTTCTGAAGACGGTCATTCTTCCCATGAGGCTGCCATCCGCTGGCCTCCATCAGCCTGGTGCTTTCCACACAGGAGAATGGCGGCCAGCTATCTCTCAGTAGCTCGTGACTCCTGTTCAACTCCAGCTGGGGGTGTTCCTTCGATCCCGGCTTCGTTCAAATGGGGAAATACTGTCGGCGGCCTCCCGCCCTTGATTGTTTAGGAAATACTAGCTCCCTCCATTATGGTGGTAGAGGAATATTTGGTGGAAGAAAGGAATTTTGCAAAGTCATCTATGGTTTGTCACTTCAATGGGTTCTGGCCTCGCCTGGTCGATCTCGATAAGTGGATTTCTGAGGTATGGAACCCCTTTTTTCTGAGGAAATTTCTATTTACCCCTTTGCACGGTGCTTTTTTGTTGTGGATTTGATTCTACTGAGGAAAAATAGATCATTATAGATTCAAGTCCGTGGTTTGGGGGAAGTGCGAGGCTCTTTATGAAACCCTAGAGCCCTATTTTTGAACCAACTACTGATTAGATCTCATCTACTCCAGTTTGGGTTCGGCTTCCAAATTTTCCCTTGCATCTCTGGAACTATGCCTTGCTTGAAGCTATTGGCAATGCATTGGGCTCCTTCTATGATCGAAGTCCAAAAACAAAGGATTGTATATAAAAACTACCTTTGCTCGCATATGTGTGTAAATGGATTTCAGCAATGGATTTCCTGCCGAGATCCATTTGACCAGTAAGGAATATGTGTGGGTGCAAAAGCTAGATTATGAAAATGTGATGTTGAGATGCAGATCTTGCTTTGCAACTGGACATCTTGTCAAATATTTTCCAAAAGCCTCTCAGATCCCCAAATCCAAAAAGTTTCATCGCAAATCTACTTGGTGGGTTGGAGCAAACTCCGAGCATTATATAGTAAGCAAAAATGAAGATCTATTAGAAGAGGCACCATCACAAGATAAGGAATCTCCTCCGGCTAAAAAAGAGGACACTCTAGAATAACAAAGGACCCCCTCCATCGATAAGAATCCACCTACAACATCATAGGATAGTGCGATCCAATAGATGGACTTGAAAACTCCAGCTCCACAGGATACACCCAAAGATGCAGTGCCCATTCTCGAAGCTTATGTTGAGCCTTCAGATTGGACTAAAGTCAAAAAAAAGAAAAAAGGAGCTTCACCCCCTTTGAAGCCAAAAGAAAACTCAATTTCTCCAAGAAAAACAAGAAGCTATCAAACTTCAAATCGTTAATCTTTGGATTGCTTCAAGATTTGTATGTAAGAAGTAGGACAACAACAATTTTGGTCTTGCTAGTAGTAGATGTAGCCCAAGAATCCTCCTTGGGCAGTATGTAAAGGAGATATAATCTCCATAGATTAGGAAAGTATCAGGATAAGTATAGACTAGTTGAAGATGAACAAGGAGTCATGGACGTAGTCCTCTCTTGGGATCAATCTATCTCCAGAACTTTGTAACCTTTGTTTCTCTTTTCTCTTTTTTTATAAAAGCTGCTTAACCATTTTTGTTAAAAAAAAGAAAAGAGATAAATAAAAGGAAATGTTTTTAATATTTTTATTTAGATTTAGAATTCAAAATAAATTTAAAATTAAAATATATATATATATGATGATGATGATGATGATTAACATCCAGTGAGACCAACTTTGGTCTATTGAACCTTAAGAAGGTTATTACTTCGTTTTCTTTAAATTTTTGTTCCTATGCTCAAAAAGCTTGGTAAGAAGCTTTCCAAGCTCACTATACTTTTGGAAAATTAGGAGGTTAGCAAGGTTTGTATTATAACAAATACTATAAAACTCATATCTAATGTGGGTGTAAGCAGGGCACTCTAAGAGAAAGTGATTTTCATACTCAACACTCATAGACTGACAAAGATGGCAAACCCTTTCCACCCACAGAGTTTTGGGAATAGACCAACGCCCTGTTTCACTATGAAGCTCATGCGAGTTTGTTCTAATCTTGGCTATATTAATTTTCTTCTTTGAACTAGTTACTATTGAGAGATATTTCTGATCTTCCAAATTAGGGTTAATGACCTCCTTATAGTATCTTAATTCTCTTAAACGCTAAATTTTCCTTGCACCACAATTTCTCTTTAAACTTAAAGGTAATAATATTTTTGACATTATCGATATTCTAGAAAGTGTCATTTTATAATTGCCCCAATGGTCTAACCAAGCCATCGTATCTTTACACGAACTCCGCTTGAGGTGTAGGTGGTTTTGACTTGAATTTAAAGCAGTTTTAGGAAGTCTCTTATTTCCCATGTTATCTATCTTGTACTTATACATCAGGTACCTAGTCATAGCCATGCTCTCTATAGGGAAAGACCCACTTCTATGAGTAGAATAGGATAAGGCGTATTGCTTTTAATTTTGAGGTTGTGTTGTTGCAGCAACATCCCCCCCCAAATTTTGAAGATATTGGGGGGCCCTCCTTTCATTTTCCTAGAAAGACTGCCTAAAAAGTTAAGTCTCCTTTGAAAAATTTTGGACTTAGTTTTGTTTCAACTGAGGAATCTGCTTTGAAAAATTGAAGTTTTTCTTCCAAGTCAAAACTCACAACTCTTTCCCAAAACTGTGGAAGAACTCAAATTTCTCTCCCGAAACTGCGGATGAACTTAGGATTCTCTTCTGAAACTACGAAAAAACTTAAAATTGCTTCCCGAAACTGTGGAAGAAACTTAAAATTCTCTCCCAAAACTGTAGATGAACTCAGCAAGCTCACTCGAAATTGCGGAGGAACTTGGGATTCTCTCCCGAAATTGTGGAATCTTTCGCCAAGTGTTGCCGCAGTAAGTTGGTCTTTTCCCTAGGTTATTTGACCATTCATATTTCGATAAAGACTTAACAAAGTCATTCATGAATTTCGAAAGGACTTACTGAGTCTTTCCGAAACTTTGGAACAACTTGGCAAAACCGGTCGTGATAAACTTACGGGAAAGTGAATTTCGGAAGAACTCACAAAGTGCTCCCGTAACGTCGGAACGACTCACGAAAATTTTCGGCCACTACGAAGCATATTTTCCATTTCTCTCGCAACAAGCAAATGCCTTGCCAAAGTTTCCCACCTTTCAGGAGGAACTCATGAGTTATGGCCACAACTGCAAACGAAACTTGTGAGTCCGCTCCGCAACCGACAGTCGCACTTAAATGCCAAGTCGGCTTGAAATGATCGCGTTGTACGAGCATTTAAACTCCGTTATAAATCGTCACATACCCGTTTAAATGCCCGCACGTGTCAAACCTTATATATAGGCAGTGAATTTTCATTGTTCCCACTGTTAGTTTTTATTCAAAAAAACAAAACGTTGTTTGGGAGAAGTGCGTCACTCTAGCTCAGCAAATTCACCACCGTATCGACCTCACCCCACCACTGATTCATCTCCAGGTAAGCTCACCAATAGTTATCTTTGTCTTACCTTTACATTGAGTTATTTCTTGGTTTTTCCCGTTTAATAACATGGCCGGTAGGCATTGGTGGTATGTATCGTTTTAAAGAACTTACAGTCCCCATGCCCCAATAAGTTTCTCAATACTGGAAACTAGGGGTCATAGCCGTGACTGAGTTGGTCCTAGTTGGCCCTTTGTCTCTGAGCCTTCCAACCTTATTTTTATTTCACTGGCTGTGTTTCAGTCGAACTCCTACCTAGATTTACTCAAACCCAATTTTATACCGGCTGCATACCGCTTCTCAAGTATTATCAACGTTAGTAGTAGTCGGTTGAGATACTCAACCTCTCGCCTGTTCGGCTCAGTTAATGACTGTGGAAAACAGTTTCTTGTTTTCATTTTCCTCATAATATTGTCCACTCCAAGCCAGCCCACCATTGGCCATTAGAATTACTATGATGGAGGTCACCCTATCCCCAAGGACTAGGAAGGAAGTAGGTTTTTCACGTCGTATGCTTAACCTTTCCGCAAGCATTCCAAAAGTTCCTAATAAGGCATTGTCTCCCTAGAATAATCAAGTCTGAGGACCATGTTTTGTTTTTTGGAATGATCTATGTTTAGTTTGCCTCCCCAACATGCAACTTTATAATTTTGTCTATGTTCATCATTGGCATGCTAAAATTGTCTTACTCTATGTTACACTCTCATAATGTGTTACAATTTTTATAATCATTCACATTTGGTTGCTGACAGGGATAAGCCACGATGCCAAAAGGTGGTAGAAAGAAAGCTAAAGTGATGGAACCAGAACCAGTGCAACTAAGAACTGAAACTCTTTTCCAAGACACTAGGTATACCACCGGCATTCCTCCTGAGGTCCATTGGGGAGATGTATACCGGATGATCAGGGACCAGGATATCCCAGATGTGTTATTGGAGGAAGACAAATCTATCTCAACATCAAATCTTCCGGCATAGCTAGGGCTTCTACTCACCTCGAATTGTTCCCATGCTTTGAAGAGATCGGATGGATACTAGAACATGCCAACCCACAAACAAGAGTGTTGCATGAAAACAAGGGAGATCCTTTCGCTTCATTCCATCCAGCTTATATTGCAGTGTCCTACAAATTCTCACGTCCCCAGCAATCTCTAAACGATGAATGGTTGGGACAGATGAATAATATCGAGATGGCTAAAAGGTTGCTGATCACAGGCAAGCAGATGAGGAAGAGATATAATGATGAATATGATGTTCAGAGCTTAAGACCTCCTTTTAGATTAATTGCCTTGATGTTATGCAGAATTTTCGGCATGCCCGATGGCACTGTATATAGGATACAGTGGACTCCCATCATCCACTTCATAGCATTCAAAGGAACTGTGTTTGATTGGGCTACTATTCTTTCAGATAGTTTGGCATCCACACTGGCCATAGCTAAAGAAGGTTTGGCCTTAAAAAAGTCAGAATTTTTCATGCCTTCATATCTTATTGACTGCATTTTGGCCAAGCTCTCTTTCCCCAGGCTAGGTTGCACATGGGATCAGGCCAACACCCCAGTCTACACTGCCTATAAAATAATGTGGGCTCAAAACTACAGAGCAAACTACAAGCTCATCTGCGAAGAGTTCATCATGCCCCTGTATGAGCAGATGTTCAAGGAAGAGCCCAATTGTCTATCAGAAAATGCCATGGAGGTCTTAGAAAACTATGGCGATTTTTACTTCTCAGAACAGGGCACCTACATCAGGATGTTTGGAGGTACCAAAGCACCATATATTTTGCCAAGATACACTACTGATTATGTAGTCCTCAAGGAAGCAGTCAGGCAAGTTTTCCTTGATGGAATAGGAGGAGTGTTTAACAAGCAACATAAGGCTTCCCTCCCTCCTTTTCCTTTTTTCATAGGAGCCTATAAATTCTCAGGGGTTGCAACAGCCGAGGAATACATTCAAGAGCTGAAATATTTCCACTTTGGTGAGGTGATATTCCATAGAAATGACAGGTGGAGCAAGGTTGCCGAGCATTGCAAGGACGTATATGCTCATTTTGAATATGCTCATTACTATGATGCAGAGGAAGAAGTGTTTAGAGGCATCAGCAACATGACTGAGTTGCATATTTGTCGTCAAGGCAGTGGAGCTAGCTCTAGCTCTTCCACAGCTCGAGAAGCCATTCTGCATAAAGAAAGGGAAGCAGCTGAGGCCTTGGCCCATGAAGAACAAAGATTGAAAGAAGAAGCAAGACTGCAACAGGAAGTTGAGGAGGCAAGGTTGCAGAAGGAAGCTGAGGAGGCAAGGTAGCAGAATGAAGAAGAAGAAGCAAGGTTGTAGAGAGAAGCTGAAGAAGCAAGGTTACAGAGAGAAGTTGAAGAAGAAGAAGGAAGGCGTAAAATTGAAGAGGAACAAAAGACGGAGGAAGAGCTTAAGACCAATGAAGATACCCAGGCAGGTGGCTCCAGCACCTATGATATGAAAACAGACACATCTCAAGTAGGTGGCTCCGGTACCCAAAATGTGGAAACAGACACATCTCAAGTAGGTGGCTCCGGTACCCAAAATGTGGAAACAGAAACATCTCAAGTAGTACAAACCCCACCCATAGAGACAGAAGCACATGTAATAGACCTCCCTATCATCCCTTACACCCCATCAGAAGATCATACTATGTCCCGATGGGATGAATTTGTGTATTATAAGAAGAGGAAGGTGGTGGTCTTGAAGTCGGAAGAGAGGATAAAGAGACTCTTCCAAGAAGATATTGTTACCCAGCGGGAGACCACGGTGATGCAAAATACAAATAAGGCTCCCATAGCCATGGCATCCACCTCTTTGTCAACAGCAAAAGCAACAAAGGACAATGTGGTCGATATGGTCAGAGAATTTGAGTCAACGAAAAGGAGAGCTCACATGTTGCAACATATTGTGGCTAATGAGCAGGCTTACAATGATCTTGTAGTGAATAAATATAATCGCCTGTCTGTTGATCACAAGGAGTTGTTAGATAAGTATCGCCATTTAGAAGAAGAAAATGAGCACCTGGAAATCCAGATGATGGTTCTAGAAGAAGAAAAGAACGATTCTTAAGCTACAGTTTTTCATCTCGAAGCAGATAAGCAGGCAATGGTTGAACAATTAGAGCAGGCAAAAAGCAGAGCGATAGATATGTCTCCCTATCATGAGCTTTCCTTTGACATTTTGAGGCAAATGCACGCCACACAGGAGCTGATTACTGAGGAAGTGTGTAGGCCCAAAGCCATGATGGTTAGGTTGAAAGAAGTTAATACAGAAGCCAATAGGCTTAAGGGAAAATACACTCGGGTTAAAGCAAACATCCTGATCCAGATGGAATGGAGAGAAGGGAAGGTTGATTTCCCCAAGCATCTCCCATTCAAGTCAGTAGATGATTTTAAAGAAGATGTATCCCTTATGGAATTATGCAGAAACTGTGGCCTCAAGCTGATGGCTAAGATCCAGGGAACAATTGATAAGAGTAACAGCCTGTATCAAAAGATCCATAAAGTGCATGATAAGTGCAAGCTGATTTTTTCTCAGTCCCTCGATGAGTTTCTAAGCAAAGAGAAACGTTTATCAAACTTGAAGGAAGAGCTAGGCATTCAAATAGAATATGTAAAGAAGATTGATGTCCTAGCCACTGATGATCTCCATCACTATATTGGGCTGTCATCAATATACAGTCATTTGCTTAAAGAAATCCACCAATTAGCAATTGTAGAAATTCATGGTGTTGAAGCAGAGCTTGGTAAGCATGTGACTTCCTAGAAGATCTTGCTCCCTTTACCAGCAAATGTGGTTATCAAAGACACTGGTGTCTGGTTCAGCTACATTGCATAGGAGGAAAAGAAAGTTGCAGCAACTGTAGCAGCCAGCACAAGCACCTCACTTCCAGCATAAGCGCCTCCTCAAGGATGAACATGCTAGTCCTAATGCGTTGTTCCTATTTTCATCTGTTCTCCTATGCTTAGAGTGTAGATTCACTAGACAACTGTCCTTTTCTATTTTTGAGAAATTTTCTGTTTTAAGAAAAGGGCCACGATTTGTTTATTTAGGGGAAAAGTCATTAGAGGACAAGTGTAAAGAGCCAGGTGGCAGCCCAAGAGGCATTTTGTAAAGATATAAATAGAAGCTTAGGGAATAGTGTAAAGCACTTTTGGCAGGGAAAAGATTTTTCTTAACTTGTATGAGCTATCTTGCACTTGCTCCAAGAAAATGAAATTTGCCTAATAAGAGCCTGGAGAGGACATCTTTTGCATGGGAATGGATGTTGGATGCATGCTGAATTATTCTTGTTTCTTTCATATTCTACAGTGAGATCTTTCTTTGCTGCCTTGGATTATTTATATGTATTGAATGATCTTGTTGTTTTCTGTGCAAATGATTTTTTCTCCTACATGAGTAATAGAATGCGTTGTATGTAAATTGGAAGCTATCTTTTAATATCTTTTTCCCTTTATTGTAGTTGTATCTTCATGGTTTAATAGCTATCTGCTGATTTGTAGATGCTTCTTTCAGCACATTACTCATACTTATAATGTTGCTCCTTGGAGTGATAGTTTAGGTTTATTTCAGTTTTTTAGACACAGATTTTTTTCAAGTTCTGCATTTAGATTAAGTTAGCTTAGGCACTTGCATATCATCTTAAACCTTAAAATCAAAAAAAGAATGGTGGATCGGGCCATAACCGGTGTAATTGAAGCAAATCTCTAAATCTAATGGTTTCCAGAACCGCTAACCAGACGGATTCCCCACACCAAATGGTGGACAATCTAATTGGAATAGTTTACCAGGGAGAATCCCTTTCTGCTTGATGATGCGATCTTCGGGGCATCCACAATTTTTGGTGCTAGGAGGGCGGCCTGAAAGTGCATGGCTGATAAAGGAAAATCTCCCACTGTAAAAAATGTCACTGAAAACCCGCTTAAAACAGGAATTTCAGACAGCCCAAATCTTGAAGTATCAAATCAAGAAAACCTCATCTCTGATTCTGAACCTCAAGAAGTATTGTATGTTGTGTATTTTGCAGAAATAGAATATCTAAGAAGACATACACGATCTTATGTTAGACAACTAGGTGGTTTAAGCGCAGTAAATTTCCTCCCTAGGAAAAGTTCTCCTAGAAAAGAATGACAGTACACCCGTGATTCGATTCTTGTGTAGAATTTTGAAGAACTTGTGAATTTAACCTTGGAAGAAACTGTAGAACCCCTGAACAAAGTCGATATTGAAATCCCATAAAATATTTATGATCAAGAAAGTCTTGGAGAAATTATTACTCCAAGGAACACTCCATTGAATTCACCACACAATTCTCCACCTAATTCTCTACATAGAGACATGGTTGTACCTGCTTGGAGAGCAAGGGGAGCGTTGAATCTAGATGGGCCATTCCACAATCTGCCTAAAAACCCAGAGAAAGTCTTGCCTAAATTCGACCCAGGGAAAGCCATTTCCGTTGAAGATCATCTCAAGAGCTTTTATTTAGCCCAAAATCTTTTAAATGTACAACATGAAGATGTAGTGTGTAGGCTTTTCCCATACACATTTGAGTCGAAAGTCTCTTCCTAGTATTTTAGCTTACAACCTAGCTCAATCTCAAGCTGGGATGAATTTGAAAAATGTTTCTTAAAGAAATATGGAAACCAAAAGACTATAGATACGCTTATGAAAGAATTATTGTCGATGAGAATGGAAAAGAAAGAAAAGGATCAAGACTTCAACCAAAGGTTCACAACACTCTTAAATAATTTCAACGAAGCAAATAAACCAGTAGAGGAATCTCTGGTTGAATATTATACAACAGCTCTTGAAGGACCCATAGCAATGTTCGTTAAAAGATCTAAGAAAACCACCCTGATAGAAAATTTTGAAGAAGCTAGAAAGGTGGAAGAAGAAGCGGATAGCATTGCGAAACATGCCTTAGATGCAGAGAATAAACCAGCAGCTAGTAAAAAAACCTTATTGCTCACTAGAAATAAAGAAGAGTCATCAGCAGATAGGAGAACGTAGTTAAGATGATGCAAAAGTTGTCCATTAAAATTGTAGATCTCGAGAAAGATAAAGCTGCTAGTACGTCTAGGAAACCTTTCAAGCCATTCTACAAAAAGAGAGAAGACAACGATCAACCTCATCCACCTATGAACACTTATCCTGTGTTAAATCTCAATGAAATAGGGATGAAAAATTTCTGCACCTTTCATCAAGAACCGCACTCAGAAAAGAGCTGCCCACAATGGATTAACTCTAT
Organism: Larix kaempferi; assembly: GCA_027924585.1. Lineage (NCBI taxonomy): Eukaryota > Viridiplantae > Streptophyta > Pinopsida > Pinales > Pinaceae > Larix > Larix kaempferi. Next base: position 8,183,193 of record BSBM01000206.1, read on the forward strand.
GAATTTAATCATGAACCAAATGCTGGATTCACGGATTCCAGATCAAGACGATCCTCCAGAGGAATCGAGCCCTGAGGTAGACGAACCACCTCTAGACACCACTATGGTGCTATGGCATTGGGTACCTTTAACTGAATTGGTAGAAGAAGATCCTGTGGAAAGCTCAGTCTCTGCTATGAACATTAATACTCGCAGTAAAGGTCCCATTACAGATCCTGTGCCAAACTCGACTATTCTCGAGCCTAAAATTTCAAAAGAACTATCTAGAAGACATATAGCAATCATTCTACTGCAACCTAAAGCTAACCCAACAATGGCCAAGCAGCCAAGCATTGACACCACAGTTCAACAACCAAAGGTCACAATGAATAAAACAGACCATCCAACTAGAATTGTAAAAGAATATGATATAGGATATGACATTATTGAGGATATAAAGAAAGTAAAAGCAAATGCATCAATATTCGATATGTGCAGTTTGCCTCAACAACGAGATAAGTTGTTGCATGCTCTGCAATCCCAGCCCATCACTCCATTAACAGATACTCAAGAAGATCCTAAAATTAATGAGGCTAGTATCGACGAGAAATCTAAATCTCAGACGTTGCCATTCCTGTTAACCTTTGAAATTTTCAATCATAATGTTCACAATTGTCTGCTAGATTCCAGAGCATCTTCAAATGTCATGCCACTGTCAATTTGTAAAAAAATTAATGGGCAACCTATTCCATCTCCAGCCTAAATTATTCAGTTAGATAGAACTGCTGTCAAAGTTATTGGGGAAATGAAAGATGTCCTCATTAGATTGTTAGCCGACTCTAGGGTCTGTCAGTTTATTGACATAATGGTAGTTGATATTCCTGAGGCCTATGGTTTGATCCTAAGTAGAGATTGGTCCACAAAGATGAATGGTTACTTTGCAACTGATTGGTTACATCTGTGGTTTCCTTATCAAAATAAACAGAATCAGATCAAGGTCCTAAGAGAACCACACATGAAACAAAATGTAACTCAACTAGAGGGAAAGAATGAGGTTGTAACCTTCTCATCCTCAGTTCTGAGGAATTATTTCTTAGAAATTGATTCGGGTAATTATCAGTCTGAAACTATCAGCCATGAATCAGATGAACAGTCCGATCTCCGTCATTTTTCTCGGACTGATGATATTGATTGTAATATAGTTAGTTTAGTCATTGACTTAGATCATAGAGATACTAACTTAGCTGAATCAAAATATTTGTTTTCGACATTATACTTTAACGGTTCTAAAACTTTGGAAGGATCCGGAGCCAGTTGTGTTCTAATGGATCCGAAAAGAAATAAGTATTTTTTGTCCTGTAGGTTAGAATTTGATTGTACTAACAACACTGTTGAATATGAAGCTTTGGTACACGGATTAAAGAAGGCCATCGGTTTAAATGTTAAATACTTGAAGGTTTTTGGTGACTCAGAAATAGTTGTGAGACAGGTAAGAGATACCATTCACTGTCTCTCACCTCATTTGAAAGGTTATCAGGATGAGGTATGGGACTTAATTATGCATTTTGATGCTTTCAATATAAATTCTATTCCTAGATTACAAAATTCTGCAGCTGATTTGTTAGCAACATCTGCTTCCAGATTGGTGCCAACTAATAACAAGTGCTCAATTGAATTAATTTTCAGGCCTTCTGTCCCTGACAATGTCACAAACTTCAGGGTCTTCGATGATGACGAACATATTATCAGTTTTCTAATGAACGAATACATTTTCCAAGGAGCTATGATAGATGAAGAAGAACACGATTCTGATTTACAAAAGAAGGATGCAAATAAAGGCAATTTCATCCCCAAAGGAGTAAGGCCACTCGAAATGTTGTTTGATCTTCAAAATAAGTTCAAAAGGCCAGCGAATACCAAAACCAATAGTTCATCAATGCAGCATGAGTTAGTTAATTTGGGCACCGAGGCTGAACCAAAATTTGTCAACCTTGGCAAATGTTGTTCACCAGGAGAAAGAGATAGGTTCATCAAACTATTTCGACAATATAAGGATGTTTTTTCATGGACTTATGAGGATCTGAAAACATATGATGTCCGCATCATTCAGCATGTCATACCAATGAAAGCGGGTGTCAAGCCATTTCAGCAGCAATTAAGAAGGATGCATCCTACTCTGGAACCTCTGATTCAAAAGGAATTGAAGAAGCTACTGGACGCTAAAATAATCTTTAAGGTCCGGCATTTTGAGTGGGTTTCTAACTTAGTTCCTGTGAGAAAGAAGTCAGGAGAGATAAGACTATGTGTTGACTTTAGAAATTTAAACAAAGCTTCAGATAAAGACAACTATCCCGTCCCTTCAATGGAACAAATTCTTCAAATGGTGTCAGGATCTAAGTTATTTTCCCTTCTCGATGGTTTCTATGGCTACAATCAAGTATTAGTAGCTGAGGAAGATCATATTAAGACTACTTTCCGCACTAAGTGGGGAACTTTCGCATATATAAGAATGCCATTCGGCCTGATAAACGCAGGAGCCACATTCCAGCGAGCAATGGATATCGCCTTCCGAGGATTGGGTGGTCAATGTGTTGTTGTCTATCTAGATGATGTGACAGTTTTTTCAAAGAAAAGGGAAGACCATGTTGTTCATTTGAAGCATATTTTTTATCGTTGTCAGAAATATGGTATCTCATTGAATCCCAAGAAGAGTGTGTTCGTGGTTCCTGAAGGTAAACTATTGGGCCATATCATCTCCAAAAGAGGAGTATCAATAGATCAGGAAAGAATACAAGCTATCAATAGAATTCCAATGCCTCATAACAAGAAATCCATGCAGTCCTTTATCGGCACTATCAATTTCATCCGAAGATTTGTTCCATATTTCACGCAAATTGTTAAACCTTTACAACAAATGGTCAAACAAAGCGCACCATTCAAGTGGACAGATTTAGAAAAGGATGTGTTCAGAGACATTAAGGAATCCATAGCTAAAGCTCCTTCCTTAAGAAGCCAGATTTTGACAAGGATTTTATCCTGTATACCTTCGCTTCAGATGACTCTCTCGCAGTTGTGCTCACGCAAAAGGTGGAACTAGGGGACGAGTACCCAATCTCGTTTATGAGCACTGGTCTGCAAGGGGCTGAACTAAATTATCCCATTGTTGACAAGCATGCATATAATGTCTTCAAAGCAGTCAAACAGTTCATACCATATCTTCTTAAGAATAGAACTAAGGTTATAGTTCCCCACCCAGCTGTTAGATCCCTCTTCGTTCAAAAGGAACTAGGAAAAAGGAGGGGAAACTGGTTCACAGCTTTTCAAGAATATGACTTAGAATTTAAACCAGCCACTATCATCAAAGGACAAGGCCTGTGCAAATTGCTTACAGAAAATCCGACTGATGAAGAGCAACATTGGAAAAATGAAGCTGGACTGAACTCAGTTGAAGTATGTCCTATCTTCACAGCCCTCAATCTTGGTATAGGGATCTGGTGCATTATTTACAGCAAGGATACCTACCTAAGCACTGGAGCTCTAAGCAAAGAAGGGCATTATGTTTGAAGTCAGCAACTTATCAAATCATTGATGGGATACTTTTCAGAAAGAATTACGATGGAATTTTTCTTAGATGTCTAGAAAAGGAAGATGCAAGTAACGTTGTCAAAGAATTACACAATGGTCCCGCTGGTGGACATTATTCAGGGGAGACAACAGCTCACAAGATACTTAGAGCTGGATATTATTGGCCCATTTTATTACGAGATGCCCATGCATATGCACGGAACTGTGATATATGCCAAAGAAGTGTCGGGAAATTACCTAAGGCAGCAGGACCCTTGCAACCGGTTATTATCTCTGAACCTTTTGAATAGTGGGGCATAGATGTTATTGGAGAGATAAATCCAAATTCTTCTTTACAACATTGATACATCCTAATGGCTACCGACTACTTCACCAGATGGACGGAGGCTATCCTGTTGCGCAAGATCAATGAAGATGCAATCATCAGTTTCTTGAAAGAAAACATCATAACTAGGTTTGGGGTTCCAATTTCCCTTGTTTTTTATAATGCTTCCTATTTATCGTCTTTTAAGATAAATGAATTTGTTTACGAATGGGGAATTAAACTGCATTATTCATCCAATTATTACCCTCAAGTAAACGGATTAGCTGAATATTCAAACAAAAACCTCATTCGAATTCTCAAGAAGACCGTGATAGAAAATCAACGAAGTTGGCATATAGCTCTCCCAAATGTCTTACGGGCAGATAGGGTGACTCCAAAGAATGCATTAGGAGTTTCCCCTTACACTATTTTCTATGGAAAGGAAGCCATCCTCCCCCCCAACATCTTGCTTCCATCCTTACAGTTGTCCCAAGCCTCTTGAGGGTCTGGTAGCCAAGTCTTACAATCTAGAATCAATACCTTGCTTCAACTTGAAGAAGCCCGACAGAAAGCTAAAGACCAATTCCATCAGCATCAAGACATAGTCAAAAGATGGTTTGATAAGAGGAAGTCCGGTAAAAGGAGTTTTTAAGTTGGGGATTTAGTCCTAAAATGGGATCATAATTATGAAGTCAAAGGGATGCACACGAAATTCCAACATTTATGGATAGGCCCTTACCAAATTTCAGCAAAGCTCGACCCATCCACTTATAAGTTGACAGACCTCCAGGGAGAGGAAGTAACCCTTCCTCTCAATGGCCTCACCTTGAAACAATACTTTGCGTAGTCTCACTAAGACTTTCTATACATAAATAAAACTTTTCTTTTATGTTGCTTTAGCCCCTTGTTTTCATTGTTTTCAGCTATGTTGTTTCTTTTCTCAGCATTTGAAACCTTTTGTACAAAGTTTCTTTTCTGAAAGCACCTACGGTCAGGTTTCTCATCAAGATAGATCTCTCAAAGAAATCTCACAACTCATGAAGCTGAAACTACCCTCGAATGAAATTTTATCTATGTATTTTTCTCTTGCTGAACGCTCTCTAGAATGAAGAAAGCCTATTCTGTTAGTCACGCTAACCCTTGTTTAAATAGCAGAGATCTATGACTATCTTTATTACTATCTTCGGGCTCCATCCACTCTCACATGTAAAGGCATCTCAAGAAGGGCACCTAAGTTGGACCCATGGAGAGTAGCACATCTCGAGGGCATAGGGTATTGAAATGACTCCATGCCGCAAATCTAACGGCTAAAATGGCTTACAATCAAAGGTTTGTTTTCTAGAGATTCTCTCCTCAATTGAAGCATGGTTGAGACAAAAGCAAAACGTATAAGTCAAGAAAGTTGTCTGAAAGACTTAGCTCAAGCTAGGCTCCTCTCTGTCCATGAGGTTTGAGAAAATCAATAAAATCTCTCACTCACACAAAAGGACATTATGGATCGAGGAGCCAAAATAAAAAATCATGTTTAAAGAAAATATTTCTGGAAGGCCCAAACAACAAAGCTGTCAAATGTATAAACATCCAAAAGGGATGCAAGTGGCATGGGAATAAGGAACAAGAGCAATGGTGTCCATGAGAAGGTGTTGCAAATCCTGTAGAGTCCGATAGCGGTAGCCTTATGAAAGATGAATCTTCTAAAAATGAACCCCATATGTTGGCCCTTTGAAAGTTTTAAAGATGTCTTCATCAATGCTCCCCTTTCCCCAATCGCTAGCAGATAAAATGACTTGTTCCTTCACCGAGATTCGAATGCTCAGCTGAATGTTGCATATAAGATGGATAGCTTTTAAGAAGGTTTCGGATTAACGAGAGGGATTTTTTCAGAGATCTGTGTTCACCAGCAACTCGCCAATTGTTGTTGCAGCAACATCCCCCCCCAAATTTTGAAGATATTGGGGGCCCCTCCTTTCATTTTCCTAGAAAGACTGCCTAAAAAGTTAAGTCTAATTTGAAAACTTTTGGACTTAGTTTTGTTTCAACTGATGAATCTACTTTAAAAATTTGAAGTTTTTTTCTAAGTCAAAACTCACAACTCTTTCCCAAAACTGCGGAAGAACACAAATTTCTCTCCCAAAACTGCGGATGAACTTAGGATTCTCTTCCGAAACTGCGAAAAAACTTAAAATTGCTTCCCGAAACTGTGGAAGAAACTTAAAATTCTCTCCCGAAACTGCGGATGAACTCAGCAAGCTTGCCCGAAACTGCGGAGGAACTTGGGATTCTCTCCTGAAATTGCGGAAGCTTTCGCCAAGTGTTGCCATAGTAAGTTGGTCTTTTCCCCAGGTTATTCGACCGTTCATATTTCGATAAAGACTTAACAAAGTCATTCGTGAATTTCGGAAGGACTTACTGAGTCTTTCCGAAACTTCAGAACAACTAGGCAAAACCAGCCGCGATAAACTTATGGGAAAGTGAATTTCGGAAGAACTCACAAAGTGCTCCCGAAACATCAGAATGACTCACCAACCTTTTCCGCCACTGCGAAGCATCTTTTCCATTTCTCTCACAACAAGCAAATGCCTCGCCAAAGTTTCTCGCCTTTTGGGAGGAACTAATGAGTTCTGGCCGCAACTGCGGACGAAACTTGTGAGTCCGCTCCGCAACCCATGGTCACGCTTAAATGCCAAGTCGGCTTGAAATGACCGCATCGTACGAGCATTTAAAATCCATTTTAAATTGTCACCTACCCATTTAAATGCCCGCACATGTCAAACCTTATATAGAGGCGGTGAATTTTCATTGTTCCCATTGTTAGTTTTTATTCAAAAAAAGAAAACGCCCTTTGGGAGAAGTGCGTTGCTCCAGCTCAGCGCGTTCACCACCGTATCGACCTTACCCCACCACTGTTTTGTCTCCAGGTAAGCTCACCAACCGTTATCTTTGTCTTACCTTTACGTTGAGTTATTTCTTGGTGTTTCCCGTTTAATAACGTGGCCGGTAGGCATTGGTGGTATGTATCATTTTAAAGAACTTACGGTACTCGTGCCCCCATAAGTTTCTCAATACTTCCAACTAGGAGTCATAGTCGAGACCGAGTCAATCCCAGTTGGCCCTTTGTCTCTGAGCCGTCCGAACTTATTTTTCTTTCACTGGCTATGTTTCGGTCAAACTCCTACCCAGATTTACTCAAACCCAATTTTATACCGGCTGCATACCACTTCTCAAGTATTATCAACATCAGTAGTAGTTAGTTGAGATACTCAACCTCTCGCCTATCCGGCTCAGTTAATGACTATGGAAAACGGTTTCTTGTTTTCATTTTCCTCATAAGATTTTCCACTCCAAGCCATCCCACCATTCGCCATTAGAAGTACTATGATGGAGGTCACCCTATCCCCAAGGACTAGGAAGGAAGTAGGTTTTTCACGTTGTATGCTTAACCTTTTCGGAAGCATTCCAAAAGTTCCTAACCAGACATTGTCTCCCTAGAATAATCAAGTCTGAGGACCATGTTTTGTTTTCTGGAATGATCTATGTTTAGTTTTCCTCCCTAGCATGCAACTTTATAATTTTGTCTATGTTCATCATTGGCATGCTAAAATTGTCTTACTCTATGTTACACTCTCATAACGTGTTACAATTTTTATAATCATTCACATTTGGTTGCTGAAAAGGATAAGCCACGATGCCAAAGGTGGTAGAAAGAAAGCTAAAGTGATGGAACCAGAACCAGTGCAACTAAGGACTGAAACTCTTTTCCAAGACACTAGGTGTACCACCGACATTCCTCCCGAGGTCCATTGGGGAGATGTCTACTGGATGATTAGGGACCAAGATATCCCAGATGTTTTATTGGGGGAAGAGCAAATCTATCTCAACATCAGATCTTCCGGCATAGCCAAGGCTTCTACTCGCCCCGAATTGTTCCCATGCTTTGAAGTGATCAGATGGATACTGGAACATGCCAACCCACAAACAAGAGTGTGGCATGACAGCAAGGGAGATCCTTTCGCTTCATTCCATCCAGCTTATATTGCATCGGCCTACAAATTCTCACGTCCCCAGCAAGCTCTAAATGATGAATGGTTGGGACAGATGAATAATATCGAGATGGATAAAAGGTTGCTGATCACAGGCAAGCAGTTGAGGAAGAGAGATAATGATGAATATGATGTTTAGAGCTGAAGACCTCCTTTTAGATTAATTGCCCTAATGTTATGCAGAATTTTCGGCATGCCTGATGGCACTGTATATAGGATACAGTGGACTCCCATCATCCACTTCATAGCATTCAAAGCAACTGTGTTTGATTGAGCTACTATTCTTTTTGGTAGTTTGACATCCACAGTGGCCACAGCTAGAGAAGGTTTGGCCTTCAAAAAGTCAGAATTTTTCATGCCTTCATATCTTATTGACTACATTTTGGCCAAGCTCTCTTTTCCCAGGCTAGGTTGCACGTGGGATCAGGCCAACACCCCGATCTACACTGCCTATAAAATAATGTGGGCTCAAAACTAAAGAACAAACGACAAGATCATCTGCGAAGAGTTCATCATGCCCCTGTATGAGCAGATGTTCAAGGAAGAGCCCAATTGTCTATCAGAAAATGCCATGGAGGTCCTGGAAAACTATGGCAATTTTTACTTCTGAAAACAGGGCACCTACATCAAGATGTTTGGAGGTACCAAAGCACCATATATTTTTCCAAGATACACTATTGATTATGTAGTCCTCAAGGAAGCAGTGAGGCAAGTTTTCCTTGATGGAATAGGAGGAGTTCTTAACAAGCAACATAAGGCTTCCTTCCCACCTTCTCCTATTTGCATAGGAGCCTATAAATTCTCAGGGGTTGCAACAGCCGAGGAATACATTCAAGAGCTGAAAGCTTTCCACTTCAATGAGGTGATCTTCCATAGAAATGATAGGTGGAGCAAGGTTGCCGAGCATTGCAAGGAGGTATATGTTGATTTTGAATATGTTAATTACTATGATCCAAAGGAAGAAATGTTCAGAGGCATCAGCAACATGACTGATTTGTAGATTTGTCGTCAAGGCAGTGGAGCTAGCTCTAGCTCTGCCACAGCTCGAGAAGCCAATCTGTAGAAAGAAAGGGAAGTAGTTGAGGCCTTGGCCCATGAATAACAAAGATTGAAAGAAGAAGCAAGACTGCAACAGGAAGCTAAGGAGGCAAGGTTGAAGAAGGAAGCTGAGGAGGCAAGGCAGCAGAATGAAGAAGAAGAAGCAAGGTTGTAGAGAGAAGCTGAAGAAGCAAGGTTACAGAGAGAAACTGAAGAAGAAGAAGGAAGGCGTAAAACTGAAGAGGAACAAAAGATGGAGGAAGAGATTAAGACCAATGAAGATGCCCAAGCAGGTGGCTTCGGCACCCAAGATATGGAAACAGACACATCTCAAGTAGGTGGCTCCGGTACCCAAAATGTGGAAACGGACACATCTCAAGTAGTACAGACCCCACCCATAGAGACAGAAGCACATGTAATAGACCTCCCGATCATCCCTTACACCCCATCAGAAGATCATACTGTGTCCCAATGGGATGAATTTGTGTATTATAAGAAGAGGAAGGCAATGGTCTTCAAGTCGGAAGAGAGGATAAAGAGACTCTTCCAAGAAGATATTGTTACCCAGCGAGAGACCACGGTGATGCAAAATACAAATAAGGCTCCCATAGCTATGGCATCCGTCGCTGTGTCGGCAGCAAAAGCAACAAAGGACAATGTGCTTGATATGGTTAGATAATTTCAGCCAACAAAGAGGAGAGCTCGCATGTTGCAACATACTGTGGATAATGAGCAGGCTTACAGGGATCTTGTGGTGAATAAATATAATCACCTATCTGTTGATCACAAGGAGTTGTTAGATAAGTATCGCCATTTAGAAGACGAAAAGGAGCACCTGGCAATCCAGGTGATGGTTCTAGAAGCATAAAAGAACGATTCTGAAGCTAGATTTTTTCATCTAGAAGCAGATAAGCAGGCAATGGTTGAAAAATTAGAGCAGGCAGAAAGAAAAGCAATAGATATGTCGCCCTTTCATGAGCTTTCCTGCGACATTTTGAGGCAAATGCACGCCACACAAGAGCTGATTACTGAGGAAGTGTGCAGGCTCAAAGCCATGACGGTTAGGTTGAAAGAAGTTAATACAGAAGCCAATCGGCTTAAGGGAAAATACACTTTGGTTAAAGCAAACATCCTAAGCTAGATCGAATGGAGAGAAGGGAAGGTTGATTTCCCCAAGCATCTCCCATTCAAGTCAGTAGATGATTTTAAAGAAGATGCAACCCTTATGGAATTCTGCAGAAACTGTGGCCTCAAGCTGATGGCTAAGATCCAGGGAACAATTGATAAGAGTAACAACCTATATCAAAAGATCCATGAAGTGCATGATAAGTGCAAGCTGATTTTTCCTCAGTCCCTCGATGAGTTTCCAAGCAAAGAGCAACGTTTATCAGACTTGAAGGAAGAGCTGGGCATTCAAATAGAATATGTAAAGAAGATTGATGTCCTAGCCATTGATGATCTCCATCACTATATTGGGCTATCATCAATATACAGTCATTTGCTTAAGGAAATCCACCAAGCAGCAATTGCAGAAATTCATGGTGTTGAAGTACAGCTTGGTAAGCATGTGACTTCCTAGAAGATCTTGCTCCCTTCACCATCAAATGTGGTTATCAAAGACACTGGTGTCTGGTTCATCTACATTGCAGAGGAGGAAAAGAAAGCAACAGCAATAGTAGCAGCCAGCACAAGCACCTCACTTCCAGCAGAAGCGCCTCTTCAAGGATGAACACGCTAGTCCTATTGCGTTGTTCCTATTTTCATCTATTCTCCCTGTGCTTAGAGCGTAGAGTCACTAGACAGCTGTCCTTTTCTATTTTTGAGAAATTTTATGTTTTAAGAAAAGGGCCATGATTTGTTTATTTAGGGGAAAAGTCTTTAGAGGATAAGTGTAAAGAGCCAGGTGGGAACCCAAGAGGCATTTTGTAAAGATATAAATAGAAGCTTAGGGAATAGTGTAAACCACTTTTGGCAGGGAAAAGATTTTTCTTAACTTGTATGAGCTATCTTCCACTTGCTCCAAGAAAATGAAATTTTCCTAATAAGAGCCTGGAGAGGACGTCTTTTGCATGGGAATGGATGTTGGATGCATGCTGGATTATTCCTGTGTCTTTCATATTCTACGGTGAGATCTTTCTTTGCTGCCTTGGATTATTTCTATGTATTGAATGATCTTGTTGTTTTCTGTGCAAATGATTTTTTCTCTTACATGAGTAATAGAATGCGTTGTATGTAAATTGGAAGCTATCTTTTAATATCTTTTTCCTTTTGCTATAGTTGTATCTTCATGGTTTAATAGCTATCTGTTGATCTATAAATGCTTCTTTCAGCACATTACTCATACTTATAATGTTGCTCCTTGCAAGGATAGTTTAGGTTTATTTTAGTTTTTTAGACACAGATTTGTTTCAAGTTCTGCATTTAGATTAAGTTAGCTTAGGCACTTGCATATCATCTTAAACCTTAAAATAAAAAAAAGAATGTTAGATCGGGCCATAACCGATGTAATTGAAGCAAATATCTAAATCTAACGGTTGTCGGAACCGCTAACCGGACAGAATTCCCAAACCAAACAGTGGACAATCTAATTGGGATAGTCTACCGGGGAGAATCCCTTTCTGCTTGATGCTGCGATCTTCAGGGCATCAACAGGTTGTAAGTTATAAACCGCTTCTGGATTTGCTCAATCGTTCTCCAAGATTCTCTAGAAATGTTGCACCCCCATACTTCACAACCGTATAAGATAACATGGGTGACAAGAGTTTCAAAGAGGAACTTTTTTTTATCCCACATGACCAGGTTGACTGATTTACAATTATTTTCAAGACCAAAATAAGCTTCCCATTCTCGATTAATCCTTTTCTCAATATTATGGTTCCAATTGAACTTGTGATGAATATCAATTTAGCTTGTGATGAATATGTAATTTTTTAAATTCATTTCAAATGGATTCAAATTCCATTTAATGTAATTTTTAAAAGTTTTAATAATTTTACACTTACTAATATTGTTTTTAAATTAACATTTCCATTTTATTAAAATTTTATTTGGAAATTTTTAAATATTCAACTCACATTTATAATTAAAAAAATATTAATATATTTTTTTATTATTATATTTTTTAAGTTAGTGTTCAAAAAAATTCAAAAAATTATATTAAAAAGTATTAAAATTATATATTAAGAGTTAAATTTGTATATATAAAAAAAGTGTTATGGAGTTTGTTAATCTAATTTTCAATATATATTTTATGAATTTTTTTTCACATTAAAACATATTTAGTAAATCACATTTTTAACATATTTTCAATTTTTACAATTTACATTTTTTTTATTAATCGTGTTATTTAATATATTTTTTCATTAGCATTTTTGTTTTTCATTCCATTGATTTTTATGATGTGTTTCTTATTTATTAACAAATAATCCTATGATGTGTTTCTTATGTTATGAATATTTGATTAGGAGACATTAGATAACCTTAAGTCTTTTATTATTTAAAAGTCTAAAAGAATATCTTTGTTTTAGTTTCGATATATTTTGGTGCATTATGGATAAAACAAATATATTAAAGAGTTTTTATTCATCAATTTATTTTAGAAAGGTTTTGAAGATTTCAATTTACTTTATTTATCAATTCATTTTAGAAAGATTTGAAGATTTCAATTTACATTATAATATCTTTAATGTTTTATTAGTAGTGGCTAATATCTATATCTTTCCATATTTCTTTCAATTTTTTTAAGAACCTTGAATAACAAGTGTCACTTCTCTTAAATTTCTTTTTAAACTATGTAAAAATAATATATTCTTACAAATATCAAATGTTTTGAATACTTACTTTAATTCTTAAACTTTTTGTATGTATAATTACTAAATTAAAACATCTCTAACAAACAAAAATGATCACTTATTTTAATGATTTTTTTTTTAAACAATCTTTAAATATAGTTATTGATTCACAAATTTACATGGTGTTTCACTCTAAATAATTATAATCACTTTTTAATTTACTTTTTGAACACTTTTTAATTTATTTATTTTTAACATAGTATATAATTTTACAATTATATATAATTAGCTTTTATTAATATTAATTAAAGTTTTTTTTCTTAATTATTTTTATATTTAAATTCTCAATAAAATTTTATCCAAAATTAAAATTTAAAAATTCATATTTTTCAAAATTTTTAATTAATAATAATTTAAATGATTCATTTTCAAATTTTTTAATTAATAATAATTCAAATGATTCATTTTTCAAATTTTGTAATTAATAATAATTCAAATTATTACAATAAGAAAAAATTGTACATAATTAACACTAAACTTTGTTTACATTTGGGTTTTATTATATTTCAAACACTAACACAACCTATTTATGTTTATATGTTCATCATATCTTAAGTATAAATGGAATCATCTTCTTAATGTGTTGAAATATGTATATGTTGAGGGATGTATGTTTTAATACCATTAAGGAGTGAAAGTGAATAAACTTATATTAACATAAAAAAAAAACCATAAATTAGGACATTTTAATCTCTTTGTTATTTTATATCATACGAAATGAAATGATAAAACTTATATTAATACAAAAGAATTTAAGTTAGAAAAATATTTTTTTTTACTATTTTATCTGATGAAACTTGATGCCAAATGTTCACTGTGAACAAAAACTTATCACTTTACTTAATACTAACATATATTTAAAAATAATTATAAACATGTTAGGACAATCTATTTTCTTCACTGTTTTATATCTTGCTAAACTTGATACCAAGATTTTCATTGTGAACAAAAACTTATCACTTAAATACTTAATACTAGCATATCTTTAAAGATAATTATAATATTTATAGCTTTTCATTGTTGAAAAAGACTTATGAATATCTTTATTTTATATCTTGTGAAACTTGATGTCAAGATTTTCATTGTGAACAAAAACTTATCACTTAAATATTTAATATTAGCATATTTTTAAAGATAATTATAAAATTTATAGCTTTTAATTGTTGAAAAAGGTTTATGAATATCTTTAAGTAAAGGGGTGGTCAACATGTTAAAATGGACATAAGGCTGGAGAATTTATAAAAAAGTTGGAAATCAACAAATTATAGTTTTTCAGGGGAGGCAAGTGCGGGAGGGGTCATTTATGACCTAGGAGGAAATATTATCAGAACCTATGCGTGGGGCCTCGGAAAGCGATCGAACAATTATGTTAAATGGGTTTTCTTTGACGCAAGGAATGGAGTGCATGTATGAACTTCACATTGAATATTTTATGTTATTTGGAGACTTCTGGATAGTTATCCAAGCCATGAATGATTTGCAAAGTTCTAAGGAGGAAAAGAATGGTTTTCAAAAAAGAATCACTATTTTTTTTTCCAAGAACCTCTAAGATTTGCTTCTTCCACATTAAAAGGTTCCACAATGTGAAGGTAGATCAAATGGTTAACAATAGAACTAGGCTTAAGGAAGGGGATTTATCACTTAACGAATCCCCCCCAATTGTAAAATGGTGTCTTTTGAAACTTGAATTAATGGATGCTCTACCCAAGAGTGGGTGGTTAAATGCTATAGCTCGTCGTCTTTTATGTGGCATGCCAGATGAATGGATTGCACTTCAAGCTGGCATGGGAGGGTCTTGTCTCACCTTTCCTTCATTTATTTCACATTCTCTCATTAGTGTTGAGCATTTAGGAAAGTAGCACGAAGATTTCTAGGGATTAATGGTGAACCCTTCATCCTTTTCGGTGCAAGAGGATATATGGGAGCTACAAATGTTCTTTTCCTATTTGCGATGTTCTAAGAACCTTGCTTATAGCAAGGATTTGTCGGTTCAGAAGGATATTGTTATGGTTTGGATTTGACTTGCTTTAAAACTTGCTTAGAGGACGCCAAGACCAGTTACAGTGTTCAGACCGGTGAAGTTGAAGAGCTGAAGAAATGCGTCTCTGAAATGGAGCAAGTCCTAACTGCAAAATTGGATGGGGTGTGCGGAATTATGGTGGAGCTATGCCGGATTATCCATTAGTAAAGCATGAGTTATGTTGAGCACCATGAGAACTATTTTGTCCACTTAAAGGAGACTTTAGAAGCAATGCAAGCTGATGCCAATGGCCTATACCCGTGGAACTGCAAGCCATAAAGAGAAAATGCAGAGGCCTCCCCCATGGACAAAGCTTCTGTTTCATAGCCATAAATAGATGAAGTCATTACACAGGAATGAAGCTTTATTCTCTATTAATATTTAAATTTATAGATGTTTTTATATTATCTACAATATAAAAAATGAATTAATAATAACAATTCCACAATATAAAAAATGAATTAATAGTAACAATTCCACAATATAAAAAATGAATAAGCATTATTATTTATAAATTTTAAGAATAATCTATGATCTCAAAGGCAAAAATAGAATTATAAATTAAGGTGTGTAAAGTAACTCCATGATTTTAGCTTGTTGTAGAGTATTCTTTCTTTACTCAACCATATTAGATATTTTTTATGAACAAAATGTTTGATGTGTTAACGTTGTCCCTAAAAAACAAGATATACAAATTATCAAAGTTGCAAAACAATGATGTCAATACGGGATAAGAGGGAGTACCTTTCATTGAATCGTACAATTCATGAATTCTTTTATCTCTTGACTTTAATGAATCAACCATTACGGAAATATATATATATATATATAATGAATTAATGTTAAAGTTGAATAAAAACAAAAATGCACTCAAACGAAAACAACATTAATATTTAAAATAACCAAATGTCAAAGTTTATATAAAAAAGACACACAAACAAACAAAAATGTAGTTGCATTAGTACCTATAATGCAGTAGGAATCCAGATAAATATTATTTATTAAATATTTTAATAAATTAAATTGCAAAACTTTGAATAAGAAAACGTAAGGATAATACGCAATCCAAATTAATCGGGTAGAAAGGTGTTCGAAGGTTATGTTCCAAACTTCGAAGGCAATTTAAGGTTTTTTTGCTTTGGATGTTCAACCTATCACTTCCGGTGTATAACTTTGACGAATCCAAATTCCCCGAAAAACAAATTCCAAACTGTAGCGGTTGCAAAATTAAGGACACATGGCCAATTAATCTTGAGGATATGAAAACCAAAATGTGTATAAAAGGGAATTCTATAAGCTCCTACAAGTGCGTTTAAGAATGTATTAGAAGCTAAACACAATGTATACACACTCCCATGGAATACATTTTCAATTTTGACCTTTGATAAGAACTATGTGTTAGTTCAATTATTTTAGGGTAAGACTATTTATAATCCAATGTTAGTTAAGTGTTATCATATTTGGGATGTTGAGGTGGTTACTTTTTGTAATTTTTGTATAAAAGGTCATACAATATTCAAATAATTGGGTCATTCATTGCACAGGAAAGTCAATGGGTGCATTTTATGATCATGTAGTATTAAAGATGATTTATTATTTGAAAGTGTGAAGATGGGAAAGTGACACACAAATTAGTTAAGCTATCAAGAAGGAAATTGTTATCATTGGTTGGTGCATGTCAAGGGTATTTGAATAATAGAAAAATATATAAATGAGAAGAATGAGGAGATTGGTATGGCTATTGGAGAGTTGAATACTATGTGAAAAATGGTTCGAAAAAAAGATGAGTTAAAGGAATACATATGAGAGGAGAGGCCAAGAAAAAAAGCAACTTGAATATGCCATACACCAACAGTAATATTATGTATTACATGTAAGCATGCCTTTATTGTTTTTACCATAAATTTTGATCCAGAATTCAGATTTTGATGCTCCTTATATCATTGGAAAGGTATTTCCGAGCTCTACAAATTTTATGTTTTAGATTTTCTATTATTAATCATTGTTTTTCTTTTATTTTTAAAATAAAAGTATGAATATGTTTACCCATAGAATAAAATGCATCCACGTTTTTGTTACATAAGAACATACCTTCACTGTTTTTTCCATAAATTTTAATTGGGAAATTAGAATTTGATTCTACTTATATAGGTGGAAAGGTATTTCTTGAATCTACAAACCTCTCTCTCTCTCTCTCTCTCTCTCAACCCCTAACTACCAATATCTCTCCCTCCCTCTCCCTCCCTCCCTCCCCAATATATATATATATATATAAACCCCTAACCACCAATATCTATCTTTCTATCTCCCCCTCTCTCTCTAAACCTCTAACCCCCAATCTCTCTCTGTGTAAACCCCTAACCTCCAATATCTCTCTCTCTAAACCACTAACCCCCAATATCTCTCACTCTCTATCTTTGAACTCCTAACCCCTAATATATATCTCTCTCTCTACCCCTCACCTCCAATCTCTCTCTCTCTTTCTCTCTCTCAAAACCCCTAAACCTCCAATCTATTTCTCTCTCTAAACCCCTAACCACCAATCTCTTTCTCTCTCTAAACCCCTACCTACCAATCTCTCTCTCTCAAACGCTAACCACCAATATCTTTGTCTCTCTCTAAATCCCTAACCTCCAATCGCCCTCTCTCTCTAAACCCCTAACCCTTAACCCTCAATATCTCTCTAAACACCTAACCTCCATTATCTCTCTCTATAAACCCCTAACCGCCAATCTCTCTTTATCTATCTTTGTTTCTTTGTCTCTCAATCTCTAAACCCCTAACACCCAATCTCTATCTTTATAAACCCCTAACCCCTAACCTCCAATCTCTCTCTCTCTCTCTCTCTAAACCCCTAACTACCAATCTCTCTCTCTCTCTCTCTCTCTCTCTCTCTCTCTCTCTCTCAACCCCTAACTACCAATATCTCTCCCTCCATCCCTCTGCAATATCTATCTCTCTCTAAACCCCTAACCAGCAATCACTCTCTTTCTATCTCCATCTCTCTCTAAACCCCTAACCCCCAAAATCTCTCTCTAGAAAACCCTAACCTCTAATCTCTCTCTCTCTCTCTCTCTCTAAACCCATAACCCCTAATATCTCTCTCTTTCTCTAAAATACTAACCCCAAATATCTCTCTCTCTAAACCCTTGACCTCCAATCTCTCTCTCTCTCTAAACCCGCGAACCTCTAGTCTCTTTCTCTCTCTAAAACCCTAACCACAAATCTCTCTCTCTAAACCCTTGACTCCCAATCTCTCTCTTTTCAAACCCTAACATCAAATCTCTCTCTCTCTCTCTCTCTCTCTCTCTCTCTCTCTCTCTCTCTCTTTAAATCCCTAATCCCTAATATCTCTCTCTATAAATCCCTAACCCACATTCTTTCGCTCTCAACCCCGAACCTCTCTCTCTCTCTCTCTATTTATCTAAACCCCTAACCCCCAATATCTCTCTATAAACCCCTAACATTCAATCTCTCTCTCTCTCTCTAGCTAAACCCATAACCCCTAACTTCCCCCAATATCTCTCTCTATCTAAACCCCTAACCCCCAATCTCTCTCTCTCTATTTGTTTCTCTCTATGGAGTATTCTTATCCTAGATTATCTTTCCCAAGAAGAGGATAAAGGGAACAACAAGATCAAGTCCCAATCAAATATGAAGAACACATTTCTAGATAATATGAGGATTGAGTACATAAACCCCATCATTCACTACACCAAGGCCCATGAAATATTTGGGCATGAATGGGAATGAATGGTGACTAAACCATAGTTTTGTACATCAATTGAAAAATCGCTTGGATATTTATTTTGTAATGATCACACAACACTTGACTTGGGAAACTTAGTCATATATGACATATGAAATTTGGTTCATGGCACATGTTTATGGTTTTTTTATTTGGTGTTACATCCCTTAGACATTTGTAGACCTTGTGACACATTATCATGGGGATGATCAAATGTTTGGAACAACCAAAAGCAAAGGTATCAAAATGTAACTTTTGGAAATCACGAGGCCATAGTGGCATTGATATTTTTTTTATATATTGAATCACTTCAACACTTGCCACTCATCCTCTCTGTATTGATGATTCACATTGGCATTTAACATTGCATGTGGATAATGGAAAACGTAAGTGGACTTAACTGTTATTAACATGTGATTCCCTTTTGGAGGTCACAAGTTTGAAACCAGAGGGACTATGGTATGTAACCTTCATAGACTAGTACACACCCTTATATATTTTCTTAATGATATTTGGATTTATTTTTCTACTAAACTAGTACTTTTTATGTTTAAAACCAATGTAATATAATTTACTTGCATTATACCTAAATTGATTGGACTATATAGGCACAAAATCTAATAAGCCACCACAAGACCCTACCATGTCTTGAGTTTCAAGAATAACTATGAGTTCTACTAGTTTTGAAAGGGATGGAAACTTTTTAGAAAGTTTGGATGCAAACATAGCATAAGAATTTGGAGACCCAAGTCCAGATCAAATGGTAAAATAACATGTTAGTAACATAATTAATTCACTTTTGAAAAAAAAAATTAGTGCTTTCATAAGCTCAAATTAGAAATGGATTTTAAAATATACAAAATTAAAACAAACAAGAAAGTTGTTGGGTTTTCAAGATTATATACACACAAAGACACATGAGAATATATTAAAATAACTATCTTCATTTGGAAAATCAAGAAAACCCGATATCTGAACTATGCATAGGGAAACTACAATTGGTGTTGTCATGTCGGGGACTTCAAGAAGACAAATTGTGACAATGATGTAAAAATATCTTCATGTTTCAATAAGAACACTATGGAGGGATACTAAATGTGGGCATTGTATAGATGAGAAAAATGAATATGCTTGTTGGGATCTTATTTGCAGGAAGCCCTATTGAGGTAGGCTTTCAAAAGCTTTTAGAGATAAAGTTGTAGAGTTTCAGGAAACCCATTTTCATGCTATACAAAATAAAAAGCAGTTTTGTGATGGAACTTATCTAGAGGAATGTATGATGAGCATTGTAAAAACATTATAAATATGAAGCAATTTAAACTATTTTAGGTATTTCAAGAAAGAAATCAAGCTGCAAATATTTCCTTTAACAAGTTTCATAAATTGGAATGGTGGCACATTGGGACAAACATAATCTATGACACTTGTTGTTGTGAGTACCACATTTAATTATAGCTCTATTATGACACATTCATATATTTCTTCAAAGTAAAATGGAAATATGATGCTCCTCCTCCCAAAGTCTGTGAATTTATTTCAATGATATAATGCATAAGTAATCCTTAAGATGTGATTTTTAATAAATTATGTGTAGGTAGAAGAAGATGCCCTAAATGTGGTAATCAAACGTTGTTCTACATGAATTTTCCTATGGATCATGCACACACTATATTTCCATATATCGCGGTCACAAGGAGGTTATATGAGTAAATTTACTACAAACTCATCCTCTTTTATTACATTTTACTAAGAAAAACCATTATTCTAGAAATCATTGAATGAAACAATATTTGATCCATGAAAATTGCTTATCAAGTTACAAAGAAGGTGAGAAATGTCAAGCTTCAAAATTTAAGAAGAATTTCTGAAACCCACAAGATGAAAGATGAAAGATTCTGTGGATCATTTTATGATCTAGGTCATGAGAATTGTCAATAAACTATATGCACACTGAGAAGACCTTCAAGAACAAAAGGTTGTCGAGAAGGTACTTAGAAGCCTTCCTATCAAGTTTGATATGGTACTTACTTCCATATAATAAACCAAAATTATATCCCAGTTATCAGTATATGAACTCACAAGGTCTCTATCATCACACATACCAAAGTCAACCATAGTAATGAAACCCTAGAGAATGCATTTCAGACTTAGGCCTCCACTAGCATAGGTCGAGGTCAACGACATAGAAGTAGAGGCAAGTGAGGATGAGATGATTCTAAAATGGGAGAAAGGTTAGTCCCAAAACATTCACAACAACCACAAGATTACTCTTAGAACCAAAGGGGGAGAATCTAAAGGACTGACAAGTAAAAAATCCAGTGCTTTTAATGCAAGAAGTTTGGCCTCTACAAAAGTGAATGCAAAAGGAAGTAAGTAGATATGAACAAGGGAAAAGAAAATGGAATCAATGATGATGAATGTACGTCTAAATTAGTGTTCCTTTCATGTCACAACATAGAAGAAACCAACAACAAATATATTTGTTTTCTATATAGTCGCTACAACAATCATATGCTAGGTAAGAAAGATTTGTTTTCAAGTTTCAATAGCTCTATCGCATCTGAAATAAAATTAAGAGATGATTATCAAGTAAAATCCCTAGGAAAGGTATAGTTTCTATTTTGGACTAGTAAGAGCAAAAGAACGATATTTGTGATGTTTACTATGTACCTAGTCTTAAAAATAATATGATGAGTGTAGGGCACATGATTCAACATGGTTACGCAGTCACATTTAAAGGCACCACATGTACAATCTTTGACAAGCCACCAAGTAAGAGACTCATATCACAACTACAAATGACAAAAATAGAATGTTTCCCTTAAAGTTAAGAATTCTTAAACTATCATAGTCATATCCACATAATGTCTCAAGCACATATGAGACATGGTTTTGGCACCTTAGTTATGGTCATTTACCCTTCAATAGTCTCATCCTTTTACAGAAGAAGTCCATGGTCAAGGGCTTACCCATTATAAATGCACATGACAACTCTTCTAAGAACTGTATCTTATCCAAACATCAATGTGAATCATAACTTTACAACTGCTTCATAAAGAGAAAAGGAACACCTTGAATTGGTGCATACAAATCTTTCTCGCCCTTTGCAAATCCAATTAATAGGAGGAATATTTTATTTCTAGCATTCATTGATCATTTTAGCAGGTAAGTCTAGGTGTATTTTGTGAAGAATAAATCAGCTACATTTGAAAATTTCTAAAATTTCAAAGCCATGGAAGAGAAACACAGTGGAAAGTACTTCATGGTACTCAAATCATATGGATGGGGTGAATATGAATCCAAATAATTCAAATAATTATGCAATCAAGAAGGGATTGAAAGGAAATTCACCACAAGGTACACTCCATAATAGAATGGAGTAGCTTGAAGAAAAAATAGAACAATCATGAATATTGATAGGAGTTTGATCAAGGCTAAAAATATATCCACGAATACTGAGAATAAGTTATATCTTGCTCATTTTATATTATGAATCGGTGACCATTCAACAATGTGAAAAACAAAGTCCCTCAAGAATCCTAGAGTGGCATGAAGTCTAGTGTCTCATTTCAAAGTTTTTGTCTATGTAGATTATATTCATGTTCCTACATAGTTGAGGAGGAAACTTGATAACAATGAAAAATACATTTTATTGGATACGATGAACAATCCAAATGTTATAGGTTGTATAACCCTATCACCAAGAAGTTTATTGGGAGAAGAGATGTTAGAATCCTAGAAGATAAATCTTGGCAGGATCAAGCAAATGAAATAGTTGGAAGTTAGAATCCTTTTCTACAGGAAGATAAATGGGTAGAATCTACAGGACAACAAGCCCTTCACCCTAGATATCCAAGGATACAAGTACAAAGACAAGGAGAACAAATAGTGCACAGTCCTTCTTTTATTTGTTCCACGCAAAGGAGTTTTTCATGACCAGAGTTGTCAATGGGGATAAAACCTTACCATAGTTCTTCGTAAGCTTCCTATATTCATCAAAATGTCCTCAAAGTAAACCAGCAAAAAATCATGAATATATGGCCTAAATTTTATTTATGGGTATTTTAAAAGTACAGGGGGAATTATAGAGTCCAAAGGGAAATACCAAGAACTCATAATGGCCTTCATGTGTCCAAAAATTTTCTCTTTGTGATATTGACCTCCTTCATTATAATTCGATCGTACCTTGAGAGAAGGTCAAGTTTGGTGAAAAATGTTTCCACATGGATCTCATCCAAATGATCATCAATGACTAGGATGGTAAATTTATCTTTCATGGTAAACTTATTAAGGGAAATAAAAGTAGGATACATGTGCCAATTTCCTAATTTCTTTAAAACAACGACCACTAGGGAAGAATATGGGATAGCGCTTGGATGAATGACTCCTACCTCTAGTACCTCTAGAATGATATTTCCAAGTTTATTATTTTGTGAAAATGAGTGCCATATATGGCATACATTTGGTGTTTGACTCTCCGAAATCAAGGGAATACCATGATCATGCTATTATCTAGATGTGGAGTAAACCCTTTGGTGTCTCAAAGACCTGTTGATGTTTTTCCAAAACGCTTTGCAAGTTTCGATGGATTTCAGGTGTGGTGCTATCTATATCATAGATGGCATGGAAGTGAGTAATAATTCCAAAGTGGCCTTTCTTCAATCATTTTTACATCCATTGATAACTTATGATTTCAGGGGATCTTTCCTAAATCCCTTTGACGACGTTAGTATGACAGTCTTTAGTAAAGATAAAGTAATTCCTTAACACATCGCAATGGCATTCTTAAGCCAATCACTAGTGAATAAAGATGTGGGTGCTACCACCATCAACCAAAACTACCACTTTGTTATTCTTGATGTAACCCAAAAGTTTCAAGGTTTGTGGGGATGAGATATTAAATAAAGTTTGAAGAGAGATGAGTGGTTATTCTTGATGGAATTCAGGTTCCACTTGTTCATGCATGGGAGGACATTGGTTAGTGACCTCAAACTTTGGGGTATATTCCATAATGATTTATTTAGAATGGGTAAGAGTAATCATACCAATTTAAAATAAATTGTGTTCTTTACATTTATGACCTAGAGCATATTTTTCATCAAAATTATAGCAATGTCCCCATATTTAACAGTTAGCCACTTCTGATGGAGACAATATTTGTACTTTCAAGGGAGGAGAATGAATTGTGATTCAGGAATTTACTTCTGCAGGGAATGAGAGATAAATGAAAAAGGGTTTATTAGTTTGTGTGTTGATCATTGTCTCTACTTCTAGAACCATCTCCGATGCCTCCAAGTAGATAGCAGGATGTTGCATTATCACTTGTTCTTTAATTGCTTCATTCATGCCACTATTTAAACATTCTTTATAGAAAAAATCAGTTAATTTCTCTTCATGGATGGATAATTGCTCAAAGGCTAAGATAAATTCTACAATTGAGTATGTTTGGTGTAACTTGGTAAGCTTCCCCAAAAAGTGAGTATCTTGCTTGTAATGGGTATGGATATATTTAAAAAATATACTCTATTTGATGAATTTCCCATAGGATTTTTCATACCACTACCACCATTACCATCATTCTAGATCTAGGTACAAGATTCCCAACTTAATTTTGTTCATGTCATCAATAAAGTCATTAAGATAAAAGTAATGTTCCATTTGGGTGATCCATCCTAATGAGTTAGAACCATCATATTTTTTCAAGTCCACATTAGAAAAATAGTTTCAGGTGTTGTTATCCAGGGAAAGTGGTTTATGGATGTGAGGATCTGGAGGGTTTTGGTCAAGGATAAATAGTTTCGAGTGAGATGGTTCTTCGTGGTCTGGATCACTTTCTTATATATTCCAAGGGATTTCTTTATGAGGTGATATCCAAGATAGTATATGATCAAGTTTTTGATCCAAGTTATAGTCTATGTTTCTTATTTCCTCTAGAAGTTTTTGAATCTCTCCCATATATCGATCATCATTGTACTATATTTTAGCATGAATATTATTGTATTGTTCATCTAGTGCATCAATATTTGCAACATTTGAGTGAGTATTCATGTTTTCTAGGGACTTGAAATGTGTTTTATAAGAAGGAGGATTTTCCACCATGGGATGGTTGGTGGAGAGTAAGGTTTATAGGGTCTTGATTATGAGAGAGTGTCAAGTGATATATATCTTTGATATATGTGCAAGGTCCAACAATAGTACTCGAACCAATATCTTAGGAAACTAACTAATGAGGCTAGACAATGCCCTTATCCATACTACTTGACTACCTAGGTACTTGAGAGAGATCTCCCTGAGTGTTGTTCTCGATGTACTATAACTACAAGGGGATCAATTAGTTTATCTAAGGCAAGTTCCAGGTACACCTATAGTAATTTTGATATGGATTTGTGGAAGTGAAATCCTATATACAATTGTTGTATAATGTGGTGTTACTCGAAGGGGTACCAATAGAGGTTACAAGGGTCAAAATAATGTGTCTTAAGTACCCTTGTATTTTCTATGTGCATGCTTCCCCAACCATAGTTTTACCTAGTAGATGATATATCTATATGTTATTTAAATATGCTAGCAAACATCTCTAAAAAGATGAAAATTGAGCCTGATAACTCTAGAAATGGCTCTACAATAATTGGAATATAACCCTAGAAAGATCTATACAAAAGCACAACTACCTTCCATTCTTAGAAATTCTCATCACAAAGAAATAAAAAGGTTATCTTACATTAGGTATATAGAAAGAAAAACCACATAAATAAATACTTGCATATTCATTCTCATCACCATCCCTCTTAGAAGCTTGGCATATTAAAAACCCTATCCTTCATAACACTCATAGTTGCAAATGCTAAGAATCTTGATGAAGAAATATTAAAACACCTTTCAAGGGTCCTCCGGAGAAATGGCTACAAACTAACAAACTCATTAGGAATTCCTTTAGGAAGCAACAAGATGCATCAATACGAAACCAGGAGAAGGAAATGGAAAGTAAAAGAATAGTGATCCTCCCATACATACAAGGGACTATTGATAAGATAGCCAAGGTTCTAAGAAACAAGAAAATCAAAAATTATTTCTCCCCACTAAAATTCTCGAGAAAATTTCTTTATAAAACCAAAGATTCCACTAATTTGATGATGAATAAACGTGTTTAGTCAATTCGTTGTTCATGTGGAGAAGTATTCGTTGGATAAATTGGTCATTTGATAAAATTTAGGAAAAAATCTAACACCATGCAAACATCACATATAATAGGGATAAGAAATCTATAGTGGTTGAGCATTCTAAAAAAATAGCCATTATGTGTGTGTAAAATGTGGAGGTGATTTCAATGGAGGAACAATACAATAAAAGACCCATGTGATAAGTAGTGAAGATAGATAAACATCTACGTAATTTCAACAAAGACAATGGGTTAATCCTGACCAATTCATGGAATCCTTTGATTCATACCCCAAGGAATAACATATTGAACTACATGTGACTGGTTTGTTATTAAATATTTATTGGTCAATATTTCCTCATAACTCAATGAGATTCACATTCTCCTAATGATGGACTTGGCCATGTAGTCTAAAACGAGTAGAGAAAAGAAGAAAAAAACATGCTTTCCATTCAATTTCCAACAATGGAATATAACTTACTTTTCAAGGTATGCTAAAATTTTAGAAACAAGCACAGCTCCTTGTAAAACCTTGTTTGGAGGTGGTCAGGAAGCTTCTATAACTATGAAATGTTCACACTTATGAGACTAAAGGTTTTCTCTTTAATTGTATGATATGTCTACTTTGCAAAGTCATAGGTTTTACTAAATTCCGATGTGCCAAGAAAAAAATAGGGTAATATTCCCAAGACTTGTTGTTTTCATCCTTCTTAGAAGATAGAACTTGTAAGGACTTCATGTGTCCAATTTTCTTGGTACAAACCTAAAATTATTATCCAAAATAATTTGTTATGTCTCCTCTCCTACATAATTGGTTGCACTTAATTTGGAGTTTTAAAACTTCATATATAATAGTTTTTCCCATATCATTTGTTCAAGGCTAGTTTTTGGGCCATTCAAAATGTATAACTTACAAAAAGTGTATCTTTGAAAAAGAAGCAACTTAGAAGCTGAAATTATGACACAATTTACCTCCCTATGTCCTTTATATACCCTTTGATTTTCATACCTTGAAAATTCAACAGAAAAAAAAAATATAAAATATTAAAAATATAAAATAAAATAAAAAATAGAGAAGAAATTCCAAAATGACTTGTTTGAAAGAGCCAAACCCTAGGAAAAAATACCTTGACCTTCATAGAGTATATCTCCAAAATTATAGCAACTCAGAAACTGAAAATTGGACACAATCTACCTCCATATCTCTTTGTTGTACATTGCCAATTTCAAATACTAACACTGCTAATTTTTTATCTTAATGCGGAATTATAGTACAACTTGAAATCAATGAATAATCAAAAGCATAATAATTCACATGAGAAATAGTATTTACCCTAAGGAAACCCTATAATACTTGAGGGAGAAAACCCCAGTAAAATATTCCTTAGAATATTGATAGATAACAGAGAATGCCTTTACAGTGAGAAGATTACATGAAGCACCCCTGGTGCATTATCAGAGAGAAATACCAAGCACCACTACTGAAATCACAGAGCAAGAGAGAAGATGGAAGAATAGGCTTCAAAATAATATCTTGCACAAACCAATTCATTGATTTTGGTCACATGCACAAAGAAAGCAAATTTCCTACAAGAGAGAAGAGAATTCACTCTCACATTGAATTCATCAACCCTACATAACATATATATACCATACTTCTCATGCTTTGGATTATATTTTTATATTCCAACTTTAAGATGAACTCACCCTTTTTCTACATGCTAGATTACTTAATTAGGTGGCTAACTCAAGTGTCATCATGCAAGTGTCGTAATTTAAGTGTCGTAAATCAAGGGTCGCAACTCAAGTGTTGTAACTCAAGTGATGTATTTTAGTTGAACTTAAGTGTTGACATGCAAAACACTTTAGCTAACTAGATATTTTGTATTAACATTTAGTTAACTCTTTTAACTAAATTCCTTGTTGACAAAATCACTGAAGTGAAGAATTTTATTTCTACTTTAATTAACTAAATTCTTTCTGGTTAACATCACTGAAGTTTAACAATTCAAGTTCTCTCTTATTTAAGTGAAGTATTTATCATTAATGAAGTGAGACAATTGATTTCTCTCTTATCTTATCACATATTATCTTTATCTTTTGTCTTATCTGCATAGTCTACATGTGACGACTTTAATTTATCTATCATATCAAATATAATAAGGAGATTTTTCCAATGATGTGAACAAACTTAGTTAACTCTTTTACCTAAAGTCCTTGATAACATCACTGAAGTGAACAGTTTGATTTCTCCTTTAATTAACTAAATTCTTTCTGGTTAACATCACTGAAGTTTAACAATTTGAGTTCTCTCTTATTTAAGTGAAGTCTTTATCATTCAATCAAGTGCGAAAATCGATTTATCTCTTATATTATCACATATTATCTTTATCTCTTGTCTTATCTACATGGTCTAGATGTCACGACTTTAATTTATCTATCATATCAAATATACTAAGGAGATTTTTCCAATTATGTGAACATCTTGTTCTATTATCGTTCCAAGTGGTCATACGTTAAAGTAATTAACTCCAGAGGTAGCCAGTCTCTAGAGGGGACTTGATGGAAAAGCATTGCCTCAACACATGAGGATCCATATTGACACACAAGACCTTAGTCCTAACAAACAAGGCTATACATCACCATCACTTTGACATACAAAGCACTTGCCTCAACACATGAAGCTTATTCATTATTTATTTCAACTCAAGATTCTTCTCCAAGTTTCATGAGTCCAAATCAGGATCCTATAAGGCACTACCTCGACAAACGAGGCTCAATCTTGGCGCACAAGATTGACTTGGAGAATGACTCATGTTTCTCTAACTTTAACAAAGCAATGTGGACTCAACAAGTTGTAGTGTAAAGCCTGATATGACTCATTTGAAATAGATAATCCCTAGAAAAATATTCCTTTTGGCATAAGAAAGAGATACAATACCACTTGTAATATGATTAAACCTAGAAATTCAAAGAAAATATAAAAAATACAAGAGGGAATATATAAAATAGATGGAAATGTCACTTGTCTCTTCAAGGGGGAAACCTCAAAGAAAAAAAGGTCCTAATACAATGACAATTCTTGACTCAACATTACATATCTTACTACTCTATATATAGTGCTTCAATAGACAAAGTCCTAACTACTTATGGTCCTACTGTTAATAAGGTTCAACCACCTAGGGGACTTTATTTAATAAATATTCCCCCTTATATATATATATATGGACCTACCCTAACCACCCTACTTTATCAATGTACACGACCATTCGGCCCATTAGATAGTTAGTGGATAGTGACTTAGTATAAAAGGGCATGATAATAGATTTGTGTGTCTCCATCTATTCGTATTCACTATAAATTTGTTTTCCAAATGGGAGAGGAAATAAAAAGTTACACCAAAAATAAAATACTTATGAAAACATGAAACATGCATGCTCAAATACCTATATATTTTAGAGATGTGATATATGTACAAATAAAAATCAATAAAAAAATAGAAGGCAATACTTTTTTCTCTTAAACATGTCTTTAAAACTTGCATACAAATCTCTACAAGTGTGTGTAATTTCATCGGAAATGAATTTGTGGTTCATATTGAAAAGCATGCTTGAAAATATCCTTAGGAATAGAGAGGTGAGAAAAAGGATTTGTTTTTGTTTATGCATCTTGAACCACCAAGTTTATTATTCCAAAGCTAAGATCAGTTCATCAAACTCATCCAACATGTAGATGAAAAGAGATAGTCCTTCCAAGTTCTATTGAATTTACATGACAACACACATTTTATTAATGCAAACACACTAAAAACATGAAGACACTAAAAATGTACACACATTTTGATTCTATATTCTTATTTAAGTCTCTTGGTCACAATACATTTCAATAAAATACTAAGACAGTAGTTCTCAATCTTTGATGATGGCCAAATCCCTGTAAACCATCTATGATGTCATGTCATGGTCTTGGGACATATTTGTGCTGCTTGAGCCTAACGAGCTCTATTTAGGGCTTGAATATGTTTTATCTCCCTACCAATGAATGTTTTGGTATGATGTATGTTGTCTCTCTACCATGACTATGATAAAGGCCTTGAGATCCATCCAATGTGTATGAAATATATTAATTGCACTGATATCCAACTCCCAAGGAAAATCCCCCCTAGTAAGTGTTCATGTCAATGTGCCTAAGTTTTATTCATGGTGCTTGACCTCTAGAAGGTTCAATTAGGGATTAACACCCTTGTTAACTAGTACTCTCAAACATATGGCTTGGTCCATACCCATTTTTAGAGCATAAAACATACCCATGAAACCTATATCCCACTCAAAGGCATTCAAAGAACCTCTATAAAATATCTTACTCATGGGATATTAAGAGGAATCATTCAAGGATCTTACTTCTAAGAAGACTCAATTATATCTTGAGGAAATTTGTTTCCCTACTTAACCATGTTCGAGGCCTTTTGATCCATCCTTAGTTTTCAAAATCTCTTAATTGCATCCACATCCAACTTTGATTCCAAATATCCATAAGAGAGAGTTTTGTTTCATTTTGTAGGTCCTTTTCATGGTGATTGAGCCTCATAAGTGGAATTTAGGATAGAAGGACCGTTATTATCCTTATGAAGTTGGATAGACCAATAGAAACATTCATAGTGAACAACTAACCTATTGATGACACATAATACCCTTGGAGGTGATTGTTAACCAATATAGATTAGATGTGGAGCTTTTTGGGATTTTGAATGGTGCTTGATCTTGAGAATATCCATGTATGGATTGAGGATAATGCTTCTCCCCAACCAATTTCAAGGGAATGGGGATGTGTTTCACTACCATGACTATGGTTAATTCCTTTATATCCATCCATGGTGTGTGAAACATATTAATAGGACCTATATCGAACTCATAGGGAAAATAATCCTTATTGAGGTCTCATGTGCTGTGTCTAGGGTTTATCTAGGGCACAACTTGAGAAAGTTCATTGAGATATAAAATCCCTTGTTTACTCTCTTGACCATGTAGTATGGTTCAAACATATTTCTAGTGCAAAAAAATATACCCACAACACTTATATCCACCTTGAGGGCCTACATAGAAAATTAAAAATTTTGGTAAAAACAATATTTTTCTAATTACTATTATTTTTCTAATAGTAGAATGCATGACATCAAATACAACTAGCAAATTCACCATGTATACCAAAACCATGGGCCATAAATCACTAACAACAAACATTAGTAGTGATTAATGTTTTTGGTTAGTGATTTATGATCCATGGTTTTGAAATCCCATGGTAAATTTTCCCATGGTATTTTGATGCCATGCATTATATTTATAATTTTGTGTATATGTCCCAAATGATTTTTTTATTGTTTTTTTGCTCTTAATAAATTATATCTATGTTGTGATATAAGTAAATATATTTTTTAGGTAAGTTATTTTTTATAACAAAAAAACTGTTAATTCAAATACCTCGATCGATGTTTTAGCTCGATTGAGATATATACCTCAATGAAGATATTTGAATTAATAATTATTTTTCCTGTATTTGAATTCATATAGTTTTTAATGGTTAAAAGCTCGATCAAGAGCTTTTCTTAATCGAGATTTTGTTTAACCACGCTTTAACCCTTGATCGAGATGTTTTTAAAACATGCACAAATGCTTGATTGAGGGATTTAAAATAGGCTTTTATCCCCCTTTTTTAACTTTGTTTTTTCAAGCCCTTTTTGCGAGACCTAAACCCTAGCCTAGGATTCACATTAGATGGTGGACTTCATACCAATGGATCCATCAATGAATCGTCTATACATTGACATATAATTTACAAGTTTATGAGCTCATATGATATTTTTTTATTTTCTTTGGAAACTTACACTCACAAAACCATGTCAACAACTTCGATAAATCAACAACATAAAATTATAAAACAAAAAAAATTCAAAAAATACATACGGACCATACCAATGCGTGCTCTTCAAAAATGTATTTTTTTTATTTTTCTATTTTTGTAACCAGTAAAAAAAAGTTTACGCCACTTGTAAACTTTTGTTGAAATTCACAAGAACACACCTATCATTAAATGCAATTTTGGCATATTAAATCATTTTTTAGAAATATTTGTGGAAAGACAACATAATTCTCTACAATTTGTTTTTTGTTGCACATCGGAATTCACTAGTTATATATGAGTTTTGAGGGCTTCGATTTAATGAATGTGTAAAAAAAATAATTTTCGCCATCACTTTTGGCCAAAACGTGTTACCCATCTTCATGGATTCACCATATCACCTCTCCTTTTTCTTTAAATACTTCTCCGCCATATTACTCTACTTGACATTAATTCTCTACCCTATCTGTTATCAACCTTTCAACTCCTATCCATGTCCTTGCACGAAGTTGAGGAACCTTTTAGATGCAATCCTAGTTTCACAAAACCCATAAGAGTTTAGTAAAACAAAAATGCTCAAGTTTTTATTTGAACTATGCATGGGAGGGCCTGAGCCTGCTATGTCTTTTGACGTGCATGATAGATAGGAAACAAAAATGAAAGCGTGTTTTTTACAAAACGCTCACGTTTTTTTAACTACAAAATGCTCTAGCATTTTCTAACTACAAAATGCTCTAGAGTTTTGTATCTACAAAATGCTCTAGTGTTTTGTATCTACAAAACTCTCTAGTGTTTTATAACTACTAAATGCTCTAGCATTTTGTATATACAAAATTCTCTATCATATTATATTACATATTGAGTTTCCATTACCTTTTGTTTATCCCCCCCTCCCTAACTCCCTCTTCCCCTCCATATCTCCCTCATTTATCTCTATGTCCCTCCCTCCCTCCCTCCCTCCCTCCCTCCCTCTCTCTTTATATATATGTCCTCCCCCATCCACTCCTCTATCTCATATCTACATACATCGCTTTCCCTCTCTCCCCCTCCCTTCCTCTCTGTCTCCCCCTCCATCTCTCTCCATAACTCTCTTTTTATATCCCTCCCTCCATAACTTTCTCTCCCTCTCCCTCCCCCCCCCCCTCTCTCTATCTTTCTCTCTATGTTTCCCTCCCTATACCCCCCCCACTCCCTCCCTCCATCCCTCTCTCTCTCCCTCTTCACTCTCTCCCTCTCTCTATCCCCTCCATATATCCCCCCATTTGTCTCTATGTGCCAACCCCTCCCTTCCTTTACATCTCTCTCTCTATGTGTCCCCCCCATCCATCCCCCTCTCTCATATCTACATACATCTCTTTCCCTCTCTCTTCCCAACCATCTCTCTCCATAACTCTCTCTTTTAATACCTCCCTCCCTAACTCTCTCTCTCTCCCTCCCTTCCCCTCTATCTCCCATGACCCCTACAAATCCATCCCTCACTCTCTCCTTCCCTATTCCTCCCACCTCCATCCATCTATATCATCTCTCCATACATATTTTTCCCTTTATCCCCCTTCCTCCCTCTCTCTCTCCCCCTTCAAGGGATAATTAGGGATCAATTTATGTTTAGAGCATAGGATTTTATGGGTTAGGAGATTTAGGGGTTAAGGAATTTAGGGATCAATTTATGTTTAAAGCATAGGATTTTATGGGTTAGGATATTTAGGGGTTAAGGAATTTAGGGCTCAATTGTTAGGGGGATAAGGTTTAAAAGGTTAGGGGTTGAGGCCTAAGCAGTTAAAGATTTAATTGCTTAGGGGTTTAAAAGGGATTAGGGATTTAGGGCTTTAAGTATATGGGTTAGGTTGTTTAGTGGTTAGGGGTGGAATAGGTCACTAGTGGTTAGGGGTTGTGGGATTAGAGGTAATGTGGGTAAGGCATTTAGGGGTTATGGGATGTAGGGGTTAATGGATTTAGTGCTATGGAGTCAGGGGGTTAGGGTTTATGAGGCTAGGAATTCAGGGTGCATGGGTTAAAGGGTTAAAGGATTATAAAGGGTAATATAAAGATTAGAGGTTAATGCACAAGCACAACTGAGAGTGCCCAAGCCAAGAGAGGAGTGATCAAGCCTAAGGGGAATCTCTTAAGCAAATGTAGATCTCTCATGCAAACAGAGAGCACACATGCAAATGTAGAGTGCACACGAAAAGGTAGGATGCACTTTCACAATGGAGGTCGCACATGCAAACAGAGATTAGAGGTAAACAATTATTTTACCTCTAGGGGGTAAAATAGAGCTTAAAGGCTAATGGTTAAAGGATTAGAGGTAAACAATTAAAGGACTTAATGGGTTTAGGGGTTAGGGCTTTAGGCTTAAATGTATTTAGGGATTTGTGGTTAGAGGGTTAGGTTCTAAGAGGTTAGGAATTAAGGGCTTAAGTGTTATACTGTTAAGGTATTATAAGGGGTTAAGGGATTAGCGAAATATGGCTAAGAACTAAGGGGATGGGAGCCTTAAGGGGTTAATTAAGGGACTAAGGATTTATGGATTAGGACTTTTATAGGTTAAGAGATTTAGGGATCGATTGTTCATGGGGTAAGGTATAAAAGGTTAGGGTTAATTTTTGATGGGTTAAAGTGGTAAGGATTGTATTATAAGGGCTTAGGTTCTTAGGAGCTAATGAATTAGGGGTTTAGTGCTTTAGGGGGTTTGGGCCTTAGGGATTATGGGTTTAGTCCTTTAATTTCCTCCCTCCTCATTCCTCTCTCCTCATCTCTCAATTTATGTCCCTTTCCACCGACTCTCGTATCCCCTCTCTCTGTCTCACCCCCATTACCTCCATCCATTACTTAGCATATAGTCCCCCCCCCTCTCATATTCCCTCTCTCTCTCTCTCAACCCCCTTATTCCATCCATTAAATAGCACATAGTTATGTTCTCCATAACACTAGAGCATTTTGTAAACAAGAAATCCTAGAGAGTTTTGTAACTACGAAATGCTAGAGGTTTTGTAAATAATAAACTCTCACACATTTTGTAGAGCAAAAATGCTAGAGTATTTATGTTGACACCAAAGGAAAGAATAAAAATTTAAATGTAACTTTAATGTGTGACTGTTCCTTAATTCCTAAAGCATGCCTCCTCACACACCCGCATGTCATCCATAGTCCTATGTGTTTGGTTCGGAGTTACCAGCCATGTGCTATGGAATATGGTAAGCCATAGCTAATTGGTCATTTCCTCCATTTTCTCAATATGCTTGTATTTTTCCTCTTTAAAATATGATAGACACAATCATTTTGGATAAAGTGTTAAACAAAGATAGCATTTTTCTGCATATTCCGAATATGTAAGAAAAAATAAATATTATTTTTTTTTCTATTTTTTTCCTAATTTTCTTGTATCGTGACTCCTTAACTCAAAAAAACATTGTTAGTGTTTTTTCCATAACTTTTTTCATTTTCCAAGCATTTAAAAAGAAAATGTATGTTGTAGTACTAGACATGGACGTCTACATGCTATAAAAAATCAATTTCATAATCATTTCATTAAGACCTTCAAAAGCTACATCCACACTTGACGTACCGTTTTCAAGGTTTGATTACTTAGATAATTAAAAAAGTAAAAAATAAACAATTTAATTTTGGAAAAATAGTGTTGCACTAGTGCTACTTGTTCTCTACATGTCTACCAATTTTTGTAGCATGAAACGATCATTTAGGCACTCAAAGTCTGCACCCACAAATACATATACCTTATTATTTGCAAAAAAAATAAAATGTGTTTGTTAGAAAAGATGAAACTTGGCATAGTTATGAAAAATTTTAATACATAAAATTTATATATTCAGAAATGTGATTCAATTTCCTACATTTCATGTTTTTTACTCAATGCAATATATTCTGTGTGATTATCTCAAAAAATCCATGTAAGTTGAGAGATGCCTTATTTTTCAGTTGTCTATTGCATCTAACACGCCAAAAGTGACCCTAATTAGCTTGCACTCACCCATACCTTACCTCTGCATTCCATGTTTCCCCTATCCTACTATGTACTCTCTTCCCCCTCTTAGTCCACCTCCTGCTCATCCAAATCCTTTATTCCCCTTCCCCCTCTCCTTATTACTTATACCTCTCCAACCTTACCCAACATCATCCCTCTATCTAATCCCACTACCTCCCCAAACCACCCTTGATCACACATTGTAGACACTCTCATTCAGCCACCCCCTCCCACTCAATCTTGTCTCCTCTTCATCCATTCCTTCCTTATTCAACCCTTTAAACTCATATTATATCCATAAATTCCCTCTTCACCCTCACCACCTCTCCATTCCTACAACCCATACAATCCTATCCTTTCTATCGCACTCCTTTGCTCTTGTTTCATCTTCATCCCTATCTCACTTTACATCATAGTTTACCTCCTTTTCCCATTTCCTATCCTCCCTACCCACTGTTAATTACCCTTTTCCACCCTTATTCATTTAAATTACCCTCTACCCCTAATCCTCCTTACTTCCATCTCTTAATAACCTCATCACCTATCCATTTCTACCCCTTGTTGATCAGCACCACCTCTATTCCATATTATCGCATGCTCTTCCTAGCATGAATCCCCATTCTACTACCTATCCACCCCCTACACCTCCTCTCTTCCCTCATTTTTTCCACCACTGCTACCCCTACTCTCTCACCGATCAATCCAGACATCCTTTTGGTTCCTTTTCCATCTCTTTCTCCCTCCATCTCTCCATATTTTATGGCCTCCAATATCCCATCATCCCAGACCCTATTTTTCCACTTTTCTATTTAATCCTCTCTTCACCTAGTCATTTATTCCTTAATATAGTTGACCCTATGATTTATCTTATCCAATCCTACCCTATCCAAGCTTAACCTTTCATAACCTTGTTGGTGTACATTCTTATTTTTATTATTTTCCCCTCTTTTGGCGGACAAGGGCACTCCTACTATAGGTATCCCCCCTTTTAGGGCCAAGGACACTCGTAACTAGAGTAATCCCAAATTTTCAAGGACACAAGTGCTCCTAACTGGAATAATTCCCCCTTTTTAGGAAGGATGGAATCCTCACTATAGTTTGTCTACTTTTCTAGGGATCCTACTACAATTCTATCCTTATTTAGGATGAGTGCACCCTACTTTACTATGTTGGGCTATTTAGACTTTAGTTAACTCATGAATGACCTAGTTAACTATGTATTTCAAGTTCTAGGTCCAATTAACATTGGTTGATCATATATTATTGATTTAATTACTTCACATGACTATTTTAGACTAGTTAACGCTAATTGCACATGCATATCCTAGTTAAATGACTAATAAATCCTCACTTGGATATTATGGGATTGCTAACTCATGCATGACTTAGTTATCTGCCTCACATGGGCACACTTAACTATTATGCGCTACTTAACTCCAGAGCAGTCATGCATAGCCTATTTAACTACCTCACATGGGCACACTTGGTTATTATAGTCTAGTTAAACACTAGATCACTCATGTATAGGTCAAGATAACAACCTCACAAGGGTGCACTTACCTATTAAGGGAAATTTCTCTTGAGTTTTCACTATCTCTTCTGCTTGTGCATGTAATGTAGCCTAGCTTGGTTTCCTATATATGAAGGTTTTCATCTCATTGACCAAGGATTATTTAATTCATATATCCTATTGATCATTCAATTTGTTGATAAATATTACATTGATGCACAATCATGAGCTCCTTTAATGACACTTTAGTTGCGACATAAAATTGAAAAAACAGTAGTCACCAACTTCAAGAGGCAATTAGAGGTACTTGCATAACAAATTTTAAGATGATGTAAAAAGAAAAAATATAGTAAATTGAATAAGCTTTCATAATATCTAAATTGAAAAAATCAGCCAAGCCAATTTACAGTTGGGTTTATCAGGCCACCAAGGAAATGGAAGAGAATGAATTGCTATGCTAGTGAGCTCAACCACAGAGCTATTGGTACCTCTACAAGATTTAACTATATTGGTACCCACAATACCTACACACCCAACACAAGTAAGTATTCCCTTCACTGCTACACAGTCCCTCGGGCCATACCTTCCCTTCTAGTGCTCTTCAGGGTGTGCATAGAAAAGTATACAAGGCCCTTTGATCTTTCTGTGAGGTTACCCTCTTCACTAGGTTTATCACGTCAATTCCAATCCTCTTCCACTCTTAGTTTATTACTCACAATTTCAAACCAAAACAGGGATGCACATAATAGCAAAACACAAGTGCGGGGCATGAAGAAAAACGTTTTGACTGTGGGATGCCCAAAATGGGGTTTCCATGAGTTTCCAAAATCATGGGCACCCAAAAATGAACTGTTAGAGGGGGAATCAACCCTCGGAGATAAAAATCGATTTCACAACATGTTTATGGGCATTCGAGGGGCATAAACGACCTCTATAAACCCCCAAATCCTAACTCTCTTCCTCCCATCCAATATGCAACACAAAACGACTTCCCAACTATGGAAAATGATGGAAAACATGAAGGAAAATGGCCTAGCTAGCTCAGACTGCGTGAGGGAGAAAATCCCATGGGTGAATAATGGTTGGGGAAGCAATTTTGTGGGTGTTTTCTTTCCTAAGGATCCAAATTTTTTTTTCCAAATTGATGGATTTCCATACACAAAATTGGGCTACCATACCTCTCCATTTCTAATGCATTAACTACCTCAACCAACTCTTGGAAGTATTAAATGATTAGGTGCATAAGTCGAAATGGGTAGTTGAGGGTTTATGGGTTCTCTCACTAACACTTGGATTAACACTATTGGATCATGGGTTTGAATATTTTCCCTCCATATCCCTTGTAAAAATCATGTCCCCATACTCTTGTTGCATTGCATAGCTAATTGTTGGTATTTCATTAAAATGCATATTTACATGATGTTGTAATTTCTATTGTGCCTTGCTAGCACGAGAACCATAAGCATCGATTTTCAATTGCCGATACATTAAAGGCTAAATCGATGGAGGGCCCTTGGCCTTGAGCTCCTCACCACGATTTAATAACGATATTTACATCATTTACAATTTTAATGCAATAGGGTCAAAATCGGGGTATTACAATTGCTGGTGTTTTCATTTTTATGATTTATTAAAGCTAGAAATCCCTGAAAAAATGGTGTTGTGTGCACGTGTAGGAATTTATGGGCATAACTTAATGAAATTTTGAAGTTTTTTATATGAGTGTATAGATATCTCTTTATTCTAGTGCACTATATAATTTGTTTGAGAAATGGTGAATACAGTCAAAAGTTACAGGAGAAACAAAAAAACTTGTATTTGGAATTTTGATATCCGGTGACACAAAAAGTGGACCCAACTTCATGCACCCACCGATAATTATATGGCTTCTCTCTTTACTTGAATTCTCTTCTCTTCTATGGATTGTTATTTATACACGTGACATGCCAATTTTTCCACCATCATGCCAACAAAGCATAGATTAGGTTATTGAAATATTGTGTTCTGAACCACACTTTGAAAAAAAAAAGTTTACCATCAACACGAGACATTAAAAACTTTCATTGAAATGTTTATTCAAATTATCTACAAGTTTCTTATGATATTGAAGTCTTTTATCAAAATTATGTTCAAGATGATAGATAGATATTGCCATTAAAAACCTTTAGTGTGGCAGTTCCATAACCAAATGATGTCCCCACCGCTATACAAAAGTTTAAACAACTTTTTAAAAAATCTAAAAAAGCAAACAAATGTTAAAATAAATATTTAATTCCTATGAAATTAAGATTTAAAGGTTCATTACCCTCATTAAATAAGTGCTCCAAGCCATGCCAATTTACCTCTTCTCGGTTATGGTTTACCCAAAGGCAATCCTGAAAGAAATAAGAAATATCCAACACCAATAGCTATGGAAAGGATCCTCAGATAAGAATAAATGGGCCTTAATCATCTAGGAGAATCTATGTAAGCCTAAAATGATCAAAGGTTTGGGGATGAGGGACCCAAAAAAGAATAGTGAGGTGTTAGGGGCCAAAATATGGTGGAATTGGGTAACCCACACCTCAAAGCCATGGGAAAAACGTTGGCATGCTAGATATGCCCAAGACAGACCAAAGCAAGATCTAATACGCTTCAATCAAGAAAAAGTTGGATCTCATATCTGGAAAATTTCTCTTCACAATAGATAGATAATCCAAGATCACAATTTCTGGGAAATTAGAGATGGGGAAGCAACTAACTTTGGTTAGGATTCATGGCAGCAGATGCCAAATCTCTCCATGCATGTTGATTGTAACAATAAAATAATAAATTAATATTAATATCAATTTATTCTTAATTAAAGACTATTTATGTCAAAAGTCATGCCCTTTTACTAAAAGGTGCATGACGGGCTTATATAGACCCCAAACCTATGTAACTATTAATCATCTATCATACATTCATTTTTATATTACTAATTAGCCATTTATGGCTTTCTTATGTTACTTGTATTGGTTATTTACTTAGTAAGGAACTCTTGTTCCTTCAATGGTATCAGAGCCCCTTCTTGGGAAATTCTAGCCATTGTCTATTATTGAGAGTTTCTCCCGTAAATTGGTTTTTGACCATAGAGTGGCCCTTGGCCAAAATCCATTCTCCAACTCCAAAAAAGTAAAAAAACAAAAGAGAATAAAGAAAAAGTAAAAAGTAATAAAATAAAAAGAAGAAAAGAAAAGAAACAAGAAAATAAAAAGAAAAAGAAAAGAAGATAGTGAAAAAAAGAAGTAAAAATAAAAAAGGATAAAAAAGAAGAAGAAGAGAAAATAAGTAAGCACAAAAAGTAAAATAACATTCATGAAACCGCACATGGTTTTATGACAGTGCACATGGTGTTGTTAGCCCTTGGTTTTATAAACTGTTCCTCGGTTTTATCAAACCAACTCTTAGTTTTATATACTATTATAATAATATTAGTATTATTATATAATATTTTAATTTTATTAGAAACTTATTACTCCACCTTTATAATTAAAGTATTTAAATATAATACTTATTATTTTTAGTAAAACAAAAATTACAATATTATTATTATTATTTATAATAATATATATTGTATTGTTTCAAAACTCTATACCCCTTCTATTCACAAAAAATTATAATATTTATTTTTATTGTTAGTAATAATTAATATTATTAAATAATTGTAATTAATTACAATTATTTTATAAAAAGAGGAAGGAAGCCAAAAATCAAGGAAAATCGGCAATCATCGAAGAGTCAAACATCAAAGGAAGACCAAGTATCATCGGAATTCGAGACCATTCACCTTTGAACGAGTCAAAAAAAAAATCAAAGTCTCAAAAGATATTAAAGTAGTCACTTACGCCAATTTTGGAAGAATTATGGAAGACATATTTAAATTGAAATTTTGGACTAAGTGTCCTTATTGTGAAATGGAATTCCAATATCTGAGAGCCTTTAAAAATTATGATCGACCCTGTCTAATATGTGATAAACGTTTTATTATTAGGGACGATCCAGGTCACTCACAATCGCAATCACAGTTACGAACAGTTTCGGCCCAGCTAGAAAAGTGTGAACTAGCTAATAGTGTTCTACAACTCCGGTTCAACAATCAGGAACAAATTAATGGTTTTCAAAAAGAACAGATTATTACCTCAGAATTAGGAATTCGATCATTGGAAGACAGTAGAGAAAACCTCACAAAAAAATTATCAGATAAGGATGAAAAAATTTCACGTATAGAAGGTATCATTCAAAAACTTGAAGACGAGATAAAAAAAACAAACAAAGTCGAAGAATATCCATATGGAAATAGTGTCGACTTAAAAGAGGAAATTAGTTGTCTTAACAAAATCGTCATGGACAAAGAAGACAAATTGGCGCAAGTACATGAAAAGTTAAAAAATCAGGAAATAGAGTTATGTCATCATCAACAACAAAAAGAAAAACTCTAGCAGCAATATGACGATAGTAAGAAGCCACATAAGTTGGAAATGACAAAAGTCAACAAGGTGTTATCAAGCAATACCGAAGAAATTTTTCGACTGCGAAATCATAACAAAACACTGATTACAAAGATCAAAGAATTGAAAAACAGTAGCAAGAGGGAACACTCCAGTGAAGACTTCGAAGGAAGAATACTGGAAAAACAAGAAGAAAACTAGTGTCTAAATAATCGTAATCAGGAATCAGATAATCAAATCAAGAAGTTAGAAATTGACAAAAAGTCATAAGATGAAAGAATAAAAAAGATTCAGAATCATAACAATTTACTGGAGAACCAGGAAGCGCAAATCCAAGAAGATGCATCCAAAAGTCAAGTCGAGTAAGTGAAGGCAGTCTTCGCTGCAGTTCAAAAGAAAGAAAAACAAACAACATATACGCCTTCCATAAATCCCAATTATAATTGTCATTTTGACCAACGACAAGGTCAAAATGAGCATTCACAAAAGAGTTATGTTGACAGACAAACAATTCAACATACTAAGAAACCATTGAGACGACCCATTCCCCAAAACGATCTCAGAAGTCTAATCAAAATAGATTTGGGATGGACCACAGCATAAATGATGCAACAATTCTCCTGGGGGATCCAGAACTCGTGTTGTCTTATTTCATCAAGGGTCGCAAAGGATTCCAGAGATGATAGTTCAAACAAAATCAGACATTGCTGTCAATGAAGCTTTGAGGACAAAGCTTCCCTTAAGGGGAAGGCAATGTAACAATAAAATAATAAAATAATATTGATATTAATTTATTATTAAGTAAAGACTATTTAAGTCAATAGTCATGCCCTTTTACGAAAAGGTGCATGACGGGCTTATATAAACACCAAACCTATGTAACTATTAATCATCTATCATACATTCATTTTTACATTACTACTTAGCAATTTATGACTTTCTTATGTTACTTGTACTGGTTATTTACTTAGTAAGGAACTCTTGATCCTTCATTGATGCCCTGGTAAGTAGGGCCATTCTTTTGGAGACGGGACTTTCAAAAGTCAAACAAAATTGGAAAGTGGTTACCAGGGAAGACAAGTACTGTAGCTG
Organism: Larix kaempferi; assembly: GCA_027924585.1. Classification (NCBI taxonomy): domain Eukaryota; kingdom Viridiplantae; phylum Streptophyta; class Pinopsida; order Pinales; family Pinaceae; genus Larix; species Larix kaempferi. Next base: position 8,225,865 of record BSBM01000206.1, read on the forward strand.
GAATCTACAGGAATGGTGGTCTCAAAGAATCCTGAAAGATGAATGGCCCAGAATACAGGAAGACTTTCAAGAAAGATGTATCAGAGCTCAGGGTGGGCCAGAAAAACTTCATTGGGGATATAGGACAAAAGGATTTTTTAATATCAAAGAGGCCTATCAGATATTGACAAGGAAATAGGAGATCCAGTCACAGGAAGTTTGGAAAAAAATATGGAAGAACAACCATTGGCCCAAAGTGGCCATTTTTCTATGGTTAGTGGTGCACAAAATTGTCATCGCAGAAAACCTCAAGAAGCAGGGACTGATTGGTCCATCTCAATGCACCTTATTTGTTGTTGTGGAGGAGACAATAGATCACCTATTGGATGGATTCCCCTTTGCATCCTCTCTTTGGGACAAAGGGGAGGAAATCTTCAGATGATCAAACAGAATTAGAGGGCATCCGGATCACTCAGTCAGCGAATGAGACATGAAGGAATTCCAAAATCCCATCATTAATCGTATCTAGACCTTATTCCCCGAGTTCTTGCTTTGGGGAATGTGGCTGGTATGCAATAAATAAATCTTTCAGGATAAAAGTTCAACCTTTGAGATGGTTTGGGCCAAAATTGCTCTCCAAATCCACAAATTAATCAGGATTGGAAATTGGAACAAAAAGGACCGAGACATGGATCACGCAGACAAAAGAATCCTCACTACTTGGGGAATTTCATGGTCAGACCCGACTCCTTCCTTAAGACCCCCCAACTCAAATTCCCATTCTAGCTCTGCTTGATGGTCTCCCCCCCAATGGGTATTCAAGATGAATTTTGACAATGCTTCCAAAGGGAATCTGGGGTCTGCAAGTTTCAGAGGGGTCATTAGGGACCACGAGGGACATATCCTAAGCATTTTCCTAGGACACATAGGAATGAACACCAACAATGTGGCTAAGTTGGATGGGATGATATATGGTCTAAATTTGGTGGCAAGAGAAGGTTGGGAACATGTCATAGTGGAGGGGGTCATCATCCATATGGAAAAAAACTATAGAACGGGAAAATGATATCTAAGGTGGCGGCTAGTTGATGGCTGGAATTCAGGATTGAAAAAATCAATTTAGCTCTCACTAGGCCCCACGCATGGAATTTTTCCCATGTTAAGCGAAAAGGTAGTAGTGTGGCGAATTATGTGGCAAATGCGGGTGAAAAGAAGAAGTGTCATGGAAGGGATGGACATGTGGCTTCTTTGAGGATCGGGAATGGTTAACCTAGTGTGCATAGTTTGCACGTGAGGACAGATGGCTATCAGATGGGGATGGCAGTGACATGTACAATCCCCATGCGAGGACTGTAGCAAACCATGTTCCCAGAGCGGCGTACACACGGAATAATGACAACCCTCCTCTCTCCGGCATCGGAAAATTTTACTAGAGGTGTATGCCATTGAATGCAACCCTTAGCTCCTGTGTGAACCATGAAGAGGGAACAGTACATCCTTGTACAAGGCATGCATATGGCTATCCTTGAGATGACGCGAAAGAATGATGAGAAACCAGGTTGAATCCTGCAATTTAATGGGAATGTTAATGATCTAATATGGGAAATTATGAGGTTGGCGGATGGAAAGACTACATATGCAGAACGAAATGCCTAGTATTTTCGCATAACGTCCTGGTTTTTCATTACTCTAGAATACTGGTGGGCTATAAACGTCGTGTTGCAGAGGTCATCTAAGAAAGCCCCCCCTTGTGGATGAGCGCAATGGAAACTAGAGGGAAGCAAGCTAGGAGGAGGGAAAAGGGTAAGAAGGAAGAAATGATTCCCAAAGTTACGTGTGAACAAAAGTGGGTTAGCCAAGCCACGCATTTCTTCCTTGAGAGAATTTGCAGGTTGTCCACGGGGAAATTGAGTAGATTGAGAAGAATCTATGGGAACAAGTCAAGGCGCCCAAGATGGAGGAGTCTACAAAATGGGTGTAGGATCCTGGCACCACACTCAGCAGAATGCTTGCCTATGATCGGGTTCTTGTCACTTACTGGGTGGTAAAGGGGCTGTTAGCCCACATCTTGATCGAGCGAGCAAACAAAGATGCTAGCGATGAGGAACTGATTCAAGCTTGGAAGGAGCACAATATGGACTGTAGACTGATGCATCGAAAAATTGATATGATTGCAAGCAAAATGGTAATTCAATTTCTTCCCCCATCTGGTTCTCGACCGAGCAAAGCGATATCCAAATGGGAGTAATGCAATGTTGGGGCTAGCCACGGGCTGGCACGACAAAAAGAGCACCTACGATCACTACTAAGGGATGATCAGGACACGGCCATGGAAGCCCGATCTCTCAATCCAAGCATCTGATGGTGTGAACTCTCTAGTGCAGGTAGGACTAGGTGAGGTATAGGTGTCTTTGCTCATGGTCCGTATTTAGTTTTTTTGGTCTAGGGTCATATGGTTTCGGAGATGTGTCATTTGTTGGTAGTTAGTCTCTTTCTTGTCTTAGTTTTTAGCTGTCTGTGTTAAAAGTCGATGTTGGATGAATGGGTTTTGATCAAAGGCTTGAATTTTTGTAAGGTGACTTCTTTTTGTTCAGTTAGAAAGAAGTATCAGGATTATAGCAATATGTGTTGGTCGTGTCATTATGCTATTCAAAGGCCATGTAGATGTATAATGATGGATGTCATGTAATTTTTTTTTGCAGTAATATTTAATTTCTTTAATTAAAAAAAATTTAAAGATTTATTTTTCATTAATTCAAAAGTTTAATTTTCATTGTCCATTATATTTTTTGAGTCTTCTATCATCCAATTCCAATTAATTTTCAAACATTTATAGGTCAACCCATTTTTTTTTTATCTCATTTGATTGTTGATTATGCCATTCGAACCTGCAATCGGCATGGCAGAACGATGGGAAAGAAGAAACGAGTCATATGTTTAAATTACTTTATTTTTTTCTTCTCTATTAAAGAGTAATTTAAACATGCTAAGATTTAGATAAGTTTTCAAATTATTTTTCTGTGAAAATTGGTATATTTATTATATATTAAAATTGTTTTTATCTAATATGAAGTGTAACATTCAGTTTGAGTGAAAATTTTTTCCATACAAAAGTTATATTGATCTGATCAGGTGTGGAAGAAGATTCTCTTTGATATTTTGTTAGAGATATATGGTGTTTTTGAGAAGAATTAGAGCAATTATGTACTATTTGATTCTTTTGAATAGCAATAATATGCTTTTTTTCTGCTGAAAAAAACAACACATTCAAACTAAGGTAGATCAAAGGACGGCCACCTACCATATAAATTGAAAGCAATATTTGATTCCTTTGAATAACAATAATATGTTTTTTTCTGCTGAAAAAAAACAAAACATTCAGACCAGAGTAGTAGATCAAGGGAATAAATTGAAAGCAAATATGGCCACCAGTGTTCAAAATTGAGGCCGTCAGGGCCCGTCAAAGGCCTCTCAGCCCGTCAGTGAAGGGGTATCTCAATTTTCCCCGTCATATAAAATGAGATTTGGAATTTTTGACATTTAAAAAAAAATTATTTATTTAAATATAAATGACATTTAAAGGGCTGTCATTAAAATCGCCCGTCATTAATTTTTTTTTATGGGTGACAGGCAGTCCTGACTCCTACCAGGCTGCCAGCATTTACTCTGGAATTTAATTCCAGAGCTACTCTTCACTCGCGAGTCGCGAGTCGGCATTCGGCTCCGTATTACTTCTGCTGCGAAATCTTGGTCTTTGAAGATTTCTGTATTCGACACAAATCTTGGCAAGAAATTATTTAACGTCATTAATCTCATCCTTCTCCTCCCTGCTCTGAAAGCCAGATTTGTGACCAAGAATGGAAGAGAAGGGAGGCTCGTTTTCGAGTCCGCGGGCATACGGTGTCGCATTGCTGGAAACGCCCAGACGGCTCGTCAAACGCATGGAAGCTGTGTCGAGTTGTAATGAGGAGCTAACGCAAGTAAAAGCCCGATCCGGCGCAGAAATGCAGAGGAGCTTGCGGTGGTTCGATCTGGTAGCCCTGGGTATCGGAGGCATGGTTGGGGCCGGCGTCTTTCTTACCACGGGCAATGCCGCCCGGACCCTCGCAAGGCCAAGCATTATTCTGTCATATGTCATAGCTGGCGTCTCCGCTCTTCTTTCCGCCTTATGCTACACCGAGTTTGCCGTCGCCATGCCCGTTGCGGGGGGAGCTTTCAGTTATCTCAGAACCACATTCGGTTAGTCTTAATGGTCATTTCTGTCTGACGCTTATCTTTTTCTTTCGTTTACATCAAAGAAAGAAATGCTAAATTGCGGGTGTTTGTTTGTAGGCGAATTCCCAGCGTATATTACCGGCGCAAATCTGATAATGGGTTTCCAATGCTGCTGTTGCCCGAAGCTTTACTTCGTATTTCGGCTCTGCAATTGGTTTGAAGAATGTCAATAAATGGCGCTTCAAAGTGCACGGCTTGCCGGAAGGCTTCAACGAGCTAGATCTTATAGCCGTCGCCCTTATTATTGTGCTTACAATATGTATTTGCTACAGGTTTTTATCTTTTCTCTGCTGTTATGTTATGCCAGGATTATTTGTGGGTTAATGAAGTCTAATAGCTTATTTTGATTTCATTGGCAGTACAAAAGAGAGCTCGGCTGTTAGTATGATGCTGACTGTGCTGCATCTGGGATTCATATTGTTCATAATCGTAATCGGTTTTGCCAAGGGAGATGTCAAGAACTTGACACAGCCGGCTAATCCGGCGAAGCCGGGGGGTTTTGCACCGTATGCTGTAGACGAGGTGTTCAATGCTGCGGCCATTGTTTATTTCAGTTACATTGGATACGATGCCGTTTCGACCATGGCAGAAGAGGTTAAATATCATGCTACAGATATCCCTATCGGGGTCTCTGGCTCTGTAATTATTGTCACTGTGCTTTATTGCCTCATGGCTACGGCGATGTGCACATTGGTACCATATGATATGGTATACTGTCTTCTATCGACTTAATGTTTGGACTATTCGTTTGTTTTCTTTTGCGTTTGTGGGTATCAGTCAATATTTCAATGGGCTTTGTGCAGATAAATAAAGATGCTCCATTCTCGATGGCTTTCAAAAACGATCCCAGGTGGGAATGGGTATCAAATGTAGTGGGTGCCGGGGCGAGTTTGGGGATTCTAACGTCGCTACTGGTGGCAATGCTGGGACAGGCACGCTATATGTGTGTCATTGGGCGCTCGCATGTGATACCCGACTGGTTTGCCAAAGTCAATTCCAAGACTGGCACACCCTTGAACGCATCCATCTTTCTCGGTTAGTCATTGATTCTGATTCTTTAGGCTTTCCTGCCTGACTCGGCAATGGTGAGGTTGACTTCCTTGAGTCTTGAAAGTTCGAGCGGGCTGGAAAACGGGCTTGTTCTACCGGTCGGGACCTGGAAGAGGGGTTTATCAGCGAGATGTTCTTGTCAAGGATCTCCTAGAGTTATTAAGCTCGGAATGGCAATTAATGCGTTTTCATGTGAGCTCTACTAGTGAAATTGTTATTTGCGAATCTGCTATGGCTTGGCCATTATTTTGGTATTCTCGTTTGTTGCTTGTGATTGCTTTTCTCTCTTGCAAATGGTGATCTGCAAAGGCGAATTGTTGTTGACGAGGAAAATAGCAACAGGGGCGAGGGCGTTGATGCTGGTCTCCAGGTTGGAATCGGTTGTCGGCTAATTGTTATTGGTAGGTGTTCTTTCAACAGTGGCGAGAGAAGTGGTGATATTCAGGTATGTTCTTTGTTTTTCCAAGCCATAGAACCCTCTAGTTTCTGTTATTGAAAAGAATGGATGTGATAAATCATGATTGAATTAGGTTTTTTTTTGTGATTTAGTGGTATGATGTGTCCCATGGACTCGATGATGGCTTCCACCTATTGCTTGTTGTGTTGAGGGGTTTTAATAATTATCTATGGTCTGGTCGATTGCGCTCATCCCTCGGCGTCCATGCTGCCTTGAGGGTTTTGTCTATCTGCAAGGGTTCCAATCTTCCCTCTTATTGCCAAGGGAAACGATGGCATGGTTTAGGTTCAGGGTCTTATCTTTTTGCAATGGTGTGCTTTGGTGGAAGGGTTTCTTTTCTTTAATAATTTCTTTGTTGCTGTTAGCCTGTTAGAATTGCCTCAATGAACATCCTATGGTCGGTCTCTTCCGTTCACCCCTCGAGCAATTAGTATATTTACTCCCTTGAAAGCTGGAAACTTAGACTCTCAATTCACCAATTGGTTGATGTGGACTTAATGGCCATGGAACAAAGTCTGCTCTAGGTCGATTAAATTGCCTTCGTCTACTCTAGGTCGTTATAGCTTTGTTCGTTCACCATGGATTTGAATTCGTGATACTACTGCTTTGAATGCCGAGTGCCGACGGTTTAAGTGGGCATATTCGTACTTTACTTTCCTGCGTGTGTATTAATGTTCCCATTCGAGCTAGGTTTTGCTAAATCATTTGTGCGATGGTTTAGTTAGCAAAATTAGTATAGTTATTTGGATGAACAACTATCAATCTCAATGTTTTACAAGTGAAAAAGACGTTAGAAAATTCCTCTGTCATTGTAATATGCTGTGTAGTTTAAATGAATGAAAAGGATTTTTATAGTGAAAAAAAAATTGTTGAGATTTATTGATACAAAAAAAAGGCCTCGTACATTTGCTTCTTGAAAGTTAGAGCCCTGAACCGTGGCTTGGTTTTCTGAAGTTTTAATAGACAATAATGTTTTCCCATGTTTTTTCTAATATAACAATGTGTAAGTGAAAATATGGTCTCTTTAATATGAGTCGATTCAATTCTGTTTTCAGAATAGACTAAAGTTAATTGCATTGGGTATAGATGCATAAAATTAGATGCATGAGGTGTTGTGTTGAAAAGTTAATTTCAATTGGATAGTTGTATGAGTGTTGTGTTGAAAAGTTAATTTCAATTGGATAGTTGTTGATGCCGATTGCAGAGTAGCTAGCAGCAACTTGAAATCTGCGACTGTGATTGTATGTGCTATACATTTGAAATTTGAAACTTTTATGAGGATTCTGAAATGGCAGCCATTATTGTGTTTGTGTTGTCCATTAAGCCAGAGTTAGCAAACTGTTTCCACTTGAAGATGTCATAAGATGTCATAAGTTTTTATAGTTTCTCTTTGGACTGTGGTTGCGGTACGAATACAAGAGCAGAACTTCTAGCTCTTTGGGCTGTTCTTAGAGTGAGTTGTTTGATGGGTCTGCCCATTCATTTGATTTTTGGTGATTCGATGGTGATTATTTATTGGATAAACAGACTTATAGCCCTTGAAATTCCTACTCTGATGCGCTGGTGTGATGAAATAAACTATATGCTGTAGCTTGTCCCACCGGTAATCTTCAAACATATCTTCCGAGAGCACAACATGCTAGCTGATGGTCTTCAAAAGCAAGCTCTGAAAATGGAATTGGGATCTGGATATTTCACTGAAACATTGGATGGGAAGGTCATTGAACATGGCCAATTCATACTTTTTTAGCTGCTGTTTATCATCTTTTTTCAGCGTTTGAATGACATGCAGATGTACTTCTTTCTTTGTCTGTTACATAGGAGACCTATCTGCGAGCAGGTCTTGCTTAGGAGTGTATGTTTGTAGGTCACTTTTGATTATACAGCATATTCTGACCTGATAATTCAGGGATGATGAGAAAAGTCTGCTACGATCAGACTTTGTTTCTATTTTGTTGACTGGTAGCTTTGCAGACTTTTCTTTCTATTTGTCTATATGCTGAACTGGAATGTTACTTCCTCCTGTCATGAAGATGGTTGATGTATAATATGTCTTTTGATTCATATGAATAACAAAGACTGGTATTTTTTCCTGTGAAAAAAAAAAGTTTTATTTTAAAAAAAAATTGTGTCATAAATTTAATTGAAATGCATTATCTTTTTATTACATTTTTTTAATGAAGTGTGCAATTAATCTATTACTGTCATTTGAAATGTGAGTTTTTTTGAAAGCCCTTCATCAATGAAGGGCTGCATGAATATATAACCTTCAATATGAAATTAAGACCAGCCCTTCAATCTTGATCCCTGATGGCCACCTACCATATAAATTGAAAACAATATTTGAATCCTTTGAATAGCAATAATATCCTTTTTTCTGCTGAAAAAAAAACAAAACATTCAGACCAGAGTAGATCGAGGAACGTGCACGTGCCATATAAAGTGAAAACAAATATGGCACTGTTTTCTCCATCAGTACCGACCATTGTTGATAAGGTATCCATATCATCAAATAAATATGTCACTGTTTTCTCTATCACGGACCAATTTAAGATGTTTGGGAGTAGAAGAGAAGTGCATTTGCGGGAGAGATTGAAAAGAAATATGACATGGTTTTTGCCATTTGTGCAATTTTAGGTTATTTGGCATGTTGTTTTTTTTCTTTGGATTTGCAACTTTGACGAATCCAAATTTCACGAAAAGATATTCCAAACTGTAGCGGTTGCGAAATTAACGCAGCGGTCGAAAAAGAAATTCCAAACTGTGGGGGTTGCGAAATTATCGCAGTGGTCGATTTAAGATGCTTCGGAGTAGAAGATACGTGCATTTGCGGGAGACTGTTTTTTCCATCATAACTGTAACTCTATAAATATATGCGGTGGTACTCGCCAGGAAGTCGGACATGCAAGAAGAGAGAAGCAGAGCATCGTATTGAAGAGAAAAATGGATTCAGAGGAGAACTTGCACGTGAATCTAGCTGCCACAGCAGATGCAGCTAGAGTAACGATACTCCTTTTGATCATCGTATTGTTCTTGAAATATCGTTTGAAAACGAAGAGATCAAGGAATCCAGAGCCACGGCCTCCGGGGCCATCTCCATGGCCCATAATCGGGAATCTGCATATGTTGGGAGAGTTGCCTCACCGTGCTCTGAAAGACCTTGCACAAAAATATGGTCCCATTATGTTTCTGCGCTTGGGCTCCATCCCTACAGTGGTGGTTTCGGCTCCTGAGATGGCCAAACATTTTCTCAAAACTCATGATCTCATCTTTGCCAGCCGACCCTTAATGGCCGCTGGAAAATACATGGCCTACAATTTCAAGGACGTTGCGTTAGCCCCGTATGGAGATTACTGGAGGCAGATGAGAAAAATATTCGTCTTAGAATTGCTCACTGCCAAAAGAATCGAGTCCTTCCAGTCGGGGCGAGACGAGGAGCTATCTGCAATGATTCACTCCATTTGGAATGAAAGCGAGAACGGGGCGAAGGCTGTCAACCTGAGCAAGGCGTTGTCGTCTCTCATGACAAATATAATATGCAGAATGCTGATGGGCAGAAAATGTTCGACGGACGTGCCCGATAATTTGGCGACCTATAAAAGATTGGGGAAAATGGTGCGGGATTTGTCGCCTTTATCCGGCGCTTTTGACATTGGAGATTTCATTCCTTGTTTGGCTTGGTTAGATTTGGGGGGAATCAGAAGGCGCATGAAGAAAATGCACCAAGAATTCGATTCCTTGACAGATAAAATTATCGATGAACACATTGTAAACGAGCGAGCAAACGGCCAGCACGGGAACGATCTTGTAGACGTGCTGCTCGACATCTCTGAGAGGGCGGCCGATGCAACGGACAAAAAATTAAGCAGCAGGAACGACATAAAGGTCCTCATTCTCGACATGTTGATTGGCGGAATTGAATCGTCAACAGTTACTATGGAATGGGCAATGTCGGAGATTTTGATGAATCCTGCTGTGATGAAGACATTGCAGGAAGAGCTCGAGTCGGCTGTCGGCAAAGGTGGCCGAGTAAAGCCGTCTGATCTGCCAAGTCTGGAATATCTGCAATGCGTGGTGAAGGAAACGCTAAGATTGCATCCGCCTGGTCCACTGCTGGTTCCCCACGAGTCAAGGGAGACGTGCATTGTGGCGGGATACAAGATCCCTGCTAAAACGAGGCTTATAGTCAATGCGTGGGCGATGGCGACAGATCCGGGTGTATGGGGAGAGGACGTTTTGGCCTTCAAGCCGGAGAGGTTTATGCAGGTGGGTGGCAGACACAGAAATATAGATGTGAAAGGTCACGACTTTGAACTCATTCCCTTCGGATCTGGCAGGAGAGGGTGCCCTGGGACGGCTTTGGCTCTTGAATCTGTTAGCCTTGCACTTTCACGTCTGCTGCATTGCTTCGACTGGAGTTTGGAGTGTAAGGATGGAGTCCAGGAGGAACTGAATATGAGTGAATCGTTTGGTCTAACGATGTCACGACGCTTTGATCTCTTTGCTGTTCCAGCCGTGAGGTCGCAGGCAGGAGTTTGAAGGTTAATGTATGGTAACATTTCATGAATTCATAGGTGAGAATAGCTTGTTGGGATATAGATCCTATGGTTCTCAACTCCATCAACTATAGTATCTACAATGATAAGGTTTGTTGGTTATTATACTTATATAGCCCTTCTCTCAATAAGGTTAACGCCCACCTTCTTGGTGCCTATCTCCTTAGTCCTTGATAAGCAAGGAAGGATAGTGAGAAGATTGTTTGGTTATTATATTTATAGGCCTGTGTTTATATTTTATAGTTTGAAAAGATTGTTTGGTTATTATATTTATATTTATAGGCATGTGTTTATATTTTATAATTTATGGTGAATTAAGAAATTTATGGAAGGAAGATGACACAAATGATTATGGATTTTATTTTAAATTTGAAATAAATAATTATAATTATATATAGTTTTTTAGTACACTAATAGATGTTAGAATAATACCTAGCTATGTAATTAATTTTATGGTTGTGGTTATTCAAAATAAAAATAATAAAAAAGATATAAAATATAACTCGAAACTTGTGCATGGATAAAAGTTGAATTGCTTTGTTTATGGGGTATTCTAAAGGTGAGTATGTGATGTCGTTTAAGTTCATTGAACATTTTTGGAGATTCTTTAGTTATAATGAACTGGATAACATATACAAAAGGATGAATCCATAGTCTCAAAAGAAGAACAAGAGCAAAATCTCATCTAGAGCAGGCTAAATCACATTAGAAAAGAACATCATAGATCCATAATGGGTGAGTGAGTCATCAACCCATTTTTCCCAACAAAGACAACTAGCTTCACCGTCAAGTGCTTCTTTGGATAAAGCCTCTACAACATCATTATAATCATGGTAGATGTGATCGATAGAAAGATCAACAAACGAGGACATCATGAAAGTAATCCTATCACACCAATGGCTTAGTTAAATGTTGTTAAGTTGAAATAGCTTCTTATGAGATGCTCGCATGATATGTGTTTTGCTACAACAATGAATTTGAATAGTTATATAATAAGATTTTTAATTATTGAAAAATGTTTATAAATATCTAAATAAATCAATCATTAAGCATACATGAGTATATAGTGTGAGGAATTAAAAATAATAAAAATAAATAAAAATTTTAATTACAAATATATATTAATATTATTGTTATTAGTATTACTATTTGGATTTCTTTAAATTTTATTTATTGATTATGTAAAATAATTTATTTTGTAAATCAAAATTTATCAGATTAAATAAGTTCATATATATATACACATATATATTGATATTAAATTTAATGTTTTTTTTATAAATCTTATAACAATTCTATGTTTGTGATGTTACATTTTATATATAGAGATTTGCATTGCTCTTTGGATGTAGTGTAGGTGAGTGAAGGGAACCATGTAATAAAGTTAAACTTATTATGAGAAGATATATAAATATAATTTATTTAATTTATATTTAAAATTTAAACATATTTATTTAATTTAATATTTGGAATTTAAAAAATATATATTTAAAAAATTATTTAAATAAATGAGAATATTCTAGCATACATTAAAAAATAGAATAAATTCTTATATTAAATGTCAGCATTCCTCTATCATGTGATCCATAAAATTTCGGCTCAACTAATTATAGTTTATACCATGACAGGATAAACTCCGTAGGGAGTGACATATGTTATGTTTTGACAGAAAATATGGAAGGATTGTGAAGAGGAGCGATGTGGTGGTTAGCCTAGTGAAACCAAAGGATACCATAGGGACATGTGTCAAGTTAAGGTTTTTTTTTTTTAATTAAAATTAAATAATTTTTTATTTCTTATAAATCCTGTTGCAGGTAAAAATAGTAATATGATAGATGTCATTCAATTAGAAAACAACAAATATATATTTGTAATGTTATCCAATTAGAAAACAACAAATATATATTTTTGATTATTAAAAATTATTTTTTAATATTTAAAATATTTAAGTTAATATATTATTTTTAGAAAACTTTATACAATGATAACAAAATTTGTAAGTTTTTTTTTCAATCACAAAAAATAACATACTTAATATTAAAAATAGTATATAAGAATTACAAACCAATGGCAAAAACCATCCAAACTAAAAATACATCCAAAACTAAAAGATACATCCAACTTCCAGAAACCTAAGACAACCCGTTCGTTACAACACAATGATTATGAGTAGTTATCACCGATATTCCACAATATCACCGCTGCATAATAAAAAAACGAGTGCCACAAAAAACAAGAAGCCACTCCCATCCTAGCCATCGATCGCTATATCTTCGCGGCTTATAAAAAAAAAAATCAACTCATCTTTATGTTTGTTTACAATAAAATTTAAAAACGTCAAATCATAGTTTCAATTAAAATAAGAAATATGATCTTTATGTTTGTTTCAATTAAACAAAATTGAAACATCAAATCATAATTTTGATTAAAAGAGAAAATATAAAGAATTAGTGTAGGTGAAAACAAAATGAATTATTAGTTGTAAACATAAATCATTATGCGGAAGAAAGTGTTATTTTTAGTTTTTATTATTTAAATTTATTATCATTTATTTTTGGATAAAAAATTATTTTTAAAGTTTGCTTTAGAAGATTATTTTTATTTTTATTATTTAAATTTATTATCGTTTGTTTTTAAAAGCTTTCTTATGTTTTTGTTAAGGATTTTTTGCGGTGGAGGAGCTAGCCACTCACATTCACCGAATAGAAGAGCATTAAAACTTACATACCTAAGGACATCCAAAAGGCATAGGTAAAAGTGATATGACAACGCATAGGTGGCTTAGATCTGATCGAGTAGTAGAACTCACATGACAACTTAGCTTGCTCTACAACATTTAATGCTATGTCAACAACATTGTGGGTCTTGAGATCCAACGGTCCACATGCAGCATTAAACGGCCTGCAGCACCTTAGATATTGATTGATATTGAGGTGACACAGAAAAAAACGGATTGGATGACTCAATGGGACATAGGACACATGGCACATATTTGTATTTCTCTTAATTTTGTTTTTTAATTATGACAATTTGGTTTAAAACCAGGTAATATTTGACATATCAATATGCTCATCCAATCAGAAAATAGAAATATATATTTCAAAAATTCAAAATTAATTTTTAATTTTACAATATTTAATTTAATATAAAAATATTTACAAAACTTTATAAAATTATAGAAAAAATTGATCGCCATTGACATGCATAATAAGAATTAGTTGGCATTCACAAATTATATGAACAATCCGCACATCAATGTATATTCAAGGTATCACCACATTTTTACTTTTCATAAACTAATATGTCTTTACTTAACCATTACTATTGGAAATAACAAAAACAAAGAGATTTTTTATTAATCATTATCATATAAACAAATAAACAAACAAAAAATTACTTGGTTTGTTGATGTTATACTACAAAAGAATAAGATGCACACAACGTCATAGATGCAAAAGCAATGCTGTCAATATGGAATAAGGAATCTTACAATTCATGATTTTGTTTTTGTTTTGATCTTAACATTCAATTAATTAACAATTAAGAAAAAAAACAAAGCAAAATTTCATTAATATTTAAAAATAATTAAAACCAAATACCAAAGTTTATATTAAATGAAAACAAAAAAAATAAAAACAAAAATGTAATTAGGAAAAATAACAAAACAAACTTTCAATAATAGCTATAAGAAAATTAACCACGTGTCAAATTTTACATTAAATAAAGATTAAAAAAATATATAAAAACAAAAATGCAATTAAAGAAAAACAATAAAACTAAATTTCAATAAAACTAAAAATAATAAACTAAGTGTCAAAGTTGATATTATATAAAGATTAAAAAGAAAAAGAAAAAAGAAAAATGTTGTAAAATATCCAAATCAAAGAACCTAAAAAAATTGACATTGTATAACAATAAAACTAAATTTCAATAAAACTAAAAATAATAAATTAAGTGTCAAAGTTAATATTATATAAAGATAAAAAAGAAAAATGTTGTAAAATATCTAAATCAAAGAACCTCAAAATAGTTTACATTATATAAAAATAAGAAAGGCAAAAAAAATGTTGTAACATCCAAAGCAAAGAACCTTAAAAAAAACTAAAACTAAATATGTATATCTAAATTTATTTAAAATCATCATTCAACATTTACAATAAATAAAGAAAGACACAAAAACAAGATGTACTAACATCCAAAAAAGAAAACCATAAAAAATAATTAAATGCAAAATGCATATTTAAAAGACAAATTTATTACAAATAAGAGCTTGATGTGCATTTAAGTGGAAAAGAAACATACGAAGGTACTTACTTTGAGGTAGGTAGGTTATATATAATATGCATACAGAATTTTGTTTAGTTTAAAAATTATAAAGATTATATGTACAATAATAATTATAAAAAATAAGTAAATGTAAATATATATATATATGTGTAAAAACATTTTTTTTTTTAAATAAGAAGTACATTTAAGTGAAGAAGAGACATGTAAAGCTACAAGATAATTAAGTTATATATAATAATATATTCATTAGTGAGTTTAGTTTAAATTTTTTTAAAGATTGTATGCATATATAAACTAAGCATGTTGTCTAACATAATTAGACTAATAAGTTTAAGGTTAGTATGTAATAAATATATAGAAAACATAATTAATATAGCCAAACTATGTTATAAAATCATAATAATTTTTTTATACATATTTATAAAAATGGCATAAGGAAGAACTACATAAGATTAACTAACTCTAACCAACATTCTTTTCTATTTGAAGTTATCAATCACAACAAACTAATCTTAGAAGCTAAGTATAAAATCCTCACGTGATGTGATTTCTTACGTATAAGGATATTTTTCTTAGTATGGGATCTCATGCAATTGCTAAATCATTAAAATAGTTCCTTGCAAAGCCAAATGTATAGGGATTAATTGCAAATCCATGAAAATGTTCAAAGTGATGTTTCCTCAGCATTAAAACATAAGAGTCCATTTGATAAACAAGAAAGATTAATATAAAAGACTTATCAATAACCAAGACTAACATGGTGGTTACCTTTGGCATAAGAGTCCATTTGATAAACAAGAAAGATTAATATAAAAGACTTATCAATAACCAAGACTAAATGGTGGTTACCTTTGGCACCCAGATGTGAGGCTTGAAAAAGTGGAGTGGATGATAGTAGCCAACATTTGTTGATTGGCCATGCTCACACAGCTAGTACATACAAAGTTGCCAACCACCATAGTGCCTACTTTTTAGTGTCAAATCTCAATCGTGTTTCTTTACGAAGCTCTAAATATTTAGGCTAGTTTATCCTTTCCTTTCCATGGCTTTATGATCTTTTTCTAGTGGTTCACTTTTTCCTATTTCCGATCAATAGCCCTCCACAAGTTTCTAATCTTAACCTAATGTTCATGATGTGTCTCCAAAAGGTATGAGATACTTATGGTATTTTATATGGGTGTGTGCAAGAAGATGAGGGTCACTTTAGATGCAATGCTACTTTTTTCAAAACTCGTTCCTGATATATAAAACATAACGCGTTTATGATATTTAGCACCTGCCATGGTAAGACCCGAGCCTAACATGTCATTGGACATGTAGGCTAGGTAACCATAATGCGTACGCGTTATGTAGTTACAAAACGCGTACGCGTTATGTAAATCTAAAAATGAATTTAAATACACAGTCCTGACGATTGCCAACCACCCGCGGCACTCACGCATCAGAAACGCGAAATAGAGGCGAAATAGACCCTGGACGAGGACGGTTTGTGGCCCACTCAAGTATCCGTGTTGCTCGATTTAGCTGGAGGGGAGACAAATTCACTGGTGGATTGTCATCTAATCAGGTAATTCATTCACCCATACCATTTTTTTGTCATTTCTTAACCTAAATTACTATTTTTTTATTGTTTAAAACAACCTAGTTTTGTAATATTGATAAAATTGGGAATAACCCAATCTCTAATTAAATTCACACCTCCCTAAACCAAGATGAGTGAATAATTAAAATGAATCCCTTTTCAGAAACTCAAAAATTCATAATCCAACCAAAAATTGAAAAAAATAAAACTCCCCCCTTTCTACAATGTATTCATCTAAGTCACCCGACACGAGGACATGGGACACGAGTGTCCCCACCAGGCTTCAAATTTGAAGCCTTCAGGCCACTTCAAATTTTACCCACACGTCATAGAAGGCCACTTCAAATTTTACTATGCAAAAAAAATTTAATTTCATGGTAAGCCCTTCAATAATTAAATTAACCACTACTGTTTAAAATTGCAACAGAAGGGTAGCTTCAAATTTCACCCATCAACAATTTTTAGTGGGAAATTGGGAATGCGGCTACTAGCTAGGTGACTTGGGAGTGGGACTCGGTTACTCTGCAATATCCACGTGTTTGATCATCCATGGATCATGGACCATTGGGCCTCTAATAATATCATTGAGCAACTTACGTGGACGGGCTTACACCGAGTAGCCCATGGCTTGAACGCTTCGAAGTTCTCATGTTTGTAGCGAGCGCTTACGTGTTTAACACATTTAATGGCATCAACAAAATTATTAAACCTGGTAGGTGGCTCATACGTGTTGTTGCTAGCGGGCTTACCAAGTTACAAGTTATCACATACCAATTCGTGAATGCTGACTCCATGAGTTAATTGAGTATTCAATGTATAATATATTATGTTAATGTGCCCCCGCGAATTTGGCATTTCAGACAAAATCCACAATCCATAAACTTCTTGTAATGTTGCAGGTTGTTGCTCCTACCCGTGGCCCCTACCTATAGCCCTGTGTTTTCTTTGTTGTATCAAGTCAATCTTGCAGCTCCCGAGTTCCACCTTTTCTTTTCTTTGTTGTATCAAGTCAATGCTCGAATTCCATGCTTCCATGGCTCCGACCATCAATATATAATATTGCATGAATAGAAACAAGCTTTTTCTTATACCCCTATTCCACTGTGATTGAGCTACTTCCAAGTTCCACCTACCCTATCTCCTCCAGTCCTCCAGGAGAGTTTGCGAAATATGGTTGCATTATATGACATATATAATGCTAAGTGCTGCTATATCCACTGAAAAATAAAGCCTCTAAACTTTACTACGTCAGTAAACATTGAAATTTTGATGTACTATTACATTTTCAAATGAAAAGAATAACTTATTTTTACATGGCAACATTGAAGGGTTCAATATCTCATAGCCCTTCATAGTGAAATGGGACCCCACCCTTCAAATTTGATCCCTGGTCCCCACTAGACACGGTGACCCCCGGAATTAATATATTTTTAAAATATATTAAAATTTAAAAATATAGACATATAGATCCAATAAAATTTAACATTTACAATTACAAATATTCAATAGAAATTACATTTACAATTACAAATATGAAATATTCAATAGAAATTAGATCATTCACAAATCACAACACATTTGTCATTCACAATCACAAATCACAATGAGACATTGAGACACATAGATGCAAACTCATCACTGCCCTAATCCTCCTCCTCCATGCCTGAATCAACAAACTCATCACTGCCCTGATCCTCCTCCTCCTCCTCCTCCTCCTCTCTGCCAATCTAACTAACTTACTTTTTAATTGTCAAATGTTTAATTTTAAGTTTTAAATGTATGTAAGTGAATGCCATTAAATTGCTTACGTGAGTTTGATTTAATACATGTTCAATTTTGAAGAGACGTCATTATATACCATGTATATGTTTCTAATGATTTTTGTATTAATGTCTTTATTGCAGTTGCGGCTATGGATACCAATGCCGAGATATTGATTGAGATTGCCCACTTGAGGGGCATAAGTGCAGCTTTTAGTGGTGGTGACAGGATTCGTCGTTCACTTGCATCAACCTTGGATGCAATTGTGGACACCATTTCACAATCTACCAATGTACTACATGATATTGCATCTTACAGAGAAAGAAAAAGACAACAATATGCTGATGGGCTAGACTACAATGCAATTAAAAAGTTGAAAATATCCAAAGAGCTCATATTTGCATTGTTTAGGGACCCTCGGATGGGGGAAATCCCAAATGCAAACAGGCCGCATATCTCCATTGAGTGGTGCACGTTTCAACCATTTGTTGATAACTAGATGGATAGATGGTACATGGTTTTTGATATGCCACCACACAACAACAGGGAAATTCCCTTATATTTCCTTCAAAAGATGTACGCAGAGTTCGTGTTGCATAAACACGTTAACTATTTTTACATCTTGCAGTTTCAGGGGATCGGTGGGGGGATGCCCCAAAACCGACCCAATGCCAGGCTTCGAGACCAGGATCGCCCTTTCCCTGCACCTCGCAGGCATTTGCCTGGGCCAGATGTCCCACCAGCACATCGTATTATTCCGTAGACACGGGATGCATTTTTGAGTTTGGCATGGGCGGTTGTTCGCCATGGCACGATGGTTCAACATATGGGTGAGGAAGGGACATATGTCCCTGGTGTGGTACATACACCAGCTCATCACCATGCAGGACCATCAACTAGTGCAGGACCATCAGGACCATCCACTAGTGCAGGACCATCAGGACCATCCACTAGTGCAGGACCATCGACACATCCCCATCCTAGTACTGATCCTCACGAGTGCACATCATGTGGTCGTCCCTGCTATGGTATTTCCTCAGATGTTTCCTTCAGTGGGTTTTTGAGAGAGGTATGTTGATGGTTAATTGTAATAAATTCTTCATTTATTTTCGTCTTTGTACACATATATATAGTTTGAGCTAATATACTAATTTTGTGAACTTGTAGTTGATGCTTTATGCCGGCAGCGAAGTCACAGAGCTGGATGTTCCAGACTCTACAGGGGGGCATGATGCTACCCATTTGGTAGGCCCATCTTATATACCACCTATTGCCGTATCTCACACTGAGGTAAACATTTTAAAATTTCAGTTTTTTAATACTTGTTAATTTGTTAATTTCCACATACTTTACATTTTAGTTCATTAATGCTATCTACGGTCTAATATTTACAATTATTAAACTTGCAGATGGCAGATCCTTCACTGGGGCAAGGTAATGTGGAGGTAGTACCCATGGTCATACCGTCCCATGAAACATCTGAGCTCCAGGTAAACAATTAAAAATGACATTTTTTAAATACATGTTTGTTTGTTGAATCATGCATGTCTAACTACATGAACACTTGCTGACTGTAGGCACCATTCGAGACATCTGGACCATTGCCTGGATTTGTATCTCCCTCCAGGCCATTCGTGAACAAGGGTCGTGTGTATGTGAGGCATTCTAATCCTAGAAATACTCCAGCTGCCCATGACCATGGGCTTACTCACACCATGGTAATGTATATCCTTCGATAATATTTGTTATTTAACTTGAAATCCAGTGCATATATCGTTTTTGTTAATGTTTGAATTGCATGTTTACTGCATCAGGAACCCGAGTTGTCTACTGAGAACCTCACATCGATGGTTGATGCAGCAGTTAGTGTTGCATCTGCAATGGCAACTGATCACACACAGGTATGTAACTATTTCAACATTATCTTTACATAGTTTATTATTGTTGTCTATTGTTTATTCATGCATTTCTAACTATTTCAACATTTTTTCATTGTAGCCACCACCAGCAGGAGCAGTTCCTGGCCCCCCTGGTTCGACCATCCTGGATGTTCAACCAACGGCTCCATCTGCTACACAAGCAACGCAATCTCCTCTGTCAGTTGAGGTGAGATGTCCTTCAGTGACCAAGTGTTTCATGCACTTTCCATGCACCAGTTGATAATTGTTGAGATAATGTATTAGTGTACATAGTTAGTTGAATTTAACAATTGATATTTAATTTGCAGGATCCAGAGATGCACATTGATCCTAGAGATGTGCGTAGAAGATCAACGTCGGGAAAGAACAAGAAGAAGCTTGAGTTTTGATAGTTTTGGATAGTTTTGGACACATGTGCTTTTGGATACTTTTGTACATATATGTACTTTTCGATACATTCAGTTTTGGAGACATGTACATTGACTTTATTGTGCATGTACTTTTGGAGACATGTACATTGACTTCATTGGATACATGTACTTTTGGATACTTTTGGATATACATGTACTTTTGGAGACATGCACTTTTGGATACTTTTGGATATATATGTACTTTTGGATACATGTACTTTTGGAGACATGCACATTGACATTTCACTTATAAATGAATGATACATTTCACTTTGTATTTGTTCTTCGGTTTCCACGTGTTCTTGTGTCAATCTAATGTGTTGATTTGTGTGGATTATCTATTACTCATGAATGCACTATGTCAAAAGAACAAACTATTATATTCAAAGGTTTCAACGAATTCACTACATGCATGCACTAATTGGTATCTAATTAAAATTTGTGATTTTGGATGATCATTACAAGTTATGTCAAAGTTCTTGCTCGTGTAATTTAATCAAACTAAATGAAATACAATGTTTTTCAAGGTTTCAACGAACTCACTCATGCACACCCATTGCCATCAACTACCAATGAAAGTCTAACATTATGAGGTTCTTTTTTAAAAATGGGTAATATTTCCTTGATGATCGTAAATTGAGAACCATTTGTAGCCACTCATATAATACCATCTTCACTTATCTTTGTACATGATAATCCATATAATGTGCTATATTTTTTAACCTAAACAATCATCAAAAACCTAGAATTATAGGGATATGACAAAGAACCTTATGGGGCACCTTATATATTACCTAATTAGTTCAATATCTATTGATCCCACATTCATGGCATTTTAAATTTGTTGCATGCTATCCATAATATATCATTTGATCATAATTAGGACATGCATCAATTGTTTGATACTCCTTTCTTGTATCTTTCATAAGGGCACACAATTCTCAATATGTGCAAGGTAAAGTATTTGATGGTTATAGGAAAATATTACTTAACAATCTATAAGAAAAAATCAATTTATGTACTAAATAATGGATATCGCAATGTAGTTATTACAATCACAAAAAATATTAAAAACTTATATTTATCATTAGAGTTATTGTGTATACATTAGGATCTTTGTCATACCATTGTTTGAAATGTCATTCAATACCTTCAATTTTATCAACATCAAATTAGTAGACAAAGTGACTCATCTTTGATCTCTTGAATAGGCCTTTGTGTGCCTTATCAATAAGATGTACATCATGAATATTATCATAGGTCTCATACATAGGTGCATCCTCATCCATGCAAACAAAGGTCAACCTATTATCCCTTTATTCTCAATAATATTAGTATCATTATCTTCCATAGGATCAAATTCAACTCCATCACCCCCACTATTGCTACTCTAAATTGCAGCCTTAGGAGTTTTGATCATGTGTTTTTGTCTCTTTAGGAGTTTTGAAATATTATACTCTTTCAAAAATAATATGGAAGTTCAAATATTTAAAAGTGGCTTAAATTATAAAATGGGCAGAAATTCACCAAGTGTCCCTAAACGACATTTTCATGCGACTTGCAACTTGACATAACTCGGAAACCGGACGTCGAACCGATGAACCGTCGATTCCGTTGGTCTCCTGGCATGCGATTACCTATAGGGGGCCCTCTCCCTTGTCTCCCCATGGCCCAGTGGCTTCATTGTGCATTCATTTCGTAAATTAGGGTTTTGCTCAGTTTAATTGCATGCAATCTCGCATTGGTGGGTCAACTCTGCAAAAACCTCCCCCGAGCCAGTGTTGGCAGTGTTCCCACGTCAGCATTTCCCACACACACTTGCGGGAGCCAACGGCATGCAATCTTCCTACTCCGTTTGCTTTTTGGCTCCCAGACGGAAATTCACCAAGTGTCCCTCAACGACATTTTCATGCAACTTGCAACTCGACATAACTCGAAAACCGGACGTCGGATCGACGAACCGTCGACTCCGTTGGTCTCCTGGCATGCGATTACCTGTAGGGGGCCCTCTCCCTCGTCTCCCCATGGCCCAGTGGCTTCATTGTGCATTCATTTCGTAAACTAGGGTTTTGCTCAGTTTAATTGCATGCAATCTCGCATTGGTGGGTCAACTCTGCAAAACCCTCCCCCGAGCCAGTGTTGGCATTGTTCCCACGTCGGCATTTCCCACACACACTTGCGGGAGCCAACGACATGCAATCTTCCTGCTCCGTTTGCTTTTTGGCTCCTAGACGGAAATTCACCAAGTGTCCCTGAACGACATTTTCATGCGACTTGCAACTCGACATAACTCAGAAACCGGACGTCGGACCGACGAACCGTCGACTCCGTTGGTCTCCTGTCATGCAATTACCTCTAGGGGGGCCTCTCCCTGATCTCCCCATGGCCCAGTGGCTTCATTGTACATTCATTTCATAAACTAGGGTTTTGCTCAGTGTGGGAGAGTGCAATTTTTGCACACGGGGGTCAACTTTGGAAAATCATCCACCGGGCAAGTATGGATAGTGTTCCTAGCCCGAACCTATCTAGACACACCTGCAGGACTCCCCGGAACCTGGTTTTGTTGCATGGTTGGAGTTCTAATCCCTCAGTAGGTATCCAGCAGGTGTCCCTGAAGGCCTTCTGGTAGTGAGACAGGACGAGCCATAGAATGAAGACCTTGCCTCGGATCGACAAACCGTTGTCTCCGTTGGATTCAACACACCGGGACAGTGCTAGGGGTGCCCCTCCCCTCCTACCTGGTGGCCCATGTGTCACCTTGCAGGTCCATCTTGGAAACTAGGGTTTTGCTCAGTGTGGCAGTGTGCAATTTTTGCACACGGGGGTCAACTTTGGAAAATCATCCACCAGGCGGGTATGGCTAGTGTTCCTAACCCGAACCTGCCTAGACACTTTGGAAACTAGGGTTTTGCAGGTCCATGATGATGATGATGGTGATGATGATGAAGATGTTGATGATGATGGCTTGGTCTAAGGTGGTGCTCTCAAATAGCTAATTCATTATGAAATATTTAACAAGACATGAATTAAATTTAATATAAGTGTATTGTTTAATATAGTGAGCATGAATTGAATTAATTTTGTTGGGTGAGGCCAATAACCAACATGATGAACATAATATAATTTTAGGGTTTACTGATCATATGTAAAAAATGGCATATTCATAAACTTGACATACAAGAGAACTTTTGGCATATTTATAAACAATGTAAACGTAAATTTGGCATATCAAGAATGCAAAATTGACATATTCATATGAAACATACATGTGAAAATTGAGCATATATCAATATTCAATTACAAATAGTATAAATAGTATAGTATTAAAAGTATGTAACGTACCTCATCATGCTAGATCCCACCTATTATCATACAACCAAGCCCTCCGGATCATCTCTTATACTGATGGTCTCCATTAGTCTCTCGTGCTCTGTATTCGGTAAGAAGTAGCGTACCTTCGATGTATATCGACTAGGCATTGTTCGTACCTGAAGGTTTGTGCCAATGATTAAGTTGGTAAAGTGATACACACTTGCACCTGGTTTGTAATCCCTGTAAACATATCCACCCTTCTTTCTTCCATTGCTGTCCCGTGTCAAGTATTCACCTTTAACAACCATAGACCCAGTTGGAAAGTGGTTGTTTTCATCGTCAGTCATGGACACAATGAGGGTTTGCTTTCCATCTATACAGCGTGCCAACTAGTATTCATCACCCCATTCAGTATCTTTTGAGGCAACCACTGCGTATATGTGCCCTGCATTATATGATTATAGGTATATGATCAAAATATTTTTCGTGCGATACAAGGCCATTAATGTGCATTTGAAGACTACGTAAACAAACAAAAAATGTTAAGGAAATGCATCATATCGGGTTGTACAAGGTCTGAGACATGATCAAAATATACAGAAATAGATGATTGGTCTTCTTCCAACGGAGTTAACTCAACAATTGCACGCTGATCAAGTGGAAGTGATATGCGATCGCATCCATCAACCGAATCCAATGATTCACACCCATCCCAGTCACCATCACAACAAGGCAGGAAAAAACAAGTGAGTTTTCTGGTCCAAATTTCAAATACTGGGTTATCAGAGCTTCGAACTGAATGAAAGCTATGAGTCCCAGGCATAGTCTTGCATTCCCATGCATGTGAACGATCTATGTCTACCACCTCCCAAAAAAATCTCTCCACATGTCTCTTTCTTGTGGATTCTACTCGCATAGTTGATTCCTCTCCCATTACTGACGTGCACCACCTGACTATAGATTGAGCATTTAGAATAGTAGATTCTATAGATACTTTCAATTCCTCTCTTCGTAGGGCTGTTTTGACACATGCTCCGGCTCCATCATGCTCTCCTTTACCATGCCCAGTCTCAAAATAGTTCCACATATGTGGCACTTTGTAGTTTTTATGCAATGAACACAACCACTGAAATATGTGTGCATTTTTGAACTGACCAGCACACCCATCAGACCAAATCCAGTGTCGATCCATCTGTATGTTCCTTACCTTCAAGTGATCATAGAACATGATGAAGCAATGACATACATAGTGGAAGTCGTGGCACCTATCATCACTTATGTAGAAGTGATATTCCTTCAAAATTTCTCTTTGCTCTTCAGTGCTATTTCGGCCATGCCTATATGTGATATGGACCATCAAGGAAACCTGCTCAGAGTGATAATACTGACTTTGGATCTCATTTTGAGGTTGCAGAGTGTAGTTCTCGTCAAAATCAACGACTGAAAGTATAGTACCAAGGGAAAATGTATCTATGCATATTCTAAACTTCTCATCCTGCCATCGTGCGACGTGGACATGCTGAACATATTGATGTGTCTTTTCAATAAATTCCTTGATGAAGTCACTAACTTGTACCTGGTGACACAAAATTATCTCAATGTCAGTTTTTTGTTGTAAGTAAGGATTGAAATGTAACCGTTACAACATAATTTTATAGATATAAATGCATACCTGAGATGTCACCAATTGTATTTTTTTGCTTTCTTTCCCTGGGACTATTTCATAGTTGATATATTTGAAACTTTTCACGTATGTAACCATTTTCCCAAATTCACTGTCTCCATTCTCGTGCATACATTGGCTCAATAATGCCATTCCAGCACAGTTGGAACATGTTCCATCCAAACAAGATTTTGCATAGTATGTTTGCCCCTCGGGCCTATTGCACATGATGCGATGAATGAATTCTCTTGATGAAGTCGGTGTTATTGTCATGGAGCAATCCTGCACAATGTTAGTATGCAACACACGACGAATGTACAAAAATGTTTCATAGTAATATTCATATTCTACATGGTATCTACAACAACAAGTGTTACGAAGAGTATTTATTCTAACATACCATGGCTTACATTTCTCAAAAGATCTTTGCCCCAAGTTCAATTGTCTATGCTCAATCTTAAATTTCTCGTAAAGCTCTGTCTGTGTTATATCAAGAAGATGCTTAGTATGTGGTTCACGATCCTTTGAACCCCTTCTTAGTTTTAGTACATCCTTCCGGTTTGAAGAAGGCCTTGTGTGATCATGTCAAAAATTGTGCACTAGTCCCTTTACTGCATCAACTAGCTTCATGTCACGACGTGGCAACCGACCAACAAAGGCCCAAAAATCTGTCTGATCGGTTGTGTCAAGATGTTCTCTTCTAATAGAATACCTACGGAGGGTTTTTACATTCAAATTAACTAGTTCGGATGTAGGCCTGAGAATACGAAGGGCCCTGGTGTTCTTATTTGCAATTGATTGTGACAACACACGACGAGCAGCATTGCGGTCCTTTGAACGTGTGTTCTTACCAATTTTACCAAATGCATCTACTAGGCTTTTAACTATATGAGAACTTGGCTCAGAATTCTTTATCATCTTTATCCCTAACTTTTTCCTAACAACATTCATGCTCCTAGATTTTAACAATGATAAAAATAATCTACATTTATCTCCATCACATTTAGAAACAAAATATTTATCAAGTATCTGTTGAGTTTGATAAGCAATACTATGTTTAGATAGCGTACCTTCAATGGAATTCATAAGTCTTTCATCAACTTGTATACGCTTCGGAGTTCTTCGACGTGTGCTTGCTAATGGAGGTAAGGGGGTTGGAATTGTACCATGTAGCGCATCACCAAGACGCTCTGGCTTTTCAGTAGTAGCTTGGTGTCCTTCATTCTCTTCCTGGTAGTTGGATGGTGGAAGTCCAACATCCTCATCGATGGTCTGTGGAAGTCCAACATCCTCATCGATGGTGTGGATAACATTCTCTTCTTCAATAGTAGGCAAAATGTCCAACGCCTCTCTGAATTCATCGCTTGTATAACCACATCCAGATAGAAAATTGGGTGTTTCTTCATGAGCTTCATCTTGAGATGGTAACTTATCACTTTGACTTGAAGTGGGAATTGAAACATCCCCTAATGAGCACCTACGTTTTGCTTCTTGATTACTTCCATGGGGTGCTTGTTCAACAACTATTGTGGAAATTGAAGGTCCCTCTTGTCGTGGATTAATAGGATGAACCATGGTATCCTCTACAATTCAATTTGGATTAGTTTCCAAAGAAAGCCTTCTTCAATGACTTCTTGAGGTCTCTTCTTCCTTGTTGATTTGTTTACTCGGTTACGTGCATTCCCCATCACCACAATGATCAATTCAATATAGTTTGTTTTTGTTGCTCCTCAATTACAAGCTCTTCAATAATAAGCAAATGGAAGTTCTTCCTTGTTGGTCTTGAAGCTTGATATCTTATCTTGTGTGCTCCTCAAATATAGGCAAAATGAATCTTTCAAAGGCCTTATCTTTGGTGTTCTTCAATTGGAGATTCTTCAAGATTGCTGATTATTTTCTTCAAATATGGCCATATAACCCAACACCACACTGAGCAACCATGAAAGATGTCCTCAATGCTGCACCTGCATAAAAAAAAATGATGGAGTTGGTGTAGAATGTGAAAATTTTCAGTGGCGGGCTCGTGTTGTTCGAAAAATCGCAGGACTGTTGTTTTCGTTCGGATAGAGTGAAGTTGCTCTCGGACAGCAACAGTCCATTATTTCTGGAGTTACAAAACGCGCATGCATTATAGAAATACAAAACACGTGCGCGATATGTAGTGAAAAAACGTGAACGCGATATAGTCAAGCACAATAAATAGGTTAGGTGCACGGCTAGGGCAACGAACAAAATCAAAGAAAACTAATAATTTATATGGTTACATACAAAACAAATGTTTTGTATGGTTTAATACCCCCTAGATATCTCCCAATAATCCCTAGATACCCCCTATCTCTTTCTAAATATTTGTCCCTCATTCTCCCTACATCTCTCCCTACATGTTTCTTTCATGTTTCTTTCTCTCCCTTACTCTAGCCATGTCTCTACCACCCCACTCTCCATCTCTCCACCTTCTCTTTATCTTCATCATTATCCCTCCCTATAGCACTCTCTCCCTTCTTCTCCCTTAATCACTAACCCTCTACACCTTTATCCCTCCCCCCTGCCCTCTCTGTCTTACCTTGTCCCTAGAGCCCCTCCCCCATAAAGGCCTTTAGACCCTCTTCTAAACATTAATCTCTAAGTGCATAAGTGCACAAGATGATGAGGAGGAGGAGGGTGATGACAATGGAGATGATCATGATGTAGATGAAGATGATAAAGATGATGAGGAGGAGGAGGGTGATGACAATGAAGATGATCATGATGCAGATGAAGATGATACAAATGATAATGTTGATGAAGATGATGGTGATGATGATGATGATGAAGATGATGGTGACATGATGGAGATGTTGATCTGATGAGGAAGATGATGGTGATGATGGTGATGATGATGAAGATGTTGATGAGGACGATGATGGAGATGAAGATGATGGTGATGAAGAAGATGATGATGATGGAGATGTTGTGTTGATGGGGAACCTAGAGATGACAATGATGATGAAGATGGTGATGGTGATGGTGATGGTGATGACGATGAAGATTTTGATGATGATGCTGATGGCGATGATGATGAAGATGTTGACGATGATGGTGATGGTGATGTTTAGATGATGATCATGATGGTGTTCAGAAGATCATGATGGTGATGATGGTGATGATGATGGAGAAAATGATGATGATGGATATGTTGATGAGGAACTTGCAGATGCCAATGATGATGATGATGGAGATGTTGATGAGGAACCTACAGATGCCAATGATGATGGTGATGACGATGAAGATGTTGATGATGATGGTGCTGGTAATGATGATGATGATGATGATGATGATGAAGATGATGGTGACATGATGGAGATGTTGATCTGATGAGGAAAATGATGATGATGATGATGATGATGATGGTGATGATGATGAATATGTTGATGACGATGATGACGGTGATGAAGATGATGATGATGAAGAAGATGATGATGATGGAGATGTGTTGATGGGGAACCTAGAGATGATAATGATGATGAAGATGGTGATGGTGATGATGATGAAGATTTTGATGATGATGCTGATGGCGATGATGATGAAGATGTTGACGATGATGGTGATGGTGATGTTTAGATGATGATCATGATGATGTTCAGAAGATCATGATGGTGATGATGGTGATGATGATGGAGAAAATGACGATGATGGATATGTTGATGAGGAACCCGCAGATGCCAATGATGATGATGATGGAGATGTTGATGAGGAACCTATAGATGCCAATGATGATGGTGATGACGATGAAGATGTTGATGATGATGGTGCTGGTAATGATGATGATGATGATGATGATGATGATGATGAAGATGAAAATGATGGTGACATGATGGAGATGTTGATCTGATGAGGAAGATGATGATGATGATGATGATGATGATGGTGATGATGATGAAGATGTTGATGACGATGATGATGGTGATGAAGATGATGGAGATGTGTTGATGGGGAACCTAGAGATGACAATGATGATGAAGATGGTGATGGTGATGGTGATGGCAATGAAGATTTTGATGATGATGATGATGATGATGATGATGATGCTGATGATGATGATGATGATGATGATGAAGATGTTGACGATGATGGTGATGGTGATGTTCAGATGGTGATGATGATGATGATGATGGAGATGTTGATGAGGAAGCGGGAGATGACAATGATGATGAAGATGTTTATGGTCATGAAGATGATGATGATGGTGATGGTGATGATGATGGAGATGTTGAAGATGATGGAGATGGAGATGAAGATGATGATGATGATGATGATTGTGAAATTTCCCACATAAGATCCAAAGAGATGATGTAGACCTCACAGTGAAAGAATTAAGGAATTAAGGAAGAAGAGAGAAGCAATAGAACATAGATCCAATAGAGGCAGAATAATTACACACATTACATTAATCAGAATAGTAACCGGGTAAATATACAATGCCGAGTATGAGGATTCAAATTCACTAGGTGTAATTCGAATTATCCTTCATGCACAGATCCATAATCAGTGGAGAGTCATCAGTGCCAAACTAGGAGTCTATCTCATCATCAGTGAAGTCATCAATGCACAAGTAGTGATCAACCGGGAGTCAAACTGAGTCTAACTGAGTGTGGTTGGTGTAACTGGCACATGGAAGCACTGATATAGTGAAGGAGACTCAGTGGGGGGTGCTCATGGAGCTAACTGGAGTCAAAACAGTCTATCTAGTCACACTGGAGGTCCAAAAGAGTGATAAGGTCAGTTAGGAGTCAGTTAATCCTTAAATCAAGGAAGAAATGAAGATAACTGAACTAAACTGGACTGGTAGATGAAGAAAGGCGCCCTTCTCATGCAATAACTGAAAGGAGGGTGCACTAAGATCTAGGAGAGCTAAGACTGATCCGAGACAAGCTCCTGGGGCCAGTTTGCCGAGGGCTAGGTGCTGGTGCTGCAAACCCTAATTGCATGCAAACCCTAATTTTGCATGCAAGACTGAAAATGACAGAAATGTTAGAAGGACTAGGATGGAGTATAGGAATATCCTAACACCCCCCCTTAATCCATCCTGGGACCTGGTAACTAGGACCAAAGGTCACCCATACAATCAATGAAATGATAAAAAGAATACTGCCTCAATTTTTCTTTTCTTTTTTTCCTTTTTTTTTTGTTTTATATTTTTGAATAACTCAAGGAGCCATTACTCTAAGCAGAGAAGAAGCAAGCTTTCATCAGTGAAAACTTTGCAAAGAGACTTGGTAAGCTAATCCTCTGTAAAGTGCGAATGCAAGTGCTAGAGAATGTGCTGAATGTAGCAAGTCTTTCAGGAACCTTTTCTGTCACTGGAGCGAATGTATCATGATGAGTTTTCCCAAAGAATGGAAGGGTAAACCCCATCATCATGCTGCATCTCTCATGGAGAGGTGTATGGCATAATGCAAGGCTAGCATGCTGCTGAAGTCTAGTAGTTCTGTAAGCAAATAAATCATCAACTGTGTTCTTAGTAGTAGCAAGGACTGTGTGAGAACATATTTCTCTTGAATCTGGACTAAGAATAGGTGTTGGTTCTGAATCTTCTTGAACCATGATCTCAACATCAAAATCTTGATCTTCTTCCTCACTAGAATAGGAGTCACTGGAAGAGAAGTCACTGTGATCTTCATCAGAATCTGAAGGGACAGTTGGAGAGAAGGGCATGAAGTGGGAGAACTCATATTCCTTTGAGGCATGATTAGCAATCCCATTCGCTATAACCTTTCCAGTGGAGATTTCTGTAATCTCTACTGTGTCTGGACCAAAAATTACTTGTTTTGGAGATCCTGTATGAGTCATTTGATATACTGACAACAAATTAGCTGTAAGAGAAGGAACAAATAAGACATTTTTGAACTTACCATGCTCCATATGAACTGTACCCAAACCTTTGGCAGAAATCTGAGAGTTGTCTCCCATGTGAATCGTAGGCCCATCTTGGAGATCCAAAGAGGAGAAGGATTCTTCTTGTGCCATCATGTGGTTGGAAGCTCCAGAATCTATGAGGAGAGCTTTTGTCTTTGAAAAAACAACCATCAATGCATGACAATCATCAGATCCACTTCCAGAATCAGACATATTTGCTTCTTTTGGAACAACAATTTGGTTTTGTTCAAGAAGCTTGGTTAGAAGATCAATCTTTTTATGCATGCAGGCATGCTCAGGATGGTTTCCTCTCTTGCAGTAGGTACAATTTGGTCTCATTTGTTTGTCATTCTTGGATCTTGAAGGTTTCTTTCCTTTTCCTTTTTGTCCCCCTTTTGCATTCGCTCCACTTGATTCACCAGCTAAAAGAGCTAGTTCTCTGGAGGTTTTGATGGCACCCATTTGAAATAGTTTGTTCTCTTCTTGAGTGAGAGCTTCAATGAAGTCACTTAAGGTGGGAAACTTCCATCCAGGGATAGACATTCAAACAGAATGAAAGGTAGATACAAAGACAGAAAATTGAGATCCAAGTTTGCTCAATATAGAGAGTATCAATTGCTCATCACTTTTAGTGATGCCACATTACTTACAATGCAAAACCAAAATTTGAAATTTGGAGAAGAAATCTTGGATGCTCTCGAAATTGCTAGGTTGAAGGGCAACCAATTCATTTTCAAGAATGTAGCCTCTCAGTTCATCTTGTTTGCCAAAAAGACTCCTCAATTTTATCCATAAATCATATGGAGACTTCAATCCATCAGCATGAAACAATAGATCATCAGATATATGAATGCATATGAATCCAAAGGCTTCATCCATTTTGTTTAGGTGCTTGACTCTCTTTTCATCTTGATGTGGTATGGCATCTTTTTCCTCAACTATTCTAGTAAACCCTCTTGATTGCAAGAGTATTATCATCTTCCTCTTCCATTCGAAATAATTGAAAGGAGTGAGAAGTATAGAAGAAGGAGCATTCGAATTGCTCATCTTGATTGCTTGAACAAGTGCAAATAGAAAGCTACTGAATCTGCTACTGCAACTGCTGGAACTTCAAAATACCTGCAAAAAACTCTCAAGAATGGAGGTAGAATATACTCTCAAGGCTCTGATACCATGTGAAATTGCCCACATAAGATCCAAAGAGATGATGTAAACCTCACAGTGAAAGAATTAAGGAATTAAGGAAGAAGAGAGAAGCAATAGAACATAGATCCAATAGAGGCAGAATAATTACACACATTACATTAATCAGAATAGTAACCGGGTAAATATACAATGCTGAGTATGAGGATTCGAATTCACTAGGTGTAATTCGAATTATCCTTCATGCACAGATCCATAATCAGTGGAGAGTCATCAGTGCCAAACTAGGAGTCTATCTCATCATCAGTGAAGTCATCAATGCACAAGTAGTGATCAATCGGGAGTCAAACCGAGTCTAACTAAGTGTGGTTGGTGTAACTGGCACATGGAAGCACTGATATAGTGAAGGAGACTCAGTGGGGGGCGCTCATGGAGCTAACTGGAGTCAAAACAGTCTATCTAGTCACACTGTAGGTCCAAAAGAGTGATAAGGTCAGTTAGGAGTCAGTTAATCCTTAAATCAAGGAAGAACTGAAGTTAACTGAACTAAACTGGACTGGTAGATGAAGAAAGGCGCCCTTCTCATGCAATAACTGAAAGGAGGGTACACTAAGCTCTAGGAGAGCTAAGACTGATCCGAGAGAAGCTCCTGGGGCCAGTTTGCTGAGGGCTAGGTGCTGGTGCTGCAAACCCTAATTTTGCATGCAAGACTGAAAATGACAGAAATGTTAGAAGGACTAGGATGGAGTATAGGAATATCCTAACACCCCCCCTTAATCCATCATGAGCCCTAGTAACTAGGACCAAAGGTCACCCATACAATCAATGAGATGATAAAAAGAATACTGCCTCAATTTTTCTTTTTTCTTTTTCCTTTTTTTTTTTGTTTTATATTTTTGAATAACTCAAGGAGCCATTACTCTAAGCAGAGAAGAAGCAAGATTTCATCAGTGAAAAATTTGCAAAGAGACTTGGTAAGCTAATCCTCTGTAAAGTGTGAATGCAAGTGCTAGAGAATGTGCTGAATGTAGCAAGTCTTTCAGGAGCCTTTTCTGTCACTGGAGCGAATGTATCATGATGAGTTTTCCCAAAGAATGGAAGGGTAAACCCCATCATCATGCTGCATCTCTCATGGAGAGGTGGATGGCATAATGCAAGGCTAGCATGCTGCTAAAGTCTAGTAGTTTTGTAAGCAAATAAATCATCAACTGTGTTCTTAGTAGTATCAAGGACTGTGTGAGAACATATTTCTCTTGAATCTGGACTAAGAATAGGTGTTGGTTCTGAATCTTCTTGAACCATGATCTCAACATCAAAATCTTGATCTTCTTCCTCACTAGAATAGGAGTCACTGGAAGAGAAGTCACTGTGATCTTCATCAGAATCTGAAGGGATAGTTGGAGAGAAGGGCATGAAGTGGGAGAACTCATATGCCTTTGAGGCATGATTAGCAATCCCATTCGCTATAACCTTTCCAGTGGAGATTTCTGTAATCTCTACTGTGTCTGGACCAAAAATTACTTGTTTTGGAGATCCTATATGAGTCATTTGATATACTGACAACAAATTAGCTATAAGAGAAGGAACAAATAAGACATTTTTGAACTTACCATGCTCCATATGAACTGTACCCAAACCTTTGGCAGAAATCTGAGAGTTGTCTCCCATGTGAATGGTAGGCCCATCTTGGAGATCCAAAGAGGAGAAGGATTCTTCTTGTGCCATCATGTGGTTGGAAGCTCCAAAATCTATGAGGAGAGCTTTTGTCATTGAAAAACCAGCCATCAATGCATGACAATCATCAGATCCACTTCCAGAATCAGACATCTTTGCTTCTTTTGGAACAACAATTTGGTTTTGTTCAAGAAGCTTGGTTAGAAGATCAATATTCTTATGCATGCAGGCATGCTCAGGATGGTTTCCTCTCTTGCGGTAGGTACAATTTGGTCTCTTTTGTTTGTCATTCTTGGATCTTGAAGGTTTCTTTCCTTTGCCTTTTTGTCCCCCTTTTGCATTTGCTCCACTTGATTCACCAGCTAAAAGAGCTAGATCTCTGGAGGATTTGATGGCACCCATTTGAAACAGTTTGTTCTCTTCTTGAGTGAGAGCTTCAATGAAGTCACTTAAGGTGGGAAACTTCCATCCAGGGATGGACATTCGAACAGAATGAAAGGTAGATACAAAGACAGAAAATTGAGATCCAAGTTTGCTCAATATAGAGAGTATCAATTGGTCATCACTTTTAGTGATGCCACATTGCTTGCAATGCAAAACCAAATTTTGAAATTTGGAGAAGAAATCTTGGATGCTCTCAAAATTGCTAAGTTGAAGGGCAACCAATTCATTTTCAAGAATGTAGCCTCTCAGTTCGTCTTGTTTGCCAAAAAGACTCCTCAATTTTATCCATAAATCATATGGAGACTTCAATCCATCAGCATGAAACAATAGATCATTAGATATATGAAGGCATATGAATCCAAAGGCTTCATCCATTTTGTTTAGGTGCTTGACTCTCTTTTCAGCTTGATGTGGTATGGCATCTTTTTCCTCAACTATTCTAGTAAACCCTCTTGATTGCAAGAGTATAATCATCTTCCTCTTCCATTCGAAATAATTGAAAGGAGTGAGAAATATAGAAGAAGGAGCATTCGAATTGCTCATCTTGATTGCTTGAACAAGTGCAAATAGAAAACTACTGAATCTGCTGCTGCAACTGCTGGAACTTCAAAATACCTGCAAAAAACTCTCAAGAATGGAGGTAGAATGTACTCTCAAGGCTCTGATACCATGTGAAATTTCCCACATAAGATCCAAAGAGATGATGTAAACCTCACAGTGAAAGAATTAAGGAATTAAGGAAGAAGAGAGAAGCAATAGAACATAGATCCAATAGAGGCAGAATAATTACACGCATTACATTAATCAGAATAGTAACCAGGTAAATATGCAATGCTGAGTATGAGGATTCGAATTCAGTAGGTGTAATTCGAATTATCCTTCATGCACAGATCCATAATCAGTGGAGAGTCATCAGTGCCAAACTAGGAGTCTATCTCATCATCAGCGAAGTCATCAATGCACAAGTAGTGATCAACCGGGAGTCAAACTGAGTCTAACTGAGTGTGGTTGGTGTAACTGGCACATGGAAGCACTGATATAGTGAAGGAGACTCAGTGGGGGGCACTCATGGAGCTAACTGGAGTCAAAACAGTCTATCTAGTCACACTGGAGGTCCAAAAGAGTGATAAGGTCAGTTAGGAGTCAGTTAATCCTTAAATCAAGGAAGAACTGAAGATAACTGAACTAAACTGGACTGGTAGATGAAGAAAGGCACCCTTCTAATGCAATAACTGAAAGGAGGGCGCACTAAGCTCTAGGAGAGCTAATACTGATCCGAGAGAAGCTCCTGGGGCCAATTTGTCGAGGGCTAGGTGCTGGTGCTGCAAACCCTAATTGCATGCAAACCCTAATTTGGCATGCATAACCAAAAATGACAGAAATGTTAGAAGGACTAGGATGGAGTATAGGAATATCCTAACAATGATGATGGTGAAGATGATGAAGAAGATGATGATGATGGAGATGTTGACCTGATGACGATGAAGATGATGATTATGGTGATGATGATGAAGATGTTGATGCTGATGATGATGGTGATGAAGATGATGATGATGGAGAAGATGATGATGATGGAGATGTTGATGAGGAACCTACAAATTCCAATGATGATGATGATGATGGTGATGACAATGAAGATGTTGATGATGATGGTGATGGTAATGATGATGAAGATGATGATGATGATGGTGATGGTGATGGTGATGTTTAGATGATGATGATGATGAAGAAGAAGATGATGGTGACATGATGGAGATGTTGATCTGATTCAAGGAAGATGATGATGATGATGATGATGGTGATGATGATGAAGATGTTGTTGATGATGATGATGGTGATGAAGATGATGATGATGAAGAAGATGATGATGATGGAGATGTTGATGTTGATGGGGAACCTAGAGATGACAATGATGATGAATATGGTGATGGTGATGGTGATGGTGATGATGATGAAGATTTTGATGATGATGGTGATGGTGATGATGATGAAGATGTTGATGGTGATGGTGATGGTGATTTTTAGATGATGATCATGATGATGTTCAGAAGATGATGATAATGATGATGGAGATGTTGATTTGATGAGGAATATGATGATGATGATGATGATGGTGATGATGATGAAGATGTTGATGATGACGATGATGGTCATGAAGATGATAATGATGAAGAATATGATGCTGATGGAAAATATGATGCTCACAAATCCCTCTAGTATCTCTCTCCCCAACCATCAATCTCTCTCTCTCTCTCTCTCTCAAACACACACACATACACACACATTATGTCACTTTCCATTCTGAAACCCATCCCCCCTCCATCCATATCTATCTCCAACTTTCTCCCTCCATCCCTCACCCTACCTTCTCTCCCTCCCTATCTCATCGCCTATCTCTCACCTTCTATCCCTCCCTCATATTATCTTTCCCTCAACCTATCCCAATCTCTCCATCACTCCCTCTCTCTCCATTGCCACCACTCTTTGCATGTCTCCCACCAACACTTTCTGTCCCTCCCTTCCTATCTCTTATTTCGTTCTATCTCCATCTATCTCTCACTCCCTCCAAATCCATTCCTCCCCATTGTCCCTCTCCCTCCCTCGCTCTATGTCTCTCCCCCCCTTGTATTCTTTATTTCTCTCTCACATCCCCCTTGCCTCCATCCATTCCCCCTTTTCACTCAAGTCTCACTTTCAACTTCTAACTCTATACCTCTTCAGAACCTATTCTACTCCTAATAGTTCTCTCAAGCTCCACTTCCCTTTACCCCCTATAGCCCATAATGTTCTCATTACCTTCATCTCTCCCCACTAAAGCTTCCAACATCCTTCTAAGCCCTTGACCCTTTCCCACCCCTATTAAATATTAACCATAGATTCCCTTGACCCTTCCCCACCCCTTCTCAAATATTAAACAAAAATTCCCTTAAGTCTTCCACACCCCCTCTTTCTCAAGTATTAAACATGTATTTTATGATTTGAATAACGCGAGCACGTTTTGTAACTATATAATGCGTACGTGTTATGTAGTTATATAACGAGTACGTGTTAAGTAGTTATATAACGCGCATGCGTTATGTAGTGATATAACACGTACGCGTTATTTACATCTAAAAGTGTGGCAATATTTTTGAATTTAAACAGGCCGAGTCACATGCTCACATGTCAACAATAATCCTTTGTGTATGCTTTGGAGTTTTCTTCGGTAATTCCAAACATGTGTTATGTTAATGAAAAACCAAAGCTAATTGGGTATTTCTTCCAGTTTCTAGAGAAGCCTGTGCTTAGCCACTCGTTACAATATGCTACGCAGAGTCATTTTTTATGAAATCTTATACACAAATAGCATTTTTTCTGCAGATTCCAAATATGTAACTTTTATTTTGAAATATTAATTTTTGCTATTTTCTTTCAATTTCTTTTCTGTCCTACCTCCTTAACTCGTGAAACACACTATTAGTGTTTCTTCCATAACTTTTTCAATTCTCAATCATTTCAAAAAAAAATTGTATGGTGCACAAGAGGACACTAACCTCCACGTTCTATGAAAAACCCATTTCAAGATTTTTGCATTAAGACCTTCAAAGGCTCTACCCACAAAAGAGGTACTATTTTCGAGGTTTGATCACTTAAACAATTATAAAAAAATTATAAAATTACTAATTTAATTTTCAAAAAATAATGGCGCACAAGTGCTATGTGTTCTCTACATGCATGCCGATTTTTGTAGCTTGATTCCATCATTTAGGCCCTCAAAGGCTCTACCCACAAAAACATATACCTTATCATTTGCCTGAAAAATAAAAAGTGTCTGTTAGGAAAAATGAAACTTGACATAGCTATGCAAATTTTCAATACATAAAAGTTATATATTCAGAAACGTGATTCAATTTCCTACATTTCATCTTTTTTACTCAATGCAAGATATTTTGCGTAAGTAGATCAAAAAATCCAAGTAAGTTGAGGGATGCCTGCTTTTTCAGTTTTCTATTGCATCTAACACGCCAAAAGTGACCCTCATTAGCTTGCACTGACCCATATAATTTTTGCCCAATAAATTGCAATAATAGGTCAATTCAATGTTTATTTTATTGAATCGCCTATGCAAGGCCATATGAAAGATTTTCCATAATTATTATGTTTTGCTTAGATTATCTAGATATCTCTACAATTTGTTTATGTCGGTGTTGGTGCAACATTTCTTTTATAAGATATTTATTTCCACTTTGACATTGTTAAGGTGCTAAAATCGTATTTGTATCCTCTAATGTATTAGTTTTTATCCTTAAAATGAATACTTTAGTGTCATCCCTACTATGAAAACACCTTCATGAAATTTTGATCTAATCTAAAAAATCTGAGATGTCGAATTCTGGCACCTAGCTATGAGGTGGAATCATGGAATCACTCTTACTCTAAAGCCAAAGTGGTATATTCAATAGTCATTGACATAACAATGGTTGATGCAATGATGGCAGATGCTATGGTGATGGATTCTACATTGCTAGTTGCTACGGCGGTAGATGTCATGATGGTAGCTACAACACTAGTAGGAGACATCATAGAAAGGGAAATAGTAAATATATGTATAATATGACTAAAAGGATCAACCATGACCTTTTAAAGAATGGTGGTGATTATAAAATATAGAATCTTGTTGGAAATGATTAAAAACGGTTTTGATCTAGTTTGAGGCATAAACTCACCATTATAACAAAAACAACCATGTTAATGGATAAATTTAACTTGTTCAATAAATGGGTAATGGTGATAAAAAATCCAATATCAAGGGTTTCACTCAAGTAGGATGGAAGACTAGAAGGAATACAATATGGATGAGGTGGACGTGTATGTATCCCAAATGGAGCTTGGAAACATAAGGTATGAAACTAGTTGAAAATGTTTAAAACAACAATAAATTTAACGATATAGTATATCTATCATATTGTCATTAAACAATTTTTTTTTTTACAATACCAACATATGGCCCATGCCAACAAAATACGAAATTCCCAAAGCTATAAGAAATAGATGTATCTCGACTAATAATGTAAGTTGGTTATTAACAACACCTATCATGTATTGCAAATAACATGATCCGGTCCAATGAGAGTGGAATACAACAAAAATAATTACTCAACTTAAACAAAATATACTTGATTGCATGCCATGGTAGTAGGAGATGTAACACTAAAGGAGATAGGTATAAACCTTTCCATGTATTATAAATTTGAAAGCTAAAAATAAATAAAGTATATAAAAGTACAAAGTAAACTATGGGTTATAAAAACTAAATGATGGTTTTGCTTGATTGCGATGTTGCATGATAAAAAAATCTATTGTCCAAGATGGTCCTAAATGATAACAATAACACAAACTCAAACCCAAATAAAGAAAATTACTCATAACAACGAACCAACCTTAAAATATTTTTCATATATTTCAAGCATGATATTACCCATTTCCTATAGGTTTAACATAATAAACGTTGGGAAAACGTGACCACAAGACCCCTTAGTGAATTTAAAACCAAGTAAACAAGAAAAAAGGGAAAATGGAAACATTTGGAATTGGGAAAATTTATTCTAACACACCTTTGTCACCCCCTTCTATGGAATTTGCAAGGATAAGTTTTGTAATCATCTCTCGAATCCAAACCCACATGGCATTGCCTCCTCATTTTTATACAAATATAAACTATAGGGGTGGTAATATAAACACAATTTATGTTGCTCGTTAAGAACCCAATTCACAAGCTAGCTTTGAAAGCACAAAATGGAAAATGAATGTCCACATATGGTTAAGAAATCCATTGCAAACTTTTTATATTAATTTGCATTCCCGTTCAATGTTATTGATGCCCTTGTTCACAATCTTTGATTGATGCAGTGGTTGGCGTAGGTATGTGTTTCAAATCTCTACATGTGAGAGATATTGCCCAAGTTAAATATAGATTCTAGACTGGTGTTAGGATTTTTCCCTTAAAAGACTGTCTCGGTGCGTCTCTCTAAAAAATGTCATGAAATTAGTCAACCTTAGAAATTATCCGATATGGAAAAATATGAAATTTATTTTTATGGTGATTCCAAGTTGATTAGTGCCTTATCTAAGGGATATTTTGTTGAAAAAATCCTTAAAGATAGGGGTTCAATTGTGAATCATATTTAAACTAGCAAGATAATAGGGTTAGGAAGCGTACAACCACACTCTCAACACCCTATTATGGAAGAAATAGTGTCCTTCTACAAAAAGTAACTTCAATCTAGAACATATTTGCAATGTTGCATAAAATCCAATTATATATGATAAAAAAATATTCCATAATAAAACCATCCAAAAAATTTACCACAAAGAAACTTAAAACCTAAGTAATGAGTAAAAAAGACAAACATTTATTAAATATTGGTCCCAATACATAACATGATTCATATACAAAATTGATGATACTTAAAGAGGACAAATCATCACAATATTTAGCCTCTTTTCTTGTAGGAATAAATAGTATAACACATATAAAATTATAGTATAAAATATGAGATACAATTGTTATCAATATTGAACAACACCAAGGATACTCCTTGGCCCTAAAGGAAAAATGGAAATAATATTCACATGGAGGCTAGGGAAAATGGTCAATAGAAAAGAAGACATACATACACTACTTATAGATAGTGATACTTCATTCCCCACAAGACCTTGTAAAAACCTATATGAATTAAGTAGAGGAAAATACCTACTTCAATTCCCTCGAAACGACCGTGTTCATGTAATCATTGTCAAACTTAAGGTAGAAAACATGCTAGGAAAACATTCCAAGGTGTCATCGATGATAAAAGATAAAAGAGAAAGTTGGGAATTTGATTTTTCCTTACTTGCACCAAAATTTTCACCATGGGTAATACCCTCCAAAGATATTAATAAACACTCTCTTAATGATATTGGGAAAAAACATGGTAGGAAAATAGAATCTGAAATAAATGGAATGCAAGGTGGATACCAAAGACTTGAAGGAGGAAATTATAACACATCTATGAAGCATTCTCATCCGATATTATCCTCCCTGGGAGGAGGATAAAGGGAACAATAGGATCAAGTCATGATCAAATGTGAAGAACATATTTCTAGAGAACACAATGATTGAGTCCATAGAATTCATCATTCACTACACTTAGGCCCATGAAATATTTGGGAATTGTTGGAGGAGTCTAGTCGACGATTCGACTAGGTCCTCTACCAACTATGGTCGACCCGAAGCCGTTAGTTGGTTAGTCGACCGACCGGTAGTTGTAACTGAATAACTGTATGTAACTTGTGTAAATAGGATGTAGAGATGACATTGGAATATATCTCTGCACTAGTATTGTACTCTGCTTTGGTCCTATTAATATCAAGCTTGTTGCTGCTATCCCATTTACACTCATATATGGTTCTATGATGTGTGTATGCATGTGACTCTTTCTCTATATTAGTATAATGTACGACTAGTAACTGATGCAATCCCCTAGACTAAAACATTGGTTATGTTGTCGGTAGTACACATCCTTAAGAAATGAGAAAGATGCATGAATTCTAATAGAGAGAGAAATTTGAGAGTGGTGGGACAATAAATTAGAGAAATATATCCATAATTATGCAAGATGAAACAAGCTAGTGTTAGCAAAATCAAGGAAGAAGTTCTTCATCGATGCCCATGAGAATGTTTAGAGTTTGTTCCTCATGAAATAAAGAAATTCCTAATAGTTGTTCATGACTGGATTGGATGCCCAAAGTGAAAATTTGTTGATGTGAAATATCCTTAACTGCGGAAGAAAAAATTTGTTTGAATGGTTAAAAAAAACCTGTGAAGAATATTTTGAGGAACAAGCCATTGAGGACAGAGTGTCCGCTGATAAAACCTGACGCAATTTTTATACTGACTTCCACAAAAAAAAACTTATGAACTATCCCCAGCCTGCTATATAATTTTTTCATCGAGAACGACACCAGCCACATCGTCAAACCCCAACCACCCATGGAGGAACACG
Organism: Larix kaempferi; assembly: GCA_027924585.1. Taxonomy (NCBI): domain Eukaryota; kingdom Viridiplantae; phylum Streptophyta; class Pinopsida; order Pinales; family Pinaceae; genus Larix; species Larix kaempferi. The sequence goes on from BSBM01000206.1 coordinate 8,268,296, forward strand.
CAACGACAAATTGGGAAAATGAACAAAAAGAGTGTGAATGGTTCGTGGTCGAATGACAATGCGAATACTTTTTGAACAAATGACGACCATTGCTGACCTCAAATCCGTCAATCAATAAGATTCGGGTCGGAAATGGGGGGGGGTACTTAACGATGTGTTCAGAATAAATAATATGGAGGCTAGTTGATGGAAGAATGAAGTATTGTAGAAGTCGAGTCCGCTACGATGAAATAAATGTCCAGTCGTCCATAAGAAAGCAACAGATATCCAAAGACTAGAGAGAGAAAAAAGATACAGATTACAAGAGCAATTGAGGGATATTTCCATCCCGTTACATCATAAGAGAGGCTTGAGGAAGTCAGAAGAGATGGCCAAGTGGCCAAAATTCCTACATGAGTCAAGGGAGAGTAGACCAGTTGAAGAAAAAGGTGAGTCACCAATATCTGAAGATCGATCAAACATAATGATTTTGACCCCCCATAAAATGTGCATAACAATTCTAGATGCTACAAATATCATTAGTTCTGTACAAATGATCATGACAACCAAACCGACTATTAGACAGATCGTCGAGTATGACATGGGATTACAACTAGGAAACACTAGTATTTGGAACCAACTAGACCAATGTGGCAAAATTGTAGACAGATTGATGATCTAGCGACCAGAGAGAGGTAATTGAATTACCTTCACACCTGATTTTGGGAGACATTCTTTCAATTTATTTTATTCATAACACATCAAGGTACCCCTTTCCAGAAACATTGTTTATTGAACCTACTAAATCGATGGAGTCTCGATCGGATAAAGAAGAATCTGTAGATGAGATACGTTTGTCTTGGCAGCAGTTTCATTCATCAGAATTCATCAGTAGTCATTTAATAGTAAGTTATTTCAATAATCAGTCGGTCAGTTCAAAATATCATAGAAGTAGAAATATGGATGTACATCTTCTAGTCAATACTCCTATTTTCGAAGGAGATGGAGTGTCACCTACCCAAATTCCTGAACATTATTACTTTTTTGCAAAAATACTTTATGTTAAATTTAATTACAAGTTTGTAATTATGATCGGTTTTGATCATGGATGAATGTAATTACTGAATATTAATATTTAAATAAATTAATTAGGAGACAAACACTCAAGAGGACTATTGAATGACTGTTCACTGACCCACTAGGAGGAATGGAAGCTGTTGGAAGGTATGGGACACATGGCAGCAGTTACATCACACCACTAACTGTTGGTTATGGGAAAAATTCCCCTAAAATAGAGCATTATCCCCCAGGTGGAGGGAGTGAGCAGGAAGCTCATTTAATGACCCAGTAACAATTGAAAAGGCCTAGGCAGCCTATCAAGGCAAATTCGAATTGGGCAGGCAGCCCTTAATCAATATTTCTGCAGAATATTTTCCTCTTGTAAATCAGGTGATTTCAAGAGAGATTCGAATAAGGGAGGTTAGTGGTGATTGGAAAAATGAGTTTTGCTTATTATTGAGGAGAAACAGAGTTGTAGGAGCAAGTCTTTTGCACTGCTACCTATTGAAGAATTAGAAGATTACTGCTACAACAAGAAGAAGTCCTAATTCCTGCAGCTTCTTCCTCCTGCTGGTTCAACGAACAGGATCAGGGGTCCTAAGACAGTATTGATTGTTTTCAGGAGTTTGGTTGGGTGGAACAGTCTTCCTGAGTTGTTTGTTTCCCTACAGGATTTATCCAGGTTCTACAAATTTCTTACTTATTCTCAGTAAATAATTTATGTTATGTTTAAATAGTATTTTCTGTGTTTCTGTTTTTGAAAGAAAAACTAATCCTAGAATTGTTCTAAGTCTGAATGTTTAAGTTTAATGTTGAAGATGAATTGATAAACCAATACCTCCATTTTTTCCACATGCTGTTTAGAAGCATCGTACTCTAGTAGAGATACGCAAATTAAAGATAGATTAAAAGATAGGCAATTGCCATTTTGAATTCTACAGATAAATATAGTAAGTCTTATGTTCATTGTTTTCTAAACTATGATGAATAGATGAAAAAGGTTCTAGATAATAGTTATTTATATACATATGAATCTTTCCTTTATCCCAATGAAATTAATCAATGTTAAATTTCCTGTACATTTTTCTCGTATTATATATAATGTTATAATATGCACAGGAAGTAGAAAAATACAATCTGCATATTGTTTTATGGACTGCTGAATTTAAATAAAAACATTCTTTATGTCAAACTGGAAACACAATAAGTTTCACACAGGTATCATAATTTTCTACACTTTATCCACACACTATTCCATAGTAAATACTCTATCATTATTTATGTGTTTAGAAATTTAAAATAGACAGAATTGCTTTTATACAGACTTCATAATTTTGCACAATATGCACACTGTAATTTCTTATCTAATTCTATAATGCTTTTTGTACAAATTTAAACATGAGAAGAACTTTGTATTTACCATTATCACCATTTTCCATCATCCATATAAACTGTAGTATTGTTCTTTTCTATTTTTTGAGTTTCCATATCAAAACCCTAGTTAGGTTCATTTCTTTTCATCATTTAATAAAAAAATACTACTCTTTACAAATCTTGGTTTGAGCCCTACTCGGCTAAGTCCTCTTTGCAAACAGAAGCACGATTTAGGTTTAACCCTACCTATCCTTTTGTTAAATGAAACAAAGATCTTTCATTTAAACTTTATACTCTTTTGTTTCTAGTTTTCAAACAAATGAGAAAATCATCATCATTCTACAGTATCGAGATGAACGTTACAAGTCATCTACACAAAACTTTTTATCACATCATTTATTTATTTATTTTATTCCGATGAAAGTTTCATGACTTCATAGTTCATACAAAGTCTAGTATGTAATCATGGAGAGAGAAAAAGCATTAATATACAGAAGACGAGCCTTGGCTCTAATTCTTCTCTCAACCTTCGAAACCATCAAATCGTGGTGCCCAAACAAGGTTTACAAACTGTTTTTACAATAAAAAATAATCAACAAGTGTTTCCCATGTTTCTTTAGCCAAAGATCCCAAACACTTAAAGCATCAATGAGCTACATTTCAAATCGACAACATTAAAGCAAAGAACAAGTATTACAGTTTATCAAACAAGCTTCAAAGGTTCTCATCATCATCACCAACGGAGCTACAGTAGAGCTGAGCAAGGCAGTTCCTATTCATTGAAAAAATATATCAACCACAGATGAAGAAGCGCTATGAGGGTATGGAAGACTCAAAGCTTACCGGCCTAGAAGCACATGATTGTATTGCCGAGCCCTGGTTCAAAATAACCTTTCAACCTTGCAAACTGACACATTAAAACTAAGTTAGAAGTCTAGAAAGTTGAAAGATCGATTCTTGTTTTACAAATCAACAATATTACTAACTTACTCCAAGTGCTTACCTTCTTATCAAATGGCCAAGCCGTGGTGTGCTCCAGGCAGATGACGAAGAAAAATGACGGGAGAACTATAGCTCATGACAGGTTAAGAATAACGTCTTCAACCTTGCGAAGGGCATAAAAGCCATCAACACTCAACACACCTGAACCAGAGACAGTGATCACGACCAGTAACACCTTACAGGGTTCAAAGATTACAGTATTTCATCAGAGTGGTAGGTCTCAGGGTCGAAACCATGCATTGCATTTCTGCTATGATTTCGGCAGCCTGTCAGCCACAGGCCGAAAACAATGGTAACACTAAACTACATTTTTCCATGTTCATAAACCAAACATCAACTCAAAACCTAGGGTTACAATCCGACGACTCTTTTTCATCGCCATCAACAATCACTAAAATGCCAGCGTGTTCCACATCGGGGTAAGAAACATAAACATTTATTGCCAACGTCCGGTCCTAGTCTGTAAAACGCCATCCTGGCACTCGGAGGAGAAAACTGGATCGTTACATAGGGTTTGACCTATAAACAATGACGAGTTTCAGTGGTAACCTCATCTACATGGATTGTTGGTAATCACTGGTGGCAAGACCAAAGTACCAAGCTTTTAATGCTTTTAGATACGTAATCTCCACAACAGCTCGAGACTCTTGTCAACTTAATTGATTCAAGAACCTGTCACATATAGATTTTAATTCCCACTATGCATTACCTTCAGACATTGCCACTATGGCACGTGGTGGAGCAAGCACGATGAACACTTAACGTAGGACCCTTATACATCAACAAGTATGGAGGTATCCACGTCTACGTGGATTCCTGGAGTTACAACTCAGAAGTAATACAGTACCAAAACTTTAATTGTAATATCCTTCCATGATCTTTACCTAGCTCGAGACCGGTGCCAAATTGATGAGAGAGCAACCTGCCAAATCCATTTTAATGCCTGTCAGTACCTCAATGTGATAACAAACATTGCATGATTCATTTGTTAGCATAGTAATATTTAACAAATGTCGTAATTGTAATAGTAGTAACAATGTAAATGCATATGTAAGGTTATAAATCCTAATGTTTGCACTTATTACTATCGCTTTCATATATTTCAATGTTTGTATTAAATTGCAAACACTTCGTATAGTAAAGATTATGATCCCAATATTGTATATTTTGCAAACCTCTCCGATATATGTTTAATATGACATTAAATCGAAAATAAGTATAGTCACATTATTATTTGCATGAGACTTGGGATATGATGTAGGTCGTTATAAATAGGATAACAAATATGTATAGTCCAAAGCTTAATTGCACTATAATTTTTTACATTTAGTTATTTTTATATTGTTGATTCTTTTTATCTATTCATATTGTTGATTATTCACATAATTGTTATATGGCGATCAAATAAGAATTCCGTTATACCATAAGTTTGAATGGTATAGAGATAATTGGGAATTTGGATTTACAAAGACCTAGTACAGTTACCCAATCACATATATTGAATATTATTGGTTACAAGAACTTACAAGCTCAAAACCTTTACATACATTTTGGTACTATCATTCTAAATGACGATGACAAGACAACCATCATTACAACCAGCTAGAACAATGACGACAATAGTAACAATGCTGTTAATAAGATACTTGTTCGACAGTTAACTTGGGTTGAGTTTACTCAATCATAAGATGAACCTTGGAAAGCAAAGGTGTAAGCATGTGATTCATACCTGTACATCTTTGTGGTTGCAACAATCTCTAGACATGTTATTTTTATTTATGACGTTAATTTGAAATTTATACGAAACTGGAATTTATTGCAATTATGAAACTCCTTACCTGTCATCTGCGCATCGAATAGGTCTAATGCATTAGCATTGCAGCTAAGTAAGCTTCGGGATCTCTCATAGGGATCCTTTGGACAACAAAGAAGCAAACCGTCAGTATCGTCTCAAAGAAAAGTACCATATCATATTTCTAACCTGGCATCTCATTATTACATCACTCATACATTTCATTGCATTAAAAAGTGTCACATCAAAGGTCTGATCCAACCATGCATTTGATTATCTTAATGATAGATGTTACGAATGTAATTAAGTTGTCACTGTTGCATTAGTTTAATCAGAAATATATTTGTGTTTCGTACAAGCAGATGTTTAGGTAACGTTGTTACATTCAGCAATTATTATTTTTTGAAATTATAGATTATCATAAATTAAGCTATTATTGCCTTTAACAAAAAAATTTAAATTTTACGAAATTATGGGATGTTACATGTGGTATCAGAGCACAGATTCAAACTCTAGGCCTGATTTAGGTCCAAACACGCAGTAGAAATTTTTATATATAGCAGAAAAAAAAAAATTGTACTAACTTGAAAATCTTATTATTATGTTCTCTTCAGAAATTATTTTCAGTTACAGGTATGGAGAACTCAGCTGAACATTTAAGTGACAGATTTCATCCTAACAATCACAGTTCGAGACAACACTATGTAGACGAAGGTCACGGGGAAATAAATAACAGTTCGATGGAACTGTTACGTGCCTTTCAAGATTTAAAAGTAGAAATCAGATCTGTGAAACTAGATAATGAAAGGATTCTGCAAGCACAAGAACAACTAAATCAAGTGCTGTTTGAACACAGCCAAACAGAGGAACAAGAGAAAAATGATGAGGATATTTCCAAGGTAGAGGACATGCCTCACACTAATAAAAATCAGGACATCAAATACAATAAAGTAAAAGATAGTTCAACCTCATCTAGAGATGCTATTGCAGAACGCAAAAAGAAATGTAACTACACCAATGACAGTAGTGAAGAAGATTCCAAACCAAGAAAAAAAATAAAAAAGAATATGAACATATTTATGGAGAATTCAAGAAGATAAGACCTCCAACTTTCAATGAAGAAACTGAGAAAGGTGAGACAGCTAAAGCTTGGCTGTCAGGGATGAAGAAATACTTCCATATCTACAACTATTCAAAGTTCCTAAAAGCAAAAATGGCTATATACAACTTAATTGGAAAAGCGGATATCTGGTGGCAGGATGTCAAAAGGGTAAAGGGCATCAAAGATAAAGATGTAAGCTGGAGTGCTTTCAAACGATATTTAAAAAATAAGTATCTATCTAAACAGTACTACGGAGAAAAATCTAAAGAGTTCTATGATTTGAAGTTGGGAGGTATGAACATGAAGGAATTAAACAGTAAGTTTCTGAACTTATTGAGATATGTACCCTACTTCATAGAAGAAAAACCAAAAATTCAAAGGGACTTAAGTTGTTTACCTTTCAGCATTAAAGACAAAATTGAGTATAACAGTCCTAAAACATTAGAGGAGGCTATGAGGAAGGCAGTTTTCTGTTATGATACAAATCGGAAGAGAGAGGGTATGTCTAATTGGAAAAATCAGAAGCCCAACAATTTTGAACAGAAGAAGAAAAATTTCAGATTCAGTGGGAATTCTGGATTCCAAAGGAAGAATTTTCAGAATCGAAATTCCCAAGGAAATAATTCCAGAAATAATTCACAGCAGAATTCTACAGCACCGAAAAATGCATCTAATACTGTCAAGACCAGTGAGCCAAAGACACATATTAAATGTTTTGAATGTCAGGGTCCTCATTACGCATCAGAATGTCCCTTATGGAAGAGGAAAGCAAACAACATCAACTCTATTCAGACTGAACCTACTGTTGGAGACGTAGCAAGGGAGATGCCAAGAATTAACGTAGCACTTGACAACAGGCAAGCAGATCATCAAATCTCCATGGTGGAGATTAAAGGTATGATACATGACCATCCCGTTACTGTTTTAATTGACCCAGGTGCCAGTTTAAGTTATATATCACCAGATGTTGTAGAAATTCTTAAACTTAAAACTAAAAAGTTTAATAAATCATGGCTAGTTAGACTAGCAACTGGAACAAAGAGGAAAGTGTCAGATTTTATAGAAAACTGTGTTTTATCCATGAACCATTTGCAAACACAAATCAAGCTGAATATTTTACCTTTAGGTTCGTATGATATTATTGTTGGGATGGACTGGTTGGAAGCCCATCATGTCATCCTAGACTGTTATGGAAAAAGTTTTACATGCTTAAATGATGAAGGGAAAACTGTAGAAATAAAAGGCATTCCAAGGAAGGTAACCCTTAGACAAATTTCAGCCATGCAAGTTCAGAGAGCAGTTAGGAAGGGATGCCAAATGTTTGCACTAAATGTGATAAATGATGAGGTTATAGGTAAAGAGGACAAACTGAAATTAGAAGACATACCTATCCTTAAGGATTTTAAAGATGTATTTCCTGAGGAAATTCCAGGATTACCACCCAAAAGAGATTTAGATTTTACTATAGAACTAATACCAGGAGCAGTACCAAATTCTAAAGCTCCGTACCGAATGAATATACTGGAGTTAAACGAATTAAAATCTCAGTTGAAGGAACTTATTGACAAGAAGTATATTAGACCAAGTGTGTCTCCCTCGGGAGCACCTATCATCTTCATTAAGAAGAAAGATGGAACATTAAGACTGTGCATAGATTATCGCCAGCTTAATAAGATGATGATCAAGAATAGATACCCGTTGCCCCGCATAGATGATCTATTTGATCAGCTGCGAGGAGCAACAGTATTTTCAAAGATTGATCTAAGATCAGGGTATCATCAAGTAAGGGTTAAAGACGAAGATATTTTCAAAATAGCTTTCCGAACTCGGTATGGACATTACGGGTTCATAGTCATGCCGTTTGGCTTAACTAATGCCCCGGCTGTATTTATGTGTTTGATGAATAATATTTTACATAAGTACTTAGACAAGTTTGTTGTTGTGTTTATAGACGATATTTTATTGTACTCAAAAAGCAAAGAAGAGCATGATGAACATTTACAGATTATCTTACAAGTATTAGGAGATCATCAATAATATGCCAAATTTAGTAAATGTGACTTACACAAAGATAGAATTCAGTATCTAGGACACATAATTTAAGCAGAAGGAATCTCGGTTGACCCCAACAAGATAAGGGCCATTAATGACTGGTCGATTCCCAAAGATGTGTCGGATGTAAGATCATTTATGGGCATTACGGGGCATTACAGAAAGTTTATAGAGAATTTCTCAAAAATTGCCAACCCCATAACTTCCTTGCAAAAGAAAGGGAAGAAATTTGTTTGGGATCAGAAATGTGCTGAGAGTTTTAAGAAATTAAAGGAACTATTGACAACAACACCTGTCTTGAAGATAGCTGACCCCAAAAAGGATTTTGTAGTTTGTACAAACGCATGCAATGATGGACTCGGTGGAGTCTTGACATAGGAAGGGCATGCGATAGCATATGAATCTAGAAAGCTGAAAGTACAAGAAAATAATTACTCCACATATGATTTAGAGTTATTAGCAGTTATTCATGCCTTAAAAATGTGGCGTCATCACCTTATTGGCAGAAAGTTTACATTATTAATAGATAACATGGGTCTGAAATATTTATTGGATCAGACATACCTGAACGCTAGACAAGCTAGATGGTTGACATTCTTAAGTGAGTATGATTTCAAAATTTAGCATATCAAAGGGAAGGAGAATAAAGTGGCAGATGCCTCAAGTCGCAAGGTAAAACTAAATTTCATTTCAGCAATTAGTAATTATTCATCCAATTTGGAAAATCAGATTCCGGAAAAAGGTGAAACAGATGAAGAATACATAAAAATGAAGGAAAAGATAGCCAATAACAGTTTTGAAAATTGTATGACAGATTTCAAAATTAAGGAAAATGGTCTATTACTATATAAAAACAGATTGTATGTTCCAAATATACCAGAAATAAAATTTCTGATATTAAATGAGATGCATAAAAGTCACTATTTTGGTCATCCAGGATATCAAAAGACCATCACTATGCTGTGAAAAGAATACTATTGACCCAGAATGAAAGATGAAGTATCAGAATACATCGCAAAATGCTTGGATTGTCAAAAAGTGAAGGTTGAACATCAACATCCTGCTGGATTGTTGCAACCACTACCAATACCACGCTGGAAATGGGAAGTGATCAGCATAGATTTCATTACTGGATTACCTAAAAATCAAAACAACATGATTCTATCATGGTGGTGGTGGACAAACTTAGCAAGGCAGCACATTTCATAACAGTGAAGACCACACATAAAGCACCAGACATTGCAGAGATTTTTATGAAACAGAATTTTAGACTACATGGAATACCAAAGGTAATAATTTCAGATCGTGACTCAAAGTTTACGGGAAACTTCTAGAGATCATTGTTTAAGGGATTGAATACAACTCTAAATTTCAGTACATCATTTCATCCAAACGGATGGACAGACAAAAAGGGTAAATCAAGTGTTAGAAGATTTATTAAGAATGTATGTTAAGGATCAGCCTGGTAAGTGGGAAGATTATCTGCACTTAGCAGAATTTGCTTATAATAATCATTATGATGCTTCAACCAGACTCAGTCCTTTTGAAATTCTTTATGGTACGAAATGTAATACACCTGTTTCGTGGAATGATCCAATCAATAGAGTTGTTTTAGGACCTGAATTATTGCAAAAATTAGAACTAATTGTGAAACAGGTGCAAGGACATTTAAAAGCTGCCCAAGATAGGCAGAAAAGTCAAGCAAATTCAAAAAGAACTCATAAAGAGTTCCAGGTGGGTGAACATGTGTTTCTCAAGGTAAGATCGAAAAAGGGTTCACTGAAATTGGGGAGCTGTGCCAAGTTGGCACCCAGGTATTGTGGTCCTTTTGAAATATTATCTAAGGTTGGAGCAGTGGCATACCAACTGGCCTTACCACCTAACCTGAAAATACATAATGTTTTTCATATATCGTTTTTAAAGAAATATGTGCACGATACTACTCATGTTGTAAACTGGAATGATGTATAGGTGGGACAAGATAGATATTTTCTGGTGGAACCGGATTATATCCTCAGAAGGAGGGAAACTATTCTGCAGAATCGCAGCATTGGGCAAGTGAAGGTGCAATGGAAGCACCTTAGCCCAGAAGAGGCAACCTGGGAGTTAGAGAGTAGTATGTGGGCAGCATACCCAACTCTATTTCAGGAACACTCAAGGAGTGACTAGCCAACATAGAGGACGATGTTGAGACTTAGGGGGGTGTATGTCACCTACCCAAATTCCTGAACATTATTATTTATTTGCAAAAATACTTTATGTTAAATTTAATTACAAGTTTGTAATTATGATCAGCTTTGATCACGGATGAATGTAATTACTGAATATTATTATTTAAATAAATTAATTAGGAGACAAACACTCAAGATGACTATTGAATGAGTGTTCACTGACCCACTAGGAGGAATGGAAGCTATTGGAAGGTATGGGACACATGGTAGCAGTTACATCACACCACTAACTGTTGGTTATGGGACAACTTCCCCTAAAATAGGGCATTATCCCCCAGGTGGAGGGAGTGAGCAGGCAGCTCATTTAATGACCCAGTAACAAATGAAAAGCCCTAGGCAGCCTATAAAGCCAAATTCGAATTGGGCAGGCAGCCCTTAATCAATATTTCTGCAGAATATTTTCCTCTTGTAAATTAGGTGATTCTAAGAGAGATTCGAATAAGGGAGGTTAGTGGTGATTGGAAAATTGAGTTTTTCTTATTATTGAGGAGAAACATAGTTGTAGGAGCAAGTCTTTTGGACTACTACCTATTGAAGAATTAGAAGATTACTACTACAACAAGAAGAAGTCCTAATTCCTGAAGCTTCTTCCTCCTGGTGGTTCAGCGAACAGGCTCAGGGATCCTAAGACAGTATTGACTGTTTTCAAGAGTTTGGTTGGGTGGGACAGTCTTCCTGAGTTGTTTGTTGCCCTACAGGATTTATCCAGGTTCTACAAATTTCTTACTTATTCTTAGTAAATAATTTTTGTTATGTTTAAACAATATTTTTTGTGTTTCTGTTTTTGGAAGAAAAACTAATCCTAGAATTGTTCTAAGTCTGAATGTTTAAGTTTAATGTTGAAGTTGAATTGATAAGCCAATACCTCCATTTTTTCCACATGCTGTTTAGAAGCATCGTACTCTAGTAGAGATACGCAAATTAAAGATAGATTAAAAGATAGGCGATTTCCATTTTGAATTCGACAGATAAATATAGTAAGTCTTATGTTCATTTTTTTCTGACCTATGATGAACAGATGAAAAAGGTTCTAGATAATAGTTATTTATATACATATGAATCTTTCCTTTATCCCAATGAAATTAATCAATGTTAAATTTCCTGTACATTTTTCTCGTATTATATATAATGTTATAATATGCACAGGAAGTAGAAAACTACAATCTGCATATTGTTTTATGGACTGCTGAATTTAAATAAAAACATTCTTTATGTCAAACTGGAAACACAATAAGTTTCACACAAGTATCATAATTTTCTACACTTCATCCACACACCATTCCATTGTAAATACTCTATCATTATTTATGTGTTTAGAAATTTAAAATAGACAGAATTGCTTTTATACAGACTTCATAATTTTGCACAATATGCACACAGTAATTTCTTATCTAATTCTATAATGATTTTTGTACAAAGTTAAACATGAGAAGAACTTTGTATTTACCATTATCACCATTTTTCATCATCCATATAAACTGTAGTATTCTTCTTTTCTATTTTCTGAGTTTCCATATCAAAACCCTAGTTAGGTTCATTTCTTTTCATCATTTAATAAAAAAATACTACACTCTTTACAAATCTTGGTTTGAGCCCTACTCGGCTAAGCCCTCTTTGCAAACAGAAGCACGATTTAGGTTTAACCCTACCTATCCTTTTGTTAAATGAAACAAAGATATTTCATTTCCACTTTATACTCTTTTGTTTCCAGTTTTCAAACAAACGAGAAAATCATCATCATTCTACAGTATCGAGACGAACGTTACAAGTCATCTACACAAAACTTTTAAGCACATCATTTATTTATTTTTTTTATTCCGATGAAAGTTTCATGACTTTACAGTTCATACAAAGTCTAGTATGTAATCATGGAGAGAGAAAAAGAATTAATATACAGAAGACGAGCCTCGGCTCTAATTCTTCTCTCAACCTTCGAAACCATCAAATCGTGTTTCCCAAACAAGGTTTACAAACTGTTGTTACAGTAAAAAATAATCAACAAGTGTTGCCCATGTTTCTTTAGCCAAAGAGCCCAAACACTTAAAGCATCGATGAGCTACATTTCAAATCGACAACATTAAAGCAAAGAACAAGTATTACAGTTTATCAAACAACCTTCAAAGGTTCTCATCATCATCACCAACGAAGCTACAGTAGAGCTGAGCAAGGTAGTTCCTCGTCATTGAAAAACTATATCAACCACAGACGAAGAAGCACTATGAGGGTATCGAAGACCCGAAGCTTACCGGCGTAGAAGCACACGATTGTATTGCCGAGCCCTGGTTCGAAACAACCTTTCAACCCTGCAAACTGACACATTAAAACTAAGTTAGAAGTCTAGAAAGTTGAAAGATCGATTGTCGTTTTACAAATCAACAGTATTACTAACTTACTCCAAGTGCTTACCTTCTTATCAAATGGCCAACTCATGGTGTGCTCTAGGAAGACGATGAAGAAAAACGACGGGAGAACTATACCTCATGACAGGTTAAGAATAACGTCTTCAACCTTGCAAAGGACATAAAAGCGATCAACACTCAACACACTCGAACCAGAGACAGTGATCATGACTAGTAACACCTTACATGGTTCAAAGATTACAGTATTTCATCAGAGTGGTAGGTCTCAGGGTCGAAACCCTGCACTGCATTTATGCTATGATTTCGGCAGCCTGTCGGCCCACAAATCGAAAACAATTGTAACACTAAACTACATTTTTCCAAGTTCATAAACCAAACATCAACTCAAAACCTAGGGTTACAACCCGACGGCTCTTTTTCATCGCCATCAACGATCACTAAAACGCCAGCGTGTTCCACATTCGAGGTAAGAAACACAAACATTTATTTCCAACGTCCAGTGCTAGTCTGTAAAACGCCATCTTGGCACTTGGAGGAGAAAATTGGATCGTTACATAGGGTTTGAACTATAAACAATGACGGGTTTCAGTGGTAACCTCATCTATGTGGATCGTTGGTAATCACTGGTGGCAAGACCAAAGTACCAAGCTTTTAATGCTTTTGGATATGTAATCTCCACAACAGCTTGAGACTCTTGGCACTACCTTCAGACATTGCCACTATGGCAGGCGGTGGAGCAAGCACGATCAACACTTGATGCAAGACCCTTACACATCAACAAGTATGGAGGTATCCACATCTACGTGGATTCCTGGAGTTACAACTCGGCAGTAATACAGTACCAAAACTTTAATTGTAATATCCTTCCATTATCTTTACCTAGCTCGAGACCGGTGCCAAATTGATGAGCCAGCGACCTGCCAAATCCATTTAATGCCTGTCAGTACCTCGATGTGATAACAAACATTGCATGATTCATTTTTTAGCATAGTAATATTTAAGAAATGTCGTAATTGTAATAGTAGTAACAACATATATGCATATGTAAGGTTATAAATCCTAATGTCTGCACTTATTACTATCGCTTTCAGATATTTCAATGTTTCTATTAAATTGAAAACACTTCGTATAGTAAAGATTATGATCCCAATATTGTATATATTGCAAACCTCTCCAATATATGTTTAATATGACATTAAATTGAATATAAGTATAGTCACAATATTATTTGCATGAGACTTGGGATATGATGTAGGTCGTTATAAATAGGATAACAAATATGTATAGTCCAAAGCTTAATTGCACTATATTTTTTACATTTAGTTATTTGTATATTGTTGATTCTTTTTATCTATTCATATTGTTGATTATTCACATAATTTTTATATGGTGATCAAATAAGAATTCCATTATACCATAAGTTTGAATGGTATAGAGATAATTAGGAATTTGGATTTACAAAGACCTAGTACAGTTACCCAATCACATATATTGAATATTATTGGTTACAAGAACTTACAAGCTCAAAACCTTTACATACATTTTGGTACTATCATTCTAAATGACGATGACAAGACAACCATCTTTACAACTAGCTAGAACAATGACGACAATAGTAACGATGATGTTAATAAGATACTTGTTCGACAGTTAACTTGGGTTGAGTTTACTCAGTCATAAGATGAACCTTGTAAAGCAAAGGAGTAAGGATGCGAGTCATACCTGTACGTCTTTATGGTTGCAACAATCTCTAGACATGCTATTTTTATTTACGACGTTAATTTGAACTTTATACGAAATTGGAATTTATTACAATTATGAAACTCCTTACCTGTCATCTGCACATCGAATAGGTCTAATGCATTAGCATTGCAGCTAAGTAAGCTTCGGGATCCCTCATAGGGCTCCCTTGGACAGCAAAGAAGCAAACCGTCAGTATCGTCTCAAAGAAAAGTACCATATCATATTTCTAACTTAGCATCTCATTATTACATCACTCATACATTTCATTGCATTAAAAAGTGTCGCATCAATGGTCTGATCTAAACATGCATTTGACTATCTTAATGATAGATGTTACAAATGTAATTAAGTTGTCACTGTCACATTAGTTTAATCAGAAGTATATTTGTGTTTAGTACAAGCAGCTGTTTAGTTCACGTTGTTACATTCAACAATTATTATTTTCCAAAATTATAAATTATCATAAATTAAGCTATTATTGTCTTTAACAAAAAATTTTAAATTTTACGAAATTATGGGATGTTACATGGAGATCTTAAAAAGCATTGGTTTGTGTGTGAGGCCCTATGGAAAGATAACCTAATTGATGATGAAAATCAACAAATTGCATAGTTTGTAGGAGGACTCAGAAATCATGCACTCACATGGTACATGAATTTTTGGAGGAAGGTCCAAAAACAAAAAAACCAAATCAAAGACACTTTTTTAGGCCACTTCAAGGTTGACGATTCAATGCACCTGGAAGGACATCACTTGAATCAGATCAAGCAAAGAGTGGGAGAATTTGTTCGAGAATATGATAGAAGATTCCAAGATCTCCTAAGACAAATTCCCACCAAAATCGACGCTGCTGTAGTCATTCAATTATTTGTGGATGGTCTTGCTGAAAGAATTAGAACTCCATTGTTGATGCAAAACTACACAACCTATGAAGACACCCTGAAGATAGCATTTTGAATTGAATCAAACTCAAATCATTCTATTCGTACCATCGACCGAGAATTGCAAGACAGAATTGAGAAGATGGAGAAGTCGATGCAGCATTTGACTTTGCAACATAATGACCTATGGTGCAGTAAATGCTCTAATGAAGGGAATACTAAGGATACTTATCCCTATGATGCTAGAAGAACCTATCAAAATAATTATAATGTTCAACAAATATAAATGAGAATGCCAGAAGAACAACTGAATATCTTTTCGAAAGAAAGGAAGACATAAAATATCCAAACAATGCACACGCCATATTTCTGTGATATATGTGAAATATTTGAGCCCCACACGATGATAGAGCACCCATACAATGTTGATAATGTCAAGCCAAAGTGGTGTGGAATTTGTTGGACGACATAGGAATCAACTGTCGAGTGCATAAAGAATCTAAAAGCTAAAGCAAATCATTACACCGTCTATTAGATGTAGACAGTCGATCAACGAGGACGGGATAATCGCAATACCGACCATCGCAATTATGAAATAACCGATGATAAGTTTACAATGGTCGAGGAAAAAACTACAATAATCGAGCATACCGACCACTAGGACGGACGTGACCACACTTCTATGTATGCTTCAGTGAAGAACATTTAAGTCCCAAATGTCCATGGAAGGACAAGACCGACTTAAAATTTTGTACAAAGTGTGGAGTCGGGGATCACAATATTTAATAGTACCCCATTATGTTAGACACCCTTAATAAAAGAAAAATTGTTAATATTTTATAGTGTCTCGAAAAATGAAGTGTCTAACACTAAAAATATGCATGTAATTACACGACAAGGCACAAATACTGCGGGAGATAACCCTCATGTCACTCGACTGCAAAATACATAGGAAGATTATCCTAACCCGGCGAAGCAAAAATATATATTAAAAAATGCCTTAGAAATATTCTCATAAATAACATCTCACGAAACTAAAGAATAAATTAAAAGTAAAATGCTTCATGACTTACTTCATTTATTAACAAAAGAATAAGTTGTGGAAAAGTTAATTGAAGTAATCTATCTTATCATAGATAATGGCCAAAATTAATAAAACACTTTGCAGTCTAAATCATAAAGACAAATCCGGCATGGATCCTCTTGTTGACCTAGAAGTTGACGGGTTTCGAATTTTACAAGTCGTCCTCGATTTTGGATCACAAGCAAACATCATGAACAGATCGGCATGGGAAATAATTGGTCGACCATGACTTGAATAATTAGGGATGTATCTCAAATTAGTTGACCAAGGACTGATTGAACCCATTTCCATATGGCAGAATGTAAAAAATTCAATCATGGGTATGAGCACGCATATTGACCTCGAAATCATTGATCCAAGAGAAGAATCCAAATATTTTCCAACATTAGTTGGACGACTGTGGGGACGTAAAATGAAAGCTTCCATTTCACTGGAGAAAGAATGGATCAAGCTTAAAGGAGATGGGAAAAAAGTAATAGTACCTATCAATCCATCTAAAGGTTAAACCTAGGAAGAACATGATGATCATGATGAAGACATTCATCATCTATATCAAATAGTTCACAACAATGAATATTTCGTCGAACCTAATAATCATGGAGAACTGTGTTTGGGGCCCCCATTGTCTATTGGATACAACTTTGACTCAAAATTATACGATTGGAAAATTGAGAACTATGAAGCACAAGCTCGGGAATGCTAGTCTATTGAAGTCATACCTGGAAAAATAACATGACAATGTTTTATTGTATTTGTCGTTCCAAAAATATTTGAAAATAAAATGAGAGAGTATCTGACTATGATTCCAATGAAGAAGGAACCGACGAGTATTCCACCACTCCGCTATAAAGAACGAGAATCTATGTCTGTGCATATTGAATAAGTATCTAAAAATGTTGGTGAACGAGGCCGACTCTATACATTGATTGAAACATTCACTATACAGGCCTCAAGATGGTGGGATACGCATCAATCTCGTCTACAAACTTGGAAAAATGCTTCTACAAACGTTATTGGATAGTTTCGAGGGAAAAATCTTACATAAAAAATTATAATGCCTAAATTCACGCAAGGTCAATACCTAGTCCGACATATCAATCTATGCAAAAGTGAAAGGAAACGAGCTGGATACCGAGATGAAAGACTATACCCTCATCTTTTTCCAAATATATCACTTGAAGATCTACCCAAAAAAAGGTATAATATGGAAGAAGCTTGAGGAGACACATTCAACTAGAAAGAACTTAAAGAAAACTTCATCAAATATTTTTCTTTCACCCCAAAAGAAGAAAATATACGAGAAGTAGTTGACCAAATTAAAATTTTCACCCAACCGTCGAACGAGACTACTACATTGACTGCGACTAGATGAATTCAGCCGACCTACAATAATATCACTACAAGAGAAATACATCTATCAACATGACTAGAGCTTGAAAATGATAAAACGCTAGACAAGAGTTTCAATGGAAAATACAACATCCTCAAGTTCAAAAGCCTATAAATACATCAATGAACATCAATATAGAAGGGAAAGAAGAACCATAATGACTTACTGCAAGCGAATTCCCCCATGATTTTATATAATTTAAAGAAGGGGAGCGAAATATTAATGAATAAAGCACTAGAATGGATGGACACAAAAATAAAAATTCTGTATAGACATTGATGAACATCAATATAGAAGGGAAAGAAGAACCAGAACAGTTGACTGAAAGCGAATTCCCCCAGTATTTTACAGAATTTAGAGAACGGAAGTGAAATATTAATGAATAAAGAACTGGAATGGATGGATGCGAAAATCAAATTAAAAGAAGTCGACATATCGAATGATGACTGACCAAATCTAGCAAAAATTAGAGATTATTGGTTTGATCAACAAATTGATGACATTACCAACCTACTGAAAGAATACCAATATGTTTTCGCATGAGACTACAATAATCTAAAAGGACTTGTCCAATAAATGGGGGAGATGAATATTGACATCAAGACAGATGCCAAACTGGTCAAGAAATGGATGTATAAGTTGGCATACAAATATAAGGATATAGTAAAAAAAGAGATCAAGAATATGCTCGTTGCAAGAATTATCTATCCAGTTGATCATTCTGGATGGGCTATCCCTATGGTCATCTAGCCAAAGAAGCATGACCCTACAAAATTAAGAATATGTGTCGACTTCATAGGATTGAATAAAGTCATGCTAACCGATCCATTTCCCACACCATTTGTAGATGAAATTAGTAATGAAGTTGTAGGACATGAATGTTATTCTTTCATTGATGGATTTTCGAGCTATAATCAAGTGCCTATTGCAAAATAATACGAGCACAAAATGACATTTGTCTACGCATTTCAGATCCTTCGCCTACAAATTCATGCCATTTCGACTCAAGAATGCACCAACAATATTTTCCAGGATAGTGCTAAAATCATTTCAAGAGTATATATTTAAAACAATGGCAGTTTAATTTGAGGATTGGACAATATATTCACTATTAAAAGATCACATCCAGGATCTTCGACTTATGTTAGAACGCTTCCATCAAATTCAACTATCGTTGAACATTAGAAAGTGCATCTTTGCCACTCCCATTGGTATCTTTCTTGGACATATTGTATGTAAAGAAGGCATTAAAGTCGATTATGCCAAGATTAAAGTCATTCTCGATTTGAAACCTCCAACAAATCCAAAGCAAGTTCGCATAATTCTTGGTCATATAGGTTATTACCGAAAGTTCATCAGGCATTACTCTAATATGACTTATCCTTTGGAGGAATTACTAAAAGAAAATCAGGACTTCATATGGTCGGAAGAATGTGTAGGGTCGTTTGATCGACTTAAAAGAAAACTCATCGAGGCACCAATATTGAGGTTCTTGAATTGGTCGATTCAATTCCATGTTCATATCGATGCATCAAGCATTTTAGTTGGGAAAATTCTTACCCAACTAGTAGAATACATAATGGACCACTCGAACGCATAATGCTAGTCGCAAACTAAACAAGGATGAGAGAAACTATTCTACGACAGAACGAGAAGCTTTGGGCATGGTTTTTTCACTCCAAAATACAAGCATTACTTCTAGCTAATCCATTTAAATTTTATACAAATCATCAAGAATTAAAGTATCTAGTCAATAAACCCCTGCACCATGGTCGACTATGCATATGGTTACTCTTCTTTCAAGAGTTTGAGTTTGAAATAATTGTCCGAACGGGGAAAAATAATGTCGGACCCAACCACCTATCCTAAGTTAAAACATGAGAAGATATTGATGGTATTGATGATGAATTTCTCGATGGCCATCTCTTTCGTGTTGAAGCCATCCCAACAAGATTCCAGGATATAGCGGAATTAGTTGAAAAAGGTCAAGCCCCTACTAGGATTTCGGAAAAGAAATGAAAGGTACATGTGATAAACATTGCACCTTATACTTTAATAAATGGATTATTGATAAACTTGGAACCGACGATGTACTGAGACGATGTGTACTTGAGCACGAGCAACAAGATATTATTCATGAATCTCATAGTGGACTTGCTAGAGCAAACGATCATTCTGACAAAACTACACGAAAAATTCTTTAGTATGTCTTATGGTGGCCCACATTGCATAAATATTGCAGAAATCATGTAAATAAATGTGACAAATTCCAAAGACTAGGATGACCTCTACCAAAGAATGAAATGCCATTGACACCTATCAATCCTAGTCTAACATTTTAAATATGGGAAATTGACTTCATTGAACCATTCCCTATACCTAGACGACGGACAGGAGCTAGATATATTATCATCGGAGTCAAATATGTTACTAAATGGGAAAAAGCTGAAGCTGTCGAAGCATGTTCCAGTGAAGTATCTACAAAGTTCATACATGAGAATACTGTCGCAAGTTTTGGTTTCCCACTCACTCTTATCAGTGAGAAAGGGACACACTTTCATAATAAGATGATATCGATACTACTAAAGGAATTTATGATTGAGCACCAGAATATTTCTTCATATCATCCATAGTCAAATGGAGCGATCAAATCATTTAACATTAACTAAAGGTTTAATGAAGCTTTGTAGTACTGAGAAAGATGATTGGGATGATATGATACCAGCTATTTTATGGGAATACAAGACATCATATAAACAATCGATTGGCTAGATGCCATTTAAACTGGTCTATGGGAAATAAGTAGTCATTCCATTACACTTCAAGCAGCAGGCACCAATTATTGCAGATATACTCCACTTGGATATTGTTAAAGCTACAAAAAATAGAAAATTTGACTTATCCAAGTTAGAAGATGATCCAGATGGATATAAGTTGCAACCCACCTATTCCACTGACTAAAAACATTTTTTCATCTCGACAGTTTTCTTGTAATTTTTCTATATTTTTTCGAGTCCCAAACTTTTGGGGCCGTTTTGAGGCCCTAAACGATGTTTTTTGGAGATTCGGGTGAGCAAATGGTTTCTAGTGGCAGACATTCCCCCCCATTAGAAAATTGTATATCTCAGATATACCTTTCCAACAGTCTACAAGCACCCCAAACAGAGATCGTATGCACAAGTTATGACCAGAGGAAGTTGACTATTCACTAACCACCTTGGGCCCACAAACTTTATGATGGTTCATCTTCTAGGGTTAGGTTTTTGGATTTTTAGGGTTCTTACCCTCATGATTATGATAAATAGGCTCTTTCAGCCTCTTCTTGTATTCATCTTGTCATGAATGAGTGTAGCTGCCACATCTCTTCTCAGAGATATAGCTACCACCATTCTAGCTTCCTTTATTTTACAGTTTGTTCTATTTCATTCATTTAATAGAATCTGAGTTTACTGTATCACTATGTTTCTTGCCATATATCTGTGTATGTGAATATATATATGCTCTTTCATTTCATTCTCACATAAATCAGGATCAGTGGTATCAGAGCCTTATGCTCTTGTGATTTCTCCGTGCACATGTCCCCGACGAGATTTGAATATATAGAGTTGGGTTTCGAACTAGTTGAGCTTGGGGGAAAATATCCTTGTCGACCCAAGCAAGATCCCATGGTGGGAGAAGAAAAGAGATATGACAGAGCAGGAGATCCTATTAAGTTGTTGCTCGAGGAAGCCCTCACGTGAAAGAGGAACGAGATGATGGATAATTTCACACAAATCCTTCGAAGGATGCCGATGCCAGCGGATGAACCTTCAACGAGGAACGGTTTAAGGGGTGCAATTCCTTTCAAGATACAATTTAACATTGAAATTCTACTATTTGAAGTAAATATAGATGCATATGCTTTAGAGAAATTGTTGAATCTATTAGAGGGTTACTTCTTTGTTCAAACTTTTTCTGATAGAGAAAATATCACATTTGCGCTCCTTAAGTCCCTTCCCCATATGAAACATTGGTGGGACGGGTACTGTGAGATGCATGCAAGAGACGAGTCTGAACTATTCAGGACAGACCCCACTTGGGCATCTTTTGTCAATTCTATCAAGGAATAATTCTACCCTGTCAAAAACTATGATGACCAGTACACTAGATGGGAAACCTTGCATTAGGAGAGGGACCAAAAAGTCCCATATTTTACCAACATGTTCCATACCCTGTGCTCCAAGATGGGTATTTTAGACTTTGAACGACACTTGGTCCTAAAGTACCGCAGTGGCCTGCATAGGTACATTTTAACAGAGATGGATTTTCTGGACATATCCTCACTAGGAGAAGCTTATAGATACGTTGTCAATATCGAGCATAAGTTTAAGCAAAAGAATAAGCATGATTTTGGGTCTGCAAATCAGCAACATAAGCCTAGAAAAGGTGGCCCCAACTCACAAGTAAAAGGACAGAGCAAGGATGGCCAAAGTGCCAACAACCAGCCCAAGACAGAGGCAAAGAAGGGTAATGGGAAATCAAAGAAGGAAACTGGAAAGTGGTGTGAATTCCACAAGATCCCTTGGCACAAAACTTATGAGTGTCGCTCAAAACAATCCTTGTTCATTGAGACAAAATCCCCAGATCCAGACTCTAACTTAGAACTTGATGAAGAGATAGAAAATGGAAATCATATCATTCAGACAAAACCTAGTTCCACCATCGCAACTACAAAGATTCAACCAGAAGAGTCAGAAGAGCCAAAGGAAGGGGAGTGCCTCTTCCATTCACAATTGTGGGTGCAAGGAACTCTTCTACACTTCATTGTTGATAGTGGTAGCCAGAAAAACCTCATCTTGACCGAGGTCGTAAAAATATTGAAGCTTCCGACGGTTCCACATTGCCATACATACAACATTGGTTGGATGAGCCAGGGATGATACATCCGCATTAGTCAATAGAACCGCCTTTCCTACGGGATCAAGCCCTTCAAAGATGAGGTAATGTGTGATGTTTCCCCTCTTGAAGTTTGTGATGTTCTTTTAGGACAACCATATATCTGGAAACATCATGTTGTGTATGAGTCTAGACCTCGTCGTTTCATTATTACTTTGGGAAAGAAGCTCTACAGGATACCATAGACACTTTCCACCACTGCAGTGTCCCTCATCACAACTAAGAAGTGGAGGAAAGTATTCTCCCAAACAGGGAAATTCGTCCTCTTCATGGTTCGTTCTGAAGGTGAATGAAATATTACAATAACATCCAACACCTCCATGTAAAACCCCTCTACGTAGCAGAAATAGGTGGACAAGATCATGGAATCCTACAAATACATCTTCACCACACCCACCGGGGTGCCACTACGTTGTGTGGTCAAGCATTCCATTGATTTGATACCTGGTGCGCCTTTACCTAGCGGGCCAGTATATAGGTGTTCCCTCATGGAAAATGAAGAAATCAAATGCCAGATTCAAGAATTGATCCAAAAGGGGCATATTTGACCTAGCTCCTCATCTTTTGGATCCAAATTGTGTTGGTAGAGAAGAAGGATGGGACATGGAGACTCTGTATTGATTATTGAGCTCTAAACAATATCACAGTCTGGAATCGTATCCCATTCCTTGTATCGATGACCTTCTTGACTAGCTCAAGGGTGCCAAATATTTCAACAAGATTGATTTGGAGTCTGTCTATCATCAAGTGCCAATTGAGAAGACTGATGTTTGGAAGACTTCCTTCAAATATCAGGAAGGCCTTTGTGAGTGCTTGGTCATGCCTTTCGGCTTGAATAATGATCCAAAAAAAATCATGAGGATTATGGATGATATCCTACGACCATTCACTAACTCTTTTATGGTCGTATATCTGGATGATATTCTCATCTACAACAGAACATGGGAAGAGCATTTGCAGCATATCCACCAAGTCCTTAGCACCTTGAGCCAATACAAGTTATATGCTAATTTAGAGAAGTTCTCATTTGGCATGAAGAGGGTTCAATATCTGCGATAGATCGTGGACGAACATGGAGTTCATGTGGATCAAGCCAAGATCCAGGCCATACATGATTTTCCAATCCCGACAACTCTCACAGAGCTTCGTAGCTTCCTAGGACTTGCCAACTTCTATCATAGATTTGTGTTGGGATCTCTAATATTGCTTGGTTCCTTACCCAGGTAACCAATGGGTATCTAAGGCCAAGTTTAGTTGGTCCAAGCCACAACAACAAGTATTTGAGGATCTAACTAAATGCTTATGTTCAACAGCTGTCCTTGCCTTGCCAGATCTAGAACAAACCTTCAAGATTGAAACATATGCTTCAAACTATGTTGCTGGTGCAGTTCTCACTCAACATGGTCATCATATCACAATGATATACTTTTAGATACAGTACACAAGTACCCCACCTATGAAAAGAAAATGTATTCAATTTTCCAATCTTGCCGCCAATGGAAGCATTACATCCTTGGAAAATATACCATCATCCACACTAATGACAATCCCCTGCAATTCATGCAAACCCAAGGGAAGTTACAAAATGACCGCCACCAGAATTGGTCGACTTACTGCAACAATTCCACCTGAATATTAAATAAAAGAAGGGCAACACCAACCGAGTCGTTGATTTCCTTAGTCGACCTCTGTTATACCTCAATATCGCACCTAACAACCTCTCCATGGTAAAAACAATATTTTTCTAATAGTAGAATGCATGACATCAAATACAACTAGCAAATTCACCATGTATACCAAAACCATGGACCATAAATCACTAACAACAAACATTAGTAGTGATTAATGTTTTTGGTTAGTGATTTATGGTCCATGGTTTTGAAATCCCATGGTATTTTGATGCCATGCCTTATATTTATAATTTTGTGTCTATGTCCCAAATTATTTTTTTATTGTTTTTTTGCTCTGAATAAATAATATCTATGTGGTCATATAAGTAAATATATATTTTTAGGTAAGTTATTTTTTATAACAAAAAAACTGTTAATTCAAATACCTCCATCGATATTTTAGCTCGATTGAGATATATACTTCAATGAAGATATTTGAATTAATAATTTTTTTTCCTGTATTTGAATTCATATAGTTTTTAATGGTTAAAAGCTCGATCAAGAGATTTTCTCAATCGAGATTTTGTTTAAACGCACTTTAACACTCGATCGAGATGTTTTTAAAACGTGCACAAATGCACAATCGAGGGATTTAAAATAGGCTTTTAGCCCCCTTTTTTAACTTTGTTTTTTCAAACCCTTTTTGTGAGACATAAACCCTATCCCAGGATGCACATTAGATGACGGAATTCATACCAATGGATCCATCAATGAATCGTCTATACATTGACATATAATTTACAAGTTTATGAGCTCATATGATATTTTTTTATTTTCTTTGGAAACTTACACTCACAAAACCATGTCAACAGCTTTGATAAATCAACAACATAAAATTACAAAACAAAAAAATTTCAAAAAATACATACACCTCATACCAACGCGTGCTCTTCAAAAAGGTATTTTTTTATTTTTCTATTTTTGTAACCAGTGAAAAAAAGTTTACGCCACTTGTAAACTTTTGTTGAAATTCACAAGAACACACCTATCATTAAATGCAATTTTGGCATATTAAATCATTTTTTAAAAATATTTGTGGAAAGACAACATAATTCTCTACAATTTGTTTTTTGTTGCCTATCGGAATTCACTAGTTATATATGAGTTTTGAGGGCTTCGATTTAATGAATGTGTAAAAAAATTAATTTTCGCCATCACTTTTGGCCAAAATGTGTTACCCATCTTCATGGATTCACCATATGACCTCTCCTTTTTCTTTAAATACTTCTCCACCATATTACTCTACTCGACATTAATTCTCTACCCTATCTGTTATCAACTTTTCAACTCCTATCCGGGTCCTTGCACGAAGTTGAGGAATCTTTTAGATGCAATCCTAGTTTCACAAAACCCATAAGAGTTTAGTAAAGCAAAAATGCTCAAGTGTTTATTTGAACTATGCATGGGAGGGCCTGAGCTTGCTATGTCTTTTGACATGCATGATATATAGGAAACAAAAATGAAAGCGTGTTTTTTAACTACAAAACGCTCAAGTTTTTTAAACTACAAAATGCTCTAGCATTTTCTAACTACAAAATGCTCTAGAGTTTTGTATCTACAAAACTCTCTAGTGTTTTGTAACTATTAAATGCTCTAGCATTTTGTATATACAAAATTCTCTATCATTTTGTAATTCTCCACCATATTATATTACATATTAAGTTTCCTTTACCTTTTCTTTATCCCCCCCTCCCTAACTCCCTCTTCCCCTCCATATCTCCCTCATTTATCTCTATGTACCTACCAATCCCTCCCTCCATAATTCTCTCTCCCCCTCCATATCTCCCCCCTTTCTCTCTATGTCTCTACCCTACCTCTCTCTCTCTCTCTCTTTATATATATGTCCTCCCCAATCCACTCCTCTCTCTCATATCTAAATACATCGCTTTCCCTCTCTCCCCCTCCCTTCCTCTCTGTCTCCCCCACCATCTCTCTCCATAACTCTCTTTTTATATCCCTCCCTCCATAACTCTCTCTCCCTCTCCCTCCCCCCCCCGTCTCTCTATATCTCTCTCTCTATGTTTCCCTCCCTATACTCCCCTGCCCACTCCCTCCCTCCATCCCTCTCTCTCTCCCTCTTCACTCTCTCCCTCTCTCTATCCCCTCCATATATCCCCCCATTTGTCTCTATGTGCCAACCCCTCCCTGCCTTTACATCTCTCTCTCTATGTGTCCCCCCCATCCATCCCCCTCTCTCATATCTACATACATCTCTTTCCCTCTCTCCTCCCTCCCTCTCTCTTCCCAACCATCTCTCTCCATAACTCTCTCTTTTAATACCTCCCTCCCTAACTCTCTCTCTCTCCCTCCCTTCCCCTCTATCTCCCACGATCCCTACAACTCCATCCCTCACTCTCTCCTTCCCTATCGCTCCCACTTTCATCCATCTATATCATCTCTCCATACATCTCTTTCCATTTCTCCCCCTTCCTCCCTCTCTCTCTCCCCCTTCAAGGGATAATTAGGGGTCAATTTATGTTTAGAGCATAGGATTTTATGGGTTAGGATATTTAGGGGTTAAGGAATTTAGGGCTCATTTGTTAGAGGGATAAGGTTTAAAAGGTTAGGGGTTGAGGCCTAAGTAGTTAAAGCTTTAATTGTTTAGGGGTTTTAAGGGATTAGAGATTTAGGGCTTTAAGTTTATGGGTTAGGTTTTTTAGTGGTTAGGGGTGGAATAGGTCACTAGTGGTTAGAGGTTATGGGATTAGAGGTAATGTGGGTAAGGCATTGAGGGGTTATGGGATTTAGGGGTTTATTGATTTAGTGCTATGGGGTCAGGGGGTTAGGGTTTATGAGGCTAGGAATTAAGGGTGCATGGGTTAAAGGGTTAAAGGATTATAAAGGGTAATCTAGAGATTAGAGGTTAATGCACAAGCCCAAGTGAGAGTGCCCAAGCCAAGAGAGGAGTGATCAAGCCTAAGGGGAATATCTTAAGCAAATGTAGATCTCTCATGCAAACAGAGAGCACACATGAAAATGTAGAGTGCACACGAAAAGGTAGGATGCACTTTCACAATGGAGGTCGCACATGCAAACAGAGATTAGAGGTAAACAATTATTTTACCTCTAGGGGGTAAAATAGAGCTTAAAGGCTAATGGTTAAAGGATTAGAGGTAAACAATTAAAGGACTTAATGGGTTTAGGGGTTAGGGCTTTAGGCATCGATGTGTTTAGGGATCTGTGGTTAGAGGGTTAGGTTCTAAGAGGTTAGGAATTAAGGGCTTAAGTGTTATACTGTTAAGGTCTTATAAGGGGTTAAGGGATCAGGGAAATATGGGTAAGAACTAAGGGGATGGGAGCCTTAAGGGGTTAATTAAGGGACTAAGGATTTATGGATTAGGACTTTTATAGGTTAAGGGATTTAGGGATCGAACTTTCATGGAGTAAGGTATAAAAGGTTAGGGTTAAGTTTTAATGGGTTAAAGTGGTAAGGATTGTATGTTAAGGGCTTAGGTTCTTAGGAGCTAATGAATTAGGGGTTTAGTGCTTTAGGGGGTTTGGGACTTAGGGATTATGGGTTTAGTCCTTTAATTTCCTCCCTCCTCATTCCTCTCTCCTCATCCCTCGATTTATGTCCCTTTTCGCCAACTCTCTTATCCCCTCTCTCTGTCTCACCCCCATTACCTCCATCCATTACTTAGCATATAGTCCGCCCCCTCTCATAGTCCCTCTCTCTCTCTCAACCCCCTTATTCCATCCATTAAATAGCACATAGTTATGTTCTCCATAACGCTAGAGAATTTTATAAATAAGAAATGCTAGAGAGTTTTGTAACTAAGAAATGCTAGAGGTTTTGTAAATAATAAACTCTCACACATTTTGTAGAGAAAAAATGCTAGAGTATTTATGTTGACACCAAAGGAAAGAATACAAATTTAAATGTAAAGTTAATGTGTAAGTGTTCCTTAATTCCTAAAACATGCCTCCTCATGCACCCGCATGTCATCCACAGTCCTATGTGTTTGGTTCGGAGTTACCAACCATGTGCTATGGAATATGGTAAACCATAGCTAATTGGGCATTTCCTCCATTTTCTCAATATGCTTGTATTTTTCCACTCTTTAAAATATGATAGATACAATCATTTTGGATAAAATTTTAAACAAAGATAGCATTTTTTCTACATATTCCAAATATATAATAAAAATTAAATATTATTTTTTTCTATTTTTTTCCTAATTTTCTTGTATCATGACTCCTTAACTCAAAAAAAACATTGTTAGTGTTTCTTCCATAACTTTTTTCATTTCCCAAGCATTTAAAAAAAAATGTATGTTGCAATACTAGACATGGACCTCTACATGCTATAAAAAATCAATTTCATAATCATTTCATTAAGACCTTCAAAAGCTACACCCACACTTGATGTACCGTTTTCAAGGTTTGATTACTTAGATAATTAAAAAATAAAAAATAAACAATTTAATTTTGGAAAAATACTGTTGCACTAGTGCTACTTGTTCTCTACATGTCTACCAATTTTTGTAGCATGAAACGATCATTTAGGCACTCAAAGTCTGCAGCCACAAAGACATATACCTTATTATTTGCAAAAAAAATAAAATGTGACTATTAGAAAAGATGAAACTTGGCATAGTTATGAAAAATTTCAATACATAAAATTTATGTATTCAAAAATGTGATTTAATTTCCTACATTTTATGTTTTTTACTCAATGCAATATATTATGTGTGAGTATCTCAAAAAATCCATGTAAGGTGAGAGATGCCTTATTTTTCAATTGTCTATTGCATCTAACACGCCAAAAGTGACCTTCATTAGCTTGCACTCACCCATACCTTACCTCTGCATTCCATGTTTCCCCTATCCTATCGTGTACTCTCTTCCTTCTCTTAGTCCACACTCATCCTCATCCAAATTATTTATCCCCCTTCCCCCTCTCCTTATTACTTATACCTCTCCAACCTTACCCAACATCATCCCTCTATCTAATCCCACTACCTCCCCAAACCACCCTTGATCACACATTGTAGACACTCTCATTCAGCCACCCCCTCCCACTCAATCTTGTCTCCTCTTCATCCATTCCTTCCTTATTCAACCCTTTAAACTCATCTTATATCCATAAATTCCCTCTTCACCCTCACCACCTCTCCATTCCTACAACCCATACAATCCTATCCTTTATATTGCACTCCTTTGATCTTGTTTCATCTTCATCCCTATGTCAATTTACATCATTGTTTACCTCCTTTTCCCATTTCCTATCCTCCCTACCCACTGTTAATTACCCTTTTCCACCATTATTCATTTACATTACCCTCTACCCCTAATCCTCCTTACTTCCATCTCTTAATACTCTCATCACCTATCCATTCCTAGCCTTTGTTGATCATCACCACCTCTATTCCATATTATCCCATGCTCTTCCTAGCATGAATTCCCGTTCTACTACCTATCCACCCCCTACACCTCCCCTCTTTCCTCATTTTTTTTCACCACTGCTACCCCTACTCTCTCACCGATCAATCCATACATCCTTTTGGTTCCTTTTCCATCTCTTTCTCCCTCCATCTCTCCATATTTTATGGCCTCCAATATCCCATCATCCCAACCCCTATTTTTCCACTTTTCTATTTAATCCTCTCTTCACCTAGTCATTTATTCATTAATATAGTTGACCCTATGATTTATCTTATCCAATCCTACCCTATCAAAGCTTAACCTTTCATAACCTTGTTGGTGTACATTCTTATTTTTATTATTTTTCCCTCTTTTGGGGGACCAGGGCACTCCTACTATAGGTATCCCCCCTTTTAGGGCCAAGGACACTTGTAACTAGAATAATCCCAAATTTTCAAGGACACAAGTGCTCCTAACTGGAATAATTCCCCCTTTTTAGGAAGGAAGGAACCCTCACTATAGTTTGTCTACTTTTCTAGGGATCCTACTACAATTCTACCCTCATTTAGGATGAGTGCAACCTACTTTACTATGTTGGGATATTTAGACTTTAGTTAACTCATGAATGACCTAGTTAACTATGTATTTCAAGTTCTAGGTCCAATTAACATTGGTTGCTCATATATGATTGATTTAATTACTTCACATGGCTATTTTGGACTAGTTAACGCTAATTGCACATGCATATCCTAGTTAAATGCCTAATAAATCCTCACTTGGATATTATGGGATTGCTAACTCATGCATGACTTAGTTATCTGCCTCACATGGGCACACTTGACTATTATGAGCTAGTTAACTCTAGAGCACTCATGCATAGCCTATTTAACTACCTCACATGGGAACAATTGGTTATTATAGTCTAGTTAAACATTAGATCACTCATGTATAGGTCAACATAACAACCTCACAAGGGTGCACTTACCTATTAAGGGAAATTTCTCTTGAGTTTTCACTATCTCTTATGCTTGCGCATGTAATGTAGCCTAGCTTGGTTTCCTATATATGAAGGTTTGCATCTCTTTGGCCAAGGATTATTTAATTCATATATCCTATTGATCATTCAATTTGTTGATAAAGATAACGTTGATGCACAATCATGAGCTCCTTTAAAGACACTTTAGTTGCCACATAAAACTGAAAAAACAGCAATCGCCAACTTCAAGAGGCAATTAGAGGTACTTGCATAACAAATTTTAAGATGATGTAAAAAGAAAAAATATAGTAAATTGAATAAGCTTTCATAATATCTAAATTTTACTTCTAGAAAATTTGTGTAGTTTATAAAATTTGTTTTTCTAAAACTGGATTTTAAGATTTTCAGCACAATATAACATACATGACTATACTATATGAATTAATTGATAGTATTTTTGAATAAATGCTTTTACATATGTAGAGTACATCTTGTACTAGTGCAACACTATTTTCCAAAATTATTCATGTCATGTCCCCTCCCATCAATCCAATGCAAGGGAGAGAACATGACACTAATAACTAGGCTTCTTCTACTTCCCAGCCCCATGATCATTAACAAAATTCATAGCAAGTAAAAATACATATGAAGATGTGTAAATGAAAGAAACATGGTGGAAATAAAATTCTACTACACATCTAGCATTCATTCAACATATTCATAATAGTCATCAAATAAAGAAATTCCAGAATTAAAAAAAGAGAGTACTTATCTTAAAATAAAGTAGTCCCGAGCAACTGGCTATGCAACTCCAACATTTCACCCAACCATAGGCCAGTTGTGCTGCTCAATCTCTCAACACAACTGCCACCCCTCGAGTTGGGCATGATTTCTACAAGGAAAAAGGGAACAACAGACTCACACATAGCCAAATATACACCAAAAACAGCCAAGCCAATCTACAGCTGGGTTTATCAGGCTGCTAAGAAAATGGAAGGGAATGAATTGCTAAGCTAGTGAGCTCAACCATAGAGCTATTGGTACCTCTGCAAGATTTAACTAGATTGGTACCCACAATACCTACACACCCAACACAAGTAAGTATTCCCTTCACTGCTACACAGTCCCTCGGGCCATACCTTCCCTTCTAGTGCTCTTTAGGGTGTGCATAGAAAAGTAGCCAAGGCCCTTAGATCTTTCGGTGAGGTTACCCTCTTCACTAGGTTTATCACGTCAATTCTAATACTCTTCCACTCTTAGTTTATTACTCACAATTTAAAATGAAAACATGGATGCACATAATAGCAAAACACAAGTGCTTAGCATGAAGAAAAACATTTTGACTGTGGGATGCCCAAAATGGGGTTTCCATGAGTTTCCAAAGTCATGGGCACCCAAAAATGACCTATTAGAGGGGGAATCAACCCTCGGAGATAAAAATCAATTTCACAACACATTTATGGGCATTCAAGGGGCATAAACGACCTCTATAAACCCCCAAATCCTGACTCTCTTCCTCCCATCCAGTATGCAACACAAAATGACTTCCCAACTGTGGAAAATGATGGAAAACATGAAGGAAAACGCCCCAGCTAGCTTAGACTGCGTGAGGGAGAAAAGACCATGGGTGAATAATGGTTGGGGAAGCAATTTTGTGGGTGTTTTCTTTCCTAAGGAACCAAAAACGATTTTCCAAATTGATGGCTTTCCCATACACAAAATTGGGCAGCCATACCTCTCCATTCCCAATGCATTAACTACCTCAACCAACTCCTGGAAGAATTAAATGATTGGGTGCATAAGTCGAAATGGGTAGTGGAGGGTTTATGGGTTCTCTCACTAACACTTGGATTAAGACTATTGGATCATGGGTTTGAATATTTTCCCTCCATATCCCTTGTAAAAATCATGTCCCCATACTCTTGTTGCATTGCATAGCTAATTGTTGGTATTTCATTAAAATGCATATTTACATGATGTTGTAATTTCTATTGTGCCTTGCTAGCACAAGAACCATTTGCATCGATTTTCAATTGCTGATATATGAAACGCTAAATCGATGGACGGCCCTTGGCCTTGAGCTCCTCACCACGATTTAATAACGATATTTACATCATTTACAATTTTAATGCAATAGGGTCAAAATCGAGATATTACAATTCTTGATGTTTTCATTTTTATGATTTATTAAAGCTAGAAATCCCTGAAAAAATGATGTTGTGTGCGCATGTAGGACTTTATGGGCATAACTTAATGAAATTTTGAATTTTTTTATATGAGTGTATAGATATCTCTTTATTCTAGTGCACTATATAATTTGTTTGAGAAATGGTGATTACAGTCAAAAGTTACAGCAAAAACAACAAAGCTTGTATTTGGAATTTTGATATCCAGTGACACAAAAAGTGGACCCAACTTCATGCACCCACCGATAATTATATGGCTTCTTTCTTTACTTGAATTCTCTTCTCTTCTATGGATTGTTATTTATACATGTGACACGCCAGGTTTTCCACCGTCATGTCAAAAAAGCATAGATTAGGTTATTGAAATATTGTGTTATGAACCACACTTTGAAAAAAAAAGTTTACCATCAACACGAGACATTAAAAAATTTCATTGAAATGTTTATTTAAATTATCTACAAGTTTCTTACGATATTGAATTTTTTTATCAAAATTATGTTCAAGATGATAGATAGATATTACCATTAAAAACCTTTAGTGTGGCAGTTCCATAACCAAATGATGTCCCCAGCGCTATACAAAAGTTTAAAAAACTTTTTAAAAAATCTAAAAAAGTAAACAAATGTTAAAATAAATATTTAATTCTTATTAAATTAATATTTATAGGTTTATTACCCTCATTAAATCAGTGCTCCAAGCCATGCCAATTTACCTCTTCTCGGTTATGGTTTACCCAAAGGTGATCCTAAAAGAAATAAGAAATATCCAACATCAATAGCTATGAAAAGGATCCTCAGATAAGAATAAATGGGCCTTAATCATCTGGGAGAATCTATGCAAGCCTAAAATGATCAAAGGTTTGGGGATGAGGGACCCAACAAAGAATAGTGAGGTGTTAGGGGCAAAAATATGCTGGAATTGGGTAACCCACACCTCAAAGCCATGGGAAAAACGTTGGCATGCTAGATATGCCCAAGACAGACCAAAGCAGGATCTAATACGCTTCAATCAAGAAAACGTTGGATCTCATATCTGGAAAATTTCTCTTCACAGTAGACAGATAATCCAAGATCACAATTTCTGGGAAATTAGAGATGGGGAAGCAACTGAATTTGGTTAGGATTCATGGCAGCAGATTCCAAATCTCTCCATGCAAGTTGATGCCCTGGTAAGTAGGGCCATATTTTTGGAGACAGGACTTTCAAAAGTCAAACAATATTGGAAAGTAGTTACCGGGGAAGACAAGTTCTATAGCTGGAATCTACAGGAATGGTGGTCTCAAAGAAACCTGAAAGATGAATGGCCGAGAATACAGGAAGACATTCAAGAAAGGTGTATCAGAGCTCAGGGTGGGCCAAAAAAACTTCATTGGGGATATAGGACAAAAGTATTTTTTAATATCAAAGAGGCCTATGAGATATGGACAAGGAAATAGGAGATCCAGTCGCA
Source organism: Larix kaempferi (assembly GCA_027924585.1). Taxonomy (NCBI): domain Eukaryota; kingdom Viridiplantae; phylum Streptophyta; class Pinopsida; order Pinales; family Pinaceae; genus Larix; species Larix kaempferi. The sequence continues at coordinate 8,302,925 of BSBM01000206.1, forward strand.
GGAAATCTAGAAAAAAATATGGAAGAACAACCATTGGCCCAAAGTGGCCATTTTTCTATGGCTAGTGGTGCACAAAATTGTCATCGGAAAAAACCTCAAGAAACAGGGACTGATTGGTCCATCTCAATGCACCTTATGTGTTGTTGTGGAAGAGACAATAGATCACCTATTGGATGGATGCCCCTTTGCATCCTCTCTCTTGGACAAAGGGGAGGAAATCTTCAGATGATCGAATAGAATTAGAGGGTGTCCGGATCACTCTGTCAGCGAATGAGACATGAAGGAATTCAAAAATCCCATCATTAATCGTATCTGGACCCTATTCCTCAGGTTCTTGCTTTGGGGAATGTAGTTGGAATGCAATAAATAAATCTTTCATGATAAAAGTTCAACCTTTGAGATGGTTTGGGCCAAAATTACTCTCCAAATCCAGGAATTAATCAGGATTGGCAATTGGAATGAAAAGGACCGAGACATGGATCACGCAGAAAAAAGAATCCTCACTACTTGGGGAATTTCATAGTCAGACCCGACTCCTTCCTTAAGAACCCCCAACTCAAATTCCCATTCTAGCCCTACTCGATGGTCTCCCCCCAATGGGTATTCAAGATGAATTTCGGCAATGCTTCCAAAGGGAATCTGTGGTCTGCAGGTTTCAGAGGGGTCATTAGGGACCACGAGGGACATATCGTAAGCATTTTCCTAGGACACATAGGAAAGAACACCAACAACATGGCTAAGTTGGATGGGATGATATACAGTCTAAATTTGGTGGCAAGAGAAGGTTGGGAACCTGTCATAGTGGAGGGGGACTCAAAAGTCATCATCCATATGGAAAAAAAACTATAGAATAGGAAAATGATATCTAAGGTGGCGGCTAATTGATGGCTGGAATTCAGGATCGAAAAAATCCATTTAGCTCTCACTAGGCCCCATGCATGGACTTTTCCCATGTTAAGCGAGAAGGTAGTAGTGTGGTGATTTACGTGGCAAATGCGGGTGAAAAGGAGAAGTGTAGTGGAAGGGATGGACAGGTGGCTTCTTTGAGGATCGGGAATGGTTAACCTAGTGTGCATAGTTAGCGCGTGAGGACAGCTAGCTATCAGATGGGGATGGCAGTGACATGTACAATCCCCATGCAAGGACTACAGCAAACCATGTTCCTAGAGCGGCGGAAACCCGAAATAATGGCAACCCTCCTCTCTCCTGCATAGGGGAATTTTACTGGAGTGTATGCCATTGAATGCAACCCTTGGCCCTCGTGTGAACCATGAAGAGAGAACGGTACATCTTGGTACGAGGCATGCATATAGCTGTCCTTGAGATGACGCGAAAGAATGATGAGAAAGAAGGTTGAATCCTGCAATTTAACGGGAATGTTAATGATCTAATATGGGAAATTATGAGGTTGGCAGATGGAAAGACTACATATGCGAAAGAAAATGCCTAGTATTTTCGCATAACGTCCTGGTTTCTCATTACTCTGGAATACTGGTGGGCTATAGACGTCGTGTTGTAGATGTCATCTAAGAAAGCACCCCCTTGTGGATGAGTGCAATGGAAACCAGAGGGAAGCAAGCAAGGAGGAGGGAAAAGGGTAAGTAGGAAGAAACGATTCCCAAAGTTACCCGTGAACAGCAGTGGGTTAGCCAAGCCACGCATTTCTTCCATGAGAGAATTTGCAGGTTGTCCATGGGGAAATTGAGTAGATTGAGAAGAATCTATGGGAACGAATCAAGGCGCCCAGATGGAGGAGCCAATAGAATGGGTTCAGGATCCTGGCACCACATTCAGCAGAATGTTTGCCTATGATCGGGTTCTTGTCACTTATTGGGTGGTAAAGGGGTTGTTAGCCCACATCTTGATCGCGAGCAAACAAAGACGCTAGCGATGAGGAACTGATTCAATCTTGGAAGGAGCACAATATGGACTGTAGACTGATGCATTGAAAAATTGATATGATTGCAAGCAAAATGGTAATTCAATTTCTTCCCCCATCTGGTTCTCGGCCGAGCAAAGTGATATCCAATCCAAATGGGAGTAATGTGACATTGGGGCTAGCCATGGGCTAGCACGACAAAAAGGGCACCTGCGATCACTACTGAGGGATGATCAGGACATGGCCGTGGAAGTCTTAGTCCAAGCATCTGATGGGTGCGAACTCTCTAGCGGAGGTAGGACTAGGTGAGGTGTAGGTGTCTTTGCTCATGGTCTGTATTTAGTTTTTTTGGTCTAGGGTCATATGGTTTTGGAGATGTGTCACTTGTCGACAGTTAGTCTCTTTCTTGTCTTAGTTTTTAGCTGTCTCTGTTAAAAGTCGATGTTGGATGAATGGGTTTTGATCAAAGGCTTGAATTTATGTAAGGTGACTTCTTTTTGTTTAGTTAGAAAGAAGTAACAAGATTATAGCAATATAGGTTGGTAGTGTCATTGTGCTATTCAAAGGCCAAGTAGATGTATAGTGATGGCTGTCATGTAATATTTTTTTGCAGTAATATAATTTCCTTAATTAAAAAAAATATTTAAAGATTTATTTTTCATTAATTCAAAAGTTTAATTTACATTATTTCACAAAAAATTAAAGGACCATTATATTTTTTAAGTCTTAATTTTCAAACATTTATAGGTTGACATTTATAGGTTGACCAATTTTTTTTATCTCATTTGATTGTTGATTATGCCATTCGAACCTGCAATCGGCATGGCAGAACTATGGGAAAGAACAAACGAGTCAGATGTTTAAATTACTTTATTTTGTTCTTCTCTATTAAAGAGTAATTTAAACATTCTAACATTTAGATAAGTTTTCAAATTATTTTTGTGTGAAAATTGGTATATTTATTATATTAAAATTGTATTTATGTAATATGAAGTGTTAGTGTAACATTCAGTTTTAGTGAAAAAATTTTGTATATAAAAGTTATATTGATTTGATTGTGTGGAAAAAGATTCTCTTTGATATTTTGTTAGAGATATATGGTATTTTTTTAAAAAATAGAACAATTATGTATTATTTAATTCTTTTGAATAACAATAATATGCTTTTTTCTGCTGAAAAAAACAAAATAACAATAATATGCTTTTTTCTGTAAAAAAAACAATACATTCAGATTAAGTAGATGAAGAGACGTTAAATTGAAAACAAAACAATATTTGATTCCTTTAAATAGCAATAATATGCTTTTTTCTGAGAAAAAAACAAAACATTCAGACCAGAGTGGATCAAAGGACGTGCATTTGCACGGCCATATAAATTGAAAACAAATATGGCACTGTTTTCTCCATCAGTACCGAGTCGACCATTGTTGATAAGGTATCCATTATCAAAAAATAAATATGTCACTGTTTTCTCTATGACGGTGCAACTTTGACGAATCCAAATTCGACGAAAAGAAATTCCAAACTGTAGCGGTTGCGAAATTAACGCAGCGGTCGAAAAAGAAATTCCAAACTGTGGGGGTTGCGAAATTATCGCAGCGGTCTATTTAAGATGCTAGATACGTGCATTTGCGGGAGACTGTTTTTTCCATCACAACTGTAACTCTATAAATATATGCGGTGGTACTCGCCAGGAAGTCGGACATGCAAGAAGAGAGAAGCAGAGCATCGTATTGAAGAGAAAAATGGATTCAGAGGAGAACTTGCACGTGAATCTAGCTGCCACAGCAGATGCAGCTATAGTAACGATACTCCTTTTGATCATCGTATTGTTCTTGAAATATCGTTTGAAAACGAAGAGATCAAGGAATCCAGAGCCGCGGCCTCCGGGGCCATCTCCATGGCCCATAATCGGGAATCTGCATATGTTGGGAGAGTTGCCTCACCGTGCTCTGAAAGACCTTGCACAAAAATATGGTCCCATTATGTTTCTGCGCTTGGGCTCCAGCCCTACAGTGGTGGTTTCGGCTCCTGAGATGGCCAAACATTTTCTCAAAACTCATGATCTCATCTTTGCCAGCCGACCCTTAATGGCCGTTGGAAAATACATGGCCTACAATTTCAAGGACGTCGCGTTAGCCCCGTATGGAGATCACTGGAGGCAGATGAAAAAAATATTCGTCTTAGAATTGCTCACTGCCAAAAGAATCGAGTCCTTCCAGTCGCGGCGAGACGAGGAGCTATCTGCAATGATTCACTCCATTTGGAATGAAAGCGAGAACGGGGCGAAGGCTGTCAACCTGAGCAAGGCGTTGTCGTCTCTCATGACAAATATAATATGCAGAATGCTGATGGGCAGAAAATGTTCGACGGACGTGCCCGATAATTTGGCGACCTATAAAAGATTGGGGAAAATGGTGCGGGATTTGTCGCCTTTATCCGGCGCTTTTGACATTGGAGATTTCATTCCTTGTTTGGCTTTGTTAGATTTGGGGGGAATCAGAAGGCGCATGAAGAAAATGCACCAAGAATTCGATTCCTTGACCTAGAAAATTATCGATGAACACATTGTAAACGAGCGAGCAAACGGCCAGCAAGGGAACGATCTTGTAGACGTGCTGCTCGACATCTCTGAGAGGGCGGCCAACGCAACGGACAAAAAATTAAGCAGCAGGAACGACATAAAGGTCCTCATTCTGGACATGTTGATTGGCGGAATTGGATCGTCAACAGTTACTCTGGAATGGGCAATGTCGGAGATTTTGATGAATCTTGCTGTGATGAAGACATTGCAGGAAGAGCTCAAGTCGGCTGTCGGCAAAGGTGGCCGAGTAAAGCCGTCTGACCTGCCAAGTCTGGAGTATCTGCAATGCGTGGTGAAGGAAACGCTAAGATTGCATCCGCCTGCTCCACTGCTGGTTCCCCACGAGTCAAGGGAGACGTGCATTGTGGCGGGATACAAGTGTTGGAGATAATTCCTCCCGCCAGGTGTTTTGTATCCACCTACCACCGTACAAGAAGATTAATAGAATTAGCTGAAGAATTAAATGAGCCTCGGGTGAAGAGGCATCGATCTGCTCCATGTATTTTTTGTATGTTCTTTTTGGGTTCTAGAATATATTGTAGAAGAGCCGCAGAGCTCCCAGAAGAAGTTTTCCCCTGTTTTTGTGTTTGCTTGTGTGTCTGATACTCTGTTTTTGTAATACTCTGTTTTTTAATACTCAGCCCCTTCACAGAGTTCGACATGGTATCAGAGCCTACACACGCCCTTCCCAGAGACAGTTGGGCATTCCTCCAGCCCTCTCAAGAATGTCCTTAATTTGGTGGGAAGGATTCAGTCCAAGCCCCGTCGCACGCTGCGAGCGCTCCATTCTGCTCAACCCCAAGCACGGCCCGTAGCTCGAGTCCATGTCAAACTCCCTCAATATCTCCTCCACTTCATCCTTCTCGTCATCTGTAGCGACGGTGGCGATAGAGAGCTTAGCATCGCTATTGATTGAAGGATAAGCATCCAGCTGTTTCTTGCTGGGGTTTTATTTTACTCCGTCCCTACATTTGTTCTACTTCGGCTCCCAGTTATATGTTCTGGATTGTATTCCGGTTTGTTCGTTTGTGGCATTCTGTGCTAGGGATTTACGAGGTGAGTTTGAAGAAGGGTTTGTCCTTGAGTGGAGGTTTGTGTTTGGGTTGTTGGTTTCGTGCTTGTTGTGCTGTTGAGGCTGTAGGAGCCCACGTGAAGGAGCCTGCGCAGAGGAGGTGTGAGGCAAAGTGCAGCCATTGTTGAAAGCCTAGAGCTGTGGGCTGTACGCCGAGAGGAGAGACGCCATCACTGAAGAAGGCTTCCCTAGTTTCTCTTAGTCAAAAGGAGGTCGACTGAACCTTGTCTCAGCTAGTCAAAGGCAGCATAGACAGTGAGTAGCAGCTAGACAGTCAATCTCAGTCAATTGTCAATAGCAGTAAAAAAAAGGGGGGAACAGTTTCCTACGTTTTAGAAAAGAAAGGGGGAGCTTCTTACATAGCAACAACAATGGCATTCAGCAGCAATATGAACTTGTCTCAGGGCCCAGTTCTGTCAGACTCAAACTATGAAATGTGGGCTTTCAAGATGCGTAGTTTTTTGAAAGCACAAGAATGCTGGGAATTTGTTTTACACGCATTTGAAGAACCTGACCCCGCAGATTACCAAGCAATGTCCAATAATCAGAAGAATGCAGTGATAGATAGCAGGAAGAAGGATGCAAGAGCTTTATGGTTTTTACACAATGGTGTAGAAGATTCAATTCTGTCTAAAATTGCCACGGCTGAGAATGCAAAACAGGCCTGGGAAATACTAGAGAATGCCTATCAAGGCACTGCTAAAGTTAGAAATGTCAAATTGCAGAATCTCAGACGAAATTTTGAAACCTTGCAAATGAAGGATACAGAAACTGTGGACAGCTTCATGACTCGAACTATGGATGTTACCAATCAACTGAGAGCACGTGGTGAAGATATCTCAGCCAAGAAAATAGTTGAGAAGGTGCTCAGAAGTCTGCCAGCGAAATTTGACATGGTAGTTACAGCCATTGAGGAGTATAAAGACCTGTCACAGCTTTCTGTTGAAGAGCTTACTGGTTCATTAGTAACTCATGAGTCCAGAATTAATAGAAATTCAGAATCAACTGAAAATGCCTTTCAGTCACAGACTTCTTACAACAGAGGAAGAGGACGTGGATATGGAAGCATTGGACATCAAGGCAGAGGAAGAAGAGGCAGGGGACGCTTTCAATCTGGACATTTCCAATCTGGTAATACTCAAATACATTCTGAACAGACAGAGCATGGACAGAACCGTTCTCAGAACTTCAGAGGAAGAGGTAGATACCAAAATCAGTCACGCTGGACTGATAAGTCAAACAAACAGTGTTTTTACTGTAAGAAATTTGGGCATTTTGAGAGTGAATGTCGAAAGAAACAGTCAGATCTGCATAAGAACAGAGCAAATGTTACAAATGCTGATGAAGGAACATCCCAATCCATGTTCATTTCGTGTTATGTCGGCGAAGAATATAATAGCAAAGATGTCTGGTTGCTGGACAGTGGCTGCAGCAATCATATGACTGGAAATCACGCTCTCTTTTCCAGCCTGGACGATTCTATTCAATCTGAAATCAAACTTGGAGATGACTTCAAAGTGAACGCTTCAGGAAAAGGTACCATCTCTGTCTTGACCAAGCAGAATGAAAAGAAAGATATTTCAAATGTTTATTTCGTTCAAGATTTGAAACATAATCTGTTAAGTGTTGGTCAGTTGAGTCAAAAAGGTTATAGAGTAATTTTTGAAGGGTCATTGTGTACAATTTTAGATAAACCTCCCAGTCAAAGAGTCATAGCCAAAGTTGAAATGACCAAAAACAGAATGTATCCATTAGTCATGAAAAATGCAAGTCTGTCTCAGTCTTATGCTCAAACTGTTATTAGTTCAGATAACACTTGGTTGTGGCATTGTAGATATGGCCACTTGTCATTCAAAGGTCTGAATGAGTTACAAAGAAATTCCATGGTTAAAGGTCTTCCTGTCATAGATGTACATCATAATCCTTGTGAGAGTTGTATCCTATCAAGACATAAAAGAAATAAATTACCTACTGCTGCCACATACCGAGCCAAAGCCCCACTTGAGTTAGTCCATACCGACCTGTGTGGTCCAATGCAAACTGAGTCCATAGGTGGAAGCTTATATTTTTTTAACTTTCATCGATGATTATAGTAGGATGACCTGGATATACTTTTTAAGAAACAAATCTGAAACTTTTGCAAAGTTCAGAGAATTTAAGGTTGCCACAGAAAAACAGAGTGGCAGATTTATTAAAGTATTAAGGTCAGATGGAGGCGGAGAATATGATTCTAAACCGTTTGCTGCATACTGTAAAGAACATGGCATTCACAAACAGTTTACAACAAGGTACACTCCACAACAGAATGGAGTAGCAGAAAGAAGAAATCAGACCATTATGAACATGGCCAGGAGTATGTTGAAAGACAAAAATCTGCCAAATGAATACTGGGCACAAGCTGTTTCATGTTCCATTTATGTGATGAACAGATCTCCAACCAGAAGTGTGAAAGACAAGGTTCCATTTGAAGCATGGACTGGACAGAAGGCAGATGTATCTCATTTAAGGGTCTTCGGTTGCATTGCTTATTCCCACATACCAGAAGATATAAGGAAGAAACTGGATGACAGAAGTGAACGGTGCATCTTTGTAGGATATAGTGATCATTCCAAGGCTTATAAGCTGTACAACCCTGTCACTAAAAAGACAATAGTGACTAGAGATGTCAAGTTTCTTGAAGATCAAGCCTGGAATGACAATGTTGGAGAAAAGACTAGCTCTCAGCTTTCTCCACATGTAACTGAATTTGATGAAAGTCTGAAACAGCATGCAAATGAACAAAGAATTCCTCATATGCAGACTCCACAAACATCACCAAGACAAGAAGGACAAGCTCGTAGTCCATCTTCTGGTAGTGAATCAGATCCAACAATTGCTTCACTTAGAAAACAGAAGTCGAAAAGACTAAGTGATATCTATGATCAGTCTGAGACCTTCGATGAGCAAGCACACTTTGCCTTCTTATTTTTTCAGCCAACTTACTTTGAAGAAGCAGTTAAGGAAAAAGTATGGGTTGATGCCATGAATGAGGAAATTGAAACCATTGAAAAGAATGACACCTGGGATCTTGTACAGTTGCCAGCAGAGAAGAAAAGTATTGGAGTGAAATGGGTATATAAAACTAAATATAATGAGCAAGGTCAAGTTGCAAAACATAAGGCAAGGCTAGTTGCAAAAGGATTTGCACAATAGCCTGGTATAGACTATGGAGAAACATTTGCCCCTGTAGCTAGACTAGACACAGTCAGAACAGTCTTAGCTATTGCAGCTCAACACAAATGGCCAGTTTATCAGTTAGATGTGAAATCAGCCTTTTTAAATGGCATTCTCAAAGAAGAAGTTTATGTTGATCAGCCTCCGGGATTCGAAGTAAAAGGAGAAGAACATAAATTCTATAAGTTGAAGAAGGCTTTATATGGCCTGAAGCAAGCGCCACGAGCCTGGTACAGCCGAATCGATACTTACATGCTCAATCATGGATACAGAAGAAGTAACCATGAACCCACTTTGTATATAAAATCTGATCAGCAAGGTAAATTGTTAATTATATGTCTTTATGTGGATGATATTATTTACACTGGAAATTTGCAGCCTTCAGATTTTAAAACAGCCATGATGCAAGAATTTGAAATGACTGATCTTGGCCAAATGAAGTATTTTTTGGGCATTGAAATTCAGCAAACAGAAACAGGGATCTTCATATGTCAAAAGAAATATATTAAGGATGTTCTAGCAAGATTCATAATGACAAATTGTAAAACAGTGAGTACACCAATTGCTACAGGAACGAAATTGAGCAAAGATGATAACAGCTCAGCAGTGGATTCCACGCTATACAAACAACTTGTTGGTAGCTTAATGTATCTAACAACAACTAGGCCTGAAATCATGTATGCAGTTAGTCTCATTTCCAGATTCATGGAGAATCCAAAGGAATCACATTGGAAAGCGGGAAAAAGGATCTTAAGGTATGTTGCAGGAACAACAGAGTATGGAATTCGTTATGGAATATCTGAAGCAGATCAGCTAGTTGGATATACAGACAGTGACTTTGCTGGCAGTTTAGATGACAGAAAAAGTACCTCCGGCTATGTCTTTCATCTTGGAACAGGTGCTATCTCTTGGGCATCAAAGAAGCAGCCCATAGTCACATTATCTTCAGCCGAAGCAGAGTACGTTGCAGCGACTTCAGCAGCTTGTCAAGCAGTTTGGCTACGTCGATTGGTTAATGATCTTGAACATCCTCAGTTGAAACCAACTGTTATTTTCTGTGATAACAGTTCAGCCATTGCTTTATCTAAAAATCATGTATTCCATCGAAAAAGAAAGCACATTGACACTCGCTTTCATTTCATCAGAGAGCTGGTCAATAACGAAGAAATCAATCTTCATTTCTGTGGTTCAAGAGATCAGCTTGCTGATATTTTCACTAAACCTTTGAGTCGAGATAATTTTGAGTTTCAGAGACAGCTTCTAGGTATAGTCAGTCCTGATAAATGTAATTAGGTACAGTCGGAATTAAGGGGGAGTGTTGGAGATAATTCCTCCCGCCAGGTGTTTTGTATCCACCTACCACCGTACAAGAAGATTAATAGAATTAGCTGAAGAATTAAATGAGCCTCGGGTGAAGAGGCATCGATCTGCTCCATGTATTTTTTGTATGTTCTTTTTGGGTTATAGAATATATTGTAGAAGAGCCGCAGAGCTCCGAGAAGAATTTTTCCCCTGTTTTTGTGTTTGCTTGTGTGTCTGATACTCTGTTTTTGTAATACTCTGTTTTTTAATACTCAGCCCCTTCACAGAGTTCGACAACAAGATCCCTGCTAAAACGAGACTTATAGTCAATGCGTGGGCGATGGCGACAGATCCGTGTGTATGGGGAGAGGACGTTTTGGCCTTCAAGCCGGAGAGGTTTATGCAGGTGGGTGGCAGACACAGAAATATAGATGTGATAGGTCACGACTTTGAACTCATTCCCTTCGGATCTGGCAGGAGAGGGTGCCCTGGGACGGCTTTGGCTCTTGAATCTGTTAGCCTTGCACTTTCACGTCTGCTGCATTGCTTCGACTGGAGTTTGGAGTGTAAGGATGGAGTCCAGGAGGAACTGAATATGAGTGAATCGTTTGGTCTAACGATGTCACAACGCTTTGATCTCTTTGTTGTTCCAGCTGTGAGGTCGCACGCAGGAGTTTGAAGGTTAATGTATGGTAACATTTCTGCATTTATACCAATGCCTAGCCACTTGTCTTGTATCCGATTCGCTTTGTTTTGTCTGTAAATTTGTCCAGTTTGTCATGAATTCATAGGTCAGAATAGCTTGTTGGGATATAGATATAGCAATAGATGTGGTTCTCAACTCCATCAACTATAGTATCCACAGTGATTTCATCAACTAGTATCCTCAATGGTAAGGTTTGTTGGTTATTATACTTATAGTGAGAAGGTTGATTGGTTATTATATTTATAGGCATGTGTTTATATTTCACAGTAATTTATGTGTTTATATTTTATAATTTATGTTTAACTAATATTAAGTCATGTAATTCTTTTCACTTTTGATTTTTAAGGGAGGTTGATTTCGTATGACGATGAAATAAGTGTACTATCCAGATAAATAAATGAGGTGGCAATGTCCCCGACATTGATGTTTTGTAAAAAAATAATTGTTTTTAACACATTCCATATTAAAACTTACAAAGACATTGCTACTAACTCTGGTTTAAATAATTATATTTCACTATAATTTAATATTTTAAAAAAAATCTTTTTGCTCTTTTAACACATTCAATATTAAGAGTTACAAAGACATTGCTACTAGCTCTTGTTTAAATAATTATAGTTCAGTGTAATAGATTGACATGATAGTAAAAAAAGAAAAAAAAAAGATTATGTGAAATCCCTAATACATCCAAATTAAACATGGTACAAAACACTGTCTATATTAGAGATTAGAATTTTAACTGGAATGGAACTAAGTACTTCAAATTCGAAGAGAAAGTATAAATGGAGACAAAGAAACAAAAAGATTCAAGCTCTTCAATTTTTGAAAATATTTGATTATGTTCTCATTTGATTAAAAGTTAATATTTTAATTTATTTTATGTTGGTTGGTTACGGATTTTATACAAAGCCAAAGCTTTTCTTTTCATTTCTATGGTTTAATTTTTTATTTTTTTTTAGTAATGGTGATGTAAATATAAAATTTAAATTATAAATGAAAACTAATTATTATCCAAACTTATTTGTGAAATTGAAGAAAAAAAATTATAGAATAAGAAAGATAATATGTGAGTGACAATATAAAAGATTAGATGGAAAGAATTCAGATATTTCATATTAGTGATTATTTAAATTAAATAATAATAATAATAATAAATACATATTATATAACAATTCAACTTATAATTAATAATGTTACATAGTATCTAGTTAGTTTGTGATTTTTAAAAAATTTCATTAAATTATTAAAGATATTAATTAAATTGATATAACATTAATTCATGTTTCTGAATATGCAATAAAATATCTTAAAATTTTCCAAATTTTTTTCAATAATTGAAAAGAAATTAATACTTAGCAGAAAAGTTTTCTAAAAATAAACATTACTGGAAGTAAACATCCCAGAGCAGTATTATAGTATTATATCTGTAATAATTTGATCTCAAACATCCAGGCCATTTATATTATGTAAGGAAATTAAAATATATGTACGCCAGAAAATTTATTGTGTAATACCATAAAATCCAGCAGTTATTAATTTATGCATAAATGAAAGCGAAACATGGAGGTGCCATAAATCCAGCATAGATTAATTTATGCATAAATCGGAGCGAAGCAGTTATTAATTTATGCATAAATGAGAGCGAAACATGGAGGTGCCATAAATCCAGCATAGATTAATTTATGCATAAATCGGAGAGAAGCAGTTATTAATTTATGCATAAATGAGAGCGAAACATGGAGGTGCCATAAATCCAGCATAGATTAATTTATGCATAAATCGGAGTGAAGCAGTTATTAATTTATGCATAAATGAGAGCGAAACATGGAGGTGCCATAAATCCAGCATAGATTAATTTATGCATAAATCAGAGCGAAACATGAATTTATGCTAGTCTACTCTAATGAAGCCAAACACCAAAATGATAAGATCATGCTAATATTAAAAAAAAAATATAGCAACTGTGAAAAACGTCCAACCCCCTAAGACAAAGCAAGTGGGCATGAAAACTCTTGAGAAGCGCAGTGCAGCAAAAATAGTGAAGTGGGAAACTGTGAACTCTCAGAAGATATGACTGAATATGTCAAATAAAATCCCTAAGTGATCTGTTCTGACCTTCCACCCTTTCCAAGTTTAAGAGAGACAAAGTATTCTTACCTTCCAACCTTCCAAGTTTAAGAGAGACAAAGTAAATTTGTCTTTCGTAAACTTAAATACTAAATTGTTCAAAATTCAAACATGACTCGAATTTTCTTACAAAATTAATTTATTTTATATAAAATTATTCAAAATTATATAAATATATATATATATATATATATATATAAGAGTAAAGTACATCAGATCCCAAAAGCACCCGAAATATGAATTCATTCTTTCATGATAGTTCAAGTCTTTCATCATACAAATTAAACCTTTGGTGCATACCTCTTCTTGGACTTTCTAAACATTATTTTTTAAGTTGAGTAGATAACATCTATGTTTGACAAAATTACATCTCCTTGCAGAAAAAAAAAACTTCTAACTAGGACACTAAACCACTACTTCACTTTAGATGTCTTCTTTTTCAACCGATTAAATATATATTTGGAAAAGCCATCCTTGAATCGTCCTCCAGCAACACATCATAGACACTCTCAAAAAAATCATCGTCAACATCATCAACAATAAGATGAAGAGTAGCCTCTCTAGTTACCTCCAACTCATATTGGTTGACCATCTTCGGAAATTCAACAAGTGAATCTTTTGTAAGTAATTCTACACAAATGAATCTGTCCAACCTCGCAAGAAGTAGCTTCACTCGGTAGAGATGAGCAAGTTCCACAAGCTCCCTGTAATTGGTATGCATATCTTCATCACTCAGTTTGACAGTGTACAGAAACTTGAGAAACACCTTGACAGTCACTCCTCTAAATTTCTCAATAAAACACCTTGACAGTCACTCCTCTAAATTTCTCAATAATAATTGCATTGGTTCTCCCCCATATATCTGTTTCATCAAGCTTTTTATGGAATACGTCTGACCTATTTGCCTACGGAAATTTAATACCACAATATAAGTAAACAAAGATATAATCACATATCAGAAATCTATTGCCCTGCACAGATATCAAACCATAATATAACCTGATAACTAAACCAAGATATAATCGCATGTCACAAATTAGCAAGAGGATGACAACAAAATTAATGATAGGTTATCAATAAAACTCACCAAAATCAATATGTGAGCCATAAACCGAGATCCGTCGGAATTGCATGATAGGGTCACTTGATCTATAGTGGATGATGGTGATATTTCACCAGGAACCAAATTCCAATCCCCTAAGAATGCAACCTCCTCTTCCAATCTTCTAATTTTCTCTAAACAGTATGTTACTCCCTCTTCCCTCTTCTTTTGCCGAGTCCGAAACATAGTATTGCAGCTCTTGCACACAAGCCTGGAATTTTGTATATTCCCTCTGTCTGTAAAACTGAAATTTGACGACGTTCTTGTATTTTTAATGCCCTTCATTTTAAGTTTAATGAAAATTTTCTAGACTCATTTTTTTGGTGTTGTTATTTGTAAATATTTCAAAATAACAATTTTTACACTTCTCTAAACTTCAAACACAAAATTTTATGGTATAAAAAGTAACAAAAACTCCATAAGCAAACCAATTGGAAAACACACGACTGCTACAGAATGAAAAATCCAGCCTCTAGTTCTAGAATTTTATGGCATGAATTCCGAGACAATGCTCATGCCGTCATTCCCTTCAGCTTCTGCTACCTCTGCTTCTTGGCTTTCCAATTTCATCCATGCCCTCTTTGCATCTGCGGTTTCATTGGACATGTGGAGGCTAATAATTTTGCAATATCAGCAAAAGATTAATCGGAGCAAAAGATTAATCGGAACAGCAAACCACAGAATGGCCTGGGTATGATGAAGGCCATGAAAGAAAGGGTCCCCCTGTCAGAAGCTTAGCGATCCAGACCGAGTCCCTACTGAGCACGGTGGAAGCCCCAGACATCCAAGAGCCAACTGAGCCAAAGATCTCCGAGGCATCAAAGTTCGAGAGGAATCTCGCGGAAATATGGAGGGAAATATAGGGCACCAAAAACTGGGAACGGTTGCCTGATCCCATGGACGACATATTGCAAAAGGAGATTATCAAATATGGAGAGTTCTCCCAAGCTAAGGAAAAATTTGTGAAATAAGTTCATGCATAAGAAACGAGCACAAACCACAGATTAGAAATCCACCCGCACCTTTATGGATGAAATATGCTTCTTCAAACATGGACATGGGATATTACATGCAGTGTGCATCAACTGCAAATGTAGAAGATGATCACCAAAAAGATTAAAATGGACAAACCAAACATGACCAATACATACAGCTTGTCACGCTTGTGCATCAAATGCAGTACAAATGGTCTACCTACCCGATGCATCGACTGTAAAAATTCTATCTCTCTGTTGATGCCATCAAATCCTTATTGTCTGTGGATTGTCTTTACACCGATTAAAGAAAGTGGCCTTGCCTCTTTTTTCCATGACCTGATGTGACCTGACTTGCTCATTTTTCCATGACATGATTTGACCTAACCTGCTCAACACCTATAGTGTCATGAATGCTGTCATTAATGTCATCCCGTTTGGTGAGTAGGTGACAAACCAGAGGGATAGTGAGTAGGTGAGTTGTGACAAGCCAAAGAGATAGGAAGCTATGTGGGTTACCTAAAACAGGTCTGTACAACATTAATAACAGAAGGGATTTTCAAGACATCATCAACTCATATCCAATCAAAATTGAACAAATTTGTATTATTTAAAAAGTTAATATAAATATTTTTTTTTAACTATACATAGACCACCTAAAACTATAGATTGCTGGAAAAATTCATAGATCCTATAAACAAATTAATAGGGGATGTCCGATATTTACATGTTCCCCTTTGGCCACATAATAAATCCATCATTATAATAATAAAAAATAAAAATAATAATTTACAAATATATATTGATATTATTATTGTTTGGATTTTTTAAAACTTTATTTAGTGATGTAGCTTGAGTTACTGGGAAGAATAATTGTTACTCTCTCTACCTAGATTTAATTTTTTTAAGTGATATAATATTTTTGTTAAGTCCTTATATAATTATAGTCATGCTCTAACTCTTCTTAACTACCATTAAATATATATATATATATATATATAAATTTGCATTTTGTTTAATATTCTTAATATAAAAAAACTTATAACTAAATTAACCAAGACTAAATCATTGAAAAAAGAACCATGAAAAAATTTGCATCTTGTTTTTTATTATTCTTAATACTAGCAAGCCATATTAATATTAATAATATGGCTTATATACGCCGATCGACGTATATCTATTGTTTAAATGTGGTTGATATACGCCAATCGGCGTATATAAGCCATATTATTAATATTAATATGGCTTGCTAGTTGACGGTCGACTCGCCGAGAATATTTAGTTAGTTTTGATATTAATATTATGGTTGTGAAAATATTAATAATAATAAGTGTTAGTATCTTAATATTTTTATTATTTTTATTTATAAAAATAGTGTTTTTGTAATTGTAATTAGTAGATTCTAAATAATTTATACTACTAAATAATAAAAATAAAAATAATTAGTTTATAATTATGTTTAATAAATTATAACTAATTTATAAAAATAATTTACTTTATAATTATGTTTAATAAGTTATAAATAATTTAAAGTAATAATTAAATATTTTGTAATAATAATTATTTAATTATCATAATAATAACATCTATTATTATTTAATAATTAAATATTTTGTAATAATAATTATTTCATAATAATAATAATATCATCTATTGATATTATTAAATAATGAAATATTTTTTAATAGTAATTATTTTCATTATAATAATAATAATAATATTTATTATTTTATTATTATTATTATTAACAACTAACAAATCTTGAAATATATAATAATAATAATATAAATAAATAATTATTTATTACTTATTTTTGTATAATGTTTAATTAACAAATTATAAATAATTTATAGTATTAAATAATAAAAATAGAAATAATTAATTTATAATTATGTTTAATAAATTATAATAATTTAATTTATAATTATATTTAATAAATTATAAATAATTGTGAGTATTAATTAAATATGTTGTAATAATAATTATTTAATTATCATAATAGATAACATTTATTATTATTATTTAATAATTAAATATTTTGTAATAACAATTATTTCATTATAATGATAATAACATCTATTATTATTATTTAATAATAAAATATTTTGTAATAATAATTATTTAATTATCATAATAATAAAATCTATTATTATTATTTAATAATAAAATATTCTGTAATAATAATTATTTAATTATCATAATAATAAAATCTATTATTTATATTTAATAAATTAAATGTTTTGTAATAATATTTTATTTAAATTATAATAATAATTTAACATTATTTATTATTATTATTATTAAATAACAAATATTGAAATATCTTATATAATAATAATAATAATTAAAAAATGTATTTATTGCATATGCATAGTGTTCTCATAAACATTACATCTTACTGTCACATATATTTTTATAATAATAATATTAATATTAATAATATTAGTTATAATAATATCTTTTATTGTTATTAATATTTTATTAAAAAAAATATTATTATTATTAAGTTATCAATTCTCCTTATAAATTATTTTCATTTATTATTGATTATAATTATATTTTCTTATTTTTATTTACAATTATATTAATTAATAATTTATAGTTAATTATTAATCATTATTTTATTATTATTATTATTAAATCAACTATTGGTCAACAATGGTTGACCATTGTTGTGTTTTGTTTCAACCATGGTTGACTTTGCTTGAGCATGATTGGATTTGGTTGACTTATCTATGGTTTACCATGGTTGATGATGGTTGACCATGGGTAACTTTGGTTGACCATGATTGACTTTGATTTACCATGGTTAACTTTAGTTGACCATGGGTTACTTTGGTTGGCTATGGTTGGCTATGGTTGATCATGGTTGCTCATGGTTGACTATGTTTGACCATGGTTGACTTGGTTGATCATGGTCAACCATTGGTTGACTTTGGTTGATCATGGCCAGCCATTGGTTGACTATGGTTGAAAATAGTTGATTATGGTTGTCCATGGTTAACTATGTTTGACCATAGTTGACAATGGTTTGATTTCGTTAATCATGGTTGACTTTGATTGACCACCGGTTGACTTTTGTTTATCATAGTTTACTTTGGTTGATCATGGTTGACTTTAGTTGACTCTAGTTAACTATGGATTTACTTTGATTGAATATGGTTGAGCGTGGTTGACTATGGTTGACTTTGGTTTACCATGGTTGACTTTGGTTTACCATGGTTGACATTAGTTGATCATGGTTGAATTTGTCTGACCATGGATGACTTTGGTTGAGTTTGGCTTACCATGGTTGACGTTAGTTGATTTTGTTTATCCTTAAGTTTACCATGGCTGATGTTAGCCTGACTTTGGTTGGCCATGGTTGACCATGGTAAACTATGGTTGACTTTAGTTGATCATGGTTAACCATGGTTGACTTTTGGTTATCTATGGTTGACCATGGTTAACTATGGTTTATGGTCGATTATGGTTTATTATTGTCATTCACAGTTGGTTGTGGTAGTTCATGGTTTATGGTGATTGTTCACAGTTGACTTTGGTTTATCATCGTTAAATTTGGATAACCATGACTATTTAACCAAATGTCAACCACGGTCAACAAAACAGAATGATGGTAAACCATAGTTAACCAATGGTCAACAAAAGTCAACCATGATAAAAGAAAGTCAATCATGGTAAACCAAAAGTCAACCGATCCTCAGCCAATGTCAACCATGGTTAACAATAAACAACCATAATTAAACATGGTAACCCATGGTTGACTAATGTCAACCATGGTCAGCCATAGTCAGATACAAAGAGAGATTAGTCAACCATGGTTTACCATAGCTGACTTTCATTAACCATGGTTGACTTTGGTTGATCATGGTTGACTTTAGTTAAACATGGTTGACTTTAGTTGACAATGGTTGACAGTAGTTGGCTCTGGTTAATTATGGTTTACTTGGTTGAATATGGCTGAGCATGGTTGACTTTTTTTACCATGGTTGACGTTAGTTGATCATGGTTGAATTTGTCTAACCATGGATAGCTTTGGTTGAGTTTGGCTTACCATGGTTGACATTAGTTGGCTTTACGTGACCTTTTGTTGACTTTGGTTGGCCATGGTTGACCATGGAAAACTATGGTTGACTTTGGTAGACCATGGTTGATTTTGGTATACCATGGTTGACTCTTGATTGACCATCGTTGACTTTCATTTACCATGGTAAACTATCGTTGACCATGGTTGACTTTGGTTACCCATGGTTGAATTTCGTTGACCATGCTTGACTTTGGTTACCCCATGGTTGAATTTCGTTGACCATGGTTGACATTGGTTGTCTCTTGGTTTACCATCGTTACCTTTGGTTACCATGGTTGAATTTGGTTCACTATGATTGAGTTTGGTTGACCTTGGTTGACTTTTGGGTGACCATGGACTTTTGTTGATCATGGTTGACTTTTGGGTTGAGCATGATTGACTTTGTCTGACTTTGTTGACCATCGTTAAGTTGGTTAACAATGGTTTGATCATAATTGACAATTGTTGACCACTGGCTTGACTTTGACTATTCATGGTTGACTTTTAATTGACTTAGGTTGACTATGGTTGACCATGGTTGACCATTGTTGGCTTTGGTTGACTTTGGATGATTATAGTTGACTTTGGTCGATTATGGCTGATTTTAATTCATTATGGTTAACTTTGGTCGACCATGGTTGAATTTTGGTTGAACATGAATTTGGTTTACCATGGCTGACTTTTGGTTCACCATTGTTGAGTTTTGGTTGACCATGGTTAATTTGGTTAACTATGGTTGACTTTTGGTTCATAATGGTTAACTTGGTTAACTATGTTTGACCATGGTTAAATTTGACTAACCATGGTTGACTTTAATTGATCATATTTGGCTTTGGTTGACCATTGTTAACATTCATTGACCATTGTTGACTTTGGTTGACCATCGTTGACTTTGGTTGACTTTTACTTCTCCATGGTTGACTTAGGTTGACCATGGTTGGCTTTAGTCAACCTTTGTTGACTATGGTTGACCATGATTGGTTGACTTTTGTTGACCATGGTTGGATTTTGTCGACCATGTTGGTTGACTTTCGTTGACCATGGTTGAATTTTGTTGACTTTTGGTTAGCGATGGTTGGTAGACTTTGGTCAACTTTGGTCAACCATGGTTGACTTTGGATGATTATGGTTGACTTTGGTCGACCATGGTTGACTTTGGTTAATTATGGTTAACTTTGGTTGACCATGGTTAGTTTATTTTGGTCGACCATGGTTGACTTTGCTTGACTTTTGGTTAGCTATGGTTGACGATGGTTGAATTTTGGTTGACCATGGTTGACCATGGTTGAATTTTGTTAACCATGGTTGAATTTTATCGACCATGGTAAGTTGACTTTCATTGAATTTTGGTTCTCCATGGTTGAAGTTTTATGATCATGGTTGACTTTGGTTGACCATGGTTGACTTTTGGTTGACCTTGGCTTGCTTTGGTTTACCATGGTTGACTTTGGTTTGCCATGGTTAACTTTCATTGACCCTGCTTGACTTTTTCTTAACTTTTGGTTGGCTATGGTTGACTATGGCTGACCATGGTTAACTATGGTTGACCATGGTAGCACATGGTTGACTTTTGGTTGCCAATGGTTGACTTTCATTGAGTTTAGTTGACTTTGGTTGACTATGGTTGACTTTTGTTGACCATTGTTGTTCATGGTTGACTGGGTTGACTATTTTTGACCATGGTTATTCATGATAAACCATTGTTGACCATGGGTGTTCATTATTGACTATGGTTGACCAAAGGCAATCATGTTTGAGAAAGGTCAACTATGGTCGACCATGGTTGTTCATTGATGACCATGGTTTTCCATGGTTGATTATGGTTGATTATAGCTCTTCATGGATTAGCATTGTTGTCCATGGTTTACTGTGTTTGAGTATGGTTGAATTGTTATATACTTCAATGGTTATATCACATTTACATGGTCATTTAGAGTTGTGTTTAGGGTGTCATTAGATTGTTTAGTGTTAAAATGACAAAATTAGATCATAATATTGAATGTTTCCGAACAATTTAGTGGATATAGGTGTATTGAAATGTCACACTATACCTTACTATAATTTAAATTGATGTAATTTAAAAATACATACATACATAAATTTTATATTATGTGTACATATATTTTTATAATCAATGATCTTGAATTAATTGTAATTCAAAAAATAATTTTTTTTTAAATAATTAAACAAACTTAAATAGTGAATTCAAAGCAAATAATAAATAAATATTTTTATATTTAAAAAATGGAGTTAATATAAAATCTAATATATTAATGATCTCAAAGAATGTTATAAAAAAAATTATTTTTGAAAAAAAAATATTTAAAAAATTAAAAATTAAATATTTAACAATGTTTTAAAAATAAAAATTTCATTTGATAATTTTTTTTTATAAAACTTAAAAAAAGTATTTTAAAATGATTATATTATATAATTAATTATATAAAATAGTATTAAGTACAAAAAATTATTTTAAATTAAATCGATCCACTTAATTAATTATATAACATAATATTAAGTGGAAAACATTATTTTAAATTAAATAGATGACTTAAAAGTTAATAGAGAAAATTAATATCTAATTTTTTTTCTTTACATTCTTGTATGCACATAAAAAACATTATTTGATAACTTATGTATTATGTAAAATTAATTAAATACTTTTATTTAAAACAATAAAAAAATTAATTATTTTTTACATATATTTTTAACAAATTAAAAATAAAAATTGAGTGGGTTACTTATAAATCTAAAAATATTTTCAAATCACCTATAACATAGAAGCATGATGATCCACCCTCTAGTCTCTTCCTCAAAGTTTACTAGGGTCCCTTAAGTGTATGATGATACGATAAGATGGCAATTCTTATGCAATTATTTAAATACTTCTAGAAAAATTGTATTTTTTTTTAAATTTGGGTTAGTAATTTGTTTTTATAGAGGATGTGCTTCTAAATTGCTTTGTTATTGTATACAATTATTTCGAAAATTAGTTTCTTTTATTGGAGTTAAAGTAAAATACTTATTATTTACTTTAAAAAAAAAAGATTGGATAGTATTTTTTTTATTGGAGTTCACTTAAAATACTTATTATTTATATGTTTTTAGAACTTTTGGATGGTTTCAAAATTCTTAAATAAGGAATAGAGTATACCTACAATACCAGATTTTCCTCAATCCAATGGATTCATTCCACATATGGAACCGGAAATTGAAGTCTACTCAATGAGTTTGCAATTTCAAAGAAATTCGAAAGTACGGAAACAGTTCTATAATGATATAATTGATTTCTACGATGGAATCATTGAAGATTAAGCCATGTATCAGATAGAATATTTGTGGACCATTGTTGCAAAATATAATGCTATTATCTTTAGTAATCCCGACCAAAAGACCCAATGCCTTTTCTTGTTGTAATCATCGGACTGTTATGAAATGATTTTAGAGATTGGATTTTCTCATTGTATCCAAGGCAGGGCAGCTTGTTACATATTTTTTTAATTGTTTAAAAAATTAAAACACAAATTGAAATAAAAATTATTTTAAATATTTGAATAACAATTCAATACTTTATTTTTACTCCAACCTCAACAAGCGAGGGAGGCTTGAACGAAATGAAAACTGAAAGTCCCATTTCAAACTATAATCATTAGTTTATTGAATCATTGAATTGAATTGTATATGAGGTTGAAGCATTATATGAATTATATGAGGTTGTAGCAAAATGCCAAGACAACTTGTCTGGCATATCGATCCATTCTATAAAAAATCTGTAGAATGTGATTTTGGCAGAGCATAAATATTGAGGTTCATAGAATGTCAACTCAAAAAGGATTTTTATCACACCCACCTCTGGATTTTGATAGTTTCCCATCATCATATCGTTGCACTGCACTACAGGTACAGACAAATTAGCCCATAGCCATTTACTGTGGAACCCATTTACATACGTGATCGGTTCTTTTCTCTCTTAATTATTTCACTATTGCAATGTTAGTTTTGTCCGAGCAAATCTGGGCAATGAAATATGATTACATTCATTATACAATTATTGAAAACATACTTTATATATTAGTTCAATCTCAATAATTCGTTGCACTATTGAATGGAATTAAATTTCAATACAATGTATAATGAAAAAATAAATTCTAAATTCGGGTATAATTATAAACAATATATAACATTTTTATTTGAAACAGATATTATATTAAATTCCAGTATAATTATAAACAATATATAACATTTTTATTTAAAACAAATATTATACTATAAGATAGGTTTTCCTACATTTACTCAGAGTAGTTTTAGAGACGCTTAGCAGTTACGTTTTGGAGACAAGCCTTTGGAGAGGCTTAGCAGTTACCTTTTGAAGACAAGCCTTTGGAGAGGCTTAGCAGTTGCGTTTTACAAATAAAAATTTTCTTTTCATAATTTTGGTAAAAAAATTGAAGTTATTAAATTTGTTATTTTTTAATTCACTTCAATTTATATGAATCAAACTCTTCTATTTAAATATTTCACGATTGCATTTTATTTTGATTTTGTGAGAATGGCGTGCAGACTTATGAAACCGCACTCACCACTCAACTATGAAACCGCCCCTCAGTTGCATGTGAGAATGGCATGCAGACTCTCTTAAATGTTGGAGAGCTGTCAATTATGGAAACAATCAGACACACAGTTTTAAATCCATGAAAGTGTCTTTCTTGACCTATTATATATTTTTCAATAGCAGCGTTACATTGATCTGCATGGTAGATGGGTATGAATCCGCTTCATTCGTCTAGGTGGTATGGGCACAAAATAGTTATGTGGAGATATACTTATTGGATCGCTAGGAATTCCACATACAAGGTTACATTCGGATCCCATGCGCCGATCAGTCTCTAAACACTAAAGAGATCCCCACAAATTTATGCGAATCAATAGTTTGACCCAATTCACAGATTCAATCTCTTTTAAAACATAATTTTTATGAATTTTATACCAGTTAATAATTCGTTTCGATATACGATACGAATTATTAAGAATAGATCATCTATGAACATATGCAAATGGGGTTACATTGAATCATTACCACCATTGAACCGACAAAAACCTTACCCAATAAGCAATAGACAGTTCTTTACATTGGGTGGATTTACAAATTTTTCCAACCCAAGTTCAATGCATATTATTTCTACAATAGACTCCTGCAAATTCAATCATCCTACCTAGTAATTGGCTCTTTTAAAATCATTTAAAAAGAAGTAAACGATCATTTGTAGCGGCTCGTCTAACACAAAATATTTAAAAGAATTCCCAATCTGATATGCTGGAGGGTCCAATTTACACTTAGAAATCCCTGTACAAGATCATTTCACTTATCCTATGTAGCACTAAGTTGCATTGCATCACTAAACCCTAGGAAACAACTTTTAATGGCATATTCATCACCAAGTTGCTCAAAGAAATCCATGTGAGCAACCAATGCTCAGGATACCACTATCCATGTAGGCAGCCAACGAAAATTTATTTGATTTCTTGTTTTGCAAGACATGTGAGCATCCAACGCTGCGGGATACCACTATCCACCGCAACACTGCAGGATACCACTATCTTCCACACTGCCGATGTTATGGGCACCTGCAAACATGCAAACACACTGAGTATTTCTAAAATCCATCTCTATATATTAATAGAGCCCTGGACCTTAATCAACCAAGTCTTAGCGTTAACATGATGTAGTAAAATGGTAAAAGATCTATTGAAAGACACATCAACCATATATCCGTCGATCATATGAGAGCAAAAGATATGCATTTCGGTATAGATTAATAGGTGAGAAACCCCTAACCAAATGATTCATCCACTGATTCGCGCAACATGCGGTAGAAGGAACAGATTGATATCCATGTAATCACCAGAGGTTAAAGCAGAGATTTATGTGCTTATAAATAGATAGGAGGAAACCATATTGCATAACCTCAAATCCCCAAATCCATGCATAACCTCCATCAATGAATATTGCTCAATCTAGCACGATATAGGGGTGGTTACAAATCCTCGACAGCCACTATTGTAGAGATCTCGTTTATCACTACACATTTCATGACTTTGGGCTAGGTTTTATTATGAGCAAAAAGATCGACAGGGCAGAGATGCACAGAGACGCACAGAGACCTAGGTTTGAGACAGACTGTTTCGCTATAGTATTTCTATACAAAGGAAAAGCAAAATATCTAACCCTAAATTCTTTCAGGCGATTTCTGATGCATCATCTGTCCACAACATCTAACCCTAAATTCTTTCAGGAGATTTTTGCTGCATCATCTGTCCACAACATCACACCAGCGGATTATAGGTTCGAGAGGCTAATAATATCATCAATATTTTGTGCTTCGCACATTCTTGAACTGTGAGATTCAGGTAATTTGGGTTTGTAAATCATTCTATAGATGACCATATATCCTCTAGATAATCGCAGGTCATTCACCGAACATGGTGCTTGACTGTTTGGGGCCTGAAGGCGGAACTGCATCCAAACACCGCAAAATTCATATTCGAATACATTAGAATGCCTGTTGACCCAATATTTCTGCTTGCTTATTAATACAAACAAATTCTATATCTGTTGCTTTGTTTCGTAGCCGAAGAGAAATAAAAAGAAGTTGAACTTTAATATGAAGTTCAATGATGTAATTCTTACCCTTGCGGAGTTGAGCAGTTAAAGACGAAGCTGGGAATTTGATTTTTGGGATTCGAATTGAAGCTGGAGCCGACGGTGTTTCTCGGTTGATCAATATTGCCACTCGAACGATGCACATACATGGAAGAAGAGGCATGACAGTAATGAAAGACAATAGAACACGAAAATAGTAGACCCTAGCAATGCCATCCAGGTGAAAGCTGAACCATCCTAGCAGTCCTTTGCAGTCCTCACCGGACCTTTGCAGTCCTCACCGGACAAATTCTTGAGACACTTTTCCTCACCGGCTAAATCCCCAAATCCATGCATAACTTCCATCAAGCTAGCTCATACGGGTGTCGATAGAGATCCTTGATGGGAAGGCATTGTAGACATCTGTCAGGTGGGGGGTGATGGATTGTTAACGTTCAAGATATGGAGCGTTGGTAGAGGAGCGTTGTGGATAGTGGAGCTGACTCAACACTAAATTCAATAAATTATTTTAAATAACCTGTCGTTTGGATTTAAACCTGCACCCAAGTTAACATAGTAAATATGGATGGTTCATTAATGTACCAGACGAAGCATATTCTCCTTTCATTAAAATCTAACCATTGATTATTAAAAATGCAATAAATCACCCACCCCATACCCACCCCCAAAAGTTGAAAGAATACGCCTACCTGCGTAATAAAGAAACCTCTAACTAAATTAACCAAGACTAAACAATTGAAAAAAAGGAAACCATGAAATATTTATAGGTAGATATTTAAATGGGTAACACGTTATGGCGAGGGGAAACTTGTAATAAAATTATACTTCTTATGAGAGAATGTATAAATATAGTTTTTTTAATTTATATTTAAAATTTAAAAGCATTTATTTAATTTAATATTTAGAATTTAAAAATATATATTTGTAAAAATATTTAAATAAATAAAAAATAAAAATTCTTGTACACCATACATTATATAAGTTAAGTTAAAAAATATATAAAATAATTAATAAATATATTTTTTAAAATAAAATTTAATAAATTCTTATATTAAATGTCATGATTCATTTGTCATATGTCATGATTCATTTGTCATGTGATCCATAAAAATAAAATTACCATGACATGATAAACTCCAAGCTTCTCAATTTACCATGACATCATAAACTCCAAGCTTCTCAATTGACTTAATAGTCGAAAACAATTAACCTACGTCGGTTCTTGTGCTATACGGTGAACTCATGTGATGTGAACGCGTAGGGAGTTGCATATGTTATGTTTTTGACAGAAAATATACTATGTTAATTGTTAGAAAGTAATTAAAAATCAAATCGATCGCTAGTCTTCGGAGGTATAAAAGAAAGAAATCAACTCATCTTTATGTTTGTTTACAACAAAATTAAAAAACATCAAATCATAGTTTTAGAGTTTTAAATGTTTGTTTACAACAAAATTAAAAAACATCAAATCATAGTTACATAGTTTAAATTAAAAGAGGAAATTTTATGTTTGTTTACATTTTTTTAAATAAAATTGAAAAACATTAAATCATAATTTTGACTAAAAGAGAAAATCTAAAAAATTAATGTAGGTGAAAACAAAATGAACTAGTTTTGAGCCCAACGAGAAAATATAAAGAATTAATCTAGGTGAAAACAAAATGAACTAGTTTTGAGCCTAATAACTTGGGAAAAAAAATTAAATTAGTTGTAAACATAAATAATTATGTTACTTATTTTAATTTTTTATTATTTATTTTTGGAAAAAAAAATGTAAATTAATTGTTAATATATAATTACATTGAAGGAGTCCACAAGGGTGTAGCTCAACTGGAGATTCGCTTGATAGGAAGGAAATGTTGTAAATGGGGGTCATGAGTTCAAATCACCCGTCTTACCCATGCCCCATGCTTGCAGTTTGTGTGGGTTCACCTAAAGGTATAGTGGTAGTGGACACCTAAGGCTATAGTGGTAGCGGACAAGACCCCGTCTCACGCGAAGTGGTAGCAGACAGGACCCCGTGTCACGCGAGTACCAACCGACAAATGACGTGGACGAAAATTATCTAGCCGGCTTTGTTGCATTTAATGCTACGGCAGCAGCACTGTGGGACTTGAGATCCAAAGGCCCACAATGGTGATGACGTAGCATTAAATGGCCTACAACAGCCTGAATATTGATCGCCACTGACGTGATAGAGCACAGAACGAAATGGATGATGCGATGGGACAAATGACACATGGCACATACTTATATTTCTCTTAATTTTTAATTTTTTAATTCTAACAACTTGGTTTAAAACAAGGTAATATTTATCATATCAATATGCTCATCCAATCAAAAAATAGAAATATATATTTCAAAAATTCAAAATTATTTTTTAATTTTACAATATTTAATTTAATATAAAAACATTTCCAAAAATTTATGAAATTATAGATAAAGTGTGTAGTGTACAATATATTAATTAAAAGTCAACTTAAGACTCAAAATCCACAAGTATAATAAGAATTATTATTCACAAATTATATGAACAATCCAACAATCCACACGTAAATGTATCTTAAACGTATTATCACATTTTTACTTATCATAAATTAATATGTCTTTACTTAGCCATTATTATTAGAAATAACAAAAACAAAGAGATTTTTTATTAACCATTATTGTGTAAACAAGAAAAAAGAAAATTACTATCAATATGAGATAAAGAATCTTATAGTTCATGATTTTGTTTTTGTTTTGATCTTAAGATTCAATTAATCAACAATCAAGAGAAAAAAACAAAACAAAATTTCATTAATATCTAAAAATAATTAACTAAATGTCAAAGTCTATATTAAATGAAAACATAAAAAAATATAAAAACAAAAATGTAATTAAGGAAAACAACCAAGCAAATTTTCAATAATATTTATAAAAAAATTAACCACATGTAAGAGTTTTACATTAAACAAAGATTAAAAAAAAACATAAAAACAAAAATGCAATCAAAGAAAAACAACCAAACTAAATTTCAATAAAACTAAAAATAATAAACTAAGGATCAAAGTTTACATTATATAAAGATAAAAAAGCAAAAAAAAACAAAAATTTGTAACAACCAAAGCAAAGAACCTAAAAAAAAATAGTTGACATTATACAAAAATAAGAAAGGTAAAAAAAACAAAAAAGTTGTAACATCCAAACAAAGAACCTTGGAAAAAAAATGTAAAGATGTATACTAAAATGATTTAAAATCATCAATCAATGTTTACAATAAATAAATAAAGACAAACAAAAAAGCAAGATGAACTAACATCCAAAAGAAAAATTACAAAAAATAATAATTAAATACAAAATGTATATTTAAAAGACAAATTTATTACAAATAAGAGTTTGATATGCATTTAAGTGGAACGATAGGGAGCTACTCACTTTGAAGGTAGGTAAGTTATATATAATATCTATATAGAAGTTTGTTTAGTTTAAAAATTCTATAGATTATATATAAAACAAGAATTATGAGAAAATAAGTAAATGCAAATATATATATTTAAAAGACAAATTTATTGCAAATAAGAGGTACATTTAAGTGAAGACATATAAAGCTACAAGATAGTTAAGTTATATATAATAATATATTTATTATTGAGTTTAGTTTAAAAATTCTAAAGATTATATGCACATATAAATTAAGCAGGTTGTCTAGCATAGTTCGACTAAGAGATTTAGGGAACTAGTATGTAATAAATTTATAGAAAACATAATTAATAAAACAAAACTATGTTATAAAATCATAATAAGTTTTTTATGTATATTTATAACAATGGCATAAGGAAGAACTCCATAAGATTGGCTAATTCTAACCAACATTCTTTTATATTTGAAGTTATCAATCACACCAAATTAATCTTGGAAGCTAAGTATAAAATCCCCATGTGATGTGATTTTTTATGTATAAAGGGTCTTTTCTTAATATTGGACCTCATGTAATTGCTAAACCATTAAAATAGTTCATTGCTAAGCCAAATGTTCAAATGTACAGGGATTAATTGCAAATCCATAAAAATGTTCAAAATGATGTTTCCTAATCATTAAAACATAAAATTCCATTTGATAAACAAGAAAGATTAATATAAAAGAATTACCAATAATCAAGACTAACATGGTGGTTACCTTTGGAACCCATTATTGTGAGGCCTGAAAAAGTGGAGTGGATGACATTAGCCAACATTTTTTCATTAGCCATGCTCACACACCTAGTACATACAGAGTTGCCAATCACCATGGTGCCTACTTTTTAGGGCCAAATCTCAATCGTGCTTCTTCAAGAAGCTCTAAATATTTAGTCTAGTTTATCATTTTCTTTCCATGGATTTATGATATCTTTTTGGTAGTTCGCTTTTTCTCTTTTCCTATCAATAGCCCTCCACAAGTTTCTAATCTTAACCTAATGTTCATGATTTGTAAGCTTCAAAAGTTATGGGATTCTTATGGCATTTTATAGAATTTTTGCCCAATAAATTGCAATAATAGGTCAATTCAATGTTTATTTTATTGAATTGCCTTTGCAAGGCCAAAATAAAGTTTTTTCCATACTTATTATGTTTTGCTTAGATTATCTAAATATCTATACAATTTGTTTATGTCGGTGTTGGTGCAACATTTTTTTTATAAGATATTTCTTTCCACTTTGACATTGTTAAGGTGCTAAAATCATATTTTTATCCTCTAATATATTAGTTTTTATCCTTAAAATGTAACTTGAGTGTCATCCCTACTATGAAAACCCTTGTAATGGCGTCTATGAGATGCTTTAATTGTTATAATGCAATAGAAATCAAGATAAATATAATTTGATGGATTTTTTAATAAATTTAAATGCCATGGGTATAGATTCCATCAAAGCCTCTAATTATAATATGATCTCATGAGTTGATATAAATTAATGATTCATCGATCCACTTCTTAGTTTTTTTTTATGTTGAGTTGCAACTCGCATCTTGGATCCATTTAAGGACACATGACCAATTATTCCTAGGGACATAAAGTCCAAATTGTGAAGTAAAAATGAGTTCCATATTCTCTCATAATTGTTTTTTGGAAAGGCTATGGTGAGCATGTTTTCCACAAATTCCAAGGGTAAAGTTTAGAAAAATCAACCATGAATGAAGATATGGCATTGCCTCTTATTGAGAAAAACACTAGTTCCCATAATTATTGAATGGAATAATATATAAGCCATGGAATCATAGGATAGGAGAACCCCTAGCTATAATGAGATATCACAAGTAAGATGTAATTTATTTCTCATTAATCCAAGTCACAATTTTCATTTTATGGCCAGTTGCATCTCATATCTGAGGTTCATTTAAGGACACATGGCCAATTGGTCTCGAGGATATGGAACCAAAATGTGTATAAAAGGGAATTTTACAAGCTCCTACAAGTGTGTTTAGGAATTTCTTGGAAGATAAGCACAATGTACATGCACTCCCATGGAATACATTTTCAATTTTATCTTTGATAAGAACTACACGTGTTAGTTCAATTAATTAAGTGTTAGAATATTTATAATCCATTGTTAGTTAAGTGTTATCATATTTGGGATGTTTAGGTGGTGACTTTATGTCATTTTTGTATAAAAGGTCATATAGTGTTCAAATCATAGGGTCAGTCAATGAATCAAGAATATGAGTGCATGCCAAAGCATGCGTGCATTATCTGATGATGCAGTATAAAAGATTATTTATTATGTGAAAGAGCGTGAATATGGGAAGGTGACACACAAATTAGTTAAACTATCAAGCAAGAAATCATTATCATTGGTTGATACACATCAAAGGTATGTGAGTAAAAGAGAAATATATAAATGAGAATACTGAGAAGGAGATTTTTTTGGCTATTGGAAATTTGGATACTAAGAGAAAATGGTTTCCCAAAAAGCTGAGTTAAAGGGATATAGATGAGAGGAGAGTAGAAGCAAACAAACTACTTGAATATGTCGCACACCAACAATGATATCTTCAATAAAAAAATCATAACAGGGTGTGTGCAAAAAGATGAGGGTCACTTTAGATGCAATGCTACTTTTTCAAAACTCGTTCCTGATACATAAAACATAACGCGTTTATGATATTTAGCACCTTCCATGGTAAGACCCGAGCCTAACATGTCATTAGACATGTAGGATAGGTAACCATAACGCGTACGCGTTATATAACTACAAAACGCGTATGCGTTATGTAGTTACAAAACATGTACGCATTATGGAAATCTAAAGGAATTTAAATACACAGTCCCGACGATTCCCGACCACCTGAGGCACTCACGCATCAGAAACGCGAAATAGACCCTGGACGAGGACGGTTTGTGGCCCACTCAAGTATCGGTGTTGCTCGATTTAGCTGGAGGGGAGACAAATTCACCGGTGGATTGTCATCTAATCAGGTAATTCATTCACCCATACCATTTTTTTGTCATTTCTTAACCTAAATTACTATTTTTTTATTGTTTAAAACAACTTAGTTTTGTAATATTGATAAAATTGGGAATAACCCAATCTCTAATTAAATTCACATCTCCCTCAACCAAGATGAGTGAATAATTAAAATGAATCCCTTTTCAAAAACTCAAAAATTCATAATCCAACCAAAAATTGAAAAAAATAAAACTCCCCCCTTTTTACAATGTATCCATCTAAGTCACCCAACACGAGGACACGGGACACGAGTGTCCACACCAGGCTTCAAATTTGAAGCCTTCAGGCCACTTCAAATTTTACCCACACGTCATAGAAGGTCACTTCAAATTTTACCATGCAAAAAAAAATTAATTTCATGGTAAGCCCTTCAATAATTAAATTAACCACTACTGTTTAAAATTGCAACAGAAGGGTAGCTTCAAATTTCACCCATCAACAATGTTTAGTGGGAAATTGGGAATGCGGCTACTAGCTAGGTGACTTGGGAGTGGGACTCGGTTACTCTCCAATATCCACGTGTTCGATCATCCATGGATCATGGACCATTGGGCCTCTAATAATATCATTGAGCAACTTACGTGGACGGGCTTACACTGAGCAACCCATGGCTTGAACGCTTTGAAGTTCTCATGTTTGTAGCGAGCGCTTATGTGTTTAACACATTTAATGGCATCAACAAAATTATTAATCCTGGTAGGTGGCTCATACGTGTTGTTGCTAGCGGGCTTACCAAGTTACAAGTTATCACATACCAATTCGTGAATGCTGACTCCGTGATTTAATTGAGTATTCAAGGTATAATATATTATGTTAATGTGCCCTCGCGAATTTGGCATTTCAAACAAAATCCACAATCCATAAACTTCTTGTAATGTTGCAGGTTGTTGCTCCTGCCCATGGCCCCTAGCTATAGCCCTGTGTTTTCTTTGTTGTATCAAGTTAATCCTACCGTCTACGGCTCCCAGCCGCACACCCTGCGTTTTCTTTGTTGTATCAAGTCAATCCTGTAGCTCCCGAGTTCCACCTTTTGTTTTCTTTGTTGTATCAAGTCAATGCTCGAATTCCATGCTTCCATGGCTTCGACCATCAATATATAATATTGCATGAATAGAAACAAGCTTTTTCTTATACCCCTATTCCACTGTGGTTGAGCTACTTCCAAGTTCCACCTACCCTATCTCCTCCAGTCCTCCAGGAGAGTTTGTGAAATATGGTTGTGTTATATGACATATATAATGTTCAGTGCTGCTATATCCACTGAAAAATAAAGCCTCTCAACTTTACTACGTCAGTAAACATTGAAATTTTTATTTACTATTACATTTTCAAATGAAAAGAATAACTTATTTTTACATGGCAGCATTGAAGGGTTCAATATCTCATAGCCCTTCATAGTGAAATGGGACCCCACCCTTCAAATTTGATCCCTGGTCCCCACTAGACACAGTGACCCCCGGAATTAGGACACCTAGGACACGGTGACCCCCGGAATTAATATATTTTTAAACTATATTAAAATTTAAAAATATAGACATATAGATCCAATAAAATTTAACATTTACAATTACAAATATTCAATATAAATTACATTTACAACGACAAATATGAAATATTCAATAGAAATTAGATCATTCACAAATCACAACACATCTGTCATTCACAATCACAAATCACAATGAGACATTGAGACACATAGATGCAAACTCATCACTGCCCTGATCCTCCTCCTCCATGCTTGAATCAACAAACTCATCACTGCCCTGATCCTCCTTCTCCTCCTCCTCTCTGCCAATCTGACTAACTTACTTTTTAATTGTCAAATGTTTAATTTTAAGTTTTAAATGTATGTAAGTGAATGCCATTAAATTGCTTACTTCAGTTTGATTTTATATATTTTCAATTTTGAAGAGACGTCATTATATACCATGTATATGTTTCTAATGATTTTCGTATTAATGTCTTTATTGCAGTTGCGGCTATGGACACCAATGCCGAGATATTGATTGAGCTTGCCCACTTGAGGGGCATAAGTGCAGCTTTTAGTGGTGGTGACATGATTCGCCGTTCGCTTGCATCAACCTTGGATGCAATTGTTGACACCATTTCACAATCTACCAATGTACTATATGATATTGCATCATATAGAGAAAGAAAAAGACAACAATATGCTGATGGGCTAGACTACAATGCAATAAAAAAGTTGAAAATATCTAAAGAGCTCATATTTGCATTGTTTAGGGACCCTCGGATGGGGGAAATCCCAAATGCAAACATGCCGCATATCTCCATTGAGTGGTGCACGTTTCAACCATTTGTTGATAACTGGATGGACAGATGATACATGGTTTTTGATATGCCACCACACAACAATAGGGAAATTCCCTTATATTTCCTTCGAAAGATGTACGCAGAGTTCGTGTTGCATAAACACG
The DNA here is from genome assembly GCA_027924585.1 of Larix kaempferi. Lineage (NCBI taxonomy): Eukaryota > Viridiplantae > Streptophyta > Pinopsida > Pinales > Pinaceae > Larix > Larix kaempferi. The sequence continues at coordinate 8,337,508 of BSBM01000206.1, forward strand.
TTAACTATTTTGACATCTTGCAGTTTCAGGGGATGCACATAGTATTATTCCGCAGACATGGGATGCATTTTTGAGTTTGGCACGGGCGGTTGTTCGCCATGGCACTATGGTTCAGCATATGGGTGAGGAAGGGACATCTGTCCCTGGTGTGGTACATACACCAGCTCATCACCATGCAGGACCATCAACTAGTGTAGGACCATCAGGACCATCCACTAGTGCAGGACCATCAGGACCATCCACTAGTGCAGGACCATCGACACATCCCCATCCTAGTACTGATCCTCACGAGTGCACATCATGTGGTCGTCCCTGCTATGGTCTTGCCTCAGATGTTGCCTTCAGTGGGTTTTTGAGAGAGGTATGTTGATGGTTAATTGTAATAAATTCTTCATTTATTTTCGTCTTTGTACACATATATATAGTTTGAGCTAATATATTAATTTCGTGAACTTGCAGTTGATGCTTTATGCCTGCAGTGACGCCCCAGAGTCGGATGTTCCAGACTCTACAGGGGGGCATGATGCTACCCATTTGGTAGGCCTATCTTATATAGCACCTATTGCCGTATCTCACACCGAGGTAAACATTTTAAAATTTCAGTTTTTTAATACTTGTTAATTTGTTAATTTCCACATACTTTACATTTTAGTTCATTAATGCTATCTACGGTCTAATATTTACAATTATTAAACTTGCAGATGGCAGATCCTTCACTGGGGCAAGGTAATGTGGAGGTAGCACCCATGGTTATACCGTCCCATGAAACATCTGGGCTTCAGGTAAACAATTAATAATGACATTTTTTAAATACATGTTTGTTTGTTGAATCATGCATGTCTAACTACATGAACACTTGATTACTTCCATGGGGTGCTTGTTCAACAACTATTGTGGAAATTGAAGGTCCCTCTTGTCGTGGATTAATAGGATGAACCGTGGTATCGTCTACAATTGGATTTGGATTAGTTTCCAAAGAAAGCCTCCGATTCATCATGTATATTCTTTTCTTTTCTTTCTCTTCTTCAATGACTTCTTGAGGTCTCTTCTTCCTTGTTGATTTGTTTACTCGGTTACGTGCATTCCCCATCACCACAATGATCAATTCAATATAGTTTGTTTTTGTTGCTCCTCAATTACAAGCTCTTCAATAATAAGCAAAATGAAGTTCTTCCTTGTTGGTCTTGAAGCTTGATATCTTATCTTGTGTGCTCCTCAAATATAGGCAAAATGAATCTTTCAAAGGCCTTATCTTTGGTGTTATTCAATTGGAGATTCTTCAAGCTTGCTGATTATTTTATTCAAATATGGCCATATAACCCAACACCACACTGAGCAACCATGAAAGATGTGCTCAATGCTGCACCTGCATAAAAAAAAATGATGGAGTTGGTGTAGAATGTGAAAATTTCCAATGGCGGGCTCGTGCTGTTCGAAAAATCGCGGGACTGTTGTTTTGGTTCGGACAGAGTGAAGTTGCTCTCGGACAACAATAGTCCACTATTTGTGGAGTTACAAAACGCGCACGCATTATATAAATCAAAAATGCGTATGCAATATGTAGTGCAAAAACGCGAATGCAATATAGTCAAGCACAATAAATAGGTTAGGTGCACGGCTAGGGCAATGAACAAAATCAAAAGAAAACTAATAATTTCTATGGTTACATACAAAACAAATGTTTTGTATGGTTTAATACCCCCTAGCTCTCTCCCAATAATCCCTGGATACCCCATATCTCTTTCTAAATATCTGTCCCTCATTCTCCCTACATCCCTCCCTACATGTTTCTTTCTCTCCCTTACTCCAGCGATGTCTCTACCACCCCATTCTCCATCTCTCCACCTTCTCTTTATCTTCGTCATTATCCCTCCCTATAGCACTCTCTCCCTTCTTCTCCCTTAATCACTAACCCTCTACGCCTTTATCCCTCCCCCCTACCCTCTCTGTCTTACCTTGTTCCTAGAGCCCCTCCCCCATAAAGTCCTTTAGACCCTCTTCTAAACATTAATCCCTAAGTGCATAAGTGCACAAGATGATGAGGAGGAGGAGGGTGATGACAATGAAGATGATCATGATGTAGATGAAGATGATAAAGATGATGAGGAGGAGGAAGGTGATGACAATGAAGATGATCATGATTGAGATGAAGATGAAAAAGATGATGATGTTGATGAAGATGATGGTGATGATGATGAAGATGTTGATGACGATGGTGATGGTGATGTTCGGATGATGATGATGATGAAGATGATGGTGACATGATGGAGATGTGTTGATGGGGAACCTAGAGATGACAATGATGATGAAGATGGTGATGGTGATGAAGATGAAGATTTTGATGATGATGCTGATGGCAATGATGATGAAGATGTTGATGATGATGGTGATGGTGATGTTTAGATGATGTTCAGATGATCATGATGGTGATGATGGTGATGATGATGGAGAAAATGACGATGATGGATATGTTGATGAGGAACCTGCAGATGCCAATGATGATGATGGAGATGTTGATGAGGAACCTACAGATGCCAATGATGATGGTGATGACGCTGAAGATGTTGATGATGATGGTGCTGGTAATGATGATGATGATGATGATGATGATGATGATGATGATGATGATGATGATGAAGATGAAGATGATGGTGACATGATGGAGATGTCGATCTGATGAGGAAGATGATGATGATGATGATGATGATGATGGTGATGATGATGAAGATGTTGATGACGATGATGATGGTGATGAAGATGATGATGATGATGAAGATGATGATGATGGAGATGTGTTGATGGGGAACCTAGAGATGACAATGATGATGAAGATGGTGATGGTGATGACGATGAAGATTTTGATGATGATGCTGATGGCGATGATGATGAAGATGTTGACGATGATGGTGATGGTGATGTTTAGATGATGATCATGATGATGTTCAGAAGATCATGATGGTGATGATGGTGATGATGATGGAGAAAATGACGATGATGGATATGTTGATGAGGAACCTACAGATGCCAATGATGATGATGATGGAGATGTTGATGAGGAACCTACAGATGCCAATGATGATGGTGATGACGATGAAGATGTTGATGATGATGGTGCTGGTAATGATGATGATGATGATGATTATGATGATGATGAAGATGAAGATGATGGTGACATGATGGAGATGTTGATCTGATGAGGAAGATGATGATGATGATGATGATGATGATGATGATGATGGTGATGATGATGAAGATGTTGATGACGATGATGATGGTGATGAAGATGATGATGATGAAGAAGATGATGATGATGGAGATGTGTTGATGGGGAACCTAGAGATGACAATGATGATGAAGATGGTGATGGTGATGACGATGAATATTTTGATGATGATGCTGATGACGATGATGATGAAGATGTTGACGATGATGGTGATGGTGATGTTTAGATGATGATCATGATGATGTTCAGAAGATCATGATGGTGATGATGGTGATGATGATGGAGAAAATGACGATGATGGATATGTTGATGAGGAACCTGCAGATGCTAATGATGATGATGATGGAAATGTTGATGAGGAACCTACAGATGCCAATGATGACGGTGAAGATGTTGATGATGATGGTGATGGTAATGATGATGATGATGATGATGATGATGATGAAGATGAAGATGATGGTGACATGATGGAGATGTTGATCTGATGAGGAAGATGATGATGATGATGATGATGATGATGGTGATGATGATGAAGATGTTGATGACAATGATGATGGTGATGAAGATGATGATGATGAAGAAGATGACGATGATGGAGATGTGTTGATGGGGAACCTAGAGATGACAATGATGATGAAGATGGTGATGGTGATGACGATGAAGATTTTGATGATGATGCTGATGCTGATGCTGATGATGATGATGATGATGAAGATGTTGACGATGATGGTGATGGTGATGTTCAGATGGTGATGATGATGATGATGATCATGATCATGATGGAGATGTTGATGAGGAAGGGGGAGATGACAATGATGATGAAGATGTTTATGGTCATGAAGATGATGATGATGGTGATGGTGATGATGATGGAGATGTTGAAGATGATGGAGATGGCGATGAAGATGATGATGATGATGATGATGGTGAAGATGATGAAGAAGATGATGATGATGGAGATGTTGACCTGATGACGATGAAGATGATGATTATGGTGATGATGATGAAGATGTTGATGCTTATGATGATGGTGATGAAGATGATGATGATGGAGAAGATGACGATGATGGAGATGTTGATGAGGAACCTACAAATGCCAATGATGATGATGATGATGGTGATGACGATGAAGATGTTGATGATGATGGTGATGGTAATGATGATGAAGATGATGATGATGATGATGGTGATGGTGATGGTGATGTTTAGATGATGATGATGATGATGATGAAGATGATGGTGACATGATGGAGATGTTGATCTAATTCAAGGAAGATGATGATGATGATGATGATGGTGATGATGATGAAGATGTTGATTATGATGATGGTGGTGATGAAGATGATGATGATGAAGAAGATGATGATGATGGAGATGTTGATGTTGATAGGGAACCTAGAGATGACAATGATGATGAATATGGTGATGGTGATGGTGATGGTGATGACGATGAAGATTTTGATGATGATGGTGATGGTGATGATGATGAAGATGTTGATGATGATGGTGATGGTGATGTTTAGATGATGATCATGATGATGTTGAGAAGATGATGATAATGATGATGGAGATGTTGATTTGATGAGGAATATGATGATGATGATGGTGATGATGATGAAGATGTTGATGATGACGATGATGGTCATGAAGATGATGATGATGAAGAATATGATGCTGATGGAGAATATGATGCTCACAACTCCCTCTAGTCTCTCTATCCCCAACCATCAATCTCTCTCTCTCTCTCTCAAACACACACACATACACACACATTATGTCACTTTCCATTCTCAAACCCATCCCCCCTCCATCCATATCTATCTCCAACTTTCTCCCTCCATCCTTCACCCTACCTTCTCTCCCTCCCTCTCTCATCGCCTGTCTCTCACCTTCTATCCCTCCTTCATGTTATCTTTACCTCAACCTATCCCAATCTCTCCATCACTCCCTCTCTTTCACACACTTTATGTCCCTTCCCCCTCCTCTCATATTCTCTCTCTCTCTCTCTCTCTCTCTCTCTCTCTCTCTCTCTCGCCACCACTCCCTGCATGTCTCCCACCAACACTTTCTGTCCCTCCCTTCCTATCTCTTATTTCATTCTATCCCCATCTATCTCTCACTCCCTCCAAATCCATTCCTCCCCATTGTCCCTCTCCCTCCCTCGCTCTATGTCTCCCCCCCCCCTTGTATTCTTTATTTCTCTCTCACATCCCCCTTGCCTCCATCCATTCCCCCTTGTCACTCAAGTCTCACTTTCAACTTCTTACCCTATACCTCTTCAGAACCCATTCTACTCCTAATAGTGCTCTCAAGCTCTAATTCCCTTCACCCCCTGTAGCTCATCATGTTCTCATTCCCTTCATCTCTCCCCACTCAAGCTTCCAACATCCTTCTAAACCCTTGACCCTTTCCCACCCCTATTAAATATTAACCATAGATTTCCTTGACCCTTCCCCACCCTTTCTCAAATATTAAACAAAAATTCCATTGAGTCTTCTACACCCCCTCTTTCTCAAGTATTAAACAGGTATTTTATGATTTGAATAACGCGAGCGCGTTTTGTAACTATATAACGCATACGTGTTATGTAGTTATATAATGCGTACGCGTTAAGTAGTTATATAATGCGCACAAGTTATGTAGTTATATAACGCGTACGCGTTGTGTACATCTAAAAGCGTGGCAATATTTTTGAATTTAAACAGGCCTAGTCACATGCTCACATGTCAACAATAATCCTATGTGTATGCTTTGGAGTTTGCTTCGGTAATTCCAAACCTGTGCTATGTTAATGAAAAACCAAAGCTAATTGGGTATTTCTTCTAGTTTCTGGAGAAGCCTGTGCTTAGCCACTCATTACAATATGCTACACAGAGTCATTTTTTACGAAATCTTAGACACAAATAGCATTTTTTCTGCAGATTCCAAATATGTAACTTTTATTTTGAAATATTAATTTTTCCTATTTTCTTTCAATTTCTTTTCTGTCCTACCTCCTTAACTCGTGAAACACACTGTCAGTGTTTCTTCCATAGCTTTTTCAATTCTCAATCATTTCAAAAAAAAATTGTATGGTGCACAAGAGGACACTAACCTCCACGTTCTATGAAAAACCCATTTCAAGATTTTTGCATTAAGACCTTCAAAGGCTCTACCCACAAAAGAGGTACTATTTTCAAGGTTTGATCACTTAGACAATTATAAAAAATTATAAAATTACTAATTTAATTTTTGAAAAATAATGGCGCACAAGTGCTATGTGTTCTACATGCATGCCGATTTTTGTAGCTTGATTCCATCATTTAGGCCCTCAAAGGCTCTACCCACAAAAACATATACCTTATCATTTGCCTGAAAAATAAAAAGTGTCTGTTAGGAAAATGAAACTTGACATAGCTATGCAAATTTTCAATACATAAAAGTTATATATTCAGAAACGTGATTCAATTTCCTACATTTCATCTTTTTTACTCAATGCAAGATATTTTGCGTAAGTAGATCAAAAAATCCAAGTAAGTTGAGGGATGCCTACTTTTTCAGTTTTCTATTGCATCTAACACGCCAAAAGTGACCCTCATTAGCTTGCACTGACCCAACATCATAACATTCAATTTCCAAATGTACAGAATGTCATAACATAATAATAAATTCCAAAATTTTCAAACGTACATTAAATTAGAAAATGTGGCATCATGTCTAGAAGTACATAATGGCAACTCATGCCCAATGTACAAAATCCACATGGTGGAAATGAAAAATGGAAGTAGTCATTGTCCCTTTCCACCCTCAACACTACTATAAGCATCTTGAAAATTGATATTCCACCTCTTTGTCCTTGAGGAACCTCAAGGTTGTCAACGTCAAAGATTAATGTGAATTTCTGGAAACTAGAAATGAAACTACGTTTAATAGTTGTTTTCTAGAATTTCAAATATCAACAAACTTACAAAATAAAACTATAATCCAATAGAGAAAAACTTACCTTATATACAACAAGTATCAAATGTGGTGTCCTCATTTTGGACCAAAGGTTAGCCTTTGTATCTCTAAAAAAGCTACATGCAATTAATTTATGAAAAATTATATGCCTAAAATGAAACCTATATTTGCATGAAAACACCTTCATGAAATTTTGATAGATAACAAAAAACAATTGAGATGTCAAATTCTGGCCACCTAGCTATGAGGTGGAGTCATGGAATCAACCTCCTACTCTAAATCCAAAATGGTATATTCAATAATGATTGACATAACAGTGGTTGATGCAATGATGGAAGATGCTATGGTGATAGATTCTACATCGCTAGTTTCTACGGTGGTAGATGTCATGATGGTAGCTACAACACTAGTAGGAGACATCATAGAAAGGGAAATAATAAATATTGGTATCATATGACTAAAAGGGTCAACCATAACCTTTTCAAGAATAGTGGTGGTTATAAAAGACGGAATCTTGTTGGAAATGATTAAAAAAAATTAATCTAGTTAGAGGCATAAACTCACCATTATAACAAAAAAAACCATGTTAATGGATAAATTTAACTTGTTCAATAAATGGGTAATGGTGATAAAAAATACAATATCAAGGGTTTCACTCAAGGAGTATGGAAGACCAGAAGGCGTACAATATGGATGAGGTGGACGTGTATGTATCACAAATGGAGCTTGGAAACATAAGGTGTGAAACTACTTTAAATTTTTTAAAACAAGAATAAATTTAATGATATAGTCTATCTATCATATTGTCATCAAACAAATTAAAGTTTTTTGCAATACCTGCATGTGGCCCATGCCAACAAAATATGGAATTCCCAAAGCTATAAGAAATGGATGTATCTCGGCTAGTAATATAAGTTGGCTATTAAAAACACCTATCATGTACTGCAAATAACATGATCTCGTCCAATGAGAGTGGAATACAACAAAAATAATTTATCAACTTAAACAAAATATACTTGAATTTACTACTTGATTGTATTCCATGGTAATAGGAGATGTAACACTAAAGGAGATAGGTACAAACCTTTCCATGTACTACAAATTTGAAAGATAAAAGTTAATCAAGTATATAAAAGTACAAAGTAAAGTATGGGTTATAAAAACTAAATAATGGTTGTGCTCAATTCCAATGCTGCATGATAAAAAAGCTATTGTCCAAGATGGTCCTAAATTATAACAATCACACAAAATCAAAACAAAGTAATGAAAATTACTCATAACAATGAAACAACCTTAAACCATTTTCCATATATTTCAAGCATGATATTACCGATTTCCTATAGGTTTAACATATTAAACATTGGGAAAACATGACCATAACACCCCTTAGTGAATTCAAAACCAACTAAACAATAAAAAAGAGAAAATGGAAACATTTGGAATTGGAAAAATTTCTTCTAATACACCTTTGTCACCCCCTTCTATAGAATTTGCAAGGATACTTTTTCTTATCATCTCTCAAATACAAACCCACATGGCATTGCCTCCTCATTTTTATACAAATATAAACTATGGGGGTGGTAATATAAACACAATTTATGTTGCTCGTTAAGAACCCAATTCGCAAGCTAGCTTTGAAAGAACAAAATGGAAAATGAATGTCCACATATGGTTAAGAAAGACACTGTAAACTTTTGGTATTATTTGACATTCCCGTTCACTGTTCTCGATGCCCTTGTTCACAATATTTGATTGATGCAGTGGTTGTCATAGGTATGTGTTTCAAATCCTTACATGTGAGAGATAGTGCCCAATTTAAGTTTAGATTCTAGACCGGGGTTAGGATTTTTCCCTAAAAAGAATGTCTTGGTGCGACTCTCTAGAAAATGTCATGAAATTAGTCAACCTTAGAAATTATCCAATATGGAAAAATATGACATATATTTTTATGGTGTTTCCAAGTTTATTAGTTCCTTATCTAAGGGATATGGAGTTGAAAAAATCCTTAGATATAGGGGTTCAATTATGAATCACATTTAAACCATCAAGATAATAGGGTTAGGAAGGGTACAACCACACTCTTAACACCTGATTATGGAAGAAATAATTCCCTTCTACAAAAATTAACTTCAATCTAGAACATATTTGCAATGTTGCATAAAATCCAAGTATATATGATAAAAAAAATTCCATAATAAAACCATCCAATAAAATTACCACAAAGAAACTTAAAACCTAAGTAATGAATAAAAAAGACAAATATTGATTAAATATTGGTCCCAATACATACCATGATTCATATACAAAATTGATGATACTTAAAGAGGATAAAGCATCACAATCTTTAGCCTCTTTTCTTGTAGGAATAAATAGTAGAACACCAGTAAAATTATAGGAGAAAATATGAGATACAATTGTTATCAATATCCAACAACACCAAGGGTACTCCTTGGCCCTAAAGCAAACATGGAAATAATATTCACATGGAGGCTAGGGAGAATGGTCAATGGCTAGGAATACATAAATACACTACTTATAGATCATGCTACTTCATTCCCCATAAGACCTTGCAAAAACCTATATGAATTAAGTAGAGGAAAATACCTACTTAAATTCTCTCGAAAGGACCATGTTCAGGTAATCTTTTTCAAACCTAAGGTGGTAGAAACAATGCTAGGAAAACATTCCACGGTGTCATCAATGATAAAATATAAAAGATAAATTTGGGATTTGTATTTGTCCTTACTAGAATGTATAGTTGCACCAAAATTTTCACCATGGATAATACCCATCAAATATGGTAGGTAGAATAGAATCTCTAATTTTTAAGATACTAATAAACACTCAATGATATTGGGAAAAAACATGGTAGGAAAATAGAATCTGAAAGAAATGAAATGCAAGGTGGATACCAAAGACTTGAAGGAGGACATTATAACACATCTATGAAGCATTCTTATCTGATAGTATCCTCCTTGGGAATAGGATAAAGGGAACAATAGGATCAAGTCATGATCAAATGTGAAGAACATATTTCAAGAGAACAAGAGGATTCAGTCCATAGACTTCACCACTCACTACACTTAGGCCCATGAAATATTTGGGCATTGTTGGAGGAGCCTAGTCGACAAGTCGACTAGGTCCTCCATCAACTATGGTTGTCCTGAAGCCTTTAGTTGGTTAGTCAATCGATCGATAGTTGTAACTAAATAACTGTATGTAACTTGTATAAATAGGTTGTAGAGCCGACATCAGAATATATCTATGCACTGATATTGTACTTTGATTTTGTCCAATTAATATAAAGCTTGTTTCCGTTGTCCCATTTACTCTCATATATGGTTATATGATGTGTGTATGCATGTGAATGTTTCTCTACATTAGTATAATGTACTACTGGTAACCGATGCAATCCTCTAGAATACAACATTGGTTATGTTGTTGATAGTACACATCCTTCGGAAATGAGAAATATGCATAGATGATAACAGAGAGAGAAATCCGAGAGTGGTGGGACAAGAAAGCAGTGAACTATATACAAAATTATGCACGATGAAACAAGCTGACGTTAGCACAAGCAAGGAAGAAGTTATTCATCGAGGCCCATGAGAAATTTTTAGAGTCTGTTCCTGGTGAAATAAAGAAATTTGTGATAGTTGTTCATGACCAAATTGGATTCCCAAAGTGAAAATTTGTTGATGCAAAAGATCCTTAACGTCGGAAGAAAATATTTGTTTGAATGGTTCAAAAAAATATGTGAAGAATATTGTGAGGAACAAGCAATTAAGGATAGAGTGTTCGCTTATCAAATCCGACGCAATTTTTATACTGACCTCCATGAAAGTTTTTTATGCTTTGTCCCCAACATGCTATATAAATTTTTGTTTGAGAAGGACGACACATTATTGAACCTCGACCACCCTTGGAGGAGCACATGGCGACGAATTGATAAAACAATAAAAAAGAGTGGGAACGGTTCATGACCAAACAACAGTGAGAATAATTTTTGAATAAATGAAAACCATTGTTGACCTCGAATCCGTCAACCAATAAGAGTCGAGTCGACAATGGGGCGGTTGTTGAAGATGTTTTATGAATAAAGAAGATGGAGGCTATTTGACAGAAGAATGAAGGCCTATAAGAAGTCGAGTCCATTGCGACGAAATAAATTTCCATTCGTCCATAAGAAAGCAGCAGATATCCAAAAACTAGAGAGAAAAAATATATAGAAAACGAGAGAAATTGAGGGATATTTCCAACCCGTTACATCATAAGAGATGCTTGAAGAAGAGATGGTCTAGCAGCCAAAAATAATACCTGATTTGAGGGAGAGTCAACTAGTTGAAGAATAAGGTGAGTCACTGACATCTGAAGATCGATCTATGCAATGGTTTTGACCCCCCATAAAATGTGCATAATAATTCCAGATGCTGCAACTCCCATTAGTTATGTACCTATGATCATGACGACCAGACTAACTATTAGACATATCACCGATTGTGACATGGGATTACAACTAGGAGACATTAGTTTTTGGAACCAACTAGACCAATGTGGTAGAATTGCAGACATATTGATAATCTAGTGACCAGAGCGAGGTAATTGGATTACCTTCACTCCTGAGTTTGGGAGATATTCTTTCAACTTATTTTATTCAAAAGACATCAAGGTATCCCCCTTCCAGAAACATTGTTGATTGAACCTACTAACTCTTCGGAGTCTCGAATAGATAAAGAAGAATCTTTAGAGGATATACACTTGTCTTGGAAGTAGTTGCATTCATCAAAATTCATCAATAATCATTTAATAGTAAGCTCTTTAAATAATCATTCAATCAATTCAAAATATCATAGAAGTAGCAATATGGTTCTACGTCTTCCAGTCAATACTCCTATTTTTGAAGGAGATGGAGATCCTAAAAAGCATTGGTTTGTGCGTGAGGCCCTATGGAAAGTTAACCTAATTGATGATGAAAATTAGTAAATTGCACAGTTTGTAGGAGGACTTAGAAATCGTGCACTCACATGGTGCATGAATGTTTTGGAGGAAGGTCCAAAAACAAAAAACCAGATCAAAGACGCTTTTCTCGACCACTTCAAGGTCGACGATTCAAAGCACTTGGAAGGCCATCACTTGAAGCAGATCAAGCAAAGAGTGGGAGAATTTGTTCGAGAATATGATAGTAGATTCAAAGCCTTCTCCTAAGCCGAATTCCCTCCAAAGTCCACCCTGTTGTAGTCATTCAATTCTTTGTGGGTGGTCTAGATGAAAGAACTAGAACTCCATTGTTGATGCACAACTACACCACCTATGAAGACTCCCTAGAGAAAGCATTGTGAATTGAATCAAACTCATATAATTCTAGTTGCACCATCAACCAATAATTGCTAGATAGAATTGAGCGGATGGAGAATTCGATGTAGCATTTGAATCTCCAACATAATGACCTATGGTGCATTAAATGATATAATGAAGGACATACTAAGGATACTTGTGCCTATGATGCTGAAAGGCCCAGAACAATAATTATAACATTCAATAAAGAGAAATGAGAATGATAGAAGAACAACTAAATATATTTCCTGAAGAAAGGAAGCCAAAAAATGTCCAAATGATGTAGCTGACATATTTTTGTGATATATATGAAATATTTGAGCCCCACATGATGACAGATTGCCCATACAATGCTGATATTGTCAATCCAAAGTGGTGTGGAATTTGTCGGACAACACAACAATCAACTGTCAAGTGCATAAAGAATATAAAATCTAAATCAAATCACCACATTATCTATCAGACGTAAAAAAACGATCAACGAGGACGGGATAATCACAATACTGACCATCACAATTATGGAAATAACCGACGAGGAGGATACAATGGTTGAGGAAGAAACTACAATAATCGGGCATACCGACCACCAGTTTGAACACGACCACGCTGCTATGTATGATTCAGTGAAGAACATTTAAGTCCAAACTATCCGTGGAAGGAAAGGACCGACTTAAAATTCTGTACAGAGTGTGGAGTTGGGGAGCACAATCTTGAAGAGTGCCCCATTATGTTAGATGCCCTTACTAAAATAAAAATTGTTAATATTTTATCATTTGTCTCTAAAAATGAAGCATGTAGCACTAAAATTCTTCATGTAATTACACGACAAGGCAAAAATACTGCGGGAGATAACCCTCATGTCACTCAACTGTAAAATACGCAGGAAGATGATCCTAACCCGACGAAGCAAAAATATATATTAAAAAATGCCTCAGAAATATTCCTACAAATAACATCTAATGGAACTAAAGAAGAAAATAAAAGTAAAATGCTTCATGAATTACTTCATTTATTAACAAAATAAGAATATGTGGCAAAGTTAATCGATGTAATGCATCTTATCAAAAATAATGGCCAAAATGACAAAATTACTAAAAAACTATGGAGTTTGAATCACAAAGACAAAGCCAACATGGATCCTCTTGTTGACTTGGAACTTGATAAGTTTCGAATTTCACAAGTCGTCCTCTATTTTGGACCACAATCAAACTTCATGACTATATCAACATGGGAAATAATTGGTCAACCATGAATTGAATAATCGTGGATATATCTCAAATTAGTCGATCAAGGACAAATTGAACCCATTGGTGTATGGAGAAATGTCAAAACTTCAATCATGGGTATCAACACCCATATGGACTTCAAAACCATTGATCCAAGAAAAGGATCCAAATATTTCCATCTTTAGTCGGACGACTGTGGGGATGTAAAATGAAATCTTCCATTTCACTGGAGAAAGAAGGAATTAAGCTTAAAGGATATGGGAAAAAAGGAATTGTACCTATCAATTCATTTGAAGGTAAAATCTGGGTAGAACCTGATGATCACAATGAAGACATCCATCATTTGTATCAAATAGTTCACAACAATGAATATTCCGTTGAACCTAATAATCATGGATAAATGTGATTGGGGACCCCCTTTTCTATTGGACACAAATCTGACTCAGAATTATACGATTGGAAAATTGTGAACTATGAGGCACAAGCTCGGGAATGTGGGTCTGTTGAAGTCATACTTAGAAAAACAACACGACAATGTTTTATTGTATTAGGCATTCCAAAAATATTTGAAAATAAAATCAAAGAGTATCTAACTATGATTCCAACGAATAAGGAACCAATGAGTATTCCACCACTTCGCTATAAAGAACGAGAATCTTTTTCTATTCATATTGAAGAAGTATCTAAAAATGTTGGTGAACAAGGCCGACTTCATACTTTGGTTGAAACATTCACTCGACAAGATGTAAGATGGTGGGATACACATCAATCTCGTCTACAAACTTTGAAAATTGCTTCTACAAACTTTATTGAATGGTTTGGATGGAAAAAGATTACATCATAAATTATAATACCTATATTCACGCAAGGTCAAGACCGAGTCCAACATATCGATCTATGGAAAAGTGAATAGAAATGAGATGGATACTTAGATGAAATATTATACCCTCATATTTTTCCAAATACACTTGAAGATATATCCAGCAAATGGTATAATATGGAAGAAGCCGGAGGAGACACATTCAACTGGTAGGAAATTAAAGAAAAATTCATCAAATATTTTTCTTTCACCCCAGAAGAAGAAAACATGCGAGAAGCAGTTGACCAAATTAAAAATTTCATCCAACCTTCGGATGAGACTACTACATTGATTACGACCAAATGAATTCAAATGACCTACAATAATATTACTACAAGATAAATGTGTCGATCAACACAACTTAAGCCTGAAAATGATAAAACGCTAGGCATGGGTTTTCATTGGAAAAGAAAACATCCTCAAGGTCAAAATCCTGTAAATACATTGATGAATATCAGTACAGAAGGGAAAGAAGAATCAGAATGACTGACTGCAAGTGACTTACCCCCGGATTTTACAGAATTTAAAGAAGGGGAGTGAAATATTAATGAACAAAGAGCACTGGAATGGATGGATGCGAAAATAAAATTAAAAGAAGTCGACATATCGAATGACAACCGACCAAAGCTATCAAAAATCAGAGATTATTGGTCTAATCAGCAAATAGCCGACATTACCAACCTACTGAAATAATACCAAGATGTTTTCGCATGAGACTACAAAGATCTAAAAATACATGTCCAATAAATGTGGGACATGAATATTGACATCAAGCCAGCTTCCAAACCGGTCAAGAAACGGTCGTATAAGTTGGCACACAAATATAAGGATGTAGTCAAAAAGGAGATCGAGAATATGATCACTGTAGGAATTATCTATCCAGTTGATCAATTAGAATGGGCTATCCCTATGGTCATCCATACAAAGTAAGAATATGTTTTGACTTCAGAGGATTGAATAAAGTCACGCTAACCAATCCATTTCCAACACCATTTTCTGACAAAATTATTAATGAATTCATAGGACATGAATGTTATTCTTTCACTGATGGATTTTTCGGCTATAATCAAGTGCCTATTGCAAAATAATACCAGCACAGAATGACATTTGTCTGCAAATTCAGATCCTTCGCCTATAATTTCATGCCATTTGGACCCAAGAATGCACAGGCAGTATTTTCTAGGATGGTGGTAAACACATTTCAAGAGTATATATATAAAACTATGGAAATTTACTTCGATGACTGGACAATATATTCACTATTAAAATATCATATCCAATATCTTTGATTGATTCTAGAATGCTGTCGTCAAATTCAACTATCGTTGAACATTAGAAAGTGCATCTTTTCTAATCCCATTGGTATCTTACTTGGACATATTTTATGTAAAGAAGAGATTAATGTCGATTATGCCAATATTAAATTCATTCTCTATTTGAAACCAACAGCGAATCCAAATCAAGTTCGCATACTTCTTGGTCATATAGGTTATTACCAAAATTTCAACGGGAATTACTCTGATATGACTTATCCTTTGGAGGAATTACTCAAAGTAAATAAAGACTTCATATGGTCGGAAGAATATGCAGAGTCGTTCGGTCGACTTAAAAGAAAACCCGTCGAGGCACCAATCTTGAGGTTCCCAAATTGGTTGATTCAATTCCATGTTCATATCGGCACATCAGGAATTGTAGTTGGCGCAATTCTTACCCAACCAGCAGAAGATAGAATGGACCATCCCAAATCATATGGTAGTCGCAAACAAAACAAGGCTAAGAGAAACTATTCAATGCAAAAATGGGAAGCTTTGGGCATGGATTTTGCACTCCAAAAATATTGGCATTACCTTATAGCTAATCCATTTAAATTTTATACAGATCATCAAGCACTCAAATATCTATTTAGTAAAACCCTGCACCATGGTCGACTATGCAAATGGTTACTCTTGTTTCAAGAGTTCGAGTTTGAAATAATTGTCCCAGCAGGGAAAAATAATGTTTGGCCCAACCACATATCTCAGATTGAAACAAGAGAAGATCTCGACGGTATCGATGACGAATTTCCTGACTCCCATCTCTTTCATGTTGAATCCGTCCCAACAGAATTGCAGGATATAGCGTAATTCATTGAAAAAGGTCAAGCCCCTACTAGAATGCTGAAAAACAAATGAAAGGTACTTGTGATGAAATCCACACATTATACTTTAATAAATGTATTCTTGTATAAACTTGGAACTAGCGATATATTGAGACGATGTGTACTTGAGCACGAGCAACAAGATATTATTCATGAAGCTCATAGTGGACCTACTAGAGGACACTATCATGCCAACACAATCGCACGAAAAATTCGTTAGTCTGGCTTATGGTGGCCCACATTGCATAAATATTGCATAAATCAAGTAAATAAATGCGACCAATTCCAAAGACTAGGCCGACCACTACCAAAGAACGAAATGCCATTGATACATGTCAATCCTAGTCTAACATTTGAAATATGAGCAATTGAATTCATTGGACCATTCCTAGTACCTGGCCGATGGAAGGGAGGTAGATATATTATCACCGGAGTCTAATATGTTACTAAATGGGTGGAAGCTGAAGCCGTCGAAGCATGTTCTATTGAAATAGCTGCAAATTTCATATATGAGAATATTGTCACAAGGTTTGGTTTCCCCCTCACTCTTATCAGTGACAAAGGGACACACTTTCTTAATAAGACGACATCGGTACTACTAAAGGAACTTATGATTGATCACTAGAATATTTCTTCGTATCATCCACAATCGAATGGAGTGATCGAAACATTGAACAAAACATTAACTAAAGGTTTAACAAAGCTCTATAGTATTGAGAAAGATGATTGGGATGGTATGATACCATCTATTTGATGGGCATACAGGAAAACATATAAATGATCAACCAGCCAGATGCCATTTAAATTGGTCTATGGGAAAGAAGAAATTGTTCCATTACACTTCAAGTAGCAGGCACCGCTTATTGCAAATATACTCCACTTGGATATTGTTAAAGCTACATAAAATAGACAATTTGACTTATCCAAGTTAGAAGAACATAGTCAGATCATCATCTAGCATCAGGAAGTTAAAAAAAACAACAAAAATCATGGCATGATCATAGTATTGAAGACAAAAACATATCATTCGGTGACCTATCCCTACTCTATGATAGTCGTATTAAAGGAAAACCGAATAAATTGCATACAGCATGGCTTGGTCCATATGTCATCAAATAAATCAATCATAATGGATATATTTGACTAATAAAATTACAAGTAAGTTTTTTTTCCAAAGTCATCAATGGTTCCATATTAAAGCATTATAAAGCTTAATTCAGGTATGACGCCGATCAAATGGTTGTATCATCATTCGGTCGACCGTCGTGCCTCAGGTCTGTAAAACTAGTTACTTTTTCTAATCTTACTTTTATTTTATAAAAAAGAGCTCTAATTCATGGATGGTTGGCAGAAATTAAGTATTGCACAATAACGATAGGCTATATCAAGAAACATGAAGACAAGTCCTAGTTGGAGAAATGAGCTTCTCAACCGACAAAGGGAAGGTACCTAGCACCGATTACCAGGAATATATCAAATAGTTCATAATATCCAGAAGATCAACTGACCGTGTTAGAAATCACACGAAGGATGTCATTTGAAGCATGATTCGAAAAATTCCTTCACACGCATCATACAATCCATCACATATTTCTAGTTTCGTTGCAGTCATTGACCCTTTAAACACTATCATTTAATTTACCTCCATGTCAGCATACAACTCACCTTTAAGGAACTGATTTGATTGATACACGTATGATCCCTCCAACAAATCTGAATTTGCTACATACAAGATCTGTGGCAATCATCCCACCATACTTCGCCATTTTTTGTTTCCCCATCCATCCCATCCCTATCAATTCACCACTTCGATGGACACTGCCAACATTCACTATAAAAGGATGTCCATACTCCGTATAGCATCACAGTAAAATCCTCAGGAATTCATAACATTATTTTTTGCCACCCTTGTATCTTTTCCTTTTGTTATTCTATTAGAGATGCTTGCATTTAATGACTGTTCCCTATCACCTCTCATGATATATGAGCATTTCGATGTCCCCCCAATGGAATCTACAATCCACTCCATGATATATGAGCATTTAGAGAAATCACGATGTTCCAATACTAGGATTTGTCATTATGTTCCTTTCCACCAATCATGTTCTCAAAGCTTCTTTTCCCACAATCGACTTATTTGCAAGCTGGACCGAACGTGGAAAGTCTAGTGGGCCAAGTAACTATTTTCTTGGACTCTTTTCTTCTCTGATACAACAATCGACTGTTTTTTTGGTCAACTACATAATTGCAGAGTTGTTAGATGTCGTTTAGTACAAGACTCAAGGAATATATGTTGTTCAGTCCCAGATCATGCTTCTAGCTAATTCTTCATACATGGGAATGTTTCCAACCATTGTACTAGTCCATATCATTCCAGATTCATCACATGTATACATTTAGTTCGCATATACAAGTAGCAATGACCCTCAAATTTTTTATCCAGCTTCAAGTCACTTTTCTGATCTCTTTGGGATGAAGAATCGCTTTGTTGGTGAGGGATATGTTGGAGGAGCCTAGTCGATGAGTCACTAGGTCCTCCATTGACTATGGTCAGCCTGAAGCCATCAATCAGTTAGGTGACCAAACAATAGTTGTAACTGAATAACTGTATGTAACTTGTATAAATAGGTTGTATATCTGACATCAGAAGATATCCCTGCACGGGTATTGTACTCTGATTTGGTCCTATTAATATAAAGCTTGTTGTTGTTGTCCCATTTACTCACATATATGGTTCTATGATGTGTGTATGCATGTGACTCTTTCTCTATAGTATTATAAAGTACTACTGGTAATCAATGCAATCCCTTAGACTACAACAGGAATGAATAGGAATGAATGGTGACTAAACCATAGTTTTGTACATCAATTGAAAAATCACTTGAATATTTTTTTTGTAATGATCACATAGAACTAGACTTGGGAAACTTGCTCATAGCTAGCATATGAAATTTGTTTCATAGAACATTTGTATGGTTTTTATTTTTTATTATATCCCTTAGGAATTTTTCGACCTTGTGAAACATTATCATGGGGATGATTGAAGGTTTGGAACAATAAAAAAGGAAACTATCAAAATGTAACTTTTGACAATCATGAGGCTATAATGGAATTGATCTTTTTTATATATTGAATCACTCCAACACTTGCCACTTGTCCTCTCTGTATTGAGGATTCACAATGGCATTTAACATTGCATGGGGACGATGGAAAACCTAAGTAGACTTAACTCTTAAGAACATGTGTTTCTTCATTGGAGATTACAAGTTTGAAACTAGAGGGGGTATGATATGTACACCTCCATAGACTAGTACACACCCTTATATATTTTCTTAATGATATTTGGATGTATTTTTCTACTGGACTAGTACTTTTTATGTTCAAAACCAATGTAATCTAATTTAATTTAATTATAGCTAAATTGAGGGACCATGGTATTTGTGATTTTACAATATGACGATGATATATTGATTGGAATATGAAGGGAAATAATATAATAAGCCACCACAAGACCCTATCATATCTTGGGTTTCAAGAATAACTATGAGTTTTACTATTTTTTAAAGGAATGGAAACATTATAGAAAGTTTGGATGCAAACATAACATAAGAATTTGGGACCTGAGTCCTTATTGAATAGTCAAAGAACATGTTAGTAACATAATTAATTCCTTTTTGAGAAAAATAGTGATTACAAAATCTCAAATCGTACATGGACTAATAAAACACACAAAATTAAAACATGCAACAAAGTTGCTGGGTTTTCAAGATTCTATACACATGAAGACACGTGAGAATATATCAAAATAATTCTCTTCATTGGGAAAATCAAGAAAACCCGATCTCTGAGATACTTGTAAGGAAAATACAACCGATGTTGTCATGTCGGGGACTTCAAGAAGAAAAATTGTGACAATGATGTCAAAATTGGTTCATGTTTCAAGAAGAACACTATGAAGGCATACTAAATTTAGGGCTTGCATATATGAAAACAATGAAGATGATTGTTGGGATCTTATTTGAAGGAAACCCCATTAAGATAGACTTCTAAAAGGTATTAAAGATAAAGTGGTAGAGTTTCAAGAAATCCATTTTCATGCTATACAAAATCAGAAACTTTTTTTGTGATGGCACCTGTCTAGAGGTGTGTATGATGAGCATTGTAAAATCATTCTAGAGATGAATAAATTTGAATTATTTGAGGGATTTCAAGAAAGAAATCAAAGTGTAAATATTTCCTTTAACATGTTTGATCAATTGAAACCTTGGTATATTGGGCCAAACATAGTCTACGACACTTGTTGTTGTCAGTACCACATTTAATCCCAGCTCTATTATGACATATTCATGTATTTATTAAAAATAAAATGTAAATATTATGCTCCTCCTCCAAAAATGTGTGATTTATTTCAATGATATTATGCGTAAGGAATCCTCAAGATGTGTGTTTTAGTAAAATATGTGTAGGTGGAAGAGGATGCCCTAAATGTGGTAATCAGACATTGTTCCATAGGAATATGTACACCCTATATTTTCAAATATCATGGTCACAAGGAGGTGATATGAGTAAAGTTATTATGAACATGTCCTCTTCTTCAAAAATTTACCATATAATGTAATAGTTGCATTGCATGTTACTAAGCAAAACCATAGTTCTAGAAATCGTTGAATGAAACAACATTTGCTCCATGAAATCATGCAAGATGGGTTCATGTAGTAGTAATCCAATGGAATAAATGCTTCATCAATTTGAGTCATAAATATCAATTTACGACGAGTTTAAACTTGCTTCCTAAATTCAGTCAAAGACACTTGGTAAATTTATACCTAAGACATAAGAACCAATCAAAGTAGCATAATTGAGTGTTGTAAGCTCCTCCAAGCTAGTTTGTGAAAGGTTGGCATGAGCATAAGTTTCATAAGCTTCATTGGAAGAGTTTCAAAAGTTTACACTCTAATGCAAAAACTAAATTGCATGTTACTGAGGAAAACCCTAGTTATAGAAATTGTCAAGCAAAATACATCATGACCATGGACTGATAGGAAACATGTGATCCTAATTCTAGTCCAATTACATTAATCCAATAGAAATATTGTTCAACAATTTGAATCCCAATTACATTTTTATGGTGAGTTGTAAATTGATTTCTGAATCCTTTTGGGGTAACTTAGTTAATTCATATTGGGGGCATAAAAACCAACCCAAGCAACAAAATTGAGTAACATAACCTAAATGATGTCCACATGCTTGGTTGATAACATTTTAAATTTTTTTAACATGTAATCAAAATTGCATTCCATGTTACTAAGGGAAAAAAAATTCCAGAAATCATTGAATAAAATAGAATCCAAGCAATGGACTTGTGAGAGAGGGGTACCTAGCTATAATTCAATTTCATGAGTCTAACAGAAATTATTGTTTTTCAATCCAAGTCCCATTTATCATTTTATAGTGATTTCAAACTTGCTTCTTGAAGCCATTAATTGAGAGTTGGTGAATTTATACATAGGGCATCAAAAACAATCTGAGCAACATAATTGAGTGTCATGACCTCCTAATTTTTTTTTTAGGGAAGGATGGAATGAGTACAAGGTTTACAAGCTCCGTTGGCATATTTTTCAAACATATATCTTGAAATGAAAAAATTGCATTCCATGTTACCAAGAAAAACCCTAGTTGCAGAAATCATCGAATAAAACAACATCCAGACCATGGACTCATAGGAGAGGGGTACCCCTACATATAATCCAATGCCACACATCTAACAAAAATAATGGTTAATAGATCAGAATCATGGTTATATTTTTATAGTGAGTTGTAACTTGCTTTTTGAATCCATTCATGGACACTTGAGAAATTTCTATCAAGGGCATAAAAAACAATCCTGGTAGAAAAAATGAATGTTGTATCCTTCTGTAAGTTTTTTTGGGTGATTCTAACATGATAACAATGTTCACAAACTCCATTGGCAATGTTTTCAAACAAATACCCTATAATGCAAAAAATGAATTGCATGTTACAAAGCAAAGCTCTAGTTTTGGAAATAATTAAATAAAACAACATCTAGGCCATAAAATCATGGGAGAGGGATGAACCTAGATGTAATCCAATAATATGAGTCGAACAAATATATGGTTCATTTATTTGAGTCTAATTTACATTTTTATGGTGAGTTTTTTCTCACTTCTTTATGTCATTCAAGGACACTTAACAAATTTATACTAGGGGCATAAAAGAGAATTCAAGTAGTATGATTGCATGTCATAACCTATTGCAATTTTGTTTGGGAATGGCTGACATGAGAATGGTTTCCACGCAATTTATTGGTAGAATTTTCAAACATTTACTCTGTAATGCAAAAATCACATTACATGTTACTAAGTAAATCCGTATTTTTGGAACTCATCAAATAAAACAGCATACAAGCCATGCACTCATAGGAGAGAGATATCCTCATTATAATATAATGTCACAAGTCCAAAAAAATCAATGGTTCATTGATTTGAGTCATGGTTATCATTTTATAGTGAGTTCAAACTGTCTTCCTAAATCCATTTAGGGACACTTAGTGAATTTTGATAGAGAGCATAAAACTAATATGAGAAGCATAATTGAGTGCCTAACCTTATACGAGTTTGTTTGATAAATTCCAACATGAACACAATGTCCACAAGATCCATTGGAAGAGTTTTCAAACCTTTAACCATTAATGAAAAAAATTACCATTTAGGAACATTTTAGAATTGATAATGTGATTCTAGGGTTTGTGTTATTGATCAAAATATTGCAATCTCCTTCAACATATGACTAATATATATATGAACATCCTCAATGAAAAAAGGATTAAACACTAAAAGGAAAAGGCCCTTTAGCGGAGTTTATAGCATATTCTCCTTACAAAAGAGACCAAATATCCATTTCTAGTGGAGGTTAGTAGCGGAGGCTAGCGGCCAGAGGTTTTAGCAGAGGTTTTTATTTTGGTGCTCTTTCAACATAATTGCATCAATGCATCTCTAACATAAGCGCACCGGTGCATTCACCGATGCATCCTAATTTTTCACACCACAAGTCGAAAACATATTTATGAAACCAAAATAATTTCCAAATAACAATAGCGGTGTGTTCCATCACATACACCCGCATTGGTGCGTTTCCTAGAAACCACTGCACCACATACTATTTAAAAAATAAAATATTTAAGTAAAAACTAAACATGGTGCGTTCATTAACAATAACCACACCGATGTGTTTCACCAAAACCTAATGCACCGAACATTATTTATAATCTATTTTCTTAAAACACATATCTCAAAAGTCTAACAATGGTGCATCCTTATTGAAACGCACAAGGGCGTTCACAAGGCAGTAATGCACCACAATTTGATTTATTGAAATAGTATATATATATATATATATATATAATTTTATAATCGACAAAATATTTTAAAACCATTCTCGGTATGCTAAATGATATTTACGCACTGGTGCGGGTGGATAAACATAACACACCGGAAATCATTTTATGTAAAAAATATATTTTGTTATTTTCTTAAAAAAAATATTTTATTTTAACATCGGCTCATTCTAGTGCTTTCGACTCTAGATCGCACCGGTGCATTCTAACGTCGAGCAAATCGATGCAGGGTTTAATAAAAAATTTACCACAGCTGAAAACTCATGTTTACCCCACTTTAGTGCATCTAATCCCCTCTGCACCGGTGCTACCCTTCACCCACCTGGACGCCCTGACATTCGTGATCCACGTGGATGCATCATTGTATTGTACTAGTGGTTCGGTTTGTTTGAATTTTTCCAAACCATTTTGGAAAAATTCAAATTTACCATACATTACCAATATGCCTCCTTGACGCGTTGTTCAATAGGTAAAATGTTTGTTACTTCACAAAATCATTTTTAGTGGTTTATTTTTTAAAATTCAACCTTAAATTTCCCTTTTTTTTTAATTTAAAAATTATGCGCAGTGCATTCGAAACATTCGGCTCACACTGATATACCATGCGCCCTGTAAACTTTTACAGGTGCATCTGCAACTGTGCGATCCGAATGACTTGAACGCACTGCACAACATGGAAAAATGAAAAATAAAACCCACAGATGGTCACCAGTGAGTTACACATTTAAGGGTACCGTCATTCCGGTGCTCTTAAGTGTAATACACACATTGGTAATCACACCTTTTCTTAAAAAAATAATAAACATTTAATGGTGCGCTTACGCCACTCATGCACACCGAATATCAGTTCAATGACATGGTGTAAGTGCACCATTGATACACCTACTAAAACATTGAATTATCATAGACACCGGTGCTTTTAGTACAATAAAGGGCACCAGAATTCCAATGCTTGTTATTTTCTAGCACACCGATATTGGTACAATAAAACCATAATCATTTATACGGTGTGCATACGTCACGTAATCGAATTGGAAATGGTGAAATTATGTGAAATGGGCGCACCAATGACACCTTTGATAAACTTGTGAAAACACAATTAATGGTGCTCCTATGTCACATCATGGCACCGATGATATGGTGTGCTGACATTGCATAGGCACACCGTAAATATCTTTAAAATAATTTATAATTTTTTAAATTCAGTGTATTTGAATAATAGTGCGCTAATAATATTTAGGCGCATTGTCCAATTCAATTTAAATTTTTTGATATATAACCAGCGGTGTAGCATATATATTGTAGCCACTACTCGTTGATGCCTCTAGTATATAAGCGCACCGCTTATAAAACCATGAACACATAATTATCGGTGGTCCTATGTCACGTCAAGGCACCAGTTCACAGTGCGTTGATGTGGAACATGTGCACCATGAATATACTTGAAATAAATGATTGTTTTTTAAATTCAGTGTGTTTGAATAACGGTGTGCTAATAATATTTAGGCACACCATCAAAATCAATTTTAAATTTTTTTTATATATAAGCGGTGTGTCATAGATATTGTAGTGTACCGCTTGTTGGTGCTTCCAGTATATTAATGCACCGCTAATGGTGCATTTCTAATATTTATGGCATGCCAGTTTTCTTTTTTTGGAAAAAAATTTAATATTTTATTTTGGTAGATATAATCTTGTTATAATTATTTTATATATATTCTTATGGGATTGATTTATATTATATGTAAACCCAAGACGTTATTGCCGTGAGGAGAAGCAGCAATGCGAGGCATAGGTAGATCAGTACAGCTTCCACATAGAGTGGGAGGCTAGGGAGAGGGAGAGAGATTTATACCCTCATCCCATTACACCTCAGACTAGACACCTCTTGAGAGTTTTCGTACTCCTCAAGTTCTATGAGGAGGAGACATCACTCAAGGGGATCGATACATTTCTAACCTAGTTGATTGCCCATTGGGATCATTTTAGGCAGGCCTTTCAGTCCCGATGAGTGGTTCCATCCCACTAAGGAGGGAATTTACTTTATCACTTAGCTCTCTGGGAGAGGTGAGGACCTTCCTCATTTCCCTAAGGTTCTAGTTGGAGCTATAGAAATGAATCGGCTAATATATGTTCATAGATATGTTTATCAAAACATCTCGGAGCCTTCTTAGTTCCAAGTCAGCGGTGGGAAAATTTCCATTGTTTCTTTTGGTAGAGAGGATGTGAAGTGCCTTTCTTTGTTGGTGATGACTATCGCATATTACACCATGGATGGGCAGCGCATTAGCTGTCGTTTATTATATTATTTCAATTCTTTGGTGCAAGCACCTAGATGCATTAGGTGGTGTGCTACTTTTTTACAACAGTTTTGTTATGCTCTTAGTCGATGTTGTGCATGTATTGGCGTGAGGGGGAACTTCCCCTTCAGTTTTAATTTGTTTTGTATTTGTTTGAGATATTTATGGAAACTAGGACATATTTTGACATGCCCCCTCCTAGGTTGAGGACAGATCTGTGTATGCGCATGTGGGGATAGATGATTCCCAAGAGGGGGCAGCCATAGTTTCCTATGAGGATCACTGCCGATGTGCTTGACATGATAGGCGGTGAGGACCAACCTCGATTAGATATGATTTCTTATCCATATGTGGGGTTGGATTTGAGAGGGTGTACCAACATCTTCTTCATCTAGGATGAGCCACCTGATCACGTAGGTAAATTTAGCATTATGTTTAATTTAATCTATTTTAATTTTATTCTCGTTATTCTTAATGCAAATGAAATATCTTTTAAATTGTTATATTAAATTCATGTTTAATGAAATTTTCTAATTATTATTGTGTACTATATATTTTACATATATTTTCACATTTGATATTGATGTGGGGCCTCCTTCATCACGGGATGATGAGGATGAGGACATACAGATGCAAGATCAGTCGGAGGTGCCTCATCTAGCCAGACCTAGCCTTCCATGGAGGCCTCAGTGTTATATTTTCATACTTTAATTCAATATTATATAGGATATGAACTTAAAGAATAACAAACAAAGCAAAACACAATATCCATAATAGTTTTCCTCGGGGAAACCATAAAGGAGAAAACCCTGCAACTTCCTCAAAGATAGATTCGTCACCAATACAATATCACAAAATGGAATAAACCAAAACAGGATAGTCTTCTACAACTCTCTCTCTTTCTCCTATGCGAACTTGTCTTCTCTCTCTCACTTATGCGAACTTGAGTGAGTGAGTGTGTGTCCAAATGAGTGATCCCGGCTCTCTATTTATACTTTACTTTTGGGGTGACCTTTTACATAACTAGGTCATCCTCAACTAAATTGTTTGGGCTGAATTCTCCAGGATGATACTAAATAATACATTTAAATTTGACCTTTTGGGGAACTATTGCCCCGATTTATAACGGAGGATTTTAACTCAATGACCTCGTATGACTAAGCATAATAATGACATCCCCGAAGAGAGGAAAAACATCTCCATCAGAGGTACAAATAAAATACAATAATAATAACAATATAAAATACAAGGGAATATCTTCTGAAGTTACAATTACAACAACACTCCCTCTTAACTAGGAAGGTATTCTCTTGCCACAGTCATCAACCCCTTGGACACAATTTTGGAAAATGTCATCATCACTGGAACATCATCATCAACACTGGAAGATGCTCATCATCACTGGACAATGTCATCATCACTGGAAGATGCTCAAGATACGTGCATTTGCGGGAGACTATTTTTTCCATCACAACTGTAACTCTATAAATATATGCGGTGGTACTCGCCAGGAAGTCGGACATGCAAGAAGATAGAAGCAGAGCATCGTATTGAAGAGATAAATGGATTCAGAGGAGAACTTGCACGTGAATCTAGCTGCCACAGCAGATGCAGCTAGAGTAACGATACTCCTTTTGATCATCGTATTGTTCTTGAAATATCGTTTGAAAATGAAGAGATCAAGGAATCCAGAGCCGCAGACTCTGGGGCCATCTCCATGGCCCATAATCGGGAATCTGCATATGTTGGGAGAGTTGCCTCACTGTGCTCTGATAGACCTTGCACAAAAATATGGTCCCATTATGTTTCTGCGCTTGGGATCCATCCCTACAGTGGTGGTTTTGGCTCCTGAGATGGCCAAACATTTTCTCAAAACTCATGATCTCATCTTTTCCAGCTGACCCTTAATGGCCGTTGGAAAATACATGGCCTACAATTTCAAGGACGTCGCGTTAGCCCTATATGGAGATTACTGGAGGCAGATGAGAAAAATATTCATCTTAGAATTGCTCACTGCCAAAAGAATCGAGTCCTTCCAGTCGGGGCGAGACGAGGAGCTATCTGCAATGATTCACTCCATTTGGAATGAAAGCAAGAACGGGGCGAAGGCTGTCAACCTGAGAAAGGTGTTGTCGTCTCTCATGACAAATATAATATGCAGAATGCTGATGGTCAGAAAATGTTCGACGGACGTGCCCGATAATTTGGCGACCTATAAAATATTGGGGAAAATGGTGCGGGATTTGTCGCCTTTATCCGGTGCTTTTGACATTGGAGATTTCATTCCTTGTTTGGCTTGGTTAGATTTGGGGGGAATCAGAAGGCGCATGAAGAAAATGCACTAAGAATTCGATTCCTTGACCGAGAAAATTATCGATGAACACATTGTAAACAAGCGAGCAAACGGCCAGCACGGGAACGATCTTGTAGACGTGCTGCTTGACATCTCTGAGAGGGTGGCCGATGAAACGGACAAAAAATTAAGCAGCAGGAACGACATAAAGGTCCTCATTCTCAACATGTTGATTGGCGGAATTGAATCATCAACAGTTACTCTGGAATGGGCAATGTCGGAGATTTTGATGAATCCTGCTGTGATGAAGAGATTGCAGGAAGAGCTCGAGTCGGCTGTCGGCAAAGATTGCATCCGCCTGCTCCACTTCTGGTTCCCCACGAGTCAAGGGAGATGTGCATTGTGGCAGGATACAAGATCCCTGCTAAAACGAGACTTATAGTCAATGCGTGGGCGATGGCGACAGAGCCGGGTGTATGGGGAGAGGATGTTTTGGCCTTCAAGCCGGAGAGGTTTATGCAGGTGGGTGGAAAACACAGAAATATAGATGTGAAAGGTCACGACTTTGAACTCATTCCCTTCGGATCTGGCAGGAGAGGGTGCCCTGGGATGGCTTTGGCTCTTGAATCTGTTAGCCTTGCACTTTCACGTCTGCTGCATTGCTTCGACTGGAGTTTGGAGTGTAAAGATGGAGTCCAGGAGGAACTGAATATGAGTGAATCGTTTGGTCTAACGATGTCACGATGCTTTGATCTCTTTGATGTTCCAGCCATGAGGTCGCACGCAGGAGTTTGAAGGTTAATGTATGGTAACATTTCTGCATTTATACCAATGCCTAGCCACTTGTCTTGCATCCGATTCGCTATGTTTTGTCTGTAAATTTGTCCAGTTTGTCATGAATTCATAGGTCAGAATAGCTTATTGGGATATAGATATAGCAATAGATGTGGTTCACAACTCCCTCAACTATAGTATCCACAGTGATGTCATCAACTAGTATCCTCAATGGTAAGGTTTGTTGGTTATTATACTCATAGTGAGAAGGTTGATTGGTTATTATATTTATAGGCATGTGTTTATATTTCACAATAATTTATGTGTTTATATTTTATAATTTATGGTGAATTAATATTTAGTCATGTAATTTTTTTTCTTTTTGATTTTCAATGGAGGTTGATTTGGTATGAGGATGAAACAAGTGTACTATCTAGATAAATTGGGGTAGCTCAAGAGGTTAAGTTGAAAATTGGTTGTAAATGGTTCGTATGAGAATGAAACAAGTGTACTATCCAAATAAATTGGGGTAGCTCAAGTGGTTAAGTTGAAATTGGTTGTAAATGGCACATCACCTGTTCGATTTCCCCCAAACTCTATTGCTATCGATTCTCCTAAACAAAAATAAACGAGGTGGCAATGTCCCCGATGTTTTGTAAAAAAATAATTATTTTTAACACATTCCATATTAAAAGTTACAAAGACATTACTACTAACTCTTGTTTAAATAATTATATTTCACTATAATTTAATATTTAAAAATCTTTTATCTCGAATGGAACTAAGTACTTCAAATTCGAAGAGAAAGTATAAATGGAGACAAAGAAACAAAAAGATCTAAGCTCTTCAAGTTTTGGTAATATTTGATTATGTTCTCATTTGATTAAAAGTTAATATTTTAATTCATTTTATGTTGGTTGGTTACGGACTTTATACAAAGCCGAAGCTTTTCTTTTCATTTCTATGGTTTAATTTTTTATTATTTTTTTAGTAATGGTGATGTAAATATAAAATTTGAATTATAAATGAAAACTAATTATTATCCAAACTTATTTGTGAAATTGAAGAAAAACAATTGTAGAATAAGAAAGATAATATGTCAATAAAAATAAAAAAGATTAGATGGAAAGAATTCAGATATTTCATATTACTGATTATTTAAATTAAATAATAATAATAATAATAATAAATAAATATTATATAACAATTCAACATATAATTAATAATATTGCATAGTATCTAGTTAGTTTGTGATTTTTAAAAAAATTCATAAAGTTATTAAAGAGATTAATTAAATTGATATAATAGTAATTCATCTTTATAAATATGCAATAAAATATCTTAAAATTTTCCACAATTTTTTTCAATAATTGAAAAGAAATTAATACTTAGCAGAAAGGTTTTCTAAAAATAAACATTGCTGGAAGTAAACATCCTAGAGCAGTATTATAGTATTATATCTGTAATAATTTGATCTCAAACATCCAGGCCATTTATATTATGTAAGGAAATTAAAATATATGTAGGCCAGAAAATTTGTTGTGTAATACCATAAAATCCAGCAGTTATTAATTTATGCATAAATGAGAGCGAAGCATGGAGGTGCCATAAATCCAACATAGATTAATTTATGCATGAATCGGAACGAAGCAGTTATTAATTTATGCATAAATGAGAGCGAAATGGAGGTGCCATAAATCCAGCATAGATTAATTTATTTATGCATAAATCGGAGCAAAACATGAATTTATGTTGGTCTACTCTAATGAAGCCAAACACCAAAATGATAAGATCATGCTAATATAAAAAAAATATATAGCGACTGTGAAAAACGTCCAACCCCCTAAGACAAAGCAAGTGGGCATGAAAACTCTTGAGAAGTGCAGTGCACCAAAAATAGTGAAGTGGAAAACTGTGAACTCTCGGAAGATATGACTGAATATGTCGAATAAAATCAAAATAGATTTGGGATGGACCATAGCAAAAATGATGCAACAATTCTCCTGGGGGATC
Organism: Larix kaempferi; assembly: GCA_027924585.1. NCBI lineage: Eukaryota > Viridiplantae > Streptophyta > Pinopsida > Pinales > Pinaceae > Larix > Larix kaempferi. The sequence continues at coordinate 8,369,020 of BSBM01000206.1, forward strand.
CAGAACTCGTATTGTCTTATTTCATCAAGGGTCGCAAAGGATTCCAGAGATGACAGTTCAAACAAAATCAGACATTGTTGTCAATGAAGCTTTGAGGACAAAGCTTCTCTTAAGGGGAAGGCAATGTAACAATAAAATAATAAAATAATATTAATATTAATTTATTATTAATTAAAGACTATTTAAGTCAATAGTCATGCCCTTTTACGAAAAGGTGCATGACGGGTTTATATAAACCCCAAACCTATGTAACTATTAATCATCTATCATACATTCATTTTTACATTACTACTTAGTCATTTATGACTTTCTTATGTTACTTGTATTGGTTATTTACTTAGTAAGGAACTCTTGTTCCTTCATTGATGCCCTGGTAAGTAGGGCCATATTTTTGGAGACGGAACTTTCAAAAGTCAAACAATATTGGAAAGTGGTTACCGGGGAAGACAAGTATTGTAGCTAGAATCTACAGGAATAGTGGTCTCAAAGAACCCTGAAAGATGAATGGCCCAGAATAGAGGAAGACTTTCAAGAAAGGTGTATCAGAGCTCAGGGTGGGCCAAAAAAACTTCATTGGGGATATAGGACAAAAGGAGTTTTTAATATCAAAGAGGCCTATCAGATATTGACAAGGAAATAGGAGATCCAGTCATAGGAAGTTTGGAAAAAAATATGGAAGAACAACCATTGGCCCAAAGTGGCCATTTTTCTATGGCTAGTGGTCCACAAAATTGTCATCGCAGAAAACCTCAAGAAGCAGGGACTGATTGGTCCATCTCAATGCACCTTATTTGTTGTTGTGGAAGACACAATAGATCACCTATTGGATGGATTCCCCTTTGCATCCTCTCTCTGGGACAAAGGGGAGGAAATCTTCATATTATCGAATAGAATTAGAGGGCATCCGGATCACTCAGTCAGCAAATGAGACATGAAGGAGTTCCAAAATCCCATCATTAATCATATCTGGACCCTATTCCCCGAGTTCTTGCTTTGGGGAATGTGGCTGGAATGTAATAACTAAATATTTCAGGATAAAAGTTCAACCTTTGAGATGGTTTGGGCCAAAATTACTCTCCAAATCTAGGAATTAATCAGGATTGGCAATTGGAACGAAAAGGACTGAGACATGGATCACGTAGACAAAAGAATCCTCACTACTTGGGGAATTTCATGGTCAGACCCGACTCCTTCCTTAAGACCCCCCAACTCAAATTCCCATTCTAGCCCTGCCCAATGGTCTCCCCCCCAATGGGTATTCAAGATGAATTTCGACAATGCTTCCAAAGGGTATTTGGGGTCTACAGGTTTCAGAGGGGTCATTAGGGACCACGAGGGACATATCCTAAGCATTTTCCTAGGACACATAGGAAAGAACACCAACAATGTGGCTAAGTTGGATGGGATGATATACAGTCTAAATTTGGTGGCAAGAGAAGGTTGGGAACCTGTCATAGTGGAGGGGGTCATCATCCATATGGAAAAAAAACTATAGAACAGGAAAATGATATCTAAGGTGGTAGCTAGTTGATGGCTAGAATTCAGGATCGAAAAAATCCATTTAGCTCTCACTACGCCCCACGCATGGACTTTTTCCCATGTTAAGCGAGAAGGTAGTAGTGTGGCGAATTACATGGCAAATGCGGGTGAAAAGGAGAAGTGTCATGGAAGGGATGGACATGTGGCTTCTTTAAGGATTGGGAATGGTTAACCTAGTGTGCATTGTTGGTGCGTGAGGACAGCTGGCTATCAGATGGGGATGGCACTGACATGTACAATCCCCATGCGAGGACTGCAGTAAACCATGTTCCCAGAGCGGCGGACACATGGAATAATGACAACCCTCCTCTCTCCGGCATCGGGGAATTTTACTGGAGGTGTATGCCATTGAATGCAACTCTTAGCTCTTGTGTGAACCGTGAAGAGGGAACGGTACATCCTAGTACGAGGCATGCATATGGATGTCCTTGAGATGACGTGAAAGAATGATGAGAAAGCAGGTTGAATCCTGCAATTTAATGGGAATGTTAATGATCTAATATGGGCAATTAACCATCTACATACCTCACTCAAAAAGCGATTGAATGAAACATCTGAGGCAAGACCATAGTAGGGACGACCACACAATGTGCACTTGTGAGGCTCAATACTAGGATGGGGATGTGCCGATGGTCCTGTGCTAGTGGATGGTCTTGCACTGGACGATGGTCCTGCATGGTGACGACCTGGTGTATGTACCACACCAGGAATAGATGTCCCTTCCTCACCCATATGCTGAACCATAGTGCCATGGTGAACAACCGCCCGTGCCAAACTCAAAAATGCATCACGTGTCTGTGGAATAACACGATGTGTAGGTGGGACATTAGCCCAGGCAACTTCCTGCGAGGTGTAGCGATAGAGCGATCCTGGTCTCGAAGCCTCGCATTGGGTTGGTTTTGGGGCATCCCCCCATCGATCCCCTGAAACTGCAAGATATCAAAATAGTTTACGTGTTTATGTAACATGAACTCTCCATACATCTTTCAAAGGAAATATAGGGGAATTTCCCTGTTCTTATGTGGTGGCATATCAAAAACCATGTACCATTTGTCCATCCAGTTATCAACAAATGGTTGAAATGTGCACCACTCAATAAAGATATGAGACCTGTTTGCATTTGGGATTTCCCCCGATCGAGGGTCCCTAAACAATGCAAATATGAGCTCTTTGGATATTTTCAACTTTTTTATTGCATTGTAGTCTAGCCCATCAGCATATTCTTGTCTTTTTCTTTCTCTATATGATGTAATATCATATAGTACATTGCTAGACTGTGAAATGGTGTCAACAATTGCATCCAAGGTTTATGAAAGTGAGCAGAAAATCCTGTCACCACCACTAAAAGCTACACTAATGCCCCTCAGGTGGGCAAGCTCAATTAGTATCTCGGCATTGTGTCTATAGCCACAACTGCAATAAAAACATCAATATGAAAATCATTAGAAACATATACATGGTATATAATGACGTCTCTTCAAAATTGAAAATGTATTAAATCAAACTCAAGTAAGCAATTTAATGACATTCACTTACATACATTTAAAGCTTGAAATTAAACACTTAACAATTAAAAAGTAAGTTTCTGAAGTTAAGGCACTTCTTAACCCTCATTGGTGACTTTTCCATGCAAACTTGGGTTTAGACTTATAAGAATTTATGAGTGTTATTTTGACATGTTTTGGCTTTTACGTCCCTTGCAAAAAACGATATTTCCATCAACTTCATAAGCTAACATTAAATTTATTGATTTCAACATATTATGCCTTGTGGTTGGAGGGGAGGACAAAGTGGCATGGAATGAAATGGATATGTATGAGTTTGTGTTGCCAATATGATTACATATACTTGAGATGAATATCAATGATTAAGATGTTGAATAGTCAACTAGAGATTGTGACTAGAATGACAATAACAACAATGTCAACTTAATAAGATATCACAAGTGGAATATGACAGTGTTATCTCAGAATTATCACATGTATATTTATTAATGATCCAAGTATTATGATATGTGATTGATATGACAAGATGGTTGATTAGGAGGATGAAGATTAAGTTGAGATAGAACAACTAAATTTAAATGTCATAGTCCTAGGACTGTGAATACATTCAGTTAATGAATAAGTAAGGATAGGATATGACTTGTTAGGCTTTGAAAGATGGTTAACGTAACATGCCTGAGGGCATGTCAGGTGGTAAAACTCAGACCAGTGTCTTAAACACGGTCTTTAAAAGGGATGGAATTTTAGGATAGATGTAGGGTTAGGACAACATCCAAGGGAAGAAGGACCGAGATAGGTAAGAATGTTAGAAGGGTTTTAGGATAGGTTTGTAAGAGTAGTTACTAGGTCAGGGCCGCAGGTCTTTCTGAGTGTAGATTAGGATTGTTGGATATGTAAACGATAAGGGCGAGGGCCTATTAGGATATGTGAGGCAAGAAAAGGGGTGATACAGGGCTGCCACCAATCCTCTAAATATCATTGACTCGATCCTGGTTTGGAACACTCTCACGACACACTCTAGGTAGTTCATGGGTGTTCACCATTTCCATTGTTCTATAAACATGGAAACCAACCAAAAGTGACACGGGAAAATGGGGAAATTGTGGACTAGAATACAATTGGTTGTAGATGAGCTTCGAGACTCGACATGTCTTTGAGTTGAATTGACAGTCCCAGAGCGTTGAGTAGATTGATTGAGGGTGTGGATAGGGTAGGCCCAAGAGGCACTTTGTTAATGTGTTTTGGCATTTAGTTAAGGGTGCTTAACTAAGAGGCAATGTATAACTACATACACTTGTGATGAAATTTTGATTATGTTCATGGACAAATGATTGTGATGAAATTTTGAGAAACTAAGTTAATAATTTTTTATGCATTTTTTCTATTCACGCTTGTGCATGCATTTCATCTTGTTATGGCCATTTCTGAGGAAACTTATTCAATTAGTATCATGGGAAATGACCTTTGAGGATTGGAAATTTGGGTTTCATGTGGATGGATACATTGTAGAAAGGGAGGAGTTCTATTTTTTTCGATTTTTGGTTGCATTAGGAATTTTTGAGTTCTTGAAAAGGGATTCATTGTAATTATTCACTCATCTTGGTTGAGGGAGATGTGAATTTAATTAAAGATTGGGTTATTTCCAATTTGATAAATATTACAAATTTAGGTTGTTTTAAACTATTAAAAAACGGTAATTTAGGTTTAGAATCGACAAATAAATGGTATGGGTGAATGAATTACCTAATTAGATGACAATCCACCAGTGAATTTTCCACCCCTCCAATGAAATCCAACTCCTCCAACACTCTAGGGCACGCTGCCAAGCTCGAATTCGCATTTCTGATGCGTGAAATGCGCCGTGGGTGGTCGGGGGTGGTCGGGACTGTGTATTTAAATTTATTTTAGATTTACAAAACACATTTGCATTTTGGAACTACATAACTTGTATGTGTTTCGCAATTATATAACGCGTACGTGTTATGTTTACCTATCCTACATGTCTAGTGACATGTCAGGCTCGGGTTTTACCTTATCAGGAATGTGTTTTCAAAAACTAGGATTGCATCTAAAAGGTCCCTCATCTTCTTGCACACACCCTTGATCAAAAGCAAGAGCTTTAGAATAACTTAAAAAAAAAGCTATAAAACTTTACCTACAAAAGAAGAAAAGGCTAACTAGTAGTTAATGCTTAGGTATGGATGGATAACACTGAGCTAACTAAATATAAATCTAAAGAGATAGTTCAGTGAAGTTACCATTAAGATAATTTATTTATCCCATATCGAACTAAGTTAAAGTTATAGCTAATTTAAAAGATAAGTTCACATATCTAGTTATGTTAGATAAGATAATGATCTAAAGTAAATTAATTAAAGTCACTTAGATATATGTTTACTAATCAACTAAAGATTGTCTGAGTAAGACGATGAGTTAAAATCAATTAAAGATAAATTAAGTCAAGTTTGAACAAGAACTTGTCTTGGTAGTCTAAACCTAAATTCTACTATAAAAAGGACACTAATGTGTTCTTAAAGGGGTTTGAGTTCTTCTTCTTTTTCTTCATCTTCGAAGGCAAAGGAGGAGAGTAAAGATAAATAAAATCGACTAAAAGAAAAGAGTGCATTAAATTGACGCCTTAGTGGATTCGTGCCCACCTCGAGAGTGGTATCTCGGTGGAAAACCTACGCCTGACAGAGATCAATTTGGATGTGAGGAACATTGAGATCAAACTTCAAGTCGCCTATTCTACTTTGTGAAGATAAGTGTATTATCTTTTTAATTTCGAGCAAGATATTATGTCTTATTATGTGCCTCTAAGTAATTGTTTAATTTAATGTCTTATTATGTGCCTCTAAGTTTAGGTATTAGTTATTTATATGCCAAAGAGGATTTCTTTTTTAAATTGTTATATGCAAGCGTGAAGTTTAGGGGCATCGTAAACAATATGAGGGTTAGAGTTCTGCCATTGAATGCGTACCTTCAGCCGAGACAGGTATGTAATTATTTATCATTTCTATTTTCATTAAGTTATGGTTTCTGCTATCCAGATTTAAGAAGCTAATTATTAAATGAATGATCACTGGCGATCAGTTCATATATAGGATGTTGAAATTTTAGATTTTAAATTTAGAAAGAAAATCTCATTGAAAACGCAGGTAAAAGGAAACCATTGTTGTGAAGCCCGTATTGTTTTCCCTTATCCTCTACCTGTGCCGAAGCTTGAATGCTTATTTACCTTATGCCTTCAATAAATGCGTTAACTGTAGTTTCATGATATTTTGTGCCTAACTGGTGTCCCAGTCCCCTGTTTTCGTTTGCCTCACATCTAAAGCGAATTCCATTATATTCACGCTGATATCCTTCAGTAAACGTTAAAATACAGTCAACACTTTATGCAAGTGTTTGTATTCTGGAAATTTGATTTGGACTGAGTCAACGTGTATTTGATCAAAGGAGTGTCTACACAGATCTCCGTGTCTCAGAATTCTTTTGCTTATCCCTTCCCACTGTATGTCATGCGTTATACAAGAGTGCAGCTTCGGTAGGAAGTGAAATATTTGTTATATATGTGAATATGTCACTTGAATATGTGAATATATGTATATTTCTTGAAGCAAGGTTATCTCACGTCTTTTGGGTCACATGATAGGATACGGTTATGTGGTGCATTATAATATGTTGATTTTAGTCACGTTGTATTTAGATTATAATTGTATTATGTTAATGAAGCATTACCTTTTCATGCATCCACTCCCGCTTGGTCCATTAAAATAATTTTTGAGTATGGCAAGGATTTAGGTTCTAAAGAACAAAATCATGTTTACGAATATTCATGTATATTTTCCATGTTATGACTTGAAGCTAAAAGGTTATATATTTCCATCTTTATATCTATATATATACTTAGATGATAGTGCTTTGGATCATAAGGGTATAGATTCATATATGTGTATCTATGTCGAATTATCGAATGTATGGATAAAGGTAGAATTATGAGACTAATTTATGGGTATAATTTGCATACATTTTGATTGAAATAAACACATATAAAAGTTATATGTTGATAGTAGGAATGAGAATTGAATATATAGATATATGAAGCTAACTCAAAGTTCTAAATAAAGTATGTGTTAGAAATGTTCTCATATTTTTATGAAATGGGTTGAATAAATTAAGTTTAAGATGTACATTCAACGCATTTTTTATTAGCATACATGGTTAAAGTCATTCAAAATCTATACATTATAGAAAGTGGTTGTATATATGATATTATATATGAACTAGGACATGCATTGTATTTTGTATTAGCATACATGATCAAAGTAATTCAAAATCTATACATTATAGAAAGTGGTTGTATTTATGCTATTATATGTGAACTAGGACATGCATTGTATTTTGGAGAGTTATGTTTTAAAATAAAACATATTATGAATGTCAGAGTATAGGAAATAGGAGTATGTTATATATATATATAGTATTAGGACATTAAAGACCATGCTTGATGTATGGGTAAAAATGCTAAGATTGTAATTAAAATGATGAAGTTATAATTGTAACCATTTCAACATAGTACTATAATTCTAGATGCTTAAGTTTCATATACACTAAGCATTAACGAGAATTATTGTGCATGGGGGATTTATAAAATATACATTATGTATAGAATAAAGGTCTACGTATATGACAATAAAAATTGTACTTGGGTACTCCATAAAAGAGGATTATTTTTGGAGATGTTAAATACTAGAAGGAGAAAGCAATTATAGGTGGTTTCAAAAGGAGTAGTTAATTAGATATGAATATGATTTAGTAAAAGGGTACTTATGGTTATCTTCTGATAATAATTGTGTTAGGAGATATTTAACATAATAGAGAGATCATATCTATCACATGATTAAAGAAATTACTAGTGGAAGAATTAGTAGGATGAAGATCCATTCCATCATGAGGATTCCAAAGAAGTTACTTAGTGAATGAAACCAGAACTATGGTCCTGAAGGTAACTTACGTAAACCAGTGCTTTACGACAAATATGAAGACCCTTAAAGAATTTTTTTTTAGGGCGTATCTTGAGGGATATTACGGAGAATAGCATTCAATGTTAAACAAGTTCATGCACTGTAAAACTACCTCGGTCGGGAGGCATGGTTATGCTATTGTCATAGTAGACTACTTCACCAAGTTGGATGAGGGTATGCCTACGTACAAAGAAGACGGTATGACTGTTGCACTATTTATGTTCAATCACATCATTGCAGGATTCAGAGTCCTTAAATCCATCGTCACTGAACATGGATCAAATTTCCAAAACAAGATGGTGGATGAACTAAGTGCTAGGTTAGGTTTTCGGCATGAGAAATCAAATCCCTACTACCCTCAGTCAAATGGACAAGTAGAGGCCATTACCAAGGTCTTAAAAACCATGATTCAACATATGGTAGGGACACATAAGTCCAACTGGAATACCATGCTTTTTTCATCCCTATGGGCATATAGGAATTTTGTCAAAACTGCCACTAGTTTTACGGCATTTTAATTGGGCTACGGACTAGAGGTAGTACTACCTATTTAGTGCTAGATTCCATCATTGAAACTCATTGTTGAACTCTTACCCAACACCACCGTCGAGGAATAACATTTTCTATACATGGAAAAACTTGACGAATCCTGCCGTGACGCAGCTCTTCCTAACGAAGCTCATAAGAAGCACATCAAGGGCGAGTATGACAAGTTAGTCAAACCTCGTATCTTCAACGAGGGAGATTTGGTCCTCACTTACGACCAAAAACATGATAAACTAGGTGCAAGTAAACTTGAGTCCATGTGGCATGTTCCATATGTGGTTAAGTGTGTGTTGAAAAAAGGAGCATATAAACTTGAGGATTATGACGGAATATCTTTGGGAAAGCCTCATAATTGGCTCTACCTAAAGCAGTACTATGCCTAAGCCATTTACACATTAGTACTTTGTATATATTGTACATGACGTGTGTTTTGAATGGTGTGACACTTTATTTTTAGTGTGTTAGAATCTTATCATTCTGCTTATACCATGCTCTTCCTGGATGTGCAGATGACAACATCTTTTGGATTTGCAGACGGCGCTAGCCGGAACACCCTTAAACTTGCTTCGGTAGCTTGGGTACTCTATTTCTCTACCAGCGAACTGATTAGTTCAGGAGGAACTTTCTTATGGTTTTCCACCAACAATGTCATCGAGTATCATGCGATAATTGGATTATTGAATGACGCATATTGCTTGAGTGTGGAAGACCTTGTTATCTATCTTGATTCGCAACTAGTGGTCTCCCATATTAATCGAGTCTATGCTATCTGCAATCCCATGCTACTCCTCCTATTCTGGGGAGTACGCCTCTTGGAGAGGTCCTTTGAGTCAATTCAATACCGACACATTTCGAGAGACATGAACACTGTTGTTGATTCCCTAGCCAATTTTATATTAGATTGGTACATTGCACATTCATAAGCATTTCCATCAAAGATGCATAAAACGACACAACACTTAATATAATCATAGTATGTAAGAAAACATCCATAAGATCCTGAATCATCATAGAACACATAATGTACAAAACTGCAAAATAATGTTTATATATATAACCATCATGTACAAAAATGTGGTATTATTACAAAATCTGAAGCAGATAGGCTTTCCGTAGGTCCTAGCTGCAAAAATCTAAATCGTATAGATTTCAGTACATATACATCACACATGATTTATCCCAGTGGATGCTCATGACAGCAGACGATGGCCCTATCTACTCTATGGAGCAGTGGACCAAAGCATGGAGAGACTCCAATAGTATGACGCTGGTAGTGGTGAGGTAGATAATATAAAGGTACGTCGGGTATTTCCAACGTCAATCTTTATAGGTTCTCCTCCATCTTGCTCAACTCCTCTGTTGCATCCTGATGAGAAACCGCTATATCCCGTACCACCCCTCTTCTCTCGATCGGAGAAGCGCCTATCGGGCAAGACAAACCAACATCTGCATCAAACATGTGTGAACCATCAATACTACTCCCAAAAAAATTAAAAAATTATAAAATGCAAAAACCCAACAAGATTTTCGTTCTTACCTAGGTCTCCCCACTGCTCACCCTCAGGAAGGGACAAGCTTGGGTCTCCCCTGAAATCTGTACCCGCGTACATATAATGCTCAATAATGACGAGATTCTTGTGTAACAACTTGAAGAAGGTGGGACCAAAACTGATGATGTGACCCCCGCCTCCATGGCGGGCCATGACCTTGGACCACCTAACCATGTGAGGATCTTGAAGATCGAGTTCCTCTAGCTCAAATTGTGGCATTAGCAATGGAACCTATTGGAAGAAGAATGATACCATAATGGATCAATATCCAAACTGTTTCAGCTCACCCAAGTGGAATTTGGTGAGTTTTTCCCTAACATTGGTGAGGATCCCTTCACACTAGTTGAAGGCAGTAGGTGCCATACACTCAATGGAATAGAGCATATGGGCTTTAGTGTCCTGATGAGTAACCGTGATTCCCGCCAGTCGCTCTATGGTGAATAGAACAGTATGCAGGGGTCGATCTCTGACATTCTTGATGGGAATTTTCTCAACAAGCATTTGTGTCCCCGACGTGCAAAATTGAGCCACAAAGCTCTCACTAGATTGGTCACTACCCCACAAACCAGATAGTGAAGTTGGGGCTCCCCTCGTAGACAAACCCGTCAGCAAATAGACATCCTCCACATCCAAAGTAAGAATGTGGGAAGACACATGGAAGTGCTGCTGATTCGGATCCCACAATCCGATTAGGTAATCTAGTAACAGTACTTGGGCCCTCATTCCTTATATGTGAAATAAATTTAACAAGCCACGTCATTGGAATATATTCATTAAATTTGGGTCATTTTTCGCTTGGGAATATTCCATTTCATGCTCGATTTCCTTCTATTGGACCATGGTGCAAGTCAATACCAGCATAAACATTAAATTGATGCATATTATAACCTTTCTCAAGCATTCGATTGGGCTTCTTTGGCCCCATTTTTTATTTTTTCATGTGGATCTGCGTCGATACACCCCGCCTTTACGGACAGTGCGTCAACGACGCACTTCCCCCATGCGAGAAGCACATCAGAGAGCCCTCGACACACTTCCCACAAAGGGAAAGTGTGTCACCAAGGGTGCGCACAATCCCCTCCTTTACAATCCAAAAAACCCTAATATTTGACCAAAAAACATAAAACTAATCCACTAGATAGGTAGATAGCAGGGTTAAGGCCTACCTATCGCTAACGTGGTGAGGAATAGATGACCATGGCCTCTACCATCAACGTTTAAAAATCAGCTCCAAAGTGGTGTTTTTACTATTTCCAACTTGGTAAAAAAACATTGGTAACTATTTCTTACTATTTGACTTTTATATAAAAGAAAATGGAATATTCCCTTTTAAAATTTTCTTTTATGGGTCTTTTTTGCTATAGTTGGTAATCTCTTTACGCCTAAACACCTTATTGTCATTTCTGACTTAGTTTTTGGAGTTCACAGATGACGTGAAGGGGTGTTCTGACTTTATTGGAGACCATCATTGACATTTCATATTTTTCATCAAGTGTGAGTAAGTCGTTGAGTGTTTTTTATGCTATTATACCACTCATTAAAATCAAATATTAATGGCATCGAGCTTACTTTTGTCCTTTCTCATGCTCATGAAACTATGAGAATAAGTCACCGAGTTATATTTTATCACTTTTTTGGGCTCATAAAACACCCACGAAAAAGGAACCCCTCAGAGTTCCTCTTTAAGCTCTTTTCAGACTTCCTAAATATGAAAAGATCGCCAAGCAAACTAGATTCTTTCATGCTTGTAAAAGTATTTGAAAGGTCGTCTCTCTGGTGATAATTTACCCCCTTTTCGGACTAGGAGGACTATTTATGAAAAAGGAGCGCTCAGGTTAATCATGATTGGAAGATGTCTTATTCATGTTGTTTTATTGTTTTTCATATGAGGAGACTAAATTTTACGAAAAAGAACCCTTTGGATTCTTCTTTAGTTCTTTTTAGACTCTCTAAACATGAAATGATGTCGAGTTTTCCTTCTCTGGACTCGTTAAAATATGACATTGAAGGGTCCGTTTTGGGACAAACCCCTCCTATCTTAGGTTCATAAAACATATGAGATCAGACTTGTCCGAAGGATGATCTATACCAAGCATATGTTACCCTCCTCAAGCTCATTAAAAAAAATAGGTACTCATCGATCATGATGGGGATAAGGAAATATTTTTTGTTTCATTTTAATTATGATAGTACTTAGTCACTCTTGAACATGGAACTCATTTGCATATGCATTCAAACACTTGGATAAGATGCTTGTCTTCAAGCCCCACCAATTCCATGAGTATTTTCACTCTTTTTAGTCATTCAAAGAATGTTTCCATCATCAGTTGCATTAGGGGTTGTTTTCATTCTCGTCATTTCAATGCTACCAAGTCATGCCATTCCCATGTTCAAGAGAGGTCTATTCATCGAAGTCAATCTTTATAGTCACTCTACCTTCTATCATGTCGATCATTCCTGAGGTAATACCAAGTGTCGCTCTATAGTCTTATCTACTCTAAAACATTTTTGATCGCGTTTCGTGTCAATGATGGGGAAGAATCATGGCCCTCCTTCGACCAGATTATCCTTGTCAACTTCAACAAATCATCCGAGGATTAAACCTAGAAACTATTCAAGTACCTTGGGCCTTCATGCATGAATGGCAGGTTACCTCACTTTCAACAGTGAGTTCACATCATTAGCTTCTAATTGAAAAATTCCACTGATTGTTCAACCTCAAATCATTGATTCCATTCAATGGTATGTACTATGATACCTTGGGGATCATTGACATCAATGGTGATTTTCCTAGCACTTGTTAATGATATATGTCATTGACTGGTAATCAAGTGGTTTCTACCATGTTCGACTCCAAGACATTGTAATCACATGGTTAGATTTGTATCATTGCAGGTTCAGCTTGAAGACCCTGGATTAAGTCATGAATCTCACACAGGTTGTGATGGATATTGTTTGAGTCATATTACATAGATCCACTTTTGTATTAGTTGGGGTTGTGTTATCATTTCATCATGGATCTACGATTATGTCTAGTAGCCATGATTGTGTTCAGTCAGTCTTTAGTCCCATGGATCTACAATGTATTGGTCAGAAGCCATGTTATGAGTTAGTTTGAGACATGTATCTCATATTTTATTATACCATAGAATATATTTGTTCGTCACTCCAACCGACAATCCTTACTTCGATTTTTTCCCTATTACAAACCATTTCACCTACCTTATTTTTCTAGCTTCAAGCTTTGGGGGGAATTTTGTTACACCAAAATATCGTCACTATGAATGATGTGTAATCTGTATGCTCTGATGCCTAAATTCCCTGAGCTAAAACATTGAAATAGAAGTTGTTGTCTTCCCCTTTAACCTTTTGTTATCACTCCGACGCACCCTATTGTCCCGCAAGGTGCGTCAGGTTCAAGGTGATGCACTCTGCAACTTAGTAGAGTGCATCGATGATGTAGTGTGCCTTTGTACAAGGTGTGTTTATCTCTCTCTGCCGCATGTTTCCCTTGTGCAAGGTGCATTGCATTTCGTTAAAATGGAAAAAGAGAAGCTTCGAGTGACTTCTCGAAGCTTGGATGGCATAGAGACTTATCCCTAATTACCTGGAAAGGTGGTAGTCGATCCCCTTACCTAGTGGGATGATCCTTTAATCCTCTCCCCTAAATCCTCAACCTATCCTATCCCTTTAGATCTATATATATGAACCCGCTCTCCATTTTCAAGGGAGGAAGGATAGAGTACTCTTATGCTAGTGGAATTTCTCTAGGTGATCTTATTCATCCATTAGGAGGCTAGACATTTAATATTGGAGTCTAGGATTGTTGGAAGGATATTATGACATCAAAGCTTTGTTCGTAACATCTCCCCCTTTGTATTTCTTATCATTACATTTAATACAACATCTTTCCATAAATGTTATTGTTTTAATGATGTTTAGAATTTTCCTCTTTGACTGTTAATCTAGATCAATTCATATCCATGTGATTTTACTACTTGTCTGGTTTCACATGCTTTGCTTGGTTTTGCAACTAAATATCTGAAGACTTGGAGCTTGGAGTAGCAAGGAGAAAGGAATTGCATAATTGAGGTAAGCCATCTCTTTATTTTTCTTGCATTTCAATTGATCTAGGAAAGATACTCGTGTTATGTACTCATTTGTTCTAGATCTAAACCATTTAGACTAGGGAGATCTATTTAAGTTCACTCATACAGATTGTCCATAAACACTAGCAAGAGTAGTAGCTACAGGACTGTTGTTACTCTGCAATTATCGGTCAACAAAGAGATGAAAACTTAATAATTAAATTACAGTTCTATGAATCAGTTATATTTCAAATTATCAAAACTGATGCATAATTTAAACATCAATTTAAAACAAGTTTTCTAACCTACTTAACATATATTGAACTTAATAAACCAACTATTTCCAACTAGTCCCAAGTTTGGTTAAATTTGGAAATAATCATCTGGAAAATTTCCCCATTAATGATAAGGCTCGGAGAATAACACTTCCAACCATTTCTATAAATTCCCTTATACTTGAAGACTTAAATTTCATAAATCTTCTTATATATAAATTTCATTTATTAAAAGTGGAATAAATATTCTAGCTTGATCATATTCTCCTATTTTTTTCAACTACCAAAGCACATTCCTAATACATAAATTGCAATGGTAATTTTCTTCATAAAACCAACCCATGGTTTTACTTACAACTTAACAATTTCAATTCTTGAAATGTAAATGAAAATGACAGCTATACCAAACAAATGGTACTGTAAACCATACAAACCAATTCAACCCATGGTTTATAAATACATAATATCATTCAAGACAAGCATAGTAATTATGCCTCAGCCCATGGTATTTGTGATTAAAACAACCCATTTAGAGTGTGGTTTATAAATGAACCATACCATTTTTATCCTCTTTCACAATTTTGGCAATAATTCTAATTAAACAAAAATTCAAACAAATCAATAACAACAAGGGCATTTTCAGCCCTGCTTAAAACTTCCAAAATATTTAATTGAAAATTTTTAACCTAATATCAAATTTCATTCAAATTTGGAAATTAAACTCTTAACAACTAATTTCTCAACAAATATATGGAGAAATTATAACAAATAAACTTTTTATTCAAACCCAGAAAATCTAATTCCTAAATTTTTCTAAATCATCTTAATAAATGTGCATAAGATAAATTCATAGTGGCTAGATAATGCACAAGTAAATTTATAGCATATGGGTGATTAAAAGCAAGCTTGAAGTGAATTGATATAACTGGGTAAAGGGGAAACAACCTAGGGCGAATTTATGCTTACCCATAAATCATTAATTCCTAGAATTTGTTTATGCAGAATTTATATTTGTATGCCCAGAAATGCCATAAACATGAATTTTTAGAATGCTCTTATAGAAAATTAACATATAACCACATATGTATTTATAAACCTTGAAATTTTCACCATTAATTTCTCCTAACTATCAGCTAACAAGAGAATTTATAGAGAAATAAAATTCTACATAATACTTATCTCAAGATTTCTCTTAAAATAGGAAACTGATTGCATGTGAGGAACGCTCCACCGAACCGCAGGACTCATCCAACCTGTATTATTTCATCTCCCAATTCCACCCCGAACCTGAGATGCAAACATTAAACATAGATATCTAAACAACCCCCTCATCTTACTCACGGGGATAAAACATGGGTAAATGGACATTTTAAGTAATTATAACCATGCAATAAGAAACATTAGCTTCAAGCCAATTTCATGCCAATTTCACATTCAACCTACATATTTTCCTTCATAGACACACAGTGATACTCTTCCCTGCAAGTGTCAGAATTCTACTAGAGGTTTCATGCACAAACCACCATGTAACTGGTCAATTCAAACAATTGGGCTACAATGGAAAACAAAGAACTTACAAAACAAAATTTCATCCACCACCGAGAATCCAATTATACTCAGTAGAGAAATCCCATAGTTGTATTCAATAATTGATAACAAAGAAATGCTCACCTACATTATACAATTCACATTCTGCACAGAGTTCTCGGATTCAAGGTTCTTCACAACACTAGTAACACCGGCTAATGGTTACACTCCACCCTCTGTCCAACCTTCCTTGCCCATGAATTCCTATCCCTTTTTCCTCAACTTCTCATGGGATATGGGTTCCATGCCCTAGTTTCCTACATGGCTATCCCAAGAGGACCATGTTTCCCTCATCCAGGAATCACAACTTAATTAAAACTAATTAATTTCACCCAAAACTTTAACTAATAATATTTAATTCTTAATCACTCCCCATTTGAGTTTGGCTTAGGAACATGGGTTTTGGAATTTTAACATAAGGTTTAGATTTCTAAACAATTGATCAAGGTAAACAAGGTACATGGGTAAACCTTACCACCACACCAACCTTGGTTAATGTTTGGATCTCCTCTTCAATGTTTTTCCTCCTAAGACATCTAGCTATAATTTTATATTAACATAATAAACATGCGATGTTTTTAATATCTAGGCCAAGGGTGTTACAATCCCCTCCCCCTTAGAGTTTACACCATCCTCGGTGATTGTCATTGTATGAAAAATATACATATACGCAAATTATTGTAGGAATATTACATTGTTTATATGCACATCTCAAAATAGATGCGAGTACTCTTCTCGCATTATATATTCCATCTCCCAAGTAACCTTCTCAGGAATTTAATGGTTCCATTGGACTTTTACCTATCCGGTGACCTTGTTCCTAAGTATCTTGTTTCTGTGATCCAATATGCAAAGTGGATAAGCCTATATTTCCCCTTCGAGTGCCACCTGAAGCACAAACCAATCAAGCACATGATTAATATCATAAACATACTTTTCCAGCAATGAAACATGAATTTCATTGTGTATTTTTATCATGGGAGGTAGTGCTATCTTGTAAGCTACTGATCCAACTCTGCATAGGACCTCAAATGGCCCACAAAATCCGACAATTAGTTTCTTGCAGTTGCCCAACTCTAGTGAAGTTTTCCTTCCTTTGACTTTTAGGGACACCATGTCCCCAACTTGGAATTCTCTGAGTTCTTTTTTTATCTGTGTAACTCTTTTCAAGGTCTTGTGCCATATTTAAATTTTGTTTATCTTTACTACTTGCTGCTCAATATCTTGAAGCATTTCAGGCACAATTATTAGCCTGTCCACTGGCTTGTCAAAATTGACTGAAAAATTACATTTTGTCTTATAAAGCTTCAAATGGACTCATTTTCAAAGTTTCTTGGTAACCATTATTATAAGCGAATTCAACCAAATAAAAGTATTCTTCCCATTTTCTTGGTTTGTCCATTACATACATCATGGGCATGTATTCAATAATTTGATTTACACATTTCGTTTGTCCATCCATTTGGGGATAATAAGTTGTGGTAAAGTTAAGGTTAGTCCCAAACTCCTTAAATAAGCCTTTCCAAAAATTAGAGGTGAATTTCATATGTTGATCCAACACAATGACTTTCAGAATGCCTTGCAACCTAGCAATTTCTTTCATGTGTATTTCTACAATTTTGGTTTCCTTGAAATTCTATTGAACTGGAATAAAATAGGATTATTTGGTTAACTTATCTACCACTACCATGATAGAATCATGCTATCTCGTGGTTCTCGGGAAACTTGTAATAAAATCAATAGTTACTATGTCTCATTTCCATTCTGGAATAGGTAAAGGATGTATCAAACCGACTAGGTATTGATGCTCTTCCTTGACTCTTTGGCACTCTAAACAATGCAAAATGTAATTATCCACTTCATTTTTCATGTTTGGCTAATAATAACTTTTATTTATTGTAGTTAGAGTTTTCTGATATCTAGAATTCCCTGCATATGGTACATTATCCATTTCATTCATTATTATTTTCTTCAACCCTTCATTATCAGGTACATAAATTCTATCTTTACAATGAAGAATACCATCCTCTGTCAATGCATAATATCATAAATTTAATGATTTATTGCTTTCTTGCAATGATGCTATCACCTGTAGATAAATTTTGTCACTCTTCAATGCTTCTTGCAATCTGATTTTTAATTCAGAATTCCAAGTATTGATGGCTAAAACATGCATCAGTTGACCCGTTCTGCTGAGTGCATCTGTTACTTGATTTTCTTTTCCTTTTAAATACTTGATTTCAAAATTGAACTCACTTAATAATTCAACCCATCTTGCTTTTTGGGCATTTAGATGAGGATGATCAAATGAATATTTTAAACTATTGTGATCAGTTCTCAACTCAAACTTACTTCCCGGAAGGTAGTGCCTCCAAATGCAAAGTGCGTGAACAATAGATGCCAGATCCAAGTCATGGGTAGCGTAGTTTTTATCATGCTCTATTAACTTTCATGACTCATATCAAATCACATGTCCTTCCTACATTAGAACTCCACCTAATCCTTCAAGTGATGCATCGGTACATACCAAATACTTTTTATCTGAGTCCTAAATTTTCAATATAGGCGCACATGTGAGCAATTTCTTTAGAAGTTTGAAACTGTACTCACATTTATGATTCTAGATGAAAGGTACACCTTTATTTTGTAAAGATGTAATTGGATGGGTTATTCATGAAAAGTATTTTATAAACTTTCTATAATAAACTGCCAATCCCATGAATGATCTTACCTCAAAAACACTACAGGGTGTAGGCCATTCCATAATAGCCTTTACTTTAACTGGTTTTATTTCCACACCTTCTTCAAAGATGATATGGCCCAAGTATAACAATTGTCTCTGGTAGAAGGTGCATTTACTAAGCTTAGCATACAACTGATTTTCTCTGAAGATTTACAAAGTAATCATGAGATTGTCTTCATGCTCCTCCTCGGTTTTGGAATATATAAGTATATAATCAAGAAATACTACAATGAATTTATCCAAAAACTCCCTGAATACACCATTCATTAAGCACATGAATGTAGTTGGGGCATTCGTCAATCCAAATGGAAACACTGTGTACTCATAATGCCCATATATGGTTCTAAAAGTGGTTTTACTGAATGCATATCTGGTGATATCCATATCTCAAATCTATCTTAGAAAATATTCTTGCACCCCTCAACTGATCGAAGAGAACATCAATTCTTGGTATAGGGTACTTGTTCTTAATTGTTTCCTTGTCTAATTGCCTATAGTCCACACATAATCTAAGTGTGCTATCCTTCTTTCTTGCAAAAAGACTTGGAGAACCCCAAGGTGATATACTAGGTTGTATATACCCCTTCTCAAGCAATTCCTCAAGCTGCATTTGCAATTCTTTTAGTTGTGGAGTACCCATTCTATATGGATCTTTTGATGCTACTACAACTACAAGAACCAATTCGATTGTGAATTCAATATATCTCTTGGGTGGTAACCCAGGAACTTCTTGAAATACATCTTTAAATTATTTCAACATTGGATATTCATCCAAAAACGATTCTTTGTCAGTAGGAAACTCTTCACATGAATCACATACAGTTGGAACCCTTTTCTGATGCACTTCTTCATTTGTAAGGTTTAAATATGTCTTAAGGATATAGGTCTCATAATTCCTTTTATTTGTATATTACTACTACCATCTCATTCAAACATGTAATAAATTTGTTGTGGAAGTCCAACACAGCAAGGTGTTTCTATAGCCAATCCATTCTGATCAGGACATCATAGGATCCAAGAGGAATGATGTCCAAATATTCAATATCGATCATAGAAGATTGATGACCAACCTGGCTATTATCCAATGTTGCATATATGTGAGGAACACTTATAGAAAAATCACCAACAATATAAGATTCTTGCATATTATACACACCAGTCCCCTTATTTCTCCTCTCAGGACATTTGTTTATGAGATGGTCACCACCACATCCCCAACATTTCCCTTGGCTTGATTTATTTTTCCCCAAAGATTCAACCACCATGGATTCTCCTTTCGGTATCGGTGGTTTGGAAAAAGTGTAAATTTCCTTCTTGATATGATCAAGAGGCTTAAACCCCTTCTTCCTCTGATCTTGTTTCACTTTCATCTACCTTTCCAAACCTTTTTCACCTATTGCCTATTTTTTCCTTGCTCATACAAGCATCTAGCTTTCCTGAAAAAATCTTTCATAGTGTGAGGTTCATCATAAGTCAATCTATCTCTATAGTACATAGGAAAGCCATTGATAAAGCATTGTACTTTCACCTTTTCATCCTTAATAAATTCAACATATCCAAGCAGCTCCAAGAATCTCTTTTCGTAGTCCTCCATGGACATATCTCCCAATTTGTGCTCAAAGAATTCCTGTACTTTTTTGTCATAAAATTGTTGTAATAGATATTCTTTCTTAAAATGTCTTTGGAATATCTTCCAAGAAATTTTATTCTCATCTAAAATTTCAACTTGTTTGATATTCCTCCACCATTTATAAGCCTTTCCTTGCAGATTATATATTGCAATCCATGCTTCTTGGTTTTTTGAGTAATTATGAAATTGTAAATACTTATCCATATCCATAAGCCATACTCTGTAGCGTCACCTAACTTATCTCCGTCAAAGGTGAGAGGTTTTAATTTTTTGAGTTCACCTTCAAACATCACATCATGCTTTCTCTTTCGTTGCTTTCTAGGATAATTATCTTGCTGGTTGTTCTTACTTCCATGAGAACTTTCATTGGACTTACGGTAGGAATATAATTTCCTCCTATTGTCATCTTTTCCTTGAGAAAACTAATACCTTTCAGGGATGTCTCTATTCATGGACTCCTCTTCTTTTTCCACATCAGAAGTTACTTTATGCATTTGATTTTGTAGCTGAACCAAAATTTGCATTACATGTTGATTGATTTTGGTTATGTTGTTCCAAACTTAGCAAAATTTTGTTGTTCCCAATTTGTAAATCTTTCAAAGTTTGTATTATATCCATGGTCCCTGGAAAAATTAGACCATACGGGATCCGCTTCCATCTCTTTGATTATGTTTGCATAGTACATATCTACCAAACATCTAGATTAAAAATAACTTGAACTTTATTTATAAAATATATTATTTAAAAATCACTGCTGTGATGCATAATTTAAACATCAATTTAAAACAAGTTTTCTAACTTGCTTAACATATATTGAACTTAATAAATCAACTATTTCCAACTAATCCGAAGTTTGGTTAAATTTGAAAATAATCATGCGGAAAATTTCCCCGTTAATGATAAGGCTCAGATAATAACACTTCTATCCATTTCTATAAATTCACTTCTACGTGGAGACTTAAATTTCATAAATGTTCTTATATATAAATTTCATTTATTAAAACTTGAAACAACATTCCAACATTATCATACTCTCTTATTTTATGTTTTTATTTTTATTTTAATTACCAAAGCACATTCCTAATACATAAATTGTAATGGTAATTTTCCTCATCAAACCAACCCATGGTTTTACTTACAACTTCACAATTTCAATTCTTGAAATGTAAATGAAAATGACACCTATACTAAACCCATGGTATTTGTAAACCATATAAACCAATTCAGCCCATGGTTTATATATACGCAATACCATTCAAGACAAGCATAGTAATTATGCCTCGACAAATGAGCCATACCATTTTTATCCTCTTTCACAATTTTCGCAATAATTCTAATTAAACAAAAATTCAAACAAATCAATAACAACAAGTCTTTCACAATATTTTTATCCTCTTTCACAATTTTCGCAATAATTCTAATTAAACAAAAATTCAAACAAATCAATAACAACAAGGGCATTTCGAGCCATGCGTAAAGCTTCCAAAATATCTAATTGAAATTTTTTAACCTTTCCGAGAATTTACCAAGTAAATTGGTACATAAAACTAATAACAAATTCTATTGAATTTTGAGTTTATGCCTTGATTTATTTGAGGACACTATTAAAATTGGGAAATTACCACCAATTCCCGAAATTACTAAACCATTAACTATAAGAAGCTAATATCAAATTTCATTCAAAAACTTTCTGTCTCTATTCAAGCACAGAAAATATAATTCCCAAATTTTCCCAACCACAGATCATCTTAATAAATGTGCATAACATAAATTTATAGGTAAATTTATAAAATCTAGGTGATTAAAAGCAAGCTTGAAGCAAATTTATGGCAACTCGATAAAGGGGAAACAAACTAGGGTTAATTTATGCTTACCCAAAAATCATTAATTCCTAGATTTTATTTACATGGAATTTATATTTTTATGCACAAAAATGCCATAAACATGAATTTCCATAATGCCCTTACAGAAAATTAACATATACCCACATATGCATTTATAAACCTTGAAGTTTTCACCATTAATTTCTCCTAACTATGAGTTAACATGAGAATTTACAGAGAAATAAATTCTACAGAATACTTATCTGGAGATTTCTCTTAAGATAGGCAACTGAGTGCATGTGAGGAACGCTCCACCCAACCGTAGGACTCATCCATCCTGTATTATTTCAGGTCACAAGTCCACCCCAGAGCCTAGATCCAAGCATTGACCATAGATATCTCACCAACCCCCTCAGCTTACTCATAGGGATAAAACATGGGTAAATGACGATTTAAGTAATTATAACCAAACAACAAGAGACACTAGCTTCAATCCAATTTCATGCCAATTTCACATTCAACCTACATAGTTTCATTCACAGACACATAATGATACTCTTCATTGCAAGTGTCGGAATTCTACTCGAGGTTTCATGCACAAACCACCATGTAACTAGTCAATTCAAACAATCAGGCTAGAATGACAAATACAAAACTTACAAAACATAATTTAATCCACCACGGAGAATCCAATTATACTCAATAGAGAAATCCCATAGTTGTATTCAATAATTGACAGTAGATAAATGCTCACCTGCATTATACAATTGACATTCTCCACAAATTTCTCAGTTGTAGGGTTCTTCATAACAACTGGTACCACCGGCTAATGATTACACTCCACCCTCTGTCCATCCTTCCTTCCCACGAATTCACAACCTGTTTTCCTCAACTGCTCATGGGAGACAGGTGTCATGCCCTGGGTTCCTATGTGATTGTCCCAAGAGGACCATGTTTCCCTCATCCATGACTAATCACAACTTAATTAAAACTAATTAAGTTCACCCAAAAATTTAACTAATAATATTTAATTGTTAATCACTCCCCATTTGAGTTTGTCTTAAGAATATGGGTTTTGGAATTTTAACATAAGGTTTATATTTCTAAACATCTGATCAAGGTAAATAGATAAAGGTAAACAAGGTACATGGGTAAACGTTACCCCCTCACTAGCCTCGATTAATGTTTGGATCTCCTCTTCAGTGTTTTTCCTTGTCATGCATATAGCTGTAATTTTATATTAAAATAATAAACATGTTATGTTTTTAATATCCTGATCAGGGGTATTACAACCCCTAAATATATTTTTCACGGAATCTTTTTGAAAACCCCACCAAAATTCAAAAGAATTGGACTTTTGGGGGCATTTTTTTTATAACCCCCCACCAAAAAAAAGGTCATGAAAATTTATTATTTGGAGGTGGTTTTTTAACAACAGCCTCTAAAAATTCAATTATCATGATGATGATAATGACAATGATGATGACACAAACAACACCAATGACAATGGTGACTATGATGATGACAATGATGATGATGATGGTGGTGATGATGACAACGATGAATATAAAACTGATGATGATAATTATGATGATGTTATTATGTGATGATGATGATGGAAATTATGAGGAGGAGGATGAGGATCAGGATGCTAATGATGACAATGCCAATGATAATGTCGATCATCATGATGATGACAATATGATTATACGATGGTGATGATGAAAATTATTATGATTATATGATGAAAACAATGATGATGATGAAAAATATCGATGATGATGATAATGACAATGATGTAGTCCTTAGCAATTTCTTTGAGGATTCATGGTTATTCCTGAGGTTCTATACTACTACACATGCCATCGATATTAAATATTTAGTCTATGCATGGGTTGTAGGAACCATTTTAAGGTTTGGAATAACATGAATTTGTATTTGGTATTGTTCCATTGCTTGGGGCCACAAACGTATTCTTATACCCCAACACTTTCTCATAAGGCCCATGGGCCATGACTATACTTATGACAGTGATGATGCTAATGACAATGATGAAAATGATGATGACTATACTAATCATTGCGATGAGGATGATAAAAATGATGATGATCATCATCATCATCATGGAAATCATCATGATCATGATCATCGTTGTATCCATCATCATCGTTTCCATCATCGTCATCATCATCATCATTGTTATCTAGTCCATCATCATCGTCGTTATCATCTAGGTCATCATCGTCGTCATTGTTGCCTCTGCCATCGTTTTCATTTCCATCATCATCGTCATAGTCATCATCATTCATTTCATTATCATTGTCCACTTTTATTGGAAGTATCATTCATCTCTTGCATTTTACACTACATTATGAGAGGCTGATAGAATTAATAAAAAATAATCTCACAAAGATACAATAAAAACTGGATTCATTATTGAAAAAAGGTTAAAAACATATTGCAAATATAATGGTGATAATTACAATCTCTAAGAAGATATGTGGTTGCTACACATATTTACAAATTCCATAACAATTACATTTGTTAAAAATGTCAAAACCCTAAGTGATCTAGTAAGAACCCTACCATGAAGTTTTGGCTGATTCAAGTCTATGGGGTGGAATTATGGTATTGGAATAGGTTGCCACATGGTGCCTTACCTTACATACCATTCATGTCTTGTGATTTTTATTTACATTAGATATATAATAATTACCTACCCATAAATAGCCAGTACATTTTAGCTATATTAAAAACTAAAAAAAAGGCAGCACAATAAATTAAAAAACAAAAAAAACAAATCCCAAAATTTGCACGGTCGCCAAATTTTATGAAAACCTCCTAGCTAGTTTTATTTTCATGGAATAAGGTAGCAAGTTCGATAGTTTACGGATTGAAGTAGATTGATGTAGGGAAACTATTTTAATTTTCAACATGCAATAATGTGTGAGTGCTAAATTCCATAGAAAAAAAAAATTATTTATAGAAAGAGGGTTTTGGTTAGGAAAGAGCCTTCCATAGAAAAACGGTAAGGGACATACCTTCCATAGTCATTGTCACCATTATCATCATCATCATCATATTCATCATCACCATGATCATTATCATTATCATCATTTCCATCATCATTATCATCATCATTGTCGTCATCATTATCATATCAACTACATCATCTTCATCATCATCATCGTCATCACCAACATCAACATCATTGTCATCATCATCAACATCATAATCATCATTCTTGTCATTTTCATTTTCATCATCATCATCATCGTCATTATCAACATCCTCATCCTCATCATAATATAATCACATCATTGTCATCCTCATCATCCTTGTTGTCATCATGACCATCATTATCATCATCATCATCGCCATTATCGTTCTTGATTTGTCCATGGTTCTGTAAACCAATAAACCAACCATGGTTTGTTATTTATAGGATATGTAAACCGTTAATGGTTCTCATAACCTAAATATTGTTCCATGGTTAACTTTAATGTATGACACGTACTCCATGTATAGGGCCCACGCATAATTACTTTACATTACAAGCACAATATGGTAGTCTTTTCAATATTTGTAACATTGAGGATGGTTCCTTTGACCTAGACCATGCCTTGTGAAATAAATTTAGGGTCTAACTCTATATTAATTTGCTATGGGGTTGTTGGTCCATCCATGTTAACCTAAACTATCACATACTACCTACATATGGAATCTTTAGCCTACATGTGAGATATGCCCACCATTTTGAGTAGAGGCACATTAGAGATGGTTTGTGAGACCCATGACATCCTAAAGGTAAAATCCAATTTTAGTTCATATTTAAATTTTTTGAACACCATGCCATTTTTCAAGGTCAAAATACAATTCCCTTTGTGGCTTACGAGTGATGCGCAAGACCTTGAAACATCAAATAATCTCTAAAGAGGTAATATTTTCTACAAGAGGATATGTTGGTAATTTTGAGATATGTAACACGAATAATGGATCTCTTAGACCAAACCATGGTTTAGGGTTAAAATTTATGGCCTAAGTCTTATGGGTTCATGGACCATTACAATTCCATAGACCATCACATAGCATATAGTCTAGATTGACTTCCTACAAATATCTTGGGATTTATATTCATCAAAAGATAATTAATTGGAACTTCAACATCAATAAAAGGATCAATTGACGAAATAAATCTTATTTTGGTCTTGAAAACAATTGCAAGTCATTAAAAATTGTGATGTGGAATAAAAATAAATTCCTCTTTGAAACTCTCATCACTCACATTCTCTTGTATGGGTGTGAAGTTTGAGGTTGAAAACTCTATAGAGAATCTTGGAGAAGAATTGAGAAAATCCATAAGCATTTTATAACTTACAATATTCAAATTAAAATCAATACGCCATATCATATTCTCCTCATTGAAGTGGATTTCTCCCCATTGAGAGCATAACTATGACTAGGTACCTAATGTACAAGAAAAAATTAAATAACTTGGGAGACCATAGGCTTTCAAAAATTGCTTTAAATTATAGTCAAAACCACATAAGGCTCAAGTGAGGTTGGCATAAAGATGCCATGTCTTGGTTAAATATGCGGGGGATTGATGAGAAATGTCACTTTGCAAAATATAGATGATATTAAAAATATTACGACTTTGAAGTTCAAAGAGACGATGTGGTGCGATGACAATTTAGAGGATAAAATAAAATTAAGATATTACAAGGAGGTCATTAACCCTAATATTTAATATCAAAATTATCTCCATGTTTTAACTAGCATAAAGGAGAAAATCCACATAGCTAAAATAAGAATGAACTCTGATGAGTTGCATAGTGAAACGCGGCATTGGACAATTCCTAAAATTCTATGGGATGAAAGGATTTTCATCATCTTTGTAAGACTATGAGTGTTGAGTATGAAAAGGACTTCCTCTTAGATCTCCCTATATCTACCCACATAAGATCTCAATTTCAATTTTTTTGTTATAATACAAGCCTACCTAACCTTTTATCTCATCAAAATTATAGTAATTTAGGTACACTTATCTCCAAGCTCTTTGAGCACATAAATAAAGCTCTAAAGCAAGCCAAGTAGTTCCCTACTTTTATTTCTTAAGTGGACATTAAATATCATCATCATTATTAAAAAAATGTCAAATAATAATAATTATAATTTGTAAATTATTATAATTATAATAAATATAATTATATGTTATTATTATTATTTTTTCATCTTAATTTGTTATATAAAAATAATATTCCACTTTTCAATATTTCATTAATGATTATTAATTATCTTTTAAATATTATTAAAAATATAATAATAATGGTTAATTATCTTTTAAATAATATTAAAAAATATAAATAAATAAATAAAATAATATTTAAATAAATAATTTTAATACCTAACTCTTCAAAAAAACCTCATATGTATTTTTTTTTCCCATATCTATTAGATTATTAGATTGGTGACTAACAAATGATTTTAACTTTTTTTTTTTAATTTGTTAGATGGATAACTTTTCAACCAACTTCCTATATTTGCCATACTTCTAAACAATAAGGTTAACCATTATTTTACATATTTCATATTTTAAAATTGTGAATGAAATTATATATTAAATTGGTGGCTTTTCAAAGCTATGTAATAAGGTTAACCCTTATTTTACATATATCATATTTAAAAATTATGAATCATAATTATATATTAAATTGGTTACTTTTCAAAAAAATGATTATTTTTATGTTTTTTTTTTACTAAAAAAGAAACTTTTCAGCCCAACACCAACTTCGTTTTTGACCTACTTTAAACAATAAGTTTAACCATTAGTTATATATATATATATTATTATTTAAAAATGATGAACTATAAATTACCATAATGTCTTAATGCATGACATCATACTTTTATGTTTTAAAGTAAAGTTAATCATTATTAGTCCCTTCCTACGGTAGAAACTATATGTTCCGCTTTGTAGTATTAATTTACTCCATACAAAAATATTTTTAAAACTTGACTATACTTTATTTGAATAATTTTATTTATTTATTTGTGTTTATTAAATAAAATAAATTAACAAGTATGCATCTTTTATTGGTGGAAAGTGCTTGAAAAGACTATTTTTATCATTGTCACGAATTAAGATAAATAAAAATAAAATAAAAATAGAACATAACTTTAATCTTCCTAATGTAATATCTAAATATTTGTTTTCTAGTGGATTGACACACAATCTTACAGTCTTACAGGTTGACAAGTCTTACAGGAGGTCAAGTGACACGCATCCATGGATAGGTTGAGAGACATTCAAAACACACTAGAAGCCTTGAATTCTTAAATCATTTCAAGTATGTTTACAAAAGTGGCACACATATGCGAGAGATGATTAAGTTTCATAAGAACAAGCTCCGCAAAAAATTGAAACACGTTAGGGTTAGGGTATGGAGAAAGGTTTAGAGTGTCTAGTTCAATGGTGGAGAGACATATCCATCAAAGAATGCATATCTTGTTTGGAGTTAGCAATGACTACTTCTGGGGATGCTGTAATGGGAATAAAGGAGGTCAAGCACTATTGGGAAGATGCAGGGACCGATTTGAAATATTCCCCTTTTTTTAAACTTATACAGCTTCCCAAGTTCCCCTGGTGAAAGGAATCTCCTTCTGTTGCATTTAGTTTTATGATTTGCCCCTTTCTGCATTATAAGGTTTGATTGTACTTTCAATTTCTATAAATAATAATGGACAATGTATATCGCATGATGTACTCACAGATGGTTCCTCTTCAAAAGCATTACCCATGATAGTGGGGCTTGTGAGAGGTGTGGTTCCAATGGTAGTGGAATGTTTGTTTCCTGTGCTTGGAATGAAGGTAGAATCTGCAGTTTTCGTTTTTGTTTCCCATGACAAAATTATGCACGGAATGGAGGTAGAATATGCAGTTTTTGCCTATGTTTCCCACAACCAAATTATGCACAGAATGAAATTAGATTCGTAATCACTTTTTTTCTCTTATACACAAAAAAACATGATAATGATTCAGAATCGATGATACCCAAAGAGGAGCAAATTCTCTTTACCTTAGAAGAACTCGTCAAATCCACAGACAATTTTGATGAAAAGAAGAAGCTTGGAGAGGGAGGCTTTGGCTCTGTATACAAGGTATGTATGAAATTATATGGATTACATCATCTTTAAGATAGACGTAGATGAAGACGAAGAGGGGTTTTTGCATGGGTTGTTGATGGGGTTGATTCTTTCAGGGATTAACCAGAGATGGAAAAGAAATAGAAATGAAGAACTTGTCAGTAAGGTTTGGACAGGGAAAACAAGAGTTTATTAATGAAGTGAACTTTGTGGAGAATGTTCAACAATGAAATATGTTGAAAGTTGATTGGGTGTCGTGTCAAGGGACCAGAAAGAATGTTCGTTTATGAGTATTTTCCAAAACATATCCTTAACACCTTCTTGTTTGGTGGGTCATTTGATGTTCTTTTGTTACGAAATATGGTAAATCTTTCATTAATTTATTGAGATGGATCAATTGAAAGTTTTAAAACTTGCTATTCTGGAATGCACATTGGTAGTTTCATTGCTTTCAAAGTTATGTATACCATTAGGGTTCTTGTGGACAACCTGGAAAAAATTATCAATTCAATTCTTACAAATATCAATTTTTGCTTAGGAGGACAAGATGCCATTGGACTTGGAATCTAGAGAATCGAATGAACGAAAGATATATTTATTCAAGGCATAAAAAATATGGCACGGAACGTTGATCATTGCAGCCAAGACATACGCCAGGCCGCCACGTCTAATACATTGATGCCGCTATGGCCTTTACTGAAAGATCCATTTATATCCTTCTAAGTAAAACGCAGATCTTTGGGATTGGCGGAACTAGAACTTCCATGGGAACTGGAACTCCCCAAAGAGATCTCATTAGATGTCGAATTTCCCATTAGATGTCAAATTTCCCATTAGATATATTAGATATACCAGATAAGACTATTGCTTAGATTCACTGAAAATTATATACAATGCTTCCCCAAACTGGATATAAATCAAATGTCTAGGAAGTGCATTTTATAGAGATGGAGGAGATTAATGAAATGATGAAATGCCTCGCTGGAACTCCTTGTGAAAAGTGTCACGATATTCCATCAAAATCCTCCTCACACAAACTGTAAAATTCGCTGTAAATACTGTTCAATTTAGATTTGCATAGCTTCGAACAAAAAGTTAAAGTTAAATAATTTAATGCCCGCGATTTTAAAAATATACCATATTCGATGGTGATCAATATCCAGTCAGGAACGTCTAAAGTATCGTCACCGTGTCACCATACCCTAAACTGCATCATGCTCTTTTGCATGCATAGTTGAAGTTATGGGACACATTTTATCAGTATCCTGCATTGGCATTTATTTGTTGGCGAGGATAAAGATGGTTTAATTAGCCCAGAAAATTACTGTTATATATATATATATATATTATCTAATCCATTCCTTAATGCCACACTGTAATAAACCTAACCTAATCATGATGGATTTTATATTTATCGTGACTCAATTGAATGTTGAGGAGATCAATGTTGTCCTAAAATATTCCTTGGTCCATTTAATTACACATAGATTCCAATAAAATGATAATTAATTTATAGCCCAGGATTTTAAAATATATCCGATCGTGTAGTCAAGAACGTGTAAAGTACTGTCACCTACCACAACCCTAATCTACATCAACGTTATTACCTGGATAGGTGGAGTTATGTTGAATACCATAAATCAATCTTATCAGTCTCGTACATGGCATGAGATTTATGATAAAGCTGATTGATTCACACAAAAATTAGGCTTTCATAAACATACCTGCATAAGGTTAAATTATTCATGAAAACATCATGCCACACGCTGATATTTTTGCAAATATTGTTGACGTTTAGGGAAGAGACACTAATTAATTTAGTGGTTAATCTTTTTTTTGTAAACTTAATTCTTCATCATCACCTTTTTCCCCACTCAACTTTGGCATGTTTTTTATCTAACTATATTTTTTTTAGGTGTGATCAATCCAAAATGATGTGTGTAATTAAGTTCCAAGTTGTCTAGTCTTAGTATATTTAAGGCAAATTGGTGTGTTGGTTGCTTTGGTTACAGGGCTTGTGAGTTAGTGGATAATGGTAAGCAAGTGTGTTTCTTAGTGATTCAATGGTAAGGGTCTTATTATGGAGTGGTTGGGGCTATTTTGGGTTGATTGTTTAAGTGATAATCGGTTAGGTATTAGGAGGTTCATGGTAGTGGGTTAGTGATCCATGTTTGACTTAAATTGAGGGGGTTAGAGTATTAAGAATTTAATGGATTAATAGTTAAATATGATAAATGAATTAGGAGGTTAGCAACTTGAGGGTTAGGATCCAATGAGATAATGGGTTAGAAATTTGAGGTTAGTGTTGTATGTAAATTGATCGTAATGAGTAGGGATGGTCACCAACATACTATGATAAATAGGACACTCATCTTAAGATTCTTCAAACCAACAATGCAGACATCAGGGAGATGTTTTATTACTCACACAAGTAAGCAAAGGTCAAACAAGCAATTAGGAAAATAAAATGGAGGAAAAGAGGAACGAGAGGAACCTATTTTCGAAGTTAGATCCTCACAAATCTTGCTTTCCAATTCCAATCGACTTCACTCTGAACAACTTGAAACATGCAACAAGTACCACTAACTCTCTTCACAAGCCTTATGGAAGCAACATAAATATCAACCAAAGCAAGAACATGTAATAATAACCACTACAATTAATAATGCACTTAAAGGACCAACACATTTCAATCTACCAACAAGGTACATATGAAATGTTACACATGTATCTAGGGGAGGGAATGATCATAAATTTCTATTGAGATGCAACAAGTTCAATAACATAAATGTTACCTTCCCGGGGCTATGGAACCTTTTGAATCCAGTGTAGGGGTTCCTCTTCGTTTTGAAGATTCACATGCAATCCCTCTTCCACATATGTATAAGGTAGAATTCATATGAAATGGATGACTTCAACAAATTAGGAAAGCAGTGCTCAGGGACAGGGGTCACTGTTGGAATAATGTAGAAATAGGATATTGTGAATCTTTTAGATTTGATGAGTTGTCTAAGATCCAAGTTTATAGGATCTAGATCTAGGTTTGTTTGAGATAGCATAAGCTATTTAATGTAATCATTTCTTCATTAATAATTGAATTGGTTTGATACCATTCCTCTGTATGTGCGAGCCTTTGGCTCTGCACTTCCTCCTCTCCAATTCTTATTTTGGTATCAGAGCCCATTGTGGCCTGTGGAGTGAAGAGCCCATTGTGGCCTGTGGTGAAGAGCCCATAGTGGCCTGTCAATGTGAAGGAGCCCATAGTGGCCTGCTGATTGTGAAGAGCCCTCTGCGGCCTACTGGTTGAGAATCCCATTATGGCCTACTGTTGTGTGAGTGCCTGATTGGCCTACTGGTGTGAAGAGCCTGCGTGGCCTATTGTGCGAGCCGCTGTTGAAATTTATCCAGCCGCCAATTCGAATTGTTGTAGAGGTGAACTGTGAACCCGTTGAATAGAAAGAGGAGCCAGAGATTGCAGAGGAGCCCCCAAAGAGGATAGAAAGAATTGCTTCCAATTAAGGAGAGATTCGGCTTCGAGGATCATGCATAGATCCACCAAGAGAAAGTGCAGATCTCAATTGCTGTGCAGATCTGTCAGATCGTGGAGGAGCCAAGTTCTGGCTGTGTAAACTCTGAGTTAAAATCTGATTGAGGTAGCCGCTGCTGCTAGGCCCGTAGAGTTGCTGCTGAACTGTGAAGACTGCCACCCTTGCTGATGTGTGTAGAGAAGCCGTTGAGGAAAGTCGTTGAGGCCAGCTCTTAGAGTGACGTGAAGTTGCAATAAAGTTTGTTGCATAAATCAGAGGCCACAAAATCAGAGTCGTGAAGCCGCCATTGTTGCAGAAGGAGAACAGATCGCCATTCTAGTGAAGGTCGTGCCACTCCTGAGATAGTGTGAAATTGCTGCCCATCTTGAAGAGAAAAGAAATCGCCTTTGCAAGGAGAATCCAGTGGAGTAGTTCCCTGTTTGTGAAATTAGTCCTGCTTGATTTATATGCCGGCGATACTATGTGCAATTGTAAAGCTTGTGTGGATCCCAGCCCAGGTCAGAGTCTTAACAAGGACTTTGCTTGATCTAATGGAGACAACCCGGAGCCTTACCATTGAAGCTGTGACGCTGTGAGCTGCTTGATGTGCGCAAAGGAGGAGAGACTCTGCTATTTCCCCCCCCGTCCACAGTCCAGCGACCTGAGTGAGTGGTTTTCCGTTTGGAGTACACCGTGAATGCACTGCCTCCTATATAATGAAAAGATGCTTCTGTATTGAGCTTTGGCCTTTCACTGTCTCGTCGTGGATCACTGTTTGTCTATGATAAATCTCTTTTGTTTACCAGATTCGATCATAGAGTGGAAGCTTACATTACCAGATAAAAGGTGTATCCGGATTCGATTTTGAAATTGCAGGAGGACAGACGACCTGTTTTGAAGGTTGAATGAGTGCTGGGATATAGGAGCCCGCGTTGCCTGTCAAAAATCGCTGGAAGACCGCCGTGTTGCAGGCTGCCATCACAATTCAGTTACTGAAGGGAAAGATCGTTAAGAGATCGCTGTCGCCATTGATCGCAGCCGAGGATGAGATAGATAAGATCTTGATAGCTGCTCGAGAAAATCGTGGTGTGGTTGTCACCATTAGATTGCTGCCCTCACCGTGGAGATCAATCTCTGCTCGCTTCATGCGGAATTGATGAGATCGCTGCAAATCAAGAAAGATTGTGGGGGAAGATTGTGGTGTGGCTGACACCATTGGATCGCTGCTACCAGCTGCCTATGTGGGGCGTGAAGAAGAAATAAGAATTGGCGTGGCTGCTGGCTTGCCAGCTGCCTTAGTGAAAAGAAAACGCTGTTAAAGAAAATATGAACATGGATTCTGAGCCTCTATATGATGATGAATGTAGTTCTGAAGAAGACAAAATTTTAATTCAGATAGAAGTGATGATGACAAACAATTTCTTAGCTGGAGTTGTAGTGGTTGAAGCAAATCGAATTGACTTTTATGCAGAACTAAACTTTCTTGAAGACTGGCTTGAAAAGCCAAAGAATGTTGACTATGTTTGTGATGCAGAATGTATCAGGTTTGCAGATGCTGAAGAGATTTTGTTGCAGATTTCCACTACACTGCACATAGCTGATTGTAACCGAGCATGGAGGACAATTATCAGTGAAAAGTTTGCAGAATTTGCAGAAGCACAAGGAAGATTCAGGACAGCAGATGCTCAATCAAATTCCATAATGAACAGTGAAGACTTCAAGCTCTCAAACTGGAAGAGCAGGAAACGGGAAAACATAAACAAATATTATCTTACAACAATTAAGGTCAAAATGAAGAAGATGGAGGATTGTAGAGTTCAAAGGTTGGAGTCCCAGAAGATTAAATTGTTAATTTACTTTGCTGGTTTGTAAGCCTGAAACTACAGGCATATTTAGTATTTGATCCATTTCTACATTAAGGGAGGATGTTGGAATAATGTAGAAATAGGATATTGTGAATCTTTTAGATTTGATGAGTTGTCTAAGATCCAAGTTTATAGGATCTAGATCTAGGTTTGTTTGAGATAGCATAATCTATTTAATTTAATCATTTCTTCATTAATAATTGAATTGGTTTGATACCATTCCTTTGTATGTGCGAGCCTTTGGCTCTGCACTTCCTCCTCTCCAATTCTTATTTAGAAGAAGTCCTCCTACATAACAATAATATGAGTGTCCTCCATTTTCTTGGCCCCTCCTATCCATTTTCAATGATCATTTAGGATAGTTAGAGAGGCTTCCAATTAGTTTGGTAAGTTAGAGTTGAGACCAATAACCATATAACTTCAAAAACTTCCCAAATTTCAAGAAAATTTTTATATGTTTTGGTGATTCTCAAGGTTGTGTAGAGGATGATCAGGCCGATGTAGGAAAAGATATTTCAGTTTCTGAAGCCTATAACACCCAAATGATTATCATACAGGGCTCTTGGATCATCTCAACATGTAGCCCTCTTTATGCTCACAAGTTTTTAGGATTGGGATCATTTTCATGGAATAAAAAGTGTGTCTAAACTGAATTGTAGAGTGAAATAGATCTACAATATTTGTTGATAGATCTATCATTTAGTGTTTTCCACGTATCATTGTTATTATTTGGTGAGAAATAAGGTGTACAGAATCTTCAATAAGTGCCATTACTATTTATAAAAAAAATAGAAGATTGAGAAGATTGAGTTAATTAAGATGGTGTATGGATTCAAAAGAATTTTATTAATGCTTCTCTTCATAGTTTTATTCAAAAATTTATATTTCTAAGTGATAAAAATTCCTATATGTATATGTATAGTGAGAGTTTTAGATTTTTTTCATTAAAAGAAAACAGACTCTGTGATTGAAGGATGGGTTGGGTGCAGTTGTGTGTCTAATCTTGTTATGCCACTTTCATTGTAGAAAAAATTTTGTGTGCATATACAACTTCTGTAGCCATGGCATTATGTGGCTACAAAGTAAATATAAGCTATGAACTGGCTTGCAAAAATTTCATATTTTATATTGTAGTTGTCATGGGATATACTTATTCTTGCAACCAATGCACATTCTATGCTATCAATTATTGTATAAGAAAGAGTCAACAACTTCATCAGTGTCAAATCATTTCTTCAGATATTTACAACATCTAAATTGGCTTTTGCCATGTAATATGAAACACTAAATTCATTGACTGAGGAAGAATTTTCATATTATGGTTGCATCCCTACTTCATATACTATTTAGTTTGACATTGTGATCTTATAATAGAATAGAATAGAATATGCATTTCTTGCAAGGCATATGCAAGTCTCTTCTCACAATGTTGAGTGTTCGTTTTAAATTTTGTTTGATGCTTATTTGATTTTTCCCCTTTTAGCTTTAATTGGATCCATTTGAAGAAGCAATGGTCATTGAAAAGAATGGAGACCGCCATCGAGGAACTGTAGAGGAAAGAGAGGTGATAACATGTTTCATGTTTGATTCATCTTTCTTAATTAAAGATTTATTTTTTCAATTATCTTTCTTAATTATGTTAGCATGTAGTTTGTACAATGTAGAGTTTGTTATTAAATGATCACATGTGATTTTTAAATTTTTTTAAGGAGATTTGAATCATTGAACTATTGGCGACCTTGTATCAGTGCAACTTTCATTTTCCTCTAGTCGATAATTATGTAGTTCAAATTTTTGAAGACTAGTTTTTGAAACTTTTAACATCACAACCTATGGCTATATACCATGATTTTGAAATAGACCAATGTTTTCTTTGTAGTCAACCTATTTACCTGTGATATGGGATCTACCTTGGAGGCAATTTGGATCTACAGATCCAGATCTGGCAGATCTGCTTGGATGCACATACCAAATTTGGAGAATGGTAAAATTCCCCAAGGAAACATATCCTAGAAAATGAATTGCCTAGCACACACAATGGAAAAAATACAATTTAAAGAAAAAGGATAATTCCCACTTATGTATACTTGCTGAAGCAATAAAAGGGATAATTCCCTTATCGCTTAATCAAAATAGTCACAAGTATGTTGATGTTCTGTGTATAAATGGACTATATCTGATTATCCTTTCAACTAACTCATGGAATCTCATACATGTTGTTGTTTTGCACACAAATGCTCTTGTGGTTGTTATAGAATCTTATTATCCTCTCAGCTCGTATATAGCTTGAATCTCAACTATCAGCTTATTGTGACTTTAAACATAGAGTATGCATACAAATTGATCTTTTGTGCATAAAATATGAAGCTATTATGTTATCGATTGTGAACCTAAACTAAGAATATGCAAAGAATTTATTGTGTTGTGTGCATACAAATTGTTGTATCTTTTATGTCTAATAGCTGAAATAAAACATACTAAAATATTCGGGATTTTTCAAATAAAATGTCTCAAGTCAATTAGTCTCCCCATAATTTTCAATAGTCCATAGTCCTTACTAACACCTTGCCAACTATATTGCCTAACTAGCTACTAAAGGAAAGTTATAACTCAAAATGAAGTTGTAATCAAAACATTTTAGAAGGACAATCCACAAAAGAAGCCCTCTTTACAAAGTCTTCATATCTATCCCAAGGGGCTAACTGAACCTGTTGTTGGATATTTAACTAGTTTCATGTTGGCAGGTACCCAATTCAAATCAACTAAATTAAGTGTACTAGTCTTCACATAATTACAAGAGATTTCAACTACAAATGTGGGCATCATCATGTTTAATTGATTAGAAAAGAGACTCGCATATCCCATCTAAATCATTGGATTCGGGTTACAATTACACAAGCTAAGAACTAAGCTAAGGGAAACACCAAGAGACCTTTTACAGTCTTTCAAAGCAAAACACAATCTTTGGAGTTGTGTTTATTTAAGCAGCTTAGGATTTCTACCATATTGTTGGCCTCCATAGATAGGATATTTCATGGTGGATAGGATAGCCATAAAAATATTACAACCATCATCTAGCATAAAATTAAACTAACCACAAAGCCAAAAGGATTCACTTTTAACATGAAGGACAATGCTTATGGGATGGCTTTGGATTCACTTTTAACATGTAGGACAATGCTTTTGGGATGGCTTTGGATTCACTTTTAACATGCAAGACAATACTTCAGGGCTGGTAAAGCTTTCGAAAATGTTTGTGCCTTGTGAACCCATTTTTATGACAAAGAAGAGAGCCATTCTGGCCTATAAATCCTAGAGGCATTATAAATACAAAATTCCCATGAAATTCATTAAAAATAGACTTAAAAGTAGAAGATTTTTTACTTGGTTCTTTTGGTCCTCCAAATTCAGAGTCACTGTAGGAAAATAATTGCTATGAGACAATAACCAAAATTGAAATCCTACCACATTATTGATTCTAACACAGTGATAACCCATGCACTAATGTAACAATGCAAAAAAACAAGTGGGATTCATAGAACTTCGAACAGAATCAGAAACCTAATCCCATAGATTATAAAAACAAATCCATTTATGAAATGAAGGATGAGATTGTAAACAACTAATATCAAATTATGAACCCATTGTTGTATATAATACACTAAGATAAGATTATTATCATCACCGTCATTGCTAGGAGGAGTAGGCTTCTCTTTTGCTAAGAACCCATTTTGCTCGCTCAGAAGAAAACAACAAAGCTATGGGTTTTATGCAACCAAGAGTTCTCCAACTTGCAGAGAGCTTAAATTGAAAATTAGAAAGAGGAAACATGCAAAATATTTTGTTTCGTGAAAGATGAAACATGAGCACATCTTCCAACTAACTTGGGAGGAGGTATACATAGACCGTGTCTTCCACCATTTCAAGCTCATATTTAGAAACCCAATTAACAATTCCACAATAAATAAAATTTTACAAAGTAAAGAGATTTTTGGGGACCTACTCCCGAGCACAATCTAGAAAAAAAGTGGCGACCAATTTTCTATGTGGCATTGAATTGCTACTTTATAGTCCATAAAAAAAGCAATTTTTGCCCCCTCAGTGGAGACTGAGGAGTATTTGTTTCTATGTGTTTTTCATGCTTGTGTTTTGGTCTATCATGATTTTATTGTTTGTGGTAGGTGTTGTTGGCTTATTGGTGCCACTCTCTATTCACAATCCCTGGTGTGGAAAGGGCTTGATTGATGTATGCTGCACAGAGACAAAAAAATTGGTGACGTGTGAAAAAAAAATCTAAACACATGATATATATTAGTGGAGAATTCCACCAGGGCTAAGACGTGATGGCCATTGACTAAAATGGACTATTTATATCCCCAGCTGAATCATGAGATCATTGTATTGTTCCAATACAGAGAAGTATGATGACAATTCACTTAATTGAGCTGTGCATAGCTTTTCCATTGTTCCATAGGCTTTAGGATATATGATTGAAGTGTGGGAATAATGGTATCCTACTATATGTCCATTCTCATGTTTTTGGATATCAGTTGTTCATGTTTTTGGATATCAAATGTTCTTTGTATCGATTCATTTAAAATAATTTTTTCCATTTTAATTTATTCATGATATAACCATACACTTATCACCAATTTCGTCCTCCTCCTAGTAATGGATCTTGTCTTTCTGGCAAGGATAATTTTAAGGACCTGTACTTGTTTAAAAGTGTATAAACATTGATGAATCTTATCAATTCTTAAAATGTCAACTATAAAATATTTGGTGATATTTTTCTAAAATTATTTCAATTTCTAAGGATTTTATATAGTTTATATAATAATTTGGTGAATTTTAGAGTGAAAACATTTTACCCCATCAAAATTGGGCGAAATGGGGCTTCAAAAATTGCAAATTGGCGAATCGTTTTTTGGAAGAAAAAAATGGAAAAATAGCCCATGGGCTAAATTTCGCCCCTAAAATTATCCTTGATTTCTGGTATCCATGGATTCATACGAATTGAATTCTACTCAATTCTACTTTAATAAACCACTGTAATCATAGTGCACACTTTTCTGGTTGCAGAGGGACACATCAATCAACATTTTATAGTAGTTTTACTCTACATGTCCTCTACATGTGGAAATGATTTTTTAAGTGTTTTTGGTTGCAGAGGGACACATCAATCAACATTTTATAGTAGTTTTACTCTACATGTCCTCTACATGCGGAAATGAATTTTTAAGTGGGAGAATTCCTAGTACATAATATTGACTGGAGAATTTAAACCAAATGTTCAAAGCATTTTATTGAAAAACTATGGCGTTTACTGTCGAATGTTAAGCTAATTTGATGGGAAAATCCCATGACAAGGAACAACAAATTCCATTGTTCGTACATATGATGAATTCAATTCCATTCCATGATGTGAATCATATCATTTCAATGGATTGATAAAGTTGCCTTAAACAAAAAAAAATGTTTTTAAAATATATTTTCTTTTAATTTTTTAAATAGTGATAGATATTGTTTTTGTTTTCGATTATAATTATGATTATAAAGTTAAACTACTTTTATTTATCATTTAAGAATTCATCTTTTTCAAAATATAACTTAATATTTAGAGAATTCATCTTTTTCAAAACACAACTTAATTTTTAGATATAATTATAATTGAAAATTTATCAAGAATTATTTAAGATGGTCAGATTTTATCTATAGAAGATGATACTTTTTACTTGTAAACTATTGCTTTGTATATTACAACTTTTCTGCTCTAGTGTGAATATTTCAATCCAATTACCATAATAAGAGATGATTTCCTCCATTGAAAAATTATTTCAATATATTTATATATCTAATTTTAATAAATAAATTTTCAATAAATTATGTTATTGAAAGGATAATTTTATGAATTAAGTTTAATATTTAAGTTTTGAGGTTCTATATATAATTTTAATTCATTTTTTAAAGTTTATATAATTAATCACAATTATGGTTAGTTAGGTTAATATCTTTATTACTTGTGAGCTAGATAGAAATATATATTCAAAATACAAAGAATTACATTGTATAAAATTTGCGTTGGTTGGTCTATCTCATGGGAAACCAAACCATTTTAAATAAAAGAGTTTGTATTGCATCCTCGTAGCACTTAATAGTTCGAAATGATCCCATAAGTAACCTTTTCCAAGATGTTCAAATTTGCATCCAATGTTTGAAGCTACACTTGAAGTTCATTTAGTTGGAGCATTGTTGGGGAGGTTGATACCGGTTCCCCCCTATGAGACTACACATTTTTTTCCGCTCCTTGTCACCCTTCGTGCCCCCTTTTGGTTCTCCTAGCGATTAAAACATAGAAGTGAACCAAAGAACCTTTGTTTCTCTCCTTTTCAATCTTATTAGGACAATACCAATGTCAATTGAAGCCATTTGGGCCAAGGAAGAAAGCCTCAAACTTACTATCTCCATCATAGTCAATCACAGCCATACTCTGACTTCAATGTCCACCTTTCCTTCCTATCCTTTTTCCACCCCAGGCCTTCACTATCCTTGCTCTCCATTAAAATTACCATCATTTCCTACATGCAGACTTTGATTTCCTTGCTTGCTAGTTATCTATTTGTAATTTGTGCTTGGATTCAACAACATCGGTTCAAAGATACACCTCAGCTTTGTACAAGCCCTATCGTTCCTCCCTATCACCCCTCCTAAGGGTTAGTTAAGTTTATGTTACAACTTCTCCTTTGTACATTTTCTGAACAGAGGTGTTTTGTTGTTATCTTTTCAAATTGAAACTTTTTATACTTACATGTAGAGGATCACATTCTTCATTTTTGTTATGTTTCCTTTGATTTCACTTAACTTTAATCCAAACAACCTCTTGATGGGAGATATTTAGAGTTTCTATCACCAATTATTCATCGGCCTTGTTTAAATGTAACCATAACCAAGCTCTTGATTGGAGAAATTTAGAGTTTCTATCACCAATTATTTATTTACCTTGCTTAAATGTAACCATAAGGTTTGTTTGCATTCATCTTCTGAGATGAAACATAACATCTTCTACGGTTAAAATAAATAAGTATCTTTATAATATGTATTCACCTTGCTTATATATAATCATAATATTGACTTGTCTTCATCTTCTTAGAGATGAAACATATCATCTTCTATTGTTAAAAAAGTAAATATCTTTATCATAATTATTTACCTTGCTTAAATATAATCATAAGACTTGTTTGGTCTTCATCTTCTGCAAGATGAAACATAACATCCTTTATCTTTAAAAAGATAAATATTTTTCCTTAAAATAATTCATCATTAAATATTTTATTTTATAGACCTTTTTTTCA
The DNA here is from genome assembly GCA_027924585.1 of Larix kaempferi. NCBI lineage: Eukaryota > Viridiplantae > Streptophyta > Pinopsida > Pinales > Pinaceae > Larix > Larix kaempferi. The sequence continues at coordinate 8,411,220 of BSBM01000206.1, forward strand.
TTTAATAAGTTATAAATTTTTGCATTCAAGACAAAATTTATATCAAAACATAATGTGTAAACATGTATCATCATAAATACAATTCCCAACAATTAACATAAATACTAGAAATCAATTTCTAAACCTGATATAACAAGAGTTGCACTATTTTTTAGATTTAAAAATATAAGAAAATATGTCGTTTACCTTCTATACAAGAAAATACAAGAATATAAAAAAATTATAAATAATGTACATGTACCAAACAATTAGAGAAATTGAAACTTCATAGAAGATAATGTACATACAAAAATAACTAGAGAGAAATACCACCACCCACTTAGTTGGCCACAAAGATATCAAGTGTAGCAACTATCCCAACTAGCTTTCAAGCAACAAATCCCTCATCTACAACAAAAATTGAGAACAAATTTCTATAATCAAAGAGAAAATGAAAATGCCTAGTCATATAAAAAAATTCCAAACTTTCAATCAACAATTTCCTCATATACAATAGAAATTGAGAACAAGTTTCCATAAACAAAGATTAAATGACAATACTTAGTCATAAAAAAGTAAATGATGAATTATATTTATGTTTTACATGTTGCACATCTCATTTACCTCACCTTAATTACCAATTGTAAATGATTCACCTAACTTTTCAGAAGAAACTTGGTCAAATCTGATGTCTAATCTAACTCCATAAAATATATTTCCATTCCCATTTTTCATTCCCATTATATCTGATGAAAAAATATATTTCCATACCCATTTTTCATTCCTATTATATATAATGAATATTGAGCTTTGATGCCTGAGGTAACTCCATAAGATATATTGTCATACCCTTTTTTGATTCCTATATATCTAATGAATATTGAGATTTTGTATGTGGATATTTATTCACTTTTGTACACTTCTACTACATATCACAAAAGCAATTAGATCTCTCAATGGAAGAAATGTGAAGTCCAATTTCCAATGGTGCAAGGAAGATATATATTCTAGGACATAGATCGCAAGGGACCATGGACCTAGATCGATTTTGTTGTTTTCATTATCATTGATTACAACCAACTAGAAATAATCTAATAATGGCATCTCCCATACATATGAGAAAAATTTTCAAGTCAAAACAATGCTACCTACCCACATAATAGCCAATTTTGTTATCAAAGGGGATAAATAAGCCCTTCCACAATCTTAAAGAAAAGTACATGAAAGAGTGTATTATTTTCATTATAATAGCAATTAAAAGAATACTAAATATTTGATATGATTACATTGAAATACTCAATAGCATACATAAGTTTAAGTCCCACATTAAAAGCATTGTAGTAAAGGTGATTTCATCTCAAATGCACACCATTACATATCGATTTGTTTTTACTTAGAAGAATTTCATGCCTAAGTAATACAAACATGTAAATAAAAAATAATTTTGCCTCATGTCACATAGAAAAATCAATTCACATTGTCTTTAAATACATGTTGAGCTCGCTTTGAAGTTAAATTAAAGCTTCAAGTATTCAAATACTCTTTACCATATTCAACACAACAATCAATGGATCAAAAGCATATTGATAAGAACAAACATATAGGCACATGTGCGAGTGTGTTTGTGCTTGTTTAAGAATCATTGAATTGGGAATATTTTGGGAAGATATTTATTTATTGCAATTAATAAATGTTTCAATACATTTTCAATTTATATTGTCAGGTTGCAATTGCATATGTTGGCAATGCATCAATTATCTATGTTGGAGTACCACAACATACTTCATTGCAATGCCCATCCCATAAGCAAGTAGATCCTTGTGCATAGATGAGTACTGATAGTTTCACTGAGAGGAGCTACTGATACATAGAAATCAAAATGCCAATGGTCATTTTTAAGGTAAAAGTTGTAAAGATATATTAGTACCAGCCTCATTTATATTTGTTTCTCAAATGAATATAAATTTTTCTAACTCAATAATATTGTATTTTCATTTTTGTTACCTCAATAATATAGTTTTTTTTTTTTTAATAGATAGCTATTAGTTGATATTTAATATTGACTCTTCCTCTTTTACATTAAAGCAGGGTGTAAGCTGTATGCAACTCTTGATTATATATATCCTATTATTTAAAAACTATGAACTATAAATAACCGAAATGTCCTTTTATGTTATAATATGTTTTTCTATCTAATTGTGAATTTTGTCTTCATTTTTTAAGTTACATAAAAATTATTAAAACAATAACCAAAACCTAGAATAATATTTTTCTTTAAAAATATTACAATTTTTACATTTTATAAAATCAATTTATAAATAATATTTTAAATCTATGTAAATTTAATATTATGTATATATAATATAAGCAAAATAGAAAAAAGAGGGGTGAAAATGGAACAATCCCAGGAAACCCTAGCGAAGACGTGTGCCGCCACTTGGTCCCTATGGCTGCTTGGCCGCTTCATGGAAGTCGCCGCCTTCATGTGAGAGGTCTCTCATGGCCCATGCAAGGCATGCTCCTTGCCGAGAGTTGCCCCTGGTCCCTGCCGAGATCTGCCAAGACGGCAGTGAAGAGATTGAGACTCTGGGGTCAACCCTTGCGATTGAAGCTTCTTTGGCCCTTCGGGGTTTCAACAGGGATGGGAGTGCTGTGACCTACATCAAAGACGGATTCATTCCGATGGTGGTCTCAGCGTTCTCACCGTCGCCTTCCTGGCTAATGCAACCTCTTGCTCAGACGGAGTTCTCGAAGGAGGGAGATCACGGTTTCACTATATTCATGCTCTTTTAGACCTGACTGCTGCCATGGATCCCGCAACAGTGAGATGAGCCAAATCCATCAGGATTCCTCTAGATCCTGCTTCTTTTTCTATTTTTGTAAGATCTCTGAAGGGGGTATCTCTTTGCTTGCGAGTGACCCACCTTCACTCTGTTCTGGAGCTGAAATCATTGATTCAACAGGTTGAAGGAACCCCTCCCGGGTTGTAGAGGATTGTCTATGCAGGGCGGGAACTCTCTGACCACCGGATAATTCACAGCCTTGGGATCTCAAAGGACGCTTGCATTTCCATGGTGGCCAGCGTGCAAGGAGGTAACATCAAACCCTCGGCTTCTTAGTACAAGACTTTCAAGGAGGCAATGTGGGTGGGGCTCTCTCCCACGCAAGGTCTGACCCAGACCTCTCACCCTGTCTACATAGTGGACAAAACCAATTTGGTTCCCTCTGTGGAAATCTCTCAACCGGAAGTCATCGAACAAATTACCCTGTTGAAGGAGCTTACCCTCATCTACAAGTTCAATGGGTTTTGGCCAAAAACTAAGGATCTCCTTGGGTGGATCGGGTCAAATTGGACTGGGAAACCTCAGGTATCATTGTGCTCCAAAGGTTTCTTTTTAGCAATGTTTTCCTATCGAGATGACCTTCTTACTATTATGAGAGAGGGGCCGGGGTCTACAAGACTCTTCTTAACCCCCTGGTTCCCTGAGTTCGACCCTTCAACCATGGTAGTGACCAAAGTGCCCATCTAGGTTCATTTGCCAAACTTAACTATACATTTATGGACTCATTCGGTCTTCGAAGGGATTGGTAATGCTCTGGGTCGCTTCTTATCCTCTGATGAAACTTTCTCAACATAGGGTCTGTTCACCTATGCCCGCATATGCGCTTCCATTGACATCAGTTGAGGCGTTCTCGACAAGATCAACCTGAATATTGGTAGCTCCACTTGGTCTCAAACCTTGGACTATGAAAACACAACCTTCAGGTGTCGGATTTGCAGACAAACAGGACACCTCGATAATGCTTTCCCGCAAAGGAAGCCCCAACACCACAAGACTATGAAGGCTCACAAAGCCAAACGCTAGCAACTAGGGACGCCCTTGCAGGATGATGATGACCAAAGTGACCAGCTGGAGGAAGAAACACCTACAGCCAACCAAGAGAAGAGTTCCTATCCACCTCTGCCCAAGGTGAACATGCCTCTTCAAGAAGACCAAAGCACAAAAGGTGGCCCTCCACAAGGGGAGAAAAGATATCATGATTTTTCCTCTTCAAACTCTCATAAGGATCTCCATCGTGACACCAATGACATGATGCAACTGGCCTTAGTGCCCCCTTCAGGGGACTGGATACAAGTCAAGAAAAAACAAGGAAAAAAGGGTAAATCTCAGAATCAACCCATCTCACGGCATTGATTTTCTTCTCTGTTATCTCTTTGTCATAGTTTTCTGTTTCTCCTTGTCAATTCGGTTATGCATTCTAAGCTCTTCTTTTGGCTATTAGCCTCTCTTTTCCGCCTCACTTGGCCTTCGGGCAAGTAGCGGTGTATAGTATTGTATCTTTATTCTCCTTTAAGGCAATTCAAGGTTCCTATCTGACTTACAAAAAAAATATTATGTATATATAATATTTAATAAAATATAATTTAAATTTGAATATTTAAATACTTAAATCAAATTTGTTTATTGAATTGAATTTAGATGTTTTTTGTTGGTAAGTGGTACCCTTTACTTGCAAGGTTTTCCTTTGGATAAGAAACCACGAACCAATGATATCTAAGTGGTCAAAATCACCCAAGGATTGCACCCAGCCTTCACTGCACCAACCCTTAACATGGTTGTAGTTTTGGTATCTGTGGGGTTTCAAATCGGTGACCATTCAACTTAGGGGTGTCTTATCTCATCACCCGCCATCCAATGTTCTACATATCGTAGATAAACTGAAATAATATTTTCGTTTAAATTTAAGATTTAAAAGAAATTTAGAAATGATTTTTTTTCCTTTTTCCAACATTTCAAGATCCAAAAGGATTCAAATTCTATTTGATATAGTTTTTCAAAGGTTTAATAGTTTTATAGTTTTTAGTATTGTTTTTAATTTCTCATTTCAATTTTATTGAAATTTGTAATTGGAAATTTTTAAATCTTCAACTCATATTTATAATTAAAAATAATATTATATTTTATTATTGTTATTTTTGGTAATCTAGTACCTATGAAATTACAATATAGTTATTCACCATCTATTCTAAATTATATGGAAAATATATTTTATTATTTATTTAATTTTTTATATATTAATTTTAAATATCTACATCACTCTTTATGTAATTTAAAATTATTAAAATATTTTTTATTTTTTACAAATAAAACTATAAAATTATATACCAAAATAAAACTCAAAAATTATATTAAAAAGTATTAGAATTATTTATTAAACAATTAAATTTGTATATAAAATAAAAATGTTATGAAGTTTGTTAATTCAATTTTTAATATATATTTTTATGATTTTTTTTTACATTAAACTATATTTAGTAAATCACATCCAAAGGCTTTCAATTTTTATAATTTACAATTCTTTTTGTTAATCTTGTTATTTAACATATTTTTTTCATTAACATTTTTGGTTTGCATTCCAATTATTTTTATAATGTGTTTCGTACTTAATAAGAACTAATACTATAATAGTTATATCATTATGTATATGGTGAATTTTAGACTATAATAGTTATATCATTATGTATATGGTGAATCTTAGAGTCTCATATTTGTTTAAAAGTTTAGATTGACCCACTTCAAGAAGAGAAAAAAATCACGCGTTATTGAATATTTGATTAGAAAACATTAGATAGTCTTAAGTGTTTTATTACTTAGATAGCTTTATGTGTTTTATTACTTAAAAGTCTAGAAGAGCATCATTGTTCTAGTTTGGTTATATACTAGTGTGTTATGAATAGAACAAATATGGTATAGAGTTTATATTCGTCAATTCATTTTATAAAAGTTTTGAGGATTTCAATTTACACCTATAACATCCTTAATGCTTTATTAATAGTTGTTAACATATATATCTTTCCATATTTATTGAACAACTTTTAAGAATATAGAGTAACAAGTGTCACTTCTCTCTTTTTTTATAGACTATATAAAAATAATATATTATTACAAATTTCAAATGTTTTAAATAATTAATTTAACCTTTAACTTTATAGTATGTACAATTACTAGATTAAAACATATCTAAAAATAAAAAATAATCACTTATTTTTAATTATTTTTTAAAATTGTAAGCAATTATTCACAAATTTAGATAATATGATTTGTATTCACTCTAAACAATTATTATTATTTTTTTAGTTTATTCTTGAACATAGTATATAATTCTATATAATTAGTTTTTAATAATATTAATGAAAGTTGTTTTCCTTAATTATTTTATATTCAAAATCTTAATAAATTTTTATTCAAAATAAAATTTAAAAATTTCATCGTTTTTCAAGTTTTTTAATTAATAATAATTCAAATTATTATAATAAGAAGAAAATCTTCAAAATTACCACTAAATATTCATTGCATTTTGTTTTTATCATATTTCAAACACGAATCATCATTTTTCAAGTTTTTTAATTAATAATAATTCAAATTATTATAGTAGGATGAAAACGTACAAAATTAACATTAAACATTGATTGCATTTTGCTTTTATTATATTTTAATCATGAAATTATGTTCATATTTTATTTTCATCGTACTTTAAGTCTAAATGGAATCACCCTCTTAATGTATTCAAATATGTTTATGGTGAGGGATGTGTGCTTTAATACCATTAGGGAGTGAAAGTGATAAAATTTATATTAATACGTAAAAAAAACCTTAAATTAGGAAAATATAATTTCTTAAGTATTTTATATCATATGAAATGAAATGATAAAACTTATATTAATACAAAAGAAATTAAGTTTACTATTATTATATTTCAAACATGAACACTAAAATTATGTTCATATTTTTTTTTCATCATATTTTAAGTATAAATGGAATCACCCTCTTAATGTATTGAAATATGTTAATGTTGAGGGATGTGTGCTTTAATACCATTAAGGAGTGAAAGTGATAAACCTTATATTAACACGTCAAAACACCCTAACCCTAAATAGTGAAAATATAATTTCTTAAATATTTTTTATCATATGAAATGAAATGATAAAACTTATATTAATACAAAAGAATTTAAGTTCACTATTTTATATTTTATATGTTATGAAACTTCATGATGTTTATTGTGAACAAAAACTTATCACTTTACTTAATACTAACATATCTTTAAAGCTAATTATAATGTTTATATCTTTTAATTGTTGAAAAGGGTTTATGACTATCTAAACAGATAGGAGAAATTATAAGAAAGATGGAAATCAACAAATTCTAGCTTTTAGTGAAGAGGAAATGAAACGAATTAATAATAACAATTTTACAATATAAAAAATAAATAAACATTATTATTTATATATTTTAAAAATATTATATAATTTCATTATTATTTATAAATTTTAAGAATAATATATGATCTTAAAAGGAAAAAATAAAATTATAAACTCAGAGATTCAATGTAACTCCATGTTTTTTTAAGCTCGGTATAGACTATCCTTTCTTTACTGAACCATCACAATTAGAAATAACAAAAAATAAGATTTTTTTATGAACAAAATATTTGATTTGTTGATGTTAAAATGTACATAACATCAAAGATTAAAAAAAAAACAATAATGTTAATATGGAATAAGAGAGAATAACTTTCATTGGATTTTAATAATACAATTTATGAATTCTTTTATGTCTTGAGATTAAAGAAATTAGCAATCAAGAAGAAATAACAAAAAATAATAATTTTAATAATATTTAAAAATAATGAATCAAATGTGAAAGTTTCTATTGAATAAAGAAAACAAAACAACAACATAAAATAAAAAATGTAATCAAATAAAAACAAGAAAACGAAATTTCAATAATACCTAAAATGAACCAAATGTCAAAGTTTACAAAGGAAAAATGAAAAGCATGAACGGGTCTATTGATGGTATACCCATCAGCAAGGAGGAGGGTTTTGGATACGAGGCTGGTTTTCAATCACACAAGTCTGGTGGGGGTAGTTCGGGGAAGGAGAAGACCTACTATACCCAGCCGTGGTCGAGCCGTGTAAGGGGGGAGAAGGCTCGAAAGCGTAGGAACAACAAGCCGTTGAAGGTGAGGGAGGGCTTGGAACACTTTTCCATTCCAGTTGAAATGAATTTGGATCGTATTAGGATGCTCCATTCTCGGACCCTTGTGGGTCGTTTAGAGTTCACTAATGGCGACCAACGTGAGCTACTGGATTGGGTTAGGAAAAATTGGGTTCCGATTTGCGGCGACATACCTAGGGTTTTGTTGTTGTTGAACAGGTGGGTTTTGATCATTTTTACTAAACCAGAGCATGTGGGTCTAGTTCTCAAACGATTTTGGTGCTTTAAAGAGGGTTCCTTCTACCTTAAAAAATGGCACCTGTCCTTTGACCCATTGAAGGAAAAGCAACAGTTTCGTCATCTATGGTTGCTGATACCTGGGCTACCGATAGAGCTCTGGACCGAAAACATATTGATTGGTATAGCTAATTCTGTGGGGAGATTCGTCCGGCTAGATAACACCTCTCTGTTCGGGTTTGACAGGCAGCGGCTAAAGTTATGGTTGACTTCGATATGGCACTTGGGTTGCCGGCGGAAGTAGAACTCCACTGGGGGGAGAGGGTGTGGAGGGAGGGGCTTGACTATTTTCGGATGCTCTTTCGATGCCATTCGTGTTTGAAGACTGGACATATCCGTATTCACTACCCGGAGACTACGTCTTCCAATCCAGTGAAGGGTTTGTCGGAACATATTGGAGCTACTGGCAATTTGCAAGTTGTTACGACTACTAATTCACTGGATTCTCTGGTATCCTCGGGTAAGTTAAATCCTAACCTCGGTTCTCCTGTTCCTTTTTTTTCCGGAGGATGAGTTAGAATGTATTAGGGCTGCTGAACAAATTCTGGATAAGGGGTTAGCTGAGGGGGACATTAATCTGCCTTCTAATAGGGGAAGGGTTTTGGGAGTTGTTAATGGTTTCTCTACGGATATCTCTAGGGTTGTATGTGGACATTTGAAGGAAATTTCGGTGGATGGAGGGGATTCTATTTCTATTAACCCTGACTCTGTAATTACTTCACCACCCATTGGTAATGTCAATGACCTACTTCCTGTATCGGATGAGCCGACTGTTTTGGAGGTTGGGTATAGTGGTCCCTCTGGTTCGGTTGGTGGGGATTTGGGGATGATTGGACCATATTCGGGGGAGGAAAATCCTATTTTAGATGATACTGGGAATGGTATTCCAAAAATTTCTGACATTCTCATGCCTCTGCCTATATTTTCTAGAAACCCCTCATCAAACCCTAGGGTGCAGTCTTGTATTTCGGCTAGGTTCCAGAATGTAACTCTTAGAAAGCCTCGGCGGGGGGGCAAGAAGGGGTGGGGGGAATCTGATAACTCTTCTATGGAGTCTGTGTCCGTTACAGATCGTATTCTTTATGATCTTGGTAATGAGGGGGGACTTGTTGTGCTTGGGGACACTCCAGGGGTACATGACTCTGCTCCTTTGGAGGGTTGTTCTATGGATTCTGATGTTGGGGGCCTTAGAGTTAATCCCCATTATTCTGAGGGGCCCTAATGTCTATTTTCTCACTTAATATCCGTGGGTTGGGGGCGACTATGCGAGCTAGGGTCCTCTCTAACCTTTTTACTACTGCTCGTCCTACTATTGTACTACTGCAAGAAACTATGTGTGTTGATCATCTGGCAATTTCTAAGGTAGCTAGTATCCTTCCTGGTTGGGAAATTTCGGCTATCAGCTCGAATGGCCTGTCGGGAGGATTACTAGTAGCTTGGGATCCTCGGTTCTTTTCATTTTCTGTATATAAAACTCGTTGGGGTCTTTTGCTAGATGGGGTTTGTAAGGTGAATGATTTGCAGTTTAATATCTTGAACTGTTACGCTCCATACAAGGACCGTGAGGCGTTCTGGATGGGATTGCAGTCTTCTGGGATATTAATGCTGGCTAATATTATGGTGGCGGGAGATTTGAACTTTACAAGATATGCTCATGAAATTTGGGGGGATAAAGCTAAGATGGACACATTATCCAACTTCTTTAATGAGTTTTTATTAAATAACAAGTTATTTGATGTTGTCACAAGGGTGGTTACTCCAACTTGGTCTAATGGAAGAAGCGGAATGGAAGGGATTCATAAGCGGCTAGATAAATTTCTAGTTCATGAAACACTGACTGATTCTGTTGGCAAGTACAGAAGTTGGGTAGGGAAGAATAAAATTTCTGACCATTGGCCAGTTTTCTTCCAAATCGAGGACTGTGTTCACCTTCAGAGATTTCCTTATAAGTTTGACTGTTCTTGGCTTAAACAGGAAGATTTTGTCTAGTTTGCAAAGGTTGAAACTTCTGTAAGAAACTGCAAATATTTAAGCAAATTGTTTCTTCCTGGATTCATTCAAAAAAACAGAAGGATCGGCATCAACTTTTGTGTGTAGAGGACCAATTGCAGGAACTGTACCAACGTAATTTGATTGGGCCGCTGGAAAGTGGTGATTTCAACAAAATTCAAAAACTGGAAAAGGAAAAGGCTGATATTTTTCTCAGAGAAGAGATGGAATGGAGAATGAAGAGTCGAGCCCTCTGGGTTCAGTATGGGGACAGTAATACTAGGTTTTTTCATACATTTTCGTCGGCTAGAAGAAATAGTAACACTATTTGGCAGATTTCTGATGGTGTGGGGGCGGAGGTCACTGGCCAACAGGAGATTCAGAAATTAGCACTGGATCATTTCATCAATATTTATAAGGCAGACCCTGCATGTCACCTTGATTCACAGCTTCAGGTGATTAAGAACTATCCAAGGTTTTTTTTATTGTGAATTAGCGGAGGAGTTATGTCGAGAAGTAACATTGGGAGAAGTTGAGAGCACCTTGAAACTCTTCACCAAGGAGAAAAGTCCAAGCCCGGATGGCTGGACTGTAGAATTGTTTTTACAATTCTTTGATTTAATGGGGGATGAACTTGTCCGATTGGTGGAGTATACCAGGATGGAGGGCTATATGTCTGGGGCATTAAACTCTACCTTCTTAACATTAATTCCTAAAGTAAATGACCTGAAGCAGTTTGGTGACTTCAGGCCAATTGCTTTATGCAATTTGGTTTATAAGATCGTTTCAAAGATCATTGCTGGGAGGCTTAAGCCGGTTCTCTCAAGGCACATCTCAAAGGAACAATTTGGCTTCTTATAGGATAGACAAATACATGATGCAGTGAGGATCACACAGGAAATTCTTCATTCTATTAAAATTAGGAAGAAGAAAGCTATCTTTCTAAAAATGGATTTAGAAAAAGCTTACGATAGAGTTAACTGGGATGTTCTCAGATTGATTCTGATACAAATAGGTGTCCCGGCATTGGTGATTAAATGGATTATGTCTTGTGTGGATATTGCTAATATAGCTGTACTGGTGAATGGATCTCCTACAACATTTTTCAGCTACTCTAGGGGCATCCGTCAGGGTTGTTCACTATCTCCTCTATTGTTCCTTTTGGTAATAGAAGGGTTGAGCAAAATGATTTTACAAGCTAAGCAGGAAGGTAAAATTATTGGTATTAAAATTGCTAAAGATTTCTACATTACACATGTTTTGTTTATAGATGACGTTTTGCTTGCTAGTCTAGAAACATTATCAGAATGGAGACATTTTCAAAAGATCATTTCTTTATTCTGTAAGGCCTCAAGAATGGTTGTAAGTGTGAGAAAATCAAGATTTTATGGTAATCTTATTCAGGAAGACAGGATTCTGGAGATTCAGAACTTATTGCCATATAAATTCTGCTGTATTAATGAAGGTTTTAAGTATCTCGGGTTTAATCTTAAGCCTAATGGATATTTAATAAAGGACTGGGAATGGCTTATCAAAAAGTTTGAGAATAGGATCTCTAACTGGACATATCGGCTGCTGTTGATTGGAGGGAAGCTAACTTTGGTTAAATCTATTTTGATGGGAACTCCAGTGTACTGGTTCTCATTGTTACCCATTCCTTGCTCTGTTATCAACTCCCTAAGAAGGTTAATATTCAACTTCTTATGGTCTGGGGGCTTCAATAAGAAGAGTTTAGTGATGGTGGGCTGGGAGAAGATTTCTTTGCCGGTAGAAGCTGGTGGCTGGGGTATCAGAGACTTGTTGGTGTTTAGTGCATCTTTGATGTTTAAGAGCTTGTGGTGTGCTATCTTTGGCAGCACTTTGTGGTCGAGGCTCATTCACCATAAGTATATTAAAGTGGAGATATCGCACTGGCTCAGGACTCCTGCTAAGAAGGTTAGAGGTGTTTCACCTATATGGAATGGTTTTATGAAGGTTTATAAATGGCTGGCTTTGGAGTTATGCTGGAGAGTAGGTTGTGGGGAAGAGGTTGCAATTGGAGTTGATCCAATTATGGGGATGAAAGAGTCTTATAGTTTATCTTCGAATTTGTTACAGCAACTGAGGATTGGGGGCTACTATACATTGAATTAGATTAGTAATATTTATTCTGGTCTGGGGGTTTCAGATGAACACCTCCAGTTAAGCCCTGACACTGCTGGGGAATGGCGGGAGTATACTTATAATCTTAATAGTAGTGGCATTCGGCTTAATGTGAATGCTGATACCATAGTCTGGGGTGGGAATGAATCCACCGGGACTGTCATTGCGAGCTCGGCTTACTGCTATCTGATTCGAGGGAGATGTATTTATCTGAAACAATGGTGGTTTGATAAACTATGGCATTGGCACTTACCTCTTAAATTGAAATGCTTCTTTTTGTTTGTTCTTCAGGATCGGCTGAAGTCATGGGAGAACCTTAACTTAATGGGGTGGGTTGGTCCCAGTATGTGTATTCTTTGTTGATGTAACTTGGAATCTGCAAAGCATCTATTTTTGGAGTGTTCCTTTACCTTGGCACTATGGGAGGAATTATACCAGCTCTTGGATATTAAAGCTAGATGGGGTGGAGACTTTATAGCCAACTCTCTGAAACTTTGGCGCTCAGAGTGTAAGGAACATCAGACTCTCCCTATCTTTATTTGTTGGGTGATTTGGGGGATAAGAAATAAGGCATTATTTGAAGACATCAGTCCCCGGTTGCAACAATTGTCAAAGTCTGTTATCAGCTACTACTCACATTTTCAGGTGGTGGAAAAGTCCAGGGGTCACAGGAATTTTGGGTAGTTTAACTTGGAGTTTACTCTTCCCATTCTGTTTTTTGATGGTGCTGCTGCTTTGGGGAAATGTGGAGCTGGGGGAATTATTTATCTCAATAATGAACATTATTTTGCTCTCAAGATGAAATGTGGAAGAGGCTCTAACATGAAGGTGGAACTCATGGCATTACGGTGTGTCGCTAAGGTGGCAAATTGTTTTGGGTTGTCGAATGTGATGATATTCGGTGACTCACGGGTGACTATAAAGTGGGCATTGGGGGAATGTGATCTGAATGTATTACATTTGACTTAGGAAAATACCCATTAGCAAGGAGGAGGGTTTTGGATACGAGGCTGGTTTTCAGTCACACAAGTCTGGTGGGGGTAGTCCGGGGAAGGAGAAGACCTACTATACCCAGCCATGGTCGAGCCGTGTAAGGGGGGAGAAGGCTCGAAAGCGTAGGAACAGCAAGCCGTTGAAGGTGAGGGAGGGCTTGGAACACTTTTCCATTCCAGTTGAAATGAATTTGGATCGTATTAGGATGCTCCATTCTCGGGCCATTGTGGGTCGTTTAGAGTTCACTAATGGCGACCAGCGTGAGCTACTGGATTCAGTTAGGAAAAATTGGGTTCCGATTTGCGGCGACATACCTAGGGTTTTGTTGCTGTTGAACAGGTGGGTTTTGATCATTTTTACTAAACCAGAGCATGTGGGTCTAGTTCTCAAACGATTCTAGTGCTTTAAAGAGGGTTCCTTATACCTTAAAAAATGGCACCTGTCCTTTGACCCATTGAAGGAAAAGAAACAGTTTCGTCATCTATGGTTGCTGATACCTGGGCTACCGATAGAGCTCTAGACCGAAAACATATTGATTGGTATAGCTAATTCTGTGGGGATATTCGTCCGGCTAGATAACACCTCTCTGTTCGGGTTTGACAGGCGGTCGGCTAAAGTTATGGTTGAGTTCGATATGGCACTTGGGTTGCCGGCGGAAGTGGAACTTTACTGGGGGGAGAGGGTGTGGAGGCAGCGGCTTGACTATTTTCGGATGCCCTTTTGATGCCATTCGTGTTTGAAGACTGGACATATCCGTATTCACTGCCCGAAGACTAGGCCTTCCAATCCAGTGAAGGGTTTGTCGGAACATATTGGAGCTACTGGCAATTTGCAAGCTATTACGACTACTAATTCACTGGATTCTCCAGTATCCTCGGGTAAGTTAAATCCTAACCTCGGTTTTCCGGAGGATGAGTTAGAATGTATTAGGGCTGCCGAACAAGTTCTGGATAAGCGGTTAGCCGAGGGGGACATCAATCTTCCTTCTGATAGGGGAAGGGTTTTGGGAGCTGTTAATGGTTTCTCTTCGGATACGTCTAGGGTTGTATGTGGACATTTGAAGGAAATTCCGATGGATGGAGGGGATTCTATTTCTATTAACCCTGACTCTGTAACTACTTCGCCACCCATTGGTAATGTCAATGACCTACTTCCTGTATCGGATGAGCCGACTGTTTTGGAGGTTGGGTATAGTGGGCCCTCTGGTTCGGTTGGTGGGGATTTGGGGATGATTGGACCATATTCGGGGGAGGAAAATCCTATTTTAGATGATACTAGGAATGGTATTCCGAAAATTTCTGACATTCTCACGCCTCTGCCTATATTTTCTAGAAACCCCTCATCAAACCCTAGGGTGCAGTCTTGCATTTCGGCTAGGTTCCAGAATGTAACTCTTAGAAAGCCTCGGCAGGGGGGCAAGAAGCGGTGGGGGGAGTCTGATAACGCTTCTGTGGAGTCTGTGTCCGTTACAGATCGTATTCTTTATGATCTTGGTAATGAGGGGGAACTTGCTGTGCTTGGGGACACTCTAGGGGTACATGACTCTACTCCTTGGGGACACTCCATATAATTTCTTAAGTATTTTATATCATATGAAATGAAATGATAAAACTTATATTAATACAAAAGAATTTAAGTTCACTATTTTATATTTTATATGTTACGAAACTTCATGATGTTTATTGTGAACAAAAACTTATCACTTTACTTAATACTAACATATCTTTAAAGCTAATTATAATGTTTATATCTTTTAATTGTTGAAAAGGGTTTATGACTATCTAAGTAAAGGAGTGGTCAACCCGTTCAATGGACAGATAGGAGAAATTATAAGAAAGATGGAAATCAACAAATTATAGCTTTTAGTAAAGAGGAAATGAAACGAATTAATAATAACAATTTTACAATATAAAAAATAAATAAACATTATTATTTATATATTTTAAAAATATTATATAATTTCATTATTATTTATAAATTTTAAGAATAATATATGATCTTAAAAGGAAAAAAAAATTATAAACTCAGAGATTCAATGTAACTCCATGTTTTTTTAAGCTCGGTATAGACTATCCTTTCTTTACTGAACCATCACAATTAGAAATAACAAAAAATAAAAAAAATTTATGAACAAAATATTTGATTTGTTGATGTTAAAATGTACATAACATTAAAGATAAAAAAAAAAAACAATAATGTCAATATGGAATAAGAGAGAATAAATTTCATTGAATTTTAATAATAAAATTTATGAATTCTTTTATGTCTTGAGATTAAAAAAATTAGCAATCAAGAAGAAATAACAAAAAATAATAATTTTAATAGTATTTAAAAATAATGAATCAAATGGGAAAGTTTATATTGAATAAAGAAAAAAAAACAACAACAGAAAATAAAAAATGTAATCAAATAAAAATAAGAAAACGAAATTTCAATAATACCTAAAATGAACCAAATGTCAAAGTTTACAAAGGAAAAATGTCAAAGTATACCATCAAGTGACTGCGAATGCTTTCCAATGGAAGGAATTGGGATGGCCTGTGTTTCCAAGGGGTGATTTTGATGACTTATTAAAACCATGACCTCTCGTCCCACTTCACATCCAATTCATTATTCTCCGTCAATTGGGATAGTTCACGTAATAGATTGCATCTAAAAATTTGAAATAGATAGAATCTAATTTTCAAACTTGACGTATTTCACAGCACGTACCTCTTGTAAGAAATCAGCGACGTCGAGTGTTATTCGCCGGAGGGTTTTACTGTTTCTAATGAGGGAACAGATAATATCCACAACGAATTGTAGAGCAAAATCATTACAGTGTTGAAATGGTCGATGTGCATAATTTGACGAGGAGATCCATTGTGATCCCTATTAAAGGGTCTATGTGCATAATTTGACAACGAGATGCATTGTGATCCCTCATAAAGCTCATTCTAAGGGTTCATGTTGTATCAAGCTTGGTCCATCCACAATTCAGATTCTTTCTGTGTAGCCATATTCATTTTTAACCAACAAAAAAAAAAAAAAAAAAAAATCTCGTATAATCTTTTTTAAAATTTATTTCCATACCAATAACTCTAAATTTCAAATAAATTTAACATACTAAATTGAAACCCCTATTGAAAGGATGTTACAAAAGAAGATGGTTGGCTTCCCTGACATCATTAGCTTCTCAAGATTTTGATTTGGATGATAAAAAGAGTTAAAACTCTCTCTCACAATTTTTTTAAGTGTCATTAATGATCCCAAATATCTTTACAGTTAATGAACTTCATTATATATAGAAATCAATTCTACATTTGTTGAGTTCGCTAGTGTCTAAAGAGGAAAGGGAAGAAATCATTATAATAAGTAAATTGTGGCTGTAATGTGAGATCCCTAAGCTATTTCTATTTATTTTGATCAAGTATTATTTCAAAAACAATTATTATTTGTAAAAGAGTTATAAAACTCAAAAATACTCACCTGTGTTGTCAGTGGATATTTTAGATAACAATTATTATTTTTATTATTAATAAAGAAGAAATACAATTGGAACAATGAGTTGAAAGAGGGGACACCACCATGAGACAAAGAACAAGTGTAAGTCAAACAAAAGATATTATATATCAATTAAATCCAATCTAAAATCTCAATGGACAAAGATGGCACAAGAGCTCGGCAAAAACTATAAATTGGTGCATTGAGATAGCACACCACATTGTGTTGTGCATGGAGAAATTGTTGCTATGAGGCATGTTGTTGAGCATTTCCCTTTTGAGTGTAAGTCCATCAATGGGCTTGTTACAGATTCTGAGATAAAGTGTTGCATTCAAGCCTTGCTTTCTCATTCGGTTGTGTATGGTAGTGATCTAGCTCGAGGATGGAGTTGGAGTACTGGTTTTGTTGTCCTCTTATGTGGTTGTGAGGAACTGAATCTCCAAGTGCTTTCTCCCCATTATTTTTCAAGTAAGTACCTTGTTATTGTGTAGATGTGTGAATCGTTCCAGGGGATTAAAACGTTTTTATTTTATTTTAGTGATACTTTCTTTTTAATATATGCATGGTTACCGTTTCCTTTCTGTAATTATATGGAAAAAGAAAGATACATGGTTACCGTTTCCTTTCCTTTATGTAAAGTGATATAGTAGTAATGGTTCATTTTGATAAACCTTGCGCTATTTATAGAGTTTGTGTACCGAATCATAATATATAGCTCATTTTTTCGTAGAATATGAACTAAATATTGTTTTTGAATGCTTGCTTAGCAGTATTGATAAAACTATTATAATGACAGATTGGATTCCCTGTAAAAATGTTGAAACTTTGTTTATATTGATCGAACTCTACGTAGTTTTTATAGGGAACGCATTTTCCAATGGATGGAATCGAATTCCTTTGTGAACCATGTTTATATGATAATGAATATAGGATAGATTTAATCCTATCTAGCCAACATTAATAGATTCGATCTATAATAAAAATACGTTGCACGTTGTCTCTGCGTATAAGCTAGCGAATGCATGAGATATCATATCCATGATAAAAATGATGAACTCTGTTTTTTTTTTATATAATGAATGACTATTGAATCAGCCCCTTTCGAATGAGCTTTGTCTATATGATATACAACATAGTAATAATCAAACCTCTAATTATTTCGGGGATGGTTATTTACGCATGTGTAGAAAACTCTGTTGATTTTCAGGGCAGTCCCAATGGTTTATACTATGAAGATTTGGAATTAAAATGATCTATTTCTACCCAATGCTAATTAAGCAAAGTCCTTGTGTGAAATTTCATTGTTATACATCTGATCGATGGAATCGATGCTATGTAACTATGAGCTCGGCGTCATAGGTTTATAATCGGTCCTCTGTAGTTAATACAGAGTTGAATCGATAAAATTATCCCTTAATAACATAAATATCACTTTATAAATATTAAATCCGAAATTTGTTAACGTTATATGGCGTTTTGGGGATAATACTTATTTACACAGAGACCCAATCTATGTTAGCATTGGAATCATCCATGTTATAGGCAGTAAATCGAGACCTCTGTGATTTTACAGAGTATAATTATCGAGCGTCAATGGCTTAAGTCTAAGATCGCATTTCCGATTGGTAAAGAACTTAAATTCTGTCAAGTCATACAATGTAATCAATTTAACACAAGAGATTCAACTTAGAAATCGTTTAGAACACAGTCATCCAATCTATGCATTAGTTGTTAAATCCTGATATCATAATTATTGAATGGTAGCGATTATGGATACAGTCGAATTATTCGATATATTTTCGTGCAATCGATTTCATACCAGAATTAACCGTGGTTTAATATCATGTAATGTTATTGCACTATAAGAAAAAAACTCGGATTTGCTCTTTTCACAGGGTTCTCATCAGTTACATTGGACTTGAGGATTGTTTTCTTTTTTGTTACTCTCTTTTTGTATTACTTCCGGTTATATGCGGCATTTGTTACTTATATGTCTTTTAGTTTCTATGTGCAGATAATTAAAATCCGCTGGGTTCAACTTCTTGTTGGACATTCTATATACTCATATATTTTGCGGCATATACGTCCACCCTTGTAGAGACTATTCGTGTTGGATCTAACAGCCACAAAATACAATATGCAGCAGAAGCAAATAAACAAGAAAGACAATAAATACACACACAGGAGATATATGCAGAGATTTACATGGTAAAACCCTCTCTTAGGGAAACATCCACGGAGCAATGGTATCGGTATCTTATTATTCAGAATCTGAAGATTTACAACAACTCACAACTCTCCAATATCTTCTCTTACGAGAATACAAGAAACATATACATTTCTTACACGGTTACTAATAACTGCATAATTAGTTTGTCAGTTACATAGTTACCGTCATAGCCGGTTGTCATCCGTTTCTAACAATCTCCACCTTGACAACAATTTACCTGATACCATTGCTCATTGCTCTATTGATCACTTTTCCTGCAAGCCTAGAGAAGCTAAGCACCACCGTAGCTTCTCTGAAGTAACTGGCTTCGTGAACATGTCTGCACTATTCTTTTGAGTGTGGACCTTTTCAAGAACCACTCCACCTTCATCAATAACATGTCTTACAAAATGATATTTTACAGGAATATGTTTTGTCTTACTGTGATAAGCTGGATTTTTAGCCAAGTGAATAGCACTTTGACTATCACAGAAAATCTTTATAGAGTTCTGAACCTTTCCTAACTCACCCAGCAAACCTTTTAACCAGACTGCCTCTTTGCAAGCATGTGAAGCAGCTATATATTCTGCCTCTGTAGTAGATAAAGCAACAATATTCTGAAGCTTTGACATCCAACTAATAGCTCCACCTGCAAGAGTAAAAACATAACCTGAAGTGGACCTCCTCTTGTCCAAATCACCTGCAAAATCAGAATCAACATAACCACAGACTTTATCACTGCAACCATCAAAAGTGATACAATAGTCACTTGTGCCTCTAAGATACCGAAGCACCCATTTCACTGCTGCCCAATGCTCTTTTCCTGGATTTGCCATGTATCGACTGACAACACCAACTGCATGTGAAATATCTGGTCTTGTACTTATCATCGCATACATCAAACTTCCTACTGCATTAGCGTATGGTACACGAGACATATACTGTTTCTCTTCATCATTTTTAGGACTCAAACCTGAAGAAAGCTTGAAATGAGAAGCTAAAGGGATACTAGAAGGTTTCACCTTATCCATACCGAATTTCTGAAGTATTTTCTCCACATACTTCTTTTGTGATAACCACAGCTTGCCATTTTTCCTGTCTCTGTGTATCTGCATGCCCAAGATCTGATTTGCTGCTCCTAGATCCTTCATATCAAACGTCCTAGCCAACTGAGCCTTTAACCTGCTGATTTCAAACATGCTCTTGCTTGCGACAAGCATATCATCAACATACAATACCAAAATAATGAACATGTCATTTTCCAACTTTTTAAAGTACACACAATGATCACACTCACTCCTGGTAAAATTCTGACTCACCATAAAAGAATCAAACTTCTTGTACCATTGCCTGGGAGACTGCCTCAGGCCATACAATTATTTTTTGAGCTTGCAAACAAACCTCTTGTTGCGATTTTGAACGAACCCTTCTGGTTGTTCCATGAAAATTTCCTCATCTAAATCTCCATGTAAGAAAGCTGTTTTGACATCTAGCTGCTCTAACTCCAAATCATATAAAGCAACTAGTGCTAACAAAATTCTAATAGAAACAAGTTTTACAACTGGTGAAAAAATCTCATGAAAGTCAATACCTGCTTTCTGAGAAAATCCTTTTGCAACTAGTCTTGCTTTGTACTTCGGAACAGTTTCATCAGCTCCTTTCTTCAGTTTGTACACCCATTTGCAACCAACCACTTTCCTACTCTCTGGAAGTTCCACAATATCCCACGTTTTGTTCTTTGCCAAAGAATCCATTTCTTCTTTCATTGCACGTTTCCATTTGTCACTGTCAGACACTTCTAATGCTTCCTTATAACTGTCAGGTTCTCCTTCATTAGAAATGAAAACGAAATCATCATACCTCTTTGGAAAAGTTCTGTTCCGCGTAGATCTTCGTAGAGTTTGCTGTGGTATTTCCTCTATTTCTGTCTGCTCATCCTCTTCCCGAGGAGTGTCCTCATGAATATCCTCTTCCTGGACATCCTCATGAGTCCCCCTCGCAGATGACTGAGTATCAAACTGAATTTGCTGAAACTGTGGTACATTAGCCTGTTTCAAATCATTACTTACATCTAAATTTGTCAAAGAAAGTTCATCAAATTTTACATCTCTGTTTATGATGATTTTGTGGACAGTAGGATTCCACAACCTATATCCCTTAACACCATCACCATATCCAACAAAGATCAATTTTCTTGACTTAGGATCTAGTTTGGAACGCTGATTTTTCGGAATAAGTGCATAGGCTTCACAACCAAATACTCTAAGATTAGAATAATCACATGATTGACCTGTCCATACCTCTTCTGGAATTTTGCAGTCAATTGTTGTTGATGGTGATCGATTGACCAGGTAACAAGCTGTAAGCAGTGCCTCTCCCCACAATTCCTGCTGCAACTTCGCATTACTGAGCATACTCCTTGCTCTTTCAAGAAGAGTCCTATTCATGCGTTCAGCAACGCCGTTCTGCTGCGGAGTGTAAACAGTGGTCTTATGTCTCTCAATCCCATCCTGCTTGCAATAATTATCAAACTCCTTCGAAGTAAATTCTGTTCCATTATCTGTTCTAAGACATTTAATGAACCTGCCAGTGCTCTTTTCAACCAAAGCTCTAAACTGCTTAAATACATCAAAAACATCAGCTTTTCTCTTCAATAAATAGATCCAAACTTTCCTCGAGTAATCATCTATAAAACTGACGAAATATGATGATCCCCCATAAGAAATTTTTGGAGATGGACCCCAAAGATCAGAATGTATGTAGTCTAGGATACCTTTACTAGTGTGTTTTCCAGATTTAAATTTTTGTCTAGCCTGTTTACCATAAATACAGTGCTCACAAAACTTCAAATCTACAGATTTTATACTAGGAAGCAACTTTCGATCAGCAAGTACCTTCATACCTCTTTCACTGATATGACCTAACCGCTGATGCCATAGACGAGTGATGTCTGCTGCTGCACCAACCGATGCTACTGTTGCGTGATCAACTTCCGTCCTCCCTTCAAGTCTATATAGGTTCCCAACTCTGTTTGCTTTCATAACAACCAAGATACCTTTCGATATCTTCATAACTCCACCTTGAACAGTAAACTTGTAACCAACATCATCAAGAACTCCCATTGATATCAAGTTCTTCCTTAATTCAGGTACATGTATCACATCTGTTAGAGTCCTAACAGTCCCATCATACATTTTAATTCTGATACTCCCTACCCCAACAGTTTTACATGTAACATTATTTCCCATATAAACTACCCCGTCATCTATAGATTGGTATGAGGAATACCAATTTCTATGAAGACACATGTGGTGAGATGCTCCAGAATCAATTAACCAGTCAGAATGGTATTGCGAAACAGTAGAGGTAGATAATACCTCATCGATCATACCTGAATCATTCTCGGCTACATTCGCCTCCTTTCTAGAGTCCTCCTCCTCAGAAGCTCGCTTGCGTTTCCAGCAATCTTTCTTCAGATGTCCTGCTTTATTGCAGTACCAACACTTCAATTTACTCTTTTTGCCCTTCGACTTTGACCTTGATGTACCCTTTGAATGTTGTCCTCTTTCACTGTTTCTTCCTCTGGCCACCATTACTTCTGATGTCGAGGTTTCAAGACTAGATTTCTTTCGAGTTTCCTCAGAAACTAAGTCTCCAACAACTTCATCGAAGGTAATAGAATCAGTAGAACTAAAACTGATAGAGGTTACAAAATGTGCCCACGACTCAGGCAGAGAGCACAACAGTAAAATCGCCTTGTCTTCAGATTTAATAATATCTTCCATACTAGTCAACTGGCAAATAAGAGTATTGAACGCATTCAAGTGTTCAGAAATCTTTGTACCTTCTTTCATACGCAAGGTAAACAACTGCCGCTTCAGGAGGATTTTATTCGTCAAGGATTTAGTCATGTACAAACTTTCCAACTTTGTCCAGAGACCTGCTGCTGTAGTTTCAGACACGATGTTAAATAAAACATCGTCGGCCAAGCACAGACGAATAGCACTGAGAGCTCTTTCATCCATCTCGCTCCAGTCTCCATCTGAAATATCTGCGGGTTTCTTTATTTTCCCTGCCAGTGCCTTCGCCACTCCTTGCTGCACGAGCATATCCCGCATCTTGACCTTCCACAACTCGAAATTATTGCTCCCATTGAACTTCTCAATTTCAAACTTAACACTCTGCGTTTTTGCCATTTTCTCAAGAAACCGAATTAAAAAACTTAAAAAACTCCAAGCCTTTTTAAAATTATATATAATGGATAACAAAGGATTAATGACCCAAATTAAATATTATAACAAATACCTTATACCTCCCACTTTAATCTTTTCGTAAAAAAAAAAAAAATCTTACAAATAAGGTATTCCTTATAACTCCCATCCACCATATGCGTTATATCTCAAAAGCATTTCACATTTCAAATCTTGCGTCAATTTTCACTTTAATTACCATATGCTTTATATCTCAAAGCATTTCACACCATATGCTTTATATCTCAAAGCATTTGACATTTCAAATATTCGGCGTCAGTTTTCTTTCACTTGAAATATCAAACAGAATAACTTATTCACGTTTTTACCTCAAACAGAAAACAGTACCGCTCCTCCCGATGCTTCAGTGCCGCGGCAATTTCCAGAAAATTTAATTTGGTAAGAATGCTTAACACTACCACGCTTGGGTAAGAAATGGACCCGCGGTAGTTGAAGATTACCGCCCCTTTGCACAGGGCTTCAACTTTTCTCTGCCGGTAACTTTTGACCCGAATTAAAATTTCTTGAAACCATGATTACTCAGCTTTCTCGTTCTCTGTGGCTTTCTACCAAGCTCTGATACCACTTGTTGGATCTAACAGCCACAAAATACAATATGCAGCAGAAGCAAATAAACAAGAAAGACAATAAATACACACACAGGAGATATACGCAGAGATTTACGTGGTAAAACCCTCTCTTAGGGAAACATCCACGGAGCAATGGTATCGGTATCTTATTATTCAGAATCTGAAGATTTACAACAACTCACAACTCTCCAATATCTTCTCTTACGAGAATACAAGAAACATATACATTTCTTACACAGTTACTAATAACTGCATAATTAGTTTGTCAGTTACATAGTTACCGTCATAGCCGGTTGTCATCCGTTTCTAACAGTTCGGTTCACTGAACGGATGTAATCCTTGTATTACACTCCGTTGTTGGCTTCATTATATCTGCTGGGGATGGATTTGGTAGTTTTTTGCAGTTATATATATTTTGGACTTATTTTGATACATATGTATTTTGCTGTTGCAGCATGTGATCGCTGATCTGTATTGTCATTTGGGAGGTTTTAGAACATTGTGGCATCTATTTCTGTCATTTTCATATAAGTTACATGAGACATTTGTTATTGTAACCAGTTTGTACGGGGGGATATCTTTGACCGTTTGGTATGACTTGGTTATGGTCTGACAGTTTGACATATTTTACTATTTCGTATATTAATAGTAAGTGTCCAACAGTTCTCCTTCATATTCCAACAGTTCTCCAAAACCTGGTTATTAAAACCCTCCAATAATGGGTTAAAATAATGTAAATAATGTAAAATCATTTAAAGTAAAATAATATAAAATAATTGTGCCAAGAGGCGCTCTATAGCCCAGTATGGGATTTTGTGAGTCGAGTGTTTGTCGAGTAACGAAATAATACAAAGTAAACAAAAAAAGAATAATACAAAGTAAAAAGTAATAAATATTATGTCGGCCATAAACAAAAAGAATAATACAAAGTAAAAAATAAATATGAGACTTAAACTAGAGACTTTAGAGCTTAGGGTTAGGTGGTAAATATTATGTGGGCGATAAACAAAAAAGAATAATACAAAGTAAAAAGTAAATATGAGACTTAAACTAGAGACTTTACTTTTTACTTTTAATACAAAGTAAAAAGTAAATATGAGACTTTAGAGTGTTTGTCAAGTAACAAAATAATATAAAGTAAACAAAAAATAATAATACAAAGTAAAAAGTAATAAATATTATGTTGGCCATAAACAGAAAAGAATAATACAAAGTAAAAAGTAAATATGAGACTTAAACTAGAGACTTTAGAGCTTAGGATTAGGTGGCTGAAGTATTGCACTCAAGGAGCTATTCAAGGAGAGGTTTGCACCTTGGGAGATTTGATCCCTCTTAATAAAACCTAGAATTTGGATCTACGCTGGTTTAAAATCATTTGATATAAAAATCATGAAAGGATTAAAAACATTTAAAATCATTTAATATAAAAATAATGAAAGGGTTACATTATTAAAATAATGTAAATACATTTAATATAAAATAAAATAATGTAAATGCATTTAATATAAAATAATGTAAATAGTAAATCAAGGAAACCGTTGTTAATTGAGATAAACCAAGTCTGGCTATAAAGGAGACCTTATTTAACTTAAATAAAACATAAAAGAATAATTACTAATAATTAGTAGTAGTCTAAATCAAACCAAGCTAATAATTCTTATAATTATAGTGCAACTTGATGAATGAAAATTAACATTACAAATTATATTCATGAACTACTAATAATTATTAATATGTTATAATTCATATTAGTTCATATTAATGAACAATGCTCATAATTATAATCCTTTAATTATAACCCTTTAATCAAAATATTTTAAGGACGTGAGGTTATGAGTAGAGAGATCAGAAAGTTTGATATCCTGGCAAACCAACGTGGTGGTGAGGAGGTCGACCGTAACGAGAGTAATAACAAATTGGTGGTCAATCTATCAAACGCAGAACTTGACGAAGGCGCCATGAATCTCCTGAAGAAGGGTCTAGGGTTTGCCCGAGCCCCCAAACACGTTCCTCTTGAAAGCATCATCTGCAGCATTGAGGATAGCATCCAAAATTTATCAGAGGAAGACAAGGAGGACGTGAGATTAGACTATGCCATAATCATGAAAAAATCCAAACTTCCAAAAGATAACCTCAGCAAGAATGAGCGTGCAGCTCTAAAAAACCTAAGGAATAACGAAGAGATCGTAGTCCTCAAGGTGGATAAAGGAGGGGCCACAGTGGTGGTGGACCGAGAAGACTACACTAAGAAGATGATAGAACACCTCGAAACTAGTGGGAGCTATAAGAAACTACCTCACAATCCAATTTCTAGGGTTACGAAAGAGGTGAAAAAAGCCATCACAGAATCCAACATAGATGAAAGGATCAAGAAACACCTCATGCCTTACAACCAGATCACGCCCAGGATTTATGGCCTACCAAAGATTCATAAGGAGTGGATTCCTCTCAGACCAATTGTGAACACAATTGGTTCCCCAACCTACCACCTCGCCAAATATGTAGCCAGTCTATTATGCCCACTGGTGGGGAAAACAAACTCTTTTATCAAAGACTCCAGGGATTTCATTAAGATCATCAAGGAGGAAAAGTTAGATGCACATGACTTGCTTACAAGCTTTGATTTTGTGGGCCTATTTACTAAAATCCCCCTCGATGAAGTAGTGTAGGTATTATTTGAAGCCGCGGACCCAGAAACTGTGAAGCTAGCAGAAGTTTGCCTCTGATCCACCTTCTTCAGCTTCACAGGTGATTTCTATGAGCAGACAAGCAGAGTGGCAATGGGGTCCCCATTGTCCCCAATTGTGGCTAATCTCTTTATAGAAGATTTCAAAAAGAAGTCCCTTCACTCATTCCCCTTACAACCCACAAGATGGAAAACGTATGTGGATGATACCAATGTGAGATGGCCACATGGAATCAACGAGTTGAACAAATTTCATGAGAATCTTAACCAGCTCTCGGAAGACATAAAGTTTACCATGGAATTTGAAGAGAATGGTAGCATTCCTTTTCTCGATGTGCTAATAATGAAAAAGAATGATGGTACCCTCAGCTATGAGGTATACAGAAAGAAAACCCACTCGGAAAACTACCTTCACGTTCACTCCCACCACCACCCATCTCAGAAAATTGGGGTAATCAACACCTTGGCCATGAGAGCTTTCCACGTATCTAATAAAGACCACATAGAAAAAGGGAAAGAACACTAACCTATGTCTTCAGGAGCCTGGGATATAACAATAGGCACATCTATAAGGCAATGAAAAAAGCAAAAAATTGGACTCAATGCACAAAGGAGAGAAAGACTATCAAGGCCTTCCTCCCCTACATCCAAGGAGTAACAGACAAAATTGCAAGGGTATTGGAGAAAAAAGAAGTATGGACAGTTGTTGGGTCCACGAAATGCCCATTTTTGGCCATCCTCATTACATCATTTTGTCATGCTTACATCCTATTTTCATAAGCTATACCTATGCCTTTTCTCTAGTTCAACCAATAATATTGACAGGTATAATTTGTTATTGCTTTATTTGTTTTATGCCTAGGATTGTTAAGGTTCTGGTTCCTAGTCCTTGATTTATGCTAATCTATGTGATTTCATTTAGTCAAGGTCTAAAGCGCAGGTGTATCAGCCAAATGGCGCCAGCTGTTACTCTTCAAAGCCCGATTCCTCATAACTCCAAGGGACAACACATTCCTCCACGAGAATCTGTAACAGGCCTCCACTGAAACAGAACCCAGCTGCAACAGACAGGTCGCATTCCAGCTTGCCAAATCCGTTGATCCATTGATTACTGGAGTAACAGCTCCTTCATGAGTAATAACCTTGTTTAATACGGTTGTAATAGTTAGCTGTAACTCCGCAACATGAAGATCAGAGATCTTCATTGCTGCACGATTTTAGTGGATCAATATCTGTATTTTCAATGTATAAATATCAGAAGGCTCTCGTAGCCTGAGGTTAGACAATTACCATTTTGCATAAGATGTTACAGAGCACTGAGACTGTCAATTTCCATCATCAATATAAGAGCAGAGTTATTCATTTTTGTGTCTTAATTTGTTGTGATTCTCGGCGTCTCTATTAGAAGGCCAGGGCCTGCCTTCTCATAGAGATAGCCGGCTTAAGTAGGTAGGTTAATTTAGCTTTCTTTTTGTTGTGTGGTGTGGAATCATTGTAGATGTTACTGTTAGCTGCAATAGAGTTTAGCTTTCCTTTTGGTAGTTCACAATTGCATCTTGAATAGCTGTAACACATTGGTGTGACAGTCGACTGTGTAGGGTAGTTCAGTTTAATGCATGTGTGTTCGAATCAACTGTAACAGCCAAGCTCAATTCCAATATCTTTCAGTTGTTTGTGCTTTCTAGGATTTCCAGTAATTATCAGTTAGAGTTCAAGCTTATGTTTAGATTATGGTTGTTGTTGTATATTCAATTGGTTTATTAGAATAGGCAGACTGTGATTGAGTAATAGTAGCTACTAGATGGATCATTTTGGTGAAGATTGATCATCGTAGTTTGATAATTATAGGATTTAACTTCTTTCAAAAGTAATATAGTTTATTTTCATTCTTAATTTTATAACTACTGGGTTGATTTCTGTAGGAAGGTAACTGCAATTGAATTCCTAGATGTATGAGTTAGATTAGTTTTCTTTATGGAATGAGTTTGGTTGGACATACTGGTAGGATCATTATCTTCATTTAGTTAATCAATTGCTTGACATGGTAAACGCTAACTTAAACCAGTTAACTTAATATAAAAAGGATTTAAATAACAAGTTTATGAAAGGATTAAAGAACTGAAAAATATAAATAACATAAGATATGCAAACCATAAAAATGAAGACACCATATAATAACAGAGTTCGTCCCTGATGGACTACGTCTCTGAGTCCATATCCAATAAGGACTGATCGTATTAGTCTTAAAAAAATACTTCAACAGGTACAAAATTCCTTCTTCAAACTGCTACAAAGAGACTTCGACTTCAACAATGAAGTCCTCTCACTCTCCAAAATCTCTCAAGAGTGGCTAAAAAGCCTCTTACAAATGAGCATAAGCTTACAAGCCTTCAAAGGCACTTTGGCATCATATCATTTAAACTGCAATACATTTTCCAATACCTTCAATGCCTTCCCATGTGTCACATACCGAAATTCTGAACATTTTATGTTGTCAGAAAAACATTATGTTTTATGTTATTGTAAAGTTTTATGATTATTGACCAAGTGGGGTCAAGGATTACTGTAATTAATTACTATGAGTATTTTATTATTTATAAATAAAAGATGATACAAATATCCAAGGAGAGTGTTGAATGAGTGTTCACTGATCCATTAGGAGGAATGGACTGGGGTGGAGAGAAAACAGACACTTGGCAGCATCCTTAACTCACTTCTAGCTGTTGTAGGGGGAAACTTCCCTATTTTTATGGTCATGTTCCCCAAGAAAGTGGAACTGAGCAGGTGGCTCATTAACTAAAGAAAATTGACCAAAGACCTAGGCATGCTTTATCTACCCATCGAATTCAACAGGAGGCTATTCAATTCTTACCTTGCGAAAATTTCTGAAAGAAAAAGACAAGATAGCACAAGAGATTCGATGAGGGGAAGGCTAGTAAGTGATTGAGTGAGTTAAGACTGCATTCTGAACTGGTGCAACCACATTGCTGAGTTCAATATTGCTAAAGGCAGAGGTATTACTGTTAAGTACTACTGCTGAGTTGCAAATGAATTTATTCCATTCTCCACATAGCATCTTCATCCTGGTGGTTTAGTGAATAGGCTCGGGGTCCTAAGGCAAGTAACTTCGATGTCTTCAAAAAAAGGTTGGGTGGAACGGGCTCCTTTGGTTGTTTGTCTCTTCTATGGTTACCAAGTTCTAATTGTGTTATCTTATTTACTTTCTGCCCAATTATTTACTAAGGAAATGATTATAATATGTTATTAGATTTCTATTAAAACTTAGATATCTCTTAAACTGTTAGTAAATGCTTTTAAATTTCTATCATTTTATCTATGCTAAATGTACATTTATCTGCTAGGTATAAAACTGAATGAATAATTCTGAATTTTAAAATGATGAATGATAGAGTAGAAATACTTCTCTGTATTGTAACTTCAAAGAATATTATATTTGTACTTTATTATTCCGTAGATGTTTCATTCCTCCGTGAAGATCTTATTGTATATCCGGAGATGTTTATTCCTCCGTCGGAATGTGGTAACTTGGGTTATTAGACTTCCCTAGTGGGGGTCGGCCCTATGTGTGTTATGTGGGTCAAACGGTTATTAGACCACCCTAGAGGGGTCGGCCCAGTTAGTTGTAGTGGGGTATTTAACCCATTGGTTAAATATGAGCCTACATGTTTTGTGTAAAAGATAAGTCGGAGTAGTGTATAAATAGAGGAGGTGTATTTCTCATTTTAGACACTCACTCACTTGAGAGTGGCTCACTTGTGGAGGAGAGGTCTGCTATGGAGAAGGATGAGCTTATGCTCAGGGTTACATCTTTGTATATTGCTGGTCATCTATATTGAGGAAGCTTTACTGGGTTTTCTACCCCATGAGGGTTTCCCATGATAAATTTGTGTCTCTTGTGTTTATGCTGTGCTTGTTGTTTCTTCAGTGATCCTGTATATTCTATTATTGTGAAATGGAATGAAATGATGCTATTTTCTGTCTTAGCATATTGAATCTTAACATGGTATCAGAGCTAACCTGAAGGAAGGCAATGCATGGCACTTACAACACTTGCTTCACTTGCGACAATTTGAAGGTTTGGGTTTTACATAGCAAAAACCAGTCATCGTGGAAATTTCGCTATAAATCCATTTATACGTAGTTTCAGGATTTGAAAAGTTTACAAGTCGTAGATAATATCCCCAGGCACCTTGTGTCCAAAGGGAACCCTCAGATTCATTGTATTTTGTGAGTTATGATCAGTACAAGTTAGGGTTTCTGCCTCTTCCAGATCTCAGTCAAAATCAGGTGACCTAGGAAAAAAGGTCATAACTTGGGCTAGGAAGATCCAAATGAAATTTTGTAAAAAGTGACAGGTAGTACACAGACTGTACTATCTCAGGAGACTTTTTTTAGAGGCCTAAGTTGAACCAGTTACACGTGGAACGCCGTACAAGTTCGCTCTCCTGTTTTATCCCATAAACAGGTCACCTTGCGACACTTGGCATAACTGGGGCTAGGAAGATCCAAATGAAGTTTCATAAAAAGTGACAGGTATTAAACAGACTGTAATATCTTAGGAAACGTCTTCAGAGGCCGAAGGTGAACCTGTGACACGTGGCATGCAGTACAAGTTCGCTCTCCTGTTTTATCCCATAAACAGGTCACGTTGCGACACTTGGCATAACTCTCTCTCAAAAAATACAATTAAGGTCAGACCTGTCGAGATGGTAAGATGACAGGTCAGGCTACCACAAAAAAAAAATTCAGACCCTTTGGAGCGAAAATTTCAGAGTTAGAGCAGAAACAATCAGGTACATATTTCTGTCAAAACAGAAGTATTTTTGGAGCACCTTCATTCATGGCTTCTGGAATTTAGGGTTTCAGAGAAAGTTAGAATTTTTGGAATCGGAATCCATGGCTAAATTCTACTTAGGAAAATCAAAATTTAGAGACCAAGATCAAATTTTTTGGTTGGGTAGAAGACCGGGCTTGATCAAACCCTAGTTCGGGATTTTGATCGGAAAGATGGAAAATTCAGCAAAAGTTGGAATTTTTGAAGTCTGTAACCACGGCTGGAAGCTCCTCAGAAAAATAAGAGTTTAGAGCCTTGGATCGAACATTTTGATTGGACAGAAGGGTGGGCTTCATCAAAGCCTAGTTCGTATTCCTGTCCAGAAGATCCAGAAGTTTCGAAGGCAATTTTGAGGGGTCAAATTTTGGAGATTTCAAAATTGAAGTATGCTAGCAAGACACATCCTTCCATCCATTCAGAAGTGTGAAAGTCAAAGATTGAATTTTTAGGGTTTCTCTAGCAAACCCTAATCAAGCTCCAGATCAAGTTTCAGGGGGAGTTGAGGCTAAGGCCTTACATAAGAAGACTACAAGAAGTCTCGATAGGTATGACTTAAGGAGGTTCAGGTATGTCTTGAAATCTGATTGTTGATTAAGTTCATGATGTGTTTGTCTTCATATTATTTATTAGTACAATCTTGATTAATGTTAGAATTGTCTTATCACCCTAGTAACAATATGAATGCATGTGAATGATCGAAGACATTCATTGATTAGGGCTATATGATTGTACTAATGCATTATGGTGTTGTGTGAGGTTGATGTTGTCTGCTAACAAGATACAGGTACATCACAAAAGACAAATCAAGTTCCATGACCATGACAACATGAAGACAAAGACTCATCCATAATCTTTGTTCTACTTATGAGGTATGTATGACTTTGTTATATTATGCTTAACCTATGAGACATGCAGGTTCTAGCTCAGGATCTCTAAATCATTGAAGAGATTGTTTAGGTATGTTGTACATAACTAAGCAGGTATACTAATCCAGGTATGTTTTCTTATGTCAAGTTAGAATCTTACCTTGTGTTAGGATCCCTTATATAAGTATACTTGGTATGATTGGTTATGCTTATTCATAAAGTTAGTAATCAAGGGTTTATGCATATTATGTCTCTTGTCTTGATGATTTAATTAACCAGAAGAGTACTATGATCAAACAAGAATATGCATGAGTAAAAGAAGACTTCCTTGTAATCCCGAATACTAATGATCATGACTATACATATTCAAGATTATTTAGAATTAGAATGTTTTGAGAATATACTAATGAATGTATGTTTGTGTATGAGATCATGAGGATGACACTAGTGCACACTTGAGCATGCATAGTGGTACAGAATGAATAGAAGTTCAAAAGACATATAGAAGATCAAGCGGGAGGCAACCACACAAACATAAAAGATAAGTATTTGAGTTGTTATTTGAAATAGTAAATGATATTGCTTGTATGCATATTTGTATTCCCAGAATATATCATGCTGAGTGTAAACATTCATAGAGCATTGAACAGTATACTACTAATATGCATATGATTGGTAAGTTGGACAAACATTCCATTGCTGCTTGTCTAGAATGAAACCTCTTTGCTGACATGCTGAGAGTTGTGCAAACTCTCGATAGTATGTTCTGGTAGAGATGGAAGGCATCTAGATAGCCACTGTATGCATACAGGATATGGGAAAGTGTTGTGCCAAAGTATTGGTCAAAATAGTTGCATAACTATGTAAATGATATATGTATGCATAATAGGTTATCATGTCAATATGATTTGATGATTATGAAGTATTACTAATCATGTACTGAATTTTGAATTGTAGGAAAGATCATGATGAATGATGAACACTGAACAAGCGATGGATGTTCAACAAAATATTTACAAATCAAACACACTATAGAAGGCTTGTGGCTAGAAGATTCTCTTAGAAAGAGGAAGAGAATCATGATGAGATGTTTGCTCCAAGTGGCTAGATAAGACCATTCTCTTAATGGTGTAATTAAAGAAGAAGTGTGAATCAGGTTCTGTATGGGTTCCCAGGATCGATAATCAATTGATGAGCTTAATGATCACCATGGGTGATGTGGATCTAAACCTTTGCTACAAGGTTGAATATGGTTTCTCTACACAGATGTTGATTGGGCAGAAATTGTATTAGACAGGAAGAGCACATCGAGAGGATGTTACTGTCTGGGATCAGCCATGATCTCATGGTTTAGAAGGAAGCAATCTAGTGTGGCTCTCAGCACAAGCGGAATATATGGTTGCTTGCTCTTCTAGTTGTGAAGCGGTATGGATTTAGAATGGACCCAACTGTGATCCTATGTGACAAACAGAGTTGTACCAAAATGGTAGAGAATCCAGTATTCCATGATAAGTCAAAGCACATAGAGATCTGAGATTTCTATATACAAGATATGGTGCAGAAAAGAATTAAAGTTTGAATTTGTAACAAGTTACCGATGTACTAACCAAACCCCTACCTCAAGTAAAGTTTTCCGAGACAAACTTAAAATAGTTCAAAAGGACCCTCCTCGAAAGGGGGAGCAATGTGATCACTTATGATGAGATTGCCCGCATCGACAGTGAGGTCGATGATGTGGATACCTATATTGGTGATGCCGACAGAGAGGTTGGTGGATGGTCCTTAGACAGGGTCTAAGGTGACAAGGGGATTGCATCATCCTTGAACACATGTTCTAAAAGAGATCCGTAGATGTATGTATTCGAGAATGAAGTTCTTGGTGGACATGAGGGGATTGGATCATCCCTGGACTTCAGTCCTAAAGAGAGCCGTAGACGTATGTCTTCAAGAATAAAGTCCTTGGTGGACATGTGAGGATTGCATCATGCTTGAACACAAGTTCTAAAGTGAGTCGTAGACAAGTGTCTCCGAGAAAGAAGAGGGATTGTATCATCCTTGAACACTTGTTCTAAAGAGAGCCGTAGATGTATGTCTTCGAAAATGAAGTCCTTGGTGGACATGAGAGGATTGGATCATCCCTGGACTTCAGTCCTAAAGAGAGCCGTAGACATGATGTCTCCGAGAATGAAGTCCTGAATGAACAGGTAGGGGATTGCATCTTCCCCGGACCTCGATCCCAGAATTGAGCCATAGACTGATGTCTCCGAAAATTGAATATAGGACTGCATCATCCCTAAACTAGGTTCAAAATGTATGTGAGGACTGCACCGTCCATGAACTGGGTTCAAAATGTACGTGAGGACTGCATCGACCATGAACTGGGTTCAAAATGTACGTGAGGACTGCATCGTCCATGAACTGGGTTCAAAATGTACGTGAGGACTCCATCGTCCATGAACTGGGTTCAAAATGTACATGAGGACTGCATCGTCCATGAACTGGGTTCAAAATGTATGTGAGGACTGCATCGTCCATGAACTGGGTTCAAAATGTACGTGAGGACTGCATCATCCATGAACTGGGTTCAAAATGTACGTGAGGACTGCATCGTCCATGAACTGGGTTCAAAATGTACATGAGGACTGCATCATCCATGAACTGGGTTCAAAATGTACGTGATGGAATTGCATCGTCCCTAGACATGAGACTTGTCTTAAAGTGATAAGGAATAATCATCCTGTAAGTAGATTGGGATTTCATCGTCCCTAGACATGGTGAGGTGTCTTAAAGTGATAAGGACTAATCATCCTGTAAGTAGATTGGGATTGCATCATCCCTAGACATGGTGAGGTGTCTTAAAGTGATAAGGACTAATCATCCTATAAGTAGATTGGGATTGCATCGTCCCTAGACATGGTGAGGTGTCTTAAAGCGATAAGGACTAATCATCCTGTAAGTAGATTGGGATTGCATCATCCCTAGACATGGTGAGGTGTCTTAAAGTGATAAGGACTAATCATCCTGTAAGTTGATTCAGGATTGCATCATCCCTAGACATGGTGAGGTGTCTTAAAAGGATAAGGATTGATCATCTTGTAAGTTGATATGGATTGCATCATCCATAGACATGAGAGATGTCTTAAACTGAGAGGGACTGATCATCCCGTAATAGGATCTTGTGTGTTGCAGAGTATGCTGCTATGTTTTGATGATAGATGTATTAGTGAGAATACATGCTTTTGATGATAGATGTATTAGTGAGAATACATGCTTTTGATGATAGATGTATTAGTGAGAATACATGCTTTTGATGATAGATGTATTAGTGAGAATACATTCTTTTGATGATATATGTATTAGTAAGAATACATGTTTTGATGATAGATGTATTGGTGTGCATACTAATACAAATGATCCAGATGCTGTACATCGTGATGATCCAGATGCTATAGATCGAGATGATCCAGATGCTGTAGATCGAGATGATCCAGATGCTGTAGATCGAGATGATCGAGATGCTGCAGATCGAGATGATCCAGATGCTGTAGATCGAGATGATCCAGATGATGTAGGTCGAGATGATCCAGATGCTGTAGATCGAGATGATCCCGATGCTGATGATCGTATGATGACGATGCTGATGATTGTGAGGATCCAGATGTTGATGTTGTTGTAGCTGTTCGAGTGCTGCAGAAGATAAAGACTTAGTACTGAAGATGTTGATATTCCAGTATTGAAGATGTTCCAGTAACCGCTTGAGTTACTGATGATGTTGAGAAAGCTTCCAATGATTTATAGATGTATCATGTATGATGTTGATGACTCCTTGCTCATGCAGATGCTGTTATAATATCCTTCTTGTTAAGGGGGAGTGCTGAGATATTGTAACTTCAAAGAATATTATATTTGTACTTTATTATTCCGGAGATGTTTCATTCCTCCGTGAAGATGTTATTGTATATCCGGAGATGTTTATTCCTCCGTCGGAATGTGGTAACATGGGTTATTAGACTTCCCTAGTGGGGGTCGGCCCTATGTGTGTTATGTGGGTCAAAGGGTTATTAGACCACCCTAGAGGGGTCGGCCTAGTTAGTTGTAGTGGGGTATTTAACCCATTGGTTAAATACGAGCCTACATGTTTTGTGTAAAAGCTAAGTCGGAGTAGTGTATAAATAGAGGAGGTGTATTCCTCATTTTACACACTCACTCACTTGAGAGTGGCTCACTTGTGGAGGAGAGGTCTGCTATGGAGAAGGAGGAGCTTATGCTCAGGGTTACATCTTTGTATATTGCTGGTCATCTATATTGAGGAAGCTTTACTGGGTTTTCTACCCCATGAGGGTTTCCCAGGATAAATTTGTGTCTCTTGTGTTTATGCTGTGCTTGTTGTTTCTTCAGTGATCCTGTATATGCTATTATTGTGAAATGGAATGAAATGCTGCTATTTTTTGTCTTAGCATATTGAATCTTAACACTATTCAATTCTTACCTTGCGAAAATTTCTGAAAGAGAAAGATAAGATAGCACAAGAGATTCGATGAGGGGAAGGCTAGTAAGTGATTGAGTGAGTTAAGACTGCATTCTGAACTAGTGCAACCACATTGCTGAGTTCAATATTGCTAAAGGCAAAAGTATTACTGTTAAGTACTACTGCTGAGTTGCAAATGAATTTATTCCATTCTCCACACAGCATCTTCATCCTGGTGGTTTAGTGAACAGGCTCGGGGGTCCTAAGGCAAGTAACTTGGATGTCTTCAAAAAAAGGTTGGGTGGAACGGGCTCCTTTGGTTGTTTGTCTCTTCTATGGTTACCAAGTTCTAATTGTGTTATCTTATTTACTTTCTGCCCAATTATTTACTAAGGAAATGATTATAATATGTTATCAGCTTTCTATTAAAACTTAGATATCTCTTGAACTGTTAGTAAATGCTTTTAAATTTCTATCATTTTATCTATGCTAAATGTCCATTTATCTACTAGGTATAAAACTGAATGAATAATTCTGAATTTTAAAATGATGAATGATAGAGTAGAAATACTTCTCTATATTTTTACACATACATTATGTATCATACTCTAGTACAAAGAAGTTAATTTAGGAGTAGATTAGAATGATTATTTATCATAGGCTGAAAATGTATCATAAAGATTTGTATCGATAAACTATTCTATATTATGTACATTGAGGTATCTTTCTTTTATAAATAGAACTTATATTATAAGTATATAAGGTAGGTAAAATTTCAGGAATCACCATATATACCGAACAACATTACTTAGCATTTCATATGTTTCATACAGAATTAACTATCTTAAATCTAGTTTACATTCAAAATAAATTTAACTCTTTTTATAAACAATTGATGTTGCAAAACCCTAGTAGTATCGTAATTCCATAATATAGGTTGGGTATCTTTTAAAACCAAATGGAAAACCATAAATTTATCTTGTACTGAAAGAGTATTATTTTACCTACTTCTCAACTAATTCTAACCATAAGCATCAAGCTTCATTTCACCATATTTATCCACTTAAACATTTACACAGAGATCTTTCCAAATGCACTGAATAATAATGCACTTTCAAAGGAATTACCATTTAATTTAACCATTAAAAATATACTACGATTAACTAAGCAAATATTAACTCTAAAGAGTCTATCGACCATTTGAGGGTTGAAAATGCTGTTCATAATCCACAACTGGTAATACTGTAATAACATTGCATTCTTTTCCAAAACGAGAGTATAATACAACACCAGGGTTTGATACCCGTAAGGGTTCACCCAAACTGGTCCATGCTTTCATAAAATTATAAACATGTCCGTTAAAAGTTTTCTAAAGTGGAAGTGTGCAGGGTTCGAGTCTCGACTCACCCTAATCCACATAATAATTTTATAATCTATAATAATAAATCTTAAATACATAACAAGTTCGGGGTTCGAAACCCTTAGTTTTCCTTAAGTAAACCTTTAACACTATAAACAGTTATGGTAGGGTTTCCAACTCTGCCTTGCGTTTAATGTTTGAAACAACTCTTACAAATGAAAATCACAACCATTTTCCAACAGAGACAGGCATTTCCCTAAAACACTGGTAGCTTGTATCAAAATCTATTCATTACAAAAATAACGAAAATGCCAAGAGCAATCTCTCTGAAATTGTATTTCAAACTATACTTTGATCTTTGCAAAACCATTTGTATTATCCATAAAAATTTATACACAAACAATAACGAAAGGAAGCATTGAGAAACCAATGCAAGTCAAGGTCAAGGGTTCAACCCTCTTTGTATTAAATTCCATACAGCTTATAAGATTACGACCAACTGTAAAAACAATTTATAAGTTAAACCGAAGTTTTGGCTAAACCAAAATAAGACCGAGATCAGTGCCAAGATTCACCAAAATCTTCCGAGAGCAAATAGATTCCCATAGGGAGTCACCGAGGCTTACCAGGGCCAAAGAATCTCTTATCCCGTTTTGGGAAACCTTAAAACAAATGTCGAGGAAGTGACCTGTCAGGGACATCAACATGACAACTGGTTAAATCTTGAAGTAACTCAGACATTTTAATTTAAACAATTTTAATGTTAAAACACTCGGCAAAACATGTAGGGTCGAATACAACATTACCTACAACTCATCAGCACTTTTGAGCATTTTTTTATCAACGTATGCGGTGGTAAAGCTTTCAGCATCAACATTGGTGGTGCAAATATTCACCATCGAACCTAGTAAGGGTATAAAACTCTGTAAAAGACTTGGGTTCATATAGCCTGATGTTGACAACATACAGGATACGAGGTCTCAGTATCGAACCTCAGGAGAAATTCCAATCATTGTTTACGAACCCTAAAAACTCGAGATCCTCTCAGCATCTTCTCCCACCTTGAATGTTAAATGAATGTTCCAGGTTATTGTCTCATTGAGGTAGTTCAAAACTCATCTAGGGTTTAACACAAAACCCAAGAACCCTCACGTGAAGCCTTTCCATGAGGATTTCCAATGGGCATTCCACCCAAAAACACATTTAATAACATTAAGTGTTATAGCTACCGGATGCTTGTATGACTGCCAACGCAGA
This sequence comes from Larix kaempferi, assembly GCA_027924585.1. NCBI lineage: Eukaryota > Viridiplantae > Streptophyta > Pinopsida > Pinales > Pinaceae > Larix > Larix kaempferi. The sequence goes on from BSBM01000206.1 coordinate 8,450,646, forward strand.
GACCCACTAAGGTTAACTTGTGGACTTCACTATGCTTATAACGTAAAGTATGTCTATGCTTATAGCCATATCATATAGTGTATAGTTCCACTTAGAGCAATTCGAGAGCCATACTATGCATATAGTCTATAGTATATTTATAATTGCATTTTGTTTAAAACACATAGCGTATAACATATAGTTAGGTCTTTTTACATGTCTTCACATTACAAGTTGATAATTCATGGTTGTAGCATTACCATTAAAACATACATATATAAAAGCTATAGTTGATACTTGAATACAATTAAACCCTGACTTTAATACAAATAAAACAATTTTGCATAAGAATAATTTGAATGTGAAGTTTAAACTCTATGAAAATCATAGTGATCACATAGGACATTAATAATCTATGTAGAATATATGTAGCTCGAAATTTTATATATATATGACATCGTGATCCTGTAATTAGTGATCATAGCTAGGGTAGGTCTTACCATTGCACAAAATAAGTTTTCTATACTTTTGTAATTAATGTCGGAGGCTAAAGGAAGTATAACAAAGTCATTTTGACATACATCAATAATGCTTCGGTTAGGAATCTCACTCAGGTGTGATTTGCGACATAAGTTTAAGAGTGTTAGCTATAAATAGCTCAGTAAGCCTCGGGGTGTCCATGGGACCCCTTCATCAAATGGGAAAAAAACAAATAGCTAGTATTTATGAACAAAACAGTACCATAGTAAGAGATAAGTTAAATGCCGATGTTTATACATTTAAAGAAGTAACCATAATCATTCAGGAAACAAAAATAATATTAAACATCCCGCAGTATGTGGCAACATAAATACATGGAATTAATCATTCGCAAGCAGTAAAGACATTATGACAAACATAGCATGTAATTGACATAACATGATTATAATATTGACGACTAAATGAAGAATGTGTCGTCATAATACAAAATCAGGTTGTCATTTAAAGAAGACAATTATCATTAATTATACTTCCGCGTAACAAATATAAGCATTTAATGTTACTTAGAAAATTTTATATTTTTGTGAATTTTGGGGATGTTACATGTGGTATCAGAGCACATGTTCAAATACTAGGCCTGAAGTGGCTCAAATTGCACATTGAAAATATAAAACAGAATTGCAAATCACTGATTTTTATTTTATTTTGTTTTCAGTTTCAGCACTTTATAAATTTTGTCTGCAGGTATGGAAGGACTAGAAGAGTCAGCTGAGGACAGGTCCCATAATAATGAACAAAATAATAATGAACAAGGACACATTAATGCAGAAAATTTATTTGTGGAATTGAACGATAATTCATCTGAATTGCTAAGGACAATTAAAGATTTAAAGTTAGAAATAAAAATTGTTGAGGAAAATGAACAAATCCTAAAAGCTCAAGAGGAGCTGAATCAAATCTTGTTGGCTAAATTTCATAATAACAATAAAAATAAAATAGTTCAGAAAATAATTTTGAATCTGGAACTATGTCCTCCCAACGTAAGGATAAAAAATTAAAATTGACTAATTCTGAGAGCATCTCATCTTCTGAATTTTATGAAAAAGCACACAGGAAAAAGCACAAGTATTCCACTTATAGTAGTGAAAGTGACTGCTGCACTAAAAAGAAGAAGTACAATCCATACAAAGAAATTTCTAGTGGGTTTAAAAAGATCAAACCACCAACTTTTAATGGAGAAACATAAAAGAGTGAGATAGCTGAAGCATGGCTATCCGGTATGAATAAGTACTTTCAAATTTACAACTACTCAAGTCATTTAAAAACTAAAATGGCAATTTATAATATGACTTGAAAAGCAGACATCTGGTGGCAAGATCTGAAACGAGTAAAAGGTTTAAAAGAGAAAAGTGTAAATTGAAGTTATTTTAAGAAATATTTTAAAACAAAGTTTCTGTCGGAACAGTATTATGAGGAACGAGCTAAAGAGTTTTATGAGTTAAAGTTAGGCTCCATGGATATGAGGGAATTAAGCAACAATTTTTTAAGTTTATTAAGGTATGTGCCTTACATCAATGAAGAAAATCCTAACGTACAAATATTTATGAGCTGTTTTCCCTCTCATATAAAGGACAGGATTGAGTATGATGGTCCTCGAACTCTTGAAGAGGCCATGAGAAAAGAAAATATATGTTATGAATAGAACAAGAAAACAGAAGGCATACCAAACTGGAAGGTAAAAAGGCCTAATAATTTTGAATAAAGGAAAAAGCACTTTTCTTTTAATCGCAACTTTGGAAATAATAATTCATGTAATTATTCTAACAGAAAATTTCATGGAAATGATTCAACAGGTAATGTACAGTCAAAATTTACAGTTACAAGAAACAGTGATTCACCTAAAAATTTCGTTAAAAACAATGAACAAAAAGAACCTGTTAAATGTTGGGACTGTCAGGGACCTCACTATGCATCAAACTGCCCACTCAGAAAGAGGACTGCCAACAACATACACACGGTATAGGAGGAGACTACTGTTGGTGACTTAGCGAGGGAAATGCCCAGAATCAATGCAACCTTAGAAAACAGACATGCTAATAATCAAACTTCCATGGTTGAAGTAGAAGGTATGTTGAAAGATAAACCTATTTCTATTTTAATTGATCCAGGAGCAAATCTTAGGTATCTTTCACCTGATTTAGTTAAATGTTGCAATCTGAAAATAGACAAGTTTTAAAAGTCATGGTTGGTTCAATTAGCTATTGGAACTAAAAGAAAAGTGATTGATTATGTAAAAGAGTGTCAATTACTGATGAATTAGTTTAGGACTCATGTTAAGCTGAATGTGTTACATTTAGGCTCTTACGATGTTCTGATTGGAATGGATTGGTTGGAAAAGCATAGGGTAATGTTAAATTGTTTTGAAAAGACTTTTACTTGTTTGAATGAAAAATGTGAAACCATAACAGTAAAAGGAATTCCTAGAAAGACTTATGTTAGACAAATTTCTTCCTTGCAAGTTAAAAAGGTTATTCGTAAAGGGTGTAAGTTGTTTGTTGTAAATGTAATTAATGATGAACAATCAACTAAGGAAGATAAGTTAAAGTTGGAAGACATACCCATTCTAAAAAAAATTTCTGATGTATTTCCAGAAGAAATTCCAGGACTACCTCCGAAAAGGGAACTAGATTTCACCAATGAGTTAGTACCAGGAGCGGTACCAAACTCAAAGGATCCTTACAGAATGAACATTTTGGAACTTAATGAACTTAAATCACAGCTTAAGGAACTAATTGATAAAAATTATATAAGGCCCAATGTGTCTCCATGGGGAGCACTTGTAATTTTCGTTAAAAAGAAGGACGGAACTATGTGTTTATGCATAGATTACCATCAATTAAATAAAATGACCATAAAGAACAGATATCCTCTGCCCCGCATTGATGATCTGTTTGATCAACTACGTGGCGCGAAGATATTTTCTAAGATAGACTTGAGGTCGGGGTACCATCAAGTCAGAATTAAAGACGAGGACATCTTTAAGACTTCTTTTAGAACCTGTTACGGGCACTACGAGTTCGTGGTTATGCCTTTTGGGCTAACCAATGCCCCAACAATTTTCATGTGTCTTATGAATAATGTTTTACATCAGTACTTCGATAAGTTTGTAATTGTTTTCATTAACGACATTCTAATTTATTTTAAGACTAAAGAAGAACATGATGAACACTTAAAAATAATTTTACAAGTGTTAAGAGAACACCAAATTTATGCTAAGTTCAACAAATGTGATTTCTTTAAAGATAAAATACAGTACCTAGGGCATGTGATATCCAAGGATGGAATCGCAGTAGACCTGGAAAAGATAAAAGTAATTAATGAATGGCCTACCCCTAAATACGTAACTGGTGTACGATCTTTTATGGGAATTACAGGTTACTATCGTAAATTTATAGAAGGATTCTCTCGAATAGTGTATCCTATAAATTTTTTACAAAAGAAAGGTAAGAAATTTATCTGGGATAAAAAATGGGAGGAAAGTTTTAAGAAATTAAAAGAACTGTTAACAACTGCACCAATCCTAAAAATTGCAAACCCAAACAAGGATTTCATTGTATGCACTGATGCATGCAATGATGGACTTGGCAGAGTCTTAGCACAATAAGGTCATGTGATTGCCTATGAGTCTAGAAAGTTAAAGATTCATGAGAATAATTATGCAACTTATGATTTAGAGTTGGCCGTCGTGATACATGCATTAAAGATGTGGCATCATCACTTAATCGGAAGAAAATTTACATTAATGATAAATAGTAAAGGTTTAAAATATTTGTTGGATCAACCAAATCTGAATGCAAGGCAAGCTAGGTGGCTAGCTTTCCTTAGCGAATATGATTTTAAGATTCAACACATTAAAGGTAAGGAGAATAAAGTTGATGATGCATTAAGCAGAAATGCAAGATTAAATTGTGTGGAAGTAATCAGCACTTACAAAACAGATTTAGAAATTCATATTAGAGAAGGAATCAAAATGGATGAAAAATATAAAAAATTACATGAAAAGATTGTTGAAAGTAATTCTAAAAATTTAATAACAGATTTCAAAATTGATGAAAGAGGATTAATGTTGTATAAAAACCGACTTTATGTGCCTAATGTTGCTGAAATCGAGTTGTTGATTTTAAATGAAGTACATAAAAGTCCATACTCAGGACATTTTGGTTACCAAAAGATGATAACAATGCTGAGGAAGGATTACTTTTGGTCAGATATGAAAAAAGAAGTAGCTAAATATATTGTTAGGTGTATGGAATGTTAGCAAATAAAGGTTGAACATCAACACCTAGCTGGACTATTGCAACCACTACTTGTTCCAAATTGGAAATGGGAAATAATTAGTATTGATTTTATAACTTGTTTACCTAAAAACCATAAACAAAATGATTCCATAAGGGTAGTTGTGGATAATCTTAGTAAAGCAGCCCATTTCATACCCATTAAAACAACCTACAAGAATGCTAACATTGCTGAAATTTTTATGAAACAAATTTTTCGTTTGCCTAGGATTCCAAAAGTTATAATTTCTGATAGGAACTCTAACTTTACAGGAAATTTCTAGAAGTCTTTATTTAAAGGTTTAGATACTACTTTAAATTTCAGCACATCATTTCATCTGCAAATAGATGGGAAGACAGAAAGAGTCAACCAGATTCTTGAATATATGTTAAGAATGTATGTTAGAGATCAGCGAGGTAAATGGGAGGAATATTTGCATCTTGTTGAGTTTGCTTATAATAACCACTACCAAGCTTCAGCAAATCTCAGTCCATTTGAAATTTTGTATGGCAGAAAGTGTAACACTCCTATTTCTTGGAGTAATCTAGTTGACATGTTAATGTTAGGACCTGAGTTATTAAAAGAACTGGAACTAACCGTGAAATAGGTTCAAGGCAATTTGAAAATTGCACAAGATAGACAGAAAATCCACGCAGATCTCAAAAGAAATCAGAAAGAGTTTCAGGTTGGTGAACATGTTTTTCTCAAGGTAAAACCTAAAAAGAGCTCCTTAAAGATAGGAAGTTGTGCTAAATTAGCACCAAGGTATTGCGGACCTTTTGAAATACTGTCCAGGGTAGGACCAATGGCATATCAGTTGGCTTTACCACCAAAATCTTAAAGTGCATAATGTATTTCAAATCTCTCTTTTAAAAAAGTATGTGCATGATGCTACTCATGTGATTAATTAGAATGATGTATAGGTGGAACCAGAAGGATATTTTCTGGTGGAACCGGATTGTATCCTCGACAAGAGGGAAATTTTGCTTCGCAATCGTACCATTGGATAGGTAAAGGTACAATGGAAGCACCTTAGTCCAGATGAAGCAACCTGGGAGTTGGAAAGTAATATGCAGGTGGCATATCCAAATCTGTTCCAGGAAGAATTAGAGGATAATGAATAAAGCAACATCGAGGACGATGTTGAAATTAAGAGGGGGTGTTTGTCACATACCCAAATTTTGAACATTTTATGTTGTCAAAAAAACATTATGTTTTATGTTATTGTAAATTTTTATAATTATTGACCAAGTGGGATCAAGAATGACTATAATTAATTACTCTGAATATTTTATTATTTATAAATAAAAAAGGAAACAGATATCTAAGGGAGACTATTGAATGACTGTTCACTGACCCACTAGGAGGAATGGACTAGGGTGGAGAGAAAACTGACACTTGGCAGCATCCTCAACTCACTTCTAGCTGTTGCACGGGGCAACTTTGTTAGGATATTCCTATACTCCATCCTAGTCCTATCAGCATTTTCATTATTTGCATTTTCAGTCATGCATGCACTTTTAGGGTTTGCATGCGTTATTTAGGGTTTGCATGCATCCTAGTCATCAGTCCCAGCACCTAGCCCTTAGTTAGCTAACCCCCGGAGCTTCCTTCCACTCAGTTTCAACCCTCCTAGAGCTTAGTGCGCCCTCCTTTCACCTACTGCATGAGAAAGGTGCCCTTCCTTACCTACCATTCAGTTATCTTTAGTTCTCTCCTTGATTTTAGGCTTGACTGACTCTCAACTGACTGTATCACTCCGATGGACCTCCAATGTGACTAGACCGCTCATTCTGATTCTAGTTAGCTCCTCATGCTCCCTCCACTAAGCCTCCTTCATTCAATTAGTGCCAGTTACACTCAGTTACACGTACCACACTCAGTTAGACTCAGTTTGACTAATGGTTGACAGTTACTTGAGCATTGAGGACTCAACTGATGATGGGATAGAATTCTAGTTGTGCTCCGATGACACTCCAGTGATCTTTTCATCACTCCATGAAGGATAATTCAAATTTCCACCTTAGGCATTTGAATCTTCATGCATTGTACTATTTATTTGTCCATATTGTGATTAATTAATTAGTGTGTGTGAAGTATTTTTGCTTCTATCCGAGTTCTACGGTATTATTATTCTGTTGTTCATTACATTGTACTGACCACGCTTCTTCTATCTTCCTGCTTAATCATAATTACTCTTGTGAGGTATACATCATCTCTTGGATCTGCTATGAGGATTTTCACATGGTATCAGAGCATGTTGAGAGTATTGTTTATCTCCATTCTTGAGAGTTTTTTGCAGGTTATTATCAAGATTTCGAGTGCAGCAGTTTCTGCATTTTTGCAGTAGTAGCAGTCGCAGATATTTCTATTATTTTTTGTAGGTCTTCTACAGCTTCAATGTATTTAGAAGAAATCCCTCCTCTTTCTCCATTCAACTATGATCTTCTTTCTCTATTCAACTATGATGAATGGAAACCGAATATGATAGCACATTTGAAGAGAAATGGTCTCTTCGATTATTGTTTTGAAAGAGAGTTCGAATCCTCTGAAGAAGTGTATGACTGGTTAATTGAAGGTGACAGAGCTTGTGCAGCCATGATATTTTCTATGCCTCTATACATGACACACCAATTCGTTGATATTGAAACTCCAAAAGAGCTATGGATCCATCTGGATGAAATATTTGGCAGATAGAATAAAGGAATTGGTCCAAACCCTTTCGAGAGCAAGCAAAGTGATGCATTCGCCCTCCTTGATGATCTCATTGATCATGAACCAGTATCAAACACATCTCATATTGAAGTTGTCCAAAAAGAAGAAGAACTTGCAGATTCTACACTCATGCTCCAAATTTCTTCTATTTCGAATTATGTGCCATCTCACACTCTAGATATTGCAGAAGGTCCTAAATCCTCTCTTGCACCAGAGTCTATTGGTCTACATCATGATCTATTGAATGTTTCGGAGGTCAAATCAGCTATTGGTGGTAATGCATTCTCTCTCCTCAAGCAATCACCTCTTATTTACTACTATATGATCATTATTCCATGCTTTCAGAAGGTTATTGAATAATATGTCCATTGTCATCTGCTTGGGATAATTTCTCATGCATCTACTAGTTTTGATCTCACCTCTAATGGTTCAAAGGAGATCTCAAGAAACCATGATTCAAGCATTGGATCTGATTTGGATTCCAAGCAATCACCTCTCATTTACTACTATAAGATCATTCTTTCATGCTCTCATAAGTTTATTGAAGATAATGGCCATTGCCATTCGCTTAGGAAAATTTCTCATGCACTTACTGGTTTAGATCTCACCTCAAATGGTTCAAAGGAGATCTTAAGCAACCATGATTCAAGCCTGGGATCTGATTTGGATTCCAAGCAATTACTGATATTTGATGGTTCTTTTTGGCATAATCTCACCTATGATGGTTCGAAGGAGAAGACAAAAGACTATCTGCATATTCATGGTTTTGATCCTACCTCAACTGATTCGAACCACAGGTTCAAGGATCATCCTCATACTTTTGGATTTGTTCTCATCGCTTTCGATCTAAAGAACAAGTACAAGCACATGCTTTCTGAGCATGATTCACTTTTTCCCAAGAAGAAGATACCTCTAGACATATGACCAAGCATCACACCTGCTTGAGTTTGGAGCATTTATTTTTGTGTGTGCCTTACAGTCTATTTTGAGGGGGGGTATTTTTCCCATGAGGTTTTCCCCATTTCCTCAGTTCATTGACTATTATTATTCATTGTATTGGGTGACCTTTGGTCTTAGTTACTAGGGCCCATGATGGATTAAGGGGGGGTGTTAGGATATTCCTATACTCCATCCTAGTCTTATCATCATTTTCAATATTTGCATTTTCAGTCATGCATGCACTTTTAGGGTTTGCATGCATTATTTAGGATTTGCATGCATCCTAGTCATCAGTCCCATAACCTAGCCCTCAGTTAGCTAGCCCCCGGAGATTCCTTCCACTCAATTTCATCCCTCCTAGAGCTTAGTGAGCCCTCCTTTCACCTACTGCATGAGAAAGGCACCCTTCCTTACCTACCATTCAGTTATCTTCAGTTATCTTCTTGATTTTAGGCTTGACTGACTCTAAACTAACTATATCACTCCGATGGACCTCCAATGTGACTAGACTGCTCATTCTTACTCCAGTTAGCTCCTCATGCGCCCTCCACTGAGTGTCCTTCATTCAGTTAGTGTCAGTTACACCTACCACACTCAGTTAGACTCAATTTGACTGATGGTTGATAGTTACTTGAGCATTGATGACTCCACTGATGATGGGATAGACTTCTAGTTGTGCTCCGATGACACTCTAGTGATCTTTTTATCACTCCATGAAGGCTAGTTCGAATTGCCACCTTAGGCATTCGAATCCTCATGCATTGTACTATTTATTTGTCCATATTGTGATTAATTAATTAGTGTGTGTGAAGTATTTTTGCTTCTATCCGAGTTCTACTGTATTATTATTATGTTGCTCATTACACTGCATTGACCACTCTTCTTCTATCTTCCTGCTTAATCATAATTACTCTTGTGAGGTATACATCATCTCTTAGATATATTGTGAGGATTTTCACAAACTTCCCTATTTTTATGGTCATGTTCCCCAAGAAAGTGGAACTAAGTAGGTGGCTCATTAACTAAAAAAAACTGACCAAAGACCTAGGCATGCTTTATCTACCCATCGAATTCTGCAGGGGGTTGTTCAGTTCTTACCTTATGAAAATTTATGAAAGAGAAAGATAAGAGACCACAAGAGATTTGATGAGGGGAAGGCTAGTTAGTGATTGAGTGAGTTAAGACTGCATTCTGAACTAGTGCAGCCACATTGCTTAGTTCAATATTGTTAAAGGTAGAAGTATTACTGTTAAGTGCTATTGCTGAGTTGCAAAGGAATTTATTCCATTCTCCACACAGCATCTTCGTCCTGGTAGTTCAGTGAATAGGCTCAGGGGTCCTAAGGCAAATAACTTGGCTATCTTCAGGAAAAGGTGGAGTGGAACGGGCTCCTTTGGCTGTTTGTCTCTTCTACAGTTACTAGGTTCTAATTGTCTTATCTTATTTACTTCCTGCCCAATTATTTACTATTAAAACTTAGATATATCTTTAATTGTTAGTAAATGCTTTTAAATTTCTATCATTTTATCTATGCTAAAAGTCCATTTGTCTGCTAGGTATAAAACTGAATGAATAATTCTGAATTTTAAAATGATGAATGATAGAGTAGAAATACTTCTCTGTATCTTTCCTCATACATTATGTATCGTACTCTAGTACAGAGAATTTAATTTAGGAGTAGATTAGAATGATTCTTTATCATAGGATAAAAATGTATCATAAAGATCTGTATCAATAAACTATTCTATTTTATGTACATGAAGGTATTTTTCTTTTATAAATAGAACTTATATTATAAGTATATAAGGTAGGTAAAATTTCAATAATCATCGTGTATACCGAACAACATTACTTAGCATTTAAATTGTTTCATAGAAAATTAACAATCTTAAATCTAGTTTACATTCAGAATAAATCTAACTCTTTTTATAAACAATTGATGTTGCAAAACCCTAGTAGTATCGTAATTCCATAATACAAGTTGGGTATATTTTAAAACCAAATGGAAAACCATAAATTTATCTTGTACTGAAAGAGTATTCTTTTACATACTTCTCAACTAATTCTAACCATAAGCATCAAGCTTCATTTCACCATATTTATCCACCTAAACATTTACACAGAGATATTACCAAACGCACTCAATAATAATGCACTTTCAAAAGAATTACCATTTAATTTAACCATTAAAAATATACTACGATTAACTAAGCAAATAATAATTCTAATGAGTCTATCAACCATTCCAGGGTTGAAAACCCTGTTCATAATCCACAACTAGTAATAATGTAATAACATTGCATTCTTTTCCAAAACGATAGTATAATACAAGACCAGGGTTTGATACCCGTAAGGGTTCATCCAAACCAGTCCATGCTTTCATAAAATTATAAACACAACCATTACAAGTTTTCTAAAGCGCAGGTGTGCAGGGTTTGAGTCTCGACTCACCCTAATGCACATAATAATTTTATAAGCTATCAAAATAAATATTAAATACATAATAGGTTCGGGGTTTGAAACCCTTAGTTTTCCACAAGTAAACCTTTAACACTATAAACAGTTATGGTAGGGTTTCCAACTCTGCCTTGCGTTTAATGTTTGAAACAACTCTTATAAACAAACATCACAACCATTTTCCAACAGAGACATGCTTTGCCCTAAAACACTCGTAGCTTGTATCAAAATCTATTCATTACAAAACTAACGAAAATGTCGAGAGAAATATCTCTGAAATTGTATTTCAAACTATACTTTGATCTTTGCAAAACATTTATATTATCCATAAAAATTTATACACAAATAGTAACGAAAGGAAGCGTTGAGAGACCAACGCAAGTCAAGGTCAAGGGTTCAACCCTCTTTGTACCAAATGCCATATGACTTATAAGATTACAACCAACTGTAAAAACAATTTATAAGTTAAACCAAAGTTTCGGCTAAACCAAAATAAGACCGGCATCAGTGCCAATATTCACCAAATTCTTTCGAGTGCAAATAAATGTCCATAGGGAGTCACCGAGGCTTACAAGGACCAAAGAAGCTCTTATCCCTTTCTAGCCAATCTTAAAACAAATGCTGAGGAAGTGAGCTGTCAGGGACATCAACATGACAACTGGTTCAATATTGAAGTAACTCAGACATTTTAATTTAAACAATGTTAACATTAAAACATTTGGTGAAACATGTAGGGTCTATTATGACATTACCTGCACCTCATCAATACACCTGAGCATTATCAACGTATGCGGTGGTCAAGATTTCAGCATCAACACTCATGGTGCAAAGATTCACCCTCTAACCCAGTAAGGGTTTAAAACTCTGTAAAAGACTCGGGTTCATATAGTCTGTTGTTGACAACATACAGGATACGAGGTCTCAGTATCGAACCCTGGGAGGAACTGCAATCATTGCTTACAAACCCTAAAAACTCAAGAGCGTGTCGGCCTCTCCTCCCACCTTCAATTTCAAATGAATGTTCCAAGTTATTGTCTCATCGAATTAGTTCAAAACACAGATAGTGTTTAACAAAAAACCCAAGAACCCTCACATGAAGCCTTGCCATGAGGATTGCCAACGGGCATTCCACCCAAAAACACATTTAATAACATTAAGTATTATATCTACCAGATGCTTGTATGCGTGCCAACGTAGAGACCCACTAGGGTTAACTTCTGCACTTCACTATTCTTATAATGTAAAGTATGTCTACGCTTATAGTTATAGCATATAGTGTATAGTTCCACTTAGAGAAATTCGAGATCCATACTATGCATATAGTCTATAGTATATTTATAATTGCATTTTGTTTAAAACACATAGCATATAACATATAATTAGGTCTTGTTACATGTCTTCACATTAGAAGTTGATAAATCATGGTCGTAGCATTACCATTAAAACATACATTTATAAAAGCTATAGTTGATAATCGAATACAATTAAACCCTCACTTTAATACAAATAAAACAATTTTGCATAAGAATGATTTGAATGTAAAGTTTAAACTCTATGAAAATCATAGCACGATCACATGGGACATTAATAATCTATGGAGAATATATGCAACTCGAAATTATATATATATATATATATGACATCGTGATCTTGTAATTAGTGATCATAGCTAGGATAGGTCTTACCAATGCAAAAAATAAGTTCTCTACACTTTTGTAATTAAGGTCGGAGGCTAAAGGACGTATAATAAAGTCATTTTGACATACATCGATAATGCTTCGGTTAGGAATCTCTCTCTTAGCTCTGTGATCTAAGACAGAAGTTTAAGAGCGTTAGCTATAAATGGCCAAGTAAGCCTCAGGGTGTCCATAGGACCCCTTCATCAAATGGAAAAAAAAAACAAACAGTTAGTATTTATGAACAAAACAGTGCCATAGTAAGAGATAAGTTAATTGATGATGTTTATACATTTAAAGAAGTAACCATAATCATTTAGGAAACAAAAAGAGTATTAAACATCCAACAGTATGTGGCAACATAAATATATGCAATTAATCATTTGCAAGCAGTAAAGACATTATGACAAACATAGCATGTAATTGACATAACATGATTATAATATGTACAACTAATTGAAGAATGTGTTGTCATAATACAAAATCAGGCTATCGTTTAAAGAAGAAAATTATCATTAATTATACTTCCGCGTAACAAATATAAGCATTTAATGCTACTTAGAAAATTTTAAATTTTTGTGACTTTTGGCGATTTTACACCATGGAAAATGACAATGGTTTATATAGCCCCAAAATCCATATCTTATCCCCAAATTGAGTGAGATTTACAAATATTTGATCCCCAAATTTAATGGGATAAAGATACATTAAAAATTAATAAAAATATGGTAAATCTCCTTAAATATACATTTTTGTTTAAAGAATAAGCAAAAATAAAAAATATAATATATATATATGGCTAAAGAAAAACCATATAATAGTTTGAACTTGGTTTAAAATAGGCCAAAAGTGGAGTGCGCCCTTTTGGGGGTTAAATCCGATACAAATTCTAACTTAAAAACAACATATACCATATCCCATCAAATGTGGCAGCCTTGGTGCAATGGTTAAGGCATTGGCAAAGTGGGGGGAGTTCATGGGTTCAAACCAGCAGACCTCTCCCCTTGGTCCATTTTTGTTCGCACTAATGTATTATGGTGTTATGTTGTTAGATCGGCGGTGGTGATTGGTCACGTGGCATAGAAAGTGGCATAACAAATGGGGCTGAGGGATTATCCCTCAACCTTCCCCTTTTCCAAAATAGAAACATTTATAACTTTAAATAGTAGCAAAGAACTATATGGATAAGAAACATATGGCAGAGTGGATGGCTAGATGGATTTGTTGGAGGTTTAGGTGGCGAGGAGGTCGGGGGTTCGATCCTCATTGACTGCAATTATTTTGGTAATATTTGGACAACTAACTGCCAACAGGGATGCCATGTGGTAGGCCCTGGTTGGTCCACTTCAACTTGCCATGTCACCACTCGTCTACCGTGTCACCTCCACATGGCCTCCTCTATATCTTCCACATCACCACTCTGCTGACTGTACCTTCCAATTGTACATGCCATGTGGCACTCTATGGTGGTTCCACATTGGCTCCGTACAGGCCACATGTCACCCTTACAGTGGTGCCATGTGGCACCCCTTTTTTCCCAACTTTACATGTTTTGTTGAAAGTTCAGAACATGATATCTTTCACGTCCATAGTTCGTTTTGCACGAAACTACGCAACCGCAATTTTTTTTTTCATTTTGAAGACTTTAATTTTGGTCAATATTGGATATCCTCCTCGATCAAATGGATCATCCTCCTGTGCTGTGCTTTGAAAGCATTCTCTAAGGAGGATTCCTCATTCCTATTGATTATAGATTCATATGATAGCATTGATCCTGTCAACTTGTCTACACAGAAAGTTCTTAGATATTTTGCTTCCTCAATGGCTACAACTTTCAGATCAAATTTACTATGTAGTGATCTTAGAACCATTTCAACTACCCTTTGATATTCAATATTTTCACAATAGATATTTAGCTGATTAACCATCCCCATGAATTGTGTCATGAAAGAATCCACTATGTATGATTCTTTCATCTTCAGATCTTCAAAATCTCTTCTTAAGTTTTGAAGTTTAGCAATTTGTACCTTACTGGTAACTGATCACCAAGGTTTCCCATGCTCCATTGGTGTGTACTGAAGCCGATACCTTTGGAAAAATGTTGTTATCCAATGCATTCATTATATGATGCAAGCTTTCGCGACCTTAGGATATGGTTTTCACCATTTGATAAGGATTCTTTAGCTCCTTCATTTGCTAGTTCAAAGTAACCATGCACAACATATTCCCACACATCTTGTGATCTTAGATATACCACAATCCTTGTGGCCCATATATCATAGTCATTTTTCGAGACTCTTTCAAAAAAAAATCTCTTTGATTTTCAATAAATTCTCTTCAAAACAAACTCCACTCCACCCCCTTAAAAGTTTTTATATAAAAAAACCTTTAAATTTTTTTTACAAAAAGTTTAAAAAAAACTCTATTCAACCAAACTTCTTTTTAAAAAATAACATAGGTATATGAACCCTCTCCAAGATTTCAACCACCACATGATAAGGAGGAAACTTTCTTTTAATATTATAATAATATCTCATAAAACTCAATGCTCATAAGCCATAATATCAAGAAACTTTTGGTAAAGTTTTTGCTAATGTTTTAAGACTCATGGGATTTCAAACTTGCATTTTTGCTCCTCTAGAGGCTTCCGTGCGATGATTCAAAATATTATTACTCCTTGTGTTGTCAATATGGGGGAGTGATAAATCCCAAAATTATCAAATTTTCGTTTCGCATGTTTGTGACTATTGCTCCCTCTTACAAGAGATATGGGCAAAAAAAAATGCTTCCACTCTTTGATACTTTCTTCTTTCGCTTCAATTGCTTTTTCTTTGCTCTCATACCAGTCTGAAAGTTGGATGAAGAGAAATTCCACACAAAGATTATGCAGAATGAGCTATAGCTCTTCAATCTTTATTGATAAACAAAAGATCTAATTGATGAAAATACAATTAAAGTATGAAAATGTATTTAAACACTTATTAGAAAAACTAAAACTCTAACTTAACTCATGCATGCATGCTTTATTCTTTTACATATTTTATTAATTGAATTGAACTTGACTTTTAATAATAGAACTAACTTCTAATAATGGAACTAAAGCTAAATCTAAAGTTAATTAGAGTTTCTAACAAAATAGGACACCACATCAACATATTAACAATTAAAGCATGCACATATCAATGATCTTATCCTTCATGAGCACAAACTTATAATGAAACTTCAATGATGTAATTGTTTTCTTATTCATATAATTCAATGCTTTCATGCAACCAATAATGATAATATGGATATAGTTCACAATCCATATCATTATACACTATTCATCCCACATTTTATTCCATCTATCCATCTAAATGCAATTATTGGATCATACTTATCTTCATTCATTCATCCCATAATCATGATGAGTCATGTATAATACTTGTTATTTTTCTAAAACATATAAATAACAAAAACATTGCATAAGTTGAACACCTATCTCAAATGAACTCCCTCTCCCAACTAAATGTAGTTGTAACTTTGCACCGAATCATAGGCAATGTAGTTGTAACTTTGCGTCCAATCATGCACTTTGTCATCCTATATACTATTTCAGCTAAGAGACCACCGAGAAATGCGAAATGTATCCACTAGGAAAGGAAAAAGAGAACCTATCATTGATTTTCTAACTCATAACCATACTCAACAATAAGGTAAGCAACGTGAGTCTTCTTCCCACAAAATATAAAGTAAGGTAAGCAACGTGAGTCTTCGTCCCCACAAAATATAAAGTTTGGCCTCGGGTTATTTATGTGCATAACTGAATAATAAAGCTCCACTATATAAAAAGCTCTCTCTCTATATATTAGGAGGTTGAAATTCTTGGATTTCAATGAATTTCAACGCACATATGCTTTAACTATTGAGCCCTCGGCTCTGGTTAGATATTCAAGGTTTACATTATGTACATAAGGATAGAGCCAACTATCAACTTTCAAAGAGAAATTCAACGCTTATATAAATAAAGCTAGAAAACCCCCAAAACGTCTTTGGGAAGGTTAAGAGCCCTCGGCCCCATTAAGGTCCAAAGCATACATAAGTGAAGAAGGAGAACCAAATCTCCGAGAGGAGTTACCCATGTTTTCTAACAATTAATGATGGATAGAAGGGTCGAACCTCCAAGAGGAGTCTCCCTTCTTTTTTCTGCACGTAAGACGTTACTTATCAGTTAGAGCTTATTTGTTTGGACGTGATGATGATTACAACTAGAGCGCATTAAATGAATCCATCAGTTTGAAACAAAATCATACCGAGGAGAAACGATGAATGTAGTATCATGTTAACAATGTAGTATCAATGAAATGGTAAATGAAGGCCGCTCTTTTTGTTTACTCAACAATATAAAGGTTCAAACAAGAAGCCATATTCCAAATGTTACAGAGTTAGAATTAGAGGTGCACCCTCTCAAATTACCCATGGAAAGTGTTCTCCCCATACAAGTGAATAACAAAAGGAAGGTCAACGCTCCACACAAAGCATTCTCTCTCTTTTTCTTCTCTCGCAAGATCTCGTACTGCAAGATGCTCGTTTTTGGATGGAAGAAAAATGTTAGCACCCTCTCGCTCTTCCATTCTCTCTTCAAGAAGTAAACCAAAACTAAATATGTCCGTTCAACCGTTTCTTGTGAATGCAAAAACCCGAATTGCTTTGGTTATCATTATGTCATAACAACATGGTTATTGTGTAAGGCGTAACTTATATAAATATATGTAAAGATGATTGAATCGCTCTTTACAAATGGAATTCGGTTTCATTAAGATTGTAGCACAACCCTGAAAATAGGATGATTAATAATCTTTTAAATTATTCATTTATTTAACTAATAATAATTAATCAATAACATCCCTAATTAATTAATCATCAAAACCAAGTAATTTGATCACCACCATAAATCCTATGATAATTTATTCCCACTATAGGATATAAGATCACATAAGAGTTTATTCTTTATAATGATAATAATAATATGTTTTTTCTCTAACTTCGAAACCCAAGTAATAACAACTAGCTCTGGTTTACATCATTGGATCGTAATGAATAATCAAGATAGCTTACTTTACGCTTGTACGTAGATTTGATTCATTCGCTTCTTTATGCTAATGATGGGATCTAAATGTACTCAAAGGTTAAAACTTAGAGTCATACTTACTAACTTAGGATGATAAGCAAGCGTTCTCAACTCATCTCTTTTCTATATTTGTAGGTACCATGATGACGCCTAGTTATCATTAGAATTTTCAATGATTCTCAAGCCTTCAACACCTCCCTTAGTGGATATTGTTGCCCCTCATTTACTTGCTTTGAACTTTCAGTCTCCTAGGTTTATTTTCTTTATTTTGTCATTTCAATTTACATTATACATTACCATGTTTTTATTCACACATGGTTAGGCTTAGGAAATCATAACAATACTTACAACATTCACTAGTGCATCTTTGGCCTTGAACTCCTCGCTAGGAACTATGACATAACTACAATTACATTTTTGTATTTCGGTTGCAAAAAGAATATGGGTAAAGGGGGATATTACCAGGGTGTAAATATTATTTTGGTCATGAAAACAATTGTAATTCGTCAAAACTTGTGATGTGAGATGAAAATAAATTCCTCTCTGAAACTCTCATCACTCACATTCTCCTATATGGGTGTGAAGTTTGTGGTTGCAAACTCTCTAGAGAATCTTGGAGAATGATTAAACAAATCCATAAGCATTTTATAACTTACAATCTTAAAATTAAAAGCAATACACTATATCATATTATCTACATTGAAGTGGTTTTTTCCCCATTGAGAGCATAGCTATGACTAGGTACCTAATGTACAAGAAAAAAAAAACTTGGGAGACTAGAGAATTTTAAAAAGTATTTAAATTCCATTCAAAACCACCTAAGGCTCAAATGAGGTTGGCATAAAGATGTCATTTCTTAGTTAAAGATGTGGGGGATTGACGAAAATGTCATTTTGCAAAATATAGATGATATTAAAATTATTATTACTTCAAGGGTCAAAGAGAAGATGCAGTGCAATGAAAATTTAGAGGCTAAAATAAAATTAAGATATTACAAAGTGGTCATTAACCCTAATATTTAATATAAAAATTATCTCTATGTTTTAACTAGCATAAAGAAGAAAATCCACATAGCTAAAATAAGAATGAACTCTCATGACCTCCATAGTGAAATCGAGCATTGGATCTTTAGTAAAACTCTATCGGCTAAAAGGAGTTTCATCATCTTTGTAAGACTATGAGTGTTGAGGATGAAAAGTTCTTCCTCTTAGATCGTCGTACCTCTACCCACATAAGATTTGAATTTCAAACTTTTCATTACAATACAAACCTACATAACTTTCTATCTCATCAAAATTATAGTAATTTAGGAACACTCATCTCCAAGATTTTTGAGCACTAAAGAAATCCAAGTAATTCCCTACTTGTATTTCTTTAGGTCCGATGGAACAAAATTGGTATAAGTGGACACTAACTATCATCATCACTATAAAAAAAAAAATGAAATAATGATAATTAGAATTTGTATATTAGAACTATAATAAATATAGTTATATGCCATTATTAATTTTGTTTTTCATCTTAATTTGTTATATAAAAATAATATCTTACTTCTTGACTTTTTTATAGAGAAAAAAACATAACTTGTATTTATGAAAAAAAAACAATTTCATTCTTTATATGCCTTTTTGAAAAAGCATATACATTCAGAGTCATCTAAAAACTAGTCCATATAAACTTTTCAAAAGGACAACTAATACTATGAGTTGTTACAGAACTGTAAATATAGAAAAAAATGGGATATTTCCTGTAACATGATTTTGATATAAACAAAAGTATTTCTTCCATCAAAATAACTATCTACAGTTATCGAGCCTCATATCCTTGACCCAAAAAGAAACAATCCATTTCACATCCAAAATTGTCTTTCTCTATTCAAGAGATCCAAAAAAATTCTAACTTTTCAATGAAAAACCATATCAATCTTATTCCAGACAGATTAGTCCTGAAACACAGATTTCACAAAACGGAGCATGATAATATCCATTTGTTATCTCGTTTTGAATTTCTATAATATGTCAAACACTAGCATGCATAGAAGTACCATATTTTATGAGCTCATCATCCATTGAGTTTCACTCCCTAAAAACATGCTCAATAGTTACTTCTCGAAACATAGATTTGAGTTTTAAAGTCTCCTCCAGAAGGGGTCCCAACAACAATTTTTGAATATTATTTT
The DNA here is from genome assembly GCA_027924585.1 of Larix kaempferi. Classification (NCBI taxonomy): domain Eukaryota; kingdom Viridiplantae; phylum Streptophyta; class Pinopsida; order Pinales; family Pinaceae; genus Larix; species Larix kaempferi. Next base: position 8,470,516 of record BSBM01000206.1, read on the forward strand.
TCTCGTTTACCCACTTCACTACAATTTTAGAATGACTAAATATCTAAATGTTTCCAACATCTTTTTCCACTGCCAAACAAAGTAATAATCTTAGAGCACTAAGCTCTCCAAAATTATTTGATCCATTACCAAGATTAGCTTTGAATTTGGGACAATGCTTTTCAAAAATATAAAGCAAACCCCCAACACCACAAACCCAAGGCTCCCCCTGTGCTAAGCCATCAAAATAAGCTTACAAACTATTAAAATCAATTTATTCATTTAACACATGCCTAACTCTTATGTTTGTTTTGTCCTGAGGAAAAAAACTAAGGATACCCAAGCTTTGTGAAGCACGTTGAAAAGCAGGAATATGTTTATCCTCAAAACAAGAGGCATTTATCGCTAACCATATTCCCCAAGAAGTAATTAGAGGAAGGGCTCTATAATATTCATAAGATGGATTGGAAAACCATAATTTTAAACAATCCTCAACTATATCCCCATTCCAAAGAAATCGAATTTGTATTCTCATCTCAATCTCTTTCCAAACTACTATAGAATGCGGACAACTAACAAACTAATGAAATTTTGATTCTTCTGCCTCCTTACATAACTAACATCTCCCAGGACCATAATGAATTTTCCATTGAAGGACATCCCAAGTCAATGTATTGTTCTTAAGTAAACACCACATAAACATCTTTTCTTTTGTAGGACAATTTAACCTCCAAACTGCCTTCCACGACCAACAAATTACAGCTAACCCTTCATCCCAAATCAAATAATTATAGCATGTCTTTGGAGTATAAACCCCTGAGGGAAAAAAACACCAAGCGATTGTATCGGGAATATAATGAATTCTGACATTACTAAAAGATAGATTTGATAAAAAGACTTTCCATATTCTACTATCTTCCCCATGAAAACCAAAATGTTCAGTAGCTAACCAACCTTGTCCAAAAAGTGAAAAAAAATTGTTGTATAGAATAGAATTTAGAGAATAGTATCATTTGTAACTTAGAAGGTGAATCATGTCATCTAGAATTTTATGGCCATGATCACTTCCCACCCAAGGATCTTTTCCATATCATACATTGGAGCAATTTCCCACCTTCTATATTAACCCTGGGCCAATCAGATCAAAAGAAAGAACAATAGCCTTCAAGCTTAAAGAGTTGTTTTGAATTGATTTATTCATGTTGTGTATCTAATCCACAATTGAGAGGGGGGGATATATTTTTGAAACACAATTTTTACCCATAAACCAGATCCCTTGATCAAATGCGAAATATTTTTGGTTGCTAGTGCTTTTGCAAACAAAATTGGAATTTTGAAACCCTATCCTTTCAAGCATTTAGGCAAGTCTAGATATTTCTAATTGATCCATCCTATGCCATGCTGCTCCAATCTCCCTGCCCACAAGAACATATAACAAATATTTCCAATTTTTTCAAGAAATCCATCCGGTATCCATGTATTCATCTAGTATACTGGAATCGCTTCTAGGATAGACTTTCCCAAATCCATTCTTCCTCTTTTGAATATCCATTTGTGACTCCAATTTGATATACGATTCTCACATTTGGAAATTAACCAATCCCAATCCCTAGTGAGATGTGAATTCATCTTTAAAATATATCCCAAATACTTTAATCCACCATCAAAAGAAGTAACGAAGGAAGGAAACATAGTTTTGATCAAATCCACCTCCTGATCCTGAAAACCATTACCAAAGACAGAATATTTTCCATTGTTTACCTCCATTCCTGAAGTTGAAAATAAAAGACGTACAATATCATGCAACTTCATCAAGTCCCACCTTGATCCATCAGTAGAAATTCTCCAATTTGAGATACAATTCTTACATTTGGAAATTAACCAATCCCAATCCCTAGTGAGATCTTAATTCATCTTTAAATGATAGCACAAATACTTTAATCCACCATCAAAAGAAGTAACAAAGAAAGGAAACATAGTTTTGATAAAATCCAGATTTTGATCCTGAAAACCATTACTAGAGAGAGAATATTTTCCATTGTTTACCTCCATTCTCGTGGCTGAAAAGAAAAGAAGTATAATATCATGAAACTTCATCATGTCCTGCCTTGATCTATCAGTAAATATTAGGATATCATCTACAAATAGTATCTGAGATAAACTCAAATTGTCCCCAAAGCACATAGCTTTGAAAGCACTAGATTGTTTGGACTCCAACATTTCCCTACCGAAACCTTCTACAAAAATAAGAAACAAAAAGGAAGCTAAAGGGAAACCTTGCCTTAATCCTTAGCTAGGCCTAAAAAAGGCAATTGCAGAACCATTAATTAAAATAGCAAAGGATATTGAGGATAAACATACCATCACCCAAGATATGAAAGGCACATCAAAACCCATCGTAAAAAGAATAATCCTCAAGTACATGCAATTGATCCTATCATAGGCCTTTGATAGGTCTAGTCTTATCATTGTGGACTTTAAGTTTCTGGTTTTTATTGACTACAAACCCTCCTGAGAAATACCAATCACCTCATGTATCTGTCTTCTCAGAAGGAATCCAAACCACTCTTTAGAAATGACCTTACTCAGCACATTTTTAATCTTGGTTGAAATGTTTTGTTCAATAATCTTATATATGCAATTGCACAAAGAAATTGGCCAAAAATACTCGAAGCTAGCTAGAGAATCAGACTTCAAAATAACTGCAATAAAGATTGAATTGAAAATAGATAAAAATTTAACAGTTCTTCTAGATTCTTCAATAACCTGTAATAAGTCCTGAGCCAAAACATCAAAAAGACCAAGAAAGAATTCCACTGGGAACCCATCAAGTCCTAAACTTTTGTCATTTTTAAACAGTTGAAAATTTTCTTTTAGATCATTTAAAGATACCTCCTCCATCAACATTTTAGTATCTTCTTCATAAATAGATGAAGGAAAAAATTGTGTTATCTTCACCACATCATCTAGAGGAACATTGTCATCCACCTAGAAAAGTGACTCAAAATTATTTATACCAGCATTTGATATTTCCTCAAATCCTTCAGCCTCATTCCCAAAATCTGAGGAAATATTCCACAGTGTTTGAGTTTTTTTTATGGTTTTCATAATGGTGGAAGAATCTCCATTTTACAACCAGAGCGCTTTTCTTTTTAATCCTAGTTCAATTTCTTTGTCGGCCAAAATCTTCCTTCTCTTTTTTTCCATGGATACCACTGCAGCCTTTGATTCCTCATATAGGTAACCAAAACCATCTTCATCATACATATCACCCAAATCCAATTATATATGTTTTAGAATTCTATCATCCTACAATTTCTTGTTTATAGGCCACTTAATTGAAACCTATTTAGCACTTTTTAAATTATTTGCAAAATGGTAGGAGGTTGAAACTGAAGAAGAATCATCAAAAGGAACCCGACTTTCTTGTAATAATTTTACAAAATATTCATCAGACAGTCAATTTGAATTGAACTTGAAGGGACATGGAGGTTTCTTACTTACACAGGCTATTTCAAGAAAGACAGGAAGATGGTTTGACTCACTAGCAACCTGTATCCATTGTGGTCCCTCGCACGAAGTTGAGGGACCTTTTAGATGCAATCTTAGTTTCTTGAAATGCACAAAATTTTAGTGAAACCAAAAGGCTCAAGCGTTTCTTTGAACTAGGCATGGGCGGACCCGAGCCTACCATGTCATTTAACATGCAGGACAGGAAACGAAAACGCTCGAGCGTTATGGAAATACATAACATTCTAGCATTATGTGTTTCTATAATGCTCGACCATTATAGAAACACATAATGCTAGAGTGTTATAGAAACACATAACACTATAGCGTTATGTATTTCTATAACGCTAGAGAGTTATAGAAAGACATAATGCTCTAGCTTTATGTATTTCTATAATGCTCGAGCGTCATAGAAATACATAACGCTCTAGCATTATGTTTAATGTCTATACACAAAACATTATCCTTGAAATCTTATTTAATATTTCCTTACCAAGAAAATATTTCCTCTATTTCCCTATCCCTCCTTATCTTTAAGGGTTTTGGGCTTCATGTTGTATGGGTTAGAAGGTTAAATAGGGATTTGGTGTCAGGTGTTAAGGGCTTAGAGTTAAATGGATAAAGGAGTTTACGTGTTTAGTGACTATGGGGCTGGAGGGCTAAGGAGCTAAGAGGTTATGGGGTTTAAACTCGGGGTTAGTGGTTAGTGGTTGAGGCATTAAAGGTAAACAGGTAAAGGGGTCAAGGTGTTAGCGATCAAGGGGCTTAGGGGTTAAGGATGGTTCTAGGTTTAGGGGGTTAGAGATTGAAAGGTTAGATATTAAGGGCTTAAGTGTTTGTGGATAAACTAGGGATTAGGTGTTAGGTGTTAAGTGATTAGAGATAAAGGGGTTTAGGGGTCAGGGGCTTTAGGGGTTAAGCGATTGAGGACACCAATGTTAGGGGATTAGGGTTCAAGAGGTTAAGTGTTAAAGGTGAAAGGTTTAATTGTTAAGGGCTTAGGGGCTTAGGGGCTTAGTGGTTAAAGACATGAGGGTAAGGGGATTGGTGGTTATTTAAGAGGTGAGGCCTTTAAGGGTTAGCGGATTTATGGGCTAAGGGATTTATGGCTCTAGGGTCAGGATGTTAGGTTTGATTTGGTTAAGGGTTAAATGTCAAGGGGTTAAAGTATCAAAGGATAGGGGGTTAAGGGCTTAATGGATTCTAGGAGATGAGGGATTAGGAATTTATAAGGATTTATGGGTTTTGAGGTTTAGGGATTTATGGGTTTTGGGTTGTAGGGATTTATGGGTTTTGGATTTAAGGATTATGGTTTATGGGTTTTATGGTTAGCAAATTAACTAGGACTTAGGGGTTATGGGTTAAAATTTAAGAGGTAAAGGTAAAAAGTGGTTAGCAGGTTTAAAGATTTATGGGTTAGGGAGTTAAGCAGTGTTTGACGGGAAATCCACTCGAGCGGATGCAAGCCGGATCTCCCTAGCTTAATGTGAGTCTAGAACAAATAGAACAGACTACAATTGGATTTCCTAGATCTACTTAAGGATCAAGTGCTAGATGTCTTACGTTTTAATTTGCAATCCTTTCTCCTGAATGTTGCTCCACGTCCAGTGGTCGTCAGATCTCAATTGTAAGACCTATTAAGACACAAAGAACAACACAAAATGAGTAAAGAGCATCTATACAAAAAGAGATCTAAGTAAACATTTAAGCAAGTAAACTACTCAATATCATCACATGATAACAATATTGGTGGAAAGCATTTGTATTACTGTAAATAGGGAAATACATAGTAGAGACATAGAACTACAACCAAGGCTTAACGTTGCAACCCTTCTCCATCCAAGCCATTTTTCATATCCTCCCAAGGAAGTATGAGTCTCCCAATAGATGAGTAGAGATCTCTCAAGGATTATTTCACCAGCATGTAGACACTATAGACTTCCTCCCTTTGGAGAGAGGTATAGCTTCACTTATATAGGACTAAGTGGATAGGGTATGGATAGGGTAGGTTGAGATATGGTAGGAGAAAGATAGGGGATCCTTCCAAGAGGTTAGGAACCGAAGGCCATCTCCCCCAACAGGTCAGGGATAGGGATCCAAGTCAGCAACCTTCGAGAATGAGCTCGAAGAAGCTATTTTTTCCATTTAGTTGACTTCGTCGCACCCTGTAATGGAGCAAGGTGCGACATCGCAGGTTGCATGAGTGCAGCCTGCAATGACCGCTCAAGACCTAGCAGAAGCACACTGATGTCCCTTACAGGTAAATGACTTAGCCAATTGAACTTCAGGGATGTATACACTAAATCTAATGGTGGTATGATTTTAGGTGTAACAGAATGCCCCCCAAAGCATGAAGCTGTTTAAAGATTGGACAGGTGAAATGCTTTGACAGAAAGAATGGCAAAATGGACTTGTCGGATGAAGGACGCCGTTGCAGTACAACTGACTCTGAACTGACAATCTCATATGATGTACAACATGGCTGCCGACCAATACAATGCAGATCCATGGTAGTAATGACCGACTGAACACAATCATGGCTACTAGACACAAGCGTATATCCATGATGAGATGGTAACACAACCACGACCAATACAAATGTGGATCCGTGTAATATCACTCAATACAAACTCCATCACAACATGGGTAAAACATAACTCCCCAGGGGCTTTAAGCGAACCCACAACGATACGAATCTATCCATGTGATTACAAATATCTTGACGTCGCACATGGTAGAAACCACTTGATTACCGGTCATTGATGTATACCGTTAACAAGTGCGAGGGAAATCACCATTAATGTCAATGATCCCCAAGGTATCACAGTACATATCATCGAGCATGAATTAATGAGTTGAAGTCGAACGCAAGATGAAATATTTCGATCAAGAGTCAATGATGTGAACTCATGTCGAAAGCAAAGTAACCTGCCATTGAGGCATGCAGGGCCAAGGTACTTGGTTGGTTTCTAGATTCAATCCTTGGATGATGTGTTGAAGTCGACAAGGATGAATCCGTCGAAGGAGGGCCATGATGAATCTCCCATCGTCGACACGAAACACGACAAAGGATGTGTAGAGTGGATCGGATGGTACAATCATATGTGAGACTAACTCAGAGTAGACCGACATGATTGAAGGTGTACTGACTGCAAATAGATGAATAATGAAAATATTCTTGAACATGGGCATGGCATGATTTGGCAGTATTGACATGATGAGAATGACACAAATTCCTAATGCAACTAATGATGGAATCTTTCTTTGAATGACTCAAAGGAGTAACAAGACTCAAGAAGTAAGCAGAAATCATGGACAAACAGATCGTCCAAGTGCTGTATGCAAATGCATATGAGTGCCACGTTCAAGAATGACTAGGTACTACCACTAATAAAGGTGTAATACAAAAGCTTTCCTTTTTCCCCATCGTGAATGATGAGTGCCTCATTTTTTTTTTACGAGCTTGATGAGGGTAACCAGATGCTCGGTATAGCTCATCTCATAGATGAGTCCAATACCAAATATTTTCCAAACCTGGGATAGAAGGGGTTCGTCCCATGGAGGTTCCTTCAATGTAAGAATTTAACGAGTCCATAGAAGGTAAACTCGGTCGTCATTTCATGTTTAGAGAGTTTGAAAATAACTAAAGAAGACTCCAACGGTCCTTTTTTGTAAAGTTAGCCTCATTTCCTGAAAAAGGGTAAAACAACGCGGGAGAGGACTCTTTCAGTCATGATTGGCTGGAGTATGCCTTTTTCGTAACTAGTGCCCTCTGGTCCGAAAAGGGGTAAACTATCACTAGGAAGACGACCATTCAAATTCTTTTACAAGCGTGAATGCGACAAGTTTGCTTGGCAATATTTTCATACTTTGAGAGCCTGAAAAGAGCTTAAATATAGACTACGGGGGGTTCATTTTCCGTAGGATTTTAACGAGCCCGAAAAAGTGATAAATCATAACTTGGTAACATATTCTCATAGTTTCAAGAGCACGAGAAAGAACAAAGAGTAAGCTCATAATCATTAAATAATTACAAGATAATCAAATAGAAAGATAAACGATAAAATACACAAGGGGTGTTCATACCTGAGATGACCGTTTCAATACGAAAATGGCGTAGAAAGACACTTCACAACTCATGCACACTCTAGAATTAGGTCAAATAGTCAATCGAACGTTCAAAAATAATAAAATCGATCCAAACTATAGAAAATGGCATAACGACATCAAATATTTGAAAAAGGAATATTCCATTTTGTTTATAAATAGAAATAAAAATCAAATATAGTCACCATTGTTCTATTTTCCAAATTTGGGAGGAGTAGTGCCATTTGGAGCCAAATCTTCACTCATCGATTCCGGGAGCTACGAGCATCCGTTTCACTTGCCATCAGGAGCAGGTAACCCTAAACTTCATCCAGCATGATTGTAGTGGTTTACATTTTTGAATTTCAGTCATTTTTGTGGGGTTTTAGCTTGATTTGGGAAGGGCCATTGCGCCCTTGGCTCGTCACAGTTTTCCCTTTCGGGAACTAGTGTGACGAGACCGAGTCAATGCTAAGGTCTCACAACTGGACTGTAACGACGTCGCTCTATTTGTAAAAATGAGGTGCGACACGATGGTGACGTCTATCCCCAAACTCAAGCTAAGCTCAAAAGAAGGACTCTCAGTGTTCGAAGTAAGTTCTAACATTGTTAAAACTCTCCTATTAACAGGTTCCAAGCATACAAAATGGTTTTGGAATGGCAGGAAAGGGAGCATGAAATAGATGACATACATCCTGCAAATGATCCAGGATGCATAGAAGCATTGAGGAACTGTGGGATCCTCAAGTTCTTTCACATCCAGGGGATGAGATCCCAAATTCCACTATTGACTCATATGCTCCGATGTTGGGACGTGGCCCAGCAGTAATTCATGGTCGATGAACACGAGCTTACCATAGATGTCAAGGACATCTACTTTCTAACTGGATTGTCCGAAAGAGGGGACAATGTGCTACTTATAGGATCACACGGGAGTGATTGGACCGTGGATGATATGATCCAACAGCATTGTAGTCCCAACACCCATGCATCTAGTGGGAAGATTCCCATCAAATATGTACAAGGATGTCCATTACGCGCCATACTATTCACCATTACGAGGATGACGGGGAGCCAAGATCCTCACTTAGCCACGAGGGCACAGATGATTTATGCATAGGACTGTATGTCTCCGAAGATCTTTAACTGGTGCGTGGGAGTCCTCACAAACATGCAAGCTCAGCTGACAAAGTGTCGACAGGGAGAGCTCAAACAACTTTGCTATGCATCAATAGTGATCTTGTTCTTACTAGAATGGGTTCCCGTTTTGCGTCCTCAGGTACCACTGGAGGATAGGGATCCTATAGATCCTCACATGGCTAGGTGGACCGATGTGATGGCCCAACATGGTGGGGCCCCATTATTGGATACCCTCCTAAGTTCTCACTTGGTTGGAGGGCCAACTATTGATGGTGGAGGACTTCCCCTACAGTGGTACGGACTTTAGAGATGATCCTGACTTGCCACTGCCAGAAGGAGCAGCATGGGGAGACCTCGGTAAGAAAAATGAACCCTTGTAATTTTTAAGTTTTTTGCATTTATGATTTTTTTTATATAGTGCTAACAGGTGAACAACATGTGTGTGCAGATGTGGGGCCTGTATGAGCAGTGGGGACCTCTCTTCTTGCTAGGAGAGAGAGAGGAGAGGGAGCAGTTATTGGTCCAGCTGTGCACGCCACCATCATGGAGATGGATAGAGTCTATGCCAACCTGAGTGGGTTGACACTAGACGTTCCTAAGCTGACGGTAGATAAGGTTACGCATCCCATGCAGGTACACACAGTTGGAGTGACTGCACTCTTCAATGCACTACCCCACAAGGTTGCGAGAGCAGTAGACTGTTTCCACACTCAGTAGGCTCGAGTTGTTAGACCACCTAGGGTTGTATGGGCCAGGCAATAGGCCATATGTTGTTATTGTGTGTGTACTGAGAGCTTAGAAGCCTCAGATTTTTGTACCACTGAAAGCTACGAGGCTTCAAATTTTGTAGAGACTCACTGAAAGTCGTGGTGCTTCAGACTTTTGTACCAACACTACCTTTTGAGATTATATATATATACATACATTTTGGCAATTTATACATTATATGTTTCAAATGAGTGAATGATGTGGTCTTGCTTATGTGTTTGCTTATAAAATGAATTAATTACATGTTATGTCTACTTTTAATAGTTCATGAAATATGCTTATGTGTGTGCAATGTACCAATCTAAGATGAAATTGGCCATAGAGTCGGCAACTATGTTAACGTCTCGTGGAATGTGTAGGTACTGGATGGACTCGAAGGACCTTTCCAGAAGATGGACTCGTCGATACAGACGGAGTAAAAAGGGGTCGCGGATGGCGTAAACTCAGTTAAGATGAGAGACCACTAGTTGAGAGTCCAAATGGATAACAACGGGGTCCATACCCAAAGAAATGGCATCAGTTAGGGTTCCAATGACTGCTTGATATTCTGCAACATTATTAGTCGTGAAACCTAGACACATTCCCCTTGACCTAATGAGCTCGCCAGTAGGTGAATAGAGTACCTAGGATACCGAAGCAAGGTTACGGGTATACCGGCTAGTGCCTTCCGTGAATCCGTAGCACATTTCCATCTGCACATGCAGACAGAACATGGTATAAGAAACCAAACAAGACCTATAACACGCAAGAAATCAAAGTGTCACATCACACAAAAATAGACACACACGCCATGTATAGTATATACAAAAGTACTTATGTGTGAAAGACTCAAGCATAGTACCTCTTCAGGTAAAGCCCATTGCAGGGTTCACCCAAAGATATCCCATCATAATCTTCAAGCTTGTAAGCTCCCTTCTCTAGGGTGCGTTTCACTATATAAGGTTCATGCCACATGGACTCAAACTTGCCTTCCCCCAGCTTATCATGTTTTTTGTCGTAAGTGAGGACCAAATCCCCTTTGCTATAAACGCGAGGTTCTACCGACTTGTTGTACTGCACTTTGATGCGTTTCTTATGGGCCTCGTTGGCAAGAGCGGCATCTCGGTGAGTCTTGTCGAGCTTAGCTACGTAGAGGAAGCGTTCTTCCTTGGCAGTAGTGTTTGGGAGAAGTTCGATGGTGACCTTGAGACATGGAATCTTGCACTCTATAGGAAGGACCACCTCCAATCTATACACTAGTTGAAAATGAGTGAATCCAGTGGCGTTTTTAATGGAAGTCCTATAAGCCCAAAGTGCGGAGAAGAGCATGGTGTGCCAATTTTCCTTATGCGTACCTACCATTCATTGGACCATGGTTTTCAAGACCTTGTTGATGGCCTCAACCTCTCCATTCGACTGTGGGTAGTATGGTATTGAATTTTCATGGCGAAAAACCAATCTATCACTCAACTCGTCAACCATATGGTTCACGAAGTGGGAATCATGGTTGGTAACTATTGCTTGAGGAACTCCAAACCGCGCTATTACATGGTTGAACATGAAGAGTGCAGTGGTCTTGCCGTCATTCGTGTATGTAGGCATTGCCTCGGCCCACTTTGTAAAGTAGTCCACAGCTACAATGACGTAACTATGCCCCCTGGCTGAGGTAAGCTTACAGTGCATGAAATCGATGCCCCATTTATCAAAGGGGCCAATGACAATAACCGGGTGTAAAGGGGTAGGGTGGGTGCACTTCTTAGTATGAAAACGCTGACATGGAGGATACTGTTTTATGGAATCGATACAATATTTAAAGATAGTCGGCCAAAAATATCCTGCGCGCAAAATCTTCTAGGCTGTAGCCATCCCAGAGAGGTGACCGCCACATTCCCCTGGATGGTAGTCATTTAGAACATGTTCATCCTCTTCATGAGTCATACAATGTCGAAGGATAGAGTCGATACCATGACGGTACAAAGTATCTATGATGATCAGATAATACTTTGTGTGGTGGCATATACGACGATGGTCGTCGCGAGTAAATTCGGGAATAAATCGTTGGGTTTGGAGATACAATGTGATATCTCCATACCACGGATCAGACGTACTGATAAGAAACAATGACTCGTATGGAAAGGAGTCATTGGGATCAGACTGTACATCAGTATGGGGGAGGTCGCAAATAAGCTCAACAAACACCAAAGACTTTTTAGACTTAGCTTTTTCGAAAAGAAGATCAAATTCCTGTAGTATCACGATCCAGTGTGAATACTTTCCCCCAAGCACCTAATGTGTTAGAACGTGGTACATGGGGTTCGAATTGGCAATGATGGTGGTGGTGTGAAGCAAAATATAGTGTCAGAACTTCTGCATAGCTATGATTGCAGCGAGAGCGAGCTCCTCAACATGTGAATAGCGAGTTTCAGTGTCAATGAGACCTTTACTAGCATAGTATATCACATGTTCCCGGGCGTCTTGGTCTTCCTGAACCAAAACCATGGCGATAGTGGTGTCGAAAACAGAGAGATATAGAATGTAATCTCGATAGTAATTCAACAGCTGGATCACAGGGGCATGCGTGATGACATGCTTCAAACTATCAAAAGATCTTTGAGCCTAGTCATTCCAAATGAATGGGACATCCTTTTTCATTAATCTCATGTAACCTTGCATCTTCTATGCGAAATTACAAACAAAGCATCGTAGGTAAGTTGCTCTGCCTTGGAGACTCTGAAGTTCCATAATATTGGTTGGAGGTGGAGCGACGATGGCTTCCACCTTCGAGGGATCAATACGGATCCCATCTTTTGAGACAATAAAGCCTAAGAGGCGTCCGGACTCGACACAAAAAATGATTTTGTGAGGATTCAGGTGGATGTTATACCGCCTGCATCTAAGGAAAATGGCTATCAGATGATCAAAGTGGAACTCCTACTGCTTCGAATGGGCAGGGAGATCGTCCAAGTAGGGTTCCACAAAGTCCTTTACATCGTGGAAGGCGTACGACATGGCCCGCTGGAATGTGGCGCCAGCGTTTTTAAGGACAAACAAAAGTTTATGGTATGCAAACATTCCCCAAGGGCAGATGAATGCAGTTTTTTGTTGGTCGGCCGGGTGGATCTCAATTTGGTTATATCCGGAAAAGCCATCCATGAATGAGAAAATGACACTTCCAGCACAATTGTCGATGATCTGGTCGTTGAAGGGAGTTAGGCAGTTTTCCTTGGGACAAGCTTTGTTAAGGTCTTGATAATCAACACAGACATGGATGGTCCCCTGCTTTTTGTCCACAGGGACGATGTTTGAGACCCATTTTGTCAATGGGACAGGGTAAATGAAACCGGCTTTCAAAAGTTTCTCATTCTCTACCTTGATGGCCGTAGTCTTCCGAGGGTGTACCGGTAGCAACTTTTGGCAGACAGGTTTGACATTGAGATAGGTTTTAATCTCGTGTAAAACAATGGAGGGGTCTATCCTAGGAATCTCCTCATAAGTCCAAGCGAATACATCTCGAAATTGCTTAAACAAGGCTGTAGCAATGATGATTTCTTCACGGGAACACTTCTGGCCTAACTTAATGTGTTCCACTACACCAGGTTTAAATGAGATGTCGATCCAAGTGGTAGGCTCAATGTTGGCTAAGTTGCCTTCAGAATTTGTTTGACACATGAGTATCAAAGACTGAGAGCCAGAAAGGACATCCGGTGTAGAGATGGTGCGAATGTTGTTCTCTGGAGTAGCCAAAATGGGAAGGGAAGAAGAACGATGATGGAGTCTTCCCACGGAGGATCATCCACACTCATGATTTCCATGATGGAATCATCAGAATGAAAAGTCTGTAGGAAGGGACTGGATGATGTCCGCTATAGAGAACCAAAGGTGGAGGTCATGGCTAAATGATCCTCTAGGGCTGACTGGATAGCCTTGTACATAAGTTCGGCGGGTGACAAAGGCATAATGTCTCCAATCAGGTGTGTGGTGGATTCATCAGGTACAATCCATGAATCAGTAGAGTTGGGAATGGATGAAATTTGTGAGGCGATCATGTTTACCGTGGAAACATGGTTTGGGGGATCCGAAGTAGGAAAGACTCCCATAAGGGATGAATCCTTAAGGAGGACAACCCCCACACTCTCATACTTCTACGAAGATTGTCGAATGGAAGGAACATTATCGTCTAGGTGAGAAGTGGTGTCAGGTGAGCAGAATTCCAGTTGGTCGACCATGACAATTCGGCCTTGATGGGGGAATTTCACTATGAGGAAGACTGATGAGGCAACCGCAGTCATGGCATAAAACCAATTATGACCAAGAATAATGTTATACCTAACGGGGCAGCGACAACTTCCACGTTAAGGTTTATGGTCTTGCCCCCCATTTTGACTAATAAGGCTTGTAACCGCCCATGAGGTTGAAATTCGCATCCATCAAAGGATCTCAAAGTGGTAGGAGAACGATTCAACATGGGAGAGTCGATGGCTCTTCCTAGCGATGTTTGTGGCAACTTGAAATTCCAATTGATGGGAGAGCCTTGGTTTGAAGTATTCTAGCCGGAACATGATGGTATTCGATGAATTCAGGTCAACTCCACTGATGGTAGCGAGGAGAGTCTTACACTGATTTGGACAGTTTTGCAAGACTTCAAGCATCGACATAGCACAAGGAGCTTCTGCTAGGTCCTCTACAATGTTGTAGTTTTGAGCAGCCCAAGCATTGGGATTAAAAACTGATTTTCTAATCATGCTCTTGGGTGGACGCAACATTGGCTCGAGGGAAGGATTCTCAATGGTCAGAGGTGCAACTGGTATAGTGACATCAGGCATCAAAGTGGAAGCTTTTTTAGTATTACTTCCAATGGGTTCTTTGGTTGGAACGGAGTCATATGAACGAGAACGGGTGTTCAAGTTGATAGTCTCATTACGTACCATGAGAACATGTGTGGTGGTGGAAGCTTCTCCTTGTGAAGAAGTGTCAGCGATCGACTGCTGATTTTGAGCAGGGAAAGGATCGTAAAGAACTGGAGGTGTGGGATCGCCCTTAAGAAACTTTTTGAACTTCGTCTCTATGCGGGCACTCCTTAGAAAAGTGATCATCACCACACAGTAGACAAAGAAACTTTAACTTCCTTTTCTATTTGGTATCATTAGGGATGCTCTTTTGTTCCTACTGGGTGGAAGATTTCTTATGTTTCCCCTTGTTTTTAGTCTTACCACCAGACTTTTGAGGTGAAGCTGATGAAACAGAATTCACCACTTCAGTAAGAGCAAGGGTGCATGATTTGTTAGTGCTGAGACCAGCCTGTGTTGGTGATGGGGATGAACCCTAGGGGTTCGAAGAACCAACAGTGTGAGGAGGAGGCTGGGTGTGAAGGGATCCAATGATGCCATCAGCTTGGGGTCCCTTGGGTGGTTAGCGTCGTGGGGTGCATCAGGAAGAATATCAAACAATGTGCCAGATTGAGTATAAACTAAGTCTAGCACATCGGAACGAGCGATGGCTTGTTCTTCAGTGACAACACCTCCCATGGAAACATCTCGTGATATGGTAGGAATGAGGGACTTTGTAAACTAGTCTGCTAGGAGTTGATCTGGAATTGGAGCTTTAATGAGACGACGTCTCCTTCACCATTCATGTATATGATCTAAAATGTGAGTGGCGGTATTATGACGGAGCGAGGTTAAAATCCCGGTACCATTTTCATACCATATAGGCAGCTGGAAGTGAGTCAAAAAATTCATTGTAAGACAACCAAAATCAGGAAAAGAGTGGGGTGGTAATTCGATATACCACTTGGAAGCCGAACCGGTGAGAGTCCTTTGAAACAATCTAAGATGGATCTTCACCCGGCTTACCATCACGTGATTTTTGGGATCTTCACTTGGCTTACCATCAAATTTTGGGATATCTGAAGGAAGTTTCACCAGAATAGGTGGCCAATTAGTTCCGTGGTAGATGGGGTCGTTTTTCAAACAAGATAGATTAGGTAGGTCCAAAGTAGCCAAAAAGGGCAGTTGCGGATTAGGCTGAGAGTATTGATAGTATGGATAAGGCGTGTAAGGACTAGTATGACCATAAGGTGTACCAGGAGGAAACTGGCCATAGGGGAATGGGTCGCCCAGACCAAAAGGAGGTCTACCGCCATAGTAAGGTGGTCCATTACCGTAATAGGGTGGCCCATTACCGTAAGGTGGGGTAGCTCCTCCGTAGTCGGGAGGAGGTGGGCCACCTCCGAAAGGTGGGGGTCCACCGCCACTGCTAGGGTAGGATGGTCTGCCACCGCCTCCACCAGGATAGGATGGGCCTCCAACACCTCTTCCAGGAGGGGCTGGTGGACCACCTCCACCGCTAGAAGGGTAAGGGCCTCCTCCACCACCTCCACCATAGTTGGGTGGTGGTCCATCACCACCGCCACCGGGATAAGAAGGTCCTCCACCACCGCCACTGTTAGGAGGTGGTGGTGGTCCTTCGCCACCACCACCAAGGGGAGGTGGGCCATGATGACCGAAATGAGGTGGTCCTCCGCCAGAACGTAGAGGTCCGCCTCCTCCAAAGCTATGTGGGGGCCTGTCACCTCCAATGGGAGGTGGGGGTGGATTAATGGGAGGTGGAGGGACTGTAAGTGGGGGTCCATGTTGTAAAGCATTTTTCTATCCCCATAGAGTGTAAGGATTACTGGGGTAGGGTACCCCATAGAGTGCATTTTCGAGATTAAGTTGACCCAGCACAAGGTCAGGATGACCTGGATATGCTTGACTCGATGGAGGTTGAATTACGTTGGATGGTCCTCTGACATGGGATAGTCCTGTAGTGGAAGGTCCAGGAGGTACGGAATTACCAATGGAAGGTTCGATGGAAACTCCAACTACAATATTATGGTTAAGAGACGGGGGTTTACCCTCAGCAACAACATGGTGACCACTAGGTAAATGTTGAACCAACATGGGTTGTTGATTGTTCACCGTAGGATTAACATTACTTGTAGAAAGGGTAGGGGGTAAAGAGTATCCCCCCTCAAATTTTTGGGTAGGGGAGGAATAGGTAACATAACCGTGGTGGTCACAAGTGTGTTGGACTGTTGCTATTCAACAGGTTGGGCAGTAGGAAGTACTGAACCGGTCTCCTGTCTAAGAGATGGATGTGCACGAATGGATGGCTGACCTGTTTTAGAAGTGGTCACGTGTTGTGTGGATGATTCCGGTGACTCGAAAGATAAAGAGCGACCTGGGATTGGTCGGTCATCAAACCTTATTTGACAGTTTCGATTTCTAAACTCATCACCCATAGCGCATAAACGAGCCAATTGCTCGCGATAAGGTGCTAATCAATCGTCGGGACTATTCCAACTAGGTGGGGGTGCAACAGCAAAATGAGCCACTGGGTGATCGGTAGAAGATGTCCAATAAGTTGCTGAAGGACCAAAAGCCACTGTGGGGTCATCCTTGGGTTGATTTATCCATTCCAATGACCCGGGCTCTCCCAACGCAATAAGAGGAAAGTCTTGTAAAGTGGGGAGTTGTGCTTCTTCACCCTGTGGGGGATGAGAAGCAGGTGAATTTGGAGGAGTATGAGGAAACAATAGTCCTCCAACATTCAAAGTGGGGTTTTCCACTTCATGTGACCCGACCCTGGCATGTGGATCCATCCTTGCCCTAAAAACTACCTCCTGATTAAGGGGATATTCGGGTGGTAAGTTTTTAATTATATGGGACCTTTTCCAAGGAAAGTCAGCCATAGTGACTGAAACAAAGGTTTCTCCTAAGGCAAGCTAAAAGAAAAGCAGACCATACAAAACCCTACACAAACCAAGGCCACAAGCAAACTTATGTTATAAGAGTGGATTCAATGGTCTGGAGCCTCATAGGATTGTCAAGGCTTCGAAACTCACGATATACCACAGGGTCCAACAATATGACGCGACAAGGAGGATTGGGACCATACCCTTTCCTGCATACCCGATTACCTGGATGGTACGTGCGTAGTAGCTCCCCGAGTGTTTTTCTTGGTGTATTGCTCCACCAAGAAGACCAAAAGGTTAACTCAATTGGTTTCAGGAATCCTAAGGGTGTCTCTCGATATACACAAGGTACATGGGAGCTCAAATCCATAGTGGTGTTGTCTAATGCACAACCGTTTGGAAAGAGACCTTCTGATATACTATCGAGTACGTGATACACCCTTCGATATACACCAAGTACTCAATGTGACTTGGTGGGTATGTGAAGAAGCTCGATATACCAATAAGTACGTGGAAGACTACAATATCCCCGAGATACAGTGCTGTAAAATAACGACAGTTTCCACGCTTAACGACGGCGAAACACGTCTCTAACTTAGACACAAGTTTCTAAATATTTTACCCTAGATCTACCGTTAATTTTATTTGGACGATTAGGTGAATGCATGAGGTGAATACATAATCGGAAACATAATGCAGGCCCTAACTACATGCAAAAAGTATGCTATTCTTTTGATGAATGCTACCTATGGGAAGGAGAAGTTTTCTTTTTCTTTCCAACAATTTTACCAAAAACGATGCAATGTAACACAATCCCAAATCTACGAAAAGTGATAATGAAATATTCTTTTCCTTTTCAGCGAAACATAAAAACAAAACACGACTAAACCAAATCAAAACAAGTTTTTCTCTTTTTCTTTTATCTTTTCAAAATGAAAATGATGTTAAGTAATGAAAAGAGAGGATTTCTAAGCAAAGTGTGCAAACTTTTCACTTTCACTATGATGGTCTAAAAGCATAAAAATCAAAAGATACAATGCAACTCTCTAAGCATGGGACTACTTTTGTAAAATTCGAAGCCTATCCAAATTTTTTCAAGAAAAATGAGCAACTCATAATTCATGAAAAACACAAATAATGCAATTTTCTTTCATCTTTTCCAAAAGATTCATAAATAAGACATTCCAATGCATATGCAATTCTTCAAATGCTCTTGAAAAACAATGGAAGCGAAGTACTTTTGATCTTTCAATGAGTGCATCAAAATGACAATTTGATAACAACTATGCTTTTAAACATGGGTACTTGAATTGAAAATATGACTTGCAACACTCTAACAACTCATAAAATTCTCAAGAGAAAGCAAGCACTCAATGAACTGAATATACATTCAAACACTCA
Organism: Larix kaempferi; assembly: GCA_027924585.1. NCBI lineage: Eukaryota > Viridiplantae > Streptophyta > Pinopsida > Pinales > Pinaceae > Larix > Larix kaempferi. The sequence goes on from BSBM01000206.1 coordinate 8,489,114, forward strand.
AAGTCAAACATAAACAAGCAGCACTAAAGCAAGCAAGACTCACAAATGAAAAACAAAATGAGGTCTGGAACTGATCCAATGCACTTGATCAGATCAAGCTAGGAGAGGAGGGAATGCAAGGGTGAGTGGATGCAGGTGGGGGAGACCAAGGTGTCCACCACTACCAAAATCTCAGACTTGTCCAAGATGAAACCCAAAGAAACTCCAACGAAACCAAACAACTCAATCGCACAAAGCAAAAGGGATCTCTGACTGGATCATACAGTGCAGAGGGAATCTACATACAAACCACACTCAAAACAAAAGAGGAGAAAAGGTACCGGTATGGCAAAAAGAGAAGATCGACGCACTCTGTGCTTGTACACAGTGCGATGTCGTGGTCCACCAATGCGGGGAGTGTGACGGTGTCGCAGAAGGACAGTGACAGGGTTGCGACGACAAGCCAACAGACAAAGAACATAGACCAAGAATGACACAGTGGCGCTCTTTGTATATCACCCAGGTGCGACAAGCGATATCTAAGTTCAAAGATGAGTCAAATCTCTAAGTAAAGAGCAATAAATAGGTTTGGGAATGGGAATGCAGATACAAAGGAAGTTTATTAGAGTCTTCAAAATGAATATCTGATGGCGAAACCAACTTAAGAAGCAAATGACAAATAAAAAGACTTGGCAAGAAATCAACTGAAAATATCATTCAACTTAACAACTAGAAAGCAATGTCATCCCCAGTATGGTCGCCAGATTTGTTTGACGGACAATCCACTCGAGCGGACGCGAGCCGAATCTCCCTAGCTCAATGTGAGTCTAAAACAAATAAAATAGACTACAAATGGATTTCCTAGATCTACTTAAGGATCAAGTGCTATATGTCTTACCTTTTACTTCGTAATCCTTTCTCCTGAATGTTGCTCCATTTCTAATGATCGTCAGATCTCAGCTGCAAGACCTGTTAAGACACAAAGAACAACACAAAACGAGTAAAGAGCATCTATACAATAAGAGATCTAAGTAAACAATTAAGCAAATAAACTACTCAATATCATCACATGGTAACAATATTGGTGGAAAGCATTTGTATTACTGTAAATAGGGAAATACATAGTAGAGACATAGAACTACAACCAAGGCTTAACGTTGCAGCCCTTCTCCATCCAAGCCATTTTCCATATCCTCCCAAGGATGTATGAGTCTCCCAATAGATGAGTAGAGATCGCTTAAGGATGATTTCACCAGCATGTAGACACTATAGACTTCCTCCCTTTGGAGAGGGGTAGAGCTTCACTTATATAGGACTAAGTGGATAGGGTATGGATAGGGTAGGTTGAGATATGGTAGGAGAGAGATAGGGGGTCCTTCCAAGAGGTTAGGAACCGAAAGCCAGCTCCCCCAACAGGTCAGGGATAGGGATCCAAGTCAGCAACCTTCGAGAATGAGGTCGAAGAAGCTATTTTTTCCATTTAACTGACTTCGTCGCACCCTGTAATGGAGCAAGGTGCAACGTCATAGGTTGCATGAGTGCAGCCTGCGGCGACCTCTCAAAACCTAACAGAAGCACAATGATGTCCCTTCCAGGTAAATGACTTAGCCAATGGAACTTCAGGGATGTATACACTGAATCTAATGGTGGTAAGATTTTAGGTGTAACAAGCAGATAGGGGGTTAAGGGGTTTTATGGGTTATGGGATTTAGGGCTCAATGGTTAGGGGAATAGGGTATAAGGGTTTAGGGGGATAGGATTGAAGGAGTTAGGGGTTAATGACTAAGTAGTTAAAGGTTTAATTGTTTCTGGGGGTTAAGGGCTTAAGGCTTTAGGGCTTTAGAGATTTGAGCTTTAAGTATTATGGGTTAGGTTGTTTAGGGGTTAAGTGTAGACTAGTTCTTAAGGGTTAGTGGTTGTGGGATTAGAGGTAATGTGGTTAAGGGGTTTAATGGGTTAAGGAATTTTGTGCTCTAGGGTTAGGTTCTTAGGGTTTATGAGGTTAGGAATTAATGGTGAAGGGGTTAAAGGATTAAAGGCTTATAAGGGGTAAACTAGAGCTTAGAGGCTAATGCACAAGCCCAAGAGAGAATTCCAAATTCAAGAGAGGAGTGATCAATCCCAAGGGAGGGAGATCAAACAAACATAGATCTCTCATTCAAACAAAGAGAGCACATGCAAACATAGAGTGCACAAGAAAATGCAGGTTGCACTGGCACAAGGGAGGCCGCACATGCAAACGCAGTGCAGAGGTAAATAATTATTTTAACTCTATAGGGTAAACTAGATCTTAGAGGCTAATGGTTAAAGGATTAGAGGTAAATAATTAAAGGAATTAAGGAGTTTAGGGGTTGGGGGCTTTAGGGGTAAAGGGATTTAGATCTCTGGGGTTAAGCGGTTAGGTTTCAAGTGGTTAAGCATTAAGGACTTAGGTTCTATAGTGTTAAAGGCTTATAAGGGGTTAAGGCCTTAAGGTATTATAGGATAAGGACTATGAGGATGGGAGATAAATGGCTAATTAAGGGACAAGGGATTTAAGGATTATGATATTTATAAGTTAATGGATTTAAGAATGGACTATTAGTGGGGTAAGGTATAAAATGTTAGGATTAAGTGTCAAGGGGTTAAAGTGTTAAGGGATTATGTGTTAAGGCATTAGGTGCTTAGGGGTTTAGGGATTTAGGTTGTTTGGGCCTTAGGACTTATGGGTTTAGGAATTTAATTTTCTCCCTCCTCATTCCTCTCTCAACCTCCATAAGTTTATATGTCCCTTCCTCCCCCCTTGTATCCCCTCTCTCTCTCTAACCCTTTATCTCCATTCAACACTTAACACATATATTATGTGGTTTATAACACTAGAGAATTTTGTAACTCCAAAACGCTAGAGCATTTTTGTTGACACCAAGCGCGGGAATAAAAGTTTGAATTTAAACACAACGTGCGAGTGTTCCTTAGCACCTAAAACATGCCTCCTCACACGCCTGTGTATCATCCACAGTCTTATGTGGTTGGTTTGGACTTACCAAAGCTGTGCTATGGACTTACATATATAACCATTTTTGACGAAATTTTAGGTATAAATAGAATTTTTTATGCATATTCCAAATATGTAAAAATATATATATATATATTAATTTTTTTAGATTTTTTTCCTAATTTTCTTATATCATCACTCCTTAAGTCAAAAAACATGTTGTTATTGTTATTCTGTAACTTTTTTATTTCACAACCATTTAAAAAAAAAATTATATGATGCACTAGTAGACACCTACCTCTACGCTCTATAAAAAATCCAAGTCAAAATGACTGCATTTAGACCTTCAAATGTTGCACCCACATTTGACATCCCATTCTCGAGGTTTGGTCAATTGGATAATTAAAAAAAAAATTAAACATTTAATTTTGGAAAAATAGTGTTATACTAGTGCTACGTGTTCTCTACATGTCTACCCATTTTTGTAGCCTGAAACCATCTTTTAGGCACTCAAAGGCTGCACCAACAAAAACATAGACCTTATCATTTTCCAAAATAATAAAAAATGACTGCTAGAAAATATGAAATTTGACATAGTTATGTAAATTTTAAATACATAAAACTTATATATTCAGAAACATGATTCAATTTCCTACATTTCATCTTTTTTACTCAATGCAAGATATCTTGTGTAAGTATCTCAAAAAATCCAAGTTGAGGGATTCCTAATTTTACAATTTTATATTGCATCTAACACACCAATAGTGACCCTCATTAACTTGCACTCACCCTTGCCTAAAACAATTATGTGACTCCATCAAAGCTTCAGAGACAAAAAACCAATCCAAATGCTTGGAAACTCTATCATTACCAGTCCTCTTATTCATCAAAGTAGATTTCAACTTTACTTGTAACCTAACCTCCATCCTCTATTTTCTTCATAAAAAATTATGAAAGGCAATCCCCTTGAGAAGAGGGCCCCCATACCTCCAACAAGCCCAAGGAAAAAATTAAATCACCACCCATAATTAGATTATGTAAATTAATACAAGTTTTGGAGAACATATGATCCCAATACTTTTCTCTATCACTATACTGGCCGTAAATATTCACAAACAAAAAATGCATACCCAAATCATAAAAAAAAGAGTTTAAAAAAAACAATTTGTCCCTCCTCCACCTAGTAATTAAACCTCGAGATCGTCATTTGAGCATCAACAAAATAAAAATCTCGTTGAGTAAACATTTTATTTAATTCCATAACAATACTAGCACCACCACTTATAATGTCCTGAGGAAAAACAACAAAAACAACATCTGAGTATCAATTAACCTACATAAAGATAGTTTTTTGCGGAAATATATAATTTCTTGATATTTGGTTAGTAATTGTTAATTTTCTTATAGATATTATTAAAAAAATATAAATTAATGATAGTTAATTATCTTTCAAATAGTAAATAATGATAGTTAATTATCTTTTAAATAGTATTAGAAAATTATATAACTAAATAAATTTAAAAATATAAATAAATAATATGAACCCGTAATCCTTAAAAAAAACTCTATTTATTTTTTCTTATGCCTATCTATTTTTTTCTTATTCCTTTATTTGTACGTATTCTTTTTCTTATAGAGTAGATTGGTGACTTTTTCAAATAAATTATTTTTTTAATGTATTTTTATTTGTATGTATCTTTGTTTCATATAGTGGTGACTTTTCAAACAAATGATAAGGATTATTATTATTTTTTTATGTTATATTGAAAACTTCTCAACCACCTTTTTTTGTTTGCTTACTTCTAAATAAGAGCCACAAGTGGCAATGTCTATGACAAGAGAATTGAGAATTCAGCTAGAGCGTGAACAAATAGAACCAGCCTACTTGTTCTATGAAAAGTGTTGGAAAATTGTGGGATATTAGGCTTCGCTTGCAAGCAATGTGGTCTGAAACTAGTGCTAATTTAGATGGCGTTATAACGTAAGTCCTACATGGTCACCCTAGTTAATTCTTACAATAGCAATTGGTATTTGTTTTTGGATTCATGGACTCGATCTTAGGGTAGCAATGTGCTATGGGACATTGGTTTACAGTTATCACGGGTAATATGCAATTGACAATATTCATAGGATTCATGAAATTGTATGGTTAATTGACAATATTCATAGGATTCATGAAATTGTATGGTTAAGAGCGCTAGCCTTTAGGTTGGTTTGCTTAGGACATCTCTTGCCCCCAAAATGTAGCTCCTTGGCACCTTGGTGGTCAATACCTCTTCTTGGTTTGTAGGCTTCAAAAAACTAAATTGCATTCATTAGTAATGGTCACCTATGTCTTTGGATAAGGGAAGTTGGAACATGGCCAACTCCATACCCTTGATTTTTCATTGTGAAACCAAAAAGTGATTTTCTTTTAGCTTTGATTATGGATTCTCTAGTATGAACTGAAACAAGTTGAATTCATAACTCTCCAATAGCTCTAACACACAATTTAATTCACTCTTGAATATAATGCATGCATAGATTTTTATATATAAGGTATTAGTGAATTTGGTTTATGCAGGATGGTCATTGCAAAGTCTTCACTTTCTTGGGAAATGACTAGACGCTAGCTATATAAACATTCACCCCACCATTAAAACAAATCAACCACATTTCAAATGATGCCAATCAAATGCCACAAATAACATATTTACTTGGAATTTGTATGATAGAAATTAAGAGAATTGCCAGATCTCACCAATAAAGAGGATTATTCTTTAATGGATGATTGATCTCCAAAAAGGGTTTGTCATCACAAATTGGCATGAAGAGAAACACTCAATAATCCTTCTATGTGGGCGAAGAAGTGGACCTTCACACTGCTTGGTTATGAGATTGCTTGCAAGATCATCTCATTACGGAATCAAATTTTGAGGAATTGGCATAGGTTTGTTGTTGAATATGTACGTTAAAGTAAGTTATCGAGGTCACTTCATTCCCCAGCTAAGCGAGGAGAATCATCTTATAAAAATTGAATAGAATCTAATCAATGAAAGCCACATAGAAAAATAGATTGGTTAGAGGTCTCATTCAAAATGTCATGTAAGGGAGATAATTTCCAATAGAGGTTGTTTCACCATACCACAAAGGTTATTAAGGGTTGATTTTTTTTTTCCAAAACATGGACTTATCGAATGAAATAGCCCGCCACGACCAGGGGAATTACATTAATCCTGCATAGAAATAATAAGATTGCCTAATAATGTTGATCATGCCATCCTAGAGATGAAGAAATATGCCCAACCGAGATTGAAGACACATGTCGTAACAATTAGCTAAAGTCAAGTTGATAAAGGAAATTGCTATTAGTCTGCCAAGTTCACCAAACTACCAATAGATTCTATTTCAATCAACTTTCAAATTCCAAGAGAATTTTTTTTATCACACTCTACAGCTCAACACTACTGTGAATAGAACAATCTTTAGCTCATTACGAATTTGTTGAAATGTTGCAATTTCAAAGAGAAGATTACCGTTTTAGAGCCACATTCTGCTCATAAATCTACGACAGGGATCATTCAATTTTGAACAAGATCGCAGAGAGCACGTTAACAATCAACAAAATATGAGATATGCTAGATTGACACCTAAAAAAGAATCCAGATTGTAATCAAGATCCCGAGGCTGAAAATTATGAGCTTTTGATCATTGAAATCAGATGTGGGATTGTCTACTCAGTCAAGTGCTGATAATATGATACATCCAATAATGTAACATATACCTTAAAGCTATTTTGTTACAAAATGGTACATGGAGTCCACATAGCTTTCAACGTCCCCAAACAAAGCTTTCAACGTTCCAAAGAAAGATGCCAAACGTGTCATCTTCTAAAACTAGACTTGGTGGTTTTAAAATATACTGTATCTGAACAATGTTCTCATCACTGCTACGTTCTACAAAATCCTCCCCGTGATTTATGTTTACACCAGCATTGGAAAGGAACATATTCCTCTAACCCCAAATATCATGTCCCTCTTAGGGGTTTCTCAAAATCCCCGACCTCGTCTTTGTCCGCGTCAAGTATATTCCCTCTAGGTCAATATGATTCATGGAATACCTTGAAAACAATTAGGAAGGGTGCAATTGCTAACTGATAGAGGTTCACTGTAGGGATCTTTAAATTTCAAGGTATTACCGAGTGCAGAACACCATTGCAACTTTATTTCTTAGACAAGCTTCAAATTCATCATCAAACATTAATGGAGTTTGGCATGGAACTACTTTTATGAAGCATCTTATTCACTCATTATTTTTCAATGGTTTGACTTGGTACTACAGTCTCAGGATTTTTATTCTAACTATTGGGGTCATGATGCATCAACATTTTCATTTCATTCCCACCATAAAAAAGTCTACAGGATCCAGGGAATGAAATGAATATGTTGATCATGTGCGCAGTTGAGATGTATAACCTCCAAATGTTAAGATGAACCCTGAACCCTGTGCATGTAGATGAAAGGTAGGACCACCAATCACAAATATATGTTTCTCTCACACATAAATAAAATCCTACACATAAGAGAAGAATAAAATCTTGCACACAAGAGGAATTAAAGGGCCGCATGCAGAAGGCTTCCAATCCAAACAAATATCCATATAGTCTTCCATAAGTTCATTTTTTTGTGAAGAGTAGTCCGTGTGAGAAAATTTTGGTTAAAAGTTGCAATCATGGTTGAGACCAGCTTCTTAAATTCATCCAAAATCAGAAAGTATTGACCAAAATCCATGGGATTCGTAGCTCGATAACGAGGATTGGCTCGATCAGTTATCATGTGGCCTGTGTTGTTCGTAGTATAGGCAGTGGTCATGAGGGAAGACCTGATAGCATCGGGGCTCCAATCGAGATGCATGACTTTCACCAAAGCCACAACCCTTGCTGCATGAGGAGAGGCCATAGACGTCCCAGAAGCTGGTTCATAGTCATATTTTAATGTAGAATCTGAATTTGACAACCAGGCTGCAAGTATGTTCATGCGGGGTGCAATTACGTCATGTTTCATAATACAAGGACTCAACGGATTTGGCCCTCTATTGGATAAAGATGCTAAGACTGAGACGGCTTCCATCTCAGCTTAGTTATTCCAAATTTTATGCGAGCTTTCTCATCCTTACGGTAGTGAGCTCTCAATATATTAAACGTATCATTCAATTTCCTGTCAGATATATACCACAGGTGCTTTTCCAATTTCTGTCCATAAATCTTCTTGACGTTATTGATAGATTTCCATTCAAACTGAGTGAGTTGTTCGAAACAGATATTCTTGAGTTCTCTTTTCACCGTGGCATTTGACACAGTACCTGGATAGAGCCTTATTCAATGCTAAGGATATCCAGAGCAGTGTACAACCTAGTTTCAAAATTCGAGGCAGACAGATGTCAAACAAATTCCTCGCTTCAAATTTCAAGGCACAAATTTAAGATTTAAGCATAGTTTCACTTTGTAAAATACAAAATGCATATACACCGACAAAATAATATGTCCAAAATGACAACAATATGTCATGGACATAATAATAGGATTAACCATTATTTTACATATATCATATTTAAAAATTATGAATAATAATTACATATTAAATTGGTGTCTTTTTAATTTTCTTATATGTTAGATGAATAACTTTTTAACAGAACACTAACTTTGTTTTGGCCTACTTTAAACGATAAGGTTAACCATTATTTTATATATATCCAAATTAAAAATGATAAACTAGAAGTAACTACTTTAAATGATAAGGTTAACCATTATTTATATATATCATATTTAAAAAAGATGAATTATAAGTAACTAGAATGTTTTAATGCATACCATCTCACTTTTAAGTTATAATATATTTTTCTTTCTAATTGTAAATTTTGTAGAAATTATTAAAACATTAATAAAAAATCATTAAACTATAGAATGCTATTTTGGTTTATAAGTCTCACAATTTTTACATTTTATAAAATCATTTATAAATAAGATTTTAAATCTATGTAAATTCAAAATTATTTATATAAAATATCTAATAAAGTATAAGTAAAAGGTAAATTTGAATATTTAAATATGTAATTCAAATTTGTTTATTGAATTAAATTTAGATAAATAGAAAAAAAAATTGAGAGGTGTCAACTGCTCGCGCTAGAGTTTTGGACAGTCATGTGCTAGTTCTGAAGACGGTCATTCTTCCCATGAGGCTGCCATCCGCTGGCCTCCATCAGCCTGGTGCTTTCCACATAGGAGAATGGCGGCCAGCTATCTCTCAGTAGCTCGTGACTCCTGTTCAACTCCAGCTGGGGGTGTTCCTTCGATCCCGGCTTCGTTCAAATGGGGAAATACTGTCGGCGGCCTCCCGCCCTTGATTGTTTAGGAAATACTAGCTCCCTCCATTACGGTGGTAGAGGAATATTTGGTGGAAGAAAGGAATTTTGCAAAGTCATCTATGGTTTGTCACTTCAATGGGTTCTGGCCTCGCCTGGTCGATCTCCATAAGTGGATTTCTGAGGTATGGAACCCCTTTTTTCTGAGGAAATTTCTATTTACCCCTTTGCGCGGTGCTTTTTTGTTGTGGATTTGATTCTACTGAGGAAAAATAGATCATTATAGATTCAAGTCCGTGGTTTTGGGGAAGTGCGAGGCTCTTTATGAAACCCTAGAGCCCTCTTTTTGAACCAACTACTGATTAGATCTCATCTACTCCAGTTTGGGTTCAGCTTCCAAATTTTCCCTTGCATCTCTGGAACTCTGCCTCGCTTGAAGCTATTGGCAATGCATTGGGCTCCTTCTATGATCGAAGTCCAAAAACAAAGGATTGTATATAAAAACTACCTTTGCTCGCATATGTGTGTAAATGGATTTCAGCAATGGATTTCCTGCCGAGATCCATTTGACCAGTAAGGAATATGTGTGGGTGCAAAAGCTAGATTATGAAAATGTGATGTTGAGATGCAGATCTTGCTTTGCAACTGGACATCTTGTCAAATATTTTCCAAAAGCCTCTCAGATCCCCAAATCCAAAAAGTTTCATCGCAAATCTACTTGGTGGGTTTGAGCAAACTCTGAGCATTATATAGTAAGCAAAAATGAAGATCTATTAGAGATGGCACCATCACAAGATAAGGAATCTCCTCCGTCTAAAAAGAGGACACTCTAGAATAACAAAGGACCCCCTCCATCGATAAGAATCCACCTACAACTTCATAGGATAGTGCGATCCAATAGATGAACTTGAAAACTCCAACTCCACAGGATACACCCAAAGATGCAGTGCCCATTCTCGAAGCTTATGTTGAGCCTTCAGATTGGACTAAAGTCAAAAAAAAGAAAAAAGGAGCTTCACCCCCTTTGAAGCCAAAAGAAAACTCAATCTCTCCAAGAAAAACAAGAAGCTATCAAACTTCAAATCGTTAATCTCTGCATTGCTTCAAGATTTGTATGTAAGAAGTAGGACAACAACAATTTTGGTCTTGCTAGTAGTAGATGTAGCCCAAGAATCCTCCTTGGGCAATATGTAAAGGAGATATAATCTCCATAGATTAGGAAAGTATCAGGATAAGTATAGACTAGTTGAAGATGAACAAGGAGTCATGGACGTAGTCCTCTCTTGGGATCAATCTATCTTCAGAACTTTGTAACCTTTGTTTCTCTTTTCTCTTTTTTTATAAAAGCTTCTTAACCATTTTTGTTAAAAAAAAGAAAAGAGATAAATAAAAGGAAATGTTTTTAATATTTTTATTTAGATTTAGAATTCAAAATAAATTTAAAATTAAAATATATATATATATGATGATGATGATGATGATTAACGTCCAGTGAGACCAACTTTGGTCTATTGAACCTTAAGAAGGTTATTACTTCGTTTTCTTTAAATTTTTGTTCCTATGCTCAAAAAGCTTGGTAAGAAGCTTTCCAAGCTCACTATACTTTTGGAAAATTAGGAGGTTAGCAAGGTTTGTATTATAACAAATACTATAAAACTCATATCTAATGTGGGTGTAAGCAGGGCAGTCTAAGAGAAAGTGATTTTCATACTCAACTCTCATAGACTGACAAAGATGGCAAACCCTTTCCACCCACAGAGTTTTGGGAATAGACCAACGCCCTGTTTCACTATGAAGCTCATGCGAGTTTGTTCTAATCTTGGCTATATTAATTTTCTTCTTTGAACTAGTTACTATTGAGAGATATTTCTGATCTTCCAAATTAGGGTTAATGACCTCCTTATAGTATCTTAATTCTGTTAAATGCTAAATTTTCCTTGCACCACAATTTCTCTTTAAACTTAAAGGTAATAATATTTTTGACATTATCGATATTCTATAAAGTGTCATTTTATAATTTTCCCAATGGTCTAACCAAGCCATCGTATCTTTACACGAACTCCGCTTGAGGCGTAGGTGGTTTTGACTTGAATTTAAAGCAGTTTTAGGAAGTCTCTTATTTCCCATGTTATTTATCTTGTACTTGTACATCAGGTACCTAGTCATAGCCATGCTCTCTATAGGGAAAGACCCACTTCTATGAGTAGAATAGGATAAGGCGTATTGCTTTTAATTTTGAGGTTGTGTTGTTGCAGCAACATCCCCCCCCAAATTTTGAAGATATTGGGGGGCCCTCCTTTCATTTTCCTAGAAAGACTGCCTAAAAAGTTAAGTCTCCTTTGAAAAATTTTGGACTTAGTTTTGTTTCAACTGAGGAATCTGCTTTGAAAAATTGAAGTTTTTCTTCCAAGTCAAAACTCACAACTCTTTCCCAAAATTGTGGAAGAACTCAAATTTCTCTCCCGAAACTGCGGATGAACTTAGGATTCTCTTCTGAAACTACGAAAAAACTTAAAATTGCTTCCTGAAACTATGGAAGAAACTTAAAATTCTCTCCCAAAACTGTAGATGAACTCAGCAAGCTCACTCGAAATTGCGGAGGAACTTGGGATTCTCTCCCGAAATTGTGGAATCTTTCGCCAAGTGTTGCCGCAGTAAGTTGGTCTTTTCCCCAGGTTATTTGACCATTCATATTTCGATAAAGACTTAACAAAGTCATTCGTGAATTTCGAAAGGATTTACTGAGTCTTTCCGAAACTTTGGAACAACTCGGCAAAATCGGTCGTGATAAACTTACGGGAAAGTGAATTTCGGAAGAACTCACAAAGTGCTCCCGAAACGTCGTAACGACTCACCAAAATTTTTGGCCACTACGAAGCATCTTTTCCATTTCTCTCGCAACAAGCAAATGCCTTGCCAAAGTTTCCCACCTTTTGGGAGGAACTCATGAGTTATGGTCACAACTGCAAACGAAACTTGTGCGTCCGCTCCGCAACCGACAGTCGCACTTAAATGCCAAGTCGGCTTGAAATGATCGCGTTGTACGAGCATTTAAACTCCATTATAAATCGTCACATACCCGTTTAAATGCCTGCACATGTCAAACCTTATATATAGCCAGTGAATTTTCATTGTTCCCATTGTTAGTTTTTATTCAAAAAAACAAAACGTTGTTTGGGAGAAGTGCGTCACTCTAGCTCAGCACGTTCACCACCGTATCGACCTCACCCCACCACTGATTCATCTCCAGGTAAGCTCACCAACAGTTATCTTTGTCTTACCTTTACATTGAGTTATTTCTTGGTTTTTCCCGTTTAATAACATGGCCGGTAGGCATTGGTGGTATGTATCGTTTTAAAGAACTTACAGTCCCCGTGCCCCAATAAGTTTCTCAATACTGGCAACTAGGGGTCATAGCCGTGACTGAGTTGGTCCTAGTTGACCCTTTGTCTCTGAGCCGTCCGACCTTATTTTTATTTCACTGGCTGTGTTTCAGTCGAACTCCTACCTAGATTTACTCAAACCCAATTTTATACCGGCTGCATACCGCTTCTCAACTATTATCAATGTTAGTAGTAGTCGGTTGAGATACTCAACCTCTCACCTGTTTGGCTCAGTTAATGACTGTGGAAAACAGTTTCTTGTTTTCATTTTCCTCATAATATTTTCCACTCCAAGCCAGCCCACCATTGGCCATTAGAAGTACTATGATGGAGGTCACTCTATCCCCAAGGACTAGGAAGGAAGTAGGTTTTTCACGTCGTATGCTTAACCTTTCCGGAAGCATTCCAAAAGTTCCTAATAAGGCATTGTCTCCCTAGAATAATCAAGTCTGAGGACCATGTTTTGTTTTCTGGAATGATCTATGTTTAGTTTGCCTCCCCAACATGCAGCTTTATAATTTTGTCTATGTTCATCATTGGCATGCTAAAATTGTCTTACTCTATGTTACACTCTCATAACGTGTTACAATTTTTATAATCATTCACATTTGGTTGCTGACAGGGATAAGCCACGATGCCAAAAGGTGGTAGAAAGAAAGCTAAAGTGATGGAACCAGAACCAGTGCAACTAAGAACTGAAACTCTTTTCCAAGACACTAGGTATACCACTGGCATTCCTCCTGAGGTCCATTGGGGAGATGTATACCGGATGATCAGGGACCAGGATATCCCAGATGTGTTATTGGAGGAAGACAAATCTATCTCAACATCAAATCTTCCGGCATAGCCAGGGCTTCTACTCACCTTGAATTGTTCCCATGCTTTGAAGTGATCGGATGGATACTAGAACATGCCAACTCACAAACAAGAGTGTTGCATGACAACAAGGGAGATCCTTTCGCTTCATTCCATCCAGCTTATATTGCAGTGTCCTACAAATTCTCACGTCCCCATCAATCTCTAAACAATGAATGGTTGGGACAGATGAATAATATCGAGATGGCTAAAAGGTTGCTGATCACAGGCAAGCAGATGAGGAAGAGAGATAATGATGAATATGACGTTCAGAGCTTAAGACCTTCTTTTAGATTAATTTCCTTGATGTTATGCAGAATTTTCGGCATGCCCGATGGCACTGTATATAGGATACAGTGGACTCCCATCATCCACTTCATAGCATTCAAAGGAACTATGTTTGATTGGGATACTATTCTTTCAGATAGTTTGGCATCCACACTGGCCGTAGCTAGAGAAGGTTTGGCCTTAAAAAAGTCATAATTTTTCATGCCTTCATATCTTATTGACTGCATTTTGGCCAAGCTCTCTTTCCCCAGGCTAGGTTGCACATGGGATCAGGCCAACACCCCAGTCTACACTACCTATAAAATAATGTGGGCTCAAAACTACAGAGCAAACTACAAGCTCATCTGCGAAGAGTTCATCATGCCCATGTATGAGAAGATGTTCAAGGAAGAGCCCAATTGTCTATCAGAAAATGCCATGGAGGTCCTAGAAAACTATGGCGATTTTTACTTCTCAGAACGGGGCACCTACATCAGGATGTTTGGAGGTACCAAAGCACCATATATTTTGCCAAGATATGCTAATGATTATGTAGTCCTCAAGGAAGCAGTCAGGCAATTTTTCCTTGATGGAATAGGAGGAGTGCTTAACAAGCAACATAAGGCTTCCCTCCCTCCTTTGCCTTTTTTCATAGGAGCCTATAAATTCTCAGGGGTTGCTACAGCCGAGGAATACATTCAAGAGCTGAAAGATTTCCACTTTGGTGAGGTGATATTCCATAGAAATGACAGGTGGAGCAAGGTTGCCGAGCATTGCAAGGAGGTATATGCTCATTTTGAATATGCTCATTACTATGATGCAGAGGAAGAAGTGTTTAGAGGCATCAGCAACAAGACTGAGTTGCATATTTGTCGTCTAGGCAGTGGAGCTAGCTCTAGCTCTTCCACAGCTCGAGAAGCCATTTTGCATAAAGAAAGGGAAGCAGCTGAGGCCTTGGCCCATGAAGAACAAAGATTGAAAGAAGAAGCAAGACTGCAATAGGAAGTTGAGGAGGCAAGGTTGCAGAAGGAAGCTGAGGAGGCAAGGTAGCAGAATGAAGAAGAAGAAGCAAGGTTGTAGAGAGAAGCTGAAGAAGCAAGGTTACAGAGAGAAGTTGAAGAAGAAGAAGGAAGGCGTAAAATTGAAGAGGAACAAAAGACGAAGGAAGAGCTTAAGACCAATGAAGATACCCAGGCAGGTGGCTCCGGCACCTATGATATGAAAACAGACACATCTCAAGTAGGTGGCTCCGGTACCCAAAATGTGGAAACAGACACATCTCAAGTAGGTGGCTCCGGTACCCAAAATGTGGAAACAGACACATCTCAAGTAGTACAGACCCCACCAATAGAGACAGAAGCACATGTAATAGACCTCCCTATCATCCCTTACACCCCATCAGAAGATCATACTATGTCCCGATGGGATGAATTTGTGTATTATAAGAAGAGGAAGGTGGTGGTCTTGAAGTCGGAAGAGAGGATAAAGAGACTCTTCCAAGAAGATATTGTTACCCAGCGGGAGACCACAGTGATGCAAAATACAAATAAGGCTCCCATAGCCATGGCATCCACCTCTGTGTCAACAGCAAAAGCAACAAAGGACAATGTGGTCGATATGGTCAGAGAATTTGAGTCAACGAAGAGGAGAGCTCGCATGTTACAACATATTGTGGCTAATGAGCAGGCTTACAATGATCTTGTAGTGAATAAATATAATCGCCTGTCTGTTGATCACAAGGAGTTGTTAGATAAGTATCGCCATTTAGAAGAAGAAAAGGAGCACCTGGAAATCCAGATGATGGTTCTAGAAGAAGAAAAGAATGATTCTTAAGCTAGAGTTTTTCATCTCGAAGCAGATAAGCAGGCAATGGTTGAACAATTAGAGCAGGCAGAAAGCAGAGCGATAGATATGTCTCCCTATCCTGAGCTTTCCTTTGACATTTTGAGGCAAATGCACGCCACACAGGGGTTGATTACTGAGGAAGTGTGTAGGCCCAAAGCCATGATGGTTAGGTTGAAAGAAGTTAATACAGAAGCCAATAGGCTTAAGGGAAAATACACTCGGGTTAAAGCAAACATCCTGATCCAGATGGAATGGAGAAAAGGGAAGGTTGATTTCCCCAAGCATCTCCCATTCAAGTCAGTAGATGATTTTAAAGAAGATGTATCCGTTATGGAATTATGTAGAAACTGTGGCCTCAAGCTGATGGCTAAGATCCAGGGAACAATTGATAAGAGTAACAGCCTGTATCAAAAGATCCATGAAGTGCATGATAAGTGCAAGCTGATTTTTCCTCAGTCCCTCGATGAGTTTCCAAGCAAAGAGAAACGTTTATCAAACTTGAAGGAAGAGCTAGGCATTCAAATAGAATATGTAAAGAAGATTGATGTCCTAGCCACTGATGATCTCCATCACTATATTGGGCTGTCATCAATATACAATCATTTGTTTAAAGAAATCCACCAATTAGCAATTGTAGAAATTCATGGTTTTGAAGTAGAGCTTGGTAAGCATGTGACTTCCTAGAAGATCTTGCTCCCTTCACCAGCAAATGTGGTTATCAAAGACACTGGTGTCTGGTTCAGCTACATTGCATAGGAGGAAAAGAAAGTTGCAGCAACAGTAGTAGCCAGCACAAGCACCTCACTTCCAGCATAAGCGCCTCCTCAAGGATGAACATGCTAGTCCTAATGCGTTGTTCC
This sequence comes from Larix kaempferi, assembly GCA_027924585.1. Classification (NCBI taxonomy): domain Eukaryota; kingdom Viridiplantae; phylum Streptophyta; class Pinopsida; order Pinales; family Pinaceae; genus Larix; species Larix kaempferi. The sequence goes on from BSBM01000206.1 coordinate 8,505,616, forward strand.
TATTTTCAACTGTTCTCCTATGCTTAGAGCGTAGATTCACTAGACAACTGTCCTTTTCTATTTTTGAGAAATTTTCTGTTTTAAGAAAAGGGCCACGATTTGTTTATTTAGGGGAAAAGTCATTAGAGGACAACTGTAAAGAGCCAGGTGGCAGCCCAAGAGGCATTTTGTAAAGATATAAATAGAAGCTTAGGGAATAGTGTAAAGCACTTTTGGCAGGGAAAATATTTTTCTTAACTTGTATGAGCTATCTTGCGCTTGCTCCAAGAAAATGAAATTTGCCTAATAAGAGCCTGGAGAGGACATCTTTTGCATGGGAATGGATGTTAGATGCATGCTGGATTATTCTTGTTTCTTTCATATTCTACAGTGAGATCTTTCTTTGCTGCCTTGGATTATTTCTATGTATTGAATGATCTTGTTGTTTTCTGTGCAAATGATTTTTTCTCCTACATGAGTAATAGAATGCGTTGTATGTAAATTGGAAGCTATCTTTTAATATCTTTTTCCCTTTGTTGTAGTTGTATCTTCATGGTTTAATAGCTATCTGCTGATTTGTAGATGCTTCTTTCAGCACATTACTCATACTTATAATGTTGCTCCTTGGAGTGATAGTTTAGGTTTATTTCAGTTTTTTAGACACATATTTTTTTCAAGTTCTGAATTTAGATTAAGTTAGCTTAGGCACTTGCATATCATCTTAAACCTTAAAATCAAAAAAAGAATGGTGGATCGGGCCATAACCGGTGTAATTGAAGCAAATCTCTAAATCTAATGGTTTCCAGAACCGCTAACCAGACGGATTCCCCACACCAAACGGTGGACAATCTGATTGGGATAGTTTACCAGGGAGAATCCCTTTCTGCTTGATGATGCGATCTTCGGGGATCAACAATTTTTGGCGCTAGAAGGAGGGCCTGAAAGTGCATGGCTGATAAAGGAAAATCTCCCACTGTCAAAAATGTCAATGAAAACCCGCTTAAAACAGGAATTTCAGACAACCCAAATCTTGAAGTATCAAATCAAGAAAACCTCATCCTCTGATTCTGAACCTCAAGAAGTATTGTATGTTGTGTATTTTACAGAAATAGAAGATCTAAGGAGACATACACGATCTTATGTTAGACAACTAGGTGGTTTAAGCGCAGTAAATTTCCTCCCTAGGAAAAGTTCTCCTAGAAAAGAATGACAGTACACCCGTGATTCGATTCTTGTGTAGAATTTTGAAGAACTTGTGAATTTAACCTTGGAAGAAACTGTAGAACCCCTGAACAAAGTCGATCTTGAAATCCCATAAAATATTTATGATCAAGAAAGTCTTGGAGAAATTATTACTCCAAGGAACACTCCATTGAATTCACCACACAATTCTCCACCTAATTCTCCACATAGAGACATGTTTGTACCTGCTTGGAGAGCAAGGGGAGCGTTGAATCTAGATGGGCCATTCCACAATCTTCCTAAAAACCCAGAGAAAGTCTTGCCTAAATTCGACCCAGGGAAAGCCATTTCCGTTGACGATCATCTCAAGAGCTTTTATTTAGCCCAAAATCTTTTAAATGTACAACATGAATATGTAGTGTGTAGGCTTTTCCCATACACATTTGAGTCAAAAGTCTCTTCCTAGTATTTTAGCTTACAACCTAGCTCGATCTCAAGCTGGGATGAATTTGAAAAATGTTTCTTAAAGAAATATGGAAACCAAAAGACTATAGCTACGCTTATGAAAGAATTATTGTCCATGAGAATGGAAAAGAAAGAAAAGGTTCAAGACTTCAACCAAAGGTTCACAACACTCTTAAATAATTTCAACGAAGCAAATAAACCAGTAGAGGAATCTCTGGTTGAATATTATACAACAGCTCTTGAAGGACCCATAGCAATGTTCGTTAAAAGATCTAAGAAAACCACCTTGATAGAAAATTTTGAAGAAGCTAGAAAGGTGGAAGAAGAAGTGGATAGCATTGCTAAACATGCCTTAGATGTAGAGAATAAACCAGCAGCTAGTAAAAAAACCTTATTGCTCACTAGAAATAAAGAAGAGTCATCAGCAGATAGGAGAACGTAGTTAAGATGATGCAGAAGTTGTCCAATAAAATTGTAGATCTCGAGAAAAATAAAGCTGCTAGTACGTCTAGGAAACCTTTCAAGCCATTCTACAAAAAGAGAGAAGACAACGATCAACCTCATCCACCTATGAACACTTATCCTGTGTTAAATCTCAATGAAATAGGGATTAAAAATTTCTGCACCTTTTATCAAGAACCGCACTCAGAAAAGAGCTGCCCACAATGGATTAACTCTATGAATTTAATCATGAACCAAATGCTGGATTCACAGATTCCAGATCAAGATGATCCTCTAGAGGAATCGAGCCCTGAGGTAGACGAACCACCTCTAGACACCACTATGGTGCTATGGGATTGGGTACCTTTAACTGAATTGGTAGAAGAAGATCCTGTGGAAAGCTCAGTCTCTACTGTGAACATTAATACTCGCAGTAAAGGTCCCATTACAGATCCTGTGCCAAACTCAACTATTCTCGAGCCTAAAATTTCAAAAGAACTACCTAGAAGACATATAGCAATCATTCTACCGCAACCTAAAGCTAACCCAACAATGGCCAAGCAGCCAAGCATTGACACCATAGTTCAACAACCAAAGCTCACAATGAATAAAACAGACCATCCAACTAGAATTGTAAAAGAATATGATATAGGATATGACATTATTGAGGATATAAAGAAAGTAAAAGCAAATGTATCAATATTAGATATGTGCAGTTTGCCTCAACAACGAGATAAGTTGTTGCATGCTCTGCAATCCCATCCCATCACTCCATTAACAGATACTCAAGAAGATCCTAAAATTAATGAGGCTAGTATCGACGAGAAATCTAAATCTCAGACGTGTCCATTCCTATTAACCTTTGAAATTTTCAATCATAATGTTCACAATTGTCTGCTAGATTCCAGAGCATCTTCAAATGTCATGCCACTGTCAATTTGTAAAAAAATTAATGGGCAACCTATTCCATCTCCATCCTAAATTATTCAGTTAGATAGAACTGCTATCAAAGTTATTAGGGAAATGAAAGATGTCCTCATTAGATTGTTAGCCGACTCTAGGGTCTGTCAGTTTATTGACATAATGGTAGTTGATATTCCTGAGGCCTATGGTTTGATCCTAAGTAGATATTGGTCCACAAAGATGAATGGTTACTTTGCAACTGATTGGTTACATCTATGGTTTCCTTATCAAAATAAACAGAATCAGATCAAGGTCCTGAGAGAATCACACATGAAACAAAATGTAACTCAACTAGAGGGAAAGAATGAGGTTGTAACCTTCTCATCCTCAGTTCTGAGGAATTATTTCTTAGAAATTGATTCGGGTAATTATCAGTCTGAAACTATCAGCCATGAATCAGATGAACAGTCCGATCTCCCTCATTTTTCTTGGACTGATGATATTGATTGTAATATAGTTAGTTTAGTCATTGACTTAGATCATAGAGATACTAACTTAGCTGAATCAAAATATTTGTTTTGGACATTATACTTTAACAGTTCTAAAACTTTGGAAGGATCCGGAGCCGGTTGTGTTCTGATGGATCCGAAAAGAAATAAGTATTTTTTGTCCTGTAGGTTAGAATTTGATTGTACTAACAACACTGTTGAATATGAAGCTTTGGTACATGGATTAAAGAAGGCCATCGGTTTAAATGTTAAATACTTGAAGGTTTTTGGTGACTCAGAAATAGTTGTGAGACAGGTAAAAGATACCATTCACTGTCTCTCACCTCATTTGAAAGGTTATCAGGCTAAGGTATGGGACTTAATTATGCATTTTGATGCTTTCAATATAAATTCTATTCCTAGATTGCAAAATTCTGCAGCTGATTTGTTAGCAACATCTGCTTCCAGATTGGTGCCAACTAATAACAAGTGCTCAATTGAATTAATTTTCAGGCCTTCTGTCCCTGACAATGTCACAAACTTCAGGGTTTTCGATGATGACGAACATATTATCAGTTTTCTAATGAATGAATACATTTTCCAAGGAGCTATGATAGATGAAGAAGAACACGATTCTGATTTACAAAAGAAGGATGCAAATAAAGGCAATTTCATCCCCAAAGGAGTAAGGTCACTCGAAATGTTGTTTGATCTTCAAAATAAGTTCAAAAGGCCAGCGAATACCAAAACCAATAGTTCATCAATGCAGCATGAGTTAGTTAATTTGGGCACCGAGGCTGAACCAAAATTTGTCAACCTTGGAAAATGTTGTTCACCAGGAGAAAGAGATAGGTTCATCAAACTATTTCGACAATATAAGGATGTTTTTTCATGGACTTATGAGGATCTGAAAACATATGATGTCTGCATCATTCAGCATGGCATACCAATGAAAGCGGGTGTCAAGCCATTTCAGCAGCAATTAAGAAGGATGCATCCTACTCTGGAACCTCTGATTCAAAAGGAATTGAAGAAGCTACTGGACGCTAAAATAATCTTTAAGGTCCGGCATTCTGAGTGGGTTTCTAACTTAGTTCCTGTGAGAAAGAAGTCAGGAGAGATAAGACTATGTGTTGACTTTAGAAATTTAAACAGAGCTTCAGATAAAGATAACTATCCCGTCCCTTAAATGGAACAAATTCTTCAAATGGTGTCAGGATCTAAGTTATTTTCCCTTCTCGATGGTTTCTCTGGCTACAATCAAGTATTAGTAGCTGAGGAAGATCATATTAAGACTACTTTCTGCACTAAGTGGGGAACTTTCGCATATATAAGAATGCCATTCGGCCTGATAAACGCAGGAGCCACATTCCAGCGAGCAATGGATATCGCCTTCCGAGGATTGGGTGGTCAATGTGTTGTTGTCTATCTAGATGATGTGAACGTTTTTTCAAAGAAAAGGGAAGACCATGTTGTTCATTTGAAGCATATTTTTTATCGTTGTCAGAAATATGGTATCTCATTGAATCCCAAGAAGAGTGTGTTCGTGGTTCCTGAAGGTAAACTATTGGGCCATATCATCTCCAAAAGAGGAGTATCAATAGATTAGGAAAGAATACAAGCTATCAATAGAATTCCAATGCCTCATAACAAGAAATCCATGCAGTCCTTTATGGTCACTATCAATTTCATCCGAATATTTGTTCCATATTTCACGCAAATTGTTAAACCTTTACAACAAATGGTCAAACAAAGCGCACCGTTCAAGTGGACAGATTTAGAAAAGGATGTGTTCAGAGACATTAAGGCAGCCATAGCTAAAGCTCCTTCCTTAAGAAGCCAGATTTTGACAAGCATTTTATCCTATATACCTTCGCTTTAGATGACTCTCTCGCAGCTGTGCTCACGCAAAAGGTGGAACTAGGGGACGAGTACCCAATCTCGTTTATGAGCACTGGTCTGCAAGGGGCTGAACTAAATTATCCCATTGTTGACAAGCATGCATATGATGTCTTCAAAGCAGTCAAATAGTTCAGACCATATCTTCTTAAGAACAGAACTAAGGTTATAGTTCCCCACCCAGCTGTTAGATCCCTCTTCGTTCAAAAGGAACTAGGATAAAAGAGGGGAAACTGGGTCACAGCTTTTCAAGAATATGACTTAGAATTTAAACCAGCCACTATCATCAAAGGACAAGGCCTGTGCAAATTGCTTACAGAAAATCCGACTGATGAAGAGCAACATTGGAAAAATGAAGCTGAACTGAACTCAGTTGAAGTATGTCCTATCTTCACAGCCCTCAATCTTGGTATAGGGATCTAGTGCATTATTTACAGCAAGGATACCTACCTAAGCACTGGAGCTCTAAGCAAAGAAGGGCATTCTGTTTGAAGTCAGCAGCTTATGAAATCATTGATGGGATACTTTTCAGAAAGAATTACAATGGAATTTTTCTTAGATGTCTAGAAAAGGAAGATGCAAGTAACGTTGTCAAAGAATTACACAATGGTCCCGCTGGTGGATATTATTCAGGGGAGACAACAGCTCACAAGATACTTAGAGCTGGATATTATTGGCCCATTTTATTACGAGATGCCCATGCATATGCACGGAACTGTGATATATGCCAAAGAAGTGTCGGGAAATTACCTAAGGTAGCAGGACCCTTGCAGCCGGTTATTATCTCTGAACCTTTTGAACAGTGGGGCATAGATGTTATTGGAGAGATAAATCCAAATTCTTCTTTACAACATCGATACATCCTGATGGCTACCGACTACTTCACCAGATGGACGGAGGCTATCCCGTTGTGCAAGATCAATGAAGATGCAATCATTAGTTTCTTGAAAGAAAACATCATAACTAGGTTTGGGGTTCCAATTTCCCTTGTTTTTTATAATGCTTCCTATTTATCGTCTTTTAAGATAAATGAATTTGTTTACGAATGGGGAATTAAACTGCATTATTCATCCAATTATTACCCTCAAGGAAATGGATTAGCTGAATATTCAAACAAAAACCTCATTCGAATTCTCAAGAAGACCGTGATAGAAAATCAACGAAGTTGGCATATAGCTCTCCCAAATGCCTTACGGGCAGATAGGGTGACTCCAAAGAATGCATTAGGAGTTTCCCCTTACACTATTTTCTATGGAAAGGAATCCATCCTCCCCCCCAACATCTTGCTTCCATCCTTAGAGTTGTCCCAAGCCTCTCGAGGGTCTGGTAGCCAAGTCTTACAATCTAGAATCAATACCTTGCTTCAACTTGAAGAAGCCCGACAGAAAGCTAAAGACCAATTCCATTAGCATCAAGACATAGTCAAAAGATGGTTTGATAAGAGGAAGTCCGGGAAAAGGAGTTTTGAAGTTGGGGATTTAGTCCTGAAATGGGATCATAATTATGAAGGCAAAGGGATGCACACGAAATTCCAACATTTATGGATAGGCCCTTACCAAATTTCAGCAAAGCTCGACCCATCCACTTATAAGTTGACAGACCTCCAGGGAGAGGAAGTAACCCTTCCTCTCAATGGCCTCACCTTGAAACAATACTTTGCGTAGTCTCACTGAGACTTTCTATACATAAATAAAACTTTTCTTTTATGTTGCTTTACCCCTTGTTTTCATTGTTTTCAGCTATGTTGTTTCTTTTCTCAGCATTTGAAACCTTTTGTACAAAGTTTCTTTTCTGAAAGCACCTACGGTCAGGTTTCTCATCAAGATAGATCTCTCAAAGAAATCTCACAACTCATGAAGCCGAAACTACCCTCGAATGAAATTTTATCTATGTATTTTTCTCTTGCTGAACGCTCTCTAGAATGAAGAAAGCCTATTCTGTTAGTCACGCTAACCCTTGTTTAAATAGCAGAGATCTATGACTATCTTTATTACTATCTTCGGGCTCCATCCACTCTCACATGTAAAGGCATCTCAAGAAGGGCACCGAAGTTGGACCCATGGAGAGTAGCACATCTCGAGGGCATAGAGTATTGAAATGACTCCATGCTGCAAATCTAACGGCTAAAATGGCTTACAATCAAAGGTTTGTTTTCTAGAGATTCTCTCCTCAATTGAAGCATGGTTGAGACAAAAGCAAAACGTATAAGTCAATAAAGTTGTCCGAAAGACTCAGCTCAAGCTAGGCTCCTCTCCGTCCATGAGGTTTGAGAAAATCAATAAAATCTCTCACTCACACAAAAGGACATTATGATTCGAGGAGCCAAAATAAAAAATCATGTTTAAAGAAAATATTTTTGGAAAGCCCAAACAACAAAGCTGTCAAATGTATAAACATCCAAAAGGGATGCAAGTGGCATGGGAATAAGGAACAAGAGAAATGGTGTCCATGAGAAGGTGCTACAAATCCTGTAGAGTCCGATAGCAGTATCCTTATGAAAGATGAATCTTCTAAAAATGAACCCCATATGTTGGCCCTTTGAAAGCTTTAAAGATGTCTTCGTCAATGCTCCCCTTTCCCCAATCACTAGCAGATAAAATGACTTGTTCCTTCACCGAGATTCGAATGCTCAGCTGAATGTTGCATATAAGATGGATAGCTTTTAAGAAGGTTTTGGATTAACGAGAGGGATTTTTTCAGAGATCTGTGTTCACCAGCGACTCGCCAATTGTTGTTGCAGCAACATCCCCCCCCAAATTTTGAGGATATTGGGGGCCCCTCCTTTCATTTTCCTAGAAAGACTGCCTAAAAAGTTAAGTCTAATTTGAAAACTTTTGGACTTAGTTTTGTTTCAACTGATGAATCTACTTTAAAAATTTGAAGTTTTCTTCTAAGTCAAAACTCACAACTCTTTCCCAAAACTGCGGAAGAACACAAATTTCTCTCCCAAAACTGCGGATGAACTTAGGATTCTCTTCCGAAACTGCGAAAAAACATAAAATTGCTTCCCGAAACTGTGGAAGAAACTTAAAATTCTCTCCCGAAACTGCGGATGAACTCAGCAAGCTTTCCCGAAACTGCGGAGGAACTTGGGATTCTTTCCTGAAATTGCGGAAGCTTTCGCCAAGTGTTGCCATAGTAAGTTGGTCTTTTCCCCAGGTTATTCGATCGTTCATATTTCGATAAAGACTTAACAAATTCATTCGTGAATTTCGGAAGGACTTACTGAGTCTTTCCGAAACTTCAGAACAACTAGGTAAAACCAGCCACGATAAACTTATGGGAAAGTGAATTTCGGAAGAACTCACAAAGTGCTCTCGAAACGTCAGAATGACTCACCAACCTTTTCCGCCACCGCGAAGCATCTTTTCCATTTCTCTCGCAACAAGCAAATGCCTCGCCAAATTTTCTCGCCTTTCGGGAGGAACTAATGAGTTCTGGCCGCAACTGCAGATGAAACTTGTGAGTCCGCTCCGCAACCCATGGTCACGCTTAAATGCCAAGTCGGCTTGAAATGACCGCATCGTACGAGCATTTAAAATCCATTTTAAATCGTCACCTACCCATTTAAATGCCCGCACATGTCAAACCTTATATAGAGGCGGTGAATTTTCATTGTTCCCATTGTTAGTTTTTATTCAAAAAAAGAAAATGCCCTTTGGGAGAAGTGCGTTGCTCCAGCTCAGCGCGTTCACCACCGTATTGACCTTATCCCACCACTGTTTTGTCTCCAGGTAAGCTCACCAACCGTTATCTTTGTCTTACCTTTACGTTGAGTTATTTCTTGGTGTTTCCCGTTTAATAACGTGGCCGGTAGGCATTGGTGGTATGTATCATTTTAAAGAACTTACGGTACCCGTGCCCCCATAAGTTTCTCAATACTGCCAACTAGGAGTCATAGTCGAGACCGAGTCAATCCCAGTTGGCCCTTTGTCTCTGAGCCGTTCAAACTTATTTTTCTTTCACTGGCTATGTTTCGGTCAAACTCCTACCCAGATTTACTCAAACCCAATTTTATACCAGCTGCATACCACTTCTCAAGTATTATCAACATCAGTAGTAGTTAGTTGAGATACTCAACCTCTCGCCTATCCGGCTCAGTTAATGACTATGGAAAACGGTTTCTTGTTTTCATTTTCCTCATAAGATTTTCCACTCCAAGCCATCCCACCATTGGCCATTAGAAGTACTATGATGGAGGTCACCCTATCCCCAAGGACTAGGAAGGAAGTAGGTTTTTCACGTCGTATGCTTAACCTTTTCGGAAGCATTCCAAAAGTTCCTAACCAGGCATTGTCTCCCTAGAATAATCAAGTCTGAGGACCATGTTTTGTTTTCTGGAATGATCTATGTTTAGTTTGCCTCCCCAGCATGCAACTTTATAATTTTGTCTATGTTCATCATTGGCATGATAAAATTGTCTTACTCTATGTTACACTCTCATAACGTGTTACAATTTTTATAATCATTCACATTTGGTTGCTGAAAAGGATAAGCCACGATGCCAAAGGTGGTAGAAAGAAAGCTAAAGTGATGGAACCATAACCAGTGCAACTAAGGACTGAAACTCTTTTCCAAGACACTAGGTGTACCACCGACATTCCTCCCGAGTTCCGTTGGGGAGATGTCTACCGGATGATCAGGGACCAAGATATCCCAGATGTTTTATTGGGTGAAGAGCAAATCTATCTCAACATCAGATCTTCCGGCATAGCCAAGGCTTCTACTCGCCTCGAATTGTTCCCATGCTTTGAAGTGATCAGATGGATACTGGAACATGCCAACCCACAAACAAGAGTGTGGCATGACAACAAGGGAGAGCCTTTCGCTTCATTCCATCCAGCTTATATTGCAGTGTCCTACAAATTCTCACGTCCCCATCAATCTCTAAATGATGAATGGTTGGGACAGATGAATAATATCGAGATGGCTAAAAGGTTGCTGATCACAGGCAAGCAGATGAGGAAGAGAGATAATGATGAATATGACGTTCAGAGCTTAAGACCTTCTTTTAGATTAATTTCCTTGATGTTATGCAGAATTTTCGGCATGCCCGATGGCACTGTATATAGGATACAGTGGACTCCCATCATCCACTTCATAGCATTCAAAGGAACTATGTTTGATTGGGATACTATTCTTTCAGATAGTTTGGCATCCACACTGGCCGTAGCTAGAGAAGGTTTGGCCTTAAAAAAGTCATAATTTTTCATGCCTTCATATCTTATTGACTGCATTTTGGCCAAGCTCTCTTTCCCCAGGCTAGGTTGCACATGGGATCAGGCCAACACCCCGATCTACACTGCCTATAAAATAATGTGGGCTCAAAACTAAAGAACAAACTACAAGATCATCTGCGAAGAGTTCATCATGCCCCTGTATGAGTAGATGTTCAAGGAAGAGCCCAATTGTCTATCAGAAAATGCCATGGAGGTCCTGGAAAACTATGGCAATTTTTACTTCTCAAAACAGGGCACCTACATCAAGATGTTTGGAGGTACCAAAGCACCATATATTTTTCCAAGATACACTATTGATTATGTAGTCCTCAAGGAAGCAGTGAGGCAAGTTTTTCTTGATGGAATAGGAGGAGTTCTTAACAAGCAACATAAGGCTTCCTTCCCTCCTTCTCCTATTTGCATAGGAGACTATAAATTCTCAGGGGTTGCAACAGCCGAGGAATACATTCAAGAGCTGAAAGCTTTCCACTTCAATGAGGTGATCTTCCATAGAAATGATAGGTGGAGCAAGGTTGCCGAGCATTGCAAGGAGGTATATGCTGATTTTGAATATGTTAATTACTATGATGTAAAGGAAGAAGTGTTCAGAGGCATCAGCAACATGACAGAGTTGTAGATTTGTCGTCAAGGCAGTGGAGCTAGCTCTAGCTCTGCCACAGCTCGAGAAGCCAATCTGTAGAAAGAAAGGGAAGTAGTTGAGGCCTTGGCCCATGAATAACAAAGATTGAAAGAAGAAGCAAGACTGCAACAGGAAGATGAGGAGGCAAGGTTGAAGAAGGAAGCTGAGGAGGCAAGGCAGCAGAATGAAGAAGAAGAATCAAGGTTGTAGAGAGAAGCTGAAGAAGCAAGGTTACAGAGAGAAGCTGAAGAAGAAGAAGGAAGGCGTAAAACTGAAGAGGAACAAAAGATGGAGGAAGAGATTAAGACCAATGAAGATGACCAAGCAGGTGGCTCCGGCACCCAAGATATGGAAACAGACACATCTCAAGTAGGTGGCTCCGGTACCCAAAATGTGGAAACGGACACATCTCAAGTAGTATAGACCCCACCCATAGAGACAGAAGCACATGTAATAGACCTCCCGATCATCCCTTACACCCCATCAGAAGATCATACTGTGTCCCAATGGGATGAATTTGTGTATTATAAGAAGAGGAAGGCAATGGTCTTCAAGTCGGAAGAGAGGATAAAGAGACTCTTCCAAGAAGATATTGTTACCCAGCGGGAGACCACGGTGATGCAAAATACAAATAAGGCTCCCATAGCTATGGCATCCGCCGTTGTGTCGGCATCAAAAGCAACAAAGGACAATGTGGTCGATATGGTCAGAGAATTTTAGCCAACAAACAGGAGAGCTCGCATGTTGCAACATACTGTGGCTAATGAGCAGGCTTACAGGGATCTTGTAGTGAATAAATATAATCGCCTATCTGTTGATCACAAGGAGTTGTCAGATAAGTATCACCATTTAGAAGAAGAAAAGGAGCACTTGGCAATCCAGGTGATGGTTCTAGAAGCATAAAAGAATGATTCTGAAGCTAGATTTTTTCATCTAGAAGCAGATAAGCAGGCAATGGTTGAACAATTAGAGCAGGCAGAAAGAAAAGCAATAGATATGTCGCCCTTTCATGAGCTTTCCTGTGACATTTTGAGGCAAATGCACGCCACACAAGAGCTGATTACTGAGGAAGTGTGCAGACTCAAAGCCATGATGGTTAGGTTGAAAGAAGTTAATACAGAAGCCAATAGGCTTAAGGGAAAATACACTTGGGTTAAAGCAAACATCCTAAGCCATATGGAATGGAGAGAAGGGAAGGTTGATTTCCCCAAGCATCTCCCATTCAAGTCAGTAGATGATTTTAAAGAAGATGCAGCCCTTATGGAATTCTGCAGAAACTGTGGCCTCAAGCTGATGGCTAAGATCCAAAGAACAATTGATAAGAGTAACAGCTTGTATCAAAAGATCCATGAAGTGCATGATAAGTGCAAGCTGATTTTTCCTCAGTCCCTCGATGAGTTTCCAAGCAAAGAGCAACGTTTATCAGACTTGAAGGAAGAGCTGGGCATTCAAATAGAATATGTAAAGAAGATTGATGTCCTAGACATTGATGATCTCCATCACTATATTGGGCTATCATCAATATACAGTCATTTGCTTAAAGAAATCCACCAAGCAGCAATTGCAGAAATTCATGGTGTTGAAGTACAGCTTGGTAAGCATGTGACTTCCTAGAAGATCTTGCTCCCTTCACCAGCAAATGTGGTTATCAAAGACACTGGTGTCTGGTTTATCTACATTGCAGAGGAGGAAAAGAAAGCAACATCAATAGTAGCAGCCAGCACAAGCACCTCACTTCCAGCAGAAGCGCCTCTTCAAGGATGAACACGCTAGTCCTATTGCTTTGTTCCTATTTTCATCTATTCTCCCTGTGCTTAGAGCGTAGAGTCACTAGATAGTTGTCCTTTTCTATTTTTGAGAAATTTTATGTTTTAAGAAAAGGGCCACGATTTGTTTATCTAGGGGAAAAGTCTTTAGAGGACAAGTGTAAAGAGCCAGGTGGGAACCCAAGAGGCATTTTGTAAAGATATAAATAGAAGCTTAGGGAATAGTGTAAACCACTTTTGGCAGGGAAAAGATTTTTCTTAACTTGTATGAGCTATCTTGCACTTGCTCCAAGAAAATGAAATTTGCCTAATAAGAGCCTGGAGAGGACGTCTTTTTCATGGGAATGGATGTTAGATGCATGTTGGATTATTCCTGTGTCTTTCATATTCTACGGTGAGATCTTTCTTTGCTACCTTGGATTATTTCTATGTATTGAATGATCTTGTTGTTTTCTGTGCAAATGATTTTTTCTCCTACATGAGTAATAGAATGCATTGTATGTAAATTGGAAGCTATATTTTAATATCTTTTTCCTTTTGATATAGTTGTATCTTCATGGTTTAATAGCTATCTATTGATCTATAGATGCTTCTTTCAGCACATTACTCATACTTATAATGTTGCTCCTTGCAAGGATAGTTTAGGTTTATTTTAGTTTTTTAGACACAGATTTGTTTCAAGTTCTACATTTAGATTAAGTTAGCTTAGGCACTTGCATATCATCTTAAACCCTAAAATAAAAAAAAGAATGGTAGATCGGGCCATAACCGATGTAATTGAAGCAAATATCTAAATCTAACGGTTGTCGGAACCGCTAACCGGACGGAATTCCCAAACCAAACAGTGGACAATCTAATTGGGATAGTCTACCGAGGAGAATCCCTTTCTGCTTGATGCTGCGATCTTTAGGGCATCAACAGGTTGTAAGTTATAAACCGCTTCTGGATTTGCTCAATCGTTCTCCAAGATTCTCTAGAAATGTTGCACCCCCATACTTCACAACCGTATAAGATAACATGGGTGACAAGAGTTTCAAAGAGGAACTTTTTTTTATCCCACATGACCAGGTTGACTGGTTTACAATTATTTTCAAGACCAAAATAAGCTTCCCATTCTCGATTAATCCTTTTCTCAATATTATGGTTCCAATTGAACTTGTGATGAATATCAATTTAGCTTGTGATGAATATATAATTTTTTAAATTCATTTCAAATGGATTCAAATTCCATTTAATGTAATTTTTAAAAGTTTTAATAATTTTACACTTACTAATATTGTTTTTAAATTAACATTTCCATTTTATTAAAATTTTATTTGGAAATTTTTAAATATTCAACTCACATTTATAATTTAAAAAATATTAATATATTTTTTTATTATTATATTTTTTAAGTTAGTGTTCAAAAAAATTCAAAAAATTATATTAAAAAGTACTAAAATTATATATTAAGAGTTAAATTTGTATATATAAAAAAAGTGTTGTGGAGTTTGTTAATCTAATTTTCAATATATATTTTATGAATTTTTTTTCACATTAAAACATATTTAGTAAATCACATTTTTAACATATTTTCAATTTTTACAATTTACATTTTTTTATTAATCGTGTTATTTAATATATTTTTTCATTAGCATTTTTGTTTTTCATTCCATTGATTTTTATGATGTGTTTCTTATTTATTAACAAATAATCCTATGATGTGTTTCTTATGTTATGAATATTTGATTAGGAGACATTAGATAACCTTAAGTCTTTTATTATTTAAAAGTCTAAAAGAATATCTTTGTTTTAGTTTCGATATATTTTGGTGCATTATGGATAAAACAAATATATTAAAGAGTTTTTATTCATCAATTTATTTTAGAAAGGTTTTGAAGATTTCAATTTACTTTATTTATCAATTCATTTTAGAAAGATTTGAAGATTTCAATTTACATTATAATATCTTTAATGTTTTATTAGTAGTGGCTAATATCTATATCTTTCCATATTTCTTTCAATTTTTTTAAGAACCTTGAGTAACAAGTGTCACTTCTCTTAAATTTCTTTTTAAACTATGTAAAAATAATATATTCTTACAAATATCAAATGTTTTGAATACTTACTTTAATTCTTAAACTTTTTGTATGTATAATTACTAAATTAAAACATCTCTAACAAACAAAAATGATCACTTATTTTAATGATTTTTTTTTTAAACAATCTTTAAATATAGTTATTGATTCACAAATTTACATGGTGTATTCACTCTAAATAATTATAATCACTTTTTAATTTACTTTTTGAACACTTTTTAATTTATTTATTTTTAACATAGTATATAATTTTACAATTATATATAATTAGCTTTTATTAATATTAATTAAAGTTTTTTTTCTTAATTATTTTTATATTTAAATTCTCAATAAAATTTTATCCAAAATTAAAATTAAAAAATTGATCATTTTTAAAAAAATTTAATTAATAATAATTTAAATGATTTTCAAATTTTTTAATTAATAATAATTCAAATGATTCATTTTTCAAATTTTGTAATTAATAATAATTCAAATTATTACAATAAGAAAAAATTGTACATAATTAACACTAAACTTTGTTTACATTTGGGTTTTATTATATTTCAAACACTAACACAACCTATTTATGTTTATATGTTCATCATATCTTAAATATAAATGGAATCATCTTCTTAATGTGTTGAAATATGTATATGTTGAGGGATGTATGTTTTAATACCATTAAGGAGTGAAAGTGAATAAACTTATATTAACATAAAAAAAACCATAAATTAGGACATTTTAATCTCTTTGTTATTTTATATCATACGAAATGAAATGATAAAACTTATATTAATACAAAAGAATTTAAGTTAGAAAAATATTTTTTTTTACTATTTTATCTGATGAAACTTGATGCCAAATGTTCATTGTGAACAAAAACTTATCACTTTACTTAATGCTAACATATATTTAAAAATAATTATAAACATGTTAGGACAATCTATTTTCTTCACTGTTTTATATCTTGCTAAACTTGATACCAAGATTTTCATTGTGAACAAAAACTTATCACTTAAATACTTAATACTAGCATATTTTTAAAGATAATTATAATATTTATAGCTTTTCATTGTTGAAAAAGGCTTATGAATATCTTTATTTTATATCTTGTGAAACTTGATGTCAAGATTTTCATTGTGAACAAAAACTTATCACTTAAATATTTAATATTAGCATATTTTTAAAGATAATTATAATATTTATAGCTTTTAATTGTTGAAAAAGGTTTATGAATATCTTTAAGTAAAGGGGTGGTCAACATGTTAAAATGGACATAAGGCTGGAGAATTTATAAAAAAGTTGGAAATCAACAAATTATAGTTTTTCAGGGGAGGCAAGTGCGGGAGGGGTCATTTATGACCTAGGAGGAAATATTATCAGAACATATGCGTGGGGCCTCGGAAAGCGATCGAACAATTATGTTAAATGGGTTTTCTTTGACGCAAGAAATGGAGTGCATGTATGAACTTCACATTGAATATTTTATGTTATTTGGAGACTTCTGGATAATTATCCAAGCCATGAATGATTTGCAAAGTTCTAAGGAGGAAAAGAATGGTTTTCAAAAAAGAATCACTATTTTTTTTTCCAAGAACCTCTAAGATTTGCTTCTTCCACATTAAAAGGTTCCACAATGTG
This sequence comes from Larix kaempferi, assembly GCA_027924585.1. Taxonomy (NCBI): domain Eukaryota; kingdom Viridiplantae; phylum Streptophyta; class Pinopsida; order Pinales; family Pinaceae; genus Larix; species Larix kaempferi. Next base: position 8,522,299 of record BSBM01000206.1, read on the forward strand.
AAGGTAGATCAAATGGTTAACAATAGAACTAGGCTTAAGGAAGGGGATTTATCACTTAACGAATCCCCCCCAATTGTAAAATGGTGTCTTTTGAAACTTGAATTAATGGATGCTCTACCCAAGAGTGGGTGGTTAAATGCTATAGCTCGTCGTCTTTTATGTGGCATGCCAGAGGGATGGATTGCACTTCAAGCTGGCATGGAAGGGTCTTGTCTCACCTTTCCTTCATTTATTTCACATTCTCTCATTAGTGTTGAGCATTTAGGAAAGTAGCACGAAGATTTCTAGGGATTAATGGTGAACCCTTCATCCTTTTCGGTGCAAGAGGATATATGGGAGCTACAAATGTTCTTTTCCTATTTGCAATGTTCTAAGAACCTTGCTTATAGCAAGGATTTGTCGGTTCAGAAGGATATTGTTATGGTTTGGATTTGACTTGCTTTAAAACTTGCTTAGAGGACGCCAAGACCAGTTACAGAGTTCAGACCGGTGAAGTTGAAGAGCTGAAGAAATGCGTCTCTGAAATGGAGCAAGTCCTAACTGCAAAATTGGATGGGGTGTGCGGAATTATGGTGGAGCTATGCCGGATTATCCATTAGTAAAGCATGAGTTATGTTGAGCACCATGAGAACTATTTTGTCCACTTAAAGGAGACTTTAGAAGCAATGCAAGCTGATGCCAATGGCCTATACCCGTGGAACTGCAAGCCATAAAGAGAAAATGCAGAGGCCTCCCCCATGGACAAAGCTTATGTTTCGTAGCCATAAATAAATGAAGTCATTATACAGGAATGAAGCTTTATTCTCTATTAATATTTAAATTTATAGATGTTTTTATATTATCTACAATATAAAAAATGAATTAATAATAACAATTCCACAATATAAAAAATGAATAAGCATTATTATTTATAAATTTTAAGAATAATCTATGATCTCAAAGGCAAAAATAGAATTATAAATTAAGGTGTGTAAAGTAACTCTATGATTTTAGCTTGTTGTAGAGTATTCTTTCTTTACTCAACCATATTAGATATTTTTTATGAACAAAATGTTTGATGTGTTAACGTTGTCCCCAAAAAAAACAAGATATACAAATTATCAAAGTTGCAAAACAATGATGTCAATATGGGATAAGAGGGAGTACCTTTCATTGAATCGTACAATTTATGAATTCTTTTATCTCTTGACTCTAATGAATCAACAACTACGGAAATATATATATATATATATATATATATATATATATATATATATATAATGAATTAATGTTAAAGTTGAATAAAAACAAAAATGCACTCAAAAGAAAATAACATTAATATTTAAAATAACCAAATGTCAAAGTTTATATAAAAAAGACACACAAACAAACAAAAATGTAGTTGTATTAGTACCTATAATGCAGTAGGAATCGAGATAAATATTATTTATTAAATATTTTAATAAATTAAATTGCAAAACTTTGAATAAGAAAACGTAAGGATAATAAATGGTTATTAGCGAACGACACAATCATCTCTAACTTTGGAGGTATATACGCAATCCAAATTAATCGGGTAGAAAGGTGTTCGAAGGTTATGTTCCAAACTTCGAAGGCAATTTTAGGTTTTTTTTGCTTTGGATGTTCAACCTATCACTTCCGGTGTATAACTTTGTCGAATCCAAATTCCCCGAAAAACAAATTCCAAACTGTAGCGGTTGCAAAATTAAGGACACATGGCCAATTAATCTTGAGGATATGAAAACCAAAATGTGTATAAAAGGGAATTCTATAAGCTCCTACAAGTGCGTTTAAGAATGTATTAGAAGCTAAACACAATGTATACACACTCCCATGGAATACATTTTCAATTTTGACCTTTGATAAGAACTATGTGTTAGTTCAATTATTTTAGGGTAAGACTATTTATAATCCAATGTTAGTTAAGTGTTATCATATTTGGGATGTTGAGGTGGTTACTTTTTGTAATTTTTGTATAAAAGGTCATACCATATTCAAATAATTGGGTCATTCATTGCACAAGAAAGTCAATGGGTGCATTTTATGATCATGATGATTTATTATTTGAAAGTGTGAAGATGGGAAAGTGACACAAATTAGTTAAGCTAAGCTATCAAGAAGGAAATTGTTATCATTGGTTGGTGCATGTCAAGGGTATTTGAATAATAGAAAAATATATAAATGAGAAGAATGAGGAGATTGGTATGGCTATTGGAGAGTTGAATACTATGTGAAAAATGGTTCGAAAAAAAGATGAGTTAAAGCGATACATATGAGAGGAGAGGCCAAGAAAAAAAGCAACTTGAATATGCCATACACCAACAGTAATATTATGTATTACATGTAAGCATGCCTTTATTGTTTTTACCATAAATTTTGATCCAGAATTCAGATTTTGATGCTCCTTATATCATTGGAAAGGTATTTCCGAGCTCTACAAATTTTATGTTTTAGATTTTCTATTATTAATCATTGTTTTTCTTTTATTTTTAAAATAAAAGTATGAATATGTTTACCCATAGAATAAAATGCATCCACGTTTTTGTTACATAAGAACATACCTTCACTGTTTTTTCCATAAATTTTAATTGGGAAATTAGAATTTGATTCTACTTATATAGGTGGAAAGGTATTTCTTAAATCTACAAACCTCTCTCTCTCTCTCTCTCTCTCTCTCTCTCAACCCCTAACTACCAATATCTCTCCCTCCCTCTCCCTCCCTCCCTCCCCAATATATCTATATATATATAAACTCCTAACCACCAATATCTATCTTTCTATCTCCCTCTCTCTCTGTAAACCTCTAACCCCCAATCTCTCTCTGTGTAAACCCCTAACCTCCAATATCTCTCTCTCTAAACCACTAACCCCCAATATCTCTCACTCTCTATCTTTGAACTCCTAACCCCTAATATCTCTCTCTCTCTACCTCTCACCTCCAATCTCTCTCTCTCTCTCTCTCTCTCTCAAAACCCCTAAACCTCCAATCTATTTCTCTCTCTAAACCCCTAACCACCAATCTCTTTCTCTCTCTAAACCCCTACCTACAATCTCTCTCTCTCAAACACTAACCACCAATATCTTTGTCTCTCTCTAAACCCCTAACCTACAATCGCCCTCTCTCTCTAAACCCCTAACCCTTAACCCTCAATATCTCTCTAAACACCTAACCTCCATTATCTCTCTCTATAAACCCCTAACCGCCAATCTCTCTTTATCTATCTTTGTTTCTTTGTCTCTCATTCTCTAAACCCCTAACACCCAATCTCTATCTTTATAAACCCCTAACCCCTAACCTCCAATCTCTCTCTCTCTCTCTCTCTCTCTTTCTCTCTCTCTCTCTCTCTAAACCCCTAACTACCAATCTCTCTCTCTCTCTCCAAACCCATAACCCCCAATCTCTTTCTCTCTCTCTCAACCCCTAACTACCAATATCTCTCCCTCCATCCCTCTGCAATATCTATCTCTCTCTAAACCCCTAACCAGCAATCACTCTCTTTCTATCTCCATCTCTCTCTAAACCCCTAACCCCCAAAATCTCTCTCTAGAAAACCCTAACATCTAATCTCTCTCTCTCTCTCTCTCTAAACCCATAACCCATAATATCTCTCTCTTTCTCTAAAATAATAACCCCAAATATATATCTCTCTAAACCCTTGACCTCCAATCTCTCTCTCTCTCTGAACCCGTGAACCTCTAGTCTCTTTCTCTCTCTAAACCCCTAACCACAAATCTCTCTCTCTAAACCCTTGACTCCCAATCTCTCTCTTTGCAAACCCTAACATCAAATCTCTCTCTCTCTCTCTCTCTCTCTCTCTCTCTCTCTCTCTTTAAATCCCTAATCCCTAATATCTCTCTCTATAAATCCCTAACCCACATTGTTTCGCTCTCAACCCCGAACCTCTCTCTCTCTCTATCTATTTATCTAAACCCCTAACCCCCAATATCTCTCTATAAACCCCTAACATTCAATCTCTCTCTCTCTCTCTAGCTAAACCCATAACCCCTAACTTCCCCCAATATCTCTCTCTATCTAAACCCCTAACCCCCAATCTCTCTCTCTCTCTATTTGTTTCTCTCTATGGAGTATTCTTATCCTAGATTATCTTTCCCAAGAAGAGGATAAAGGGAACAACAAGATCAAGTCCCAATCAAATATGAAGAACACATTTCTAGATAATATGAGGATTGAGTACATAAACCCCATCATTCACTACACCAAGGCCCATGAAATATTTGGGCATGAATGGGAATGAATGGTGACTAAACCATAGTTTTGTACATCAATTGAAAAATCGCTTGGATATTTATTTTGTAATGATCACACAGCACTTGACTTGGGAAACTTAGTCATAGATGACATATGAAATTTGGTTCATGGCACATGTTTATGGTTTTTTTATTTGGTGTTACATCCCTTAGGCATTTGTAGACCTTGTGACACATTATCATGGGGATTATCAAATGTTTGGAACAACCAAAAGCAAAGGTATCAAAATGTAACTTTTGGAAATCACGAGGCCATAGTGGCATTGATATTTTTTTTATATATTGAATCACTTCAACACTTGTCACTCATCCTCTCTGTATTGATGATTCACATTGGCATTTAACATTGCATGTGGATAATGGAAAACGTAAGTGGACTTAACTGTTATTAACATGTGATTCCCTTTTGGAGGTCACAAGTTTGAAACCAGAGGGAGTATGGTATGTAACCTTCATAGACTAGTACACACCCTTATATATTTTTTTAATGATATTTGGATTTATTTTTCTACTAAACTAGTACTTTTTATGTTTAAAACCAATGTAATATAATTTACTTGCATTATACCTAAATTGATTGGACTATATAGGCACAAAATCTAATAAGCCACCACAAGACCCTACCATGTCTTGAGTTTCAAGAATAACTATGAGTTCTACTAGTTTTGAAAGGGATGGAAACTTTTTAGAAAGTTTGGATGCAAACATAGCATAAGAATTTGGGGACCCAAGTCCAGATGAAATGGTAAAATAACATGTTAGTAACATAATTAATTCACTTTTGGAAAAAAAAATTAGTGCTTTCATAAGCTCAAATTAGAAATGGATTTTAAAATATACAACATTAAAACAAATAAGAAAGTTGTTGGGTTTTCAAGATTATATACACACAAAGACACATGAGAATATATTAAAATAACTATCTTCATTTGGAAAATCAAGAAAACCCGATATCTGAACTACGCATAGGGAAACTACAACTGGTGTTGTCATGTCGGGGACTTCAAGAAGACAAATTGTGACAATGATGTAAAAATATCTTCATGTTTCAAGAAGAACACTATGGAGGGATACTAAATGTGGGCATTGTATAGATGAGAAAAATGAATATGTTTGTTGGGATCTTATTTGCAGGAAGTCCTATTGAGGTAGGATTTCAAAAGCTTTTAGAGATAAAGTTGTAGAGTTTCAGGAAACCCATTTTCATCCTATACAAAATAAAAAGCAGTTTTCTGATGGAACTTATCTAGAGGAATGTATGATGAGCATTGTAAAAACATTATAAATATGAAGCAATTTAAACTATTTTAGGTATTTCAAGAAAGAAATCAAGCTGCAAATATTTCCTTTAACAAGTTTCATAAATTGGAATGGTGGCACATTGGGACAAACATAATCTATGACACTTGTTGTTGTGAGTACCACATTTAATTATAGCTCTATTATGACACATTCATATATTTCTTCAAAGTAAAATGGAAATATGATGCTCCTCCTCCCAAAGTCTGTGAATTTATTTCAATGATATAATGCATAAGGAATCCTTAAGATGTGATTTTTAATAAATTATGTGTAGGTAGAAGAAGATGCCCTAAATGTGGTAATCAAACGTTGTTCTACATGAATTTTCCTATGGATCATGCACACACTATATTTCCATATATCGTGGTCACAAGGAGGTTATATGAGTAAAGTTACTACAAACTCATCCTCTTTTATTACATTTTACTAAGAAAAACCGTTATTCTAGAAATCATCGAATGAAACAATATTTGATCCATGAAAATTGCTTATCAAGGTACAAACAAGGTGAGAAATGTCAAGCTTCAAAATTTAAGAAGAATTTTTGAAACCCACAAGATGAAAGATGAAAGATTCTGTGGATCATTTTATGATGTAGGTCATGAGAATTGTCAATAAACTATATGCACACTGAGAAGACCTTCAAGAACAAAAGGTTGTCGAGAAGGTACTTAGAAGCCTTCCTATCAAGTTTGATATGGTACTTACTTCCATATAATAAACCAAAATTATATCCCAGTTATCAGTATATGAACTCACAAGGTCTCTATCATCACACATACCAAAGTCAACCATAGTAATGAAACCCTAGAGAATGCATTTCATACTTAGGCCTCCACTAGCATAGGTCGAGGTCAACGACATAGAAGTAGAGGCAAGTGAGGAAGAGATGATTCTAAAATGGGAGAAAGGTTAGTCCCAAAACATTCACAACAACCACAAGATTACTCTTAGAACCAAAGGGGGAGAATCTAAAGGACTGACAAGTCAAAAATCCAGTGCTTTTAATGCAAGAAGTTTGGCCTCTACAAAAGTGAATGCAAAAGGAAGTAAGTAGATATGAACAAGGGAAAAGAAAATGGAATCAATGATGATGAATGTACGTCTAAATTAGTGTTCCTTTCATGTCACAACATAGAAGAAACCAACAACAAATATATTTGTTTTCTATATGGTCGCTACAACAATCATATGCTAGGTAAGAAAGATTTGTTTTCGAGTTTCAATAGCTCTATCGCATCTGAAATAAAATTAAGAGATGATTATCAAGTAAAATCCCTAGGGAAGGTATAGTTTCTATTTTGGACTAGTAAGAGTAAAAGAAGGATATTTGTGATGTTTACTATGTACCTAGTCTTAAAAATAATATGATGAGTGTAGGGCACATGATTCAACATGGTTACGCGGTCACATTTAAAGGCACCACATGTACAATCTTTGACAAGCCACCAAGTAAGAGACTCATATCACAACTACAAATGACAAAAATAGAATGTTTCCCTTAAAGTTAAGAATTCTTAAAATATCATAGTCATTTATCCTTCAGTAGTGTCATCCTTTTACAGAAGAAGTCCATGGTCAAGGGCTTACCCATTATAAATGCACATGACAACTCTTCTAAGAACTGTATCTTATCCAAACATCAATGTGAATCATAACTTTACAACTGCTTCATAAAGAGAAAAGGAACACCTTGAATTGGTGCATACAAATCTTTCTCGCCCTTTGCAAATCCAATTAATAGGAGGAATCTTTTATTTCTAGCATTCATTGATCATTTTAGCAGGTAAGTCTAGGTGTATTTTGTGAAGAATAAATCAGCTACATTTGAAAATTTCTAAAATTTCAAAGCCATGGAAGAGAAACACAGTGGAAAGTACTTCATGGTACTCAAATCATATGGATGGGGTAAATATGAATCCAAATAATTCAAATAATTATGCAATCAACAAGGGATTGAAAGGAAATTCACCACAAGGTACACTCCATAATAGAATGGAGTAGCTTGAAGAAAAAATAGAACAATCATGAATTTTGATAGGAGTTTGATCAAGGCTAAAAATATATCCACGAATACTGAGAATAAGTTATATCTTGCTCATTTTATATTATGAATCGGCGACCATTCAACAATGTGAAAAACAAAGTCCCTCAAGAATCCTAGAGTGGCATGAAGTCTAGTGTCTCATTTCAAAGTTTTTGTCTATGTAGATTATATTCATGTTCCTACATAGTTGAGGAGGAAACTTGATAACAATGAAAAATACATTTTATTGGATACGATGAACAATCCAAATGTTATAGGTTGTATAACCCTATCACCAAGAAGTTTATTGGGAGAAGAGATGTTAGAATCCTAGAAGATAAATCTTGGCAGGATCAAGCAAATGAAACAGTTGGAAGTTAGAATCCTTTTCTACAGGAAGATAAATGGGTAGAATCTACAGGACAACAAGCCCTTCACCCTAGATATCCAAGGATACAAGTACAAAGACAAGGAGAACAAATAGTGCACAGTCCTTCTTTTATTTGTTCCACGCAAAGGATTTTTTCATGACCAGAGTTGTCAATGGGGATAAAACCTTACCATAGTTCTTCGTAAGCTTCCTATATTCATCAAAATGTCCTCAAAGTAAACCAGCAAAAAATCATGAATATATGGCCTAAATTTTATTTATGGGTATTTTAAAAGTACAGGGGGAATTATAGAGTCCAAAGGGAAATACCAAGAACTCATAATGGCCTTCATGTGTCCAAAAAATTTCTCTTTGTGATATTGACCTCCTTCATTATAATTCGATCGTACCTTGAGAGAAGGTCAAGTTTGGTGAAAAATGTTTCCACATGGATCTCATCCAAATGATCATCAATGACTTGGATGGTAAATTTATCTTTCATGGTAAACTTATTAAGGGAAATAAAAGTAGGATACATGTGCCAATTTCCTTATTTCTTTAAAACAAAGACCACTAGGGAAGAATATGGGATAGCACTTGGATGAATGACTCCTACCTCTAGTACCTCTAGAATGATATTTCCAAGTTTATTATTTTGTGCAAATGAGTTCCATATATGGCATACATTTGGTGTTTGACTCTCCGAAATCAAGGGAATACCATGATCATGCTATTATCTAGATGTGGAGTAAACCCTTTGGTGTCTCAAAGACCTGTTGATGTTTTTCCAAAACGCTTTGCAAGTTTCGATGGATTTCAGGTGTGGTGCTATCTATATCATAGATGGCATGGAAGTGAGTAATAATTCCAAAGTGGCCTTTCTTCAATCATTTTTACATCCATTGATAACTTATGATTTCAGGGGATCTTTCCGAAATCCCTTTGACGACGTTAGTATGACAGTCTTTAGTGAAGATAAAGTAATTCCTTAACACATCGCAATGGCATTCTTAAGCCAATCACTAGTGAATAAATATGTGGGTGCTACCACCATCAACGAAAACTACCACTTTGTTATTCTTGATGTAACCAAAAAGTTTCAAGGTTTGTGGGGATGAGATATTAAATAAAGTTTGAAGAGAGATGAGTGGTTATTCTTGATGGAATTCAGGTTCCACTTGTTCATGCATGGGAGGACATTGGTTAGTGACCTCAAACTTTGGGGTATATTCCATAATGATTTATTTAGAATGGGTAAGAGTAATCATACCAATTTAAAATAAATTGTGTTCTTTACATTTATGACCTAGAGCATATTTTTCATCAAAATTATAGCAATGTCCCCATATTTAATAGTTAGCCACTTCTGATGGAGACAATATTTGTACTTTCAAGGGAGGAGAATGAATTTTGATTAAGGAATTTACTTGTGCAGGGAATGAGAGATAAATGAAAAAGGGTTTATTAGTTTGTGTGTTGATCATTGTCTCTACTTCTAGAACCATCTCTGATGCCTCCAAGTAGATAGCAGGATGTTGCATTATCACTTGTTCTTTAATTGCTTCATTCATGCCACTATTTAAACATTCTTTATAGAAAAAATCAGTTAATTTCTCTTCATGGATGGATAATTGCTCAAAGGCTAAGATAAATTCTACAATTGAGTATGTTTGGTGTAACTTGGTAAGATTCCCCAAAAAGTGAGTATCTTGCTTGTAATGGGTATGGATATATTTAAAAAATATACTCTATTTGATGAATTTCCCATAGGATTTTTCATACCACTACCACCATTACCATCATTCTAGATCTAGGTACAAGATTCCCAACTTAATTTTGATCATGTCATCAATAAAGTCATTAAGATAAAAGTAATGTTCCATTTGGGTGATCCATCCTAATGAGTTAGAACCATCATATTTTTTCAAGTCCACATTAGAAATATAGTTTCAGGTGTTGTTATCCAGGGAAAGTGGTTTACGGATGTGAGGATCTGGAGGGTTTTGGTCAAGGATAAATAGTTTTGAGTGAGATGGTTCTTCGTGGTCTAGATCACTTTCTTATATATTCCAAGGGATTTCTTTATGAGGTGATATCCAAGATAGTATATGATCAAGTTTTTGATCCAAGTTATAGTCTATGTTTCTTATTTCCTCTGGAAGTTTATGAATCTCTCCCATATATCGATCATCATTGTACTATATTTTATCATGAATATTATTGTATTGTTCATCTAGTGCATCAATATTTGCAACATTTGAGTGAGTATTCATGTTTTCTAGGGCCTTGAAATGTGTTTTATAAGAAGGAGGATTTTCCACCATGGGATGGTTGGTGGAGAGTAAGGTTTATAGTGTCTTGATTATGAGAGAGTGTCAAGTGATATATATCTTTGATATATGTGCAAGGTCCAACAATAGTACTCGAACCAATATCTTAGGAAACTAACTAATGAGGCTAGACAATGCCCTTATCCATACTACTTGACTACCTAGGTACTTGAGAGAGATCTCCCTAAGTGTTGTTCTTGATGTACTATAACTACAAGGGGATCAATTAGTTTATCTAAGGCAAGTTCCAGGTACACCTATAGTAATTTTGATATGGATTTGTGGAAGTGAAATCCTATATACAATTGTTGTATAATGTGGTGTTACTCGAAGGGGTACCAATAGAGGTTACAAGGGTCAAAATAATGTGTCTTAAGTACCCTTGTATTTTCTATGTGCATGCTTCCCCAACCATAGTTTTACCTACTAGATGATATATCTATATGTTATTTAAATATGCTAGCAAACATCTCTAAAAAGATGAAAATTGAGCCTGATAACTCTAGAAATAGCTCTACAATAATTGGAATATAACCCTAGAAAGATCTATACAAGAGCACAACTACCTTCCATTCTTAGAAATTCTCATCACAAAGAAATAAAAAGGTTATCTTACATTAGGTATATAGAAAGAAAAACCACATAAATAAATACTTGCATATTCATTCTCATCACCATCCCTCTTAGAAGCTTGGCATATTAAAAACCCTATCCATCATAACACTCATAGTTGCAAACGCTGAGAATCTTGATGAAGAAATATTAAAACACCTTTCAAGGGTCCTCCAGAGAAATGGCTACAAACTAACAAACTCATTAGGAATTCCTTTAGGAAGCAACAAGATGCATCAATACGAAAACAGGAGAAGGAAATGGAAAGTAAAAGAATAGTGATCCTCCCATACATACAAGGGACTATTGATAAGATAGCCAAGGTTCTAAGAAACAAGAAAATCAAAAATTATTTCTCCCCACTAAAATTCTCTAGAAAATTTCTTTATAAAACCAAAGATTCCACTAATCTGATGATGAATAAACGTGTTTACTCAATTCGTTGTTCGTGTGGAGAAGTATTCGTTGGATAAATTGGTCATTTGATAAAATTTAGGAAAAAATCTAACACCATGCAAACATCACATATAATAGGGATAAGAAATCGATAGTGGTTGAGCATTCTAAAAAAATAGCCATTATGTGTGTGTAAAATGTGGAGGTGATTTCAATGGAGGAACAATACAATAAAAGACCCATGTGATAAGTAGTGAAGATAGATAAACATCTACGTAATTTCAACAAAGACAATGGGTTAATCCTGACCAATTCATGGAATCCTTTGATTCATACCCCAAGGAATAACATATTGAACTACATGTGACTGGTTTGTTATTAAATATTTATTGGTCAATATTTCCTCATAACTCAATGAGATTCACATTCTCCTAATGATGGACTTGGCCATGTAGTCTAAAACGAGTAGAGAAAAGAATAAGAAAAAAACATGCTTTCCATTCAATTTCCAACAATGGAATATAACTTACTTTTCAAGGTATGCTAAAATTTTTGAAACAAGCACAACTCCTTGTAAAACCTTGTTTGGAGGTGGTCAGGAAGCTTCTATAACTATGAAATGTTCACACTTATGAGACTAAAGGTTTTCTCTTTAATTGTATGATATGTCTACTTTGCAACATCATAGGTTTTACTAAATTCCGATGTGCCAAGAAAAAAATAGGGTAATATTCCCAAGACTTGTTGTTTTCATCCTTCTTAGAAGATAGAACTTGTAAGGACTTCATGTGTCCAATTTTCTAGGTACAAACCTAAAATTATTATCCAAAATAATTTGGTATGTCTCCTCTCCTACATAATTGGTTGCACTTAATTTGGAGTTTTAAAACTTCATATATAATAGTTTTTCCCATATCATTTGTTCAAGGCTAGTTTTTGGGCCATTCAAAATGTATAACTTACAAAAAGTGTATCTTTGAAAAAGAAGCAACTTAGAAGCTGAAATTATGACACAATTTACCTCCCTATGTTCTTTATATACCCTTTGATTTTCATACCTTGAAAATTCAACAGAAAAAAAATATAAAATAAAATAAAAAATAGAGAAGAAATTCCAAAATGACTTGTTTGAAAGAGCCAAACCCTAGGAAAAAATACCTTGACCTTCATAGAGTATATCTCCAAAATTATAGCAACTCAGAAACTGAAAATTGGACACAATCTACCTCCATATCTCTTTGTTGTACATTGCCAATTTCAAATACTAACACTGCTAATTTTTTATCTTAATGCGGAATTATAGTACAACTTGAAATCAATGAATAATCAAAAGCATAATAATTCACATGAGAAATAGTATTTACCCTAAGGAAACCCTATAATACTTGAGGGAGAAAACCCCAGTAAAATATTCCTTAGAATATTGATAGATAACAAAGAATGCCTTTACAGTGAGAAGATTACATGAAGCACCCCTGGTGCATTATCAGAGAGAAATACCAAGCACCACTACTGAAATCACAGAGCAAGAGAGAAGATGGAAGAATAGGCCTCAAAATAATATCTTGCACAAACCAATTCATTAATTTTGGTCACATGCACAAAGAAAGCAAATTTCCTACAAGAGAGAAGAGAATTCACTCTCACATTGAATTCATCAACCCTACGTAACATATATATACCATACTTCTCATGCTTTGGATTATATTTTTATATTCCAACTTTAAGATGAACTCACCCTTTTTCTACATGCTAGATTACTTAATTAGGTGGCTAACTCAAGTGTCATCATGCAAGTGTCGTAATTTAAGTGTCGTAAATCAAGGGTCGCAACTCAAGTGTTGTAACTCAAGTGATGTATTTTAGTTGAACTTAACTGTTGACATGCAAAACACTTTAGCTAACTAGATATTTTGTATTAACATTTAGTTAACTCTTTTAACTAAATTCCTTGTTGACAAAATCACTGAAGTGAAGAATTTTATTTCTACTTTAATTAACTAAATTCTTTCTGGTTAACATCACTGAAGTTTAACAATTCAAGTTCTCTCTTATTTAAGTGAAGTATTTATCATTAATGAAGTGGGAAAATTGATTTCTCTCTTATCTTATCACATATTATCTTTATCTTTTGTCTTATCTGCATAGTCTACATGTGACGACTTTAATTTATCTATCATATCAAATATAATAAGGAGATTTTTCCAATGATGTGAACAAACTTAGTTAACTCTTTTACCTAAATTCCTTGATAACATCACTGAAGTGAACAATTTGATTTCTCCTTTAATTAACTAAATTCTTTCTGGTTAACATCACTGAAGTTTAACAATTTGAGTTCTCTCTTATTTAAGTGAAGTCTTTATCATTCAATCAAGTGCGAAAATCGATTTATCTCTTATCTTATCACATATTATCTTTATCTCTTGTCTTATCTACATGGTCTAGATGTCACGACTTTAATTTATCTATCATATCAAAGATACTAAGGAGATTTTTCCAATTATGTGAACATCTTGTTCTATTATCGTTCCAAGTGGTCATACGTTAAAGTAATTAACTCCAGAGGTAGCCAGTCTCTAGAGGGGACTTGATGGAAAAGCATTACCTCAACACATGAGGATCCATATTGACACACAAGACCTTAGTCCTAACAAACAAGGCTATACATCACCATCACTTTGACATACAAAGCACTTGCCTCAACACATGAGGCTTATTCATTATTTATTCCAACTCAAGATTCTTCTCCAAGTTTCATGAGTCCAAATCAGGATCCTATAAGGCACTACCTCGACAAACGAGGCTCAATCTTGGCGCACAAGATTGACTTGGAGAATGACTCATGTTTCTCTAACTTTAACAAAGCAATGTGGACTCAACAAGTTGTAGTGTGAAGCCTGATATGACTCATTTGAAATAGATAATCCCTAGAAAAATATTCCTTTTGGCATAAGAAAGAGATACAATACCACTTGTAATATGATTAAACCTAGAAATTCAAAGGAAATATAAAAAATACAAGAGGGAATATATAAAATAGATGGAAATGTCACTTGTCTCTTCAAGGGGGAAACCTCAAAGAAAAAAAGGTCCTAATACAATGACAATTATTGACTCAACATTACATATCTTACTACTCTATATATAGTGCTTCAATAGACAAAGTCCTAACTACTTATGGTCCTACTGTTAATAAGGTTCAACCACCTAGGGGACTTTATTTAATAAATATTCCCCCTTATATATATATATATATGGACCTACCCTAACCACCCTACTTTATCAATGTACACGACCATTCGGCCCATTAGATAGTTAGTGGATAATGACTTAGTATAAAAGGGCATGATAATAGATTTGTGTGTCTCCATCTATTCGTATTCACTATACAATTTGTTTTCCAAATGGGAGAGGAAATAAAAAGTTACACCAAAAATAAAATACTTATGAAAACATGAAACATGCATGCTCAAATACCTATCTATTTTAGAGATGTGATATATGTACAAATAAAAATCAATAAAAAAATAGAAGGCAATACTTTTTTCTCTTAAACATGTCTTTAAAACTTGCATACAAATCTCTACAAGTGTGTGTAATTTCATCGGAAATGAATTTGTGGTTCATATTGAAAAGCATGCTTGAAAATATCCTTAGGAATAGAGAGGTGAGAAAAAGGATTTGTTTTTGTTTATGCATCTTGAACCACCAAGTTTATTATTCCAAAGCTAAGATCAGTTCATCAAACTCATCCAACATGTAGATGAAAAGAGATAGTCCTTCCAAGTTCTATTGAATTTACATGACAACACACATTTTATTAATGCAAACACACTAAAAACATGAAGACACTAAAAATGTACACACATTTTGACTCTATATTCTTATTCAAGTCTCTTGATCACAATACATTTCAATAAAATACTAAGACAGTAGTTCTCAATCTTTGATGATGGCCAAATCCCTGTAAACCATCTATGCTGTCATGTCATGGTCTTGGGACATATTTGTGCTGCTTGAGCCTAACGAGCTCTATTTAGGGCTTGAATATGTTTTATCTCCCTACCAATGAATGTTTTGGTATGATGTATGTTGTCTCTCTACCATGACTATGATAAAGGCCTTGAGATCCATCCAATGTGTATGAAATATATTAATTGCACTGATATCCAACTCCCAAGGAAAATCCCCCCTAGTAAGTGTTCATGTCAATGTGCCTAAGTTTTATTCATGGTGCTTGACCTCTAGAAGGTTCAATTAGGGATTAACACCCTTGTTAACTAGTACTCTCAAACATATGGCTTGGTCCATACCCATTTTTAGAGCATAAAACATACCCATGAAACCTATATCCCACTCAAAGGCATTCAAAGAACCTCTATAAAATATCTTACTCATGGGATATTAAGAGGAATCATTCAAGGATCTTACTTCTAAGAAGACTCAATTATATCTTGAGGAAATTTGTTTCCCTACTTAACCATGTTCGAGGCCTTTTGATCCATCCTTAGTTTTCAAAATCTCTTAATTGCATCCACATCCAACTTTGATTCCAAATATCCATAAGAGAGAGTTTTGTTGCATTTTGTAGGTCCTTTTCATGGTGATTGAGCCTCATAAGTGGAATTTAGGATAGAAGGCCCGTTATTATCCTTATGAAGTTGGATAGACCTATAGACACATTCATAGTGAACAACTAACCTATTGATGACACATAATACCCTTGGAGGTGATTGTTAACCAATATAGATTAGATGTGGAGGTTTTTGGGATTTTGAATGGTGCTTGATCTTGAGAATATCCATTTATGGATTGAGGATAATGCTTCTCCCCAACCAATTTCAAGGGAATGGGGATGTGTTTCACTACCATGACTATGGTTAATTCCTTGAGATCCATCCATGGTGTGTGAAACATATTAATAGGACCTATGTCGAACTCATAGGGAAAATAATCCTTATTGAGGTCTCATGTGCTGTGTCTAGGGTTTATCTAGGGCACAACTTGAGAAAGTTCATTGAGATATAAAATCCCTTGTTTACTCTCTTGACCATGTAGTATGGTTCAAACATATTTCTAGTGCAAAAAAATATACCCACAACACTTATATCCACCTTGAGGGCCTACATAGAAAATTAAAAATTTTGGTAAAAACAATATTTTTCTAATTACTATTATTTTTCTAATAGTAGAATGCATGACATCAAATACAACTAGCAAATTCACCATGTATACCAAAACCATGGGCCATAAATCACTAACAACAAACATTAGTAGTGATTAATGTTTTTGGTTAGTGATTTATGATCCATGGTTTTGAAATCCCATGGTAAATTTTCCCATGGTATTTTGATGCCATGCATTATATTTATAATTTTGTGTATATGTCCCAAATGATTTTTTTATTGTTTTTTTGCTCTTAATAAATTATATCTATGTTGTGATATAAGTAAATATATTTTTTAGGTAAGTTATTTTTTATAACAAAAAAACTGTTAATTCAAATACCTCGATCGATGTTTTAGCTCGATTGAGATATATACCTCAATGAAGATATTTGAATTAATAATTATTTTTCCTGTATTTGAATTCATATAGTTTTTAATGGTTAAAAGCTCGATCGAGAGCTTTTCTTAATCGAGATTTTGTTTAACCACGCTTTAACCCTTGATCGAGATGTTTTTAAAACATGCACAAATGCTTGATTGAGGGATTTAAAATAGGCTTTTATCCCCCTTTTTTAACTTTGTTTTTTCAAGCCCTTTTTGCGAGACCTAAACCCTAGCCTAGGATTCACATTAGATGGTGGACTTCATACCAATGGATCCATCAATGAATCGTCTATACATTGACATATAATTTACAAGTTTATGAGCTCATATGATATTTTTTTATTTTCTTTGGAAACTTACACTCACAAAACCATGTCAACAACTTCGATAAATCAACAACATAAAATTATAAAACAAAAAAAATTCAAAAAATACATACGGCCCATACCAATGCGTGCTCTTCAAAAATGTATTTTTTTATTTTTCTATTTTTGTAACCAGTAAAAAAAAGTTTACGCCACTTGTAAACTTTTGTTGAAATTCACAAGAACACACCTATCATTAAATGCAATTTTGGCATATTAAATCATTTTTTAGAAATATTTTTGGAAAGACAACATAATTCTCTACAATTTGTTTTTTGTTGCACATCGGAATTCACTAGTTATATATGAGTTTTGAGGGCTTTGATTTAATGAATGTGTAAAAATAATTTTCGCCATCACTTTTGGCCAAAATGTGTTACCCATCTTCATGGATTCACCGTATCACCTCTCCTTTTTCTTTAAATACTTCTCCGCCATATTACTCTACTTGACATTAATTCTCTACCCTATCTGTTATCAACCTTTCAACTCCTATCCGTGTCCTTGCACGAAGTTGAGGAACCTTTTAGATGCAATCCTAGTTTCACAAAACCCATAAGAGTTTAGTAAAACAAAAATGCTCAAGTTTTTATTTGAACTATGCATGGGAGGGCCTGAGCCTGCTATGTCTTTTGACGTGCATGATAGATAGGAAACAAAAATGAAAGCGTGTTTTTTAACTACAAAACGCTCACGTTTTTTTAACTACAAAATGCTCTAGCATTTTCTAACTACAAAATGCTCTAGAGTTTTGTATCTACAAAATGCTCTAGTGTTTTGTATCTACAAAACTCTCTAGTGTTTTGTAACTACTAAATGCTCTAGCATTTTGTATATACAAAATTCTCTATCATATTATATTACATATTAAGTTTCCGTTACCTTTTCTTTATCCCCCCCTCCATAACTCCCTCTTCCCCTCCATATCTCCCTCATTTATCTTTATGTACCTACCAATCCCTACCTCCATAATTCCCTCCCTCCCTCCCTCCCTCCCTCTTTATATATATTTCCTCCCCCATCCACTCCTCTCTCTCATATCTACATACATCGCTTTCCCTCTCTCCCCATCCCTTCCTCTCTGTCTCCCCCTCCATCTCTCTCCATAAATCTCTTTTTATATCCCTCCCTCCATAAATCTCTCTCCCTCTCCCTCCCCCCCCCCTCTCTCTCTATCTTTCTCTCTATGTTTCCCTCCCTATACCCCCCCCACTCCCTCCCTCCATCCCTCTCTCTCTCCCTCTTCACTCTCTCCCTCTCTCTATCCCCTCCATATATCCCCCCATTTGTCTCTATGTGCCAACCCCTCCCTTCCTTTACATCTCTCTCTCTATGTGTCCCCCCCATCCATCCCCCTCTCTCATATCTACATACATCTCTTTCCCTCTCTCTTCCCAACCATCTCTCTCCATAACTCTCTCTTTTAATACCTCCCTCCCTAACTCTCTCTCAGTCCCTCCCTTCCCCTCTATCTCCCATGACCCCTACAAATCCATCCCTCACTCTCTCCTTCCCTATTCCTCCCACCTCCATCCATCTATATCATATCTCCATACATATTTTTCCCTTTCTCCCCCTTCCTCCCTCTCTCTCTCCCCCTTCAAGGGATAATTAGGGATCAATTTATGTTTAGAGCATAGGATTTTATGGGTTAGGAGATTTAGGGGTTAAGGAATTTAGGGATCAATTTATGTTTAAAGAATAGGATTTTATGGGTTAGGATATTTAGGGGTTAAGGAATTTAGGGCTCAATTGTTAGGGGGATAAGGTTTAAAAGGTTAGGGATTGAGGCCTAAGCAGTTAAAGATTTAATTGCTTAGGGGTTTAAAAGGGATTAGGGATTTAGGGCTTTAAGTATATGGGTTAGGTTGTTTAGTGGTTAGGGGTGGAATAGGTCACTAGTGGTTAGGGGTTGTGGGATTAGAGGTAATGTGGGTAAGGCATTTAGGGGTTATGGGATTTAGGGGTTAATGGATTTAGTGCTATGGAGTCAGGGGGTTAGGGTTTATGAGGCTAGGAATTCAGGGTGCATGGGTTAAAGGGTTAAAGGATTATAAAGGGTAATATAAAGATTAGAGGTTAATGCACAAGCGCAACTGAGAGTGCCCAAGCCAAGAGAGGAGTGATCAAGCCTAAGGGGAATCTCTTAAGCAAATGTAGATCTCTCATGCAAACAGAGAGCACACATGCAAATGTAGAGTGCACACGAAAAGGTAGGATGCACTTTCACAATGGAGGTCGCACATGCAAACAGAGATTAGAGGTAAACAATTATTTTACCTCTAGGGGGTAAAATAGAGCTTAAAGGCTAATGGTTAAAGGATTAGAGGTAAACAATTAAAGGACTTAATGGGTTTAGGGGTTAGGGCTTTAGGCTTAAATGTATTTAGGGATCTGTGGTTAGAGGGTTAGCTTCTAAGAGGTTAGGAATTAAGGGCTTAAGTGTTATACTGTTAAGGTATTATAAGGGGTTAAGGGATTAGGGAAATATGGGTAAGAACTAAGGGGATGGGAGCCTTAAGGGGTTAATTAAGGGACTAAGGATTTATGGATTAGGACTTTTATAGGTTAAGAGATTTAGGGATCGATTGTTCATGGGGTAAGGTATAAAAGGTTAGGGTTAATTTTTGATGGGTTAAAGTGGTAAGGATTGTATGTTAAGGGCTTGGGTTCTTAGGAGCTAATGAATTAGGGGTTTAGTGCTTTAGGGGGTTTGGGCCTTAGGGATTATGGGTTTAGTCCTTTAATTTCCTCCCTCCTCATTCCTCTCTCCTCATCTCTCTATTTATGTCCCTTTCCACCGACTCTCGTATCCCCTCTCTCTGTCTCACCCCCATTACCTCCATCCATTACTTAGCATATAGTCCCCCCCCTCTCATATTCCCTCTCTCTCTCTCTCA
Organism: Larix kaempferi; assembly: GCA_027924585.1. Lineage (NCBI taxonomy): Eukaryota > Viridiplantae > Streptophyta > Pinopsida > Pinales > Pinaceae > Larix > Larix kaempferi. The sequence goes on from BSBM01000206.1 coordinate 8,542,424, forward strand.
ACCCCCTTATTCCATCCATTAAATAGCACATAGTTATGTTCTCCATAACACTAGAGCATTTTGTAAACAAGAAATCCTAGAGAGTTTTGTAACTATGAAATGCTAGAGGTTTTGTAAATAATAAACTCTCACACATTTTGTAGAGCAAAAATGCTAGAGTATTTATGTTGACACCAAAGGAAAGAATAAAAATTTAAATGTAACTTTAATGTGTGAGTGTTCCTTAATTCCTAAAACATGCCTCCTCACGCACCCGCATGTCATCCACAATCCTATGTGTTTGGTTCGGAGTTACCAGCCATGTGCTATGGAATATGGTAAGCCATAGCTAATTGGTCATTTCCTCCATTTTCTCAATATGCTTGTATTTTTCCTCTTTAAAATATGATAGACACAATCATTTTGGATAAAGTTTTAAACAAAGATAGCATTTTTTCTGCATATTCCGAATATGTAAGAAAAAATAAATATTATTATTTTTTTCTATTTTTTTCCTAATTTTCTTGTATCGTGACTCCTTAACTCAAAAAAACATTGTTAGTGTTTCTTCCATAACTTTTTTCATTTCCCAAGCATTTAAAAAGAAAATGTATGTTGCAGTACTAGACATGGACGTCTACATGCTATAAAAAATCAATTTCATAATCATTTCATTAAGACCTTCAAAAGCTACATCCACACTTGACGTACCATTTTCAAGGTTTGATTACTTAGATAATTAAAAAAGTAAAAAATAAACAATTTAATTTTGGAAAAATAGTGTTGCACTAGTGCTACTTGTTCTCTACATGTCTACCAATTTTTGTAGCATGAAACGATCATTTAGGCACTCAAAGTCTGCACCCACAAAGACATATACCTTATTATTTGCAAAAAAAATAAAATGTGTTTGTTAGAAAAGATGAAACTTGGCATAGTTATGAAAATTTTTAATACATAAAATTTATATATTCAAAAATGTGATTCAATTTCCTACATTTCATGTTTTTTACTCAATGCAATATATTCTGTGTGAGTATCTCAAAAAATCCATGTAAGTTGAGAGATGCCTTATTTTTCAGTTGTCTATTGCATCTAACACGCCAAAAGTGACCCTAATTAGCTTGCACTCACCCATACCTTACCTATGCATTCCATGTTTCCCCTATCCTACTACGTACTCTCTTCCCCCTCTTAGTCCACCTCCTCCTCATCCAAATCCTTTATTCCCCTTCCCCCTCTCCTTATTACTTATACCTCTCCAACCTTACCCAACATAATCCCTCTATCTAATCCCACTACCTCCCCAAACCACCCTTGATCACACATTGTAGACACTCTCATTCAGCCACCCCCTCCCACTCAATCTTATCTCCTTTTCATCCATTCCTTCCTTATTCAACCCTTTAAACTCATATTATATCCATAAATTCCCTCTTCACCCTCACCACCTCTCCATTCCTACAACCCATACAATCCTATCCTTTCTATCGCACTCCTTTGCTCTTGTTTCATCTTCATCCCTATGTCACTTTACATCATAGTTTACCTCCTTTTCCCATTTCCTATCCTCCCTACCCACTGTTAATTACCCTTTTCCACCCTTATTCATTTAAATTACCCTCTACCCCTAATCCTCCTTACTTCCATCTCTTAATAACCTCATCACCTATCCATTTCTACCCCTTGTTGATCAGCACCACCTCTATTCCATATTATCGCATGCTCTTCCTAGCATGAATCCCCATTCTACTACCTATCCACCCCCTACACCTCCTCTCTTTCCTCATTTTTTCTACCACTGCTACCCCTACTCTCTCACCGATCAATCCAGACATCCTTTTGGTTCCTTTTCCATCTCTTTCTCCCTCCATCTCTCCATATTTTATGGCCTCCAATATCCCATCATCCCAGACCCTATTTTTCCACTTTTCTATTTAATCCTCTCTTCACCTAGTCATTTATTCCTTAATATAGTTGACCCTATGATTTATCTTATCCAATCCTACCCTATCCAAGCTTAACCTTTCATAACCTTGTTGGTGTACATTCTTATTTTTATTATTTTCCCCTCTTTTGGCGGACAAGGGCACTCCTACTATAGGTATCCCCCCTTTTAGGGCCAAGGACACTCGTAACTAGAGTAATCCCAAATTTTCAAGGACACAAGTGCTCCTAACTGGAATAATTCCCCCTTTTTAGGAAGGATGGAATCCTCACTATAGTTTGTCTACTTTTCTAGGGATCCTACTACAATTCTACCCTTACTTAGGATGAGTGCACCGTACTTTACTATGTTGGGCTATTTAGACTTTAGTTAACTCATGAATGACCTAGTTAACTATGTATTTCAAGTTCTAGGTCCAATTAACATTGGTTGCTCATATACTATTGATTTAATTACTTCACATGACTATTTTAGACTAGTTAACGCTAATTGCACATGCATATCCTAGTTAAATGACTAATAAATCCTCACTTGGATATTATGGGATTGCTAACTCATGCATGACTTAGTTATCTGCCTCACATGGGCACACTTGACTATTATGCGCTACTTAACTTCAGAGCAGTCATGCATAGCCTATTTAACTACCTCACATGGGCACACTTGGTTATTATAGTCTAGTTAAACACTAGATCACTCATGTATAGGTCAAGATAACAACCTCACAAGGGTGCACTTACCTATTAAGGGAAATTTCTCTTGAGTTTTCACTATCTCTTCTGCTTGTGCATGTAATGTAGCCTAGCTTGGTTTCCTATATATGAAGGTTTTCATCTCATTGACCAAGGATTATTTAATTCATATATCCTATTGATCATTCAATTTGTTGATAAATATTACATTGATGCACAATCATGAGCTCCTTTAAAGACACTTTAGTTGCCACATAACATTGAAAAAACAGTAGTCGCCAACTTCAAGAGGTAATTAGAGGTACTTGCATAACAAATTTTAAGATGATGTAAAAAGAAAAAATATAGTAAATTGAATAAGCTTTCATAATATCTAAATTGAAAAAATCAGCCAAGCCAATCTACAGTTGGGTTTATCAGGCCGCCAAGGAAATGGAAGGGAATGAATTGCTATGCTAGTGAGCTCAACCACAGAGCTATTGGTACCTCTACAAGATTTAACTATATTGGTACCCACAATACCTACACACCCAACACAAGTAAGTATTCCCTTCACTGCTACACAGTCCCTCAAGCCATACCTTCCCTTCTAGTGCTCTTCAGGGTGTGCATAGAAAAGTATACAAGGCCCTTTGATCTTTCTATGAGGTTAGCCTCTTCACTAGGTTTATCACGTCAATTCTAATCCTCTTCCACTCTTAGTTTATTACTCACAATTTCAAACCAAAACAGGGATGCACATAATAGCAAAACACAAGTGCGGGGCATGAAGAAAAACGTTTTGACTGTGGGATTCCCAAAATGGGGTTTCCATGAGTTTCCAAAATCATGGGCACCCAAAAATGAACTGTTAGAGGGGGAATCAACCCTCAGAGATAAAAATCGATTTCACAACATGTTTATGGGCATTCAAGGGGCATAAACGACCTCTATAAACCCCCAAATCCTAACTCTCTTCCTCCCATCCAATATGCAACACAAAACGACTTCCCAACTATGGAAAATGATGGAAAACATGAAGGAAAATGGCCCAGCTAGCTCAGACTGCGTGAGGGAGAAAATCCCATGGGTGAATAATGGTTGGGGAAGCAATTTTGTGGGTGTTTTCTTTCCTAAGGATCCAAAAACAATTTTCCAAATTGATGGCTTTCCATACACAAAATTGGGCAGCCATACCTCTCCATTCCTAATGCATTAACTACCTCAACCAACTCTTGGAAGTATTAAATAATTGGGTGCATAAGTTGAAATGGGTAGTTGAGGGTTTATGGGTTCTCTCACTAACACTTGGATTAACACTATTGGATCATGGGTTTGAATATTTTCCCTCCATATCCCTTGTAAAAATCATGTCCCCATACTCTTGTTGCATTGCATAGCTAATTGTTGGTATTTCATTAAAATGCATATTTACATGATGTTGTAATTTCTATTGTGCCTTGCTAGCACGAGAACCATAAGCATCGATTTTCAATTGCCGATACATTAAAGGCTAAATCGATGGAGGGCCCTTGGCCTTGAGCTCCTCACCACGATTTAATAACGATATTTACATCATTTACAATTTTAATGCAATAGGGTCAAAATCGGGGTATTACAATTGCTGGTGTTTTCATTTTTATGATTTATTAAAGCTAGAAATCCCTGAAAAAATGGTGTTGTGTGCACGTGTAGGACTTTATGGGCATAACTTAATGAAATTTTGAATTTTTTTATATGAGTGTATAGATATCTCTTTATTCTAGTGCACTATATAATTTGTTTGAGAAATGGTGAATACAGTCAAAAGTTACAGCAGAAACAAAAAAACTTGTATTTGGAATTTTGATATCCGGTGACACAAAAAGTGGACCCAACTTCATGCACCCACCGATAATTATATGGCTTCTTTCTTTACTTGAATTCTCTTCTCTTCTATGGATTGTTATTTATACACGTGACATGCCAATTTTTCCACCATCATGTCAACAAAGCATAGATTAGGTTATTGAAATATTGTGTTCTGAACCACACTTTGAAAAAAAAAAGTTTACCATCAACACGAGACATTAAAAACTTTCATTGAAATGTTTATTCAAATTATCTACAAGTTTCTTACGATATTGAAGTCTTTTATCAAAATTATGTTCAAGATGATAGATAGATATTACCATTAAAAACCTTTAGTGTGGCAGTTCCATAACCAAATGATGTCCCCACCGCTATACAAAAGTTTAAACAACTTTTTAAAAAATCTAAAAAAGCAAACAAATGTTAAAATAAATATTTAATTCCTATGAAATTAAGATTTAAAGGTTCATTACCCTCATTAAATGAGTGCTCCAAGCCATGCCAATTTACCTCTTCTCGGTTATGGTTTACCCAAAGGCGATCCTGAAAGAAATAAGAAATATCCAACACCAATAGCTATGGAAAGGATCCTCAGATAAGAATAAATGGGCCTTAATTATCTAGGAGAATCTATGTAAGCCTAAAATGATCAAAGGTTTGGGGATGAGGGACCCAAAAAAGAATAGTGAGGTGTTAGGGGCCAAAATATGGTGGAATTGGGTAACCCACACCTCAAAGCCATGGGAAAAACGTTGGCATGCTAGATATGCCCAAGACAGACCAAAGCAAGATCTAATACGCTTCAATCAAGAAAAAGTTGGATCTCATATCTGGAAAATTTCTCTTCACAATAGACAGATAATCCGAGATCACAATTTCTGGGAAATTAGAGATGGGGAAGCAACTGACTTTGGTTAGGATTCATGGCAGCAGATGCCAAATCTCTCCATGCAAGTTGATTGTAACAATAAAATAATAAATTAATATTAATATCAATTTATTCTTAATTAAAGACTATTTATGTCAAAAGTCATGCCCTTTTACTAAAAGGTGCATGACGGGCTTATATAGACCCCAAACCTATGTAACTATTAATCATCTATCATACATTCATTTTTATATTACTACTTAGCCATTTATGGCTTTCTTATGTTACTTGTATTGGTTATTTACTTAGTAAGGAACTCTTGTTCCTTCAATGGTATGAGAGCCCCTTCTTGGGAAATTCTAGCCATTGTCTATTATTGAGAGTTTCTCCCGTAAATTGGTTTTTGACCATAGAGTGGCCCTTGGCCAAAATCCATTCTCCAACTCCAAAAAAGTAAAAAAACAAAAGAGAATAAAGAAAAAGAAAAAAGTAAAAAAATAAAAAGAAGAAAAGAAAAGAAACAAGAAAATAAAAAGAAAAAGAAAAGAAGATAGTGAAAAAAAGAAGTAAAAATAAAAAAGGATAAAAAAGAAGAAGAAGAGAAAATAAGTAAGAACAAAAAGTAAAATAACATTCATGAAACCGCACATGGTTTTATGACAGTGCACATGGTGTTGTTAGCCCTTGGTTTTATAAATTGTTCCTTGGTTTTATCAAACCAACTCTTAGTTTTATATACTATTATAATAATATTAGTATTATTATATAATATTTTAATTTTATTAGAAACTTATTACTCCACCTTTATAATTAAAGTATTTAAATATAATACTTATTATTTTTAGTAAAACAAAAATTACAATATTATTATTATTATTTATAATAATATATATTGTATTGTTTCAAAACTCTATACCCCTTCTATTCACAAAAAAATATAATATTTATTTTTATTGTTAGTAATAATTAATATTATTAAATAATTGTAATTAATTACAATTATTTTATAAAAAGAGGAAGGAAGCCAAAAATCAAGGAAAATCGGCAATCATCGAAGAGTCAAACATCGAAGGAAGACCAAGTATCATCGGAATTCGAGACCATTCACCTTCGAACGAGTCAAAAAAAAACATCAAAGTCTCAAAAGATATTAAAGTAGTAACTTACGCCAATTTTGGAAGAATTATGGAAGACATATATAAATTCAAATTTTGGACTAAGTGTCCTTATTGTGAAATGGAATTCCAATATCTGAGAGCCTTTAAAAATTATGATCGACCCTGTCTAATATGTGATAAACGTTTTATTATGAGGGATGATCCAGGTCACTCACAATCGCAATCACAGTTACGAACAGTTTCAGCCCAGCTAGAAAAGTGTGAACTAGATAATAGTGTTCTACAACTCCGGTTCAACAATCAGGAACAAATTAATGGTTTTCAAAAAGAACAGATTATTACCTCAGAATTAGGAATTCGATCATTGGAAGACAGTAGAGAAAACCTCACAAAAAAATTATTAGATAAGGATGAAAAAATTTCACGTATAGAAGGTATCATTCAAAAACTTGAAGACGAGATAAAAAAACCAAACAAAGTCGAAGAATATCCATATGGAAATAGTGTCGACTTAAAAGAGGAAATTAGTTGTCTTAACAAAATCGTCATGGACAAAGAAGACAAATTGGCGCAAGTACATGAAAAATTAAAAAATCAGGAAATAGAGTTATGTCATCATCAACAACAAAAAGAAAAAATCTAGCAGCAATATGACGACAGTAAGAAGCCACATAAGTTGGAAATGACAAAAGTCAACAAGGTGTTATCAAGCAATACCGAAGAAATTTTTCGACTGTGAAATCATAACAAAACACTGATTACAAAGATCAAAGAATTGAAAAACAGTAGCAAGAGGGAACACTCCGGTGAAGACTTCGAAGGAAGAATACTGGAAAAACAAGAAGAAAACTAGTGTCTAAATAATCGTAATCAGGAATCAGATAATCAAATCAAGAAGTTAGAAATTGACAAAAAGTCATAAGATGAAAGAATAAAAAAGATTCAGAATCATAACAATTTACTGGAGAACCAGGAAGCGCAAATCCAGGAAGATGCATCCAAAAGTCAAGTCGAGTAAGTGAAGGCAGTCTTCACTGTAGTTCAAAAGAAAGAAAAACAAACAACACATACGCCTTCCATAAATCCCAATTATAATTGTCATTTTGACTAACGACAAGGTCAAAATGAGCATTCACAAAAGAGTTATGTTGACAGACAAACAATTCAACATACTAAGAAACCATTGAGACGACACATTCCCCAAAACGATCTCAGAGGTCTAATCAAAATAGATTTGGGATGGACCACAGCACAAATGATGCAACAATTCTCCTGGGGGATCCAGAACTCGTATCGTCTTATTTCATCAAGGGTCGCAAAGGATTCCAGAGATGATAGTTCAAACAAAATCAGACATTGCTATCAATGAAGCTTTGAGGACAAAGCTTCCCTTAAGGGGAAGGCAATGTAACAATAAAATAATAAAATAATATTGATATTAATTTATTATTAAGTAAAGACTATTTAAGTCAATAGTCATGCCCTTTTACGAAAAGGTGCATGACGGGCTTATATAAACACCAAACCTATGTAACTATTAATCATCTATCATACATTCATTTTTACATTACTACATATCAATTTATGACTTTCTTATGTTACTTGTACTGGTTATTTACTTAGTAAGGAACTCTTGATCCTTCATTGATGCCCTGGTAAGTAGGGCCATTCTTTTGGAGACGGGACTTTCAAAAGTCAAACAAAATTGGAAAGTGGTTACCGGGGAAGACAAGTACTGTAGCTGGAATCTACAAGAATGGTGGTCTCAAAGAATCCTGAAAGATGAATGGCCCAGAATACAGGAAGAATTTCAAGAAAAGATGTATCAGAGCTCAGGGTGGGCCAGAAAAACTTCATTGGGGATATAGGACAAAAGGATTTTTTAATATCAAAGAGGCCTATCAGATATTGACAAGGAAATAGGAGATCCAGTCATAGGAAGTTTGGAAAAAAATATGGAAGAACAACCATTGGCCCAAAGTGGCCATTTTCTATGGTTAGTGGTGCACAAAATTGTCATCGCAGAAAACCTCAAGAAGCAGGGACTGATTGGTCCATCTCAATGCACCTTATTTGTTGTTGTGGAGGAGACAATAGATCACCTATTGGATGGATTCCCCTTTGCATCCTCTCTTTGGGACAAAGGGGAGGAAATCTTCAGATGATCAAACAGAATTAGAGGGCATCTGGATCACTCAGTCAGCGAATGAGACATGAAGGAATTCCAAAATCCCATCATTAATCGTATCTAGACCTTATTCCCCGAGTTCTTGCTTTGGGGAATGTGGCTGGTATGCAATAAATAAATCTTTCAGGATAAAAGTTCAACCTTTGAGATGGTTTGGGCCAAAATTGCTCTCCAAATCCACGAATTAATCAGGATTGGAAATTGGAACAAAAAGGACGGAGACATGGATCATGTAGTGCCCCTCTAACCGGAAGGCCACCGAAGTTCTAGATTTTGAAATCAAGTTTTGTAACCAACTCCTAGCAGTTGTTTTTCCTTCTTTTTATTTCAATAATAAATGAGTATCATTATGCTTTCGTTATGCTAATTTTTTGCATAATTTTAGTGATTAGAAAAATGTCTAGCAGCATAAAGTGCACCTACATATAGTAATTTTAACAACATACATATAATTGTAATTTCTTGCATAATTGTAATTTTTCTAACTACCAGTAGAATACCTGGACCGATGTAGGTTGTAGATTGCCCCTATCCACTTCGTAGCTCCTTTGGTCAAAGCCTTAGTAACCAAAAATAGATGATCCACCCTACCGACCAACTCTTATCATGCTGTCCCTAGGAAACCGACGGGTTTCCTAGCCCCCGAGCCCACAAACCAATAATCCCGACAGCACCCTTCCTTAGTACCTTTCCATAGTTCAAGAGTTAACCCCACCTCATTCTTTTAAGTTTCCCACCTCCTCAAAGCTTCGAGTTATCCCCTCCTCAGCATTCCTCCTTTTCAGCAAAATACTAAGTGTACTTCTCCCAAAAACCAACCCCCTCTCATCTTCGTGAGACCATTGCTTTATAAATCCATTTTACTCCTCCACTTGCCTTCTTTTTTACTCCACCGCCCTCCATAAGAACCCTCGAGCCCCCAAAACATTGATTGCTTGTTTTACAATCCAATTCATAAATAAATGTTATTTTATAGTACTTTTCTCGAGCAGTTCAATGGTATTAAGACTAGTTAGGTTGGATTTGATGGGTTAAAGGTACATTATTTAATGATTCTTGAAATATTCATTTTAAGTCATTCACGAAAGCGGTGGGTTCAATATTAGTCTTACCCTCCATTTAATAGGTTGAATAAATAATAATTAAATACTATCATGTTGACCCTTTCAAATTTGAAGTGGTAGTTTGTTTTAATTATAAATATATATATAAAAATCCAATCTCAGATCGGTTTTGTGACATGACACTAATTTATGAATATAAATTTAATTGAGTTTTATCTTAACCTTCCTCACTTAATAATTTAATAATACTCCTTTCTCGTTTCATAACAATAAATTAATTAATTTAATAATTCAAACATGTTCACTTACCCACTTATGATTTCTTTCATTCCAATAAGGACGCATTATCATTATTAACATTAGTTAAATAATAATAATAATAATAATAAATAATCATAATAATAATATTAAATAATCATAATAATAATAATAATGATAAATATTAATGGTGATTTAAGTACCTTAGCATTAATCTAACATACTTAATTAATAATAAGTACCTTAGCACTAATCTAACATACTTTCATTGATAAACGAAGTACTCTTAAGGGTTTAATTAATCAATATTAACAATTACATAATACACGCTTCTAGCATTAATGTTTATCTGCTATACTTCATATTTCGATACTTTCACTTGACGAGAATTACAATTGGCGGCAATTATTTTAATTGTTCAGTACAATGTTTACATATAAGATTAATTAACTTATTTTATACATAAACCAATCGATCATCTATTACTCATGTTGTTTACCCAAACCTTAACTGAGTTATCTATGGCAACTTATAACATTGTTAAATACTGATAAGTATGTCGTAAGCAAATACTATTGCACATGTACAAAATGTGCATGCGTGGCCAGCATATGCACAGGTCTGACAAGTACTATAAACATACATCATGTTTCCTATGCTTAACAACTAACTAATACTAATAATACCTCATGCAAACAGAACAAGTATATATATTTATCATAACATTACTAAAACATCATCGGTCATTATATCAGTTAACCTTTAATATTTCATTTCATTATCTTTATGATTACATTGGTTCAATCAATCAAGTACAAGGAAATCTACCTACTACCACTAACTCGAGATCAACGAATACCCAACCCTCAACAGTACTAACTAAATATCCTCCCATCCTAACCTGCGTCCGCATCCTCCCTATCCTTCCTCTGCTAGTACAAAAGTGGATGTCAGCTATACTAACCTAGCCACATAGAACGTGAGAGCGGTAGCGTCGGCTAACTAGCGGACCTAACCTCTCCTAGCAGGCATCCGACCATCGTCCTCACAATAAATTGGGGAGCGTGTCTCAGCACGGCCCTCCCACGACCTCGGGTATCATAGAAACATAGGGTGGGCAATACATCCAGCCCTCTCAACATACTGGGTCTACGCCCTTATCGACTCATACTTTGTTGCTCTCGAGATTATTAGTTTGTGTCATCTTATCATCAACTTTGGTAAACAAGGCTCTCTGCAAAATAGGTACTATACCATACTTCATATCAGGTATCCGACTATTACATAGCCCCGGTGTCCTGCGGATTAGTACTTTGCAGCCATACATTTATAACAATATTTCCATTCTATCATCGTCTGAACCATATTGTCAACATCATTTATTTCTTCACATAAAATCATTAAATCGATCACAGCATAAATAACACATCATATATATCACATTTCATCCAAGACGATTATTAAACATATACTGTCATTATGAAATAAAAGAATCTCGTGATAACTACAACATAGTAACCACATAAACCAAATAACATCATGAGGATGGTAACATCATAACATCATAACCGTAGTATCAGCATGGGCGCAGTAACATCCTAAACATAGTAGCAACATATCATCATGTCTAACATGCCGAGAGTATAGTTCACTCTATCTAGCTTAGTCGAACAGATAATAAGCAAATAAAGTGAAAGGTGTCTAACTCATAAACATGCATAGACAAAATATGGGGCGTTACAGATCACGCAGACAAAAGAATCCTCACTACTTGGGGAATTTCATGGTCAGACCCGACTCCTTCCTTAAGACCCCCCAACTCAAATTCCCATTCTAGCCCTGCTTGATGGTCTCCCCCCCAATGGGTATTCAAGATGAATTTTGACAATGCTTCCAAAGGGAATCTGGGGTCTGCAAGTTTCAGAGGGGTCATTAGGGACCACGAGGGACATATCCTAAGCATTTTCCTAGGACACATAGGAAAGAACACCAACAATGTGGCTAAGTTGGATGGGATGATATACGGTCTAAATTTGGTGGCAAGAGAAGGTTGGGAACATGTCATAGTGGAGGGGGTCATCATCCATATGGAAAAAAACTATAGAACGGGAAAATGATATCTAAGGTGGCGGCTAGTTGATGGCTGGAATTCGGGATCGAAAAAATCAATTTAGCTCTCACTAGGCCCCACACATGGAATTTTTCCCATGTTAAGCGAAAAGCTAGTAGTGTGGCGAATTATGTGGCAAATGCGGGTGAAAAGGAGAAGTGTCATGGAAGGGATGGACATGTGGCTTCTTTGAGGATCGGGAATGGTTAACCTAGTGTGCATAGTTTGCACGTGAGGATAGCTGGCTATCAGATGGGGATGGCAGTGACATGTACAATCCCCATGCGAGGACTGTAGCAAACCATGTTCCCAGAGCGGCGGACACACGGAATAATGACAACCCTCCTCTCTCTGGCATCGGGAAATTTTACTGGAGGTGTATGCCATTGAATGCAACCCATAGCTCCTGTGTGAACCATGAAGAGGGAACAGTACATCCTGGTACAAGGCATGCATATGGCTATCCTTGAGATGACGCGAAAGAATGATGAGAAACCAGGTTGAATCCTGCAATTTAATGGGAATGTTAATGATCTAATATGGGCAATTATGAGGTTGGCGGATGGAAAGACTACATATGTGGAACGAAATGCCTAGTATTTTCGCATAACGTCCTGGTTTCTCATTACTCTAGAATACTGGTGGGCTATAAACGTCGTGTTGCAGAGGTCATCTAAGAAATCCCCCCCTTGTGGATGAGTGCAATGGAAACTAGAGGGAAGCAAGCTAGGAGGAGGGAAAAGGGTAAGAAGGAAGAAATGATTCCCAAAGTTACCTGTGAACAAAAGTGGGTTAGCCAAGCCACGCATTTCTTCCTTGAGAGAATTTGCAGGTTGTCCACGGGGAAATTGAGTAGATTGAGAAGAATCTATGGGAACAAGTCAAGGCGCCCAAGATGGAGGAGTCTACAAAATGGGTGTAGGTTCCTGGCACCACACTCAGCAGAATGCTTGCCTATGATCGGGTTCTTGTCACTTACTGGGTGGTAAAGGGGCTGTTAGCCCACATCTTGATCGAGTGAGCAAACAAAGATGCTAGCGATGAGGAACTGATTCGAGCTTGGAAGGAGCACAATATGGACTGTAGACTGATGCATCGAAAAATTGATATGATTGCAAGCAAAATGGTAATTCAATTTCTTCCCCCATCTGGTTCTCGACCGAGCAAAGCGATATCCAAATGGGAGTAATGCGATGTTGGGGCTAGCCACGGGCTGGCACGACAAAAAGAGCACCTATGATCACTACTAAGGGATGATCAGGACACGGCCATGGAAGCCCGATCTCTCAATCCAAGCATCTGATGGGTGTGAACTCTCTAGTGCAGGTAGGACTAGGTGAGGTATAGGTGTCTTTGCTCATGGTCTGTATTTAGTTTTTTTGGTCTAGGGTCATATGGTTTCGGAGATGTGTCATTTGTTGGTAGTTAGTCTCTTTCTTGTCTTAGTTTTTAGCTGTCTGTGTTAAAAGTCGATGTTGGATGAATGGGTTTTGATCAAAGGCTTGAATTTTTGTAAGGTGACTTCTTTTTGTTCAATTAGAAAGAAGTATCAGGATTATAGCAATATGTGTTGGTGGTGTCATTATGCTATTCAAAGGCCATGTAGATGTATAATGATGGATGTCATGTAATTTTTTTTTCAGTAATATTTAATTTCTTTAATTAAAAAAAATTTAAAGATTTATTTTTCATTAATTCAAAAATTTAATTTTCATTGTCCATTATATTTTTTGAGTCTTCTATCATCCAATTCCAATTAATTTTCAAACATTTATAGGTCAACCAATTTTTTTTTTTATCTCATTTGATTGTTGATTATGCCATTCGAACCTGCAATCGGCATGGCAGAACGATGGGAAAGAAGAAGAGAGTCATATGTTTAAATTACTTTATTTTTTTCTTCTCTATTAAAGAGTAATTTAAACATGCTAAGATTTAGATAAGTTTTCAAATTATTTTTCTGTGAAAATTGGTATATTTATTATATATTAAAATTGTTTTTATGTAATATGAAGTGTAACATTCAGTTTGAGTGAAAATTTTTTCCATACAAAAGTTATATTGATCTGATCAGGTGTGGAAGAAGATTCTCTTTGATATTTTGTTAGAGATATATAGTGTTTTTGAGAAGAATTAGAACAATAATGTACTATTTGATTCTTTTGAATAGCAATAATATGCTTTTTTTCTGCTGAAAAAAACAACACATTCAAACTAAAGTAGATCAAAAGACTGCCACCTACCATATAAATTGAAAGCAATATTTGATTCCTTTGAATAGCAATAATATGTTTTTTTCTGCTGAAAAAAAACAAAACATTCAGACCAGAGTAGTAGATCAAGGGAATAAATTGAAAACAAATATGGCCACCTACCATATAAATTGAAAACAATATTTGAATCCTTTGAATAACAATAATATTCCTTTTTCTGCTGAAAAAAAAACAAAACATTCAGACCAGAGTAGATCGAGGAACGTGCACGTGCCATATAAATTGAAAACAAATATGGCACTGTTTTCTCCGTCAGTACCGACCATTGTTAATAAGGTATCCATATCATCAAATAAATATGTCACTTTTTTCTCTATCACGGACCATTGTCCATTTCAGATGTTTGGGAGTAGAAGAGAAGTGCATTTGCGGGAGAGATTGAAAAGAAATATGACATGGTTTTTGCCATTTGTGCAATTTTAGGTTTTTTTGCTTTGGATGTTCAACCTATCAATTTTAGGTTATTTGGCATGTTGTTTTTTTTTTTTGGATTTGCAACTTTGACGAATCCAAATTCCACGAAAAGATATTCCAAACTGTAGCGGCTGCGAAATTAACGCAGCGGTCGAAAAAGAAATTCCAAACTGTGGGGGTTGCGAAATTATCGCAGTGGTCGATTTAAGATGCTTCGGAGTAGAAGATACGTGCATTTGCGGGAGACTGTTTTTTCCATCACAACTGTAACTCTATAAATATATGCGGTGGTACTCGCCAGGAAGTCGGACATGCAAGAAGAGAGAAGCAGAGCATCGTATTGAAGAGAAAAATGGATTCAGAGGAGAACTTGCACGTGAATCTAGCTGCCACAGCAGATGCAGCTAGAGTAACGATACTCCTTTTGATCATCGTATTGTTCTTGAAATATCGTTTGAAAACGAAGAGATCAAGGAATCCAGAGCCACGGCCTCCGGGGCCATCTCCATGGCCCATAATCGGGAATCTGCATATGTTGGGAGAGTTGCCTCACCGTGCTCTGAAAGACCTTGCACAAAAATATGGTCCCATTATGTTTCTGCGCTTGGGCTCCATCCCTACAGTGGTGGTTTCGGCTCCTGAGATGGCCAAACATTTTCTCAAAACTCATGATCTCATCTTTGCCAGCCGACCCTTAATGGCCGCTGGAAAATACATGGCCTACAATTTCAAGGACGTTGCGTTAGCCCCGTATGGAGATTACTGGAGGCAGATGAGAAAAATATTCGTCTTAGAATTGCTCACTGCCAAAAGAATCGAGTCCTTCCAGTCGGGGCGAGACGAGGAGCTATCTGCAATGATTCACTCCATTTGGAATGAAAGCGAGAACGGGGCGAAGGCTGTCAACCTGAGCAAGGCGTTGTCGTCTCTCATGACAAATATAATATGCAGAATGCTGATGGGCAGAAAATGTCCGACGGACGTGCCCGATAATTTGGCGACCTATAAAAGATTGGGGAAAATGGTGCGGGATTTGTCGCCTTTATCCGGCGCTTTTGACATTGGAGATTTCATTCCTTGTTTGGCTTGGTTAGATTTGGGGGGAATCAGAAGGCGCATGAAGAAAATGCACCAAGAATTCGATTCCTTGACAGATAAAATTATCGATGAACACATTGTAAACGAGCGAGCAAACGGCCAGCACGGGAACGATCTTGTAGACGTGCTGCTCGACATCTCTGAGAGGGCGGCCGATGCAACGGACAAAAAATTAAGCAGCGGGAACGACATAAAGGTCCTCATTCTCGACATGTTGATTGGCGGAATTGAATCGTCAACAGTTACTATGGAATGGGCAATGTCGGAGATTTTGATGAATCCTGCTGTGATGAAGACATTGCAGGAAGAGCTCGAGTCGGCTGTCGGCAAAGGTGGCCGAGTAAAACCGTCTGATCTGCCAAGTCTGGAATATCTGCAATGCGTGGTGAAGGAAACGCTAAGATTGCATCCGCCTGGTCCACTGTTGGTTCCCCACGAGTCAAGGGAGACGTGCATTGTGGCGGGATACAAGATCCCTGCTAAAACGAGGCTTATAGTCAATGCGTGGGCGATGGCGACAGATCCGGGTGTATGGGGAGAGGACGTTTTGGCCTTCAAGCCGGAGAGGTTTATGCAGGTGGGTGGCAGACACAGAAATATAGATGTGAAAGGTCACGACTTTGAACTCATTCCCTTCGGATCTGGCAGGAGAGGGTGCCCTGGGACGGCTTTGGCTCTTGAATCTGTTAGCCTTGCACTTTCACGTCTGCTGCATTGCTTCGACTGGAGTTTGGAGTGTAAGGATGGAGTCCAGGAGGAACTGAATATGAGTGAATCGTTTGGTCTAACGATGTCACGACGCTTTGATCTCTTTGCTGTTCCAGCCGTGAGGTCGCAGGCAGGAGTTTGAAGGTTAATGTATGGTAACATTTCATGAATTCATAGGTGAGAATAGCTTGTTGGGATATAGATCCTATTGTTCTCAACTCCATCAACTATAGTATCTACAATGATAAGGTTTGTTGGTTATTATACTTATATAGCCCTTCTCTCAATAAGGTTAACGCCCGCCTCCTTGGTGCCTACCTCCTTAGTCCTTGATAAGCAAGGAAGGATAAGGTTTGTTGGTTATTATACTTATATAGCCCTTCTCTCAATAAGGTTAACGCCCACCTTCTTGGTGCCTATCTCCTTAGTCCTTGATAAGCAAGGAAGGATAGTGAGAAGATTGTTTGGTTATTATATTTATAGGCCTGTGTTTATATTTTATAGTTTGAGAAGATTGTTTGGTTATTATATTTATATTTATAGGCATGTGTTTATATTTTATAATTTATGGTGAATTAAGAAATTTATGGAAGGAAGATGACACAAATGATTATGGATTTTATTTTAAATTTGAAATAAATAATTATAATTATATATAGTTTTTTAGTACACTAATAGATGTTAGAATAATACCTAGCTATGTAATTAATTTTATGGTTATGACTATTCAAAATAAAAATAATAAAAAAGATATAAAATATAACTCGAAACTTATGCATGGATAAAAGTTGAATTGCTTTGTTTATGGGGTATTCTAAAGGTGAGCATGGGATGTGGTTTAAGTTCATTGAACATTTTTGGAGATTCTTTAGTTATAATGAACTCGATAACATATACAAAAGGATGAATCCATAGTCTCAAAAGAAGAACAAGAGCAAAATCTCATCTAGAGCAGGCTAAATCACATTAGAAAAGAACATCATAGATCCATAATGGGTGAGTGAGTCATCAACCCATTTTTCCCAACAAAGACAACTAGCTTCACCGTCAAGTGCTTCTTTGGATAAAGCCTCTACAACATCATTATAATCATGGTAGATGTGATCAATAGAAAGATCAACAAACGAGGACATCATGAAAGTAATCCTATCACACCAATGGCTTAGTTAAATGTTGTTAAGTTGAAATAGCTTCTTATGAGATGCTCGCATGATATGTGTTTTGCTACAACAATATAGTGACACGAATGATCCGGTCTTTCGGATTTGCTTTTGTATTTTTTTATTTCTTCATGAAATAACATTAGTACTACTTTTTTCTTTCTAAAAAAAATGAGGGACACTTCTTTACTAGAAGAAAGCATTTGATAACAACTAGCTGAGACATAGACAATTGGGTGATTACAACTACACATGGAGAACAGGTAACATATTTAATTTGCTTGGGACACTTAACGTGGCACTTAACTTGAATTTGAATAGTTATATAATAAGATTTTTAATTATTGAAAAATGTTTATGAATATCTAAATAAATCAATCATTAAGCATACATGAGTATATAGTGTGAGGAATTAAAAATAATAAAAATAAATAAAAATTTTAATTACAAATATATATTAATATTATTGTTATTAGTATTACTATTTGGATTTCTTTAAATTTTATTTATTGATTATGTAAAATAATTTATTTTGTAAATCAAAATTTATCAGATTAAATAAGTTCATATATATATATACATATATATTGATATTAAATTTAATGTTTTTTTTATAAATCTTATAACAATTCTATGTTTGTGATGTTACATCTTATATATAGAGATTTGCATTGCTCTTTGGATGTAGTGTAGGTGAGTGAAGGGAACCATGTAATAAAGTTAAACTTATTATGAAAAGATATATAAATATAGTTTATTTAATTTATATTTAAAATTTAAACATATTTATTTAATTTAATATTTGGAATTTAAAAAATATATATTTAAAAAATTATTTAAATAAATGAAAACATTTTAGCATACATTAAAAAATAGAATAAATTCTTATATTAAATGTCAGCATTCCTCTATCATGTGATCCATAAAATTTCGGCTCAACTAATTATAGTTTATACCATGACATGATAAACTCCGTAGGGAGTGACATATGTTATGTTTTGACAGAAAATATGGAAGGATTGTGAAGAGGAGCGATGTGGTGGTTAGCCTAGTAAAACCAAAGGATACCATAGGGACATGTGTCAAGTTAAGGTTTTTTTTTTTTAATTAAAATTAAATAATTTTTTATTTCTTATAAATCAGTAAAAATAGTAATATGATAGATGTTATTCAATTAGAAAACAACAAATATATATTTATAATGTTATCCAATTAGAAAACAACAAATATATATTTTTGATTTTTAAAAATTATTTTTTAATATTTAAAATATTTAAGTTAATATATTATTTTTAGAAAACTTTATACAATGATAACAAAATTTGTAAGTTTTTTTTTCAATCACGAAAAATAACATACTTAATATTAAAAATAGTATATAAGAATTACAAACCAATGGCAAAAACCATCCAAACTAAAAATACATCCAAAACTAAAAGATACATCCAACTTCCAGAAACCTAAGACAACCCGTTCATTACAACACAATGATTATGACTAGTTATCACCGATATTCCACAATATCACCGCTGCATAATAAAAAAAACGAGTGCCACAAAAAACAAGAAGCCACTCCCATCCTAGCCATCGATCGCTATATCTTCGCGGCTTATAAAAAAAAAAATCAACTCATCTTTATGTTTGTTTACAATAAAATTTAAAAACGTCAAATCATAGTTTCAATTAAAATAAGAAATATGATCTTTATGTTTGTTTCAATTAAACAAAATTGAAACATCAAATCATAATTTTGATTAAAAGAGAAAATATAAAGAATTAGTGTAGGTGAAAACAAAATGAATTATTAGTTGTAAACATAAATCATTAT
The DNA here is from genome assembly GCA_027924585.1 of Larix kaempferi. NCBI lineage: Eukaryota > Viridiplantae > Streptophyta > Pinopsida > Pinales > Pinaceae > Larix > Larix kaempferi. The sequence goes on from BSBM01000206.1 coordinate 8,561,960, forward strand.
GCGGAAGAAAGTGTTATTTTTAGTTTTTATTATTTAAATTTATTATCATTTATTTTTGGATAAAAAATTATTTTTAAAGTTTGCTTTAGAAAATTATTTTTTATTTTTATTATTTAAATTTATTATCGTTTGTTTTTAAAAGCTTTCTTATGTTTTTGTTAAGGATTTTTTGCGGTGGAGGAGCTAGCCACTCACGATTCACCGAATAGAAGAGCATTAAAACTTACATACCTAAGGACATCCATCTGATCCAGTAGTAGAACTCACATGACAACTTAGCTTGCTCTACAACATTTAATGCTATGTCAACAACATTGTGGGTCTTGAGATCCAACGGCCCACATGCAGCATTAAACGGCCTGCAGCACCTTAGATATTGACGTGACAGAGAAAAAAACGGAATGGATGACTCAATGGGACATAGGACACATGGCACATATTTGTATTTCTCTTAATTTTGTTTTTTAATTATGACAATTTGGTTTAAAACCAGGTAATATTTAACATATCAATATGCTCATCCAATCATAAAATAGAAATATATATTTCAAAAATTCAAAATTAATTTTTAATTTTACAATATTTAATTTAATATAAAAATATTTACAAAACTTTATAAAATTATAGAAAAAATTGATCGCCATTGGCATGCATAATAAGAATTAGTTGGCATTCACAAATTATATGAACAATCCGCACATCAATGTATATTCAAGGTATCACCACATTTTTACTTTTCATAAACTAATATGTCTTTACTCAACCATTACTATTGGAAATAACAAAAACAAAGAGATTTTTTATTAATCATTATCATATAAACAAACAAACAAACAAAAAATTACTTGGTTTGTTGATGTTATACTACAAAAGAATAAGATGCACACAACGTCATAGATGCAAAAGCAATGCTATCAATATGGAAAAAGGAATCTTACAATTCATGATTTTGTTTTTGTTTTGATCTTAACATTTAATTAATTAACAATTAAGAAAAAAAAACAAAGCAAAATTTCATTAATATTTAAAAATAATTAAAACCAAATACCAAAGTTTATATTAAATAAAAAAAATAAAAATAAAAACAAAAATGTAATTAGGGAAAATAACAAAACAAACTTTCAATAATAGCTATAAGAAAATTAACCACGTGTCAAATTTTACATTAAATAAAGATTAAAAAAAATATATAAAAACAAAAATGCAATTAAAGAAAAACAAAAAAATTAAATTTCAATAAAACTAAAAATAATAAACTAAGTGTCAAAGTTGATATTATATAAAGATTAAAAAGAAAAAAAAAAGAAAAAAATGTTGTAAAATATCCAAATCAAAGAACCTAAAAAAAACTGACATTATATAACAATAAAACTAAATTTCAATAAAACTAAAAATAATAAATTAAGTGTCAAAGTTAATATTATATAAAGATAAAAAAGAAAAATGTTGTAAAATATCTAAATCAAAAAACCTCAAAATAGTTTACATTATATAAAAATAAGAAAGGCAAAAAAAAATGTTGTAACATCCAAAGCAAACAAGCTTAAAAAAAACTAAAACTAAATATGTATATCTAAATTTATTTAAAATCATCATTCAACATTTACAACAAATAAAGAAAGACACAAAAACAAGATGTAGTAACATCCAAAAAAGAGAACCATAAAAAATAATTAAATACAAAATGCATATTTAAAAGACAAATTTATTACAAATAAGAGCTTGATGTGCATTTAAGTGGAAAAGAAACATACGGAGGTACTTACTTTGAGGTAGGTAGGTTATATATAATATGCATACAGAAGTTTGTTTAGTTTAAAAATTATAAAGATTATATGTACAATAATAATTATAAAAAATAAGTAAATAATTATAAAAAATAAGTAAATGCAAATATATATATATGTGTAAAAAACATTTTTTTTTTAAATAAGAAGTACATTTAAGTGAAGAAGAGACATGTAAAGCTACAAGATAATTAAGTTATATATAATAATATATTCATTAGTGAGTTTAGTTTAAATTTTTTTAAAGATTGTATGCATATATAAACTAAGCATGTTGTCTAACATAATTAAACTAATAAGTTTAAGGTTAGTATGTAATAAATTTATAGAAAACATAATTAATATAGCCAAACTATGTTATAAAATCATAATAATTTTTTTATACATATTTATAAAAATGGCATAAGGAAGAACTACATAAGATTAACTAACTCTAACCAACATTCTTTTCTATTTGAAGTTATCAATCACAACAAACTAATCTTGGAAGCTAAGTATAAAATCCTCACGTGATGTGATTTCTTACGTATAAGGATATTTTTCTTAGTATGGGATCTCATGCAATTGCTAAATCATTAAAATAGTTCATTGCAAAGCCAAATGTATAGGGATTAATTGCAAATCCATGAAAATGTTCAAAGTGATGTTTCCTCAGCATTAAAACATAAGAGTCCATTTGATAAACAAGAAAGATTAATATAAAAGACTTATCAATAACCAAGACTAACATGGTGGTTACCTTTGGCATAAGAGTCCATTTGATAAACAAGAAAAATTAATATAAAAGACTTATCAATAACCAAGACTAAATGGTGGTTACCTTTGGCACCCAGATGCGAGGCTTGAAAAAGTGGAGTGGATGATAGTAGCCAACATTTGTTGATTGGACATGCTCACACAGCTAGTACATACAAAGTTTCCAACCACCATAGTGCCTACTTTTTAGTGTCAAATCTCAATCGTGTTTCTTTACGAAGCTCTAAATATTTAGGCTAGTTTATCCTTTCCTTTCCATGGCTTTATGATCTTTTTCTAGTTGTTCACTTTTTCCTATTTCCGATCAATAGCCCTCCACAAGTTTCTAATCTTAACCTAATGTTCATGATGTGTCTCCAAAAGGTATGGGATACTTATGGTATTTTATATGGGTGTGTGCAAGAAGATGAGGGTCACTTTAGATGCAATGCTACTTTTTTCAAAACTCGTTCCTGATACATAAAACATAATGCGTTTCTGATATTTAGCACCTGCCATGGTAAGACCCGAGCCTAACATGTCATTGGACATGTAGGCTAGGTAACCATAACATGTACGCGTTATGTAGTTACAAAACGCGTACGCGTTATGTAAATCTAAAAATGAATTTAAATACACAGTCCCGACGATTGCCAACCACCCGCGGCACTCACGCATCAGAAACGCGAAATAGAGGCGAAATAGACCCTGGACGAGGACGGTATGTGGCGCACTCAAGTATCCGTGTTACTGGATTTAGCTGGAGGGGAGACAAATTCACTGGTGGATTGTCATCTAATCAGGTAATTCATTCACCCATACAATTTTTTTGTCATTTCTTAACCTAAATTACTATTTTCTTATTGTTTAAAACAACCTAGTTTTGTAATATTGATAAAATTGGGAATAACCCAATCTCTAATTAAATTCACACCTCCCTCAACCAAGATGAGTGAATAATTAAAATGAATCCCTTTTCAAAAACTCAAAAATTCATAATCCAACCAAAAATTGAAAAAAATAAAACTCCCCCCTTTCTACAATGTATTCATCTAAGTCACCCGACACGAGGACATGGGACATGAGTGTCCCCACCAGGATTCAAATTTGAAGCCTTCAGGCCACTTCAAATTTTACCCACACGTCATAGAAGGCCACTTCAAATTTTACTATGCAAAAAAAATTTAATTTCATGGTAAGCCCTTCAATAATTAAATTAACCACTACTGTTTAAAATTGCAACAGAAGGGTAGCTTCAAATTTCACCCATCAACAATTTTTAGTGGGAAATTGGGAATGCGGCTACTAGCTAGGTGACTTGGGAGTGGGACTCGGTTACTTTGCAATATCCACGTGTTTGATCATCCATGGATCATGGACCATTGGGCCTCTAATAATATCATTGAGCAACTTACGTGGATGGGCTTACACTGAGTAGCCCATGGCTTGAACGCTTCGAAGTTCTCGTGTTTGTAGCGAGCGCTTACGTGTTTAACACATTTAATGGCATCAACAGAATTATTAAACCTGGTAGGTGGCTCATACGTGTTGTTGCTAGTGGGCTTACCAAGTTACAAGTTATCACATACCAATTCGTGAATGCTGACTCCGTGAGTTAATTGAGTATTCAATGTATAATATATTATGTTAATGTGCCCCCGCGAATTTGGCATTTCAGACAAAATCCACAATCCATAAACTTCTTGTAATGTTGCAGGTTGTTGCTCCTACCCGTGGCCCCTACCTATAGCCCTGTGTTTTCTTTGTTGTATCAAGTCAATCCTGCAGCTCTCGAGTTCCACCTTTTGTTTTCTTTGTTGTATCAAGTCAATGCTCGAATTCCATGCTTCCATGGCTCCGACCATCAATATATAATATTGCATGAATAGAAACAAGCTTTTTCTTATACCCCTATTCCACTATGGTTGAGCTACTTCCAAGTTCCACCTACCCTATCTCCTCCAGTCCTCCAGGAGAGTTTGCGAAATATGGTTGCGTTATATGACATATATAATGTTCAGTGCTGCTATATCCACTGAAAAATAAAGCCTCTAAACTTTACTACGTCAGTAAACATTGAAATTTTGATGTACTATTACATTTTCAAATGAAAAGAATAACTTATTTTTACATGGCAACATTGAAGGGTTCAATATCTCATAGCCCTTCATAGTGAAATGGGACCCCACCCTTCAAATTTGATCCCTGGTCCCCACTAGACACGGTGACCCCCGGAATTAATATATTTTTAAAATATATTAAAATTTAAAAATATAGACATATAGATCCAATAAAATTTAACATTTACAATTACAAATATTCAATAGAAATTACATTTACAATTACAAATATGAAATATTCAATAGAAATTAGATCATTCACAAATCACAACACATTTGTCATTCACAATCACAAATCACAATGAGACATTGAGACACATAGATGCAAACTCATCACTGCCCTAATCCTCCTCCTCCATGCCTGAATCAACAAACTCATCACTGCCCTGATCCTCCTCCTCCTCCTCCTCCTCCTCTTTGCCAATCTGACTAACTTACTTTTTAATTGTCAAATGTTTAATTTTAAGTTTTAAGTGTATGTAAGTGAATGCCATTAAATTGCTTACGTGAGTTTGATTTAATACATGTTCAATTTTGAAGAGACGTCATTATATACCATGTATATGTTTCTAATGATTTTTGTATTAATGTCTTTATTGCAGTTGCGGCTATGGATACCAATGCCGAGATATTGATTGAGCTTGCCCACTTGAGGGGCATAAGTGCATCTTTTAGTGGTGGTGACAGGATTCGCCGTTCACTTGCATCAACCTTGGATGCAATTGTGGACACCATTTCACAATCTACCAATGTACTATATGATATTGCATCTTACAGAGAAAGAAAAGACAACAATATGTTGATGGGCTAGACTACAATGCAATTAAAAAGTTGAAAATATCCAAAGAGCTCATATTTGCATTGTTTAGGGACCCTCGGATGGGGGAAATCCCAAATGCAAACAGGCCGCATATCTCCATTGAGTGGTGCACGTTTCAACCATTTGTTGATAACTAGATGGATAGATGGTACATGGTTTTTGATATGCCACCACACAACAACAGGGAAATTCCCTTATATTTCCTTCGAAAGATGTATGCAGAGTTCGTGTTGCATAAACACGTTAATTATTTTGACATCTTGCAGTTTCGGGGGATCGGTGGGGGGATGCCCCAAAACCGACCCAATGCTAGGCTTCGAGACCAGGATCGCCCTTTCCCTGCACCTCGCAGGCAGTTTCCTGGGCCAGATGTCCCACCAGCACATCGTATTATTCCGTAGACACGGGATGCATTTTTGAGTTTGGCATGGGCAGTTGTTCGCCATGGCACGATGGTTCAACATATGGGTGAGGAAGGGACATATGTCCTTGGTGTGGTACATACACTAGCTCTTCACCATGCAAGACCATCAACTAGTGCATGACCATCAGGACCATCCACTAGTGCAGGACCATCAGGACCATCCACTAGTGCAGGACCATCGACACATCCCCATCCTAGTACTGATCCTCACGAGTGCACATCATGTGGTCGTCCCTGCTATGGTATTTCCTCAGATGTTGCCTTCAGTGGGTTTTTGAGAGAGGTATGTTGATGGTTAATTGTAATAAATTCTTCATTTATTTTCGTCTTTGTACACATATATATAGTTTGAGCTAATATACTAATTTTGTGAACTTGTAGTTGATGCTTTATGCCGGCAGGGAAGTCACAGAGCTGGATGTTCCAGACTCTATAGGGGGGCATGATGCTACCCATTTGGTAGGCCCATCTTATATACCACCTATTGTCGTATCTCACACTGAGGTAAACATTTTAAAATTTCAATTTTTTAATACTTGTTAATTTGTTAATTTCCACATACTTTACATTTTAGTTCATTAATGCTATCTACGGTCTAATATTTACAATTATTAAACTTGCAGATGGCAGATCCTTCACTGGGGCAAGGTAATGTGGAGGTAGTACCCATGGTCATACCGTCCCATGAAACATCTGGGCTCCAGGTAAACAATTAAAAATGACATTTTTTAAATACATGTTTGTTTGTTGAATCATGCATGTCTAACTACATGAACACTTGCTGACTGTAGGCACCATCCGAGACATCTGGACCATTGCCTGGATTTGTATCTCCCTCTAGGCCATTCGTGAACAAGGGTCGTGTGTATGTGAGGCATTCTACTCCTAGAAAGACTCCAGCTGCCCACGACCGTGGGCTTACTCACACCATGGTAATGTATATCCTTTGATGATATTTGTTGTTTAACTTGAAATCCAGTGCATATATCGTTTTTGTTAATGTTTGAATTGCATGTTTACTGCATCAGGAACCCGAGTTGTCTACTGAGAATCTCACATCGATGGTTGATGTAGCAGTTAGTGCTGTATCTACAATGGCAACTGATCACACACAGGTATGTAACTATTTCAACATTATCTTTACATAGTTTATTATTGTTGTCTATTGTTTATTCATGCATTTCTAACTATTTCAACATTTTTTCATTGTAGCCACCACCAGCAGGAGCAGTTCCTGGCCCCTCTGGTTCGACCATCCTGGATGTTCAACCAACGGCTCCATCTGCTACACAAGCAACGCAATCTCCTTTGTCAGTTGAGGTGAGATGTCCTTCAGTGACCAAGTGTTTCATGCACTTTCCATGCACCAGTTGATAATTGTTGAGCTAATGTATTAGTGTACATAGTTAGTTGAATTTAACAATTGATATTTAATTTGCAGGTTCCAGAGATGCACATTGATCCTAAAGATGTGCGTAGAAGATCAACGTCGGGAAAGAAAAAGAGGAAGCTTGAGTTTTGATAGTTTTGGACACATGTGCTTTTGGATACTTTTGTACATATATGTACTTTTCGATACATTCAGTTTTGGAGACATGTACATTGACTTTATTGTGCATGTACTTTTGGAGACATGCACATTGACTTCATTGGATACATGTACTTTTGGATACTTTTGGATATACATGTACTTTTGGAGACATGCACTTTTGGATACTTTTGGATATATATGTACTTTTGGATACATGTACTTTTGGAGACATGCACATTGACATTTCACTTATAAATGAATGATACATTTCACTTTGTATTTGTTCTTTGGTTTCCACGTGTTCTTGTGTCAATCTAATGTGTTGATTTGTGTGGATTATCTATTACTCATGAATGCACTATGTCAAAAGAACAAACTATTATATTCAAAGGTTTCAACGAATTCACTACATGCATGCACTAATTGGTATCTAATTAAAATTTGTGATTTTGGATGATCATTACAAGTTATGTCAAAGTTCTTGCTCGTGTAATTTAATCAAACTAAATGCAATACAATGTTTTTCAAGGTTTCAACGAACTCACTCATGCACACCCATTGCCATCAACTACCAATGAAAGTCTAACATAATGAGGTTCTTCTTTAAAAATGGGTAATATTTCCTTGATGATCGTAAATTGAGAACCATTTGTAGCCACTCATATAATACCATCTTCACTTATCTTTGTCCATGATAATCCATATAATGTGCTATATTTTTTAACCTAAACAATCATCAAAAACCTAGAATTATAGGGATATGACAAAGAACCTTATGGGGCACCTTATATATTACCTAATTAGTTCAATATCTATTGATCCCACATTCATGGCATTTTAAATTTGTTGCATGCTATCCATAATATATCATTTGATCATAATTAGGACATGCATCAATTGTTTGATACTCCTTTCTTGTATCTTTCATAAGGGCACACAATTCTCAATATGTGCAAGGTAAAGTATTTGATGGTTATAGGAAAATATTACTTAACAATCTATAAGAAAAAATCAATTTATGTACTAAATAATGGATATCGCAATGTAGTTATTACAATCACAAAAAATATTAAAAACTTATATTTATCATTAGAGTTATTGTGTATACATTAGGATCTTTGTCATACCATTGTTTGAAATGTCATTCAATACCTTCAATTTTATCAACATCAAATTAGTAGACAAAGTGACTCATATTTGATCTCTTGTATAGGCCTTTGTGTGCCTTATCAATAAGATGTACATCATGAATATTATCATAGGTCTCATACATAGGTGCATCCTCATCCATGCAAACAAAGGTCAACCTATTATCCCTTTATTCTCAATAATATTAGTATCATTATCTTCCATAGGATCAAATTCAACTCCATCACCCCCGCTATTGCTACTCTAAATTGCAGCCTTAGGAGTTTTGATCATGTGTTTTTGTCTCTTTAGGAGTTTTGAAATATTATACTCTTTCAAAAATCATATGGAAGTTCAAATATTTAAAAGTGGCTTAAATTATAAAATGGGCGGAAATTCACCAAGTGTCCCTGAACGACATTTTCATGCGACTTGCAACTCGACATAACTCGGAAACCGTACGTCGGACCGATGAACCGTCGACTCCGTTGGTCTCCTGGCGTGCGATTACCTCTAGGGGGCCCTCTCCCTTGTCTCCCCATGGCCCAATGGATTCATTGTGCATTCATTTTGTAAATTAGGGTTTTGCTCAGTTTAATTGCATGCAATCTCGCATTGGTGGGTCAACTCTGCAAAAACCTCCCCCGAGACAGTGTTGGCAGTGTTCCCACGTCGGCATTTCCCACACACACTTGCGGGATCCAAGGGCATGCAATCTTCCTGCTCTGTTTGCTTTTTGGCTCCCAGAGGGAAATTCACCAAGTGTCCCTGAACGACATTTTCATGCGACTTGCAACTCGACATAACTCGAAAACCGGACGTCGGACTGACGAACCGTCGACTCCGTTGGTCTCCTAGCATGCGATTACCTCTAGGGGGCCCTCTCCCTCGTCTCCCCATGGCCCAGTGGCTTCATTGTGCATTCATTTCGTAAACTAGGGTTTTGCTCAGTTTAATTGCATGCAATCTCGCATTGGTGGGTCAACTCTGCAAAAACCTCCCCCGAGCCAGTGTTGGAAATGTTCCCACGTCGGCATTTCCCACACACACTTGCGGGAGCCAACGACATGCAATCTTCCTACTTCGTTTGCTTTTTGGCTCCCAGACGGAAATTCACCAAGTGTCCCTGAACGACATTTTCATGCGACTTCCACTCGACATAACTCGGAAACCGGACGTCGGACCAATGAACCGTCGACTCCGTTGGTCTCCTGGCATGCAATTACCTCTAGGGGGCCCTCTCCCTCATCTCCCCATGGCCCAGTGGCTTCATTGTACATTCATTTCATAAACTAGGGTTTTGCTCAGTGTGGGAGAGTGCAATTTTTGCACACGGGGGTCAACTTTGGAAAATCATCCACCGGGCAAGTATGGCTAGTGTTCCTAGCCCAAACCTGTCTAGACACACCTGCAGGACTCCCCAAAACCTGGTTTTGTTGCATGTTTGGAGTTCTATGCCCCCGGTAGGTATCCAGCAGGTGTCCCTGAAGGCCTTCTGGTAGTGAGACAGGACGAGCCATAGAATGAAGACCTTGCCTCGGATCGACGAACCGTTGACTCCGTTGGATTCAACACACCGGGACAGTGCTAGGGGTGCCCCTCCCCTCCTACCCGGTGGCCCATGTGTCACCTTGCAGATCCATCTTGGAAACTAGGGTTTTGCTCAGTGTGGCAGTGTGCAATTTTTGCACACGGGGGTCAACTTTGGAAAATCATCCACCAGGCGGGTATGGCTAGTGTTCCTAACCCGAACCTGCCTAGACACTTTGGAAACTAGGGTTTTGCAGGTCCATGATGATGATGATGGTGATGATGATGAAGATGTTGATGATGATGGCTTGGTCTAAGGTGGTGCTCTCAAATAGCTAATTCATTATGAAATATTTAACAAGACATGAATTAAATTTAATATAAGTGTATTGTTTAATATAGTGAGCATGAATTGAATTAATTTTGTTGGGTGAAGCCAATAACCAACATGATGAACATAATATAATTTTAGGGTTTACTGATCATATGTAAAAAATGACATATTCATAAACTTGACATACAAGAGAACTTTTGGCATATTTATAAACAATGTAAACGTAAATTTGGCATATCAAGAACGCAAAATTGACATATTCATATGAAACATAAATGTGAAAATTGAGCATATATCAATATTCAATTACAAATAGTATAAATAGTATAGTATTAAAAGTATGTAACGTACCTCATCATGCTAGATCCCACCTATTATCATACAACCAAGCCCTCCGGATCATCTCTTATACTGATGGTCTCCATTAGTCTCTCGTGCTCTGTATTCAGTAAGAAGTAGCGTACCTTCAATGTATTTCGACTAGGCATTGTTCATACCTGAAGGTTTGTGCCAATGATTAAGTTGGTAAAGTGATACACACTTGCACCTGGTTTGTAATCCCTGTAAACATATCCACCCTTCTTTCTTCCATTGCTGTCCCGTGTCAAGTATTCACCTTTAACAACCATAGACCCAGTTGGAAAGTGGTTGTTTTCATCGTCAGTCATGGACACAAGGAGGGTTTGATTTCCATCTATACAGCGTGCAAACCAGTATTCATCACCCCATTCACTAGCTTTTGAGGCAACCACTGCGTATATGTGCCCTGCATTATATGATTGTAGGTATATGATCAAAATATTTTTCGTGCGATACAAGGCCATTAATGTGCATTTGAAGACTACGTAAACAAACAAAAAATGTTAAGGAAATGCATCATATCGGGTTGTACAAGGTCTGAGACATGATCAAAATCTACAGAAATAAATGATTGGTCTTCTTCCAACGGAGTTAACTCAACAATTGCATGCTGATCAAGTGGAAGTGATATGCGATCCCATCCATCAACCCAATCCAATGATTCACACCCATCCCAGTCACCATCACAACAAGGCAGGCAAAAACAACCGAGTTTTCTGGTCCAAATTTCAAATACTGGGTTATCAGAGCTTCGAACCGAATGAAAGCTACGAGTACCAGGCATAGTCTTGCATTCCCATGCATGTGAACGATCTATGTCTACCACCTCCCAAAAAAATCTCTCCACATGTCTCTTTCTTGTGGATTCTACTCGCATAGTTGATTCCTCTCCCATTACTGACGTGCACCACCTGACTATAGATTGAGCATTTAGAATAGTAGATTCTGTAGATACTTTCAATTCCTCTCTTCGTAGGGCTGTTTTGACACATGCTCCGGCTCCATCATGCTCTCCTTTACCATGCCCAGTCTCAAAATAGTTCCACATGTGTGGCACTTTGTAGTTTTTATGCAATGAACACAACCACTGAAATATGTGTGCATTTTTGAACTGACCAGCACACCCATCAGACCAAATCCAGTGTCGATCCATCTGTATGTTCCTTACCTTCAAGTGATCATAGAACATGATGAAGCAATGACGTACATAGTGGAAGTCGTGGCACCTATCATCACTTATGTAGAAGTGATAATCCTTCAGAATTTCTCTTTGCTCTTCAGTGCTATTTGGGCCATGCCTATATGTGATATGGACCATCAAGGAAACCTACTCAGAGTGATAATACTGACTTTGGATCTCATTTTGAGGTTGCAGAGTGTAGTTCTCGTCAAAATCAACAACTGAAAGTATAGTACCAAGGGGAAATGTATCTCTGCATATTCTAAACTTCTCATCCTGCCATCGTGCGACGTGGACATGCTGAACATATTGATGTGTCTTTTCAATAAATTCCTTGATGAAGTCACTAACTTGTACCTAGTGACACAAAATTATCTCAATGTCAGTTTTTTGTTGTAAGGATTGAAATGTAACCGTTACAACATAATTTTATAGATATAAATGCATACCTGAGATGTCAACAATTGTATTTTTTTGCTTTCTTTCCCTGGGACTATTTCATAGTTGATATATTTGAAACTTTTCATGTATGTAACCATTTTCCCAAATTCACTGTCTCCATTCTCGTGCATACATTGGCTCAATAATGCCATTCCAGCATAGTTGGAACATGTTCCATCCAAACAAGATTTTGCATAGTATGTTTGCCCCTCGGGCCTATTGCACATGATGCGATGAATGAATTCTCTTGATGAAGTCGGTGGTATTGTCATGGAGCAATCATGCACAATGTTAGTATGCAACACACGACGAATGTACAAAAATGTTTCATAGTAATATTCATATTCTACATGGTATCTACAACAACAAGTGTTACGAAGAGTATTTATTCTAACATACCATGGCTTACATTTCTCAAAAGATCTTTGCCCCAAGTTCAATTGTCTATGCTCAATCTTAAATTTCTCGTAAAGCTCTGTCTGTGTTATATCAAGAAGATGCTTAGTATGTAGTTCACGATCCTTTGAACCCCTTCTTAGTTTTAGTACATCCTTTCGGTTTGAAGAAGGCCTTGTGTGATCATGCCAAAAATTGTGCACTAGTCCCTTTACTGCATCAACTAGCTTCATGTCACGACGTGGCAACCGACCAACAAAGGCCCAAAAATCTGTCTGATCGGTTGTGTCAAGATGTTCTCTTCTAATAGAATACCTATGGAGGGTTTTTACATTCAAATTAACTAGTTCGGATGTAGGCCTGAGAATACGAAGGGCCCTGGTGTTCTTATTTGCAATTGATTGTGACAACACATGACGAGCAGCATTGCGGTCCTTTGAACGTGTGTTCTTACCAATTTTACCAAATGCATCTACTAGGCTTTTAACTATATGAGAACTTGGCTCAGAATTCTTTATCATATTTATCCCTAACTTTTTCCTAACAACATTCATGCTCCTAGATTTTAACAATGATAAAAATAATCTACATTTATCTCCATCACATTTAGAAACAAAATATTTATCAAGTATCTGTTGAGTTTGATAAGCAATACTACGTTTAGATAGCGTACCTTCAATGGAATTCATAAGTCTTTCATCAACTTGTATATGCTTTGGAGTTCTTCGACGTGTGCTTGCTAATGAAGGTAAGGGGGTTGGAATTGTACCATGTAGCGCATCACCAAGATGCTCTGGCGTTTCAGTAGTAGCTTGGTGTCCTTCATTCTCTTCCTGGTAGTTGGATGGTGGAAGTCCAACATCCTCATCGATGGTCTGTGGAAGTCCAACATCCTCATCGATGGTGTGGATAACATTCTCTTCTTCAATAGTAGGCAAAATGTCCAATGCTTCTCTGACTTCGTCGCTTGTATAACCACATCCAGATAGCAAATTGGGTGTTTCTTCGTGAGCTTCATCTTGAGATGGTAACTTATCACTTTGACTTGAAGTGGGAATCGAAACATCCCCTAATGACCACCTACGTTTTGCTTCTTGATTACTTCCATGGGGTGCTTGTTCAACAACTATTGTGGAAATTGAAGGTCCCTCTTGTCGTGGATTAATAGGATGAACCATGGTATCCTCTACAATTGGATTTGGATTAGTTTCCAAAGAAAGCCTTCTTCAATGACTTCTTGAGGTCTCTTCTTCCTTGTTGATTTGTTTACTCGGTTACGTGCATTCCCCATCACCACAATGATCAATTCAATATAGTTTGTTTTTGTTGCTCCTCAATTACAAGCTCTTCAATAATAAGCAAATGGAAGTTCTTCCTTGTTGGTCTTGAAGCTTGATATCTTATCTTGTGTGCTCCTCAAATATAGGCAAAATGAATCTTTCAAAGGCCTTATCTTTGGTGTTCTTCAATTGGCGATTCTTCAAGCTTGCTGATTATTTTCTTCAAATATGGCCATATAACCCAACACCACACTGAGCAACCATGAAAGATGTCCTCAATGCTGCACCTGCATAAAAAAAAATGATGGAGTTGGTGTAGAATGTGAAAATTTTCAGTGGCGGGCTCACGTTGTTCGAAAAATCGCGGGACTGTTGTTTTCGTTCGGATAGAGTGAAGTTGCTCTCGGACAGCAACAGTCCATTATTTCTGGAGTTACAAAACGCGCACGCATTATAGAAATACAAAACGCATGCACGATATGTAGTGAAAAAACGCGAACGCGATATAGTCAAGCACAATAAATAGGTTAGGTGCACGGCTAGGGCAACGAACAAAATCAAAGAAAACTAAGAATTTATATGGTTACATACAAAACAAATGTTTTGTATGGTTTAATACCCCCTAGCTATCTCCCAATAATCCCTAGATACCCCCTATCTCTTTCTAAATATATGTCCCTCATTCTCCCTACATCCCTCCCTACATGTTTCTTTCATGTTTCTTTCTCTCCCTTACTCCAGCCATGTCTCTACCACCCCACTCTCCATCTCTCCACCTTCTCTTTATCTTCATCATTATCCCTCCCTATAGCACTCTCTCCCTTCTTCTCCCTTAATCACTAACCCTCTACACCTTTATCCCTCCCCCCTGCCCTCTCTGTCTTACCTTGTCCCTAGAGCCCCTCCCCCATAAAGGCCTTTAGACCCTCTTCTAAACATTAATCTCTAAGTGCATAAGTGCACAAGATGATGAGGAGGAGGAGGGTGATGACAATGGAGATGATCATGATGTAGATGAAGATGATAAAGATGATGAGGAGGAGGAGGGTGATGACAATGAAGATGATCATGATGCAGATGAAGATGATAAAGATGATAATTTTGATGAAGATGATGGTGATGATGATGATGATGAAGATGATGGTGACATGATGGAGATGTTGATCTGATGAGGAAGATGATGGTGATGATGGTGATGATGATGAAGATGTTGATGAGGACGATGATGGAGATGAAGATGATGGTGATGAAGAAGATGATGATGATGGAGATGTTGTGTTGATGGGGAACCTAGAGATGACAATGATGATGAAGATGGTGATGGTGATGGTGATGGTGATGACGATGAAGATTTTGATGATGATGCTGATGGCAATGATGATGAAGATGTTGACGATGATGGTGATGGTGATGTTTAGATGATGATCATGATGGTGTTCAGAAGATCATGATGGTGATGATGGTGATGATGATGGAGAAAATGATGATGACGGATATGTTGATGAGGAACCTGCAGATGCCAATGATGATGATGATGGAGATGTTGATGAGGAACCTACAGATGCCAATGATGATGGTGATGACGATGAAGATGTTGATGATGATGGTGCTGGTAATGATGATGATGATGATGATGATGATGATGAAGATGAAGATGATGGTGACATGATGGAGATGTTGATCTGATGAGGAAAATGATGATGATGATGATGATGATGATGGTGATGATGATGAAGATGTTGATGACGATGATGACGATGATGAAGATGATGATGATGAAGAAGATGATGATGATGGAGATGTGTTGATGGGGAACCTAGAGATGATAATGATGATGAAGATGGTGATGGTGATGATGATGAATATTTTGATGATGATGCTGATGGCGATGATGATGAAGATGTTGACGATGATGGTGATGGTGATGTTTAGATGATGATCATGATGATGTTCAGAAGATCATGATGGTGATGATGGTGATGATGATGGAGAAAATGACAATGATGGATATGTTGATGAGGAACCTGCAGATGCCAATGATGATGATGATGGAGATGTTGATGAGGAACCTACAGATGCCAATGATGATGGTGATGATGATGGTGCTGGTAATGATGATGATGATGATGATGAAGATGAAAATGATGGTGACATGATGGAGATGTTGATCTGATGAGGAAGATGATGATGATGATCATGATGATGATGGTGATGATGATGAAGATGTTGATGACGATGATGATGGTGATGAAGATGATGATGATGAAGAAGATGATGATGATGGAGATGTGTTGATGGGGAACCTAGAGATGATAATGATGATGAAGATGGTGATGGTGATGACGATGAAGATTTTGATGATGATGCTGATGGCGATGATGATGAAGATGTTGACGATGATGGTGATGGTGATGTTTAGATGATGATCATGATGATGTTCAAAAGATCATGATGGTGATGATGGTGATGATGATGGAGAAAATGACAATGATGGATATGTTGATGAGGAACCTGCAGATGCCAATGATGATGATGATGGAGATGTTGATGAGGAACCTACAAATGCCAATGATGATGGTGATGACAATGAAGATGTTGATGATGATGGTGTTGGTAATGATGATGATGATGATGATGATGATGAAGATGATGGTGACATGATGGAGATGTTGATCTGATGAGGAACATGATGATGATGATGATGATGGTGATGATGATGAAGATGTTGATGACGATGATGATGGTAATGAAGATGATGGAGATGTGTTGATGGGGAACCTAGAGATGACAATGATGATGAAGATGGTGATGGTGATGGCGATGAAGATTTTGATGATGATGCTGATGATGATGCTAATGCTGATGCTGATGATGATGATGATGATGATGAAGATGATGATGATGATGGTGATGGTGATGTTCAGATGGTGATGATGATGATGATGATGGAGATGTTGATGAGGAAGGGGGAGATGACAATGATGATGAATATGTTTATGGTCATTAAGATGATGATGATGGTGATGGTGATGATGATGGAGATGTTGAAGATGATGGAGATGGCGATGAAGATGATGATGATGATGATGATTGTGAAATTGCCCACATAAGATCCAAAGAGATGATGTAAACCTCACAGTGAAAGAATTAAGGAATTAAGGAAGAAGAGAGAAGCAATAGAACATAGATCCAATAGAGGCAGAATAATTACACACATTACATTAATCAGAATAGTAACCGGGTAAATATATAATGCTGAGTATGAGGATTCGAATTCACTAGGTGTAATTCGAATTATCCTTCATGCATAGATCCATAATCAGTGGAGAGTCATCAGTGCCAAACTAGGAGTCTATCTCATCATCAGTGAAGTCATCAATGCACAAGTAGTGATCAACCGGGAGTCAAACTGAGTCTAACTAAGTGTGGTTGGTGTAACTGGCACATGGAAGCACTGATATAGTGAAGGAGACTCAGTGGGGGGCGCTCATGGAGCTAACTGGAGTCAAAACAGTCTATCTAGTCACACTGGAGGTCCAAAAGAGTGATAAGGTTAGTTAGGAGTCAGTTAATCCTTAAATCAAGGAAGAACTGAAGATAACTGAACTAAACTGGACTGGTAGATGAAGAAAGGTGCCCTTCTCATGCAATAACTGAAAGGAGGGCGCACTAAGCTCTAGGAGAGCTAAGACTGATCCGAGCGAAGCTCCTGGGGCCAGTTTGCTGAGGGCTAGGTGTTGGTGCTGCAAACCCTAATTGCATGCAAACCCTAATTTTGCATGCAAGACTGAAAATGACAGAAATGTTAGAAGGACTAGGATGGAGTATAGGAATATCCTAACACCCCCCTTAATCCATCCCGGGCCCTGGTAACTAGGACCAAAGGTCACCCATACAATCAATGAAATGATAAAAAGAATACTGCCTCAATTTTTCTTTTCTTTTTTTCCTTTTTTTTTTTTGTTTTATATTTTTGAATAACTCAAGGAGCCATTACTCTAAGCAGAGAAGAAGCAAGATTTCATCAGTGAAAACTTTGCAAAGATACTTGGTAAGCTAATCCTCTGTAAAGTGTGAATGCAAGTGCTAGAGAATGTGTTGAATGTAGCAAGTCTTTCAGGAACCTTTTCTGTCACTGGAGCGAATGTATCATGATGAGTTTTCCCAAAGAATGGAAGGGTAAACCCCATAATCATGCTGCATCTCTCATGGAGAGGTGGATGGCATAATGCAAAGCTAGCATGCTGCTGAAGTCTAGTAGTTTTGTAAGCAAATAAATCATCAACTGTGTTCTTAGTAGTAGCAAGGACTGTGTGAGAATATATTTCTCTTGAATCTGGACTAAGAATAGGTGTTGGTTCTGAATCTTCTTGAACCATGATCTCAACATCAAAATCTTGATCTTCTTCCTCACTAGAATAGGAGTCACTGGAAGAGAAGTCACTGTGATCTTCATCAAAATCTGAAGGGATAGTTGGAGAGAAGGGCATGAAGTGGGAGAACTCATATGCCTTTGGGGCATGATTAGCAATCCCATTCGCTATAACCTTTCCAGTGGAGATTTCTGTAATCTCTACTGTGTCTGGACCAAAAATTACTTGTTTTGGAGATCCTGTATGAGTCAATTGATATATTGACAACAAATTAGCTGTAAGAGAAGGAACAAATAAGACATTTTTGAACTTACCATGCTCCATATGAACTGTACCCAAACCTTTGGCAGAAATATGAGAGTTGTCTCCCATGTGAATGGTAGGCCCATCTTGGAGATCCAAAGAGGAGAAGGATTCTTCTTGTGCCATCATGTGGTTGGAAGCTCCAGAATCTATGAGGAGAGCTTTTGTCTTTGAAAAACCAACCATCAATGCATGACAATCATCAGATCCACTTCCAGAATCATACATCTTTGCTTCTTTTGGAACAACAATTTGGTTTTGTTCAAGAAGCTTGGTTAGAAGATCAATCTTCTTATGCATGCAGGCATGCTCAGGATGGTTTCCTCTCTTGCAGTAGGTACAATTTGGTCTCTTTTGTTTGTCATTCTTGGATCTTGAAGGTTTCTGTCCTTTGCCTTTTTGTCCCCCTTTTGCATTCGCTCCACTTGATTCACCAGCTAAAAGAGCTAGATCTCTGGAAGTTTTGATGGCACCCATTTGAAACAGTTTGTTCTCTTCTTGAGTGAGAGCTTCAATGAAGTCACTTAAGGTGGGCAACTTCCATCCAGGGATGGACATTCGAACAGAATGAAAGGTAGATACAAAGACAGAAAATTGAGATCCAAGTTTGCTCAATATAGAGAGTATCAATTGCTCATCACTTTTAGTGATGCCACATTGCTTGCAATGCAAAACCAAATTTTGAAATTTGGAGAAGAAATCTTGGATGCTCTCGAAATTGCTAGGTTGAAGGGCAACCAATTCATTTTCAAGAATGTAGCCTCTCAGTTCGTCTTGTTTTCCAAAAAGACTCCTCAATTTTATCCATAAATCATATGGATACTTCAATCCATCAGCATGAAACAATAGATCATTAGATATATGAAGGCATATGAATCCAAAGGCTTCATCCATTTTGTTTAGGTGCTTGACTCTCTTTTCAGCTTGATGTGGTATGGCATCTTTTTCCTCAACTATTCTAGTAAAACCTCTTGATTGCAAGAGTATTATCATCTTCCTCTTCCATTCAAAATAATTGAAAGGAGTGAGAAGTATAGAAGAAGGAGCATTCGAATTGCTCATCTTGATTGCTTGAACAAGTGCAAATAGAAAGCTACTGAATCTGCTGCTGCAGCTGCTGGAACTTCAAAATACCTGCAAAAAACTCTCAAGAATGGAGGTAGAATATACTCTCAAGGCTCTGATACCATGTGAAATTGCCCACATAAGATCCAAAGAGATGATGTAAACCTCACAGTGAAAGAATTAAGGAATTAAGGAAGAAGAGAGAAGCAATAGAACATAGATCCAATAGAGGCAGAATAATTACACACATTACATTAATCAGAATAGTAACCGGGTAAATATACAATGCTGAGTATGAGGATTCGAATTCACTAGGTGTAATTCAAATTATCCTTCATGCACAGATCCATAATCAGTGGAGAGTCATCAGTGCCAAACTAGGAGTCTATCTCATCATCAGTGAAGTCATCAATGCACAAGTAGTGATCAACTGGGAGTCAAACTGAGTCTAACTGAGTGTGGTTGGTGTAACTGGCACATGGAAGCACTGATATAGTGAAGGAGACTCAGTGGGGGGTGCTCATGGAGCTAACTGGAGTCAAAACAGTCTATCTAGTCACACTGGAGGTCCAAAAGAGTGATAAGGTCAGTTAGGAGTCAGTTAATCCTTAAATCAAGGAAGAACTGAAGATAACTGAACTAAACTGGACTGGTAGATGAAGAAAGGCACCCTTCTCATGCAATAACTGAAAGGAGGGTACACTAAGCTCTAGGAGAGCTAAGACTGATCCAAGAGAAGCTCCTGGGGCCCGTTTGCCGAGGGCTAGGTGCTGGTGCTACAAACCCTAATTGCATGCAAACCCTAATTGCATGCAAACCCTAATTTTGCATGCAAGACTGAAAATGACAGAAATGTTAGAAGGACTAGGATGGAGTATAGGAATATCCTAACACCCCCCCTTAATCCATCCTGAGCCCTGGTAACTAGGACCAAAGGTCACCCATACAATCAATGAAATGATAAAAAGAATACTGCCTCGATTTTTCTTTTCTTTTTTTCCTTTTTTTTTTTGTTTTATATTTTTGAATAACTCAAGGAGCCATTACTCTAAGCAGAGAAGAAGCAAGCTTTCATCAGTGAAAACTTTGCAAAGAGACTTGGTAAGCTAATCCTCTGTAAAGTGCGAATGCAAGTGCTAGAGAATGTGCTGAATGTAGCAAGTCTTTCAGGAACCTTTTCTGTCACTGGAGCGAATGTATCATGATGAGTTTTCCCAAAGAATGGAAGGGTAAACCCCATCATCATGTTGCATCTCTCATGGAGAGGTGGATGGCATAATGCAAGGCTAGCATGCTTCTAAATTCTAGTAGTTCTGTAAGCAAATAAATCATCAACTGTGTTCTTAGTAGTAGCAAGGACTGTGTGAGAACATATTTCTCTTGAATCTGGACTAAGAATAGGTGTAGGTTCTGAATCTTCTTGAACCATGATCTCACCATCAAAATCTTGATCTTCTTCCTCACTAGAATAGGAGTCACTGGAAGAGAAGTCACTGTGATCTTCATTATAATCTGAAGGGATAGTTGGAGAGAAGGGCATGAAGTGGGAGAACTCATATGCCTTTGAGGCATGATTAGCAATCCCATTCGCTATAACCTTTCCAGTGGAGAAATCTGTAATCTCTACTGTGTCTGGACCAAAAATTACTTGTTTTGGAGATCCTGTATGAGTCATTTGATATACTGACAACAAATTAGCTATAAGAGAAGAAACAAATAAGACATTCTTGAACTTACCATGCTCCATATGAACTGTACCCAAACCTTTGGCAGAAATCTGAGAGTTGTCTCCCATGTGAATGGTATGCCCATCTTGGAGATCCAAAGAGGAGAAGGATTCTTCTTGTGCCATCATGTGGTTGGAAGCTCCAAAATCTATGAGGAGAGCTTTTGTCTTTGAAAAACCAGCCATCAATGCATGACAATCATCAGATCCACTTCCAGAATCAGACATCTTTGCTTCTTTTGGAACAACAATTTGGTTTTGTTCAAGAAGCTTGGTTAGAAGATCAATCTTCTTATGCATGCAGGCATGCTCAGGATGGTTTCCTCTCTTGCAGTAGGTACAATTTGGTCTCTTTTGTTTGTCATTCTTGGATCTTGAAGGTTTCTTTCCTTTGCCTTTTTGTCCCCCTTTTGCATTCGCTCCACTTGATTCACCAGCTAAAAGAGCTAGATCTCTGGAGGTTTTGATGGCACCCATTTGAAACAGTTTGTTCTCTTCTTGAGTGAGAGCTTCAATGAAGTCACTTAAGGTGGGAAACTTCCATCCAGGGATGGACATTCGAACAGAATGAAAGGTAGATACAAAGACAGAAAATTGAGATCCAAGTTTGCTCAATATAGAGAGTATCAATTGCTCATCACTTTTAGTGATGCCACATTGCTTGCAATGCAAAACCAAATTCTGAAATTTGGAGAAGAAATCTTGGATGCTCTCGAAATTGCTAGGTTGAAGGGCAACCAATTCATTTTCAAGAATGTAGCCTCTCAGTTCGTCTTGTTTGTCAAAAAGACTCCTCAATTTTATCCATAAATCATATGGAGACTTCAATCCATCAGCATGAAACAATAGATCATCAGATATATGAAGGCATATGAATCCAATGGCTTCATCCATTTTATTTAGGTGCTTGACTCACTTTTCAGCTTGATGTGGTATGGCATCTTTTTCCTCAACTATTCTAGTAAACCCTCTTGATTGCAAGAGTATTATCATCTTCCTCTTCCATTTGAAATAATTGAAAGGAGTGAGAAGTATAGAAGAAGGAACATTTGAATTGCTCATCTTGATTGCTTGAACAAGTGCAAATAGAAAGCTACTGAATCTGCTGCTGCAACTGCTGGAACTTCAAAATACCTGCAAAAAACTCTCAAGAATGGAGGTAGAATATACTCTCAAGGCTCTGATACCATGTGAAATTGCCCACATAAGATCCAAAGAGATGATGTAAACCTCACAGTGAAATAATTAAGGAATTAAGGAAGAAGAGAGAAGCAATAGAACATAGATCCAATAGAGGCAGAATAATTACACACATTACATTAATCAGAATAGTAACCGGGTAAATATATAATGCTGAGTATGAGGATTCGAATTCACTAGGTGTAATTCGAATTATCCTTCATGCACAGATCCATAATCAGTGGAGAGTCATCAGTGCCAAACTAGGAGTCTATCTCATCATCAGTGAAGTCATCAATGCACAAGTAGTGATCAACCGGGAGTCAAACTGAGTCTAACTGAGTGTGGTTGGTGTAACTGGCACATGGAAGCACTGATATAGTGAAGGAGACTCAGTGGGGGGCGATCATGGAGCTAACTGGAGTCAAAAAAGTCTATCTAGTCACACTGGAGGTCCAAAAGAGTGATAAGGTCAGTTAGGAGTCAGTTAATCCTTAAATCAAGGAAGAACTGAAGATAACTGAACTAAACTGGACTAGTAGATGAAGAAAGGCGCCCTTCTCATGCAATAACTGAAAGGAGGGTGCACTAAGCTCTAGGAGAGCTAAGACTGATCCGAGAGAAGCTCCTGGGGCCAATTTGTCGAGGGCTAGGTGCTGGTGCTGCAAACCCTAATTGCATGCAAACCCTAATTTTGCATGCATAACTGAAAATGACAGAAATGTTAGAAGGACTAGGATGGAGTATAGGAATATCCTAACAATGATGATGGTGAAGATGATGAAGAAGATGATGATGATGGAGATGTTGACCTGATGACGATGAAGATGATGATTATGGTGATGATGATGAAGATGTTGATGCTGCTGATGATGGTGATGAAGATGATGATGATGGAGAAGATGATGATGATGGAGATGTTGATGAGGAACCTAAAAATGCCAGTGATGATGATGATGGTGGTGATGACAATGAAGATGTTGATGATGATGGTGATGGTAATGATGATGAAGATGATGATGATGATGGTGATGGTGATGGTGATGTTTAGATGATGATGATGATGATGAAGAAGATGATGGTGACATGATGGAGATGTTGATCTGATTCATGGAAGATGATGATGATGATGATGATGGTGATGATGATGAAGATGTTGTTGATGATGATGATGGTGATGAAGATGATGATGATGAAGAAGATGATGATGATGGAGATGTTGATGTTGATGGGGAACCTAGAGATGACAATGATGATGAATATGGTGATGGTGATGGTGATGGTGATGACGATGAAGATTTTGATGATGATGGTGATGGCAATGATGATGAAGATGTTGATGATGATGGTGATGGTGATGTTTAGATGATGATCATGATGATGTTCAGAAGATGATGATAATGATGATGGAGATGTTGATTTGATGAGGAATATGATGATGATGATGATGATGGTGATGATGATGAAGATGTTGATGATGACGATGATGGTCATGAAGATGATGATGATGAAGAATATGATGCTGATGGAAAATATGATGCTCACAACTCCCTCTAGTCTCTCTCTCCCCAACCATCAATCTCTCTCTCTCTCTCTCTCTCTCTCTCTCTCTCAAACACACACACATACACACACATTATGTCACTTTCCATTCTCAAACCCATCCCCCTTCCATCCATATCTATCTCCAAATTTCTCCCTCCATCCCTCACCCTACCTTCTCTCCCTCCCTCTCTCATCGCCTGTCTCTCACCTTCTATCCCTCCCTCATGTTATCTTTCCCTCAACCTATCCCAATCTCTCCATCACTCCCTCTCTCTCCATTGCCACCACTCTCTGCATGTCTCCCACCAACACTTTTTGTCCCTCCCTTCCTATCTCTTATTTCATTCTATCTCCATCTATCTCTCACTCCCTCCAAATCCATTCCTCCCCATTGTCCCTCTCCCTCCCTCGCTCTATGTCTCTCCCCCCCTTGTATTCTTTATTTCTCTCTCACATCCCCCTTGCCTCCATCCATTCCCCCTTTTCACTCAAGTCTCACTTTCAACTTCTAACCCTATACCTCTTCAGAACCTATTCTACTCCTAATAGTGCTCTCAAGCTCCACTTCCCTTCACCCCTTGTAGCCCATCATGTTCTCATTACCTTCATCTCTCCCCACTCAAGCTTCCAACATCCTTCTAAGCCCTTGACCCTTTCCCACCCCTATTAAATATTAACCATAGATTCCCTTGACCCTTCCCCACCCCTTCTCAAATATTAAACAAAAATTCCCTTGAGTCTTCCACACCCCCTCTTTCTCAAGTATTAAACATGTATTTTATGATTTGAATAACGCGAGCGCGTTTTGTAACTATATAATGCGTACGTGTTATGTAGTTATATAACGTGTATGT
The DNA here is from genome assembly GCA_027924585.1 of Larix kaempferi. NCBI lineage: Eukaryota > Viridiplantae > Streptophyta > Pinopsida > Pinales > Pinaceae > Larix > Larix kaempferi. The sequence continues at coordinate 8,587,071 of BSBM01000206.1, forward strand.
GTTAAGTAGTTATATAAGGCGCACACGTTATGTAGTTATATAACGCGTACGCGTTATTTACATCTAAAAGCGTGGCAATATTTTTGAATTTAAACAGGCCGAGTCACATGCTCACATGTCAACAATAATCCTATGTGTATGCTTTGGAGTTTGCTTCGGTAATTCCAAACCTGTGCTATGTTAATGAAAAACCAAAGCTAATTGGGTATTTCTTCCAGTTTCTGGAGAAGCCTGTGCTTAGCCACTTGTTACAATATGCTACACAGAGTCATTTTTTATGAAATCTTAGACACAAATAGCATTTTTTCTGCAGATTCCAAATATGTAACTTTTATTTTGAAATATTAATTTTTCCTATTTTCTTTCAATTTCTTTTCTGTCCTACCTCCTTAACTCGTGAAACACACTGTTAGTGTTTCTTCCATAACTTTTTCAATTCTCAATCATTTCAAAAAAAAATTGTATGGTGCACAAGAGGACACTAACCTCCACGTTCTATGAAAAACCCATTTCAAGATTTTTGCATTAAGACCTTCAAAGGCTCTACCCACAAAAGAGGTACTATTTTCGAGGTTTGATCACTTAGACAATTATAAAAAAATTATAAAATTACTAATTTAATTTTCAAAAAATAATGGCGCACAAGTGCTATGTGTTCTCTACATGCATGCCGATTTTTGTAGCTTGATTCCATCATTTAGGCCCTCAAAGGCTCTATCCACAAAAACATATACCTTATCATTTGCCTGAAAAATAAAAAGTGTATGTTAGGAAAAATGAAACTTGACATAGCTATGCAAATTTTCAATACATAAAAGTTATATATTCAGAAACGTGATTCAATTTCCTACATTTCATCTTTTTTACTCAATGCAAGATATTTTGCGTAAGTAGATCAAAAAATCCAAGTAAGTTGAGGGATGCCTGCTTTTTCAGTTTTCTATTGCATCTAACACGCCAAAAGTGACGCTCATTAGCTTGCACTGACCCATATAATTTTTGCCCAATAAATTGCAATAATAGGTCAATTCAATGTTTATTTTATTGAATCGCCTATGCAAGGCCATATGAAATATTTTCCATAATTATTATGTTTTTCTTAGATTATCTAGATATCTCTACAATTTGTTTATGTCGGTGTTGGTGCAACATTTCTTTTATAAGATATTTATTTCCACTTTGACATTGTTAAGGTGCTAAAATCGTATTTGTATCCTCTAATGTATTAGTTTTTATCCTTAAAATGAATACTTTAGTGTCATCCCTACTATGAAAACACCTTCATGAAATTTTGATCTAATCTAAAAAATCTGAGATGTCGAATTCTGGCCACCTAGCTATGAGGTGGAATCATGGAATCATACTCTTACTCTAAAGCCAAAGTGGTATATTCAATAGTCATTGACATAACAATGGTTGATGCAATGATGGCAGATGCTATGGTGATGGATTCTACATTGCTAGTTGCTACGGCGGTAGATGTCATGATGGTAGCTACAACACTAGTAGGAGACATCATAGAAAGGGAAATAGTAAATATATGTATAATATGACTAAAAGGATCAACCATGACCTTTTAAAGAATGGTGGTGATTATAAAATATAGAATCTTGTTGGAAATGATTAAAAACGGTTTTGATCTAGTTTGAGGCATAAACTCACCATTATAACAAAAACAACCATGTTAATGGATAAATTTAACTTGTTCAATAAATGGGTAATGGTGATAAAAAATCCAATATCAAGGGTTTCACTCAAGTAGGATGGAAGACTAGAAGGCATACAATATGGATGAGGTGGACGTGTATGTATCCCAAATGGAGCTTGGAAACATAAGGTATGAAACTAGTTGAAAATGTTTAAAACAACAATAAATTTAACGATATAGTATATCTATCATATTGTCATTAAACAATTTTATTTTTTTTACAATACCAACATATGGCCCATGCCAACAAAATACGAAATTCCCAAAGCTATAAGAAATAGATGTATCTCGACTAATAATGTAAGTTGGTTATTAACAACACCTATCATGTATTGCAAATAACATGATCTGGTCCAATGAGAGTGGAATACAACAAAAATAATTACTCAACTTAAACAAAATATACTTGATTGCATGCCATGGTAGTAGGAGATGTAACACTAAAGGAGATAGGTATAAACCTTTCCATGTATTATAAATTTGAAAGCTAAAAATAAATAAAGTATATAAAAGTACAAAGTAAACTATGGGTTATAAAAACTAAATGATGGTTTTGCTTGATTGCGATGTTGCATGATAAAAAAGCTATTGTCCAAGATGGTCCTAAATGATAACAATAACACAAACTCAAACCCAAATAAAGAAAATTACTCATAACAACGAACCAACCTTAAAATATTTTTCATATATTTCAAGCATGATATTACCCATTTCCTATAGGTTTAACATAATAAACGTTGGGAAAACGTGACCACAAGACCCCTTAGTGAATTTAAAACCAAGTAAACAAGAAAAAAGGGAAAATGGAAACATTTGGAATTGGGAAAATTTATTCTAATACACCTTTGTCACCCCCTTCTATGGAATTTGCAAGGATAAGTTTTGTAATCATCTCTCGAATCCAAACCCACATGGCATTGCCTCCTCATTTTTATACAAATATAAACTATAAGGGTGGTAATATAAACACAATTTATGTTGCTCGTTAAGAACCCAATTCACAAGCTAGCTTTGAAAGCACAAAATGGAAAATGAATGTCCACATATGGTTAAGAAATCCATTGCAAACTTTTTATATTATTTTGCATTCCCGTTCAATGTTATTGATGCCCTTGTTCACAATCTTTGATTGATGCAGTGGTTGGCGTAGGTATGTGTTTCAAATCTCTACATGTGAGAGATATTGCCCAAGTTAAATATAGATTCTAGACTGGTGTTAGGATTTTTCCCTTAAAAGACTGTCTCGGTGCGTCTCTCTAAAAAATGTCATGAAATTAGTCAACCTTAGAAATTATCCGATATGGAAAAATATGAAATTTCTTTTTATGGTGATTCCAAGTTGATTAGTGCCTTATCTAAGGGATATTTTGTTGAAAAAATCCTTAAAGATAGGGATTCAATTGTGAATCATATTTAAACCAGCAAGATAATAGGGTTAGGAAGCGTACAACCACACTCTCAACACCCTATTATGGAAGAAATAGTGTCCTTCTACAAAAAGTAACTTCAATCTAGAACATATTTGCAATGTTGCATAAAATCCAATTATATATGATAAAAAAATATTCCATAATAAAACCATCCAAAAAATTTACCACAAAGAAACTTAAAACCTAAGTAATGAGTAAAAAAGACAAACATTTATTAAATATTGGTCCCAATACATAACATGATTCATATACAAAATTGATGATACTTAAAGAGGACAAATCATCACAATATTTAGCCTCTTTTCTTGGAGGAATAAATAGTATAACACATATAAAATTATAGTATAAAATATGAGATACAATTGTTATCAATATTGAACAACACCAAGGATACTCCTTGGCCCTAAAGGAAAAATGGAAATAATATTCACATGGAGGCTAGGGAAAATGGTCAATAGAAAAGAAGACATACATACACTACTTATAGATCGTGATACTTCATTCCCCACAAGACCTTGTAAAAACCTATATGAATTAAGTAGAGGAAAATACCTACTTCAATTCCCTCGAAAGGACCGTGTTCATGTAATCATTGTCAAACTTAAGGTAGCAAACATGCTAGGAAAACATTCCAAGGTGTCATCGATGATAAAAGATAAAAGAGAAAGTTGGGAATTTGATTTTTCCTTACTTGCACCAAAATTTTCACCATGGGTAATACCCTCCAAAGATATTAATAAACACTCTCCTAATGATATTGGGAAAAAACATGGTAGGAAAATAGAATCTGAAATAAATGGAATGCAAGGTGGATACCAAAGACTTGAAGTAGGAAATTATAACACATCCATGAAGCATTCTCATCCGATATTATCCTCCCTGGGAGGAGGATAAAGGGAACAATAGGATCAAGTCATGATCAAATGTGAAGAACATATTTCTAGAGAACACAATAATTGAGTCCATAGAATTCATCATTCACTACACTTAGGCCCATGAAATATTTGGGAATTGTTGGAGGAGTCTAGTCGACGAGTCGACTAGGTCCTCTACCAACTATGGTCGACCCGAAGCCGTTAGTCGGTTAGTCGACCGAACGGTAGTTGTAATTGAATAACTGTATGTAACTTGTGTAAATAGGATGTAGAGATGACATTGGAATATATCTCTGCACTAGTATTGTACTCTGCTTTGGTCCTATTAATATCAAGCTTGTTGTTGCTATCCCATTTACTCTCATATATGGTTCTATGATGTGTGTATGCATGTGACTCTTTCTCTATATTAGTATAATGTACGACTAGTAACTGATGCAATCCCCTAGACTAAAACATTGGTTATGTTGTCGGTAGTACACATCCTTAAGAAATGAGAAAGATGCATGAATTCTAATAGAGAGAGAAATTTGAGAGTGGTGGGACAATAAATTAGCGAAATATATCCATAATTATGCAAGATGAAACAAGCTAGCGTTAGCAAAATCAAGGAAGAAGTTCTTCACCGATGCCCATGAGAATGTTTAGAGTTTGTTCCTCATGAAATAAAGAAATTCCTAATAGTTGTTCATGACTAGATTGGATGCCCAAAGTGAAAATTTGTTGATGTGAAATATCCTTAACTACGGAAGAAAAAATTTGTTTGAATGGTTCAAAAAAACCTGTGAAGAATATTTTGAGGAACAAGCCATTGAGGACAGAGTGTCCGCTGATAAAACCTGACGCAATTTTTATACTGACTTCCACAAAAAAAAACTTATGAACTATCCCCAGCCTGCTATATAATTTTTTCATCGAGAACGACACCAGCCACATCGTCAAACCCCAACCACCCATGGAGGAACACGCGATGACAAATTGGGAAAATGAACAAAAAGAGTGTGAATGGTTCGTGGTCGAATGACAAAGCGAATACTTTTTGAACAAATGACGACCATTGCTGACCTCAAATCCGTCAATCAATAAGATTCGGGTCGGAAATGGGGGGGGGTACTTAACTATGTGTTCAGAATAAATAATATGGAGGCTAGTTGATGGAAGAATGAAGTATTGTAAGAAGTCGAGTCCGCTACGATGAAATAAATGTCCAGTCGTCCATAAGAAAGCAACAGATATCCAAAAACTAGAGAGAGAAAAAAGATACAGATTACAAGAGCAATTGAGGGATATTTCCATCCCGTTACATCATAAGAGAGGATTGAGGAAGTCAGAAGAGATGGCCAAGTGGCCAAAATTCCTAAATGAGTCAAGGGAGAGTAGACCAGTTGAAGAAAAAGGTGAGTCACCAATATCTGAAGATCGATCAAACATAATGATTTTGACCCCCCAGAAAATGTGCATAACAATTCTAGATGCTACAAATATCATTAGTTCTGTACAAATGATCATGACAACCAGACCGACTATTAGACAGATCGTCGAGTATGACATGGGATTACAACTAGGAAACACTAGTATTTGGAACCAACTAGACCAATGTGGCAAAATTGTAGACAGATTGATGATCTAGCGACCAGAGCGAGGTAATTGGATTACCTTCACACCTGATTTTGGGAGACATTCTTTCAATTTATTTTATTCATAACACATCAAGGTACCCCTTTCCAGAAACATTGTTTATTGAACCTACTAAATCGATGGAGTCTCGATCAGATAAAGAAGAATCTGTAGATGAGATACGTTTGTCTTGGCAGCAGTTTCATTCATTAGAATTCATCAGTAGTCATTTAATAGTAAGTTATTTCAATAATCAGTCTGTCAGTTCAAAATATCATAGAAGTAGAAATATGGATGTACATCTTCTAGTCAATACTCCTATTTTCGAAGGAGATGGAGTGTCACCTACCCAAATTCCTGAACATTATTACTTTTTTGCAAAAATACTTTATGTTAAATTTAATTACAAGTTTGTAATTATGATCGGTTTTGATCATGGATGAATGTAATTACTAAATATTAATATTTAAATAAATTAATTAGGAGACAAACACTCAAGAGGACTATTGAATGACTGTTCACTGACCCACTAGGAGGAATGGAAGCTGTTGGAAGGTATGGGACACATGGCAGCAGTTACATCACACCACTAACTGTTGGTTATGGGACAAATTCCCCTAAAATAGAGCATTATCCCCCAGGTGGAGGGAGTGAGCAGGAAGCTCATTTAATGACCCAGTAACAATTGAAAAGGCCTAGGCAGCCTATAAAGGCAAATTCGAATTGGGCAGGCAGCCCTTAATCAATATTTCTGTAGAATATTTTCCTCTTGTAAATCAGGTGATTTCAAGAGAGATTCGAATAAGGGAGGTTAGTGGTGATTGGAAAAATGATTTTTGCTTATTATTGAGGAGAAACAGAGTTGTAGGAGCAAGTCTTTTGCACTGCTACCTATTGAAGAATTAGAAGATTACTGCTACAACAACAAGAAGTCCTAATTCCTGAAGCTTCTTCCTCCTGGTGGTTCAACGAACAGGCTCAAGGGTACTAAGACAGTATTGATTGTTTTCAGGAGTTTGGTTGGGTGGAACAGTCTTCCTGAGTTGTTTGTTTCCCTACAGGATTTATCCAGGTTCTACAAATTTCTTACTTATTCTCAGTAAATAATTTCTGTTATGTTTAAATAGTATTTTCTGTGTTTCTGTTTTTGAAAGAAAAACTAATCCTAGAATTGTTCTAAGTCTGAATGTTTAAGTTTAATGTTGAAGATGAATTGATAAACCAATACCTCCTTTTTTTCCACATGCTGTTTAGAAGCATCGTACTCTAGTAGAGATACGCAAATTAAAGATAGATTAAAAGATAGGCAATTGCCATTTTGAATTCGACAGATAAATATAGTAAGTCTTATGTTCATTGTTTTCTAAACTATGATGAATAGATGAAAAAGGTTCTAGATAATAGTTATTTATATACATATGAATCTTTCCTTTATCCCAATGAAATTAATCAATGTTAAATTTCCTGTACATTTTTCTCGTATTATATATAATGTTATAATATGCACAGGAAGTAGAAAAATACAATCTGCATATTGTTTTATGGACTGCTGAATTTAAATATAAACATTCTTGATGTCAAACTGGAAACACAATAAGTTTCACATAGGTATCATAATTTTCTACACTTTATCCACACACTATTCCATAGTAAATACTCTATCATTATTTATGTGTTTAGAAATTTAAAATAGACAGAATTGCTTTTATACAGACTTCATAATTTTGCACAATATGCACACAGTAATTTCTTATCTAATTCTATAATGCTTTTTGTACAAATTTAAACATGAGAAGAACTTTGTATTTACCATTATCACCATTTTCCATCATCCATATAAACTGTAGTATTGTTCTTTTCTATTTTTTGAGTTTCCATATCAAAACCCTAGTTAGGTTCATTTCTTTTCATCATTTAATAAAAAAATATTACTCTTTACAAATCTTGGTTTGAGCCCTACTCGGCTAAGCCCTCTTTGCAAACAGAAGCACGATTTAGGTTTAACCCTACCTATCCTTTTGTTAAATGAAACAAAGATCTTTCATTTAAACTTTATACTCTTTTGTTTCTAGTTTTCAAACAAATGAGAAAATCATCATCATTCTACAGTATCGAGACGAACGTTACAAGTCATCTACACAAAAAAATTTAGCACATCATTTATTTATTTATTTTATTCCGATGAAAGTTTCATGACTTCATAGTTCATACAAAGTCTAGTATGTAATCATGGAGAGAGAAAAAGAATTAATATACAGAAGACGAGCCTTGGCTCTAATTCTTCTCTCAACCTTCGAAACCATCAAATCGTGGTTCCCAAACAAGGTTTACAAACTGTTTTTACAATAAAAAATAATCAACAAGTGTTTCCCATGTTTCTTTAGCCAAAAATCCCAAACACTTAAAGCATCAATGAGCTACATTTCAAATCGACAACATTAAAGCAAAGAACAAGTATTACAGTTTATCAAACAAGCTTCAAAGGTTCTCATCATCATCACCAACGGAGCTACAGTAGAGCTGAGCAAGGCAGTTCCTCTTCATTGAAAAAATTTATCAACCACAGATGAATAACCACAGATGAAGAAGCGCTATGAGGGTATGGAAGACTCGAAGCTTACCGGCGTAGAAGCACACGATTGTATTGCCGAGCCCTGGTTCAAAATAACCTTTCAACCTTGCAAACTGACATATTAAAACTAAGTTAGAAGTCTAGAAAGTTGAAAGATCGATTCTTGTTTTACAAATCAACAATACTACTAACTTACTCCAAGTGCTTACCTTCTTATCAAATGGCCAAGCCGTGGTGTGCTCCAGGCAGATGACGAAGAAAAACGACGGGAGAACTATAGCTCATGACAGGTTAAGAATAACGTCTTCAACCTTGCGAAGGGCATAAAAGCCATCAACACTCAACACACCTGAACCAGAGACAGTGATCATGACCAGTAACACCTTACAGGGTTCAAAGATTACAGTATTTCATCAGAGTGGTAGGTCTCAGGGTCGAAACCCTGCATTGCATTTCTGCTATGATTTCGGCAGCCTGTCAGCCACAGGCCGAAAACAATGGTAACACTAAACTACATTTTTCCATGTTCATAAACCAAACATCAACTCAAAACCTAGGGTTACAATCCGACGACTCTTTTTCATCGCCATCAACAATCACTAAAATGCCAGCGTGTTCCACATCGGGGTAAGAAACATAAACATTTATTGCCAACGTCCGATCCTAGTCTGTAATACGCCATCCTGGCACTCGGAGGAGAAAACTGGATCGTTACATAGGGTTTGACCTATAAACAATGACGAGTTTCAGTGGTATCCTCATCTACGTGGATCGTTGGTAATCACTGGTTGCAAGACCAAAGTACCAAGCTTTTAATGCTTTTGGATACGTAATCTCCACAACAGCTCGAGACTCTTGTCAACTTAATTGATTCAAGAACCTGTCACATATAGATTTTAATGCCCACTCTGCATTACCTTCAGACATTGCCACTATGGCACGTGGTGGAGCAAGCACGATGAACACTTAACGTAGGACCCTTATACATCAACAAGTATGGAGGTATCCACGTCTACATGGATTCCTGGAGTTACAACTCAGCAGTAATACAATACCAAAACTTTAATTGTAATATCCTTCCATGATCTTTACCTAGCTTGAGACCGGTGCCAAATTGATGAGCGAGCGACCTGCCAAATCAATTTTAATGCCTGTCAGTACTTCGATGTGATAACAAACATTGCATGATTCATTTGTTAGCATAGTAATATTTAACAAATGTCGTAATTGTAATAGTAGTAACAATGTAAATGCATATGTAAGGTTATAAATCCTAATGTTTGCACTTATTACTATCGCTTTCATATATTTCAATGTTTGTATTAAATTGCAAACACTTCGTATAGTAAAGATTATGATCCCAATATTGTATATTTTGCAAACCTCTCCGATATATGTTTAATATGACATTAAATCGAAAATAAGTATAGTCACATTATTATTTGCATGAGACTTGGGATATGATGTAGGTCGTTATAAATAGGATAACAAATATGTATAGTCCAAAGCTTAATTGCACTATAATTTTTTACATTTATTTATTTTTATATTGTTGATTCTTTTTATCCATTCATATTGTTGATTATTCACATAATTGTTATATGGCGATCAAATAAGAATTCCATTATACCATAAGTTTGAATGGTATAGAGATAATCGGGAATTTGGATTTACAAAGACCTACTACAGTTACCCAATCACATATATTGAATATTATTGGTTACAAGAACTTACAAGCTCAAAACCTTTACATACATTTTGGTACTATCATTCTAAATGACGATGACAAGACAGCCATCATTACAACCAGCTAGAACAATGACGACAATAGTAACAATGCTGTTAATAAGATACTTGTTCGATAGTTAACTTGGGTTGAGTTTACTCAATCATAAGATGAACCTTGGAAAGCAAAGGTGTAAGCATGCGAGTCATACCTGTACATCTTTGTAGTTGCAACAATCTCTAGACATGTTATTTTTATTTACGACGTTAATTTGAAATTTATACGAAACTGGAATTTATTGCAATTATGAAACTCCTTACCTGTCATCTGCGCATCGAATAGGTCTAATGCATTAGCATTGCAGCTAAGTAAGCTTCAGGATCTCTTATAGGGATCCTTTGGACAACAAAGAAGCAAACCGTCAGTATCGTCTCAAAGAAAAGTACCATATCATATTTCTAACCTGGCATCTCATTATTACATCACTCATACATTTCATTGCATTAAAAAGTGTCACATCAAAGGTCTGATCTTACCATGCATTTGATTATCTTAATGATAGATGTTACGAATGTAATTAAGTTGTCACTGTTGCATTAGTTTAATCAGAAATATATTTTTGTTTAGTACAAGCAGTTGTTTAGGTAACGTTGTTACATTCAGCAATTATTATTTTTTGAAATTATAGATTATCATAAATTAAGCTATTATTGCCTTTAACAAAAAATTTTAAATTTTACGAAATTATGGGATGTTACATGTGGTATCAGAGCACAGATTCAAACTCTAGGCCTGATTTAGGTCCAAACACGCAGTAGAAATTTTTATATATAGCAGAAAAAAAAAATTTGTACTAACTTGAAAATCTTATTATTATGTTCTCTTCAGAAATTATTTTCAGTTACAGGTATGGAGAACTCAGCTGAACATTTAAGTGATAGATTTCATCCTAACAGTCACAGTTCGAGACAACACTATGTAGACGAATGTCACGGGGAAATAAATAACAGTTCGACGGAACTGTTACGTGCCTTTCAAGATTTAAAAGTAGAAATCAGATCTGTGAAACTAGATAATGAAAGGATTCTGCAAGCACAAGAACAACTGAATCAAGTGCTGTTTGAACACAGCCAAACAGAGGAACAAGAGAAAAATGATGAGGATATTTCCAAGGTAGAGGACATGCCTCACATTGATAAAAATCAGGACATCAAATACAATAAAGTAAAAGATAGTTCAACCTCATCTGGAGATGCTATTGCAGAACGCAAAAAGAAATGTAACTACACCAATGACAGTAGTGAAGAAGATTCCAAACCAAGAAAAAAAATAAAAAAGAATATGAACAGATTTATGGAGAATTCAAGAAGATAAGACCTCCAACTTTCAATGAAGAAACTGAGAAAGGTGAGACAGCGAAAGCTTGGCTGTCAGGGATGAAGAAATACTTCCATATCTACAACTATTCAAAGTTCCTAAAAGCAAAAATGGCTATATACAACTTAATTGGAAAAGCGGATATCTAGTGGCAGGATGTCAAAAGGGTAAAGGGCATCAAAGATAAAGATGTAAGCTGGAGTGCTTTCAAACGATATTTAAAAAATAAGTATCTATCTAAACAGTACTACGGAGAAAAATCTAAAGAGTTCTATGATTTGAAGTTGGGAGGTATGAACATGAAGGAATTAAACAGTAAGTTTCTGAACTTATTGAGATATGTACCCTACTTCATAGAAGAAAAACCAAAAATTCAAAGGGACTTAAGTTGTTTACCTTTCAGCATTAAAGACAAAATTGAGTATGACAGTCCTAAAACATTAGAGGATGCTATGAGGAAGGCAGTTTTCTGTTATGATACAAATCGGAAGAGAGAGGGTATGTCTAATTGGAAAAATCAGAAGCCCAACAATTTTGAACAGAAGAAGAAAAATTTCAGATTCAGTGGGAATTCTGGATTCCAAAGGAAGAATTTCCAGAATCGAAATTCCCAAGGAAATAATTCCAGAAATAATTCACAGCAGAATTCTACAGCACCGAAAAATGCATCTAATACTGTCAAGACCAGTGAGCCAAAGACACATATTAAATGTTTTGAATGTCAGGGTCCTCATTACGCATCAGAATGTCCCTTATGGAAAAGGAAAGCAAACAACATCAACTCTATTCAGACTGAACCTACTGTTGGAGACGTAGCAAGGGAGATGCCAAGAATTAACGTAGCACTTGACAACAGGCAAGTAGATCATCAAATCTCCATGGTGGAGATTGAAGGTATGATACATGACCATCCTATTACTGTTTTAATTGACCCAGGTGCCAGTTTAAGTTATATATCACCAGATGTTGTAGAAATTCTTAAACTTAAAACTAAAAAGTTTAATAAATCATGGCTAGTTAGACTAGCAACTGGAACAAAGAGGAAAGTGTCAGATTTTATAGAAAACTGTGTTTTATCCATGAACCATTTGCAAACACAAATCAAGCTGAATATTTTACCTTTAGGTTCGTATGATATTATTGTTGGGATGGACTGGTTGGAAGCCCATCATGTCATCCTAGACTGTTATGGAAAAAGTTTTACATGCTTAAATGATGAAGGGAAAACTGTAGAAATAAAAGGCATTCCAAGGAAGGTAACCCTTAGACAAATTTCAGCCATGCAAGTTCAGAGAGCAGTTAGGAAGGGATGCCAAATGTTTGCACTAAATGTGATAAATGATTAGGTTATAGGTAAAGAGGACAAACTGAAATTAGAAGACATACCTGTCCTTAAGGATTTTAAAGATGTATTTCCTGAGGAGATTCCAGGATTACCACCCAAAAGAGATTTAGAGTTTACTATAGAGCTAATACCAGGAGCAGTACCAAATTCAAAAGCTCCGTACCGAATGAATATACTGGAGTTATACGAATTAAAATCTCAGTTGAAGGAACTTTTTGACAAGAAGTATATTAGACCAAGTGTGTCTCCCTCGGGAGCACCTATCATCTTCATTAAGAAGAAAGATGGAACATTAAGACTGTGCATAGATTATCGCCAGCTTAATAAGATGACGATCAAGAATAGATACCCGTTGCCTAGCATAGATGATCTATTTGATCAGCTGCGAGGAGCAACAGTATTTTCGAAGATTGATCTAAGATCAGGGTATCATCAAGTAAGGGTTAAAGATGAAGATATTTTCAAAATAGCTTTCCGAACTCGGCATGGACATTACGGGTTCGTAGTCATGCCGTTTGGCTTAACTAATGCCCCGGCTGTATTTATGTGTTTGATGAATAATATTTTACATAAGTACTTAGACAAGTTTGCTGTTGTGTTTATAGACGATATTTTAGTGTACTCAAAAAGCAAAGAAGAGCATGATGAACATTTACGGATTATCTTACAAGTATTAGGAGATCATCAATAATATGCCAAATTTAGTAAATGTGACTTACACAAAGACAGAATTCAGTATCTAGGACACATAATTTAAGCAGAAGGAATCTCGGTTGACCCCAACAAGATAAGGGCCATTAATGACTGATCGGTTCCCAAAGATGTGTCGGATGTAAGATCATTTATGGGCATTACGGGGTATTATAGAAAGTTTATAGAGAATTTCTCAAAAATTGCCAACCCCATAACTTCCTTGCAAAAGAACGGGAAGAAATTTGTTTGGGATCAGAAATGTGTTGAGAGTTTTAAGAAATTAAAGGAACTATTGACAACAACACCTGTCTTGAAGATAGCTGACCCCAAAAAGGATTTTGTAGTTTGTACAAACGCATGCAATGATGGACTCAGTGGAGTCTTGACATAGGAAGGGCATGCGATAGCATATGAATCTAGAAAGCTGAAAGTACATGAAAATAATTACTCTACATATGATTTAGAGTTATTAGCAGTTATTCATGCCTTAAAAATGTGGCATCATCACCTTATTGGCAGAAAGTTTACATTATTAATAGATAACATGGGTCTGAAATATTTATTGGATCAGACATACCTGAACGCTAGACAAGCTAGATGGTTGACATTCTTAAGTGAGTATGATTTCAAAATTTAGCATATCAAAGGGAAGGAGAATAAAGTGGCAGATGCCTCAAGTCGCAAGGTAAAACTAAATTTCATTTCAGCAATTAGTAATTATTCATCCGATTTGGAAAATCAGATTCTGGAAAAAGGTGAAACAGATGAAGAATACATAAAAATGAAGGAAAAGATAGCCAATAATAGTTTTGAAAATTGTATGACAGATTTCAAAATTAAGGAAAATGGTCTATTACTATATAAAAACAGATTGTATGTACCAAATATACCAGAAATAAAATTTATGATATTAAATGAGATGCATAAAAGTCACTATTTTGGTCATCCAGGATATCAAAAGACCATCACTATGCTATGAAAAGAATACTATTGGCCCAGAATGAAAGATGAAGTATCAAAATACATCGCAAAATGCTTGGATTGTCAAAAAGTGAAGGTTGAACATCAACATCCTGCTGGATTGTTGCAACCACTACCAATACCAAGCTGGAAATGGGAAGTGATCAGCATAGATTTCATTACTGGATTACCTAAAAATCAAAACAACATGATTCTATCATGGTGGTGGTGGACAAACTTAGCAAGGCAGCACATTTCATAACAGTGAAGACCACACATAAAGCACCAGACATTGCAGAGATTTTTATGAAACAGAATTTTAGACTACATGGAATACCAAAGGTAATAATTTCAGATCGTGACTCAAAGTTTACGGGAAACTTCTAGAGATCATTGTTTAAGGGATTGAATACAACTCTAAATTTCAGTACAGCATTTCATCCACACGGATGGACAGACAGAAAGGGTAAATCAAGTGTTAGAAGATTTATTAAGAATGTATGTTAAGGATCAGCCTGGTAAGTGGGAAGATTATCTGCACTTAGCAGAATTTGCTTATAATAATCATTATCATGCTTCATCTAGACTCAGTCCTTTTGAAATTCTTTATGGTACGAAATGTAATACACCTGTTTCGTGGAATGATCCAATCAATAGAGTTGTTTTAGGACCTGAATTATTGCAAAAATTAGAACTAATTGTGAAACAGGTGCAAGGACATTTAAAAGCTGCCCAAGATAGGCAGAAAAGTCAAGCAAATTCAAAAAGAACTCATAAAGAGTTCCAGGTGGGTGAACATGTGTTTCTCAAGGTAAGACCGAAAAAGGGTTCACTGAAATTGGGGAGCTGTGCCAAGTTGGAACCCAGGTATTGTGGTCCTTTTGAAATATTATCTAAGGTTGGAGCAGTGGCATACCAACTGGCCTTACCACCTAACCTGAAAATACATAATGTTTTTCATATATCGTTTTTAAAGAAATATGTGCACGATACTACTCATGTTGTAAAGTGGAATGATGTATAGGTGGGACAAGATAGATATTTTCTGGTGGAACTGGATTATATCCTCAGAAGGAGGGAAACTATTCTGCAGAATCGCAGCATTGGGCAAGTGAAGGTGCAATGGAAGCACCTTAGCCCAGAAGAGGCAACCTGGGAGTTGGAGAGTAGTATGCGGGCAGCATACCCAACTCTATTTCAGGAACACTCAAGGAGTGACTAGCCAACATAGAGGACGATGTTGAGACTTAGGGGGGGTGTATGTCACCTACCCAAATTCCTGAACATTATTATTTATTTGCAAAAATACTTTATGTTAAATTTAATTACAAGTTTGTAATTATGATCAGCTTTGATCACGGATGAATGTAATTACTGAATATTATTATTTAAATAAATTAATTAGGAGACAAACACTCAAGATGACTGTTGAATGAGTGTTCAATGACCCACTAGGAGGAATGGAAGCTGTTGGAAGGTATGGGACACATGGTAGCAATTACATCACACCACTAACTATTGGTTATGGGACAACTTCCCCTAAAATAGGGAATTATCCCCCAGGTGGAGGGAGTGAGCAGGCAGCTCATTTAATGACCCAGTAACAAATGAAAAGCCCTAGGCAGCCTATAAAGCCAAATTCGAATTGGGCAGGCAGCCCTTAATCAATATTTCTGCAGAATATTTTCCTCTTGTAAATTAGGTGATTCCAAGAGAGATTCAAATAAGGGAGGTTAGTGCTGATTGGAAAATTGAGTTTTGCTTATTATTGAGGAGAAACATAGTTGTAGGAGCAAGTCTTTTGGACTACTACCTATTGAAGAATTAGAAGATTACTACTACAACAAGAAGAAGTCCTAATTCCTTAAGCTTCTTCCTTTTGGTGGTTCAGCGAACAGGCTCAGGGATCCTAAGACAGTATTGACTGTTTTCAAGAGTTTGGTTGGGTGGGACAGTCTTCCTGAGTTGTTTGTTTCCCTATAGGATTTATCCAGGTTCTACAAATTTCTTACTTATTCTTAGTAAATAATTTTTGTTATGTTTAAACAGTATTTTTTGTGTTTATGTTTTTGAAAGAAAAACTAATCCTAGAATTGTTCTAAGTCTTAATGTTTAAGTTTAATGTTGAAGTTGAATTGATAAGCCAATACCTCCATTTTTTCCACATGTTGTTTAGAAGCATCGTACTCTAGTAGAGATACGCAAATTAAAGATAGATTAAAAGATAGGCGATTTCCATTTTGAATTCGACAGATAAATATAGTAAGTCTTATGTTCATTTTTTTCTGACCTATGATGAACAGATGAAAAAGGTTCTAGATAATAGTTATTTATATACATATGAATCTTTCCTTTATCCCAATGAAATTAATCAATGTTAAATTTCCTGTACATTTTTCTCGTATTATATATAATGTTATAATATGCACAGGAAGTAGAAAAATACAATCTGCATATTGTTTTATGGACTGCTGAATTTAAATAAAAACATTCTTTATGTCAAACTGGAAACACAATAAGTTTCACACAGGTATCATAATTTTCTACACTTCATCCACACACCATTCCATTGTAAATACTCTATCATTATTTATGTGTTTAGAAATTTAAAATAGACAGAATTGCTTTTATATAGACTTCATAATTTTGCACAATATGCACACAGTAATTTCTTATCTAATTCTATAATGATTTTTGTACAAAGTTAAACATGAGAAGAACTTTGTATTTACCATTATCACCATTTTTCATCATCCATATAAACTGTAGTATTTTTCTTTTCTATTATCTGAGTTTCCATATCAAAACCCTAGTTAGGTTCATTTCTTTTCATCATTTAATAAAAAAATACTACACTCTTTACAAATCTTGGTTTGAGCCCTACTCAGCTAAGCCCTCTTTGCAAACAGAAGCACGATTTAGGTTTAACCCTACCTATCCTTTTGTTAAGTGAAACAAAGATATTTCATTTCCACTTTATACTCTTTTGTTTCCAGTTTTCAAACAAACGAGAAAATCATCATCATTCTACAGTATCGAGACGAACGTTACAAGTCATCTACACAAAACTTTTTAGCACATCATTTTTTTTTTTTTTTCTTCCGATGAAAGTTTCATGACTTTACAGTTCATACAAAGTCTAGTATGTAATCATGGAGAGAGAAAAAGAATTAATATACAGAAGACGAGCCTCGACTCTAATTCTTCTCTCAACCTTTGAAACCATCAAATCATGGTTCCCAAACAAGGTTTACAAACTGTTGTTACAGTAAAAAATAATCAACAAGTGTTGCCCGTGTTTCTTCAGCCAAAGAGCCCAAACACTTAAAGCATCGATGAGCTACATTTCAAATCGACAACATTAAAGCAAAGAACAAGTATTACAGTTTATCAAACAAGCTTCAAAGGTTCTCATCATCATCACCAACGGAGCTACAGTAGAGCTGAGCAAGGTAGTTCCTCATCATTGAAAAACTATATCAACCACAGACGAAGAAGCACTATGAGGGTATCGAAGACCCGAAGCTTACTGGCGTAGAAGCACACGATTGTATTGCCGAGCCCTAGTTCGAAATAACCTTTCAACCCTGCAAACTGACACATTAAAACTAAGTTAGAAGTCTAGAAAGTTGAAAGATCGATTGTCGTTTTACAAATCAACAGTATTACTAACTTACTCCAAGTGCTTACCTTCTTATCAAATGGCCAACTCATGGTGTGCTCTAGGCAGACAATGAAGAAAAACGATTGGAGAACTACCTCATGACAGGTTAAGAATAACGTCTTCAACCTTGCAAAGGGCATAAAAGCGATCAACACTCAACACACTCGAACCAGAGACAGTGATCATGACCAGTAACACCTTACAAGGTTCAAAGATTACAGTATTTCATCAGAGTGGTAGGTATCAGGGTCGAAACCCTGCACTGCATTTATGTTATGATTTCGGCAGCCTGTCGGCCACAGATCGAAAACAATTGTAACACTAAACTACATTTTTCCAAGTTCATAAACCAAACATCAACTCAAAACCTAGGGTTACAACCCGACGGCTCTTTTTCATCGCCATCAACGATCACTAAAACGCCAGCGTGTTCCACATTCGAGGTAAGCAACACAAACATTTATTGCCAACGTCCAGTGCTAGTCTGTAAAATGCCATCTTGGCACTCGGAGGAGAAAATTGGATCGTTACATAGGGTTTGAACTATAAACAATGACGGGTTTCAGTGGTAACCTCATCTATGTGGATCGTTGGTAATCACTGGTGGCAAGACCAAAGTACCAAGCTTTTAATGCTTTTGGATATGTAATCTCCACAACAGCTTGAGACTCTTGTTAACTTAATTGATTCAACAACCTATCACATATAGATTTTAATTCCCACTCTGCACTACCTTCAGACATTGCCACTATGGCAGGCGGTGGAGCAAGCACGATCAACACTTGATGCAAGACCCTTACACATCAACAAGTATGTAGGTATCCACATCTACGTGGATTCCTGGAGTTACAACTCAGCAGTAATACAGTACCAAAACTTTAATTGTAATATCCTTCCGTGATCTTTACCTAGCTCGAGACTGGTGCCAAATTGATGAGCCAGCGACCTGCCAAATCCATTTAATGCCTGTCAGTACCTCGATGTGATAACAAACATTGCATGATTCATTTTTTAGCATAGTAATATTTAAGAAATGTCGTAATTGTAATAGTAGTAACAACGTATATGCATATGTAAGGTTATAAATCCTAATGTCTGCACTTAATTACTATCGCTTTCAGATATTTCAATGTTTGTATTAAATTGAAAACACTTCATATAGTAAAGATTATGATCCCAATATTGTATATATTGCAAACCTCTCCGATATATGTTTAATATGACATTAAGTTGAATATAAGTATAGTCACAATATTATTTGCATGAGACTTGGGATATGATGTAGGTCGTTATAAATAGGATAACAAATATGTATAGTCCAAAGCTTAATTGCACTATATTTTTTACATTTAGTTATTTTTATATTGGTAATTCTTTTTATCTATTCATATTGTTGATTATTCACATAATTTTTATATGGTGATCAAATAAGAATTCCATTATACCATAAGTTTGAATGGTATAGAGATAATTAGGAATTTGGATTTACAGAGACCTAGTACAGTTACCCAATCACATATATTGAATATTATTGGTTACAAGAACTTACAAGCTCAAAACCTTTACATACATTTTGGTACTATCATTCTAAATGATGACGACAAGACAACCATCTTTACAACTAGATAGAACAATGACGACAATAGTAACGATGATGTTAATAAGATACTTGTTCAACAGTTAACTTGGGTTGAGTTTACTCAGTCATAAGATGAATCTTGTAAAGCAAAGGAGTAAGGATGCGAGTCATACCTGTACGTCTTTATTGTTGCAACAATCTCTAGACATGCTATTTTTATTTACGACGTTAATTTGAACTTTATACGAAATTGGAATTTATTACAATTATGAAACTCCTTACCTGTCATCTGCACATCAAATAGGTCTAATGCATTAGCATTGCAGCTAAGTAAGCTTCGGGATCCCTCATAGGGCTCCCTTGGACAGCAAAGAAGCAAACCGTCAGTATCATCTCAAAGAAAAGTACCATATCATATTTCTAACTTAGCATCTCATTATTACATCACTCATACATTTCATTGCATTAAAAAGTGTCGCATCAATGGTCTGATCTAAAGATGCATTTGACTATCTTAATGATAGATGTTACAAATGTAATTAAGTTGTCACTGTCACATTAGTTTAATCAGAAGTATATTTGTGTTTAGTACAAGCAGCTGTTTAGTTAACGTTGTTACATTCAACAATTATTATTTTCCAAAATTATAAATTATCATAAATTAAGCTATTATTGTCTTTAACAAAAAATTTTAAATTTTACGAAATTATGGGATGCTACATGGAGATCTTAAAAAGCATTGGTTTGTGTGTGAGGCCCTATGGAAAGATAACCTAATTGATGATGAAAATCAACAAATTGCATAGTTTGTAGGAGGACTCAGAAATCGTGCACTCACATGGTACATGAATTTTGGAGGAAGGTCCAAAAACAAAAAACCAGATCAAAGACACTTTTTTAGGCCACTTCAAGGTTGACGATTCAATGCACCTAGAAGGACATCACATGAAGCAGATCAAGCAAAGATTGGGAGAATTTGTTCGAGAATATGATAGAATATTCCAAGATCTCCTAAGACAAATGCCCACCAAAATCGACGCTGCTGTAGTCATTCAATTATTTGTGGATGGTCTTGCTGAAAGAATTAGAACTCCATTGTTGATGCAAAACTACACAACCTATGAAGACACCCTGAAGATAGCATTTTGAATTGAATCAAACTCAAATGATTATATTCGTACCATCGACCGAGAATTGGAAGACAGAATTGAGAAGATGGAGAAGTCGATGCAGCATTTGACTTTGCAACATAATGACCTATGGTGCAGTAAATGCTCTAATGAAGGGAATACTAAGGATACTTATCCCTATGATGCTAGAAGAACCTATCAAAATAATTATAATGTTCAACAAATATAAATGAGAATGCCAGAAGAACAACTGAATATCTTTTCGGAAGAAAGGAAGACATAAAATATCCAAACAATGCACATGCCATATTTCTGTGATATATGTGAAATATTTGAGCCCCACACGATGATAGAGCACCCATACAATGCTGATAATGTCAAGCCAAAGTGGTGTGGAATTTGTTGGACGACATAGGAATCGACTGTCGAGTGCATAAAGAATCTAAAAGCTAAAGCAAATCATTACACCGTCTATTAGATGCAGACATTCGATCAACGAGGACGGGATAATCGCAATACTGACCATCGCAGTTATGAAATAACCGATGATAAGTTTACAATGGTCGAGGAAAAAACTACAATAATCGAGCATACCGACCACTAGGACGGACGTGACCACACTTCTATGTATGCTTCAGTGAAGAACATTTAAGTCCCAAATGTCCATGGAACGACAAGACTGACTTAAAATTTTGTACAAAGTGTGGAGTCGGGGATCACAATATTTAATAGTACCCCATTATGTTAGACACCCTTAATAAAAGAAAAATTGTTAATATTTTATCGTGTCTCGAAAAATGAAGTGTCTAACACTAAAAATATGCATGTAATTACACGACAAGGCACAAATACTGCGGGAGATAACCCTCATGTCACTCGACTGCAAAATACATAGGAAGATTATCCTAACCCGGCGAAGCAAAAATATATATTCAAAAATGCCTTAGAAATATTCTCATAAATAACATCTCATGAAACTAAAGAATAAATTAAAAGTAAAATGCTTCATGACTTACTTCATTTATTAACAAAAGAATAAGTTGTGGCAAAGTTAATTGAAGTAATGCATCTTATCATAGATAATGGCCAAAATTAATAAAACACTTTGCAGTCTAAATCATAAAGACAAATCCGGCATGGATCCTCTTGTTGAACTGGAAGTTGACGGGTTTCGAATTTTACAAGTCGTCCTCGATTTTGGATCACAAGCAAACATCATGAACAGATCGGCATGGGAAATAATTGGTCGACCATGACTTGAATAATTAGGGATGTATCTCAAATTAGTTGACCAAGGACTGATTGAACCCATTTCCATATGGCAGAATGTAAAAAATTCAATCATGGGTATGAGCACCCATATTGACCTCGAAATCATTGATCCAAGAGAAGAAGCCAAATATTTTCCAACATTAGTTGGACGACCGTGGGGACGTAAAATGAAAGCTTCCATTTCACTGGAGAAAGAATGGATCAAGCTTAAAGGAGATGGGAAAAAAGTAATAGTACCTATCAATCCATCTAAAGGTTAAACCTAGGAAGAACATGATGATCATGATGAAGACATTCATCATCTATATCAAATAGTTCACAACAATGAATATTTCGTCGAACCTAATAATCATGGAGAACTGTGTTTGGGGCCCCCATTGTCTATTGGATACAACTTTGACTCAAAATTATAAGATTGGAAAATTGATAACTATGAAGCACAAGCTCGGGAATGCTAGTCTATTGAAGTCATACCTAGAAAAATAACATGACAATGTTTTATTGTATTTGTCATTCCAAAAATATTTGAAAATAAAATGAGAGAGTATCTGACTATGATTCCAATGAAGAAGGAACCGACGAGTATTCCACCACTCCGCTATAAAGAACGAGAATCTATGTCTGTGCATATTGAATAAGTATCTAAAAATGTTGGTGAACAAGGCTGACTCTAGACATTGATTGAAACATTCACTATACAGGCCTCAAGATGGTGGGATACACATCAATCTCGTCTACAAACTTGGAAAAATGCTTCTACAAACTTTATTGGATAGTTTCGAGGGAAAAATATTACATAAAAAATTATAATGCCTAAATTCACACAAGGTCAATACCTAGTCCGACATATCAATCTATGCAAAAGTGAAAGGAAACGAGCTGGATACCGAGATGAAAGACTATACCCTCATCTTTTTCCAAATATATCACTTGAAGATCTACCCCAAAAAAGGTATAATATGGAAGAAGCTTGAGGAGACACATTCAACTAGAAAGAACTTAAAGAAAACTTCATCAAATATTTTTCTTTCACCCCAGAAGAAGAAAATATACGAGAAGTAGTTGACCAAATTAAAATTTTCACCCAACCGTCGAACGGGACTACTACATTGACTGCAACTGGATGAATTCAGCCGACCTACAATAATATCACTACAAGAGAAATACGTCGATCAACATGACTTGAGCTTGAAAATGATAAAACGCTAGACAAGAGTTTCAATGGAAAATACAACATCCTCAAGTTCAAAAGCCTATAAATACATCAATGAACATCAATATAGAAGGGAAAGAAGAACCATAATGACTTACTGCAAGCGAATTCCCCCATGATTTTATATAATTTAAAGAAGGGGAGCGAAATATTAATGAATAAAGCACCAGAATGGATGGACACGAAAATCAAAATTCTCTATAGACATTGATGAACATCAATATAGAAGGGAAAGAAGAACCAGAACAGTTGACTGAAAGCGACTTCCCCCAGTATTTTACAGAATTTAGAGAACGGAAGTGAAATATTAATGAATAAAGAACTGGAATGGATGGATGCGAAAATCAAATTAAAAGAAGTCGACATATCGAATGATGACTGACCAAATCTAGCAAAAATTAGAGATTATTGGTTTGATCAACAAATAGATGACATTACCAACCTACTGAAAGAATACCAATATGTTTTCGCATGAGACTACAATAATCTAAAAGGACTTGTCCGATAAATGGGGGAGATGAATATTGACATCAAGACAGATGCCAAACTGGTCAAGAAATGGATGTATAAGTTGGCATACAAATATAAGGATATAGTAAAAAAAGAGATCGAGAATATGCTCGTTGCAAGAATTATCTATCCAGTTGATCATTCTGGATGGGCTATCCCTATGGTCATCTAGCCAAAGAAGCATGACCCTACAAAATTAAGAATATGTGTCGGCTTCATAGGATTGAATAAAGTCATGCTAACCGATCCATTTCCCACACCATTTGTAGATGAAATTAGTAATGAAGTTGTAGGACATGAATGTTATTCTTTCATTGATGGATTTTCGGGCTATAATCAAGTGCCTATTGCAAAATAATACGAGCACAAAATGACATTTGTCTACGCATTTCAGATCCTTCGCCTATAAATTCATGCCATTTCGACTCAAGAATGCACCAACAATATTTTCAAGGATAGTGCTAAAATCATTTCAAGAGTATATATATAAAACAATGGCAGTTTAATTCGAGGATTGGACAATATATTCACTATTAAAAGATCACATCCAGGATCTTCAACTTATGTTAGAACGCTTCCATCAAATTCAACTATTGTTGAACATTAGAAAGTGCATCTTTGCCACTCCCATTGGTATCTTTCTTGGACATATTGTATGTAAAGAAGGCATTAAAGTCGATTATGCCAAGATTAAAGTCATTCTCGATTTGAAACCTCCAACAAATCCAAAGCAAGTTCGCATACTTCTTGGTCATATAGGTTATTACCGAAAGTTCATCAGGCATTACTCTGATATGACTTATCCTTTGGAGGAATTACTAAAAGAAAATCAGGACTTCATATGGTCGAAAGAATGTGTAGGGTCGTTTGATCGACTTAAAAGAAAACTCATCGAGGCACCAATATTGAGGTTCTTGAATTGGTCGATTCAATTCCATGTTCATATCGACGCATCAAGCATTTTAGTTGGGAAAATTCTTACCCAACTAGTAGAATACATAATGGACCACCTGAACGCATAATGCTAGTCGCAAACTAAACAAGGATGAGAGAAACTATTCTACGACAGAACGAGAAGCTTTGGGCATGGTTTTTTCACTCCAAAATACAAGCATTACTTCTAGCTAATCCATTTAAATTTTATACAAATCATCAAGCATTAAAGTATCTAGTCAATAAACCCCTACACCATGGTCGACTATGCATATGGTTACTCTTCTTTCAAGAGTTTGAGTTTGAAATAATTGTCCGAACGGGGAAAAATAATGTCGGACCCAACCACCTATCCTAAGTTAAAACATGAGAAGATATTGATGGTATTGATGATGAATTTCTCGATGGCCATCTCTTTCGTGTTGAAGCCATCCCAACAAGATTGCAGGATATAGCGGAATTAGTTGAAAAAGGTCAAGCCCCTACTAGGATTTCGGAAAAGAAATGAAAGGTACATGTGATAAACATTGCACCTTATACTTTAATAAATGGATTATTGATAAACTTGGAACTGACGACGTACTGAGACGATGTGTACTTGAGCACGAGCAACAAGATATTATTCATGAATCTCATAGTGGACTTGCTGGAGCAAACGATCATTCTGACAAAACTACACGAAAAATTCTTTAGTATGTCTTATGGTGGCCCACATTGCATAAATATTGCAGAAATCATGTAAATAAATGTGACAAATTCCAAAGACTAGGATGACCTCTACCAAAGAATGAAATGCCATTGACACCTATCAATCCTAGTCTAACATTTTAAATATGGGAAATTGACTTCATTGAACCATTCCCTATACCTAGACGACGGACGGGAGCTAGATATATTATCATCGGAGTCAAATATGTTACTAAATGGGAAAAAGCTGAAGTTGTCGAAGCATGTTCCAGTGAAGTATCTACAAAGTTCATACATGAGAATACTGTCGCAAGTTTTGGTTTCCCACTCACTCTTATCAGTGAGAAAGGGACACACTTTCATAATAAGATGATATCGATACTACTAAAGGAATTTATGATTGAGCACCAGAAGATTTCTTCATATCATCCATAGTCAAATGGAGAGATCAAATCATTTAACATTAACTAAAGGTTTAACGAAGCTTTGTAGTACTGAGAAAGATGATTGGGATGATATGATACCATCTATTTTATGGGAATACAAGACATCATATAAACAATCGATTGGCTAGATGCCATTTAAACTGGTCTATGGGAAATAAGTAGTCATTCCATTACACTTCAAACAGTAGGCACCAATTATTGCAGATATACTCCACTTGGATATTGTTAAAGCTACAAAAAATAGAAAATTTGACTTATCCAAGTTAGAAGATGATCCTGATGGATATAAGTTGCAACCCACCTATTCCACTGACTGAAAACATTTTTTCATCTCGACAGTTTTCTTCTAATTTTTCTATATTTTTTCGAGTCCCAAACTTCTGGGGCCATTTTGAGGCGCTAAACGATGTTTTTTGGAGATTCGGGTGAGCAAATGGTTTCTAGTGGCAGACATTCCCCCAATTAGAAAATTGTATATCTCAGATATACCTTTCCAACAGTCTACAAGCACCCCAAACAGAGATCGTATGCACAAGTTATGACCAGAGGAAGTTGACTATTCACTAACCACCTTGGGCCCACAAAATTTATGATGGTTCATCTTCTAGGGTTAGGTTTTTGGATTTTTAGGGTTCTTACCCTCATGATTATGATAAATAGGCTCTTTCAGCCTCTTCTTGTATTCATCTTGTCATGAATGAGTGTAGCTGCCACATCTCTTCTCAGAGATATAGCTACCACCATTCTAGCTTCCTTTAGTTTACTGTTTGTTCTATTTCATTCATTTAATAGAATCTGAGTTTACTGTATCACTATGTTTCTTGCCATATATCTATGTATGTGAATATATATATGCTCTTTCATTTCATTCTCACATAAATCAGGATCAGTGGTATCAGAGCCTTATGCTCTTGTGATTTCTCCGTGCACATGTCCCCGACGAGATTTGAATATATAGAGTTGGGTTTCGAACTAGTTGAGCTTGGGGGAAAATATCCTTGTCGACCCAAGCAAGATCCCATGGTGGGAGAAGAAAAGAGATATGACAGAGCAGGAGATCCTATTAAGTTGTTGCTCGAGGAAGCCCTCACGTGAAAGAGGAACGAGATGATGGATAATTTCACACAAATCCTTCGAAGGATGCCGATGCCAGCGGATGCACCTTCAACGAGGAACTGTTTAAGGGGTGCAATTCCTTTCAAGATACAAGTTAACATTGAAATTCTACTATTTGAAGTAAATATAGATGCATATGCTTTAGAGAAATTGTTGAATCTATTAGAGGGTTACTTATTTGTTCAAACTTTTTCTGATAGAGAAAATATCACATTTGCGCTCCTTAAGTCCCTTCCCCATATGAAACATTGGTGGGACGGGTACTGCGAGAGGCATGCAAGAGACGAGTCTGAACTATTCAGGACAGACCCCACTTGGGCATCTTTTGTCAATTCTATCAAGGAATAATTCTACCCTGTCAAAAACTATGATGACCAGTACACCAGATGGACAACCTTGCGTTAGGAGAGGGACCAAAAAGTCCCAGATTTTACCAACATGTTCCATACCCTGTGCTCCAAGCTAGGTATTCGATACTTTGAACGACACTTGGTCCTAAAGTACCGCAGTGGCCTGCATAGGTACATTTTAACAGAGATGGATTTTCTAGACATATCCTCACTAGGAGAAGCTTATAGATACGTTGTCAATATCGAGCATAAGTTTAAGCAAAAGAATAAGCATGATTTTGGGTCTGCAAATCAGCAACATAAGCCTAGAAAAGGTGGCCCCAACTCACAAGTAAAAGGACAGAGCAAGGATGGCCAAAGTGCCAACAACCAGCCCAAGACAGAGGCAAAGAAGGGTAATGGGAAATCAAAGAAGGAAACTAGAAAGTGGTGTGAATTCCACAAGATCCCTTGGCACAAAACTTATGAGTGTCGCTCAAAACAATCCTTGTTCACCGAGACAAAATCCCCAGATCCAGACTCTAACTTAGAACTTGATGAAGAGATAGAAAATGGAAATCATATCATTGAGACGAAACCTAGTTCCACCATCGCAACTACAAAGATTCAACCAGAAGAGTCAGAAGAGCCAAAGGAAGGGGAGTGCCTCTTCCATTCACAATTGTGGGTGCAAGGAACTCTTCTACACTTCATTGTTGATAGTGGTAGCCAGAAAAACCTCATCTTGACCGAGGTCGTAAAAATATTGAAGCTTCCGACGGTTCCACATTGCCATACATACAACATTGGTTGGATGAGCCAGGGATGATACATCCGTGTTAGTCAATAGAACTGCCTTTCCTACGGGATCAAGCCCTTCAAAGATGAGGTAATGTGTGATGTTTCCCCTCTTGAAGTTTGTGATGTTCTTTTAGGACAACCATATATGTGGAAACATCATGTTGTGTATGAGTCTAGACCTCGTAGTTTTATTATTACTTTGGGAAAGAAGCTCTACAGGATACCATAGACATTTTCCACCACTGCAGTGTCCCTCATCACAACTAAGAAGTGGAGGAAAGTATTCTCCCAAATAGGGAAATTCGTCCTCTTCATGGTTCGTTCTGAAGGTGAATGAAATATTACAATAACATCCAACACCTCCATGTAAAACCCCTCTACGCAGCAGAAATAGGTGGACAAGATCATGGAATCCTACAAATACATCTTCACCACACCCACCGGGGTGCCACTACGTTGTGTGGTCAAGCATTCCATTGATTTGATACCTGGTGCACCTTTACCTAACGGGCCAGTATATAGGTGTTCCCTCATGGAAAATGAAGAAATCAAATGCCAGATTCAAGAATTGATCCAAAAGGGGCATATTTGACCTAGCTCCTCGTCTTGTGGATCCAAATTGTGTTGGTAGAGAAGAAGGATGGGACATGGAGACTCTGTATTGATTATTGAGCTCTAAACAATATCACAGTCTAGAATCGTATCCCATTCCTTGTATCGATGACCTTCTTGACTATCTCAAGGGTGCCAAATATTTCGATAAGATTGATTTGGAGTCTGTCTATCATCAAGTGCCAATTGAGAAGACTGATGTTTGGAAGACTTCCTTCAAATATCAGGAAGGCCTTTTTGAGAGCTTGGTCATGCCTTTCGGCTTGAATAATGATCCAAAACAATTCATGAGGATTATGGATGATATCCTACGACCATTCACTAACTCTTTTATGGTCGTATATCTGGATGATATTCTCATCTACAACAGAACATGGGAAGAGCATTTGCAGCATATCCACCAAGTCCTTAGCACCTTGAGCCAATACAAGTTATATGCTAATTTAGAGAAGTTCTCATTTGGCATGAAGAGGGTTCAATATCTGTGATAGATCGTGGACGAACATGGAGTTCATGTGGATCAAGCCAAGATCCAGGCCATACATGATTTTCCAATCCCGACAACTCTCACGGAGCTTCGTAGCTTCCTAGGACTTGCCAACTTCTATCACAGATTTGTGTTGGGATTCTCTAATATTGCTTGGTTCCTTACCCTGGTAACCAATGGGTATCTAAGGCCAAGTTTAGTTGGTCCAAGCCACAACAACAAGTATTTGAGGATCTAACGAAATGCTTATGTTCAACAGCTGTCCTTGCCTTACCGGATCTAGAACAAACCTTCAAGATTGAAACATATGCTTCAAACTATGTTGTTGGTGCATTTCTCACTCAACATGGTCATCATATCACAATGATATACTTTTAGATACAGTACACAAGTACCCCACCTATGAAAAGAAAATGTATTCAATTTTCCAATCTTGCCGCCAATGGAAGCATTACATCCTTGGAAAATATACCATCATCCACACTAATGACAAGCCCCTGCAATTCATGCAAACCCAAGGGAAGTTACAAAATGACCGCCACCAGAATTGGTCGACTTACTGCAACAATTCCACCTGAATATTAAATAAAAGAAGGGCAGCACCAACCGAGTCGTTGATTTCCTTAGTCGACCTCTGTTATACCTCAATATCGCACCTAACAACCTCTCCATGGTAAAAACAATATTTTTCTAATTACTATTATTTTTCTAATAGTAGAATGCATGACATCAAATACAACTAGCAAATTCACCATGTATACCAAAACCATGGACCATAAATCACTAACAACAAGCATTAGTAGTGATTAATGTTTTTGGTTAGTGATTTATGGTCCATGGTTTTGAAATCCCATGGTATTTTGATGCCATGCCTTATATTTATAATTTTGTGTCTATGTCCCAAATTATTTTTTTATTGTTTTTTTGCTCTGAATAAATAATATCTATGTCATCATATAAGTAAATATATATTTTTAGGTAAGTTATTTTTTATAACAAAAAAAC
This sequence comes from Larix kaempferi, assembly GCA_027924585.1. NCBI lineage: Eukaryota > Viridiplantae > Streptophyta > Pinopsida > Pinales > Pinaceae > Larix > Larix kaempferi. Next base: position 8,617,158 of record BSBM01000206.1, read on the forward strand.
TGTTAATTCAAATACCTCCATCAATATTTTAGCTCGATTGAGATATATACTTCAATGAAGATATTTGAATTAATAATTTTTTTTCCTGTATTTGAATTCATATAGTTTTTAATGGTTAAAAGCTCGATCAAGAGATTTTCTCAATCGAGATTTTGTTTAAACGCGCTTTAACCCTCGATCGAGATGTTTTTAAAACGTGCACAAATGCACAATCGAGGGATTTAAAATAGGCTTTTAGCCCCCTTTTTTAACTTTGTTTTTTCAAACCCTTTTTGTGAGACATAAACCCTATCCTAGGATGCACATTAGATGGTGGAATTCATACCAATGGATCCATCAACGAATCGTCTATACATTGACATATAATTTACAAGTTTATGAGCTCATATGATATTTTTTTATTTTCTTTGGAAACTTACACTCACAAAACCATGTCAACAGCTTTGATAAATCAACAACATAAAATTACAAAACAAAAAAATTTCAAAAAATACATACACCTCATACCAACGCATGCTCTTCAAAAAGGTATTTTTTTATTTTTCTATTTTTGTAACCAGTGAAAAAAAGTTTATGCCACTTGTAAACTTTTGTTGAAATTCACAAGAACACACCTATCATTAAATGCAATTTTGGCATATTAAATCATTTTTTAAAAATATTTGTGGAAAGACAACATAATTCTCTACAATTTGTTTTTTGTTGCCTATCGGAATTCACTAGTTATATATGAGTTTTGAGGGCTTCGATTTAATGAATGTGTAAAAAAATTAATTTTCGCCATCACTTTTGGCCAAAACGTGTTACCCATCTTCATGGATTCACCATATGACCTCTCCTTTTTCTTTAAATACTTCTCCACCATATTACTCTACTCGACATTAATTCTCTACCCTATCTGTTATCAACTTTTCAACTCCTATCCGGATCCTTGCACGAAGTTGAGGAATCTTTTAGATGCAATCCTAGTTTCACAAAACCCATAAGAGTTTAGTAAAGCAAAAATGCTCAAGTGTTTATTTGAACTATGCATGGGAGGGCCTGAGCCTGCTATGTCTTTTGACATGCATGATATATAGGAAACAAAAATGAAAGTGTGTTTTTTAACTACAAAATGCTCAAGTTTTTTAAACTACAAAATGCTCTAGCATTTTCTAACTACAAAATGCTCTAGAGTTTTGTATGTACAAAACTCTCTAGTGTTTTGTAACTATTAAATGCGCTAGCATTTTGTATATACAAAATTCTCTATCATTTTGTAATTCTCCATCATATTATATTACATATTAAGTTTCCTTTACCTTTTCTTTATCCCCCCCTCCCTAACTCCCTCTTCCCCTCCATATCTCCCTCATTTATCTCTATGTACCTACCAATCCCTCCCTCCATAATTCTCTCTCCCCCTCCATATCTCCCCCCTTTCTCTCTATGTCTCTACCCTCCCTCTCTCTCTCTCTCTCTTTATATATATGTCCTCCCCAATCCACTCCTCTCTCTCATATCTAAATACATCGCTTTCACTCTCTCCCCCTCCCTTCCTCTCTGTCTCCCCCACCATCTCTCTCCATAACTCTCTTTTTATATCCCTCCCTCCATAACTCTCTCTCCCTCTCCCTCCCCTCCCCGTCTCTCTCTATCTCTCTCTCTATGTTTCCCTCCCTATACTCCCCTGCCCACTCCCTCCCTCCATCCCTTTCTCTCCCCCTCTTCACTCTCTCCCTCTCTCTATCCCCTCCATATATCCCCCCATTTGTCTCTATGTGCCAACCCCTCCCTGCCTTTACATCTCTCTCTCTATGTGTCCCCCCCATCCATCCCCCTCTCTCATATCTACATACATCTCTTTCCCTCTCTCCTCCCTCCCTCTCTCTTCCCAACCATCTCTCTCCATAACTCTCTCTTTTAATACCTCCCTCCCTAACTCTCTCTCTCTCCCTCCCTTCCCCTCTATCTCCCACGATCCCTACAACTCCATCCATCACTCTCTCCTTCCCTATCGCTCCCACTTTCATCCATCTATATCATCTCTCCATACATCTCTTTCCATTTCTCCCCCTTCCTCCCTCTCTCTCTCCCCCTTCAAGGGATAATTAGGGATCAATTTATGTTTAGAGCATAGGATTTTATGGGTTAGGAGATTTAGGGGTTAAGGAATTTAGGGCTCATTTGTTAGAGGGATAAGGTTTAAAAGGTTAGGGGTTGAGGCCTAAGTAGTTAAAGCTTTAATTGTTTAGGGGTTTTAAGGGATTAGAGATTTAGGGCTTTAAGTTTATGGGTTAGGTTGTTTAGTGGTTAGGGGTGGAATATGTCACTAGTGGTTAGAGGTTATGGGATTAGAGGTAATGTGGGTAAGGCATTGAGGGGTTATGGGATTTAGGGGTTTATTGATTTAGTGCTATGGGGTCAGGGGGTTAGGGTTTATGAGGCTAGGAATTAAGGGTGCATGGGTTAAAGGGTTAAAGGATTATAAAGGGTAATCTAGAGATTAGAGGTTAATGCACAAGCCCAAGTGAGAGTGCCCAAGCCAAGAGAGGAGTGATCAAGCCTAAGGAGAATATCTTAAGCAAATGTAGATCTCTCATGCAAACAGAGATCACACATGAAAATGTAGAGTGCACACGAAAAGGTAGGATGCACTTTCACAATGGAGGTCACACATGCAAACAGAGATTAGAGGTAAACAATTATTTTACCTCTAGGGGGTAAAATAGAGCTTAAAGGCTAATGGTTAAAGGATTAGAGGTAAACAATTAAAGGACTTAATGGGTTTAGGGGTTAGGGCTTTAGGCATCGATGTATTTAGGGATCTGTGGTTAGAGGGTTAGGTTCTAAGAGGTTAGGAATTAAGGGCTTAAGTGTTATATTGTTAAGATCTTATAAGGGGTTAAGGGATCAGGTAAATATGGGTAAGAACTAAGGGGATGGGAGCCTTAAGGGGTTAATTAAGGGACTAAGGATTTATGGATTAGGACTTTTATAGGTTAAGGGATTTAGGGATCGAACTTTCATGGAGTAAGGTATAAAAGGTTAGGGTTAAGTTTTAATGGGTTAAAGTGGTAAGGATTGTATGTTAAGGGCTTAGGTTCTTAGGAGCTAATGAATTAGGGGTTTAGTGCTTTAGGGGGTTTGGGACTTAGGGATTATGGGTTTAGTCCTTTAATTTCCTCCCTCCTCATTCCTCTCTCCTCATCCCTCGATTTATGTCCCTTTTCTCCAACTCTCTTATCCCCTCTCTCTGTCTCACCCCCATTACCTCCATCCATTACTTAGCATATAGTCTGCCCCCTCTCATATTCCCTCTCTCTCTCTCAACCCCCTTATTCCATCCATTAAATAGCACATAGTTATGTTCTCCATAACGCTAGAGAATTTTATAAATAAGAAATGCTAGAGATTTTGTAACTAAGAAATGCTAGAGGTTTTGTAAATAATAAACTCTCACACATTTTGTAGAGAAAAAATGCTAGAGTATTTATGTTGACACCAAAGGAAAGAATACAAATTTAAATGTAAAGTTAATGTGTAAGTGTTCCTTAATTCCTAAAACATGCCTCCTCATGCACCCGCATGTCATCCATAGTCCTATGTGTTTGGTTCAGAGTTACCAACCATGTGCTATGGAATATGGTAAACCATAGCTAATTGGGCATTTCCTCCATTTTCTCAATATGCTTGTATTTTTCCACTCTTTAAAATATGATAGATACAATCATTTTGGATAAAATTTTAAACAAAGATAGCATTTTTTCTGCATATTCCAAACATATAATAAAAATTAAATATTATTTTTTTTCTATTTTTTTCCTAATTTTCTTGTATCATAACTCCTTAACTCAAAAAAAACATTGTTAGTGTTTCTTCCATAATTTTTTTCATTTCCCAAGCATTTAAACAAAAAAATGTATGTTGCAATACTAGACACGGACCTCTACATGCTATAAAAAATCAATTTCATAATCATTTCATTAAGACCTTCAAAAGCTACACCCACACTTGATGTACCGTTTTCAAGGTTTGATTACTTAGATAATTAAAAAATAAAAAATAAACAATTTAATTTTGGAAAAATACTGTTGCACTAGTGCTACTTGTTCTCTACATGTCTACCAATTTTTGTAGCATGAAACAATCATTTAGGCACTCAAAGTCTGCAACCACAAAGACATATACCTTATTATTTGCAAAAAAAATAAAATGTGACTGTTAGAAAAGATGAAACTTGGCATAGTTATGAAAAATTTCAATACATAAAATTTATGTATTAAAAAATGTGATTTAATTTCCTACATTTCATGTTTTTTACTCAATGCAATATATTCTGTGTGAGTATCTCAAAAAATCCATGTAAGGTGAGATATGCCTTATTTTTCAATTGTCTATTTCATCTAACACGCCAAAAGTGACCTTCATTAGCTTGCACTCACCCATACCTTACCTCTGCATTCCATGTTTCCCCTATCCTACGTGTACTCTCTTCCTTCTCTTAGTCCACACTCATCCTCATCCAAATTCTTTATCCCCCTTCCCCCTCTCCTTATTACTTATACCTCTCCAACCTTACCCAACATCATCCCTCTATCTAATCCCACTACCTCCCCAAACCACCCTTGATCACACATTGTAGACACTCTCATTCAGCCACCCCCTCCCACTCAATATTATCTCCTCTTCATCCATTCCTTCCTTATTCAACCCTTTAAACTCATCTTATATCCATAAATTCCCTCTTCACCCTCACCACCTCTCCATTCCTACAACCCATACAATCCTATCCTTTATATTGCACTCCTTTGATCTTGTTTCATCTTCATCCCTATGTCAATTTACATCATAGTTTACCTCCTTTTCCCATTTCCTATCCTACCCACTGTTAATTACCCTTTTCCACCCTTATTCATTTACATTACCCTCTACCCCTAATCCTCCTTACTTCCATCTCTTAATACTCTCATCACCTATCCATTCCTACCCCTTGTTGATCATCACCACCTCTATTCCATATTATCCCATGCTCTTCCTAGCATGAATTCCCGTTCTACTACCTATCCACCCCCTACACCTCCTCTCTTTCCTCATTTTTTTTCACCACTGCTACCCCTACTCTCTCACCGATCAATCCATACATCCTTTTGGTTCCTTTTCCATCTCTTTCTCCCTCCATCTCTCCATATTTTATGGCCTCCAATATCCCATCATCCCAACCCCTATTTTTCCACTTTTCTATTTAATCCTCTCTTCACCTAGTCATTTATTCCTTAATATAGTTGACCCTATGATTTATCTTATCCAATCCTACCCTATCCAAGCTTAACCTTTCATAACCTTGTTGGTGTACATTCTTATTTTTATTATTTTTCCCTCTTTTGGGGGACCAAGGCACTCCTACTATAGGTATCCCCCCTTTTAGGGCCAAGGACACTTGTAACTAGAATAATCCCAATTTTTCAAGGACACAAGTGCTCCTAACTGGAATAATTCCCCCTTTTTAAAAAGGATGGAACCCTCACTATAGTTTGTCTACTTTTCTAGGGATCCTACTACAATTCTACCCTCATTTAGGATGAGTGCACCCTACTTTACTATGTTGGGATATTTAGACTTTAGTTAACTCATGAATGACCTAGTTAACTATGTATTTCAAGTTCTAGGTCCAATTAACATTGGTTGCTCATATATGATTGATTTAATTACTTCACATGGCTATTTTGGACTAGTTAACGCTAATTGCACATGCATATCCTAGTTAAATGCCTAATAAATCCTCACTTGGATATTATGGGATTGCTAACTCATGCATGACATCTGCCTCACATGGGCACATTTGACTATTATGAGCTAGTTAACTCTAGAGCACTCATGCATAGCCTATTTAACTACCTCACATGGGCACAATTGGTTATTATAGTCTAGTTAAACATTAGATCACTCATGTATAGGCCAAGATAACAACCTCACAAGGGTGCACTTACCTATTAAGGGAAATTTCTCTTGAGTTTTCACTATCTCTTATGCTTGCGCATGTAATGTAGCCTAGCTTGGTTTCCTATATATGAAGGTTTGCATCTCATCGGCCAAGGATTATTTAATTCATATATCCTATTGATCATTCAATTTGTTGATAAAGATAACGTTGATGCACAATCATGAGCTCCTTTAAAGACACTTTAGTTGCCACATAAAACTGAAAAAACAGCAATCGCCAACTTCAAGAGGCAATTAGAGGTACTTGCATAACAAATTTTAAGATGATGTAAAAAGAAAAAATATAGTAAATTGAATAAGATTTCACAATATCTAAATTTTACTTCTAGAAAATTTGTGTAGTTTATAAAATTTGTTTTTCTAAAACTGGATTTTAAGATTTTCAGCACAATATAACATACATGACTATACTATATGAATTAATTGATAGTATTTTTGAATAAATGCTTTTACATATCTAGAGTACATCTTGTACTAGTGCAACACTATTTTCCAAAATTATTCATGTCAGGTCCCCTCCCATCAATCCAATGCAAGGGAGAGAACATGACACTAATAACTAGGCTTCTTCTACTTCCCAGCCCCATGATCATTAACAAAATTCATAGCAAGTAAAAATACATATGAAGATGTGTAAATGAAAGAAACATGGTGGAAATAAAATTCTACTACACATCTAGCATTCATTCAACATATTCATAATAGTCATCAAATAAAGAAATTCCAGAATTAAAAAAAGAGAGTACTTATCTTAAAATAAAGTAGTCCCGAGCAACTGGCTATGCAACTCCAACATTTCACCCAACCATAGGCCAGTTGTGCTGCTCAATCTCTCAACACAACTGCCACCCCCTCGAGTTGGGCATGATTTCTACAAGGAAAAAGGGAACAACAGACTCACACATAGCCAAATATACACCAAAAACAACCAATCCAATCTACAGCTGGGTTTATCAGGCTGCTAAGGAAATGGAAGGGAATGAATTGCTAAGCTAGTGAGCTCAACCATAGAGCTATTGGTACCTCTGCAAGATTTAACTAGATTGGTACCCACAATACCTATACACCCAACACAAGTAAGTATTCCCTTCACTGCTACACAGTCCCTCGGGCCATACCTTCCCTTCTAGTGCTCTTTAGGGTGTGCATAGAAAAGTAGCCAAGGCCCTTTGATCTTTCTGTGAGGTTACCCTCTTCACTAGGTTTATCACGTCAATTCTAATACTCTCCCACTCTTAGTTTATTACTCACAATTTAAAACGAAAACATGGATGCACATAATAGCAAAACACAAGTGCTCAGCATGAAGAAAAACGTTTTGACTGTGGGATGCCCAAAATGGGGTTTCCATGAGTTTCCAAAGTCATGGGCACCCAAAAATGACCTATTAGAGGGGGAATCAACCCTTGGAGATAAAAATCAATTTCACAACACGTTTATGGGCATTCAAGGGGCATAAACGACCTCTATAAACCCCCAAATCCTGACTCTCTTTCTCCCATCTAGTATGCAACACAAAATGACTTCCCAACTGTGGAAAATGATGGAAAACATGAAGGAAAATGCCCCAGTTAGCTTAGACTGTGTGAGGGAGAAAAGACCATGGGTGAATAATGGTTGGGGAAGCAATTTTGTGGGTGTTTTCTTTCCTAAGGAACCAAAAATGATTTTCCAAATTGATGGCTTTCCCATACACAAAATTGGGCAACCATACCTCTCCATTCCCAATGCATTAACTACCTCAACCAACTCCTGGAAGAATTAAATGATTGGGTGCATAAGTCGAAATGGGTAGTGGAGGGTTTATGGGTTCTCTCACTAACACTTGGATTATCACTATTGGATCATGGGTTTGAATATTTTCCCTCCATATCCCTTGTAAAAATCATGTCCCCATACTCTTGTTGCATTGCATAGCTAATTGTTGGTATTTCATTAAAATGCATATTTACATGATGTTGTAATTTCTATTGTGCCTTGCTAGCACAAGAACCATTTGCATCGATTTTCAATTGCTGATATATGAAACGCTAAATCGATGGACGGCCCTTGGCCTTGAGCTCCTCACCACGATTTAATAACGATATTTACATCATTTACAATTTTAATGCAATAGGGTCAAAATCGAGATATTACAATTCTTGATGTTTTCATTTTTATGATTTATTAAAGCTAGAAATCCCTGAAAAAATGATGTTGTGTGCGCATGTAGGACTTTATGGGCATAACTTAATGAAATTTTGAATTTTTTTATATGAGTGTATAGATATCTCTTTATTCTAGTGCACTATATAATTTGTTTGAGAAATGGTGATTACAGTCAAAAGTTACAGCAAAAACAACAAAGCTTGTATTTGGAATTTTGATATCCAGTGACACAAAAAGTGGACCCAACTTCATGCACCCACCGATAATTATATGGCTTCTTTCTTTACTTGAATTCTCTTCTCTTCTATGGATTGTTATTTATACACGTGACACGCCAGGTTTTCCACCATCATGTCAAAAAAGCATAGATTAGGTTATTGAAATATTGTGTTATGAACCACACTTTGAAAAAAAAAGTTTACCATCAACACAAGACATTAAAAACTTTCATTGAAATGTTTATTCAAATTATCTACAAGTTTCTTACGATATTGAATTTTTTTATCAAAATTATGTTCAAGATGATAGATATATATTACCATTAAAAACCTTTAGTGTGGCAGTTCCATAACCAAATGATGTCCCCAGCGCTATACAAAAGTTTAAAAAACTTTTTAAAAAATCTAAAAAAGTAAACAAATGTTAAAATAAATATTTAATTCTTATTAAATTAAGATTTATAGGTTTATTACCCTCATTAAATCAGTGCTCCAAGCCATGCCAATTTACCTCTTCTCGGTTATGGTTTACCCAAAGGTGATCCTGAAAGAAATAAGAAATATCCAACATCAATAGCTATGAAAAGGATCCTCAGATAAGAATAAATGGGCCTTAATCATCTAGGAGAATCTATGCAAGCCTAAAATGATCAAAGGTTTGGGGATGAGGGACCCAACAAAGAATAGTGAGGTGTTAGGGGCAAAAATATGCTGGAATTGGGTAACCCACACCTCAAAGCCATGGGAAAAACGTTGGCATGCTAGATATGCCCAAGACAGACCAAAGCAGGGTCTAATACGCTTCAATCAAGAAAACGTTGGATCTCATATCTAGAAAATTTCTCTTCACAGTAGACAGATAATCCAAGATCACAATTTATGGGAAATTAGAGATGGGGAAGCAACTGACTTTGGTTAGGATTCATGGCAGCAGATTCCAAATCTCTCCATGCAAGTTGATGCCCTGGTAAGTAGGGCCATATTTTTGGAGACAGGACTTTCAAAAGTCAAACAATATTGGAAAGTAGTTACCGGGGAAGACAAGTTCTATAGCTGGAATCTACGGGAATGGTGGTCTCAAAGAACCCTGAAAGATGAATGGCCGAGAATACAGGAAGACATTCAAGAAAGGTGTATCAGAGCTCAGGGTGGGCCAAAAAAACTTCATTGGGGATATAGGACAAAAGTATTTTTTAATATCAAAGAGGCCTATGAGATATGGACAAGGAAATAGGAGATCCAATCGCAGGAAATCTAGAAAAAAATATGGAAGAACAACCATTGGCCCAAAGTGGCCATTTTTCTATGGCTAGTGGTGCACAAAATTGTCATCGGAAAAAACCTCAAGAAACAGGGACTGATTGGTCCATCTCAATGCACCTTATGTGTTGTTGTGGAAGAGACAATAGATCACCTATTGGATGGATGCCCCTTTGCATCCTCTCTCTTGGACAAAGGGGAGGAAATCTTCAGATGATCGAATAGAATTAGAGGGCGTCCGGATCACTCTGTCAGCGAATGAGACATGAAGGAATTCCAAAATCCCATCATTAATCGTATCTGGACCCTATTCCTCGGGTTCCTGCTTTGGGGAATGTGGTTGGAATGCAATAAATAAATCTTTCAAGATAAAAGTTCAACCTTTGAGATGGTTTGGGCCAAAATTACTCTCCAAATCCAGGAATTAATCAGGATTGGCAATTGGAACGAAAAGGACCGAGACATGGATCACGCAGAAAAAAGAATCCTCACTACTTGGGGAATTTCATAGTCAGACCCTACTCCTTCCTTAAGAACCCCCAACTCAAATTCCCATTCTAGCCTTGCTCGATGGTCTCCCCCCAATGGGTATTCAAGATGAATTTCGACAACGCTTCCAAAGGGAATCTGTGGTCTGCAGGTTTCAGAGGGGTCATTAGGGACCACGAGGGACATATCGTAAGCATTTTCCTAGGACACATAGGAAAGAACACCAACAACATGGCTAAGTTGGATGGGATGATATACAGTCTAAATTTGGTGGCAAGAGAAGGTTGGGAACCTGTCATAGTGGAGGGGGACTCAAAAGTCATCATCCATATGGAAAAAAAACTATAGAACAGGAAAATGATATCTAAGGTGGCGGCTAATTGATGGCTGGAATTCAGGATCGAAAAAATCCATTTAGCTCTCACTAGGCCCCATGCATGGAATTTTCCCATGTTAAGCGAGAAGGTAGTAGTGTGGTGATTTACGTGGAAAATGCGGGTGAAAAGGAGAAGTGTAGTGGAAGGGATGGACAGGTGGCTTCTTTGAGGATCGGGAATGGTTAACCTAGTGTGCATAGTTAGCGCGTGAGGACAGCTAGCTATCAGATGGGGATGGCAGTGACATGTACAATCCCCATGCAAGGACTACAGCAAACCATGTTCCTAGAGCGGCGGACACCCGAAATAATGGAAACCCTCCTCTCTCCTGCATAGGGGAATTTTACTGGAGTGTATGCCATTGAATGCAACCCTTAGCCCTTGTGTGAACCATGAAGAGAGAATGGTACATCTTGGTACGAGGCATGCATATGGCTGTCCTTGAGATGACGCGAAAGAATGATGAGAAAGAAGGTTGAATCCTGCAATTTAACGGGAATGTTAATGATCTAATATGGGCAATTATGAGGTTGGCAGATGGAAAGACTACATATGCGAAAGAAAATGCCTAGTATTTTCGCATAACGTCCTGGTTTCTCATTACTCTGGAATACTGGTGGGCTATAAACGTCGTGTTGTAGATGTCATCTAAGAAAGCACCCCCTTGTGGATGAGTGCAATGGAAACCAGAGGGAAGCAAGCAAGGAGGAGGGAAAAGGGTAAGTAGGAATAAATGATTCCCAAAGTTACCCGTGAACAGCAGTGGGTTAGCCAAGCCACGCATTTCTTCCATGAGAGAATTTGCAGGTTGTCCACGGGGAAATTGAGTAGATTGAGAAGAATCTATGGGAACGAATCAAGGCGCCCAGATGGAGGAGCCAACAGAATGGGTTCAGGATCCTGGCACCACATTTAGCATAATGTTTGCCTATGATCGGGTTCTTGTCACTTATTGGGTGGTAAAGGGGTTGTTAGCCCACATCTTGATCGAGCGAGCAAACAAAGACGCTAGCGATGAGGAACTGATTCAATCTTGGAAGGAGCACAATATGGACTGTAGACTGATGCATTGAAAAATTGATATGATTGCAAGCAAAATGGTAATTCAATTTCTTCCCCCATCTGGTTCTCGGCCGAGCAAAGTGATATCCAAATGGGAGTAATGCGACATTGGGGCTAGCCATGGGCTAGCACGACAAAAAGGGCGCCTGCGATCACTACTGAGGGATGATCATGACATGGCCGTGGAAGTCTTAGTCCAAGCATCTGATGGGTGCGAACTCTCTAGCGGAGGTAGGACTAGGTGAGGTGTAGGTGTCTTTGCTCGTGGTCTGTATTTAGTTTTTTTGGTCTAGGGTCATATGGTTTTGGAGATGTGTCACTTGTCGACAGTTAGTCTCTTTCTTGTCTTAGTTTTAGCTGTCTCTGTTAAAAGTCGATGTTGGATGAATGGGTTTTGATCAAAGGCTTGAATTTATGTAAGGTGACTTCTTTTTGTTTAGTTAGAAAGAAGTAACAAGATTATAGCAATATAGGTTGGTAGTGTCATTGTGCTATTCAAAGGCCAAGTAGATATATAGTGATGGATGTCATGTAATATTTTTTTGCAGTAATATAATTTCCTTAATTAAAAAAAATATTTAAAGATTTATTTTTCATTAATTCAAAAATTTAATTTACATTATTTCACAAAAAATTAAAGGACCATTATATTTTTTAAGTCTTAATTTTCAAACATTTATAGGTTGACCAATTTTTTTTATTTGATTTGATTGTTGATTATGCCATTCGAACCTGCAATCGGCATGGCAGAACGATGGGAAAGAACAAACGAGTCATATGTTTAAATTACTTTATTTTGTTCTTCTCTATTAAAGAGTAATTTAAACATGCTAACATTTAGATAAGTTTTCAAATTATTTTTGTGTGAAAATTGGTATATTTATTATATTAAAATTGTATTTATGTAATATGAAGTGTAACACTCAGACCAGTGTAACATTCAGTTTTAGTGAAAAAATTTTGTATATAAAAGTTATATTGATCTGATTGTGTGGAAAAAGATTCTCCTTGATATTTTGTTAGAGATATATGGTATTTTTTTAGAAAAAATAGAACAATTATGTATTATTTAATTCTTTTGAATAATATGCTTTTTTCTGTAAAAAAAACAATACATTCAGACTAAGTAGATCCAGAGACATTAAATTGAAAACAAAACAATATTTGATTCCTTTAAATAGCAATAATATGCTTTTTACTGAGAAAAAAACAAAACATTCAGACCAGAGTGGATCAAAGGACGTGCATTTGCACGGCCATATAAATTGAAAACAAATATGGCACTGTTTTCTCCATCAGTACCGACCATTGTTGATAAGGTATCCATTATCAAAAAATAAATATGTCACTGTTTTCTCTATGACGGTACAACTTTGACGAATCCAAATTCGACGAAAAGAAATTCCAAACTGTAGCGGTTGCGAAATTAACGCAGCGGTCGAAAAAGAAATTCCAAACTGTGGGGGTTGCGAAATTATCGCAGCGGTCTATTTAAGATGCTAGATACGTGCATTTGCGGGAGACTGTTTTTTCCATCACAACTGTAACTCTATAAATATATGCGGTGGTACTCGCCAGGAAGTCGGACATGCAAGAAGAGAGAAGCAGAGCATCGTATTGAAGAGAAAAATGGATTCAGAGGAGAACTTGCACGTGAATCTAGCTGCCACAGCAGATGCAGCTATAGTAACGATACTCCTTTTGATCATCGTATTGTTCTTGAAATATCGTTTGAAAACGAAGAGATCAAGGAATCCAGAGCCGCGGCCTCCGGGGCCATCTCCATGGCCCATAATCGGGAATCTGCATATGTTGGGAGAGTTGCCTCACCTTGCTCTGAAAGACCTTGCACAAAAATATGGTCCCATTATGTTTCTGCGCTTGGGCTCCAGCCCTACAGTGGTGGTTTCGGCTCCTGAGATGGCCAAACATTTTCTCAAAACTCATGATCTCATCTTTGCCAGCCGACCCTTAATGGCCGTTGGAAAATACATGGCCTACAATTTCAAGGACGTCGCGTTAGCCCCGTATGGAGATCACTGGAGGCAGATGAAAAAAATATTCGTCTTAGAATTGCTCACTGCCAAAAGAATCGAGTCCTTCCAGTCGCGGCGAGACGAGGAGCTATCTGCAATGATTCACTCCATTTGGAATGAAAGCGAGAACGGGGCGAAGGCTGTCAACCTGAGCAAGGCGTTGTCGTCTCTCATGACAAATATAATATGCAGAATGCTGATGGTCAGAAAATGTTCGACGGACGTGCCCGATAATTTGGCGACCTATAAAAGATTGGGGAAAATGGTGCGGGATTTGTCGCCTTTATCCGGCGCTTTTGACATTGGAGATTTCATTCCTTGTTTGGCTTGGTTAGATTTGGGGGGAATCAGAAGGCGCATGAAGAAAATGCACCAAGAATTCGATTCCTTGACCTAGAAAATTATCGATGAACACATTGTAAACGAGCGAGCAAACGGCCAGCACGGGAACGATCTTGTAGACGTGCTGCTCGACATCTCTGAGAGGGCGGCCAACGCAACGGACAAAAAATTAAGCAGCAGGAACGACATAAAGGTCCTCATTCTCGACATGTTGATTGGCGGAATTGGATCGTCAACAGTTACTCTGGAATGGGCAATGTCGGAGATTTTGATGAAGACATTGCAGGAAGAGCTCGAGTCGGCTGTCGGCAAAGGTGGCCGAGTAAAGCCGTCTGATCTGCCAAGTCTGGAATATCTGCAATGCGTCACAACAAGAAAATCCATCTTTTAGCACCATAAGTTAGCACCACTTATAGTTTGTGGTGTAAATGTGGTGGTATTGGCACCACTTACATTTATGTGGTGTTAAAGTGGTGTTATTAGCACCATTTATATTTTGTGGTGTTAAAGTGGTGGTATTAGCACCACTTATATTTTGTGGTGTTAATTTGGTGTTATATTAGTTATTATCATTGGAAATTGAGTTTTACCTTTATGAGAAATGCCATGTTGGCAAGTACCATAAAGTGGTGCTAAGCTATTATTTTCCACATGGACATGTACACATATGATTTAATTATGTGGATTTGCACCATAAACAAATTCACAAATAATTATTTTGAAAATAACTCAATTCACTATTTATTTATTTTTTCATATCAATTAAAATAAATTATCAAAGATTAATTTATGAGTGTTTGCACCATACTTGCAAGAAGTTGAAATATTATTTAGAATATTTAAGCAAAAAATTCACGTGATTCGTTTATGAGGTTTACACCACAAGCACAACAAGTTCAAAAAAAATATTTGGAAAATAGCTCAATTCATTTATTCATTTTTTATATTATTTAAACATATAAATACAATTGACAAATAAATAAAAACAACTATTTTTAATTTATTACTATTATAAAGTAGTAATAAAATTATTTGAATTTAAATTTGATAACCTCTAGCTAAGGCCCTAAAAGAAGCTTTTAAGAATCTAAGACCAATAAATACACCACAAAGGTCCCCACACATATTCCTAAGAGTATTCTTAGCCTCTAAGTATGGGCATTCACACTATTAAAAGTTTTAATCACTAGGGATAGGTCCAATAGCCCTCAACATTGTTGAACGAACAATCATAGGCCTTAGCCTAAAGGAATCCTAAGCATAAAGAAATGTCATGTTGTCAAGTACCATATAGTGTGGCTAAGCTCATATTTGTCACATGGACATGTACAAAAATGATTTAACTATGATTATTTGCACCATAAACACAACAACATCACAAATAATTATTTTGTAATAACTTAATTCAATTTTTTTCATTCAAATAAATGCCCATGATTAATTTATGAGGTTTTAAACCACAATCACAACAAATTCAATTATTTGTTTTTATCGCTATTTAAACCAACAAGCTCACATGATTCATTTATGAGGTGTTGCACCACAAACACAACAAGTTCACAAATAATTATTTTCTAAATAGCTCAAGTGGACCATTCATTTTTCAATATTATTCAAGCAAATAAATACCCATGATTCTTAAATTTGACAAATAAGTAAATACAACCATTTTTAATTTATTACTATTATAAAATATTAATAAAAATGATTTGAATAGAGATTTCATTATTTGATAGGGCATATTTTTATTGATATCATTAATTTTTCTAATG
This sequence comes from Larix kaempferi, assembly GCA_027924585.1. NCBI lineage: Eukaryota > Viridiplantae > Streptophyta > Pinopsida > Pinales > Pinaceae > Larix > Larix kaempferi. The sequence goes on from BSBM01000206.1 coordinate 8,632,844, forward strand.
GATATTAATATCGTTACTAGACTTTGTGCACAAGGCATGGATCTCAAATCCTTGGAGATGTTCGAGGGAGGAAACCTCTTCCTTGGGCCCTAAATGAATATTTTAGGAATCTAGGACCAAGAAATATGGTCAACACACATATATTCCTAAGAATATTCTTAACATCTATGTGTGGATATTGATTGCATTATAAGGTTTTGATCACTAGTGATAGGTTTATTGACCCTCAACGTAGTTAAGAGAAGAAACCTAGGCCTTAGCCTAAATTAAACTTCTAGGCATGTAGGGATAATAATGATTTGTCACATTAACGCAAATGGATTTTTGAGAATATCTATGGCCTTATAATAGGGATAATGGGGGGAGTTGGAGGAACTAAAACTAGGTATAAGTCTTTAGGGAATAAAGATGATTAAGGAAGGAACTCCATGCCTTGGACCTTAGAGGAAACCTATAGGCATATAAGATTAACAAGTATACTTTGAAACACCACATAAGGCCTCCTAAGGATATCCTTGGCTTGATATTGGGGATATTAATGTAAGTAAGAGGTTGTTTTTAAGCACTATATATGGGTGTTTAGGCCCTTAACATGTTTGAAAGAGGAAACCTAGGCCTTATTCCCTAGTAAAATATTTTGTGCATCCAAGGAAAAATACATCAACTCAAAGCACTAGATATGACATGTCCAGGTTATTATTTACCTCTAAGCAAGGAAATAAACACCATTATGAGTATTTTTTTATTATGCACGGGTCTTAGGTTTTTGTATAATGTCATGGGAGGAAAATTGGGCCTTAAACCCTAAGGGAAGCTTTAAACCGCACCCATAAACTCCAAACACTATCCTTGGCATCTGAGCATTCATATAAGTGACACTAGGTATGCAAACCTTAGACATAGTAATGAGAGGAATTACAGGAACTAGGCCCTAAAGGACGGTTTTAGGCATATCGGGCTAATAGCAATGACTCAAACTATCACTTAGTAGATCATGCAATATATAATATATCATTATTCTCAAAGTGGGATATGGGTGGAAATATGTGGTTTTGAGTACTAGCGATGGGTTTGAGTAAATAGTTGGGGAAGAAATTGAAAGAAGTATACCCTAACATAATATTATTGAGGTAATGGGCAATGATCAAGACAATGAACCATAACATACACCATTTAAAGTTGATATTTGACATAATAGTTGGATATGAGCATAATCAATATTTTTTTCATAGAGGGATGGATCTCAAGTCCTTTATTGGAGTCATAAAAGTAAATCAAGAGCCTTATGTAGGTGTCCCAAGGCCTTCCCTAAAGAAACCATTAAGGCATCCGAATCCATTGAGACACTTTGTATCTAGGTCTTATGGCCTTTTAGCCTTAGATAAGATCAATGGAGGAGACCTAAATATCGACCACTAAAGGAATCTTCTAGCCATCCAAGGATAAGAAGGTTTCCTCCACCAAGAAGGTTTCCTCCAACAACAACACATGGTTAGAGGAGGATACCTTAACCTTTTCTCCTAAAGGAAACTTGTAACTATTTAGGGATAAGAATTTTTCCTCCACCAACCATACACAACCTCCTAGTTGTATAATTGGCCTATGATTGAGGATGTTGTTATATTTAGGTGGTGTTAAGTAGCATGCACATGTCTTAGGCCCTTAGGAATTATGTTCCATGGAAGAAGACCATGTTTTTGTCCCTAAAGAAATCATTTCCACATCTAGATCCATGAATAATACCTAAAATCAACATTGATTACTTCAGAGGGGTATCTATGGCATTATGTATATATGTATTGTGGCCTTGGGGCCTTACACATGGTTAGTCGAGGAGACCTAAATCTCGATCTCTAAATCATTCTTCCATCCATCTAAGGATAAGAAGATTGCCTCCACTAAAAACACATGGTCTCTTGAGGGTATCATTGGCCTATTGTTGATTATGTCATTTCCATTAGGTGGCTTTGAGTAGTTTCTACATGTCTTAGGGCCTTGGGAATGATGTTATAGGGAAAAAAACCACTCCTTTGGACTTAAAAAAACAATTGGGGCATTTAGAGTGATGGACAATGCCTAGAGCACCATGCATGACCTTGCATGGATATCCATGCCACTATGTATCCATTTCTTGGGGCCTTGGGGACTTGGACATGGTCAAGGGAGGAGACTTGAACCTCTATCCATAAAGGAATCTTATAGCCATCCAAGTCTAAGAAGATCGCTTCAACCAACCACACATGATCTCTTGAGGGTATCATTGTCATATGATTGAGGATATTAACACCATTATGTGATTTTGAGAAGTATGTAGGTGTCTTAGGACCTCAGGAATGATTCTATAGAGAAGAATACCATGTATTTGGCCCTAAATAGACCATTAAGGAATCTAGAGCCTTGAACAATGCCTCAAAGAACCATGCATGACTTTGCAAGGGTATCCATTGAGATTTGTATCTAGGTCTTAGGGACTTGAGGTCTTGGACATGGTCAGTGGAAAAAATCTGAACCTTGGGCCTTAAATAAATCTTTTATCCATCCAAGGCTAAGAAGGCTTCCTCCACCAACCAAACATGGCCTCTTGAGGGTATCATTGGCCTATGATTAAGGATGACAATTCCAGTAGGTGGGTTTGAAAATATGTATGTCTCTCAATGCCTTGGGAATGACATTCTAGGGGAAATACCATTCATTTGGCCCTAAAGAAACCATTAAGGCATCCCAAACCATGAACAATGCCTTAAAGCACCATGCGTGACTTTGCAAGGGTCACTCCATGGCACTATGTATCCAAGTCTTGGGCACTTGGGGGATTGTAAATGGTCATGGGAGGAGGCATGAAGCTCAAGCTCTAATGGAATCTTCTAGCCATCTAGAGATAAGAAGGTTCTATCCACCAATAACACATCGCCTTTCAAGGGTAATTGGACTATGATTAAGGATGGTAGTACGTTACATTAGGGTGTTTTTAGGAGTATGTACATGTATCAGGGTGTTGGGAATGAATTTCTAGGGAGGAATAACATGCTTTTAGCCCTAAATAAATCACTGAGGATTCCACATCCATGAACAATGTGTCAAAGAACCAAACATGACTTTGTAGAGATATCCATGGCATTATGTATCTAGGTCTTTTGGCCTTAGGGAATTTGACATGGTCAATGAAAGAGACTTAAAAATAGGGCCCTAAAGGAAGCTTCTAGCCATCTATGTAAAAGAAGGATGCCTTCACCAACCACAGATGGCCTCTTGAGGGTATCATTGGTCTATGATTAGTGATTTTAACGCCAATAGTTGGTTTTGAGCATTAGACACATGTATCGAGTCCTTGGGAATTACACTCTATATAAGAGGACCATGCCTTTGGCCCTAAAGAAACCATTTAGGCATACAAGCCATAAATAATGCCAGAAATCACCACACATGGATTCAGAAGGTATCCATAGCACTATGCATCTAGGTCATTAGGACTTGGGGCATTGGACATGGTCAAGGGAGGGGACCTGAACCTCATGCTCTAAATGAATCTTCTATCCATCCAAGGATAAGAAGGATACCTCAACCAACCACACATAGCCTCTTAAAGTTAACATTGGATTATGATTGAGGATCTTAGTACAATTAGATATTTTAAGTAATATCTAGTTTCAAGGCCTTGGGAATGGTATTCTAAGGAAGAATACTATGTGTTTGGACCTAAATTAATTCTTATGGCATTTAGAGCCATGAACAATGTGTCAAGGCATCATGCATAAATTCGTAGGGGTATCCATGGAACTATGTATCTATGTTTTTTTCCTTTGGGCATTGGACATGGTCAGTAGAGGACACTGGATCCTCAATCCCTAGAGGAATATTTTAGCCATCTAAGGTTAAGGAGGTGGTCTCCACCAACCACACATGGCCACTTGAGTGTATTATTAGCCTATGATTTATGATTTTGGTGACAAAAAGTTGTTTTGAGTAGTATATAGTGTGTTAGGGCCTTGGGAATGATGTTCTAGGGAAGAAGACCATGCCTTTGGCCCTAAAGAAAATTTTGAGGCATTCAAAGCCACGAACATTGCCTCAAACCACCATGAACAACTTTGGAGTGGTATCTATAGTGTTATGTATTTGGATCTTGTGGCCTTAGGGCCTTGGACATGGCTAATGGAGGAGACCTAAACCATAGTCTCTAAAGGAATTTTCTAGGAATCTATAACTAAGTAGGTTTCCTCTACCAACCACATGTGGCTTATTGAAGGTATCATTGGCCTATGATTCAGGATGTTGGTTCCATTAGGTGGTTTAAGAATTATGAATGTGTCCTAGATCCTTTGGAATGGAATTATAGGGATGAAAACCATATTACCTTTGGCTCTAAAGAAACCACCGAGGCATATAAATCCATGCACAATGCCTCAAATAACTACACATGAATTTGCATGGGTATCCATTGTGCTATGTATCTAGGTCTTGTGGTCTTAGGACCCTGGACATGGTAATAGAGGAGACTTGCAACTCAAGCTATAAAGGAATCTTCTAACCATCTAGGGCTAAGAAGGTTTTCTCCACCAACAACAAGTTGCCTCCTAAGGTCTTGTATCCATGGAGCAATGCCTCTAAGCACCATGCATGGATTCATAGAGATATTCATGGCACAATGTACATCCATGCCTTGGGGCCTTGGGGCCTTGGACCATGAATGTTTCCCTAAAAAAACCATCCTTGAGGCCTTGTACATGGTCAGTGAAGGAGACTTGAATCTCAAGCTCTAAAGGAATCCTCTATCCATTTAGGGATAAGAATATTGCCTCCAACAACCACATACAAACTTTTGAGGGTATCATTGGCCTATGATTGATTATGTCATTGCCATTATGTGGTTTTGAGTTGTATCTACATATCTCAAGGACTTGTGAGATGGAAGTACAAAAATGTCCTGATTCTAAAATGGATCTAAACCTACAACAACTCTACCTTAAAAAGAAATCTAAGTTAAGTCAGATCTTACCTAAAGAGAGTGTTGTTTGTATGGAGGGTAACTTCGTTTGTGTCTCAACAAGTTATCTCATCAACTTGCCAGAAATGCTAAATCGAATCATTAACCCATTACTTCGAAGTACGATCAGATAATGAAAATTACTAACAATAATTCAAAGATCAAGCATATCCAAGATTATCCTGTTGTTCTTTTGTCCATTGAAAAATTAACAAGAACTTAATATTTACTATGAATCATTTGCAGAAATAGATAAAGATTTTAATTAAAGAAATTCAATTAAAACATTTAATACAAAGATATCATGAATTAAGAGAAATCCAACTCAGAGATTAGTGCCTTAATGATTAGCTACAAAATCAATAGTGTTAATTAATAATTGCGGTGAAGATATCAGACATCATCAAAGAAATTTGACAACTTACACAAAGATGATACTGAAAGAAACTAACTTTGATTCATTGGCCCGCAAGAAATTACATGATCACAAGTGAAACAATGTTTCCCCCGTCCTTCTCTGGCAATTATCTCCCCCCCTTTTCCCATGAGGCTTCTATCCCTTTAAATAATAGTTACAAAGAGGATTACAAAGGATAGATTTCCCATGAAAACAGGGATTTGCAAAATCAAACTATTCTAATCATATCATAGTAGAGGATGGTTCATAGAAAATGTTTCACAAAACTTCATAAGATGGCCATCACATAATCACGGGAAACATCTCGTAATAAAGTGTAGAGGTTAACCACGACTTGCTAGCTGTCTTTGACGGACAACAAGGGAGCTGAAAAATCTCTCTTAGAAGATTTATGATGATCAACATCGTTCTCAAAGACTGAGAAGTCAGGCACTTGCTCCTCCTTTGAACGAATTAATGGAGGGACAGGCTCTTCATTGATTATAAAATCTTGGATAATGGTATTTTCTGGATCAGCTGCCTTCTCAGTGATCCTCCTTTTCTTCTTCTGATGGAGTTGTATGTAGATGGATTGAACATCAAGTTCTTCTTCGCTACCGCTTCTTTCATCAGGAACATCTGCATCAAAAGGTGGTGACACAAGTTCTTGATACAAAAGAGGGTGAAGTACTTTCTCTTCACAAAACCTGACCAAAGACTTATGATCTCGCTGCATATCTCTCACAATAAAATTGTCAGAAAGAAACTTATGAAAATCAACCAAGAAGACTCTTCAATTACAGTGCGGCGAGCAACCAATTGCCCATGTTGAATCCTGTATTTAACAAAGAACAATAAAGATTCCAAAAATGACTGAGCGTAATGAATTGGCATGATTAAAATATTACGGTCTGGAACTTACAATTATCACGTCTACATTGAAATAACGCATAGCATGCGTTGACAAAGATTGAATTAAGACAGCATAAAAATGCAATAATTCACGTATGATTCATGTCAAATCTTAACACCCAATTAATTTGAAGTTAATTGAATCAATGATTATCAATCATATGAGGCCACAAGTGAAAATCACAGTTCAAAATCCGATTGCAAACCAAAAAATGATGAAGGAAAACAGAGAACCGAATTGATCATTCAAAACACAAACACTTCAATATCAACCGCAAGATCAAAACAAATCAACGGTCCATATAAAAGCATGCGGGCTGCGGATACCCCCCTCTATCTCTTTTTATAAACCCCCATCTATCCCCCACTTTCTAACTCTCCCCCCTCTCTCCCTCTCTCCCCATGCCCCCCCTCTCTCTCCCTCTCTCTCTTTTTCTTTCTCTATGTTCCCCCTACCCCCACGCTATCTCTCTCTCCCTTTCTCCCTTTCTCATTCTCTCTATTCCCTCATACTCCCTCCTCTTTGTTTCCCATTCCTCTTCATTCCCCCCTACCCCAATCTCTCTCTCTCTCTCTCTCTCTCTCTCTCTCTCTCTATTTGCACATTTCCCTAGCCACCCCCCTCTCCCTCCCTCTCCCCTCTCTTTATCCCTCTCCCTCCATGTTGCCCACTCACATTATTTAGGGAAATAATATTCACTACTATTGAGGTGGTTGAACTATTGATGTGGTTGAAATTCTTTATATCATTTTGATGTTTTTATAGCTATATGGAGTGTGCCCTTTCAATCCTCCTCGATCATGTCTTGCATATTTTTTGTGCCTCAAAGACAAGTTTTCTTTGTTCTTTTGCTCATCTACCCTCTTATAGTATTGTACCCCCTTGGAGTAAATCCAACTATTGAACTATCATCATGTGTCTATGGTGGGAGTGACCCTTAAATACAACTAAGTTATCCCAAAGACAACTTTCAATTATGGTGTGGAGAATGAGATTCATGATTTATGTCCTTGAGTGCTTGAAACGAGATAGGACACCCAACTGCTTCCATGTCCATCACTTGAAGCGACATCTGCTATACTAGATGTCACCCCTTATGTATTTGGTGATCATGAAAAGACGAGATGTACTTGGCCTTAGGCAAACCCAACCTCAACCCCATTCAATGCAATCTGCCCACCCAAGCTCTTAGCATAACATATTATACTTCCTAGATAGTGATGCATATATCTCAAAACAAATGCTATAAATTAATTTGGATTTCAACATTATGGATTAAAAATTACTAAAATGTAATTAATATTTTACTTTCAAATTAATGCTTTGCCACTAAATGTTATCCGCATAAAATGGAATAATGGATTTTGTTGTGACATATCTAATTCTAGATCAATTTAACCAAGGGATATCAAAAAAGGAAAGTACTACAAAACAATCATGTTTCCTTTCAAGAGCTTCACATAAAGAGTACATAAAATCACAACAATGGAATCAATAAAAAAATGAAACCATATAGATAATGCTGGGAAAAATCATACTTCTTCTTGAAGAACTTAAGTAACTCAATTAGAGAGGAGAACCTATGACAAATCCAACCTCAATATGGAATTGTCTCAAACAACTTCAAATTTGAAGATGTTTCTAGATCAATCCAATATACCACAATAAAGAGCATGTGACCATACTAGATGTATGTAGGTGAGCTAAAGGGTTGCAAGTTGGTGAAACTACAAATAGTGAGAATGAACCTACCTCGTGCCTAAACCAAAACCTAAAATATCATATGACCAAAATGTTGCAACAATAAATTAACCTGCACTCTTTTAAGCTGTAAGATGAAAGCACTTGTAAATTGTAATATTTTAACTTTTTACAATGACCTTCAATTACTGTTTATTACTAAACTTAAAATAGTTTTCTTTTTTAGACATTTAATTATTATGACTTATTTATCTATATTTATGTTTTTATAATAATTTTAGCTTTTTTTATGTTAATTATCAAATTCATTCTTAATAAATGATTATACCATTCTTAATATTTATTTTATAACTTTTAAAGCTCTCTTCATTTTCAATATTTTTATGTTTAAATATTTTATATTTTTTCACTAAAGATGAGTTTTTTTAAGGTGAATGGTGAATTCCATAAGATGTTGTGGGAATATTACATAATCCTTAAGGCTAAATGTACGGTGTAGAGGTGTTTGGGGATTGGTAAAAAAATTTCACATGGCTCAATATGAAATACCATTGTTATCTAAGTGTGTATTGGGTCGGCGAAAGACTTTTTTAAAGCCATTTTAATCCTGACCCAATAAACGAGCGGGAAAACCAGGAAGTGAAATAAAATTGGGGGAAACCATATTTCATTACTTTACAGATCCCATACCAGGGCAGATTGGAAAAATACCCATTTTTGTTTACATAGACCACACTTCTGCAGATCAGATTTGTGGATCTTGGCCACTATCTAGAGATTCAATTTAACAACATATTTGTGGATCGATCTTTTCCATAGCCTGGAGATGCCATTATGGTGCAGACCAAAGGAATAATCAAGCTATCATAAAACCCTGTTCACTCCTCCAAGTAAGAAATCTGTTCCTTAGGTTTTTATTTTCTGGTGTTTTCTTCAATAGACGGAATAGTTTTTAGAAAGAGTGTTGGAAATCTATAATAGAGGGCTGAAAAATGTGTTCTACTGGAATAATATGCACGTTATCCTTCTAAATTGGTAGTTTGATCGAGCAGTTGTCCCCCCCATTTTGTGTGGGCTCTTTTTTCTGCGATCAACCCTGCAGGCCCTCATCCAGCTGCAAGAATCTTGCGAAGTTACCCCCTTTTTTGTGCATCCCGTTTTTAAAACCCCCTTGTTCTACCCTCTCCTCCCTGTGGTCGAGATGCTTCACTTCGCACCTTGTAATTATGTAAAGATGATAACCTAACTCAAATATGTTGCTAAACAGGGTTGGCTCCATAAATCCAATGGGAGCCCAGGAAGTAATACCCATATTTGTTTGAAAATGAGAGGCTCACTACGAGGGTTTAAACCGGGAGCCCACGTTTAAACACCAGGCCCGATGGGCTCCATAACCAGGACTAGGAAAGTAAAGTGTTTACATCATTTTATGAACGCATCTCAAATCAGATCCAACCCAAAACTAGGGTATTAAAAATCATCAACTAGCCTCCAACTAGTGTCGAAGAGATTCCCCTCTAACTTACTTTCTAAAGAAGCACCCCACAGAGCATGGCTCATAAGACCTTCAACTTAATTCATGCTAATGTCGTGGCCGACCACCAGTTTTATATCTTCATTCCTTTTCCTTTCTTTTTTATCAATGATGTACTGGACCTTGTAACTATGGCAATGGCCAATGGCCGGAGCCCATCCCAGATGAAATTTAATACTTTCACCTTCACCTTGCAGGAGAATGGTGGAATGCAGATACGGAGAAGGTTCTCCAGCAGGCTCCAAACAGGAGGCGGTCCAAATGTGTCGGATTCCTACACTATAAACGGATTTCCTGGACCTCTTTACAACTGCTCCTCTGCTAATGGTACAAATTGCGTTTAAATCTGTTTCAACAATCTTATTAATTGTTTTATGTTTTGAGAAGAAATGGGGAAATCTGACTGACCATGCCGTGCCATGAAATGCAGATACATTCGTTCTGAATGTGGATCCTGGGAAGACATATCTTCTGCGATATAAAGGGCTGTGTAAGTATGCAATTACTTGAAATAAGCAATCTGGGGTTGTGGCGGCTCTATGGTTTTGGTATCATTGGTTGGTATTTTCGATTCAAAGGCTGCGTTCCACAATATACAAAGGATGGTGTTGTCTTAATGATTTTGTAGCATTATTGGTTAGTATTTTCAACTAAAATTTTTCCTTGCTATTATACATTGTGAAACGACATTCTTTAGGAGCTCAAGAAAAGGGGAGTCGTAGAATCTGCCATGCTCTTATTATTTTCTTTCCAGAGCTTATTTCTATTAAAAAATCCTACGATGCCACCATTGTTTTTAGTTAGTTGTAAATTCGAGGAAGGCTTTATAATGTCTTGGAAAAGGAAAACGATCTGACACATATTAAAGAAATCAAATCTTCTTCGCTTCAGGAAAATTTGGCACTGTTTAATTGTAAATGTATATTTTTGGATACATTTGGTTCAGGGCTATATGTAGATACCAAATCAACATGCAAGGTTTTGAAGGGTCCTTTCAAGTCGTGAATGGTTGGGGTTAGGTTTTGAGGAACCTAGATTCCCTTTATAAGCATTGGATTTTTTCGTCCAGTAATGGACATGTCTTCAGGGTGGCTCCTCGCTCCTCCTCCTCCTCCTATTGTCTGTCAATGGCACCCGAATTTGTTTCTATACACTGATTTCTTCACTTGTTTTTTGACGCATCGAAAACTTGTGAATTTGTATGAACTTTGATACTTTACATTATCTAGAATTAAGCATTCATTTCTTTTAAGTTTTGTTATAGCTCTCTGACTGGTTTAGTCAATATGTTGGCATGTATCAGAAGTTTATGGAAAAAATTGGAGCATGGAGAGGCCAGACTGAATGATAGAATCAACAAGAGTTGGGTTGGAAGGTACTTCAAAATGGAAGCTCGGAAGACATGTTTTACAAAAGAAGTCCGGGCTGGAATGACCACTTTCCTTACCATGGCTTATATTTTAGCAGTGAATGCTAGTGTCTTGGCCGACTCTGGGGGAACATGCACCGTTGCCGACTGTACAAAGGTATGCAATGTTCCTTCAGTTTCTCCCCTTGATTTCCATGGTGCATTCAAGGGCTCCAAAGAACTATTTAATGAATTCTGCCAAAACTATGTCTAACCTGTGTAGCATCTAACAATATTGCCGGTTCAGTAGAGTTATGTAGCCTTCATGGTTAATAGAATTCAGTGCAAGATGGAAAAATTATTTTGAATTCGCCTTTATTTTGTGCAAAGTTGCCGGAACAAAATATCAATTTTCAATCCCAAGCAAATCTTGAAATAAGCATAAACCAAGTGAAAGTTTTTCTATTTTTATCCGTAATCTTATTTTGTATGAATTGTTGTTTCTACATAAATTGTAACTGGAATTTCACCGACCTTGCAGGAGTCCTCCATTGTTCCATTTGATCCTCATTACATCGTGCTATGAACTTAGTGAGCTCGGTGGTCCCTCTCTCCCTTTGTTTGCATAGCATGGATTCCTGAAGTTATCATGTGCACATGCGCATCGTGTCAACCAGTTGCTGCATGGAAGAACTCTTCAAAAGTTGATACAAGCTTCGAGTTCATGCATTATCATTGTGAAAGTTACACCTTATCTTTTGGAGTTGTGTATAACTCATTGCTCATGGTGGAGTTGGAGGTGTGTGACCCAATGTGGTTGATGGTATCACAATGTTTAATGAGAACAGTTCTCTCCTTCTCAGATGCTATGATAACTGATTGCATGTGGTTATTGAACTAAGTATGTTGTGTGGATGACAATTTTATGAAGAGATAGTCGTGTCTTGATGAATTTGGTGATCAGACAATGATTGATGACATCAATCCATATCCACGTGAATACTTACGACTCAAGAAGAAGTACACGGCCCATATGGCGAATTTTTTCTTTTCTCATGAGTGTAAGAATCTTGGTGATACCTTGCGTGGAGGTTTAATTTTAACTGCATGTGGAGAATGAAAATTTGAGTGTGAAGAAGATGCCAATTATTGTGGAGTAACATTTCAACTTTTGAAATTAAAGACTGCCATCGTGAGCTATCGAAGACTGTCATATGATGCCAACGTTAATGAACCTGAAGCGAGAACAACGTTAATGAACCTGAAGCGAGAACAACTTTTATGTGGAAGAATTGTACAAGACTCCTCTTCTCTCTACTAGGTGAGGGATAGAAACCCTTGCAATGTATCGTGTTGTTGCGTCAATCATGTGAGAAGACTAGTGCTGACTTGGAGTTTGGTTGATGCATGATAACAACTGAAGTATGGGGCTTGAGACCATTTTGAAGTCATCTCTGCATTCTGAGTAGACCAACGTTGAGGGGAATTACTCTCACTGCATTTGATGATTAAACGTTGAACGTTGAGGGGAATTATTGTTGGTTGAATGCATTGTTTGATATTGTTGTTGTGTGGAGTGAAATAGTTGGTATGCTGCTACTGCAATCTTGACAAGCATATGGAACACTATGATCTCTCCATATTGCTTGGAAGTTGTGTTAATGACCCACCTGGATGCTGCATTGAACTGATATCAATGCAATTTTTGATGCTATGTTGAATTGTGGTAAGCTACGTTGAGTTGTGGTGATGCTATCCATGTGCAAGTACATGGGATCTCTCAAATTTGTAAGTGTTCCTTTATAATGATAATGATAATTAGGAGAAATATAATATATTTTTGCAAAGGATTCGACTTGGTTTTGTAAGTGCTTTCCTAATAAAAAATCATCTGACTGGAACAAGAGATTAGGAAGCTGCAACTGTATCATGATGTTTTGAAGATAATCACAACTATTCCCTATGATGTAACTGATGACAAAGATTGTCATTTTTGTAAGCACCACATACTATTGCATAGACATGTACATTGCATTAGACAAAATGTATACATCATAGTAGGTGGCAGAGACTTCCATACATTGTTCAAATGTAGACACTGTAAAGAAAACGTGCAGATTTGAAGCTGGCTTGTAGTCAAGAAAGTTTGCAGCCTGTTACTACAGCTGCTCCAAAAGAGGAAGAGAAGTAGATCATTCAAGAACTCGGGTATATCATTTTTTGTTCCCTTACCAAATATATGTAGAGTGGATATTCTTAATCGTGTTTAGGATTTTTGGAATGTAAGTCTTAATGTATAACATCTTTCCCAACTCTTATTCAATTAATGACTTTATGAATTCTCACCTTAATTTATATATTAATATATGATAACTTATTTCATCCAAAGGTAAATCCAAGATAGGAAAATGGTGTGTGTATCCACTACAAATTGGTTTCACCGTGGTGAGTTTGAATTGATTAAACTTGATACCATTTGCATATTCTAATCAGGCGGTCCATCTGAAGCATATTGCCATGATATTTGCATATTCTAATTAGGTGGTTCATTTGAAGCATATCTGTGGTGATATTACAATTTTTTTTTGCATAGAGAGTAATGGAAACATACCAAATTCAATATATTTTTTTCTTTTATGGTTTTTCAAATCCAAAAGCCAAAGGGATGTGATGGTTTCTGAAGGATTATTAGCTTCAAAATAAGGTTTTAACTGTGGGAATTATATCCTTCCCTTACGTTTACACAAAATAAGCTTTAAGAAAATGTTTTAATATACATTTTTTAACCTTGTTAAGAAGTATATATGTGTGTGTAGTGCAAAAAAATATAAATCACATATTATATAATTTATATATAATATGTGATTTATATTTTTTTGCACCATTTATTATTTTATGGTGCTTTGCACCACTTGTTATTTTATGGTGCTTTGCACAATATACAAGTTTGTGTATGTTAAATAATAATAATATTAATAATTTTGGTGTTTTGCACCAAAAAGTCTTAGTCCATGTTGGATTGGTTTTGGTGTTTTGCACCAAAAAACTTCAATCCACCTAATATTGGTTTTGGTGTTTTGCACCACAAAACTTCAATCCACCTAATATTGGTTTTGGTGGTTTACACCATACAACATGGAATGCCACATACTCATTTAACACCAAAAACAACTTTTTTACAAACACCACTTTTGCACCATAAATATTAGCACCACTTGCGTATCCCCACATTATCACCACTTTTGCACCACTATTTGAAAATTGAGGATTTCCCAAATCCTTTACAAATAGTGGTGCTAATGTGAGGCTAAAATGCCTTTTTTCTTGTAGTGCGTGGTGAAGGAAACGCTAAGATTGCATCCGCCTGCTCCACTGCTGGTTCCCCACGAGTCAAGGGAGACGTGCATTGTGGCGGGATACAAGATCCCTGCTAAAACGAGACTTATAGTCAATGCGTGGGCGATGGCGACAGATCCGGGTGTATGGGGAGAGGACGTTTTGGCCTTCAAGCCGGAGAGGTTTATGCAGGTGGGTGGCAGACACAGAAATATAGATGTGATAGGTCACGACTTTGAACTCATTCCCTTCGGATCTGGCAGGAGAGGGTGCCCTGGGACGGCTTTGGCTCTTGAATCTGTTAGCCTTGCACTTTCACGTCTGCTGCATTGCTTCGACTGGAGTTTGGAGTGTAAGGATGGAGTCCAGGAGGAACTGAATATGAGTGAATCGTTTGGTCTAACGATGTCACGACGCTTTGATCTCTTTGCTGTTCCAGCCGTGAGGTCGCACGCAGGAGTTTGAAGGTTAATGTATGGTAACATTTCTGCATTTATACCAATGCCTAGCCACTTGTCTTGTATCCGATTCGCTTTGTTTTGTCTGTAAATTTGTCCAGTTTGTCATGAATTCATAGGTCAGAATAGCTTGTTGGGATATAGATATAGCAATAGATGTGGTTCTCAACTCCATCAACTATAGTATCCATCAACTAGTATCCTCAATGGTAAGGTTTGTTGGTTATTATACTTATAGTGAGAAGGTTGATTGGTTATTATATTTATAGGCATGTGTTTATATTTCACAATAATTTATGTGTTTATATTTTATAATTTATGTTTAACTAATATTAAGTCATGTAATTCTTTCCACTTTTGATTTTTAATGGAGGTTGATTTTGTATGACGATTAAATAAGTGTACTATCCAGATAAATAAATGAGATGGCAATGTCCCCGACATTGATGTTTTGTAAAAAAAATTGTTTTTAACACATTCCATATTAAAACTTACAAAGACATTGCTACTAACTCTTGTTTAAATAATTATATTTCACTATAATTTAATATTTTAAAAAAAATCTTTTTGCTCTTTTAACACATTCAATATTAAGAGTTACAAAGACATTGCTACTAGCTCTTGTTTAAATAATTATAGTTCAGTGTAATAGATTGACATGATAGTAAAAAAAGAAAAAAAAAAGATTTTCTGAAATCCCTAATACATCCAAATTAAACATGGTACAAAACATTGTCTATATTAGAGATTAGAATTTTAACTCGAATGGAACTAAGTACTTCAAATTAGAAGAGAAAGTATAAATGGAGACAAAGAAACAAAAAGATTCAAGCTCTTCAATTTTTGAAAATATTTGATTATGTTCTCATTTGATTAAAAGTTAATATTTTAATTTATTTTATGTTGGTTGGTTACGGATTTTATACAAAGCCAAAGCTTTTCTTTTCATTTCTATGGTTTAATTTTTTATTTTTTTTTAATAATGGTGATGTAAATATAAAATTTAAATTATAAATGAAAACTAATTATTATCCAAACTTATTTATGAAATTGAAGAAAAAAAATTATAGAATAAGAAAGATAATATGTGAGTGACAATATAAAAGATTAGATGGAAAGAATTCAGATATTTCATATTAGTGATTATTTAAATTAAATAATAATAATAATAATAAATAAATATTATATAACAATTCAACTTATAATTAATAATGTTACATAGTATCTAGTTAATTTGTGATTTTTAAAAAATTTCATTAAATTATTAAAGATATTAATTAAATTGATATAACATTAATTCATCTTTCTGAATTTGCAATAAAATATCTTAAAATTTTCCAAATTTTTTTTAATAATTGAAAAGAAATTAATACTTAGCAGAAAAGTTTTTTAAAAATAAACATTACCGGAAGTAAACATCCCAGAGCAGTATTATAGTATTATATCTGTAATAATTTGATCTCAAACATCCAGGCCATTTATATTATGTAAGGAAATTAAAATATATGTACGCCAGAAAATTTATTGTGTAATACCATAAAATCCAGCAGTTATTAATTTATGCATAAATGAAAGCGAAACATGGAGGTACCATAAATCCAGCATAGATTAATTTATGCATAAATCGGAGCGAAGCAGTTATTAATTTATGCATAAATGAGAGCGAAACATGGAGGTGCCATAAATCCAGCATAGATTAATTTATGCATAAATCGGAGAGAAGCAGTTATTAATTTATGCATAAATGAGAGCGAAACATGGAGGTGCCATAAATCCAGCATAGATTAATTTATGCATAAATCGGAGTGAAGCAGTTATTAATTTATGCATAAATGAGAGCGAAACATGGAGGTGCCATAAATCCAGCATAGATTAATTTATGCATAAATCGGAGCCAAACATGAATTTATGCTGGTCTACTCTAATGAAGCCAAACACCAAAATGATAAGATCATGCTAATATTAAAAAAAAAATATAGCAACTGTGAAAAACGTCCAACCCCCTAAGACAAAGCAAGTGGGCATGAAAACTCTTGAGAAGCGCAGTGCAACAAAAATAGTGAAGTGGGAAACTGTGAACTCTCAGAAGATATGACTGAATATGTCGAATAAAATCCCTAAGTGATCTGTTCTGACCTTCCACCCTTTCCAAGTTTAAGAGAGACGAAGTATTCTGACCTTCCAACCTTCCAAGTTTAAGAGAGACAAAGTAAATTTGTTTTTCGTAAACTTAAATACTAAATTGTTCAAAATTCAAACATGACTCGAATTTTCTTACAAAATTAATTTATTTTATATAAAACTATTCAAAATTATATAAATATATATATATATAAGAGTAAAGTACATCAGATCCCAAAAGCACCCGAAATCTGAATTCATTCTTTCATGATAGTTCAAGTCTTTCATCATACAAATTAAACCTTTGGTGCATACCTCTTCTTGGACTTTCTAAACATTATTTTTTAAGTCGAGTAGATAACATCTATGTTTGACAAAATTACATCTCCTTGCAGAAAAAAAAACTTCTAACTAGGACACTAAACCACTACTTCACTTTAGATGTTTTCTTTTTCAACCGATTAAATATATATTTGGAAAAGCCATCCTTGAATCGTCCTCCAGCAACACATCATAGACGCTCTCAAAAAAATCATCGTCAACATCATCAACAATAAGATGAAGAGTAGCCTCTCTAGTTACCTCCAACTCATATTGGTTGACCATCTTCGGAAATTCAACAAGTGAATCTTTTGTAAGTAATTCTACACAAATGAATCTGTCCAACCTCGCAAGAAGTAGCTTCACTCGGTAGAGATGAGCGAGTTCCACAAGCTCCCTGTAATTGGTATGCATATCTTCATCACTCAATTTGACAGTGTACAGAAACTTGAGAAACACCTTGACAGTCACTCCTCTAAATTTCTCAACAAAACACCTTGACAGTCACTCCTCTAAATTTCTCAATAATAATTGCATTGGTTCTCCCCCATATATCTGTTTCATCAAGCTTTTTATGGAATACGTCTGACCTATTTGCCTACGGAAATTTAATACCACAATATAAGTAAACAAAGATATAATCACATATCAAAAATCTGTTGCCCTACACAGATATCAAACCATAATATAACCTGATAACTAAACCAAGATATAATCGCATGTCACAAATTAGCAAGAAGATGACAACAAAATTAATGATAGGTTACCAATAAAACTCACCAAAATCAATCTGTGAGCCATAAACCGAGATCAGTCGGAATTGCATGATAGGGTCCCTTGATCTATAGTGGATGATGGTGATATTTCGCCAGGAACCAAATTCCAATCCCCTAAGAATGCAACCTCCTCTTCCAATCTTCTAATTTTCTCTAAACAGTATGTTAATCCGTCTTCCCTCTTCTTTTGCCGAGTCCGAAACATAGTATTGCAGCTCTTGCACACAAGCCTGGAATTTCGTATATTCCCTCTGTCTGTAAAACTGAAATTTGACGATGTTCTTGTATTTTTAATGCCCTTCATTTTAAGTTTAATGCAAATTTTCTAGACTCGTTTTTTTGGTGTTGTTATTTGTAAATATTTCAAAATAACAATTTTTACACTTCTCTAAACTTCAAACACAAAATTTTATGGTATAAAAAGTAACAAAAACTCCATAAGCAAACCAATTGGAAAACACACGACTGCTACAGAATGAAAAATCCAGCCTCTAGTTCTAGACTTTTATGGCATGAATTCCGAGACAATGCTCATGCCGTCATTCCCTTCAGCTTTTGCTACCTCTGCTTCTTGGCTTTCCAATTTCATCCATGCCCTCTTTGCATCTGCGGTTTCATTGGACATGTGGAGGCTAATAATTTTGCAATATCAGCAAAAGATTAATCGGAGCAAAAGATTAATCGGAACAGGAAACCACAGAATGGCCTGGGTATGATGAAGGCCATGAAAGAAAGGGTCCCCCTATCAGAAGCTTAGCGATCCAGACCGAGTCCCTGCTGAGCATGGTGGAAGCCCCAGACATCCAAGGGCCAACTGAGCCAAAGATCTCCGAGGCATCAAAGTTCGAGAGGAATCTGGCGGAAATATGGAGGGAAATATAGGGCGCCAAAAACTGGGAATGGTTGCCTGATCCCATGGACGACATATTGCAAAAGGAGATTATCAAATATGGAGAGTTCTCCCAAGCTAAGGAAAAATTTGTGAATGAAGTTCATGCATAAGAAACGAGCACAAACCACAGATTAGAAATCCACCTGCACCTTTATGGATGAAATATGCTTCTTCAAACATGGACATGGGATATTACATGCAGTGTGCATCAATTGCAAATGTAGAAGATGATCACCAAAAAGATTAAAATGGACAAACCAAACATGACCAATACATACAGCTTGTCACGCTTGTGCATCAAATGCAGTACAAACGGTCTACCTACCCGATGCATCGACTGTAAAAATTCTATCTCTCTGTTGATGCCATCAAATCCTTATTGTCTGTGGATTGTCTTTACACCGATTAAAGAAAGTGGCCTTGCCTCTTTTTTCCATGACCTGATGTGACCTGACTTGCTCATTTTTCCATGACATGATTTGACCTAACCTGCTCAACACCTATAGTGTCATGAATGCTGTCATTAATGTCATCCCGTTTGGTGAGTAGGTGACAAACCAAAGGGATAGTGAGTAGGTGAGTTGTGACAAGCCAAAGAGATAGGAAGCTATGTGGGTTACCTAAAACAGGTATGTACAACATTAATAACAGAAGGGATTTTCAAGACATCATCAACTCATATCCAATCAAAATTGAACAAATTTGTATTATTTAAAAAGTTAATATAAATATTTTTTTTTAACTATACATAGACCACCTAAAACTATAGATTGCTGGAAAAATTCATAGATCCTATAAACAAATTAATAGGGGATGTCCGATATATACATGTTCCCCTTTGGCCACATAATAAATCCATCATTATAATAATAAAAAATAAAAATAATAATTTACAAATATATATTGATATTATTATTGTTTGGATTTTTTAAAACTTTATTTATTGATGTAGCTTGAGTTATTGGGAAGAATAATTGTTACTCTCTCTACCTAGATTTAAATTTTTTAAGTGATATAATATTTTTGTTAAGTCCTTATATAATTATAGTCATGCTCTAACTCTTCTTAACTACCATTAAAAATATATATATATATATAAATTTGCATTTTGTTTAATATTCTTCATATAAAAAAACTTATAACTAAATTAACCAAGACTAAATCATTGAAAAAAAAAACCATGAAAAAATTTGCATCTTGTTTTTTATTATTCTTAATACTAGCAAGCCATATTAATATTAATAATATGGCTTATATACGCCAATCGGCATATATCTATTGTTTAAATGTGGTTGATATTCGGCATATATAAGCCATATTATTAATATTAATATGGTTGACGGTCAACTCGCCGAAAATATTTAGTTAGTTTTGATATTAATATTATGGTTGTGAAAATATTAATAATAATAAGTGTTAGTATCTTAATATTTTTATTATTTTTATTTATAAAAATAGTGTTTTTGTAATTGTAATTAGTAAATTCTAAATAATTTATACTACTAAATAATAAAAATAAAAATAATTAGTTTATAATTATGTTTAATAAATTATAACTAATTTATAAAAATAATTTAGTTTATAATTATGTTTAATAAGTTATAAATAATTTAGAGTAATAATTAAATATTTTGTAATAATAATTATTTAATTATCATAATAATAACATCTATTATTATTTAATAATTAAATATTTTGTAATAATAATTATTTCATAATAATAATAATAATAATAATATCATCTATTGATATTATTTAATAATGAAATATTTTTTAATAGTAATTATTTTATTATAATAATAATAATAATATTTATTATTTATTATTATTATTATTAACAACTAACAAATGTTGAAATATATAATAATAATAATAATAATAAATAATTATTTATTACTTATTTTTCTATAATTGTTTAATTAACAAATTATAAATAATTTATAGTATTAAATAATAAAAATAGAAATAATGAATTTATAATTATGTTTAATAAATTATAAATAATTTAATTTATAATTATATTTAATAAATTATAAATAATTGAGAGTATTAATTAAATATGTTATAATAATAATTATTTAATTATCATAATAATAACATTTATTATTATTATTTAATAATTAAATATTTTGTAATAACAATTATTTTATTATAATGATAATAACATCTATTATTATTATTTAATAATAAAATATTTTGTAATAATAATTATTTAATTATCATAATAATAAAATCTATTATTATTATTTAATAATTAAATGTTTTGTAATAATATTTATTTAATTATAATAATAATTTAACATTATTTATTATTATTATTATTAAATAACAAATATTGAAATATCTTATAATAATAATAATAATAATTAAAAAAATGTATTATTGCATATGCATAGTGTTCTCATAAACATTACATCTTACTGTCACATATATTTTTATAATAATAATATTAATATTAATAATATTAGTTATAATAATATCTTTTATTGTTATTAATATTATTAAAAAAAATATTATTATTATTAAAGTTATCAATTCTCCTTATAAATTATTTTCATTTATTATTGATATAATTATATTTTCTTATTTTTATTTACAATTATATTAATTAATAATTAATAGTTAATTATTAATCATTATTTATTATTATTATTATTAAATCAACCATTGGTCAACAATGGTTGACCATTGTTGTGTTTTGTTTCAACCATGGTTGACTTTGCTTGAGCATGATTGGATTTGGTTGACTTATCTATGGTTTACCATGGTTGATGATGGTTGACCATGGTTGAGCATGGGTAACTTTGGTTGACCATGATTGACTTCGATTTACCATGGTTAACTTTAGTTGACCATGGGTTACTATGGTTGGCTATGGTTGGCCATGGTTGATCATGGTTGCTCATGGTTGACTATGTTTGACCATGGTTGACTTTGGTTGATCATGGTCAACCATTGGTTGACTTTGGTTGATCATGGCCAGCCATTGGTTGACTATGGTTGAAAATAGTTGATTATGGTTGTCCATGTTTAACTATGTTTGACCATAGTTGACAATGGTTTGATTTCGTTAATCATGGTTGACTTTGATTAACCACGGTTGACTTTTGTTTATCATAGTTTACTTTGGTTGACCATGGTTGACTTTAGTTGACTCTGGTTAACTATGGATTACTTTGATTGAATATGGTTGAGCGTGGTTGACTATGGTTGACTTTGGTTTACCATGGTTGACTTTGGTTTACCATGGTTGACATTAGTTGATCATGGTTGAATTTGTCTGACCATGGATGACTTTGGTTGAGTTTGGCTTACCATGGTTGACGTTAGTTGATTTTGTTTATCCTTAAGTTTACCATGGCTGATGTTAGCTGACTTTGGTTGGCCATGGTTGACCATGGTAAACTATGGTTGATTTTAGTTGATCATGGTTAACCATGGTTGACTTTTGGTTATCTATGGTTGACCATGGTTAACTATGGTTTATGGTCGATTATGGTTTATTATTGTCATTCACAGTTGGTTGTGGTAGTTCATGGTTTATGGTGATTGTTCACAGTTGACTTTGGTTTATCATGGTTAAATTTGGATAACCATGACTATTTAACCAAATGTCAACCACGGTCAACAAAACAGAACGATGGTAAACCATAGTTAACCAATGGTCAACAAAAGTCAACCATGATAAAAGAAAGTCAATCATGGTAAACCAAAAGTCAACCATCCTCAGCCAATGTCAACCATGGTTAACCATAAACAACCATAATTAAACATGGTAACCCATGGTTGACTAATGTCAACCATGGTCAGCCATAGTCAGATACAAAGAGAGATTAGTCAACCATGGTTTACCATAGCTGACTTTCATTAACCATGGTTGACTTTGGTTGATCATGGTTGACTTTAGTTAAACATGGTTGACTTTAGTTGACAATGGTTGACAATAGTTGACTCTGGTTAACTATGGTTTACTTGGTTGAATATGGCTGAGCATGGTTGACTTTTTTTACCATGGTTGACATTAGTTGATCATGGTTGAATTTGTCTAACCATGGATAGCTTTGGTTGAGTTTGGCTTACCATGGTTGACATTCGTTGACTTTACGTGACCTTTTGTTGACTTTGGTTGGCCATGGTCTACCATGGAAAACTATGGTTGACTTTGGTAGACCATGGTTGATTTTGGTATACCATGGTTGACTCTTGGTTGACCATCGTTGACTTTCATTTACCATGGTAAACTATCGTTGACCATGGTTGACTTTGGTTACCCATGGTTGAATTTCGTTGACCATGCTTGACTTTGGTTACCCATGGTTGAATTTCGTTGACCATGGTTGGCATTGGTTGTCTCTTGGTTTACCATCGTTACCTTTGGTTTACCATGGTTGAATTTGGTTCACTATGATTGACTTTGGTTGACCTTGGTTGAATTTTGGGTGACCATGACTTTTGTTGATCATAGTTGACTTTTGGTTGAGCATGATTGACTTTGTCTGACTTTTGGTTGACCATCGTTAAGTTGGTTAACAATGGTTGATCATAATTGACAATTGTTGACCATGCTTGACTTTGATTATTCATGGTTGACTTTTAATTGACTTAGGTTGACTATGGTTGACCATGGTTGACCATTGTTGGCTTTGGTTGACTTTGGATGATTATGGTTGACTTTGGTCGATTATGGCTGATTTTAATTCATTATGGTTAACTTTGGTCGACCATGGTTGAATTTTGGTTGAACATGAATTTGGTTTACCATGGTTGACTTTTGGTTCACCATTGTTGAGTTTTGGTTGACCATGGTTAATTTGGTTAGCTATGGTTGACTTTTGGTTCATAATGGTTAACTTGCTTAACTATGTTTGACCATGGTTAAATTTGACTAACCATGGTTGACTTTTAATTGATCATATTTGGCTTTGGTTGACCATTGTTAACATTCATTAACCATTGTTGACTTTGGTTGACCATCGTTGACTTTGGTTGACTTTTACTTCTCCATGGTTGACTTAGGTTGACCATGGTTGGCTTTAGTCAACCTTTGTTGACTATGGTTGACCATGATTGGTTGACTTTTGTTGACCATGGTTGGATTTTGTCGACCATGTTGGTTGACTTTCGTCGACCATGGTTGAATTTTGTTGACTTTTGGTTAGCGATGGTTGGTAGACTTTGGTCAACTTTGGTCAACCATCGTTGACTTTGGATGATTATGGTTGACTTTGGTCGACCATGGTTGACTTTGGTTAATTATGGTTAACTTTGGTTGACCATGGTTAGTTTACTTTGGTTGACCATGGTTGACTTTGCTTGACTTTTGGTTAGCTATGGTTGATGATGGTTGAATTTTGGTTGACCATGGTTGAATTTTATCGACCATGGTAAGTTGACTTTCATTGAATTTTGGTTCTCCATGGTTGAAGTTTTATGATCATGGTTGACTTTGGTTGACCATGGTTGACTTTTGGTTGACCTTGGCTTGCTTTGGTTTACCATGGTTGACTTTGGTTTGCCATGGTTAACTTTCATTGACCTTGCTTGACTTTTTCTTAACATTTGGTTGGCTATGGTTGACTATGGCTGACCATGGTTAACTATGGCTGACCATGGTAGCACATGGTTGACTTTTGGTTGCCAATGGTTGACTTTCGTTGAGTTTAGTTGACTTTGGTTGACTATGGTTGACTTTTGTTGACCATTGTTGTTCATGGTTGACTGGGTTGACTATGTTTGACCATGGTTATTCATGATAAACCATTGTTGACCATGGGTGTTCATTATTGACTATGGTTGACCAAAGGCAATGATGTTTGAGAAAGGTCAACTATGGTCGACCATGGTTGTTCATTGATGACCATGGTTTTCCATGGTTGATTATGGTTGATAAAGGTTGATTATAGCTCTTCATGGATTAGCATTGTTGTTCATGGTTTACTGTGTTTGAGTATGGTTGAATTGTTATATACTTCAATGGTTATATCACATTTACATGGTCATTTAGAGTTATGTTTAGGGTGTCATTAGATTGTTTGGTGTTAAAATGATAAATTAGATCATAATATTGAATGTTTCCGAACAATTTAGTGGATATAGGTGTATTGAAATGTCACACTATACCTTACTATAATTTAAATTGATGTAATTTAAAAATACATACATACATAAATTTTATATTATGTGTACATATATTTTTATAATCAATGATCTTGAATTAATTGTAATTCAAAAAATAAAATATTTTTAAATAATTAAACAAACTTAAATAGTGAATTCAAAGCAAATGATAAATAAATATTTTTATATTTAGAAAATGGAGTTAATATAAAATCTAATATATTAATGATTTGAAAGAATGTTATAAAATAAATTATTTTTGAAAAAAAAATATTTAAAAAATTAAAAATTAAATATTTAACAATGTTTTAAAAATAAAAATTTCATTTGATAATTTTTTTTTATAAAACTTTAAAAAAGTATTTTAAAATGATTATATTATATGATTAATTATATAAAATAGTATTAAGTACAAAAATTTATTTTAAATTAAATCGATCCACTTAATTAATTATATAACATAATATTAAGTGGAAAACATTATTTTAAATTAAATAGATGACTTAAAAGTTAATAGAGAAAATTAATATCTAATTTTTTTTCTTTACATTCTTGTATGCACATAAAAAACATTATTTGATAACTTATGTATTATGTAAAATTAATTAAATACTTTTATTTAAAACAATAAAAAAATTAATTATTTTTTACATATATTTTTAACAAATTAAAAAAAAAATTGAGTGGGTTACTTATAAATCTAAAAATATTTTCAAATCACCTACAACATAGAAGCATGATGATCCACCCTCTAGTCTCTTCCTCAAAGTTTACTAGGGTCCCTTAAGTGTATGATGATACGATAAGATGGCAATTCTTATGCAATTATTTAAATACTTCTAGAAATTTTTTTTTTTTTTTTAAATTTGGGTTAGTAATTTGTTTTTATAGAGGATGTGCTTCTAAATTGCTTTGTTATTGTATACAATTATTTCGAAAATTAGTTTCTTTTATTGGAGTTAAAGTAAAATACTTATTATTTACTTTAAAAAAAAAGATTGGATAGTATTTTTTTTATTGGAGTTCACTTAAAATACTTATTATTTATATGCTTTTAGAACTTTTGGATGGTTGCAAAATTCTTAAATAAGGAATAGAGTATACCTACAATACCAGATTTTCCTCAATCCAATTGATTCATTCCACATATGGAACCGGAAATTGAAGTCTACTCAATGAGTTTGCAATTTCAAAGAAATTCGAAAGTACAGAAACAGTTCTATAATGATATAATTGATTTCTACGATGGAATCATTGAAGATTAAGCCATGTATCAGATAGAATATTTGTGGACCATTGTTGCAAAATATAATGCTATTATCTTTAGTAATCCCGACCAAAAGACCCAATGCCTTTTCTTGTTGTAATCATCGTACTGTTATGAAATGATTTTAGAGATTGGATTTTCTCATTGTATCCAAGGCAGGGCAGCCTGTTACATATTTTTTTAATTGTTTAAAAAATTAAAACACAAATTGAAATAAAAATTATTTTAAATATTTGAATAACAATTCAATACTTTATTTTACTTCAACCTCAACAAGCGAGGGAGGCTTGAACGAAATGAAAACTGAAAGTCCCATTTCAAACTATAATCATTAGTTTATTGAATCATTGAATTGAATTGTATATGGGGTTGAAGCATTATATGAATTATATGAGGTTGTAGCAAAATGCCAAGACAACTTGTATGGCATATCGATCCATTCTATAAAAATCTGTAGAACGGGATTTTGGCAGAGCATAAATATTGAGGTTCATAGAATGTCAGCTCAAAAATGATTTTTATCACACCCACCTCTGGATTTTGATAGTTTCCCATCATCATATCGTTGCACTGCACTACAGGTACAGACAAATTAGCCCATAGCCATTTACTGTAGAACCCATTTACATACGTGATCGGTTCTTTTTTCTTTAAATTTCTCTTAATTATTTCACTATTGCAATGTTAGTTTTGTCCCAGCAAATCTGGGCAATGAAATATGATTACATTCATTATACAATTATTGAAAACATACTTTATATATTAGTTCAATCTCAATAATTCGTTGCACTATTGAATGGAATTAAATTTCAATACAATGTATAATGAAAAAATAAATTCTAAATTCGGGTATAATTATAAACAATATATAACATTTTTATTTGAAACAGATATTATATTAAATTCCAGTATAATTATAAACAATATATAACATTTTTATTTAAAACAAATATTATATTATAAGATCGGTTTTCCTACATTTACTCAGAGTA